>OY856411.1:986254310-987660310 GCA_963693085.1 Alisma plantago-aquatica
ACTCATGATTTTCCCTTTTACAATGTAATATGATATATGATAGTTTTAATTTATGTTTCATCACGAGAAGATATTCTACACCAGACGAATGACCAACTTAGATGACAAACTAATTAGTTGGAGGACCAAGGAGGCTAGATGACAAGAGGAACCGATCGAAGGGTGGCCCAACTGATTGGTAGAAGGAGTTGAAATGTCACTTGAACATTATTTGTAGATGATAGTTTCAAGAAATGAACCAATTGACCAGGAGGCCAACTTATCAGCTCAAGTGATGAAGTGATTGAACCAGAGTGGATCCAACATAGATCCTCATCAACAATAGGTTGCTACGTATGATGTGGACCTTAGTTCATAGTAATTAATTATGTCTTGACGTAATTACAATAGAATAGACATAACCATCACTTGTGTGTTTTGATTGCATATTTTTTTTGTGATTATAGCATGTATATGATACATTTGACATGTATGTGGTGATTGTATACATATATGTATTTCTGTAAAATCCCTCAATAAAATATTAAGTCTTAGATGCTTTCTGTAAGAAACACACATGAAAAACTTGATCGACTAATCATAGGTTACACTAAAACATTGTGTGTTGTCCATCTCGTAGAAGTGTGATTGTAGATATGTAGATATTCCAAAGCAGGGTACATATTCTATCATTTTGGTTTTAGGGTTAGGATTAACTAGGTGATTTTAATGAGATTAAGTACCTAGAAGGATATAAATAGATTGTGGCAAGGATTTGTGCACACCATCTATCTAAGAGTTGCATGAGATGCAATTGACAAATGTTATCTACCTAAATACTCAAGTTGTGGGCGATCACCCAAAGATGGCTCATGATTTGATGAAATATTGATCTTTGCTCACTAGAAGGTTATACGCTACAATCTTCCAAATTTGTAGTGAAAACTATTAATTTGAGCAAAATTGTGGGAGCCACAATTAATTAAATGCCTAACTATAATAGTCAAACTTATCAAATCAAATTATCAAAAGTGTTTTGATTGAAGTTCCAAACTTTCTTTTATAGAATCTAATGTCAATCAAATCATTGTGGTGATTAGTTCATAAGAAGAACAAACTAAATGGGACAAACTTCCATGATTGGTTTTAGACTTTGAGAAGGCTTTACAATGATGAGCATAAGCTCTATGCCTTAGAGACACCACTTCTAGAGAAACCTGCTCCTAACACACCTAGGGATGAGTTGGAAGCTTATTGGAAGCATTCCAACAATGCCTTAAACATCAAGCACCTTATGATATGTCATATAAATTATGAGTCGCATGAGCAACATGAAGACATGGGGATTCTTGAGATCATCACACATTCTATGAATATGAACTAGGATAATGAAAAGCATGAAAGTATAATGTTTCGAAGGCCCACTTTGAGTGCAAGATGACAAAATGAGATCTAGTAGAGTCCCATGTGTTCATATGATTGGGCATGTAGAACATCTACATATATTTAGATTCCCTTGGAGCCAAAAGTTGGGAACACGTATGATTCTATAATCATTGCTTGGATCATATAGCCAGTTTATTGAATATTACTACTTGTGTAACTTTGATAAACCGATGTCATCAATAGTTGGCATGTTGATAAATGCTGAAGAAAGAATGAAGAAGGACAAACATGTGATGACGATAACTAGAGTGAAGTCCAATGACAAAGGGAACACCAAGAAGAGTCATGAGGCTAATCACAATTCCAAGTCTTCTACACTCAAGATTAGGAAAAAGGTAAGTGTAAAAAGGAATTTGTCCTTTGCATTTGAAGGAACTCAAGAAGAAGGAGATAGGGATATCCATTTTAGGACTTGAGAAGAAGTAAGCTAGAACTGTGTGGAGTAAGGGTTTCTTATGTTATAGTTGAAATCTATCATTCAGCATAATGGGCATGTAATAGAATTAGTGAATTGCTATTATGTACACGTGGTTGATGAAAACATCATGTATCTTGTAAGGACAATAATATTATGAATAAATTTATGTTTCATTTTAAAAGATGAGATCTTATATGACAATACCCAATGTTTCACAATCTATACATGATACTTATAGAGACAAATGTGTGTGATACATACACTGAATGACTTGATGACTCAAACAATGAATAGATATATCACTATCATCTAAAGCCCATAAAAGAGAAATGTATTTCTAGAACCCATAATGATGGCTATCTAGACTCTTTTGATTATTGAACCAATAAAGACATGCAAGTCTTATTTATTGCAAAACCATCTTCACTAGATGTAGCGGGAGAGAGACTATTCTACTAGGGCACATACATATTAATATATATATATAGACCTTTTAGAATAACTACTAGCGGTGATTTAAATTACTTTATTAAATTTACTAATGGTCTCAGTATATATTATATTTTATATTTGATGAAATACAACTACAAATCTATTGAAGTGTTCAAGGATATTATGAATGAAGTACATAACCCACTTGGCATTAGTATTAAGACACTTCGATATGATCGATGAAGAAATTTTTTAACTAAGAGTTTGAGAACGTTCTGGGAGACCATGATATTGTATCATAATTAAATCCACCCAAAACACAATTATAGAGTATCATGCCAGAAGGAATCACACCTTATTATTTATTGTGTGATTATTTAATCTTCCAATTGCCTTTTGGGCTCACACTTTACACTAGACAATGTACCATCTAAAATGGTTCAAAAGACACCATATGATATATGGAAAGGGAGGCTTGTCTTTTATAGTGAATAGGAATGTAAGATTATATAAGAAAATATTTTCTTGAAAACCTTTGACCACAAATCACACAAATGTTATTTTGTCAAATACTACTATTGTATCCCAATCCAACAACAGAAGTATTTTTTACATGGATGGTTGAATTACTAAAGGAATCTAATCCAAAAGGAATTATTCAGAGATAAATAGAACTCAAAAAGTTGGAGACCACCAAGAACACTTTGAACCTAAAGTGGTACAATAGGAACATGGAGAATCACAAGATGTTGTGAAATCTCAAAATTCCTTATGTAAGACACAAAATTCGTAGTTCTAGTAGAGCACACCTTGATTTTGAAAGATTATAATAACTTATGACTCAAGATGGTGGTGAGTTGGTCACATATGATGAGTCAAAAATCCTATCTAGATGTTATTAAGGGACCAGAGTCATAGAAAATGGATTGAATCCATGAGATCCAAGATGGATTCCATGTACATCTACAAGGTATGACCTTAGTGGATCCACCTGAAGAGGTGGTACCCATAGGGTGCATTTGCATATTTGAGAAAAGACTGATATAGATGGTGGTGTACAAACCTATCAGAGAAGATTGGTTACAATGATTTCAAACAAGTTCAAGATGTTGAACAAAAAAAAATTCATTAGTTTCCATGGTTAAATCCATCAACATCATACTTGGTATTGCATCTTATTATGACTATGATATTTGTCATATGGATGTTAAAACTACATTCTTAACATGAATATTATGAGGATGCATTTGTGCATATCCTGGAGGTTTTATAAATCCATAAACAAAAATAAAGTTTGTAAGCTACAAAGGACAATATGTGGATTGAAGCAAGTATCTTAGAATTTGAATCTTCTATTTCTAAAAGATAGTCACAAAGTTTGACTTTAGTCAAGAAGAAGAAAAAAATTGTGATTTCAAGAACTTAGTGGGAGCATATTTATATTCCACATAATGGTGGGGAATGACGTTCTTATCCTGCAAATGTTAAAACATGGCTGGGAAGTAGCTTCTCTATGAAGTGTTTAAGTGAAACATCCTATATGATGGGAATCAAGATCTGTAAAGATAGATCTAGAAAGATTCTTGACCTAAGATCGAGCGCATACATTGGGAAGATGTTGAAGGGGTTCAGCATGTAGGACTCAATGATAGAAAACTTTTCCATCTTACATGGGGTTAGTGTCTCAAGAGTATGGTGTCCCGATTCTTGTGAAGAATAGGAACACATGCATAGATGCTATATGTATTCAAAATTGGATCTATCACGTATGTAATGTTATGTACTCATCATGTTATCTTATATGTATTGGACATGATGAGAGAATATGTACTCATCCCATTATTTCAAATGTATTAGACTTGATGAGAGGACATCTATCAGATCCCAGTGAATGTCACAGGACTGCCATAAAGAACATCCTTTAGTACTTGAGAAGCAAAAAAAGGATAGATTCTAGGGTTATGGTGATAAGGAAGAGTTGGGTGTGAAGGGTTACACTAATGCATGCTTCCAAAGTGACAAAGTAAACTAATGATCGCTATCTGATAATGTATTTAACTTTGAAATAGAATTGTAACTCAAAAAAGTTCCAACCAAAATATAGTTGCTAGTTCTACAATAGAAAATGAGTATCTTAGGTGTTATGAAAACATGAAAAGATATTGTATGTATCTAGAAGTTTATGTAGATGAACTTGTCAGAGGTTCCAACCACTAATGACATAGTAGAAATACTATGACAACAATGGAGCTATTGGATAGGAATTGATCTTAGACAACACACTACATCACTTGCATCTCATATGAGAAGTCTTACATCAATGAGATATAAAAACTTGCAAAATACCAACTAGAAGAAAACATTTCTAACCAGCTATAAAAGCACATGCATAGAAGAAATGTGATTGACATGTTAGAATCACTTGGAATAAGATTTGTTGGTGTTTTCCTTGAAGTGCAAGTGGGAGTCTTTTGGTATGTATGTCTAGAGAGCCAATCATATGATGACAGTATTGGGGCATTATATGCCTGATTTGATAATCATAATGGTAACATTGTCTATTATGTTTGCATCAATCACGAGATGATGAGACATATATAATAGTTGTCTAAAGAATGATGTGACTCAATGAAAGTTGAGGACCTGAACAATGAGATCATATGTATGATAAGAGGGCATACATTCTTGTTACGTCCCTAGTTGGATATTACTTTGGAAGCAAAATAGAAAACATTAATACATGAGACTAGACTGTATGTTGATTGGTGACAGAGTCCTGTTACTCATGATATGTGATATGAAGCCAAACACATAGGTACTTTTTATATAATAGTGCATCACATAGACCCACATTGAGAGTGATTCATGGAGACCATTCAATGGTAGTTAGAATCATCTCTCATAGTTATAGTGGTGGTTGTGGTTCTTAGAATCATCTCTCATAGTGATAGTGATAGTGGTGGTTGTGGTTCTTACACTCATCACATGATGTTCGATGTATTTTACATCATAAAATGTGACCTTGAATAAGGGTATCCATACAGGTGATGCTCTAGTACATTGTAACACATAGGGACTGAATGTGAGTGATGTAGATGGGATTTGTCCCTCGTATAAGAGATTAGTATCTGTGCCACTTGATAAGTGAGACTGAGAAATATATGGCCATAATCATGTGACTGAATATGTGATATCTGAGCTCACATGAATCTCAGACAGTCTGCTCTAGTTCAAGGAACATGGATTTAACATTGAGAGGATGATGACTCCATGCCTCAAGTTCAATGCAAATATCAGTGATAAAAGAACTATTCGATCATAGTAACACTAATCACACATTTTAGGTTGAAGTTGTTCTTCGACTTACCAAGTTACTAGGATAGCAATGATGTTTCGACATGCCGCTCATTGCTTTGAATCCCAGATGGACTGGAAACATGACCATACTATAAGTAGAGTGGTATTAGGGGCTTCCTAGACACAACAATAAGATCTGACAATTGTTGTCCTCTCTAGTTGTGGTAACCAGAGAGCCCTGAGAAAGTTATACCCATCAATGGGAGGAACAAGAAGGGAGAGACAATTGAGAGATCAAGTCAGTGCTAGCACAATTATGTTCAAAGTGAAAACTCGTTACAGTTGGCTCTCGTAGTGCAACACCAAATTCCTAGTGATCTACATGGATTATTGCAGAGGCAAGAGGCATTTGCCCCTCTAGGAGGACACAAACAACCGCTATCCATGGTGATCAACTAGGTTGTGACTGATCTTGTCATCCTGGTGCAACATGAAGACAGTTGCACACTTCTACAAGGGATTTTCAGTGGACTTGATCTAGAACTTTGTATATCTCTTGCTACCTTCCTTCCTAGATGCATTGTTGTTGACATGATCTTGGCAATTATGAAATCAAACACATATATATTTTTCTACTGCCTTATCTATCACCCCAATTTCCCAACACTTAATTATAGGCCTTGCACATGATAGATTTGCAATCCAGAAATAAGATGATTCTTGTACTTTCCCTCAATAGAATGATGTGATCCACCATATGCATCTACATAAAGTTCAATGCAAACAAACATCTAGAGACTGTAAGACTTTGCATTCTACAAGATAGAGGATTACTACAATCTTCCATTCTCAATTGGAATACGGATCAAGGCTATCCATAAAATCTTCTAGAGACCTTCCAATTCATACTCTTGACATCTTATTCCAAATAAAAGATCACAAAACCCCACAATTTGATACAACCCGAATTTAACTTTTTATTTAAAATGCAATGTCTTACAAAAACAAAAATAACTGATACATGATTATTCTTATAGGAAAGGAAAATACATCATGAGAAGAAGATTGCTACTTCTTTAGATTTTTCTTCACCCACCTAGTTAAACGCTTGGGAAAAGGCCAATGATTGGAAGAAGAAGTAGAATAATGATGGTCATTGCTCCTGTCAAAGCAATTAGCTCTATTAGACCATCAGTGACCCAAAGAGGAGTTTTTGTAAAGAAACTGCACAACCAAATAAGAATCCATACTAAGAGAGGAACTTACTTGAACACCAGATGAGGTGGGCCAATACTCAAAATGAGTATGGCCTACAAGAAGTCACCAACATTAAAAGATCCCCCCAAGCACTTATTATGCCCATATCAAGGTTAGATACTCGAGCCAAAGAGTGCACCCACTACATCTTGATCTACATTTACTCCCTAAAAGAATGAGGCCCAACAAAAGTCACCCAGGATGTGTCATGAGACTTTCATGCCAAAGTCCCAATGAAGTCTCAGCTCTGGATGTTGCCAAAGACAAAAACATCCACATGTGAAGAAGGCAGAGTCTCAGGAGAAGAACTGAAAGAACATATCACACTAAATGGGATTACCCAAAACTCAAAACATGATCCATCACTAATTAACCACATAGTTAAGAAAGGGGATAATTGAGGTTGATTAAACATTCCAAACATGTCCAAGAACAAAGCTAACTATATTAGTCTTTCTAATAGCATAAGCATATTCTTCATCATAAGTAGAGTAAACAACACAAACAAAAATATCATTATGATCATGATTAGAAGTATAATCATCTCCAATTACATAGGCATGGCTAGAAATGTAAGCATAGTTAAGAACATGATACAAATAACATCATAATCATAACCAACACTAACAATACATCTATTCAACATAGGTATGTCTACTTCTCTTATTGCATTATACATCAACTATATGTGAAAAGAGAAAACAAGGGTTCTAATCCAATGTGAAGAAATGTGTATAACCCTAAACATATGTGCTACATGGCTGTCTTGCATCTTTTATTACTATCTTGGGGATTTGAGTCGTACCACCCAAATCCAGTTGACCATTGCTAAGTTGAAATCAATGCCATAAAAGATCTTGGAAGAGCCATAATCCTAGATCTTATTCTCACTCGATCAGTGCGAGTGAACACCATAGTGACATATCCATCAAACTGCCACCAATGGCATATAGTCAAGCTAAGAACACCTAACCTGCCTTGTATAAGTCACGACGCTAGACACCAGGATATGAAACCATGCCACTGAGGTACAACTGCAGTTGTCATCCAATCACATCAAGTATATAATCACCAAGACATGACTGTAGTTGTTCTCACACAAAGGCATGATTGTGTCCGTCCTCAAAACACATGGGGTCAAGATGACAAGGACACACAATCACTTTCACCTCACTTACGCAATAGTATACACTATGAGTTTCCCTTAGGAATACTCATTTCACCATCCAATTAGTTTAAAGTTGGAATGGATCTATGGCCAATGCAACTACATGATTAGGCTTTCACTTTATTACTTAATGTCAATTGGATGAAATATGGCTTCATCAAACAAGTGAACATACAAATCCTAATTCATTTCTAGCAAGCATTAATATAGAGAAATTCCAGAAGATACAAATTATGAGGTATAAATCTTGTCACAATACCACATGATATGAATTCTTTTCACATAAACAAGAGGATCACACCTCCATTAGGCCTCAACCATGATTAAGGGTCATTATGACCATCACATCATAATCACATACAAGAACTCATTATCTTTACACATCTTATAACGAGGTTCAATAACCATCACCATACTTGTGATACACCAGATTAGCACATCATAACATTAGGAAGACTATGATGTTCACATGACAACATAGTCGGGTAATCTTAGTATTAAGGTCATTCGTTCATCATCATATCACCATAAAAAATAATAGGTATGAATGATCACCAACATACTTATAGTGCACATGTATAAAAAAAGAAAGTATCAACCATAATGGCCATGAAAACCACCAGTTAACACATTATGGTTACAATCAACATTGAGAGATTATTCCATTACCATACAATTCACACAAGGAAGTTAAGTATCATGCATTCACCTGCATTGTATTAAATTAATGTTAGGTTCAGTTAGGTAGATCAAGTTTGATTACCCATCATTAGTTGTTGTATTAGGGTTACCTATTAGCTCTTTTGGTAGATATTAGTTTTCATTCATAACAGGGAAAAGCTAAGACTACTTAAGGACATAACACCATTAATTCTACATCATCAAAGCCAAACCATCATGCCATGAGCATCACCTCAACACCATTGGATATTCAGTAGGTAAAACCATCAGTTACACACAAGCATACTTGTTGAACAAATCATCTAGAGAAACCATCGAGTTGTGACCTAGGAAGAATCACTAGCTTAACCTGGTCAACCCATCATTTGATAACTCAAAGAGAACCATTAGTTGAAGATATAAGAAGCACCACTATTTGTTAACTCAAAGAGTACCAACAGTTGTGGTCATGCAACCCACCATCATTTGTAGCATAATAGATCACCATTGGTTGTAGAACAATGGATCACCATTGGTTGTAGAACAATGGATCACCATTGGTTGTAGAACAATGGATCACCATTGGTTGTAGCACAATGGATCATGATCAATTGTAGCACAATGGATCACCACTAGTTGTGGTGTCCAGTTCCACCATCGGTTGTGGTGTGCATGACCACCATTAGATCATGAAATCAGAACCTCAATTGGTTGACACCATAGAGTGTAGAACCTGCACTACCATCAGTTGATGATCATAGATAAGGGACCATCAAGTCCTGGATTCAGAACATCCATTGGATGATGGACTCGAAGGTCCATCAATTGTCAGAATTAGTACCTCCATCAGTTGTCACTGACATGTGGTAAAACTAGGAAAAAAACAAAAGAAACCATTGTGTGGTGGAAGAGAATGAACCATCGATTGAAACCACCACAAGAGTATTAAGACCATCAATCTTTTAGCACTAAGGAAATCAAAACATATCTGAAGATATAGAAATTTGTTGGAAGGAGAAACATAAGAAAAACATCACCAAAAGCAAGTCCATCAATTCCAGCAATAAGGAAAACCATCAAGTTATGGACACGGTAGAAAATAGTTAAAAACACCTATGTGAAGCAAATCATTTGAGAGACATCAACAACCAGTCATGCAAGAAATTGTTAAGGATTCCTCTACCAAAGAGAAGTCATGAACAAGATTAGAACACATCCAAGTAGATAAACCACCAAAAAACTAGCACCTAAGCTCAAACCCTTGGCAAAGGTAGGATGTTTCTACTTGGAACTTAGTTTTAGAGAAATATCTACCACATGGAAGCTATAAGTAAGAAATAAACGTGGAGAAAGTTATATAACTCACCTCTAGGAAGAAGAAGAAGGTCCAAACATTATGGTAGATTGAGTAAGAGAGAAGGAAACCCTATCTTAAGCACTCGACATGGTCAAGCAAGCTCTTTGTGCAAGAAAGGAAACAGACCCTAGGTTAAGGAAGCAAGAAAGAGGTGTTCTTTAAGCTCTAGAGTATGCTCCACCATGGAACACCATGACCACGACCAATAAGAGTAGAGAAGGAGGTAGGACAACAAATAAAATGAAGTAAAGAAGGGATATCTTACTTGCTTAGGTCAAGAACATGCTTAGAAAGCTCCCCAAGCTCAAGGAGAGGGTATATCAACACCCTAGCCACACATGCAAGGAGATAGGCCACCTTCTTATACCTTGGGCACCTTCTTCTCTATGATGCAAGGGAGGATGAAGCTCTAGAAAACAAGGAAGTGAAAGTGGGGTTACAAGGGCTCATTTGAATGTTAGAAGGAAGGTACAAGAAGCTACATGTGAGACACTACTACAAAAAACATTTTTTTAAAAGTTCATTTTTCCATGTTACACCATGTTTTATGCATTGTATTAGATCCTGTGGTCTTATTGGGGTGCTTTATACAACATCTAATGTGCATGTTGTAAGAAAACAGTTGAAACATGTTGTCATTCAATGAAAGAACCGTTGTACTATGGGTGTTTTATACAACATGTGGTGTAGCCATTGTAATATATATTATACAACAATTGAAGTGAGTTGTCTTTCATAAAACACACTAGTTTTAATAGGGGTGTTTTCTAAAATATGTGGTTCACCCATTGTAATATATATTATATGATAGTTGAAGCATGTTGTTTTTCACTAAACACACTTGTTGTACTAGGGGTATTTTTTATGACATGCAGTGCACCTGTTGTAAATATATATGTTTATACAACAATTGAAGAATGTTGTCTTTTGATAAATACAACCATTCTAATAGGTGTGTTTATACAACATATGGCGTGCCTGTTATAACATACACATTTTATACAACATGTGGTGCATGTTGTAGTTCACTAGACACACATGTTGTAATAGAGGTCCATTTTCTAGACCCTCTCGTTGTAAGAGGCATGGATAACACAACATGTGTTGGTTGTTGTAGTATCACACCTTTTACAACATATCATTAGCTGTTATATTTTATTAGAGTTTAACAAGTCATGTCAAACCAATTTCATTGATCAAATTAACCATATGTTTTTCGAAAAATTATAGTAAATATGAAATTATACTTTTTTTCATTCACAAACAAGCACAATATTGAACAAAATTTCACCAAACTTTGAAAAAAACTTGCATGGTATTTAATAAATAATCAATCATCCATACAAAGATTCAATAAGGCAAAGTACTGAGTACACACTCTAGAATCAAAATGAAAATTAAGATCAAAGGTTTCACACATTAGTTTATCCTAAAGAACATATGTCTCCCCCTCATGTCACATAATCTAATGTGTTCTTAAGAACACACGTCACTCATTAATTTTGGACGTCGTATATCTTCTTGGTTGAAGGAACCACGAATACACTTTAAATAATACTTCAATCATATGTCAGATATATCAACATATTTCCATTGATTCAATGTATGTGGAAATTTAAAAAACTAAAAGAATATAATTATTAGTATCTTACACATTCAAGAATATTTCTAATTCTCACAGCAACGATGTCCCTCATGTACTTACCACACAATACCCACAATATGTGTTGTTTGACTTCTTTGTACACTGTATAAAATAAATATGTGATTAGTAAAAATAATATTTCATTCGGGTAATGATTTAAGAGTATTCTAACATATTTTCTCTTACACTACTAGGTTTATTCAACCAAGAGAGATAAAATGTGAGGTTAACCATACATCTAAAACATTGCTTTTATAATTAACATTGCATAAACAATATTCATGGTAATTTGTTATTAGTTTTATATGTGTTCTATGTAAAAATTATGAATTGTAAGTATTTTTCCATAAATATATAAAACATATATCTATGTTTACATAGTTAGAAGATGAAAAAACATAATTAGAATCAATATCTCTTTCCATATTCCTCATCATTTCAATAATTGAAGTCATTACTCTAGTGCAAAGAATTGAGGATTTTACTCCTTTATATGATCCAATAAAATTATTGCAGAATGTAAAAATTGTGAAACTCTATGCACAAAAATTCTAAACAATAACATAAATGCTCATTATGTTAAGAAATACACATAAATATACAATGTAGCGCTAAAAATGCAAATTATAGGCAAGCATAGTGCAAAAGGGAGAAATACAAAAGGAAAGAAAGAGATACAAGAAAAATCTTGCTTTCCTAGCAATAATGTGCTCTTAACTAGGCACCAAAGAGAGATTTATAGATTTACTATTTTGTACATGTCATTAATGGCTAATGAATGCTTAAGATAATCCATGTTCAAGTTTATACCAAGTTAGTTCATGTCAATTTTACTCATGTCAAGTTATATTTATTTTTATGTCTTATAAAGTGCCAAATATCACATACTGATGTGATATTTGTTTTGCATGGCTGGGACGAGATGTCCACAAGACTTGGAGCAATTGAAGGATAAAAAGGAAAAATCAATACTATGAGATCTTCAAGCTTTGCCTTCTGGGGTGCCATTTACTAAACCAATCATGATATTTAGATTCCACATTTAGCCATGTCCCAAAGTAGACTAGATTTCATAAATGAATATTATGTAGTCTTCTTTTGTCAAGAACTATGTTTGAATCATTTTTTTATCAATGCAAAGTGTTTCATTTACTTTAATTGCATGACAAACGTATTGTGACACCCCCATTGAGAAGAATTCTTCCTCTCATGTGATATGAAAAAATGGGGTGTTATACTCACCCGTACACAAAATATTCCTGATGGGAGACTCAAACTAGATCCAATAAGCATTCCAAGCCAACACCACAGAAAAGGATGCACAAGATGAGGCTACCAAGTTACTGGACCTAAAAACATCTTGAATCAGAACTAGGAACACCAATTAATGGGAGACAACTAAAGTACAAATGCACACAATAACATAATTATTTGATTACTACACATACCTAAGAAACAACTTTCTTACCATGTTTACCTCTACACTGCCTATGCCCTACCCTACTACTAAAACTAACCCAATGATGACATGTAGGGAGGGATGCATGTAGGTACCCCTTTGGGACACTCTAAGTGACTTGATTTTGAAGCCCGAAGTTATCATAGCCCCACATCCACAGAGAAGAGGTCAACAAATTCAACTACCATAGATATTTAAAAAGAAGAAAATCCAAAAATCGTAGGTTAAGGCTTATCATAATCAAGCATAAAAAGATGCTACAACCCTTAATAGCCTAGACCATCTCCCCCATGAAGTTTTCCTCAAGACAACTCCTTAGGTGAGTCAATAGATAGGAATACACACTACCAATCCAGTCCAAGGAGGGAACCACATCCAAGTCCATGAGTAATGAGAACCAAGTAATATCTTGTCTATTCTCCGTGATATTACTAAACAAGAAACCGGTGATCAAGATGAATAAGAACACCCTGACCCTTAGGAATTCATTATAAGGATCATTGTGTTCACTTCCACGAAAGAAGGAGGCCCTCATCTAGGTAAACTTGACCTCATAACTATATTCCATCAAAATATCCTCAAGGTTCACTCCTAGAATACCGACCAGATGGTGACATCTTCACACCTATCTATCAAGAAGAAAATAAACAGGTGTCCCATCAAACCCTTACTTGGTAATGTCAAAAAACTCACTATGGGTGATGGATAACTTGCCATATGCAAAGTGGATCATGCTAGTCTCTAGAAAAATGTTTAAATTGAGGAAGGAGATATGGTCTATCTGTCATCCCACACCGGATGATGCTATAAAATCGGTCCTCTCTAGAAGATTTACCTTCTTGACCTCTAAACTATCATACATATAAACCATCTCATTCTAACTGGTCCTTTAATATACATTCCACAATATGAGACCCTAAAGAATAAAGGAAGAATATAAGGTCAAAATTGTTGCTATATGGTGAAAAAGTTTGATTCTATCTCGACAAAGCGGAAAGAAAATAGCATGGAGCAAAGTTTCTAGGTTATACCTCATCGCCTTCTTGACAACCTCAGTGATGCAGATTCATCCATAGCATTCTTGAATGATTGATAAATCTCTCAATCGGGATAAACTACCCCCATAATCTTGCTTGCACCACTATGATGCCTTCTTACAACAAATGCTAATCAGAGATCTCCTAAGCCAAATATGAACTTTATAAGGAAAACTACCATGCCTACCCTAGATACACCTCAAAAACCACATCATGACCAACATTATTATCAACCATGACACGGTCCTCCTTATGCCAATTATGAGTTTCCATCTGTAGAAACACCACAACAACACCATAAGACTATTGTACCAATTGAAATCAGCTCAACTAGACAACAAATAGTCGAGAAAACAATAACATGAGAAAATCAATCAGATTGCAAATTAGAATGTGCATATAGTTCATCTTCAACCTCTTGACTATGAAGAATACTATAATTCCAAAAACCAAATTTTAGAAACAAGGGCCAAAATTGTAAAAAACAAGTGCAAAAATAAATGTTATACCTTCCTCGAGATCGATGTAACTCCAATATCCACAGAAATTCTGCTAGAGAGGCAATGTGAAGATCCTTTTCCTCCTCTTGGACAATGTCTACAACACCTTCAAGGAGAGATAGTGGACTGCCACAATCCATCGATCTATGACTTCTACATCAAAGTAATATCTCTTTCGCTGTCCTCTCGTCACTGCCGTCACCCTAATGCCTTATGTTGGTCATCACTACGTCTTCTTTATGCGAGAGAAAGAAATGTGAAAGGTATTTAACCCTCCACTTTACCATCTTTTTAAAATAAAAAGTTTTGCAAAAATTTCAAACAAGCCCCTATATTTTCAACAATCTCCCCAAAACCTTGTCAAAATATTAATATATATATATAAATTAAACATAATTGTTTTCTCAAAAAATATTAAATTTCAAAGCTTGACTTAAACATGTTAAACTCTAAATATTTTCAAAGAAAAATATTTATTAGATCTAAGTATTATCACCAGGGTCCCAAGCCATGACCTAAAACTTTCCCATCCCCATTCGTCATATCAAATCTTATAAGGTCCTTGATTATGACATCAAACTGAACAAAAATGAATATGTACAATTATGGTCTTGGATCATAATGTTAAGTTAAACTAAATTCAATTTATATCTTTCAATCTTTCAAGGTCCCAGACTATTACCTCAAATTATACCAATCCTTTTTATCATCCTTTAATCTTATAGGGTGTTGGCCTATAACCTAAAGATGGATCAACAAAGGCTTTACTTTCCAATCTTTTTTGGTCCCAAATTGTTACATTTAGCTAAGACAACCCAACATGTCATTGTTACGTATACACTCGATCTTGACTCATGACCTTGAAACTAAACAAAGATCTTGATGAAGGCATCAACTTTGCTTTTGCTCACACATTCTTCAAAAATCTTAGATCATGTCTAGAAAAGGAACCCAATTTCCAACATCGCTGGAAATTGTCTCAAATTTTCAATTTCCAAAATAGAGAACTAGTGAGTCAAAGATAATTTCTCACTGACAAACTAGGATACAAATGATGAACTAGTAGGGGAATATGTCACTGAGATCACCTTTTGTTATCAATTGGATGCTTCATAGAAAACAAATAGCTGATCAGTAAAATCACTAACCAAAAGACCACCTTATGTTTGAAAGCTTGTCTAACTCTCAAAATGCTTATCTTAATTATCCAATCTCTATCTGAGATATGAAAATTCCTAACCTCACACCTTTTAAGATTTCTTCTCCTATCTCAAAATTGGCCCACTCTAAAAAAAATGTAGGAAGGAGGGCGATTACTATTTCATTTGGGATCTTCTTATAGGAAGAGCAGTTGCCACAATTTGCATTGAATAGAAAGTCCCAATCTTAGTTTCTTTTGATAAACCACAAATAGATTTTTACTTTTTCATGTCCATCCTTTTAACACTTTGAATGATTTAGTGAGAGAATCAAACATGCTTTTTTAAAAACTAAAAAAATATGTTCTTCTCTTTCTTTTGTTCTTTTTATAATAATAAACAAAAGATCACATTTTCTTCTCTTTCGGTCATTTCCTCCTCTAAAGGACATACTATAAAAAAATCACATTTTCATCACTTTCTTTTGTTCTTTTCAAAATAACCAACCAAAAATCTCTTCTTTTTTATAAAGCACAAATAAAAGTTTGGATACTTGTTTACCAAGCAAAAAGGGGTGCTAAACATTCTCCACTCATTACATTATCATCGAACTGAAATTTTTAGTTTGTTTCTCTTATATATATATATATACATTTATATATAGATATACTTGTTCACTAAGAAAAATAAAATGCTAAACCTTCCCCACTCATTAAATGATCATTGGATTTGGATTTTTGGTTTGTTTCTTATATATATATATATATATATATATATATATATATATATACACACACACACACACCAAAAAGTAATTATTCAACTCCAAAAATAAAACTGGCAGATTAGATGGCAAAAATTATGGAATATATATGTAATTGTATATTTGTTATAGTTGTTACATATGTAAATGTTTATGTATTAAAAGTAATAATTTGCAAGATGAAGTAAACCTCTACATATGTAAAGTAAGAAACTCCAAAAAAGTAACCCAATTTGGAGCAAGTAGCTACCCGTGCATGCATTGGATGAACACCATTCATATATATGTGTAATATAAAGGGTATATATAGGTTATATATTCACTACTCACGTGGGTAACTAACTTTAGTTACCCGTGGACCTATATTGTAATAGAAAGGTACCTATTTGTAATGAGATAAACAAAATTTGTAATGGGATGAAACAATTTATAATACAAACACCCATTTTGTATTAAACATCTGATTACAGTAAAAATGATATTTATGACAATAGTATACATTGTAATATAAAATGAGTGTTTGTATTACAAATTTGGTCATATCATTACAAACATTATCTGTCTCATTACGAATAAGTACCTTTATATTAAAAAATATATGCACGAGTAACTAAAGTTAGTAACCTGCACGAGTAGTTAATATATACTCATATATATATTTATAATATATGTGTATGTCATGGACTGTGTCTCATCACTTTCTCACACTTTTACAGCCAATGGGGAAAGATATAACGCCTTCCAATCGTCCTGTGGACTTCGACAGGGTAACCCTCTCTCACCTTACCTCTTTATTCTTTGCGTTGATGTTTTTCCTCCCTTCTGAACCTCACAACTAGTGCAAATACCATCCATGGTATGCACATTAGCCAGGGGGCACCACGTATCTCGTATTTTTTCTTTGCAGACGACAACATTCATTTTGCTAGGGAGACTAGAAATGAATGCTTGAAGATAGCTGATATCATCAGCCAATATGAGAAAGCATCAGGCCAAAAGGTCAATCTGTCCAAGTCTGAGATTGTTTTCAGAAAGAAGGTGCAGTGTAGCAAGAGAGATGAGATTATGGGTCTCTTGGGGGTGAAGGAGGTGGTCCTATAGGTAGTATATCTGGGATTCCCGATGGCTATTGGAAGATCAAAGAAGACGACATTCTCCTACATTAGGAAAAGGGTGGACAACAAGCTACATGGGTGGAAGGAACAACTGCTTTGCAAATCAGGGAAGGAGGTCCTAATCAAGGCAGTGGTGTAGGCTATCCCTACCTACATGATGAGTGTTTTTCATCTACCAGCAAGCTTATTGGATGATTTGAATTCAATGGTGGCCATGTTCTGGTGAGGGATCAAAAGTAGGGGAATGGAAAATCTCTTGGATGTGATGGGCAAACTTATGCAAGGCCAAGAATGGCGGCGACATGGGTTTTCAGGATCTGTCAATTTTCAACCAAGCACTACTGGCAAGGCAGCTATGGAGTCTCCACACCAAGCCTGAAATGCTAGTTTCCAAAGTTCTGAAAGCAAAATACTACCTGAATCACAGTTTATTGGAGGAACGACTGGGCCTTGTACCTAGCTACACTTGGCACAGCATGTGGGGAGCTAAAGCTCTTTTTTTACAGAGTCTGAAGTGAAGAATTGGAGATGGGAGGGAAGTCAACATATAGACAAATAGGTGGATTCCTGGAAGAGATGAGAACTTGAGTCTTCTTGACATAGACAGCCCTTCCAGGCCTACTCTTATCTCTGAGCTGATACGGAGACCTGAGATGGTGTGGGATGTCGATCGTCTGCTGGAGGTGTTCCCTAGGGAGGTGGTAGTGGAGATCATATCAGTGCCGTTATCTTTACATGAAGCACCAAATGCAACTTTTTGATGGCCACAACATGATAGAAACTTCCCAATGTGCTCAGCTTACTGGCTAGGCAAATTGGGGTGTTTGGGTCTTAGAGAAAGACATGACGGGGTCCCGCATGAGCTTTGGTGTTCAATATGGAGGAAAAGATGGCCCCCTAAATTAGCCCATTTCCTATGGAGGGTCATTGTAACAAGCTACACTTTTGAGTGTCTAAAAGACCTTAAAGTCTCATATCGTTAATCATATACTCCAGGATCAGATTCAAGAAATAATACAAAATAGTAAATAATTTCCATTAATGATCAAATATTCACATGTTTACATAAAAATCTCCTCTAAGGAATTACATAACTTTTAAACAGGATTAACTTTAACAGGTGTGAAGATAAACCATTACAGCTAAACCATCAGGAATAACTCTAGTGTCTTCAACATCTTTATCTGTACCCTCATGTTCACACTATCAAGTATATCTGATACCTAAAATGCTGACAAACAAATACGCAATCAATATATTTCTATACTGGTACGTGGGTTCAAACAATAATCACAAGTAACATATAAGCAAATATCTTTATCTTGCATATAAGAACATAAACTTGTTTTCATATTCTAACCCATATCTGGTCAACTACCTCAGGTGTAATCACTGTCCCTCTGGGGCTCGTGTGCATTACCCTTATGATCAGTCTAACCTAGGGTTCAGAATACTATTATTTACTTTACATGATACTCATAGGAACTTTATAGTTTGCAAGAAATAAATAAACAAACAAGAAATTTATTTGTCGTTCAATCTCATCGAGAAACACCGGCAATCTCAGAATTCGATACATGTATTCATAAGCGTAACCACATACCTTATGCCAATGCAAAAACCATGTAGAACATCATATATTTTAAGTATGTATCCAAGCATCCAAGCAATAAGGAATTCAATCTGAAACAAGCATACTACATATGTGTCACTATGTATTTGCATTACATTACCCAAATCTAGATGTGATCCTAAACTAGGGTTTAGGGTTATCTTGTATTTGGACCAGGGATTAGGGTCACAAACCCTAACTTCTCACGTAATGGTTTCTAAGATTACTAATTCCATTATGCATATTAGGTGAAACCCTAACTATCAAATTAAGCATATTAAACTACTTGTGACACCTAAATCATATTACTAACATTATCATCATAGCAAGATGTCCACATTGGTTTCAACACCCTAAATCAGCATGAATATGGTTACTAATATGGAATCATCCATTATTAATAATTATCAAGGTTTCACTCATTATATATGTCTAGATAAGTTATGAACATAACATAACAGATTCTAATCAATTAAGCATCATGTTAACCTAAATCTATGGTTTCCTTTATACTAATCACATTAATACATGTATTGCACATACTTTTGAAATTGGAAGCATAATCAGGTTCTGATAATATTTTATTTGGATTCCTCTCGTTTTTCTAAGCAACTATCATATAGTATATGTCCCCATCAGAGTCACAAATATTTAACTATAATTATTTCAAGTTAATGCACTTACCAGCCAATCAGGTGACTCCACATCATCCTAGTGTGTGCCTGCGGCCAACCGATCCTTTAATCTAGTGAGACAGGGACTTAAGAACATAATGCAAAGACTATTTTACCCATTCCTCAAATGCTCGACTCCTGTGCATGCGGGGGGTATAATTGTCCAAAAGCTTTAACCTACCTCCAACCTTGCGACGCGTCTGCGTCCCTCGACTGAGGTAGACCCCAAGTCCCAGTTGCGCACCTATCTAACAGCGTCGTGCCCCGACACCTCCCATGGAGCAGCTACTGGCACTGAGGTCCCTGACCACCCTCCTCTGTTTCGCTCTCTCATGCCTCAGCATCGCGGTCAGACCGATGTCGTGGGCCTCTCGTAGTCTTCTTGACTCCATTACATCTCACCACACCCCTCAAACACCAGCCTGCAGTGCTCCTCTTGGTGTAGCGGATGACACCGATCTCTGTGCTCACCCCTCCTGATGCTAAACGACTCCCCCCTTCAGATAAAAAGCCACCCTCTCCCTACCTGTGTGCTCCGCCGCATAGCGCTATTGCTGTGGCAAGCCACAATGCCTGGTTTTACAGTAGAGAACGCCACCCACAAAACTCCTTCACCCTTTGTCACTCAATCTTGATGCATAGAGCATGGACCTACGTGTCCGTGTCGTTCTCTCCATGTTCTCTGCCGGATTAGAGGGCTGGGATGGCTTTTGTGCCTCACCCTAATGCACAATGGGGTGCCTCCTGTGTGCAGGTCTTCTGACCTAAGCAAGGCTACGTTCTTCTTGTCAAGTGGTGACTGGGTGGAAGTGATAAGATCTATATGTGGGGAGTCATGTTCTCTGTCGTCAGCTCCTATATATATATAAGACCGTAGGTAAGGCTTTAGGGTAGGGAGGAGGACTATGATCTCTGTTGGATATGGAAAAGGATTCACTCACATTAACTAATCATCAACTCTGTTGTATATTGCCTTATGACTACGTGATTTCAAAAGGTAAGTACTCCTTTCCCTATATAATAATGACAACACTCACAATATTCATTGTCTTTCCAAAAGTACTTCGAAGACATCTTCATTATTTGATAATTGACACCATCTAATATTATGGAAACACAAAGAATATTTTCAAAGAAAGAATGTATTCCTTCTTTTTATTTAAAACAAGCTTCCTATTTTCTTCAAGAAACTTACATATTATTCCATTATTTGGATTTCAAGAAAAAGGAGGATAATCCTTTAACTAAATATCTAAGCTACATATTATCTTGGATTATCCGACAAATCCTCTCATTATCTTATATTGTAATTATCCTTCAACATACCAAAAAGGCAACCCAAGGTAACACTATTTGGTATCCCAACCATTGTGTTTCCAATAATGGAAAGATAAGTATTCTTTTAACTATCTAACACATTATACACTTTATTCTCCTTTGGAAAACGTTTATCAATGTCAAAAGTCATTACTATTTATTAATGCATGAATTCCTTTTATCTATTTGTCTTGTGCCACAAGCACTTGTGCGACAAAGGCAATTAACATTACTATTCCACCAATAAAATCATTGAGGAATTATCAATTTAATTCATGCATCATATTTTATAGTTTAATTTTACCAAAATTTGAGGATATTACATTCACCCCTCCTTAAAAGGAATTTTGTCCCCAAAATTCAAGCCTACTAAGCCAAGGTGAATGATAACTCATCTTATTTTCAAAATTTAGGGTTAGCACCCTGCTTAGATGGCTTAACCACTTTTCATTAGCATAACAAATTTTATTTTATTACTAAGATTGGTACCCGAATTGAAATTCAAGTATATGCACATCTTTATATATGCATATTATCATCACTTGATGATTTCATTATTACTTGGTGATTTCTCTTTTCACCTAGGTTTCCAACCTATTATTCATTATTTTCACATGAGGGTGAGGTGACACCTCTAACCCTAGTTCATGTCATTACACATTCAATGTAAATTATTCATCCTCATTATCTCAATTTTTTTAAGCATAACATGTGTCTATCCTATCTTCCTCCCTTATAATGAAATGAAATAAGCATTTGGCCGCAACCCAAACACAAAGTTCAAACCATTCCAAGAGCGGAGATGGTACATCCACACATTATCTTTTAATTTCACATAGTAAGTTGAATCATACTCTATATGAATCTAAACTTACTTGTTCTCAATTTCACAACATTCTTATATCCTATGAAGTCGTGTCCCTTTTCTTACAATTAAGTTAGGGTGCAACTTCTCTCAAGTTTTCATGACTTCCTTATATCTCTATATTTATATCTCATGTATCGTTATGAGCCTTAGCCAAAACCTCAAGGTCTCTAGGGGTATAGGTACTTTTGGAGTGATCTCATCCTTATGCATCAAGGGAGTGCCTTTCACATTCTCCTATTAGGCTGATCATCATGGAGTTATCTAATCTCCTGAGACATGGGCCTTGGGCAAACTCAGCTGTTACCTCCTGACCACATGGTCTTGTGCATTTAGGGCACAATCAACTCCCAAACCATCGGTCCTATGTACCTCTAATACACCCTACTTGACCCTAGGATTGCATTAGGTCTCTACCCTCCCTAAGGGTTTCTTTTGAGATGTCACATCTTTTAAGCACATTATTCTCTTATTTAATTCTTTAACCCTAATTGCCTTCATCTCTCTCTTTTGAGTACACATAATGCATTGTCGTCCCATCATTGGGCTCAGGCCACCTTCCCTCTAGGGCTTGGTGCCATGTCAGTCTTCTCTCCTGGGCTTGACCTATGTGATCTTCCCCTCCAAGGGCTTGGTCCTAAACAACTGCATTGTGGACTTAGGCCACCTTACCTCCTGGGCTTGGTGCCTACCTGGTCTTCCCTCTTAGGCTTGAGCATTTCATGACCTTCCCTCCTGGGCTTGGTCATCCACTTAGGCCACCTTCCCTCCTGGGCTTGGTGCCTTACTAGTCTTCCCTCCTGTGCTTGACCAGTTGTGTCACTCAGAGGTAGCATCCTTGGGTTCAAAGAATTGAAGTATATTTTTTTTATCCTTAGCTCCTCACTCTTCTATGTGAGGATTAAGTTATCTCAATACTTAAATACATTTATTCAGTTACCTTTTAAGGGAAATTCCTAGCCAAGGGTGCCTTCTTGGCTCATAGGAGGGGGTTAGACTCACTAGCCAGAACTTGATCCCAAGATCTAAGGTTTTGCCTCCCTCTTAGGTCATCTTCCCACTCTTGGGTTGACCCACCCCAGGTTGGCACACTAACCCTAAAGGTTTCATAGATACCCTTTTTTCATTAGGCATAACTTTTATCATTATAACATATAAACCCCATGCTTTCTCAACCTTTGGAATACCCCCTCATGGTCTCTATCCATTCAATGAACTTGGGTCACCTTCCCTCCAAGCCTTGGTGCTACCTCAGCCTTCTCCTCTAGGGGTTGGCCACCATCACTAAACTTCTGGAGACAACATGAGGAGTTTTAGCAAGTTATATTCCAACTTTTCATTTTCTTATATATACATCTATTGGGTTTTTATATCTCTTAAGACTTATCACATAAGGTCTATGCTCCTCATGCCCACATGCATGGGAGATTGGGTTACCTAAACCATCCCTTATCTTTCTTATTCATGATTTCAAGTTCACATGGGCAGTGTCCCATACCACCACACCATGTTGATTACCAATTTCAAGTTTCATATGGGTAGTGTCCCATACCACCACACCATGTTCATTAATTAGGATTAAGGTTTTAGGGTTAGGGTTAGGGACTATACTCTACCTCTCAGATTTTTTATATCCCTTGACTCTCTAGAGTTTTCATACCCTAATCCAAGGCCTTCCCTTATGAAAGGGCTTACCCATACATGTATCTTTCTAGTGTCTACCCTCTCTAGAGGGACCTACACAAAAGGTTACATCTTTTCACATTTTACTTCTGTAATTAGAAATTTTTTTTCAAGGCTTATTAAGAAAAGAGATGATGAGTAGATGAAATGTGAGGTGAGAAACCTAAAAGATACATTAAGATTTAGTAATTTTCTCTTAAATTTCTAAGGATGATTTGAAATTATTAACTATTAAGTATTAATTGATGAATCGGTGATCTGATACCAAATGTAACGACCCACACTTTTGAGTGTCTAAAAGACCATAAAGTCGGAGATCGTTAATCATATACTCCAGGATCATATTCAAAAAATAATACAAAATAGTAAACAATTTCCATTAATGAGCAAATATTTACATGTTTACATAAAAAGCTCCTCTAAGGAGTTAAATAACTTTTAAACAGAATTAACTTTTACAGGTGTGGAGATAAACCATTACAACTAGACCATCATGAATAAATCTAGTGTCTTCAACATCTTTATATGTACCCTCATGTCCACACTATCAAGTATATTTGATACCTAAAATGCCGACAAACAAATACGCGATCAATATATTTCTAAACTGGTACGTGGGTTCAAACAATAATCACAAGTAGCATATAATCAAACATCTTTATCTTGCATATAAGAACATAAACTTGTTTTAATATTCTAACCCATATCTGGTGAACTACCTCAGGTGTAATCACTGTCCCTCTGGGGCTCCTGTGCATTACCCTTAAGATCAATCTAACCTAGGGTTCAGAATACTAGTATTTACTTTACATGATACTCATAAGAACTTTATAGTTTGCAAGAACTAAATAAACAAATAAGCAATTTATTTGTCATTCAATCTCATCGAGAAATTTTGGCAATCTCAAAATTTGATACATGTATACATAAGCGTAACCACGTACCTTATGCCATTGTAGAAACCATGCAGAGCATCATATACTTTATGTATCCAAACATCCAAGAAATAAGGAATTCAATCTGAAACAAGCATACTACATATGTGTCACTATGTATTCGCATTACATTACCCAGATCTGGATGTGATCCTAAATTAGGGATTAGGGTTATCTTGTGTTTGGCCCAGGGATTAGGGTCACAAGCCCTAACTCCTCACGTTATGGTTTCTAAGATTACTAATTACATTATGCATATTAGGTGAAACCCTAACTATCAAATTAAGCATATTAAACTACTTGTGACACCTAAATCATATTACTAACATTATCATCATAGCAAGATGTCCACATTGGTTGCAACACCCTAAATCAGCATGAATATGGTTACTAATATGGAATCATCCATTATTCTTCATTATCAAGGTTTCACTCAATATATATGTCTAGATAAGTTATGAACATAACATAACCAATTATAATCAATTAAGCATCATGTTAACCTAAATCTAGGCTTTCCTTTATACTAATCACATTCACACATGTATTGCACATACTTTTGAAATAGGGAGCATAATCAGGTACTGATGATATTTTATTTGGCTCGTTTTTCTAAGCAGCTTTCATATATTATATGTCCCCATCAGAGTCACAAATAATTAACTATAATTATTTCAAGTTAATGCACTTACTGGCCAATCAGGTGACGCCGCGTCATCCTAGTACGTGTCTGCGGCCATTCGGTCCTTTGCTCCAGCAAGGCGGGGACTTAAGAACATAATGCAAAGACTATTTTACCCATCTCTCAAATGCCCGACTCGTGTGCATGCAGGGGGTATAATTGTCCAAAAGCTTGAACCCGTCTCTAACCTTGTGATGCGTCTGTGTCCCTCGACGGAGGTAGACCCCAAGTCCCGATTGTGCACCCCGCTTCTAGCATCGCGCCCCGACGCCTCCCGCAGAGCGGATACTAGCACCGAGGTCCTCGACCAGTCTCCTCTGCATCGGTCTCCCGTTCCTCAGCGGTGTGGTCAGACCGACGTTGTGGGCCTCTTGTAGTCTACCCGACTCCATTACAGCTCGCCACACCCCTCAAACACTAGCCTGCAACACTCCTCTTGGTGTTGTGAACGACACCGATCTCCACGCTCACCCCTCCTGATGCTAGACAACTCCCCCCTTCAGATAAAAGGCCGCCCTCTCCTTACTTGTGCACTCCACCGCACAACGCTACTGCTGTGGCAAGCCACGATGCCCAGTTTTACAGTCAAGAACGCCGCCCCCAAAACTCCTTCACCCTTTGTCACTCAATCTTGATGCATAGAGCATGGACCTAGTGTGTCTGTGTCGTTGTATCCATGTGCTCTTCCAGATTAGAGGGTTGGGATGGCTTTTGCGCCTCACCCTACTACACAACGGGGCACCTCTTGTCTACAAGTCTTATGACCTAAGCATGGCTATATTCTTTTCGTCAGGTGGTGACTGGGTGGAAGCGACAAGATCTGTATGCGGGGAGTCATGTTCTCTTTCGTTGGCTCCTATATATATATATATATATATATATATATATATATATATATATATATATATATAAGACCGTAGGCAAGGCTTTAGGGTTGGGAGGAGGACTATGATCTCCATTGGATATGGAAAAGGATTCACTCACATTAACTCATCATCAAATCTATTATATATTGCCTTATGGCTACGTGATTTCAAAAGGTAAGTACTCCTTTCCCTATATAATTATGACAACACACAATATTCATTGTCTTTCTGAAAGTACTTCAAAGACATGTTCTTTATTTGATAACTGACGCCATCTAATATTATGGAAACACAAAGAATATTTCCAAAGAAAGAATGTATTCCTTCTTTTTCTTTAAAACAAGCTTCCTATTTTCTTTAAGAAACTTATATATTATTCCATTATTTGGCTTTCAAGAAAAAGGTGGATAATCCTTTAACTAATTATCTAAGCTACAAATTATCTTGGATTATCTGAGAAATCATCTCATTATCTTATATTGTAATTATCCTTCAACATACCAAAAAGGCAACCCAAGGTAACACTATTTGGTATCCCAACCATTGTGTTTCCAATAACGGAAAGATAAGTATTCTTGTAACTATCTAACACATTATACACTTTATTCTCCTTTGGAAAACATTTATCAATATTAAAAGTCATTACTACTAATTAACGCTTGAATTATTTTTATCTATTTGTCTTGTGCCTCAAGCACTTGTGCGACAAAGGCAATTAAAATTACTATTTCACCAATAAAATCATTGAGGAATTATCAATTTAATGCATGCATCATATTTTATAGTTCAATTTTACCAAAATTTGAGGATATTACAGTCACAACAAGCTGCCTTGCTACTAAAGGTCGTCTTCAGGACAGACACGTTTCTTCTGATGGTGTGTGCCTAGTTTGTGCCATCCAGGTTGAATCCATCCACCACATGCTTTGCTATTGCCCGGGGGATGTTATGGTTATGAAGGAAAGCTGGCTAGGAGAGTCCATATTATTGTGTAAGTCTGAGAACTTGCATGAGGACCTGGTGGAGCTGTTAAGGGGCTGTACGGAGGAGGAGATGGATGAGGTGGCTGCTATTTTGTGGACTATCTGGACCTATAGAAACAACAAAGTGTTCAAAGATGAAGAGCCTAGACCGAGACCAATTCTATAAGGGTACAGGGCAATGATTCACGATTACCGAGCTATGCGTTCAACTAAGGCTGGGCCGATCACAAGGCTTCACTTGCACGATGAGGCAGATTGAGATGTGTGGAGTTGGGCACATTTGGACGGGGACACCAGCTGGACTTTCATCCATACCGATGCAGCGATGGCCGAGGGGTTGAAGAGAGGGTTGGGAACTGTGATCCATGATATAAATGGAGCATGAATGGGAGCTGTACAACAGCACGTCTGTGCTGGTTGGGAAGTTAATTTGGCTGAAGCTATGGCGGCTCAGTTAGGAGTCATGAGGGCTAAGGAAGTGCTGCAACCGAATGTTAAGGTAGTGCTGATAATGAACTAGAGCAATCTAGTAAATGTTGTGAAGGATCCAGGGAAAAGAATAGACCACTTGGGTCTTGTGGCTAAAGACATCAGTAGTTTAACTTCTTTTTTTAGCGTTTTCTTTTGTTTCCATATTAAAAGAGCCCAAAATTCTTTGGCTCATTTTATTTGTCATGATGCTCTTGGCTGGGGGGGCACATCATTAGACATGGTGCCTTTCCTGTTGAATGGCATGGTGCCAGTGAGAACGATATGTTTTTCGATGGCTGATTAATATAAGGCAGTGTTTTCAAAAAAAGTAATATATGTGTATATATATGTGTATATATATGTATATATATGTGTGTGTCTGTATGTACATATATATCCTTTTTATTCATCGAACTCAGATATTAGATCAATTTTTCATCTTCAAATCATGACTTTGAGTTTTGATTTTCATTTTTTTATATAAAATGTGGTGGCGACTATGAAGATCTTCTTTTATTTTTCTTGCGACTGCAAAATTAAGTTTTATTACAAAGGGAATATGTTGAAAGCCTATTTTTTGGGTGGTGCGTGACACAATGAGTTTGTAATGAGATTGTAAGAATCATATCATATTAAAGACCCAATTAATATTCATAACTTTTATTGAAATCTATATGTTACCTACACCAAACACATAATGTAGATCAAATGGAAACCAATAACAACAACTGTTCTCTATGGTTTATCCTTCTAAAGGTAAAACTAAATGTAAAAGAGATCCATGTCTAGTTCAGGATGTTGATATTTTTTTCTCCGACAAGAGCATAAGTTTTGTCTTGGATCCAGTTCCAAATGAACTAACTTTGAATGTGCCTAGGGATAAAAGGAAGGCTTATTGTTAGAATTATGATGACGACATGGACATCATTTATCTTATGCTCAACTTCATAAATATTGAGATTCGAAAGCCACATGGGAACGTGGTATTTGTTTAGATGATACTACATCTCAAGAACATGATCCAAGACCAAGAAAGGCAAGATGAGTATGATGTCTCGAAGCCTTAATTTAAGTGTAGAATGGCGGATGAGATCCAATTGGACCCCATACAGTTAAGTTTTTTTGATATGTGCAAAGTATAGGATAACTTGGATTTACTTTAATCCAAGAGTGGGCCACAAATGTGATCCTTTAATCATTTTTGGATTCATATATCATGCGTTAGAACATGATTTTTTTTGTTAAATTGCCAATAGAGACATTGGGCATGTTGAGAACAATCGAGGAGAAAATGAAAGACAAGCCCAAATCCATGTTGATAGTCAATAGAGGAAAAGGAAATTTCATGTCCAAAGACAAAACCCTAAAAGGTTTGATGTCTAAACAAATGTCTTTAAGACTTTTGTACACAAGGAAAAAGGAGGAATTTGTAAAGAATGCAATTGTCACCATTTTCACCAGGCTAGACATTAGAGGAGAAATTGTCATCTCTTCTAAGAGGAACTAAAGAATAATAAGAAGGTTATAGAGATCTCACATCAAGTATATATATATATATATATATATATTATATAGTTAAACTTACCTACTTCTTAAGCATGGGTATATGATATCATATGTAGATCTAACATATGTTAGAATATGCATGATCTAAAATGAAGTAGCCCTTGATGAAATGGGAGGTGGATCTATGTGTTAGAAATGGAGCAAGAGCTACTTACACATCTATATGAACCTATTGTTTATCTATGCCCACTAGGATTGTATTAGAGTTAGAGAATTGTTATTTTGTACTTTCAATAAATAGAAACATCAGTTCAATTTCATCAAAAATAATGGTTTTTAATTTCATATCAAGATAGATCCGTGTATTATTTCTAAAGATAAAAATCATTAATGACAGTTCCCTATGTCTCATGGTCTTCTTTTTTTATATCCTTAGATTAATGTCCACAACATAAATACTAATAAGTGTAAACTCAATCAATAAAAAAAACTTATTTATGTCATTGTACTCTAGGACATGTAAATGAGAAGAACAATTCTAGACATCAAAATGATGGATATATAGACTCAATAGATTTTAAGTCAAACTTGACATGTGAATCTTGTTAGTTTGGAAATATGACAAAATCATTATTTATTGGAGATAGTAAAATGGCAATTTACTTATTAGGACTCATACATACTAATATATGTGGAACATTTCATACAAATTACAAGAGGGAGTATCAATACTTCATGAAACTTACTAACAACATGAATAGTTATAACTACGTGTATCAAATGAAACATAAGTCTAAATCCATTTAATAGTTCAACGAATTCATGAATTAAGTATTTCATCAACTTGGTAAGTGTATTTAAGCACTTTTATCTAATCTTGGTGGAGACTACTTGAGCCAAGAGTTTGAGGACCTTTTGAGGGCTTGTAGTATTGTATCAAGATGGACTCCACCTAGGAAACCACAACATAAGGGTTTATCTAAAAGAAGGAACAACACCTTGTTGGACATGGTACGATCTATGATGAGCTTTACTATTCTTCCAACCTCCTTCTAGGGATATGCTCTAAAAACTAAAACTTTACACTTAATTGTTACCTTCTAGACTGGTTCAAAAGATACCATATGATATATGGACTAGGAAATGCCCTCAAATGTCTTTTATCAGGATTTTATGATGTGAATCTTGTGTCAGAAAATAGTGTTTTGAAAATCATTGATCCAAATATGACACATGCCACTTTGTTCAATTTTATATGAAAAGCAAAGGAGATCAACTCTATAGTTCATCTAGAACTAAAGTGTTTCTTATCAGAACTATCATATTCATTGAATAGGAGTTTATTTGTGTAGGAATTAGTGGGAAGAAAATGGAATTCAAAGAAGTACCTGACCAACAAGATAACATGGAACATATGGAGGTCTATAAGTAACAAGAGGAACCACAAACTATTGTGGAATGTCAATATTTAAAAAGGACCTAAAAGGTCTAGTAGGTCACATATTTATCTAAAGAGACAAAAATTTCTCATGAATCAACTTGATAATGATGTGTTGGTCATTAATGATGTTGAATCAACAATCTACAATGAGGCTATTAAGGGACCAAATTTTGAGAAATATATTGAATCCATGAGTTATGACATGGACTTTACCAACAAGACCTTGGTGGATAAAGGGGTAAAAACATTGGGTGAAAATGGTCCACGAAGAAGAAGATCAACATGGATCATAATATAAAAACCTACAAAGGTTGATTGACAGCAAAAAGTTTTGAACAAAATCAAGGTGTTGACTATGATGAAACATCTCACCAGTTTTTCGCCGTATCTTACCATGAATCCAAAAATCTAATAAATGGACATTAAAACCACATTCCTTGAGGGAATTACCATTGAGAATTAGTGCATGACAAAACCCAAAGGTTTTATTTCTCTAAATGAAACCAAAAATCTCTATAATCTGCAAACATCAATCCATGGATTGAAGCAAGCATCTCGTATATGGAATCTTTCTTTTGATGAGACAATAAAATAGTTTAGATATATTCAAAATGAAAATGAACTATGTGTATATAATAAGGTTCGTGGGAAAATCATTTTATTCCTCATATTGTATGTAGATGACATAATATTGATGGGGAATGAAAACACCACTCAATAGTTTCCTAAAACATGATTGGAAAACACCTTCTCCATGAAGGAATTAGGATAAGAAACCTATATAAATGGAAGTAAAATGTAAAAAGATTAATATATAAGTCTTCTTGATTTAATTAAAACTAAATACATTGAAAAAGTTTTGCAAAAGGTTCATCTTGCAAGAGTCTAAGAGTCGACCGTGAACTATCTATAATGGAATAAATTTTTCTAAAACTCAATGTCCCAAGTCTCCTCAAGAGAGGTTTTGCATGAAAAATATTACATATACAACTGCATGTAAATGTCCCTACGTCTAGTAGTCTTTGAGTATGAAGAATAGGTACTAGTTACATTCCAATGAACATCAATGGACCATTGTAAAGGGCATCCTTATGTACTTGAGAAGAACTAAAGTTAAATTTCATATTTATGGTGCTAGGAAGAGTTAATCGTATGAGGTTGCAATGACATAAGCTTTCAAACCAAAAAGGATGATTATTGATCTCTATTAATTAAGTTTTGTGTTTTTCCTCAACAATGAGTTCCAAGAAAGAGATAGGGCCTGATTCTATAACAAAGGTTGAGTACAATGTTGCCTGGTGCAACAAAGAAAATTGTATGGATGAAGAATTTCATAGGTGAACTAGGGTTGGTCATACACTAATGATGAAAAAGAGAAATATTGGTACAACAATGGAACCATTGCACAAATTAAGGAGTTCATATTACATTGGTGTTCCAAGCATATACTATGCCAGTGCCATCTCTTACAAAAGATCATTATTCAAAGAAATTTGATGATATGTAGAGTACCAAGGTGACCCTCTAAAGAAAGCACTTACACAACAAAAGCATAGTGGTCATGTTAGATTATTTGCACGTACATATGTGAGCGATTGGATCTAGTGTAAGTGGGGGAATGTTGGTAGTATGCCCTATGAGTTAGTCATTTGATTATTATAATGGAAGATTGATGTTCATATGATTGCACAACAAAATCACCTAGGGAAAAGTCCCTATGATTTTACCTGATGTGGTAAAACAATCCACAAGTAGACAAATCATACCATAGTATAATTTGGGATAAACCCAAAGGACAACATATTTAAGAATCACTCCGATGAATGTAACTGGGCTAGAACTATTATTTAACAAAAGATTTGATTAGGTCGTTGAGTACTCTAAGATTGCAATAATAAAATAGCTATATTAAAGTAATATATATCTAATGGATTGGAATACTAGGTGGATGTGTTTCACCACACCTACCTATTATTTACACTCTCATTACATCACATTAAGCATAAAAATACATATGCTGAGACCAGGTAATTTGGATTAAAACCTAGATATTTATCCCATCAAGTTTGTCATTGCATTGCCGAGAGATCAAACATTTATCACTATAGAAAACACCTATTTGATAGTGTCATCAAGGGTTTAACAAGAATCAATCAACATCATAGATCATGGGTTTAAAATTATATGGACCCAAGATCGAATAACACTACATCAAATATGACCATTAGTGTCATTTATTCTAGTGGCTTTTATAAAAAGGCCGCTATTTATTTCATTTATAGGCATTTTTATATAAAATGCCTTTAATCCCCCTATTATTTAGTTTCTCAGAAATAGTTATTTTTAATGGCATTTATATATATGTTTTGTGGCAATTAAAAAATGCTTATTGGTAGCAGACAGTCTTCTTGCGTTGCAATTGGCTTCGCACTAATCGAATTTGGTATTACCTCCTACCCCCCCCCCCCCCCCCCCCCCGCGATCTCAATCCCTGATTCCATGCAGAGACGACTGGAGGAGACCCTAATTCCCTAAACGTTTTGGTGTTGACGACTGTGCAGACCGAAGATTGTGTAGAGGAAGTGTGTGGCTTGGAGAGGAGCGCCAACAGCTGGGAGAGGAGTGTGAACGACTTGCCATCGGCTGGGAGAGGAGTGCCACTTGTGATCAAGGTACTACATAGAATAGAAAAGCTTCTCTTTTTGTAAAGCAAACAGATCAAAGCCATACATGCATTTAAATTGCAAATTAATGCATATGAGTCTCGTATCATCGATTCAGAGTTCTATAGTCCTTGTACTTTGTCCCTAGTCTCTTCGTTTGATAAAAAATACAAGCATCTCATTTTGTCTAGATATCAATTTGTTTTGTTGAACCATGATATTGCATCACTAACGACTTATAGTTTGTTCAAGATGCAAGAAGATGTAAACTAGTATCCTTCTGCCTACTCATATTATGCATAGATGATCTATACACAACTATTTCTACCATTATATTATCATTATTATAATTTTTGAGATGGGTATGAGATGATGTTTATTGTGGGTTGTTGTAGGTCTCCTGTCTCTTCTTATTTGAGGGTTCAACATCACCAATGTGGCCATTGACTAGGTCAACTACCAAAATTAGAATTTTGAATCCTCCTCTGATTGTTTGGTCTACTGGAGGTGTAGGCACAGTCATAAACAAGTGATTCATGCTTGTCATGCATGTGGTGGGGGATATGCTATAAAGATCGAGGAGGGTTAATACTAGGCATCCAAAATGGAAAATCTAGGTGGACCAAATAGCGTACCTGAATAACACCCATTGAAAGAACATGGTTCTATGGTGGACCCACAAAAAAAACTTTATCATATGCTTCAAAGTCTAAAATACTTTTGGTGTCTAGAAATTGTTCTTCATCTATATTATAGTACAAGCAGTTAGTGTAGATATGGTGATCGAGAATCATATAGGTTGGAGATAATTATTGCTAGATGAACTTTTGAAAATGAGGCTTGTGATAGACATGATAGCCTTGGTGTTTTTCGATCTGGAAGACATGATATGCATATTGGATGACCGGATGACTATCTTCATGTGGCATGCTTTGAGGATTACCTCCATATGTTATGTAATTCTATGATTCTATAAGTTTCTAGGAATGGAGCATATTAGGGCTTCTTTATAGGAGTGGTCTTGTAGTCACATATCTGCTGGTGAGAGTACATGTCACTAATTATATGTAAGTCTCAGGTTTTACAAGACTAAATAAGATGTTGAACATAAATATGTCCCTTTGAAAGGGGGATTTGAAACAAAGTGCCCAATTTTTGCAATAAATAAAGAATGCAATTATAGGAAAATGAATGAACCAAGACATGGTACATAAAAATCCCAATGTGTGGCAAGGGTCTTCATACTATCATTCAAGACTCATTCTCAGGTTTGTTTTGTGGGGTGTTATGGGTAATATATAATCTTTCCTCTTATGCATAAAGGTGAAATTAGAGATTAGAATGGTTCATCAAGTGTTCTTGATTTGAGTTGGTTATGAGTGGCATATTCTACCTATGAAAATTAATATAATTTCCTTTATGGTTTTCCCTATGAGAGTTATAACATCCGCCATGAATCCTTGCATGGATATAACAGTGTGGCTTGTCATGGCTAAATATCTATGTGGTTTGATTTATTCAGTTGTTATATGTTGATGACTTAATCAGGGACTAAGGTTCCCTATTGAGAAACTAAGTCCACTCTACTACCAGTCTTCCTCTTAGATGGTAGGTGTAGGTCTAGATATTTCCTCATTCTCCATGGGCCTCAAATGGGTGTGATGATAGGCCCAAATCTAGATCCTCAAATATTCCTCATCATGGATTATGTAGGGAGGAAAATAGTTGTCTTTTACATTTGTTATTGTGAGAGCTAGTCAAGATATGTTTCCTATCTTATCATTTATATAAAGTTAGTGATTATTAATTATTATACCTTTATATATGGATTTTGTATTGCATTCTTATATTAATTGTGCCAACATATTGCTGGGAATCTAGGTATGTGCTGCCTAACAAGCTTGAGGATCTTGCAGCCTGTCTTGGCAGTTCTAAGAATTTTGTAGTTTTGAATCTTCCATGGAAAATATATCTACATAAAGATTATGGAATTCAATAGAATTCAACCATCTATAGCTGGGTTTAAGAAAATGGTTTTATAGGATCAAGCATAATTAGGCTTGAAGTGGATGAATTTCTTTTGAGAAAGTTTGATCAAGTTGTCAATAATGGTTCGACATCACCAATAGCACCTTTGACTAGATGAACATATGATATCTATATTTTCAAAGTTTCTTGGTAGGTTTGGTTGCTGAGAAATCAGTGGGAATTGTAAATAGTTGTTGCTCATGCCTATGTAAGGCCAAGATCAAATATTCCCATGTTAGTATCAACCATGAAGACTTGACCTACAACAGCTGCATATGGGGAGAGAAACACATACATATTAGTTAGATTTTTTCTCTCTAAGCATCGAACATCCAATGTGAGTTAATTGAAACATGAAAAAATGGAATAGTATGTCATTTGGTATTAGAGTTCTTATATGTAAAGTTGCATCTAGTAGTTGTTGCCAATAGTAACTTGAATTAGATAATAAGCTAGGTGATAGCAAAGCACAGACTAAGAAAAATCCATTATATTTATAGTAAAAATAGAAATGTTGCTTTGGATATTTTTTTGTAGTTTGCAAGAAAATACTTGACTCAAAAATGAAAAATCAGGAGTAATACCAGGTGCATTACATGTGATCATTTAGGTTCAAACATAATTTTGATGAAAAGATGCTCAACATACATTCCTTTTGGAAGGACCACCGACTTAAAACCATCAAGCTGTATTTTTTCATGGCTGAAACATAAAAAATTCATTAGAAATTGATTTCTTAAGGCTATGCTAAACTTTAGTTGTGAAACATATATAAGGAACACATTTGATATTGCATTATTGATTGATAAGTAAGCCAAATATTTAAGATTATGATATTTAATGACACAAATATGTACCATATATGTTATAAGTTTAGCCAGAATTTTCATTGTGAGGAGGAGGCACTATGATCTCTGGTGGGATACTTTGGCTCATTGTGTAGATGAGGTAGGCAAAGTGAACTTTGTGGGTTCATCGAAATCTCTTTGTACACCATTATATTCTGGATTTGATGGATGAAGTTTAGAGAAGTAAATTTCAGACTAATAGAGTACAACATTAGCCAAAGCATACATATGTTTATTTTAGGGTAATAACACTTGTAACCTATCTAGAAGATTAAATAACTTAAAAAGATGATCTTTGCTACTATTAGATGTAGTTTGGTAGCTATTTGGTCTAAGTTGTGCACAAAGTTGTAGTGTACAACCAATTTATCTGTGCACAAAGTTATAGGGCACATAGTCATACTAGGCATTGATGGGATTCTCTCCTTTGTACTCAAAATACAATTTATCTGTATTTGTGGTTGCACATTGTGTTCTCCCTTAAGTATAGTGACACCTGACTACCTTTCAAAGTTCTTTTGTAGTAACAACATCCTCCATCAGACATTTGGGAATTTTTGGACTCTGATATGTGTTAATAAATCTATGCCACCAATGAATGGCTTCATACCTCTCTTCGTATAGATTTTACAAAAGACATGATAATGGGGTTGATTTCCATAGATTGATGGTCGAATACTTTGATTGAACCCTCGACCTTGATATGTGAACCCATGCTTAGGTTTGTTATCTAGAATTCCCAGTCCATTGGATAAAGGGTCAAAAGAAAATGAGATGGATGATACTGAGGAGGAGAGCATTGAGGTGATGAACTCCCATATCCTCGGCCATATGTTCTATTATTGTATTTAAACTTCTGTCAAACGAAGGTTAGATTAGCATTATTAATACAATAGACTTCACTAGAAGATCTATGCGTGTGATGATCCTTCAATAGAGATACAACCTCATTATAGCTCGGTAAAGGAGGACACATCATAGATAAAGTGAAATTTTTGAAAGTCATGATCCCTATTTTGGTATTCATGTGCTATTTAAGGTAGATGATTAATTATTAAGTACTGAATATCACATATAAAAGAATATATTACGCTAAGAAAGTAGTATTCAAAGAGTGTCTTGGAGATAGTAGTGTTGGCTTTGAATTGGATCTGACCTAATTATCTTCCCTTATATTTGTCTTTGATCCACTTACTACAAATATCATTGCGTTATTCTTAAAAAAGTTCATTTGAATATGAATGCATTGCCACAAACTAGAACCTATCATTTTACATCCATTTTGATTCTGATACATACTTTCCATAACATTTATTTATCCAAATTCCTTGTTGTAATGAAATCCCATATGTACTTCATAAGGATACATTCATTATATTTTGTGGATGAGTAGATGCGAAGTTCTCCCATATTCTAAGGTACCATCACCTTCTTCCATGAAACAAGATTGGTCTTTACCTTTTTCACTCTCACCACTCCATATGAAATTCCTTATCAATAGAAGTTGGCATTGGTAGTTTTATCGATTGCATTAAAAAGAACTAGATGAATTGAGCATTGATTTGTCCAGTCTGATATGTTTGGATGACGAAATAATGTGATGCATCTAGCCATTCACCTTTTTTTAGAGGTTACCTACTAGTCCTGAGGACAACTCCTCTGAGCTCCTTCAATGTGAGATAGGAACACTTAAGATCTTGCCTAAATTTTTGATCTGTGAAATCTGTATTCTTCTACAAACTTGTCATTTAATTGACGCTTGTGATCATTTAAATAGAAAATGTAGAGTTCTCCTTTTCTTGTTGATATCATGAGGATTCTTAAATATTCTTAAAACGTCCCATCATTACTTTTCCATGTCTAGTTGTGGCTTCTTTAAGCAGCAATAATCAACAAAGAATAAGTGGGTGAATTCTAGTTTCTATCTGGTGAAGGTTGTAGACTTCAAATTGTTGTGTTACACTTCCAATGTGATTGCATTTCTCAACCTTTCTAGACAAGGAATGAAGTATAAGGTGATATAGGGTCATTCTACTTGACTCCCCTTGATGTTTTGACAACCTTCAATGCTTGTCCTTTCCAAGTAATATTACATTTTCCTATGTTGATCAATTTCTCATGATAGAACTCTGGTACACACATTTCAAGGATATTGGTCTCAATTGGTTACAACACGATGCTATTTCAAAAGGTATACTAACATGTATTACAATCAGTCTGAATCAATACCCTCTATGTTTCATCCCATGTTTACTACTACAATAATGTTTTATTCAGAAGTCTGCTAGTTTTTCCATGTTTCCAAATTAATCTTTTTGTACATGTTTCAGTACTCGAATGCTAAATTGGTCCCCTCAAACTCAATGATGCAAAAATTTGGTGTGTATCATGGGGAGTTTGTTTCTTTATAAGGTGAATGTGCCAAACTGGCATCTCTTAGGGACATTCTTATGGAACATCAGAAAAAGACATCATTTGCCCCTCTACTAATCCTATAATCGATTCAAACTGTAAATACCACAATGAAGAGGTTCATGGATGGTTTCTGGATCATCACCTGCTAATGTAATCACATCTGCACCATAATAGAAACACATTGATGATGTACTTGGGGTCTTTTAGATGAAATTCAAATGGACACTAAACAATAAGTCATATGAACTAGTGCTTATATAACACCAATGTACAATATTTCTCACAATATATGTTGTAATAGGAACTACACCCTAGCATGAATGCTTTTGCTAATTCATTCATTGTTACATAACCATGTTGAACATCAAGTACCTAGCCTATTGTTAATACTAAGGCCTCACAAATATTGTTTCTACTAAACTAAAAAACCATGGTTCCATTTTGTACACACATATGGAACTTCTAGATGACTATAATATATTGATGCATGCACACATATCATTTCATCTGTACTTCAACTAGTGAAATCTCTTTTTCTAGACTTTCGAACATTGTCTCTTTCCTCTTTTCCATGTGTTGGGGAGCTTAACTTGTTCAATCAACCAAGTTAATTTTCTATTTACAGGCGGATCCAAAAAATTCTACCTGCCCTTGGTGGTTGTTCTGATATTTAGTTACCATTTTTTGTTGTGCGCCTATTGCTCAAATGCAAAATTCAATATGTTATTGTTCCTCATTTAAATCAGATCATGGGATCACCTTGTGACCTATAGGTTAACCACTGTGTGTGGCTTCTCCTTGTCATTACACTTGATATCAATCATGCACTTTGAATGCCTGCAACCACTAGTACCATCTGCGATCAACCCTGCACTTTGAATGCCTGCAAGCTTTAAGAAGGATGGTCATCCCTACAACTTCTATTCCAATATAGAGCTACTTTGATCTCTATCCTAGAAGACAACAACAATAGGTAGTAGGTTGTATTTAAATGTTTTCCTCAATGCCACATTTTGCAAATTTTGTTTTCTTGTCAAGGCATGTAGTATTTCTAAATAGTAATTTTTTTTCTTTCAATCTAGTCATTTTAATCATTCTGATATACATTCTTATATTTCAGCTGCAAGAAGGATATATCTATCTATCTCGAGGGTGGATTGGAGGAATATATTACAACTACATTCAGACATGATGAAGCTAAATCAAGTTCTACTCATTAATATACATCTATTAAAAAATTTCTCTAGATTCTATGAATATCAATGGTAAGTGTTAAGTATAAATATAGATAGTGAATGATACTAAAAAAATACTATTGTGTGCTTAAATTTCCTGACATCTTTCCAAGCTAGAAGTTTGAATAAGAATTTGAAAAGGCTGAAAGTCTTCAAGTGGATCTCTTGAATATGATTTCAGAAAGCATCCAGGTCATTGGGGTGTGGTTGTACAAGGTGTGGTTGTACAAACGTAGGGCATTGAAATAGGGATTTGGATTAGATGAAGCACAAACTTCGAGTGCTCATTTTACTCTATACATGCCTTATATTCTACCTTGAAGAAAGGAATGAAGGTGAATGAGATTCTTCATCAAGATCAATTGTTTTTTCCTACTTGAAGTTCATAAAATTGTTTGATATGGTACCATTAAAGATTGAAACTCTTCTAAACACACTGCATCATGAATTTTATGTGTTTAATTGGAAGATCATGAAGCCAGTTTCAACCTGATTCCTTTAACTATGTATGTTTGTTTTGTTTACCAGTTGTGTTTTCAAGTTTGTTGTGATGAATTTTAAGATCATTCACATTAATTATCCAATTGCTTAAAATCTAGCCTTTTCCCCTATATTCTCTATTTGACATTATATATATTGGAAGGATAGGATTTCCTATCTAACTTCTCAAAATGTTGTACAAGGTAGGTACATGATCTAGCTAATTCTCATATGGTGATTGGTGAAAATAGTCAAAGTACTAAGTACAAATATATGAGATATGAAGTTAACCATTTTATCAAATTTGGTAATACTCTCCCTATATCACGAGTGCTACCATTCCATTATGGATGAATTACATATTAGTAACCATTTTATCAAATGTGGTAATATTCTCCCTAATTGTTTGTGTCTTTACTCTCCAGAACTTTAGTCTCTAGGGTTTAGGAAATACAATGATTTTTCAGCAACGATCTTTCAAGTGAGTCTCGAATTACTATTGGAGGTGAAGAAATCTAGTTGCCAATCTAGGAAGATTCCTTATGATTTGAGGTATGTCAAATATGGTGGTTTAGTGCTGTAGATGGGAGAGACTACATGTTTAATCACTGAATAACATTTAAGTTTATATTCATGTTCTATATTTTTGCACCTGATGTGATGCTCGTTATTTTATAATAGAGCATATAAAGTATAGGTAATTATTTCTGAAACTGAAATTAGAAGTCCCATTATAATAATGCATCTTTTATTTGAATTTTGGTCTAACTAATCTATTTATGACAATTCAGTTTAGTTTTTTTCTTTTGTAAAGTTAGTTTAGTTTATAAGCCTCTTTTGTAGTTAAACTTATAATTATGACTTTATCTTGTAGCCGACAAATATCTAAAACATGGTGCAACTTGCTCCTTGTTTAATTAGGAACAACAAATCCACTTTGTGCCAATTACATATATGTGTTTTTTCCCTAATCCTCATCAATATCACTCTTCACATGTCTTTTTAGTATCTAGAAGGATGTCCACGGAAGAAATTTTGTATGTGGGCTCGGTTATCTTGCATTAGTTTTAAAAAACCATGTTGAGTGTACATATTTTCCATTCTTACTATTAATATGACACATCGGATTGTAACGATGCAGTTTTTTATTGTTATATTTTAGGGTGTGGTACCAGTGCCTCTCCAACTTGACCTATTTAAAACCTACATTACAAGGCTTATCCTCACAATTAGAATGCAGAAGCCGATGCTCTCATACAAGATGTTGTTTTTATCCTTAGTGCAGGGACCAATGATTTTTTTGCTAACTATTTTTCCCTTCCTGTGAGGTAAAAGGAATTCAATGTTCAAGAGTACGAGACCTTCTTGTTGGTCAAGATTTGAGACTTTCTCCAGATTATTAGGCAATCTCCTTCCTGCATTGATTTTTTTCGCAAACATAGTTCATAATTACTGGACCTAGACTTTGTTGTTAGATACTTAGCATTATGGTATTGCAATCTAAAACTATAATAATGTGTACTCTTTTTTATTTTTCTCTGACTGACCATTATATGTTGGAAATGACAATGACATTGTACATAGAATTGTTTACATTGGTTGTTATACAATGTACAAGATCTCAGTGCTCGAAGAGTAGTTGTTTCTGGCCTTCCTGCCATTGGATGCCTACTGGTGGTCATCATGCTCAATTGGACGGGTAGATTCCAAGAGAGAAGTTGCATTGAGTTTTATATCTCCATCTCCCAGGAGTTCAATAAGAAACTACATGTAGAGCTGCAGAATAACTTTGGTGCTGGAGACATGAGAGCTTTCTATGCTGACATTTATGATCCAGTCTTGCCCATCATTTCAAACCTGACCAAATATTGTACATTTCCAAATAGGTTTATGTATAGCTCAATTTATAAATATATGCATGTTTTCTCATAATCAACGAACTACCCACCCTAGACCTATCTACAATATGATGCTCTTTATATATACAAAATGACTTGCAAGTTGTATCCTTATATGACCTATGGATAATCTTGATCATTTTGTCTCATACATTTATGATCTATAGACAATCTCGATCATATTTTCTCATACCTAGTATATATAAGATATATTGGTTCAGAATCCCAACAATTGATCTACATAAGAAAACATTATATCAATCTAACTAATCTTACCTTATTGATGAAATTTGGATTTGGACTTTTATTTTGAATGGGTAGGGCTACCTACTTATGAATTTATTGTTCAAAAATGCCAATTCATAGCTGATATTTGAAATGACACAATAGGCCACAATGCAAGATGGTTATTTATTCCCTATTAGTCATTCATAGAAGTACTACTCAACTTTATGTATTAGAAGTGTTCTCATTCCGGTCTTTTCATTTGTCTTACTTGTCGTTACAGTTCAAAATTTAATCATCAACATGCAAGAGAAACTAGAAGCATACAATCCATTAAAAAAATCAGAAATTCTACATTAAAAGAAAAGATTCAACTAACTCTATGACTCTTTTGTGTACCTGTGTGTTAGTGACTGCAATTTTCATTAGCTTCAATAAGAAATGATCGATGATTCTAACATGTACACCCCCTTACTACTGACGACATCTTATAAAGTCTCCAAAAAATATAGTGATCATTATATCTTATCATATTTAACTATTCATTGTGTTACTCGTAAAACTAAAAGAATATGCTTTGGGTAACTTGTTTCCCTCATGTTTTGAACATCAATATATAAGTAGTCCAGAAAAATAGTGGAAAGCATTCTTATTATGATTGAACAACAATATATAAATCAATAAGGGGCCCCAAAAGTATCTAAGCTAAGAAAAGTAGATGGCATGATTCTATTTGACAAATATGGGATTTAGTGAAGGTTATTTATGCGTCATATATTCTAATTTTGTGCCATATAATACTTTCTTCAAACAAATAATCACATCTGAATATATGTTCAACTTTTCTATCAAGAATATTAATTTCATAGCTATACTGTTATAGTAAAGGAGTGAGATTGTCCCTTTGTAAGCAATTATATGTAGCAAGGATCATCACATGTGTTTCTACACATCTATTAATTGAGCATATGTGGTATATTTTTGTGTTAGTGGTGTGATTATCAAAATATTTGTAATATTCAAGGAAGGTTTTAGCGAGTGCAAATACCTCTTGATGATGTGAATGAAGCTCATGAATGAGAATGGGGGATGGTCGAGCCCAACAATTTGATTTATAGGTATGGATTTTTTTGTTTATTTCCTATACATGGTGTTAAATGTGATTATCTTAAAATTGATAGTGGTGGTTTGATGTTGTATGCTCTAATGGATTTGGAGGAGTTGTTGCCATGTAAGAATGAAATCTGGGGGGCTAACTACTATTGAGCTCCCTGATAAGCAAAAGTCATTCCAATCAACAGAGGTATCTTCATGTGCTAGATCCCTTCTTTTTTGCTGCATTTCTAGATGCTAGTTTTCCATCTTATTTGCTATTATAGATGTTGGTTTCCAACTGATTTGTTATTCTAGATGCCAGTTACCAACTGATTTTTTATTTCTTTTTCTAAATCAAGTGGTTATACATCGATCAATTTTTTATTCAGATTTGAATGTTCCAGCTGATGCTTATAATTTCCACTCTTCAATGTCCTTTATCCGGATAGATCCTAAAGGAAAGTTGGTAATGGGCTTCAGAGAGGCTTCTGACTTGCAGACCACACAGACATCAGAGGTATGCAATAATAAACCCAAAGTTCTATAGGTGAAGTCGATACCATCAGTTTGTCAATCTACCATTTGGCACATAATATTAGTGTTAATCTGTTATTGACAACAAGTACATCAAAACAATTTTCTCAGTTGATATTCCCATTTCATTTCTATAAGATGGCCATGAGCCTTTTATCACTACATTTTGTTTAAAACAATCTCAACAAGTCTTTATTCTCTAATTTATAGTTTGCATTTTCTTTTTCCTAATAAATCTATATTATCTTTAGCTAGCAGCCGAAGTCAGTGTGGAATTCCTACTCTGGTATGGTGCTTCACATCTTCCAGCTTCAACCGAAATTATAGCAATACATATCCTTCTACACTTGAAATTAAAGGTAGTGTGCTTATCATAGGCACCATAGCATGTATGGCATTATTTTGATGGCAAAATGAAGTGGTTGTGTTACAACCCCAATTTTTGGGTTCATTTGGAGAGAAATGTAATTTCTCATATTAAAGATATTGGAACAAATAATGATACAATTTGTTTTGAATAAATGGATTTCGTTTACAATAGCCATGATGATTGTGTTGTGGGTTTTATTGGCTATTGGGCCCAAATAACAAGAAAATTCAATTAGAAAAGGAATAATTGACTATTTGAGAAAAGAAAAATGTGGAAACCTCTAGAAGGAAAATCCAAATAGGGATTTCGTGCCTCTTGGGTTCCTTGGGTTCCAAGGAGTCCAAAGTTTCAAAAAGAAAGAAATAAGAAAAGAAAAGATTAATTAAGTATTTCTTTATTAAGAAAGAAATTGAAAACAATGGTAAAATATGGAAAACAAGTGAAAAGAGGTGTAATTGAGTGATCCTTTGTGGATTTTCGTATCCCAAGGTTTCCTAATGATAAAATGAATAACAATGAAGAATATAAAAGGAAAGATAAGGAGAAATCCTCAAAAATAGATATATTAAGGAAAGAAATAGATGAATAATCCAAAATCCATTATCCAATATGTGTCATGCTTTCCTTTATGGGTTTTTGGTGTAAGAACGGAAAAAGAAATACTTGGATCGTGTGCATGATAAGGAAATATTGAAAATAAAGGAAGAGATTATATTGTTAATGCTTAGTATGTATGGGAATACCTTTCTATATCAATTACTCACGCTACAACTCATCTCTCACCCAAGTCCATAAGAGAAAGGAATGTAATTAAGGTTGTTTCCATGTGTACCTTGCCAATATAGCATGGGAAACTTGTCCTTAAAAACTGTACAAGAGGATAAAGAAGGTGTTAAAGGGAGACTAATCCTGAGGGGACCAGATCTGACGATGTTTTCCTTAAAGAAATATATATACATATATAGATGGGTTCTCCCTTGTCTTTGGATGCCCCTAACCGACGAACTTCTATGATCCGTGCATGCAACTTTCCTCATCCCTCAATCCTTCCTTTAAAGGAGTAGGTAGACCTTTCTTCCCTATCTTTCTCTCTCGGCCGGTCTGTAAAGACCACACGGTAGCAACAAGCAAAGTCGTGATTTCAAGAACCAAGAGACAACCAAGGTTTTGTCAAGATCATGGAAGGAGATGGAGGATGGCAGAGACTTCAACTCATCCTCTGCATACACCGTTGCTGTCTAATTAACTGTGGTAGCAACACCGCCCTTCTGGACTAGAAACCGGAGCACAGTGGTGGAGGGCAAGGGGGCGAGGATGACCACAGGCAGTTTCTGTGCCATCGTGGTGGTGATACCGAAGGAGTGGTGGTGTTGCAGATGTCCACCCATGGTCGGCTCTGGACTTGGCACCACATCAGAGCGGCGTGAGGGCGTGAGGAAGCCCAGATGTGTGTGGGCTGGGTTTCCCTGGCCGCTACTGTCGGGCGGTGAGAGTGGAGTTAGGAGGCAAGGACCCTAGGCAGCAGTGACGATACTAGGTGCCACCTACAACCCAGACATGACCGAAGATATTGTAGGCAGTGAAGCCAGTGAGGTGTGGAGAAGGAAAGTGTTGTGCCACCTTGGCACCTCCAGTCGCATTGTGTGTGAAGTCCGACATCGCGGACGTGTATAGGGCGGAAGTCCTACTTGCCGTTGGGTAGAAGGAGAACCACGATGATAATGACCAGATGGCCCCTGGAATCAGGTGTCATCAGGAAGGGCAAAGAGGTAATGTTCATATTTCTTATGATATGGGTGAGAATTAAAAAGGAAATAATAAAAGCTGATGTGGCATTGCATGATTGGTCCAAATTCAATTATCTTACAAAATATGTAGTTAATTATTGGTAGGTTGAGTAAAGACATGCTATATATGAAAGTTGATCAGGAGAACGAGAGGAAGCCAATAAAAATAATATCAAATCCTGATTCCGTTCCTAATTGAAAAATATATTAAATTGATGAAAATTGCATTAAAGTTAGGTTAAAAACCCTATTTGTGATTAAAGGTTGAATCTAGTATGCTTAATGGGTTAATTTAAGTATTAATAACATGTTCAATGATATGTTAGATTCAAACCTGATCTAGATGTGAAATTGCATGATTTAGGGTTTTTACCCCATATGAGAATGATTAAGCATTTAGAAACACTAATTTAGGGTAAAAGAGGATAAGATCATATACAATTTGAAAGATGTGAAAATACATTGTTAAATGATGGTTCGAAATTATTTGAATACAAAAGTCCTTAATTATGGATAAATACCCTATTTGTAGTAATTAGGGTTTTCTCATGAATAAAAGGTAGAATTATGGCAAATCAAGTTCATATGTGATTAGACTATAATGAACTTTGAATTGATGATAAATGCATATAATGATCTTGTCATGTATTGAAAGGATAAAAATAGTAGCTTTAATGTAAAAGAGGCTTAATGAACTTAATTAATGGTTAATGGTGCCTTTAATCCATAAATAGGGTTATATGTTGTTAAGATAACTTTAATATTTAGGAATGGATGAGATAATAAGGGTTTATGAGTAATGGTTTAAAACTAGGGTTTAGGATTATAAAAGATGAAGTGAAACCCTAATTTCCAAGGAAACCGTAAAATTGGACTAGAAATCCTAAGGAATATGATGATATTGGATAAACATTAATAAAAGGAAATTGGTATATTTATTTCAGGATTCTGTGTATAATTGGTTGCTTGATTGGGATTTCTCTGTGCTGGTTAATTATGTCTCAAATCCAATGAACATGTATGTGGTTACACTTATGAATATCTCGAGTTAGTTTTCTGAGGTTTTCTGAAGTTTTCATCGATGACTTGAAATAAAATGTTGGATGAATTTAGTTCATGCAAACTATAATGTGGCTATGGAAATCACATAATATATGTGCATACCAGCTCAGATCCTGGTACCCTTTGTGGCTTAATAGTTGACCTAGTACATGGCTACTTATGGGGTAGGTCCATCAGGTCATTGGATGACTTAGTACATGGTTACCAATGGGGTAGGTCCATCAAGTCACATTGAGTCAGATATTGGGCTACCTTCGGGTAGTGCCATGCGACTCTATTACCCTATGTTTTGGCTACCTATAAGGTAGGACCATGGGGGTAAGAATCTACCTAAAAGAGAGGTAGCATACAAGTCCACTGCAGGGATAACACAGAGTTAGGGGATAGGTAAGGATTGAGTAGTATGGCTTAGAATGTAATCTTGGTGGTTAAATGATTAATTGCATGATTACATTGTTAACATAGTTGCACATTATTTGTTTCCCCCACATACCAGCTTCTGCTGACTGACTTTTTGGTTGTCGGCATTTGAGGCACAAGTGAAAAGAACAAACAGTAAGGTGGCATATGTGGAATTAAATGAGAATTAAAGTGCAAAGGAGGATTAGTTAGATTAGTATCTATGCAGATAGAAGTTTAGAAATCCCAATTTTCAAAAGGTATGCAAAGTTTTTATTTTTTTACCATATTTCAGTATAGTTGGTAGAATTTAATAATTGTTATTGATTCTTTGTCAAACCTTTGATCATGTTAATTAGGATAATGGCTCTGACCTTTTGGTCTCCCTTAATTGGGGGTTACCAAGAGGCGGGGTCATTACATTTGGTATCAGAGCATAGGTTCCTCATTTAATCTTTAATAATTATTAAATTTTACAAACTCCATAGAACCCAAGGGAGTTATTAGAGGATTTTTTGAAAGACAGATGAGTCTAGAAAAGGATCACATCCAGGGGCTGGCAAGATTTTCTTCCCCACCACTAGTCGGAATATGAGGACTCCCAGATTAGTGTGACTTCCTGGATGAAGTCTCAGGATTTGACTCGAAATAAGATACCTTTAGGACTCTCTCATCTTGTTCATCCCTTCTCAACTCAAATGCTATTAAGGACCTTAAGGATTAGGGTTTTCTCTCTTTTCCTCACCCTCTTGAGGTATGTGTAAAGTCGATAAGGTTTAAGGAATCCTCCACCAAATTAATGAAAACATGTAAATAAGATGTCATGGACATAAGCTTAATAGATTAAGCGTAAACTAAATAATAGATACATGCTTAGGTCATATGACATGAGTTGTCATTACCCTCAGGAGAGACCTGAGGCTAGACCTTCTTGTCAAGAGGATGAGTAGGGAGAGAGTTGGTCATGGAGGCAAAGATCTCCATTAAAAGTAGAGACCTGGCACATCCTTTGAGGATGATGTAAAACCTAACCCTATGTGGTGGTTAGAGAGAGATATGACATGATGAGTTAGATGTAATGATAGACTAGGTGTGTGGGCATGCCATTGGATGCCATATGATCCATGAGAGGTTGGATGACCTAGTACCCTTGGCTACTCAACCCTATGAAGGGTCGTGCATGGTAGAGCAAAGGATAGCTCATTCTTTGATGAGGTTAGATAAGAACCTATGGAAACCCTATGCGATTATATGAGCATGGCATTGTAGGCACCCAAAGTATGTTAGTAGTGTGAGAAATAGGTTGAAACCCTGGCCAGGAGAGCATGAAGAATAGCCTACGAGATAAGCATAAAGAGCTATGGATAATCATGAGCAAACATATGCTTCACCATGTAGGGGTATGCCTGTGAGCTTGATCCCTCTTGGAGAGAGAGCCTCTGATAGTAAGGTTGGTTGTAGGGTTGGCTCTAGAGAGAGAGAACATGACTCATACAAGAAGGTTGAAAGCCTAGACTCTATGATATGAGGAAAAGTGGGAAGTTGAGGATGATGCGACCTAAGTGGATGATAGTGGTTGCCTCATGCTTGATCCGAGGAGGCTGGTGGTGTCTTGGTTGCCTTTAGAGAAACCAAACCCTATAGAGAGGATGAGGCTTCTGGTACCTATGTGATTCACCTTCTGAGATAGGAAGAAGAATGCCTTAGACCTGAAGAGGTTTAGTAACAGGTTGTGAGGCCTTGTACCTTGTTGGTTGTCTTTGAGGAAGACTCGACCCTAATGTGTTGCTCGAGTAGAAGGATGACAGGGAGTGCATGTCATGCCTGATTCGTGGTTAAGAGATTGAGCATGTAGTTGGACACCTAAAAGTGAACCTAGGCGTGAGAGGGGAAGTAGTGTACCTGATGCTCATGATGAGATTTGAGTTTCTATAGATGTGAGCATGGTACTGCACATGGTTAGAGGAAAGGGAAACCCCTTACATTTAAGGTGTGTTGGATGAACCCCTCATAGCTAAGTTGATGACATGGGAAGGTATGATCTTGATCCAATGTTGAGGATGAGAACAAGTATGACCTAGCATGGTTTAGTAGATGGTCTGCTTGTGCCTTAGTAGCTTGCTAGGGTTAAGCATACACAAGTGGGTGTAAACCCTAGATATAAGGATGTTTGTGCCCTTTGTTATCAAGGAGTAGTTTCCTTCCATCCTGGGAGAGGGACCCTTTTGTAGGGTGTATACCAGTCTTGTTGGTTTTGAGGAAACCTAAGGAAATCTCATAGGATCTTGAGAAGCTAGTTGAAAAGTACATGGTATGAGGATGAACTTGAAGACCCATATATAACCATCTCTAAGTGCATGTGGATGTGTTACCATGAAGGTAACCAGTATGGGGCCTGACCAAGGTAAGCAAGTCACCATGAACCCTATGAAAGGATGAAAGTCATCCCAAGAATGCAGAGAGAGAGAGATGATGAAAGCTTGGGTAAGGTTCTAAGTGGAACATGTACTATGATAGAATCCTAAGTCTATCCTAGGGTCAGGTAGGGATAAGACTGACGAATGTAGAAGTTTCCTAATTCCCTAGTTGCACATGACCATAGGTTCGGGAGGTAACAACTATCATTGTCTGAGGGACATGGGTTAGGAGATTGATCACCTTCATGAACTCATGGGACCCAAAGGGCAGATGAGTAGGACACTCTCTAGATGCATGAGGGAAGAGGGATGACCCCCAAAAGTGTCAGCACCCTATAGACCTAGAGGAGATGACCAAGGAATGTGTGAAAACCCTAGTAGGTTCAAGACCAGATGTCCATGGAAGTAACTTTGATGTCAAGATGTTTGTGATGTAGAGACATATGTGGTACGTTTCAATGTAGATTTAAAGGTGTACCGGCAAGGTGGGATGTACCATCTCTCCTCTTGGAATAGGAAGAACTCTATATTTGGACTGTAGCCAAATGCTTATTTCCTCTTGTTATGGGAGTGAGAGATAGGATAGTATGCATGCCATACACCAAGGATAACAGATGATGTGGGTTGGAACGTTGCTACGAGGTATGAGGATAGAGATGATAACATACCCTGGTGGAGTGCACGATACATGGATGGTTTGCAAACACTAAGAGAAATGAGGTAGTCATCTTATGAGGGTGCTTTTATCATGAGCTATGTGTCATACAAGGTTGAGTGCAAAAACTAATAGGATGAGCTCAGAGTTTTCTTGATGAAGATAGACTTAGAGATGAGATGAGATAATAAGTGGAATACATGAAGGTGTATGTCATCAACTTTACCTAATACGTAAGGATGTGAAGTGGTAATGGATGCTCTGGTTGAGATATATCTTCCTAGTTTGGCAAGAGGCTAGAAGAGGTTGTTAGGCTAATCCAAAGTTTGGAAAGGAGATGTGATTGGCTAACACTCAGATGTAACGAGATATGTTGAACAAGTTAATGGTTGTTTGGTTAGCCAGTCTAGTCCTTGATGTAATAAGAGGATGGTGGTAGAACCTTAGATGCACTTATATGAAAAGGAAGGTGATGAAACCCGTATTAGAATGGTTTAGGGTTTTTGAGGAATCAATCTTGAGGAATCATGACATACAGGAGATCGTGATTTTAAGATCACCATACACTGTACCAGGAAGATAACAAGTGACAGTAGGACTCTGGATGCCTAAGATGAAGTTGTATGTGGCATGTGGCCATGCAAGCTAGGAGGTAAAGGGCGAACACCAATAACCCAGTGTATCAATATAGAGGATAAAAGAGTCCCTGAGAGGGAATGGGAGTTCATCACTATGAATGTTGTAGAAAGTCTCCCCTAGACCAAGGAAGGTCATGATGCAATATGGGTTATGGTAAATCACCTTACCTAGATGACATGAGAGACAAAGAGTTATGTCAAGGGACATATCTAGTTGAACTACACATGAGAGAGATGGTTCAACTACACCATGATGTGAGTTCAAAGGTTCTTGAGTTTGACCTAAAGGTTCCCTTCCAAACGGTGGGAGTAGGTACATGAAGAACTCGATGTTAGTACAGTTCATCACCAATAACTAATGGTTAGTATGATCCAGACTAAAGGATCTGATGAGAGCATATGTTCACGTTCAGGGTGATAGCTAGAGACAGTTCTTATCCTATGAAAGATGTGATGATGACCACCATAGCTAGTATCAGGATTTAAGAAAGCTCTGTAAGGGAGCTTGTGTCGGCCACCACTTCCGTAAGGTGATGTTGGTGAAAGGACCACGTGATGGTTAGAAAAGGACCACAGTGTGTGTAGATGAAGTCTCTTTGATCGTGCAATGGATGAAAGGATCCTAGAGACGATGAGAGTCATTGGCGGATGCAATGTAGACTGACATACAGTTCACTGCGGGAAAAATGTGACATGAAAATTCGACCCCTCTAAGCTATAGCTAAGAAAGATGAGTCCCCGATACATGGGTAAATTGAGATGGATTGGTGGAGAAGGTTAACCTTACCCCTCAGGATAAAGAAATGTGTTATGAGTTCCATGTGTTGAAATTAGAGCACTATGTGAGGTACCCAGACCATGTGCTGAGCAATGAACCTAGTCAGCCCCAAGGGAGGCTGAAATGGCCTGAGTCACCTGTGCAGTTTATAGACGCCAGGATGAAAGAACTCAGAGAAAAGAATATATGATGATAAAGCTTCTTTGGAAGCTCCATGAGTATGGTAAAGCAAATAGGGGCCAATGATGGACATGGAGAAGTCTTATCCTGAATTGTTTGTTTGCTTGATAGAATTTTGAGGAAAAAATTCCTATAAGAGGGGAAGGATGTTACAACCCCAATTTTTGGGTTCATTTGGAGAGAAATGTAATTTCTCATATTAAATATATTGGAACAAATAATGATACAATTCGTTTTGAATAAATGTATTTCGTTTACAATAGACTTCATGATTGTGTTGTGGGATTTATTGGCTATTGGGCCCAAATAACAAGAAAATTCAATTAGAAAATGAATAATTGAATATTGGAGAAAAGAAAAATGTGGAAACCTCTAGAACGAAAATCCAAATAGGGATTTCGTGCCTCTTGGGTTCCTTGGGTTCCAAGGAGTCCAAAGTTGCAAAAAGAAAGCAATAACAAAAGAAAAGATTAATTAAGTATTTCTTTATTAAGAAAGAAATTGAAAACAATGGTAAAATATGGAAAACAAGTGAAAAGAGGTGTAATTGAGTGATCCTTTGTGGATTTTCGTATCCCAAGGATTCCTAGTGATAAAATGAATACCAATGAGGAAAATAATAAGAAAGATAAGGAGAAATCCTCAAAAAGAGATATATCAAGGAAAGAAATAGATGAATAATCCAAAATCCATTATCCAATATGTGTGATGCTTTACTTTATGGGTTTTTGGTGTAAGAAAGGAAAAAGAAATACTTGGATCATACGCATGATAAGGAAATATTGAAAATAAAGGAAGAGATTATATTGTTAATGCTTAGTATGTATGGGAATACCTTTCTATATCAATTACTCACGCTACGACTCCTCTCTCACCCAAGTCTATAAGAGAAAGGAATGTAATTAAGGTTGTTGTCGTGTGTACCTTGCCAATATTGCATGGGAAACTTGTCCTTAAAAATTATACAAGAGGATAGGAAAATAATGGGATAAAGATGGTGTTACAGGGAGACTAATCTTGAGGGGACCAGATCTGAAGAGTTTTTCCGTAAAGCAATATATATATATATATATATATATATATATATATATATATATATATATATATATATATATATATATATATATATATATATATATATATATATATATATGGGTTCTCCCTTGTCGTTGGATGCCCCTAACCCAACAACTTCTATGATCCGTGCATTGAGCTGTCCTCATCCCTCCATCCTCCCTTTATAGGAGCAGGTAGACCTTTCTTCCCTATCTTCCTCTCTTGGCCGGTCTGTAAAGACCACACGGTAGAAACAAGCAAAGCCATGATTTCAGGAACCAAGAGACAACCAAGGTTTTGTCAAGATCATGGAAGGAGATGGAGGATGGAAGATACTTCAACTCATCCTCTGCATACATTGTTGCTATCTAATTAACTGTGGCAGCAACGCCACCCTTCTAGACTAGAAACTAGATCACGATGGTGGAGAGCAAGGGGGCGAGGATCACCACAGGCAATTTCCGTGCCATCGTGGTGGTGTTGCCGAAGGAGTGCGGGTGTTGCAGATGTCCAACCACTGTCGACTCTGGACTTGGCACCACATCGGAGTGGCATGAGGGCGTGAGGAAACCCAGATGTGTGTGGGCTGGGTTTCCCAGGTCGTTGTTGTCGGGCGGCAAGAGTGGAGTTAGGCGGAAAGGACCCTAGGCAGTGATGCGGATACTAGGCGTCATCTACAACCCATCCATGATGGAAGATACTATAGGCAGTGAATCCAGTGAGGCATGGAGAAGGAAAGGGTTGTGCCACCTTGGCACCTCCAGTCGCACCGCGTGCGAAGTCTGACGCCGCAGATGTGTGTAGGGCGGAAGTCCTACTCGTCATTGCGTAGAAGGAGAACCATGATGATAATGACCAGACGGCCCCTGGAGTCAGGTGTCATCAGGAAGGGCAAAGAGGTAATCCTCGTCTTTCTTATGATATGGGTGAGAATTAGAAAGGAAGTAATAAAAGCTGATGTGGCATTGCCTGATTGGTCCAAATTCGATTATCTTACAAAATATGTAGTTAATTATTGGTAGGTTGAGTAAAGACATGCTATATATGAAAATTGATCAGGAGAATGAGAGGAATCCAATAAAAATGATATGAAAGCCTGATTCTGTTCGTAATTGCACAAATATACTAAATTGATGAAAAGTGCATTAAAGTTAGGTTAAAAACCCTATTTGTTATTAAAGATTGAATCTAGTATGCTTAATGGGTTAATTTAAGTATTAATAACATGTTGAATGATAATGTTAGATTCGAACCTGATCTAGATGTGAAATTGCATGATTTAGGGTTCTTACCCCATATGAGAATGATTAAGCATTTAGAAACCCTAATTTAGGGTAAAAGAGGATAAGATCATATATAATTTCAAAGGTGCATAAATATGTTGTTAAATGATGGTTCTAAGTTATTTGAATACAAAAGTCCTTCATTCTAGATAAATACCCTATATGTAGTAATTAGGGTTTTCTCATGAATGAAAGGTAGAGTTATGGCAAATCGAGTTCATATGTAATTAGACTATAATGAACTTTGAATTGATGATAAATGCGTATAATGATCTTGTCATGGATTAAAAGGATAAAAATAGTACCTTTAATGTAAAATAGGCTTAATGAACTTAATTAATGGTTAATGGTGCCTTTAATCCATAAATAGGGTTATATGTTGTTAAGATAACCTTAATATTGAAGAATAGATGCGATAATTAGGGTTTATGAGTAATGGTATAAAATTAGGTTTAGAATAATAAAAGATGAAGTGAAACCCCAATTTCCAAGGAAACCCTAAAATTGGAATAGAAATCCTAAGGAATATGATGATATTGGATAACTACTAATAAAAGGAAATTGGTATATTTATTTTAGGATTATGTGCATAATTGGTTGCTTGATTGGGATTTCTCCGTGGTGGTTAATTCTGTCTCAAATCTACTGAACATGTATGTGGTTACGCTTATGAATATCTCGAGTTAGTTTTCTGAGGTTTTCTGAAGTTTTCATCGATGACTTGAAATAAATTGTTGGATGAATTTAGTTCATGCCAACTATAATGTGGCTATGACTATCACATAAGATATGTGCCTACCAGCTCATATCATGGTCCCCTCTGTGGCTTAATAGTTGACCTAGTACATGGCTACCTATGGGGAAGGTCCATCGGGTCATTGGATGACTTCGTACATGGCTACCAATGGGGTAGGTCCATCAAGTCACATTGAGTTAGATATTGGGCTACCTTCGGGTAGTGCCATGTGACTCTATTACCCTATGTATTGGCTACCTGTAAGGTAGGACCATGGGGGTAAGAATCTACCTAAAAGAGAGGTAGCATACAAGTCCACTACAGGGATAACACAGAGTTAGGGGATAGGTAAGGATTGAGTAGTATGGCTTAAAACGTAATCTTGGTTGTTAAATGATTAATTGCATGATTACGTTGTTAATATATTTGCACATTATTTGTTTCCCTCACATACCAGCTTCTGCTGACTGACGTTTTGGTTGTCGGCGTTTTAGGTACAAGTGAAAAGAACAAACAATAAGGTGGCATATGTGGAATTAAATGAGAATTAAAGTGCAAAGGAGGATTAGTTAGATTAGTATCTATGCGGATAGAAGTTTAGAAATCCCAGTTTTCAAAAGGTACGCAAAGTTTTTGTTTTTTTTACCATATTTTAGTATAGTTGGTAGAATTTAATAATTGTTATTGATTATTTGTCGAACCTTTGATCCTGTTAATTGGGATAATGGCTCTAACCTTCTAGTATCCCTTAATTGGGGGTTACGGAGAGGCGGGGTCATTACAGGTTGATACTTCTTTTTGTTAATACTCACTTTGTATTTTGTAGAGGTGCATTATGAAGGGAGGCCATTGAGAAACTTGATTCATTCCTTTGGTAGGTCTACTTAATCTAGAACGAGAAGGTGATTGCTGAATGGGCTGCTGAAGCAACTGTGCTATACTCAATCCATGTAATTGTTGTTGATTGGCATTAGCCACTACTCCTTGTACATTTACTTAACCATGTAAAGTAGACGACAACCCTTGAGGCACAATTGGCCGACAAGAAGGTAACATGGTGCCCAAAATGAAAAGCTGGCTTGCAGGTGGAGGCTAGGTGGTTGAGGGGAATCCACTAGAAAGAGGCATTTGAAGACGTGGAAGATATCATGTAGGCTGCAAGTATGGTGGCATATTATGTTTGATCTATTGAAGACAAGTTCGTTCAATCAGAAGTTGTTGTACTGAATAGAAAATTGTTGTATGAAAGTATGTCATTGGTGTTGTATACAATATAACGGGAAAGGTAAATGTCCTCCCCATGTAATTGTCGGTTCTTTATAAATAAAAAATATTCATACTTTCAAAAAACTGAGTTTGGTTGCAATTGGCATTCAATTAGAAATCCTGATAATGAACTGAAAATTGAATGACTAAACACCATGAAAATGTAGTAATACAGAACTAGTATGTCATTAGTTGCTTTTAAATATGCCATTACACTCAATAAGAACCATTTCATACAACAACATAATACAAAATAATGGCATTTGTATAAAAGCCAATTAATGGATAGTGACTTTATTATAAATGCCAAATGATGTTTTAGTGGTCTTTATTTGGCATTTTTTGGAAGCCACTAAAGCCAAACGTTTAGTGGTGTTTACAACTTACGCCACTATATTTCTAGTGGCATTGGTACTAGAGGCATTTTTTTAAGTGTCGACAAATGCCACTAAACATGTTTATTGGTATTTATTTTTTTCAGTGGCATTTCTAAAAGGCAACTAATGTGAGTGTTTTCTGTAGTGTAAACATGTAAACTAATGATCAAGCAAGAGTATAAGCATAAATTCATTAAGTTTAAATGTGTAATGGTCTATACAATGGTACATGTAGTAAAGAGATCAAATTAGCATGGATTCTCCCCACACTCTAGGGAGATAACTACTCACTCATCATAATAGTAAGAAGATTAAAAATGGAAGAAGGAAGAAAGTCATCATCAGAGTAGCCAAAATAAGTAGTAGTTGTGGTAATCAAATGCATGCATTCAAGGATAGGGATGATGGTAGTCAACAAAACAACAAGATCACTTCTTGGCGTTCATCAGATAAGATCTTGGGGATGTCATCTTCCTTTTTCATTTAAGATCACACTACTATTAGGAAGGAGCATAGGTCAGTGGTGGTCATTGATGAATGCATATTCATCAAAATATTTGTTGCATTCTTATTCTAGGTTTACATACATTTCCATCGTTTTATCTTAGAACTAACTTTTATTTAGGTGTTTTTATTTTGTGGTAATTTTTATGGTTTTGATCCAGATCATTGGTTTCCATCACCGGCTTGAACCTCATTGCAAGTTAAAAGTGTAGGAGGCAATGATCCTCCTAACAAACTACTGAGCCTTGGAATTTTTGATGTAATAGACTAGATTTCCATTAATCTATCCTTCCATGGGTTGATGATTCCTTTGGTTGAAGCCTTGTAGGTGTAGACCCCTCAACACATGACAACAACACCCCTCGGTGGGCTTACATCTGCCTAACCTTCAATTTAAATCAATTTTCCTATTTGTCAATTTACAACATATGTTCTTCCTTTAGATAACAATGGAGAGAAGCCCATGAACCGATATCAGTGATCACCTTCTTATGGGTGTCTGACTTAACCTTCCTATGGGTATTGTACACCTGACAACCAAAGATAGCTCTGCACATGTCTTCCAATGGCCAAAATTGAAGGTCATTCAACACTTGTCATTTGATGGCCACCTTATGAAGGAATTCATGCATGCATCTTCTAATGTCTAACCTACACTCCACAAATTGGAAAAACTACTATATCCCCTTTTGATGGTTATTTTTCATTCCCATTATGATGGTTCTCCATTGCAACTACCGTATAACGTTATGTTGTGTCTCCTTCCCAAGATCCATCTAATCGTTCACCTACTGGAGATATAACTGACTCGACAATAGCCCTCAACTACCGATGGATTTATTATAGGTTAGGGTCTTTTTTTCTTCCTTGTAACATTTCTATCTATTCACATTCATGGTGTCTACATGTTAAATCCAAGGCGGCTGGGAAGGGATCTAAACCCTAACCTCTTCATGTAATAGAAGAGGACTACCAACATTGGGTAGATTAGCCATCGACACCACAAAGGTTCCACTTCCACTCCACATCTTCACCCTCCAAAAAATGTTGACCCTTTCCATCTATTGATAAATGTCAATCAAGGGTCCTTCCACCTTTTCTAGAACCAATGTTCCACTATTCAAACCTTAAGATAGGCTTGTTTCGCAGTGCCTCATTCCATTAGTTATCATTTACTACAGCCTATTGTCGATTTATTCATTCCACTCATGTTAGGATAATCCCAACCCTAAAAGAAGGAAGAATAATGATCCACTTCCACCTCCGATGAACATCTAAGGGTAGATCACTACTGCATTATCCACCATTCATTCCCAAACATAGAGTAGGATTTCACACAACACATGTGCTTTTATCATCTACTGTGATGATAAGTTTCTTCCTCTTTTTTATTTTTGTTCTTGCTATTGTTGCCATGAGAGAGTAGTCCTCTTGTTAGGGTGCAGGGAGTATCCCCTCTACCCACTTTTGTTCTTCTTACTGCATCTATTATTGTACAAGTTGCTATATGTTTAGAATCGATCTCTTTTGCATGTACTCTTGTCTGATCAGTAGGTTTACATGTTTTTCAGGATCAGAATGTAGAGAATGTCAAACATAAGATTTAAGATATTTACCATTTTTTGTTTAAAACTTGATGAGAACTTATCATAGGTATTTTTAGAGGTAATCTATGTATGATCTCTAGGTAACATGATAGCAATCTTAGAATGATATGTCCATCATTTAATATAAATGCTGAAAGGGGGATTTACCTACAACATATAATGTTCACTGTTAATATGACGTAGTGAGAGAGTGAATGATAGGTAGAAGTAGTGAAACCCATTCCATCTAATGTTCCCATCATTTGATAATCTACCTCTAACTCAGACTTTTTATTAATTGCAACATGAGTACAATCAACTAATCAACTCTTTGTTTCAAATACTAGTTCTTTCCTAGTTACAATGATCAGTCTATTCTAGAAAATGTTGTCATTTGGGTTTGATCTTGAACTATTCTAAGATAAGATCCTTATGTTTGAGGGTGGTGATCATTATACATTGGTTATGGTAAACTCTAGGGATTTCACTCCATGTCAATCTTCATGTGCACTATCATGCACGCCACCAGTTGATAGATTTGAACACTATAGGAATTTACTCTTTCAAGGTCAAAACCTTGCATATTTGGTTGAAGCACATGTGGAATTATAATATATCAATGGAAATGGTTGATGGAGGATCTAGACTAATTTTGGTAGCCTCATGCTATTGGTAGAAGAGTCCTTTCTTGAGGTAGTGTTCTTGTATTCGTAGGTGGACTCTAGTATTTTACACTCTCCCTAGTTATCTTGCACTTCAATTTCAATCGCCATGGATGCGAAGAGGTGGTTGTGTCTGGAAGACAATGCATCCTACAACATTTAGTATTTTAATCTATAGAAAAACGGGCAGGACATCCATCAATAGATAATTACAAAAAAATCATCAATTGAAGCATACAAAAATTCCAATGTTGTAGTTGAAATTCCTATTAGAACATAGACAAAGATTCCATTTGTTAATGGTACACAATATTTTGTAGATTTGTAATTTTGTCAGTCAGTGGATGTAGGTGTTGCTTTGGAATAGTGTACAACTTCCATCAGAAGGCATGATCAAGAATCCTATAGAAAGATGATGTACAATCTCTATCAATTGAGAACTAGAACTTGCATCAGAAGGAAGATGTTGGATCTCCATAACTAGGCATATATGAGAATGTTTCATCGATAGGAGGGCCCACAATCATTTTTTCAGAAGGTGGCAATTAGTATTTGGGTGTTGGAGTTCCATTATATAGTGGAGGAGAGATTATTATCATCTATCAAGGTAAAACTCCCATCGAAAGGTAGAGCTAGAAATTCCATCAGTCCATGGAATCTGAGATTTCATCATTAGAGCCCCATGGGGATTTTTCCAGGTATTGAGAAGATCTTTCTATCTCTATTCAACCAATGGAAAGGCAGAATGTTTTTGAAGTTGTTGGATGCTATTTGATTCTCAAACCTTCCATGAAAATTAATACAAAATTAAGTTGAAAATGGAGCCAAAACTAGGATGAACATGCATTATCTGTAGGGTTTGTCATTGGATTAATTATAAATAAAGTCAATTCCAATTATTATGTTTTATCAAATATGAGATAATGAATAAACATAAAAATGTATTGAGAATGTATGACTCATGACATATGATAATGGCCTAGAAATATTCATTCTACTGTAGGTCACTAGCTTGATATTATTGTATAAATTAGGACAATGATAATACAACAAGACTAATAGGTGTGTTGATTGATGTGTGTGCCTCACTTAGTCATGATATTTGACATCTGGTTAAACCCATAGGTACACTTTATCAATATGTGTACTAGATAGACCCAAATTTAGTATGATACATGGAAGCCATAAATGGAATCTAAAATCATATCTCATGTGATAGTGGTGTTTGTTGTCCTTTAAACTTGAAGACACTTCAATGATCACATGTTGTTAATTGTTATGTTAATAAAAATCATTGTGACCCTTCACAAAGGGTTTCCATACATGTAGTTCTTGGTTTCATTATGATGCATGTGGATTTTTGTGAGTGATTTACATGCTATTTAACCCTCCATTTGGAGTGATGTCTCAAATACTTGATGAGTGAGACTATAAAATGCATTCCCATTCTCATGTGAGTCAATGTATGATATTGAGCTCATATTTATCTAAAAGTTTCTATATCTAGATAAAAAAATATATTGAACTTTAATAGGATGCCATTTCCATGCCTCATATTCAATATAGATATCAAACACAAAAGGGCTCAATTATCACAATAAAATTGGTCACAATACTAGGTTGGATTTATTCTTCAACATCTCCAATTACTTGATAGGGAATGAAGTCTTATTAAATACCAATATTTGTTTATGAAGTGATAAATTTATTATAGACATCACTACAAAATTAATTTAATGACTATAAGGTCACACATATGATGCACATGGAAACATAGTATAAACATGGAGACTACATTAATTGGTAGGTAATTTCTTAAAATAATCAATGAGATCATTGATTGAAAAATTGGAAGCCCATTTGACTGAGTTCACATACTGATAAAATCACTAGATGGTCTAGTTTATTGACTAGGATGAGATAAAGTCAATTTGTCAAATGGTTTGCTCAATCCCTTATTGGATAACATCTACCAACTGATAGACCAGTTGGTCCAGTCGATAGACTATATTGGATCAATGAATTGAATGATTAGACCAAGAATGTTCTAACCTAGCCAAGTCACCCAAATGGAGTGGGAAGTCCCCCGACTGGTTGTCTCAGGCCGGCCACTAAAAATTAGCCTAATCGATTCCACTTGTCCAAATGGACTAAACTAGTCTCTTGATTGGATATTTGTGAGAGGACTGCTAAAAAGAGGATGTCGTCTTTCCATTTTTTATGGTTAATTAGAAACCATGTTTTCTTACTTATCCTATATAAATGGTTATGACACTCAGGTTTTTGGTTATAGATGTTGGACATGCGAACCGTAGACACCATTACTCACAATGAGATAGAGAGAAGGTGAGATTGTGCAACACTATCATGTTGACAATGCAAAGGTTTCTCCATCATCTCTGGCTCTAAGTACATGATGTGGAGTTCCTTTCATACACAAGCATGATATAGAGGCACAAATGGTTTTGTGATTATGTCGGGAGGAAGTCATCAACACATTTTTCTTCCTCTGGGACAAGGTATATATCACATATCTTTCTTTTTGAGATATTATTGTTGATGAGATTTCCTCATGGGAACATGGATATATTGAGTTTTTATTTGCTTCCACTATTCGTGTGTCCTCCACAAATCCCAAAAAAGTATTGGTTTGTATAAATTTTTAAAAAAGTGAATTGAGGAATTAAATTAGTGGTTAAACAATGTTAGTTTGATGTTCAAAATCTGGAACTAGCAATTTCAATCTACTATTTAAATATCATATCATTTGAAAATTAAGTAGAAGGTATGAATATTAAAATTTGAGGTTGATTACATGGATTTGTCTTGATCTTATATTGGGGTCACCTATATGTATGAATTGTATTGCATTACATATGAAGAAGATGAATTTGTTAGAAAATAACCTCAATTCCCTAGCAATTGAGAGACAATATTGAAATTTTAATGTATCTGGAAGAGTTGATACCCATAATTTACACTTTTTATGTATTGTACACCAAGATTAGACACTGTCTTCCCCAGCATTTCGACTATGACTTGTAGGAGGAAGAATGTCGCTTGTTAGAGTGTTTTTGGACACGTTAAAGCATGTACATAACAACCTTTTTTTCCATGTAACAATAGTATGTACCTCAAAGGTTGGTTGTAGCCTCTCTTTAACACAAATGGGTGGTTAAACTCTGCCACATACATTCTTAAAGATGGAATTCAAGGAAACATAATATGAACTCATTAGACCATTGAAGGTTGAGTGACATTCTACATCATGGAGGTCATTTCCATGTTTTAATGGGCACCTGGATACTCTATTTTAAGCTACTTCATCATGTCTTATTTTCGATTGACCTCTTTGGGGTCAGATTTAATCTATGACTTTGAACCATTAGCCTTTGTTAAAGCTTGCTACTTGATCTATCTTAAATCATGTGTCTAAAAAAGAGGGGGATAAAAAAAGGATCAAACTTTAAATTTATAACCCAAAACCATCAAGTCACCCACAACTCAATACAAGGTAAAAGTAGATGTATGGGGTCGAACACATGAACGTGGGTATGTTTAGTCACCTAAAATATTTTCCTAGTTCATTAAGAAAATTTTGAAGTTGAAAATATGTTTAGAACTAGAATAAGTCTACAAAATTAGAACAAATAAAAATAAAGAAAACAAATCCTATCAAATTCTACTAATCAAGAGAATGAGTTACTTGATATGTATCCAAAATTTGGGAATTCCACTCACCTCATTCTCAAGCACAGACAACCCTCAGACACCCTAATAAGAAACTAACATCCAAACATAGTAGGCATCATGGTAGATACTCATGTAGGGGTCATCCCTATTGCTCGCATGTAGCATGACTAAAATAGCGTCAACTGTCCTAGACCTCTTTCAAGGATAACAGATAAATACCCCCTGTGACGACCCTAATTTTAGGAGTTCAATACCCAAATTACTAGTTAAAGACAAACATGGAGCAAAATGGTTTATTTGTGTATCATGATGTGTATATAGTCAGAGTAAGAAAGTTGAGCTTGTGTTGATGAGGTTGGAGGTCAATTTACATTCAATATCCTTAAATAGGTAACCCCTTAGACTAAATAATTTGAAGGGTCAAATGATGGAATTTGGGTGCCTAATTTGAATGTAAGGTGAATTACACTACGTGGAATCACTGATTTAGATTATAATGTTAAAGATATTACCTATGAGATTCTATTGAGGTATAAAATAAAGAGGAAAATTATTAAATGTTTTAGCGTGAGACAATGGCTAGCTATTATTATTAGGATTTTTTGTTGTTGTATGTTCACGTGGCCTTTGAACGTGAAGTGGCTAGGAAGTGGTCAAAAGTGTGACTCGTCTTCATGATCTGAGACCTACAGAGCTTATGGTAACAAATCTATTCGATAGTGTCCACGTGCCTTGAGTTTGTTTCACTAGATCCATCATGACCGGTTTGATATCCAGCCCTTGGAGGAGTTCTGGTTGTTACCATGACTACCCAGGTCTATCTCGTAGGCAGTATAATGGGCGATAGTGCTACCTAGATGAAGTAGAGGATCAATGGAAAGATAAAGGGGTTAGGAGCTTCTGCCCTACTGTCCCTATGGGCGAGGAGGCAGTGATCTGATATATTGCCTCGACGTGGTCTCTCTCCGCAGTAGCACCTTGCCGCCGCAACGGTGCTTGAGAGCAGGCCGACGAACATGAGCAGACTAAGGAGGAGACCAGGCACAGCTAGTCAGAGGCGCAACACCGGGGACCTACAGTTGGACGAGAGTTGTGTCAACCTGGAAGGGACCGAGGAGGAGGCGCCGAGGGCGAATCTCATTGTTGGAGCAGATCCCACAACGGCGGCGTCTTGGGCAGTGTGTGGTGCTCGAGGGAACGCATAGCAAGGAGAACAACCCGTTCATCGCCGGAGCAGAGCCCGATGGCGGCACTTGAGGAATCAGGTTGTAGGTGTCGGGCATCCTGGCGTTTCACGCGAGAGGTGGGGAGGCTTCGAGCTCCCTTTCTGTGGTCCAAAAAGGGCTTGTCGAGGAGGAGCCGCTATTGTTCACAGAGCAGGAGGACGGCCGACTTCTCATCGGTGTTTCAGCCAAGCGGTGGCGGTCAGCGATGATGGGAACCGAGGACGAACTCGCCCAGGCTGACTCGTGAGGAGAGGAGGTCGTTTGTTGCCTTATTGTGCGCCGAAGGCTTCCTGCGAAGAGGAGCCCACGACGACAGCCCTGTGGTTGTGCTTGCGATCGTGCGAGAAGAACACCAGAACGGTGTGAAGAAAAGGGAAAATCACGTGAGAGGGCAGAAAAGAGGAAGCGGACCGGGTCTAGGACATGAACCGGCCGGCCCAACTGAGAGCTGTGCCAGCCCTTAGTGCCACGTGTCGATGACTAAGTGGTTTGAAAAGGTAAAATCTTAGTAAATGCTCAGATCTTCATTAAATCACAGTAATTAGCTCGATTATCAGAAAAAGGCAAACAAGATATCGTTATTCTCACAAAAATTAGTAGAACAATATGAAACCATAATATCAAGCTTTTGATGCATTAATAATAGTGATATCATATAAGATGTGAAATGCTCATATGATGGATAATAAATATCAAACGGTATTCAAAAATTATGATAACATGTCAGTAAGTCTATATGCATGTTTATGATTCATATGATGCCAGTTATGGTCATGTTGATGTACGAAATCATGTATTTGATTAATATGGATAATTATGGCTAATACCACTAGAGATAATGTATTAAATGCATAAATGCTCAATAAATGATGAGATTTACAGAAAACCCTCATATCTGTAACAGGAATATAATATATAAATCTTAGATCAGTTATATACACGAAATTCATGTTATATGAAGAGCACCCTCAATACATGTGATGTAACCCTAATATGGTTAATGAAAGTGACATAATGTTAAATATGTTCACATAATAATGTGACACATGAGTATATCCAGTTGATGAACTATAATCTAGAACATGACATAAGTAAGATAAATATAAGGTAAGAATACAAGTAATCATGAGAATAACATAATGAGTTAAGAAAACCCTACAATAAACACGACTAGAGTTAAGATGATCAGAATCTGATGCTAGTATATGATTTTGTTATTAATCAGGTGATGACCAGTTTATCTAGATGATCATGGATATGTGAGGAATATCTGAACTCAGGTACGTGGATATAATTATATCACTAGATTTGCTGGATGTTAAATATATGTACTTGCTTGTTTGTACTTGAAATACATTGTTGGATGTAGATCTATATGTATTGTCATTTCCGCCTTGAACAATAAGAACACTAAAGAAAGAAAATGGAATGTAGTTACTGATGGTTCATTAATCTCCCTATTAGAGAGGGAAAGTATTAATGTTGACTAGCACCTCCTTAATGGTACAAGGTACACAGGGATAGGGCCCAATATTTATGTTTGTGCTAAGTCCACCATAGTAATACATGTCCATTGAAATATGGCTAATAACTTGGGATTACCTGATTCTCCGCTTTAAATAATGTTTCCTTTCTCTTTCTTCAATTTCGAGTATTTTATATGCCAGCATAGTATAGCATATTATGCATCATTGTATCTACTCTTATAGGGGCCATTCCACTCATTTGCATGAAACATGAATAAAGTCCAACTATAGTATCAGACCTCTCTCATTGATAATAGACCAACACCCCTAAAAATTATGGAATACCTCTTCTATCCAAAATATATAGGAGCGCTAGGAGAAATAAAGGATCTACCTAGAACCCTGACATAGTGAACTCAACTTGAGTTTTGGGAATCCGACTCAAATTAATGGTACCAGGTCAGATGTTTGTGACCCTAGGTTCTGGATAGATCCTTCCTTGGACTTCCTTCTCCTATATTTCATTCTAAACAACCTCCTCTACCCATTTCTACATCAAATCTCTTAATGTGGGTAAAAATGGAGGTTCAAAAAAGAAAGAGATCAACCAAACCCACTATCATAGCTAAAAAGGAAAGATATAATATAATCATGCTAGATCTGAATATAAACTACTAGGTTAGAGTGAAAAGTACATAAACATGCCCAAAACGGGCTACATAGTCAATAAGGAGCTCAACCTACCATGGATAAGCATAGTTGGCACCAAACAAAGGTGGAAATACATTGTTTGCACATAAATGAAGGAGACCAATTAAAGAAAAGAGAAAGAAGAAGATATTTATCCCATAGAGGAGAGATGGCTCTCACTCCTTATCATTTGGATATGTTGGATCTCGTTCTTGCAGCCATCCTACTTGATCTTTTGAACTCCTTATCCTCCTTTATCCTTTATTCCACCCCAAACAATAGCTAGTGTGGATGGATGGAGGTTGAACATTGATGGAAATGGTTGGCAAGTGGTAGATGGTGTTGGAAGATGGTTCACATGAAAGGAAGATGCAATCCTACCAAAGGGAGTGGGTTTAGGGTGAGATCTAGAGCCCACTCAGACCTTGGAGCTCTAAAATTGAGGTATGGGAATAAAAATTGTAGTACCATAGAGTGTGGAACTCGAAGATTCATAACCCTTGGCCTGGTGGCCAAGGGGGATGTTTATAGTGGTAGGCAGGATACAAATGTAAGTGGGAATGGAAGCAACATGATTTTTGTGAAATCAAATCTAGTTTGATGGAATTGACTTGAGTTCCCTAAAATTGACTCAAGTTTTTTTGTTCGATTTGGGAGGTATCACTTCCTTTATAAGTTGATGAATCAAAGGTGACCATTAGAAAAGGGACCTTTGGGAGGCACAATTTAAAAAAAAACCATAAGAAGGGGCCACCATAAGGTGCCATTAGTAGAGGAACCTTCACAATAGCCTTCGGTTGGTTCCATCAGAAAATGGTCTTTAGAACCCACCTTTGGAAGGAACCATTGGATTCGGTCTTTGGTTGGCACCATTAGAAGGTGGACTATTGGAAGATTGACCTTTAAAAGACAACCCTTCAGTTATCTTGTAAAGAAGAGTTGATGGAGAGTCGTGGTATACTTCTGTAAAAAGTGGGACAAAGTCAACTTTGTTTCTGGGAAAGCAAGTTGCTTTAATCATGTTGAATCCATGGGAGTCAATAATATCTTTAGTTCAGTCCCTACTAGACAAAAATTGATAAATTAAAAAAAGCTAAGTAGAGGCACAATACAATAATTAAATACTATGCATAAAGGCTTATATTTGGGTGTTGTCACTACTCAACCTCCATGGTGATCATCATTGTAAGACTCACCATTTCTTAGTAGATAATTTGGATATAGAATGATCCAAAGGCCAACCTAAATATTTTTTGCACATTTTCAAGCTTATTTGTTTGTGAAGTGAACAATTGAGGAATGGAGGGGAGGTTTGTTGATAGAATTGAGTAATTACCTAATCTAATTGATAATTCTTGGTATCGTTCTGGCCTAGAATCTAGAACATGTTCCATTCTAATGGAACACTGTTTCATGTCCATATGAAAGATAAAATCCAAAGATATCTTCAGTCAAGATAGATAAATTCATATAAATGCCATGTTAACACCACTAATACAACAAAATGTATAGAAAACTAGATAGTTGGTACAGACCATATACAATCATATATTTATCCAATACAATATGAAGAATTCTACTTGGTAATATGATGATATATGTAATTCATATTGCATAAGTTGAGAAAATTTCATCTAATGTTATATATATATATATGGAATGAACAAAAAAAATTATGATGAAATCTATTTATCCCCCCAAACTTTTTTAGGACCCATATAATTTTGGAAATACGTTGTTTGAAAACAAAATCATCTATTTTTTAGATATGAAAAATCTAGGATTTAAAATTCTATTTAATATCTCATATATATTCTACCACCAAATAATTGTAGGAAGTTACATAATTGTTTTTAAAAAAAGTATATGGAAGGAAAATGGAATTTTGAGATGAATTTAATACATGCAATTCATGATAATATGATATATAAACATTGTGGCATTGCATGGAACTCTAGCTTGAATAATGCATGTTAAAATTAGGGTTAACATGATACTAATGGTTCTATTGTACCTACCCCATATATATATTTCTATGATGAGGAAACTAATTCAAAGGTTGAAAAAGAAAATGATTAAATTGGATAAGCTTAGATTTGCCACCATGTTTTGTTTGTACAATGCGGAAAACAAAAATGAATGTTTAAATAAGAAGGCAAACATGGAAAATAGATTTTACAATTCCACCTAAAAGAGAACAAGGGAAAATAATGGAAAAGATAGATAAAAACCAAATTCATGAATCTTGATACAAGTAGTGAATGTTTAGCACCTCCATCTTTCCCAATGAAATGGTATTGAACCCTTTTCTTAAAGATTTTGTGAAAAGCATTTTATGTTTGTGTATATTGGATCTGGAGATGGTTGAGGCTTTTTGTAAATGCCCTAAATGTACTAGTTTTTAATATGTTGGTGCCTAGTTTCCATGGGATCTACCACTACTAAGATTCATCCCTTGTAGTTAGGAATGATGCATTAAAAATTAGAGATGACATGAAAAAAATTGGTTAAGAGAAAGATTGATAATATCCAAATTAAGTTGTTAGATAAAGAAAAAAGAATGGATCACATACCAAGAAAGTAGTCTGTAATATGGAAAATAAAGAGATCATGAATAGATTGAAGTTGTTATGAGAAATTGATGGTAGATATAAATAGCCATAGAAAGAGCAAAATAGATATGCAAGATTCCTGTAATTCAAGCAAGAAATTGTTTGAAGATTGTTGTGCTAGAGGAAGTATCCTATAAGCACAAGCACAACAATAGATGAAATATGGATAGGTTACCCTTTGGTTTAGGTAGAATCAAGAAGGAGCATTTATTATAATGGATATAGGGGTTTATTTATAAGGTAGAATTAGGGTTTTGGTGTTATATATGGATGATTGTGGAGGGTGGTTGTAAAGAAGCGAAATCACTTCCTTACTAAAAATTTGAACAATAAAACCTCCAGTCCAAACACACTCAAAAGGTATGTTGGAGTAGGTGTAAAATTTTCAAATCTTTATATAATGGTAATCAAAAGGCCAATGTATAGCAGCGGAAGAAAATATTTGACTATTCAATTATAAGACAAAGGGTTACAAACTTACATCATAAGGATCCAAGTAGAGGAAATCTAAACCACCTCAAGATTGTCTCCAAGCTTCATCATCTCAAGCTAAGTCTAGGTCATCACGTCATGTCATCCAAGTCCTCCACCTAGGGTTGGAAGCATACCCCAGCAAAAGAGAAACAAAAGAGACATCAGCAAAGGCTGGTATGTGCATACTAAAAAGCAAATTGAGCAATATAAGGAAATAAAGGACATCAAATGTAAAGGCTTCCCATGCAAGAGATAAGGACTACCCACATGGTCATAAAAGAGAACAAACATCATAACATGATAAAAGAGGATACTTGCCATAAACAATACAAATAAGATTGTGCAATACTGGCACATAAGAAATTAGTAGGGCACACACCCCACAATATCACCAACCTGCATGCATGTGAGATAAACATAGCCCTAGGACAATATAAATACAAAGGCGGCCAAGCAAAAACTTGAACCTAATAGAGAAAGGAATACTTCCAATCTCCCAAATACATAAAATTTGAGTATGGATTACTGCCACACTCGAGTATAGAGAAGTGGATTACTGCCACCCTCCTAAATAAACAATAGGGGATTACTGCCCCAAAACCAAAGTAATTTACACTACTCTAGTGCTACTGAATCACATTGCATGTAAATGTAGAGGCAAGTAAATAGTTCAGTCATAAGATGATACAAAGGTTGCCATCACACAATGGACAACACAAACAATTTAACATCCACTTCAAAGTGGCACATAACAAAAAAAGAGACCAATCATGCATCAAGGTACATAAAAGAGATATCAAGAGATTATTCAAGTACATAAAAAGTAAGATAGTTCACACGAACCATGATAACAAGAGATAAGAGCAATGTGTATAGGCTATTGTCCATAGGACCAAGAGAAAGACAAAATATAGGTGAATTGCTCAACATGAAGTAATAGGGGATACAACATACATTTAGAGAGGATTTAGAAACTGCTCAATATAGAAATAATGTGGGATGCAATCATACCTCAACTTCAGAGTCAAACAATCCAGGGTCACATCTAGGTCCAAGCCTAGGATTCCAAAGAACTTATTATGCATATATGTGGAATTAGGGTTAGGTTTCCATGAATATGCAAAACCCTAAAAACACCTTTTTATTATTATGTGAATTAGGTTTCCAAAATGATTCCATATTTTAGATTATATTTTCCTGAGTTCAAAACATATTTTATTATATTTTTCTGACTTACAGATATTTAGTTATGATTTATTCAAGTTATTATCTTATTTATTAGATCCATTAAAATCACCTCTTCAAAACATCAAAGCCAGGCGAAAAAACTAATACCATTAGAAAAGTTGCATTATTATGAAACCAACGAGTATTTATTCATATTTTTCTGATCAGTAGATAATTAGTTATAGATTTTATAAAATCAACCAATGACAAAATTCCATGTCAGCGTATCATAAGAGACTGAGAGAGAGGATGGGAGTGCTGAGTTGGTCCAATACACACTGGAAAACTCGGCTGGTCCCACAACCATCTCAACAACCCGCCTTTGCGCGGCTAGGAGAGCAACATGGGTAAAACGACAAAACTACCCCCAGTTTAGAAAAAAAAGGAAACACGGATGGGTGCAAGACAGTCAACTAACACCTCAGTTCTTCTTCCTCCAACCTGCGAAGAACCTCTCTTCCAGGCATTGCTGTCGGGCTCCCTCCAGATGGAAAACTACGCGATTTGGAACAAAGAAGCCCTCAGAAACGAAGGTTGGACCTTCAGTAAACCAACTCGAAGGTAAAGAAGGCGGAAAACACCCAGCCGAACACTCATACACCCGACATTGCATCTGAGAGTAGGGAAGGAGAAAAATAGGGAAAATGAGCTTGGTACCTGATCGTTGCAATTGATGATATGGAAAGCATCTCGGAGGCACCGAGAACACCCTCAGGGACAAAACGGACCCCGCGAAGGTCTGCGGAAGAGAGTCAGGCAAAGACATGCTAAGGAGGCGGCGCGGAGTAGGGGAGATCATGCTGGAATCAAAGATAGCCAAACCAAAGTATGTACATTGTAGTTGGGACCTCGGCGGAGGTCAAGGGACTGATTCCTGGCGATCCGATCGCCTGAGGTGACGAGGAGATGCCACGGAGCGGGAAACAGGGGCAGAAACAAAGAGTATTGGCGGCGCCCCATGGTTTGGGTTATCGGGGTATAAATACCCAAGAAATCAGGATGAGAAGGTGCGGAAAAGAATAAGGAAGGAGTGGGAGAAAGAATCAAAGAAGAATATAGAGAGATGAGGGAGAAATCAGAGAAAGAAAATCGGGGAGAGAAGCCCCCATCGGTGCGTGAAATCAGAAAGGGGAAAGGAAGAAGAGAATCTAGTTGCCGCTGGATCTAAATTCAAGGGTCGAGATACAATCCAAAATTGGAAAGCAAAGCCAAGGCCGATTGCGTGACAAATCAAATTCCAAATCGAATAAAGTGTGATTGCCATTATTTCCTATTTTCTCTCTCTTCGTTTAAGGGTGCAAACAAAACCCAAATTAGATGAGATTTTGCATAGAGGTAAATTAAGGCATGTAGATTCCGATTATGCAATTATATTTTCCTTTTGAGAACATTTAATATATTAAATAAATCAAATCATATTTTCTCTTTCCTCCTTTATTAATGGCATTAGGATTATCCAAATTCTATGAAACTTAACCCACAAGTCACATTTAATGTGTTGGATACGAATTTGCCATCAATTTCACATATTGGAGTTGTTTAAATATTTAATTAATATTTTGAAGGTTCTTCATACTTTCTCTCTCCTGATTTTACCTTTGAAGCAAACTTTCTCCAAATTGGATGAAAATTCACCCAAAGGCTATATTTATTATGTAGATCACGAATATAACATTATTTTCCTCTTTTGGAGTCAATTATTATATTTATTTATTATTTACACCTTTTAGGCAATTTCTCTCTCCTAAATTACCATATTATTTCAAGGTTGCTCAAATTAAATGAAAATTGACATGTAGGCTTATTTTGATGTGTCGATTACGAATTTGAAGTCTATTCTTTATTTTGAGGCTTTATTACACGGATTATGCCATTAGGCCCATTAGAGGCCCATTAACAACATTATGCATCCAATTAAGTTATTTATCATCTTATTATTACCAAATGAATTATATGACATATTAGATTACATTATTCACGCATTAGATTATTAGGATCACTCTAACCTTAACCTTGTTTGGCTAAGACCAAAAGGATCAAAGTTCTAGGGTAGGGTTCAAGATTCGGTATGTTACAGTGGTCCATTGTGGTGATTCACTACATGGGGAAAGGCCCATGTATTACACTGATATTCCACATGTCACACTGTGGATGTCTATGATCCAATGGGTATCCCCAAACATGATAAGCTTGACCTTTAAATTATGATTGTTTGGATATTTTCAAGAACTTTTTGAAGAATAGTAAATTACTCATTGGAAAGTGTGGATCATGAATAAAATTCAAATTAAATAATGAAGGAAGATGACGCGACATTGATTTCAGATTGTTGTTATAAAAAGTGATATGGATATTTGTGAGGACAACATAATAACAGTTGGAGAAAAAGGAATAATTTATTTAGGATAATCAAATAGAAAAATTTATGAAGAAAGCTTACTAGAAGTAGACTTGAAGGGAAATTGCACTTAGGTTTATAGAAGAGCATATTTTTGTACAAGTAATCTCATAATATGTGAAAATAAATGGATAAAATTAGGGGATTAATCTAGAAAATTTGTGGTAAAATTTAATGAACTCCATCAAAAGCTAGCGAATGAGAATTGTGTAAAATAAGATGGGAGGCTAATTAGATATTTCTTATTGATAGATGGAAAACACTCTTCCTATATATAGAAGAGGAGTCAAGGACAAGCAAGAAAAATTAACCCTAAAAGTCCAAGAAAATTAAACCCATATAACACAATATAATAAATAAATAAATTCCTAACACCCCCCAAGCTTAAGTATTAGTAAAACACATATCAACTTGGACTTGCAAGACATGATTATGAGACAAATTCAAATATCACTCAAATACAAGTCTTTCTCTCCCCCAAAAACATGATTCCCCATAAAATTGTTTTGGTGACCACCACTTTGATATTATGTCCTATACGATGGAAATATTTGAGATTTGAAGAATATCTTATGAATTCATGTTGAATGAAAAAGAGCATCATCAATCTGGAGTATATGATAAAAACACCATGACTATGGCATATTCAATACAACTAAATGTGTGATTGGAATAAGCACAATCAACACATCCAACAACATAACAGTAGAGATATATTCAAACACATATATGATGATGTGATGTTGATTGTCAAAATGGATCCATATGGAATGTGAATCTTGTTGGCTTTTGGGAAATGAAAGAATTCATAATTGAAAGACCAAGAATATCACTAGAAGAACCATCTTGCCTCATGATAAATGGAAGATATAGTGGATGACTGTATTATAAATTTGGGTTGAAAAATCCAATAAGATCAGAAACATATATAATGTGTATATTTGGGTTGAAGCAGAAGATGCACCTATGTTTCTTGGATAACAGAACAAATGATGAACATAGTTTTATCTTCATCTTATGAATCTTTTTGACATTGGACCACTTGATCCAAAATAAATCTACAATCTTTGTCTCAATACGGTGGAGGCATAAGATTTTTTTTCTTTAGTGTCAATTGAGCTTTATGGATTAATGGATGGGATATTGGCAAAGTGTAATCTGAGTAGCAGATGATAGGATAATTTCTTGTGAATGACTTGGAGAACATATGAATAGGTGGTACCATGTTTTGGTGCTGAAGTCATAGACAATGCTTGGGATGTTATTCCTACCATGTAGGATCCAGAAAAGAAGGCAACATGGTTGAGAAAAATGCTTGTATTGGGAAACATCTCAGAACTGAGATGGGCCTACTTGGGGATGTGATCTTAGTTTGGATGAGATATGTAGTTAGCAGTGACTGGTCATAACAAAAGAATTGAAATATGACCCTACTATACCCCAATATGTTGGATGATGATAGATAAGAAGATTAAACAAGGATGCATGACATGGTTAATTCATTTCCTTTCCATTTCCAATTGAAAAAATTATAGATAGAAAATAATATGTTGGTGTGTGGAGTTGGGAGGGGTAATAATGGAACACACAACAATAGGAGAAGCCCAAGTTGTAAAGAGCAGAAGGTCATCATTGTAGTCATCCATGCGGGTGATTGAATATAGTATCTGGATACATGTGACTATAGGGGGAGAATTAATGATCGTTTAGGATGGGATACATGTTATCAAGCCAAAAAGGAATGGAAACCATCCACATGAGGGGGCTCTCTATTTTTATTTCAACAATTAGGATCTATGTTATGATACCATGTAGAAAATAAAATTCGATGCTAATGTTATTATTCTCATATATAGATGGCAAACTCCCCTCTTATATATGGAAGAGGAGGTAAGTACATGAAATCAAAATTACAATTAGGCCAACATAAGTAAAAAACAATACATGAACAAAATGATCATGAATTTTACTTGAGTGAGAAAAAATGAGGTGTGAACAATTTTCCTCTCTAACGATGTGGTTCGATATATGAGTCACAACTAAAGGCTTGAGCTAAGCCTAATTCCCATTTTTTAACAAGGAAAGCCAAAAAGGTGAGACTTGTCAAGTATGCTATGATGTACCTAGTGGAGGGTGTAAATAATAGGTGATTTCTTTTCCTTTCATGGATAAGTTAGAGAAATAATCATTCAAAAAGAAATAAAAATACGTGTAAATGAGATCAAAAATCTAGGATAACCTCCAATCAAGGTACTTACCTATATCTAACCAGTCAGTCATTCCCCTAATGTGGTGATGAGCCATTCAAAGTTTTACAGCCATGAAAGTGACTCCCATCTATGCTCAAGTTCATACATCAATAACATGTCTAATTTTCTTGCTAACTCATGCCTAGTGAGAGAAGGTGGATGTTAAAGACGATAGGATAGAGGTTTCTTTAAGCTCATTAAAATCACAACTTTGTGATGATTAAAAGTTCATGAAAAGGACTTGGTTGTTAAAATATCTAAAATGTCATCATCTATTTCTCTCTTTTCCCTATCGTTTTTAGGTTTCTTTTGAATTTATGTATATGAGTGATCTAGTTCAATCACAAAACCTGGATGAGTGGACCAATTTAGGATTAGGATCATAACCCTAAAGAGGTCAAATTGGAAGAGTTTGCCATCATGAGAATTGGCATAGGTCTCTCTAGATGAGCAAGGTTGGGCATTGACTAATTTCCATCTATAAGGTAGACTCTACGGAAACCATTATACATGTCAGTTGTCTGCTCCCTAGATAACCTCTTATTTGAGGTACAAAATGTGGTTTTCTACTATATGAAGGGATTTGATACAAGAAGGAAAACATGATAGAATTTGATGTGTGAGTGGTAAAGTTTATGTCATTATCCAAGATCTAGAGAATATTAGATTACAAGATATCGTCTAGTTTAAGGTCCTATCCTAGGAACCAAAAAGTTTAGAAATTAAAGATAGATTAGTTTAAGGTCATAAAATGGGATTCAAAAAGATGTGATGAGGAAAGCATAGTAATGATTCAGTTATAGGCCATGATCCATAACCATAATGATATGGGAAGATGATAGAATAATAGTTTTTTAGATTTAGGTCAAGGTCCAAGACCTTAAAATATGGGTAGATGAATAAATGGTTCAATTTTAGGTCATGATATAGGACCATAGAAGAATTGCCAAAGAAAACATAAACTTGATTGATGATTCATGATCAAATTCTCAAGACAGACAATGTATTTTGTCATTCTTAGAAATAGGGAGGTTTCAATTTGTAAGGAAATATTTAAGATTTTTAGGTTTTTTATATTTTTTTAGTATAATATTTTCAATTTTTTGTTTCTGTGACTTTATGATTCAAAAGATTCTTGAACTTATATTTAAAATGAAGGGACTTCTTAGATTTTTTTTTTAAATTTTGTTCTTAAGGGTGGAGAATGAGGGGTAATAGGTATTGTCCAGAGACCTCCTTTCACATTCACAATGTGAATTTTCCCTACAAGAAAGTCATGTAGTAGTACTTTTTCATCATCTGAATACCATTTTAAGAATGTCAAACATTAAATTAAGATAGTCAAATCTTATTGCAAGGTTTCAAAATATTAGATTATGAGTGTGATTTGTGAAGTCATATTTTTAGGGTGGGGGGTCACACTCATGGCCCATCTTTAGGGGTGGTCCCACATCATCAAAAAAACATCACTCTTGAGTGTCCTCCCATGAATATATCCTTGATGCAACATTAGATAAAAGATATTTGTGAGACAGAGGAGGTCAAGTTGGCATGGTTTGGCGTGTCCCGAAAATTCTGCCATCTGGCTTCTATTTCTTTTGAGTGTCGATAGTGATCTCTTTATGGTAACAACTTAGTAATTCCTTCCATTTTGAATATATTTTTCTGACTCCTACCTTGGAGAATTTAGCTAAAATCACTTGGTTTCCTCTACATGCTCTCTAGACTATTATTCCAAGGAAGTCAACTTAGATTTCAGAGTTGGTTGATCTTTTGGTTGTAAAGAGACTAAAAGAAACTCAATGGTTGATATAAGTTGTCCACTTCTTTTAGTTGTTTTTTTATGAGATCAATTGAAGAGTGAAGTGTGTCGTCAATGGTTGACATTGTATCTCTAAACATGCCACATTTGTTAGCATATACCCTAACAATCTGGTTTCAATAATTCTTTGGAAAAGCCATTGGTCAAATGATAATGTCAAATACTCGGATGTTGTAGCAATCATTTGAAGTAAAGAAACTATTGATTCATTGATATTGGGATATTTGTAGGATTTTGTAGTTGAAGCATAGTCAACTCAAAAGATGCCAAGACCCTTCAAAAGTTTGCATATTTATTTTGGGATGCACATTGGTCATTCTATATTTCTTGAGTGTTTGAATTATCGATACAACATTGGACAAGAGTACTTGTCAACTTATATTCAGATTGGTGAACCTTTTGAGCTAAATGGTAATTTTCCTCAATGGATTTCCAAACTAACATGAGTAGATGTCCATTGGGAATGGGTGAACTTCCTTCACAACAATTCATATTATGGAATAGAGATTCCTAGTTTTTCATGGTTGACAATCCTTCTATAGTTGGAGCTTTGTGCTTTCCATTACTTGGTTTTAGTGTTGTGACAGTCAACCAATGATAGTTTATGTACATGATTGAAGATCTTCCATACTTCTTGAAGAAATTTATGGTTAACTCTCAACAAGTTTAAGTCAATGTGGCAAAGATGTGTTCAAATCAGAAGAGCATGAGTCATGACACATTTTCTATTTGTAGAACTATTCCCAAGATTGCTTGGAGTGGCTTGTGTCATATTCTCTAGTAGTACATGGTTATATTACCTTGGGATATATGTTCATGATTCTATCACTTTTAGAGTTGTCATTTAAATGCTTTTTTGTCTTAGTTTGACACAATGTGCCATTTTTTTTAAGAGATTGTTTTGAAAATTAATATAAAATGCTTCTTTTTCGCTCATAGTATGAGGAAGATACTTTGATTACTCCCTTAATGATATTTAATCATGCACTTTTATTTATATCTCAGTTAATCTAATACCCTGACCCACTGCACAATGCTCTTTTAGAGTTTCAAGAATGAAAAATTTCACCAAACACCACGACGGGCCTTGACTACATGATTTGTCCTCACTCACGCATAGGATGGGATCAACTTTTTGACATGTCATCCATCCTAATACTAATCCAATCCAGCACACTTATCTTTCTAGTTCTTAGTTATGATCTCCCTGAAAAGGAGGTGCTCCTTGGTGATCGGTATTCCAATCATTCCTTTTAAGATCATTTTATCTGAAGCCTCAAATCTTAAGAAATTACAATCTACCCCACCTAGACTCTTGACATGCTCATCAAGTATTAACTATATGTCTTCATAATATTTCCCCATTTCAATGAAGACCCATAATGTCCCATAGACACCTAGCTCGTGATCACATCTACTAGCACAAGGGTGGATACATCTAAATGGATAACTCTTTTCAACATGCCTAAAACACATGACTCAAGCCTAGCATGCCACATGCCTATTTGGGACGCACATACTAGAGTGGTTATGGATATGATACCAAATGCAATGCCTAGACAAACTGCCCAATGCTCTAGTAGAGTTTCAAGAATGAAGACTTGCCCTACGACCACCACTGGCATTAACTACACACTTTTTCCTCACTCACACAAGCTAAGATAAACTGTGTGGTTAGTCACACATCCTAGTACTACTCCAAAAGAACAATGCTTATGGAGTTATTAGTGATGGGATCCCTAAAAAGAGGTCCACCTTCGTGACATGTGTAGTCCGATAATTCCTTTTAAGAATATTTTATCTGAAGCCTCAAATTTTACGATGATAAAGTTAATTTTGATGTACTTTTTGTAATAAGCTTCCAGCAAAAAACCAGTAGAGTTGGATCTATCCATATTTCCTATCAGTGTGTTCAATACATGGAGTGCTTTTATGATCTCAAAATACATTAGAAAATGACATTTTTACGATCATCTCCTAATTTCAATTTTACTTATTGGATTAATATGGTTGGAATACCAAATACTTTTAAGTGTTTCTTGTATTTCAATCTTATAGTAATGGGTGATATCTCCTTCGAAACATTAGTAACCCATATTAGTCACATCCTTCATTCTAGGGGAGATGGAATGGGACACTATTGGACTTGGATGTCACTCAAGGGGATCGATTGAGGACCTTAACATGGGTTTTGGGCTAACCCTATTTGTTTTGCATATGTATGTTTCTTAGAAATTTAATCTTATCCTTTCACGAGTTTTGTAATCATGTGACACACTTATGTTTCAAGTTTGGTCCTGTTTGAATGTTGTTTAAGTAATGTTTGCTTGTTATGGACCAATTTGCAATTTACCCAAGATGAAGGGCTATCTTGCAATATATCACATGATGAGTGTGCCCTTGGTTCTTTATCATTATAAGAGATAGAATGATTCTATGGGATGCCTTGTGAAGAGTTCCAATCATAAGTTGAGCATGTGTGGATGATGCTTGTGCTTTACGTGCTATTTTTGGTGTAAATTGCAAATTATCCAAAATGAAGGGTTATTATGCAATTTACCATATCTAGAATGTTCCTTCCCTCTCTTTTCATAATCTAGAGGATAGATTAAGAGGTGGTCATCTTGTTTGGATCTTGGGTGTGTGGTGACATCTTTGGTGATATATGGAGCACATGAGTGAGGAATGTTTTGCTCTTAGATGAGCTATCTCGGGTTAGAGACCTTGGAGAAGGTACCTATCAGTTTATGAAGTATGTAGGGTTGTTCTATATCTGTTTGTGGGAGTATGGAGTTGTGCCTATCGATTTGTCGATGTATGGAGTATACTCTATCGTTAGTGTATGTTGAGCTTTGCCATATCTATTTGTGAAGGTGTAGAGCTTTGGCATATCGTCCATGACCTTGGTAGGAGACCAAGTACATGATATCTAGCCTAGATCTTATCACCATGCCTTGCCTATTATTACATGCACCTATTTTATTATGGACAAGTGTCACCTTAGGTGGTGACGCCTCTTCCATGATCTCTCTCTCATCCCTCTTGTATATATACTCATTTCTCTCCATGTAAGAGGATCCTTTTGGCTATCTTTTCTTTCCCTCTTCCTTGGTAGACGACCTTAAGAAGCAAAGGGGCTAGATGAGTCTCTCTTGGAGCTTTGTGGATGAGTCCCAAGCATGTGGTGTTCCCTTCATCTTCTACCTTGGTAATTCATGGTTCCTAGCTCTCCTTCTCTCCTTCTTTCTTCTTCTCAGTCATGGATCTTGGTTATCTTTATTTCCTCCTCGAACCCTCTTAACCTTGGTATCATCTTCTGCCTTGGAGGTGTGGTAGTGACCAAGATTGGAAGATCATATTATACCTTAAGCTTGTGAGCTTGGATCTTGACCTTGTAGCCTGGATCTTGGTGGTGATCTTTGAGGCAGGTTATATAACTATTAGATATTGGTATGTATGCCCAGAGAGCCAATCATATGATGATTGGACTGGCATATGTTCTGATTGATTTGATAAATATCAAAGGCAAGCTTCCAATTTATTCTGGCTCAATTGATTTTGAGATAAATGATGGAGCAGCATGAATGTCTAAAGAACGACAATATTCAATGACGTATGTCTTTAGGTTAAGGACCTGAACAATGAGATCATATAGATGCTAAGAGTATATACATTATTGTTATGTCCCTAGTTTGATGTCATTGTGGAAGGTTGATAGACAAAAATGACACATCAAGACTAGAGTGTGTGTTGGTTGATGACAATTTCTCATTAGTCATGATATATGATATCAAACCAAGCACATAGATACATGTTAGAGAACAATGTATCTGACATATCCACCATAATAGTGACACATGGAACCATAACATGGTAGTCAGAATTATCTCTCATTGTGATGGTGGTGATTATAATTCTTAGACCTAAAATCACTACACTCGTCGAAAGTGATTGGGTACACTTTGACATCATCAAACGTAGTCCTGAAACATGGGTTGTTATAACGGTGATGATTGGGTGGCATTGATGCATGAGATAGAATGTGAGTGATACATATGGGATTTATCCCTCCTAAGGGAGTATGATGTCCAGGCCACTTGATAAGAGAGACTAAGAAAGGCATGCACATGCACATGTGAATCAATATATGATATTGATGTCACACATATATCAGACAGTCTGCTCTAGTTCAAGAAACATGAATGAACGTTGATAGGATGACAGATCCATACCTTGAGTTCATTCAGGACATTAGAGACAAAGTAATTATACATTCACTGAAGCACCAATCATAGAATGTAGGATTGAAAGTTGTTCTCCAACTTTCCTTTTCACTTGGGTAGCATTGATGTGTGACTAGGTACCGCTCTTTGCTTCTGATGTCATAAGCTAGTTATGGACATTCATTGCCCAACGTGAAATGAGACCTATAGGGTCACACACAAAGGATTAAATTGGAAGAGGAGTTTATACATGAATGCTATTTGAATTGATTACTAAAGTGTTTAGGTACTCAATCAAACATTCAATCAATAGACTTGACTCAGAATCATCAAGTTCAAGTGTTGAACCAAATGATTAGAGTGTCAAACTGATTTAAAATGTGTTTTGGTTGATGAAAAAATCTCATCAGTCATGATATGTGATATCAAACCAAGCACATAGATACTTGTCAGAGAACAATGTATCATATAGACCCACCTTGAGAGTGAAACATGGAAACCATAATTGGTGGTCATAGTCATATCTCACAGTGAAGGTGGTGATTGTGCTTTTTAGAACTGAAATCACTACACTCATTACTTGTCATTTGGTGTATTTTGACATCATTCACCATAATAATGAATAAGGGTTGCCACAATAGTGATGATATGATACACTATGACACATGGGGATGATTCTCAGTGATGCATATGAGATTTCTCCCTCCTATAGGACTTTGACACCCTACCCAATTGATAAGGAGATTGAGGAAAAGAATGCACATGCATAATGAATCAATATATGATATTGAGGTCCCACATATCTCAAACAGTCTTCTCTAGTTCAAGGAACACGGCTCAAGCATTGAAAGGGTGATGATTTCATGCCTGGAGTTCGATCAGGATATCAGTAACAAAGGAATAATACAATCATTATAACACCTATCATGGACCATAGGTTGAAGTTGTTCTTCAACTTTCCAATTACTTGGGTAGTAATGATGTGTGACTAGGAACCTCTCTTTTGTTGTGAAGTTATAAATGAGATATGGAATTCACTACCAATGTAACTTGGAACATGTAGGGTCACACACATAGTATACACTTGGAATAGGGTTTCATTCTTGAATTTGGTTTAAACTTGGTTACTAAAGAGTTAAGTATTTAGTTTAAACAACATTAATTAAAAATTGACTAATTACACAAATGAAACCACCACTTCAAGTGTTGAACTGACCATTTCAGTGTTTAAGGTCAATTGAACTGACTTTGGCAATTTTAGATTGTGAATGACCAGTTCAAGAAGTGAACCAATCGACTCTGGTCAATGAACCGACCGACTCAAGTTGAACCGAATAGTTGGTGGATCAATTTGATTGATTCAAGGATTTATGATGATGTCATGTTGTACATTAAATCAGATATTAATTACCAATATAATTGTGATTGGGAAACATGATGAAACAAATGATTCAAGGGTTTAACTGATTGGATCATATACCAACTAATCGGTTCACCAGTGAATCAATTGTTTCGCTGGTCATGGATTGCAAAATTTGTGAAATTTCGGTGCCTTCCACTACCACCGAGACTGGGAATCATGACCTTGACCCACCTATAAATAGAGGGATTTCTCAAATAAAATTTTTTTATCTCTAACAATTATTTGTCTTCTCTGGTTTTGGTAACCATTAGAGGGAGGGATAGCACAGGAGAAATATTGTGGGGGAATAACTTACTAGTATGCCAATGTGAGGGGACAACTCCTTGTACAGTCTTCGAGAATGACAAGAGTTCCTGGTGGTCCATGTGGATTACTATTGATGCGAGGAGGTTGTTGTCTTTTGCTTGGAGAACAACATCAACCTATTGTCGGTGTTGGTCAGCCAGGTGGCCAAAGCAGACGTTGTTCGAGTGTGACTTGAAAAAGGGGCTTGAAGAGAGGGCACACACCATGATAAGGATATTATCACTAGACTTGCTCCGGGACTAGGGATATCCTCTAGACCATCCATAACATTAGATAGTTATTGACGTGTTCTATTGATTTAAGGGAAGTACGGAAGTTAATTTTTTTTTCTCCATATTTCCCTATAGTGGTATTAGAGCCACATCAATTTACTATGTTTTGAAATAATCAATATGATCGAATTTTTAGTTTTCAGTATTTATTTATTGCATATGATGTGAATACTTAAACTGATTAATGTGCATATCTAATTAAATGCCACATAAGATCCTTATATATATATATAAATATATATGTATATATATAAATATAAATATATATATATATATATATATATATATATATATATATATATATATATATATATATATATATATATATATCAACAGAACACGTCAATAACTATCTAATTGGATGGATGGTCTAGAGGATATCCCTAGTCTCGGAGCAAGTCTAGTGACAATATCCTTATCATGGTGTGTGCCCTCTCTTCAAGCCCCGTTTTCAAGTCAAACTCGAACAACGCCTGCTTTGGCCACCTGGCTGACCAACACCGACAATAGGTTGATATTGTTCTCCAAGCTAAAGTCAACAACCTCCTCGCATCTATAGTAATCCACATGGACCACCAACAACTCTTGTCATTCTTGAAGACCGTACAAGGAGTTGTCCCCTCACATTGGCATACTAGTAAGTTATTCCCCCAATATATATATATGTATATATATATATATATATATATATATATATATATATATATATATATATATATATATATATATGATGGATGTGTAGCATGTTTATGACCAAATTCCAAATTATATGTGTATGTTTTAATGGTTTGTTTTGATCTTGTTATATCTAGGTTTTCAAATTGAGCCTCTACCTTCTTCTTCCATATATAAAAGTATTATTCTTCACTACCTTTGCTCCCCTCAAATGTAGCTTGAGGTTTCTCATTTCAATGTCATAAGTTTAATAGCAATAGTGTTTAACAGTTACTTGTCATGTTGAGAACAGTTGACACATATATGAAGAAAGACAATCCCAAGTTGTGATGATGATCAACAAGACAAAGGGAAAGTATAAGGGAAAAGTCAAAGCTAAGAAGAGTTCTAAAGCTGGCCAGAAGCCCATATCTTCAACACTCATGGCGAAGAGATGTGTAAATAAGGGAGGCAATTGTCACCACTATGACCAGGCCGAATAGTGGAAAAGATATTGCCCTCCCTACTTGGCATAATTAAAGAAGAAGAAGGAGGGGATAGAAAACTCTACTTTAGATATAAATGTTATAAGATAAATCTGATTACTTCTTCATTTTGGGTATGTCACACATGATGTAGATCTGACATATGTTGATGTGCATGATCTGATAAGAAGTAAAACGTTTATTAAAGGTCAAGGATGGACTTGCAAAGAAATCTACATGTTATCCCATTGGGCATGTAATAGAGTTATATGAAATGTTATTCCATTCTACCAATAACAGAAACATTTTACTTTAATGCATCTTGTATGGACAAGGATGACTATAAATAAAAATTTGTAAATGGTTCTTTTTCAAAGATGTAATCTTGTATGGCAATGCCCCAAATGTCTTGAGATCTTTATATAAAGGATCTAAATATGAATGTTCATGACATAAATACCTAATGGACTAAAACTAGATAAACTAAAATAGTCAACATCTATTGTATTGTCATCTTGAGCATATTTATGAGAAATACATTTCTATAACATGTTGATGTTTATCTAGACTCTTTTAGTTATTGAACCAATAAGAGACATGCAAGTCTTATATATGAGAAACATGACAAACCACCTCTCACTAGGTGTAGTGGAAGAACAAGCACTCTATTAAAGTCTTGAATATAATGATGTATATAGATATATAGAATAAATGCTATAGATAATTATTTGTGCTTCATTATGTTTACTGGTGATATGGTGATATATATTCAATAAAATACAAATATCTTGAAGTGGTCAATCGGAATAGATGTATGAAGTACACAACCTCCTTAAAGGTCTTAAGATACTTTGATATGATCGATATTGAAATACCTCACATGAAGAGATTTGAGGACCTCTTGGAGAGATTGTGATAGTGTATCACCTGAAGCATGATGATGCAACATAACGAAGGAATCACAACATGATGACTCATGGTGTGATTATTGTTGAATCTAATCTTATAATTTCTTTTTAGAACATGCTTAGAACTAAAACATTGTATCCTCTAATTGGTTTAATGGAAAACATATGAGGTTTGGTATGGCAATGTCCTGATATGTTTTAAGGAGTGAAACTTATACAAGAAAATAGTTTCTTGTAAAGCTTTAATCAAAAAAAATGTTAAGTTGTTGAATAATACTTATCCCAAATAGATATAAAAATATTTATTGATATGATAGTTGAATTCCAAAAGATTTAGTGGGAGTAAAGTAGAACTTGAAAAGTTCATGATCAACAAGAAAACATTCAACCAAAGAAGGTATGATTTGAATTTGGAGAATCACAATTTGTTATGGAATCTCAAGTTCCATATGTAACACAAAACTCATAGTTCTAATAGAATAGGTCTGAGGTTAAAGATTGTGAATTATATAACTCAAATAAGTTGTGAGATTGGTCATAAGATGATGAGCCAACAATCAACTAAGAACTATTGAGGGACCAAATTATGATAGATGGCATGAGGCCATTATTCCCAAACCAAAATTCATGATCATCAACAAAGTATGACCTTAATGGTAGCACCTGAAGGGTTGAAACCCATAAGGTGTAATTGGGTTTTCAAGGAGTAAGGCCAACATGGATCACATAAAAGGACAAATTGGTTGCAAAGGTTTTCAAAACAGTTCAAAGTGTTGAATATGATGAAATCCCTTCACGAATTGACATGATTGATGGCACAGCTATACGACTATGTGATTTGGCATATGAAGGTTAAAACTACATTCCCAAAAAATGAATGGTTGAGAGGATGTGCACATTGTTGGCTAAATGGACATCTATAAATCCCTTTGTTTTGATTATGACAAACATTTCATTCTTATTAATCTAACAAGCTACTTGAGTGTGCAGGATGACAAAGCAACAAGGGAAAATCCACAAGCTTACATATTTATATTTTCATGCAATGTAATCACTATTGTAAAAACTTGTACAAAAATATAATGTACAAGTACTTAGAATTGCATGTAAATTAAGCGTTAGATTCTCCCTAGCTAAACATCACAGTTAGACAAGTCATCCCATTCAAATAAGATCACATAAGCACACTCATACATAAAATTAGTGCCTAAATTGAAACATTGAAATAGGATCAATCTCGGTTGACAAACTCCTCGACCGAGACACTCTCGGTCGACAAACTCCTCGACCGAGAAAGATCCAAAGTAGCCGTTAGACACAACAGACAAGTTAGTTGGCAGTTGGAGAAAGACGTTGCAAATCACTTGTTCCAGAGTGTCTGTCGGTCGACAAAAGTTCGACCGAGTAGGTGTCTCGGTCGACCATTCCTCGACCGAGATTGTCTCTGACAGCAACTGCAGAATTAATTAATTAGCCGTTGTTAAAGCAACAACTTTGTACCTAACGGCTAGTTAAGCACTTAGAAACCCCTAGAAGTTGTCTAGAACGTCCTTAAGCATCCTTAGGCCATTCCTATAAATAGGACAAGCCATAGGACACTCAAACACACTTGTTTACACTTGCTACACTTGAGAAATCCTTGAGCATACTTTGTGCAATCTGTTTGTAAGCAATTTGAGCATTGTGACAATTGGCCATTTCATTCCTTAGCTCATAATTCGTATCATATAGGCTAGTATCTCCTACCCACTGCAATCACAAGTTCACATACTTGGTTAGGAGATCTATACGCTTGATCTAGGCATATCAAGCCTTGGGCTACAAAGGATAAGTTGTAATTTCTGTTTTCTTTCTTGTTCCCTTTTATTGTTTGTACTCTCCTTGCTACTCCTAGGTTGGAGGTTGCGGATTGGAGAGGGTGAAGATCTTCTTGGCGAAGAAGGAGACTTTGAGCTACTTCAGAAGGCTGGTGCAACGGGAGGTTACTTCTAGAGAGGAAGGCTACTTCAAGGGGGAGCTTGGAGTTACTTCAAAGAAGGCTACCTCAAAGTTGGTGCACCTACTTCAAGTGAAGGCTGTTCAAAGGGTGTAAAGGAAAGTATTGTATTTTGTATAAATCCTCGAGAGGTAATAAAATAAATACTTTCAAATCCCGGTTGGGTAAGCAACCGGGTAGTGGACTGACAACTATAGTATTTGCTATAGTTGGAACCACTCTAAACACCTGTCTCTTTCTTCCAATTTCAATTGTGGTTGTTTGAATTCAATAAATTGTTAAAATAATTCAAAAACTCTATTCACCCCCCCTCTAGTAGTTTTTCAATTGGTATCAGAGCAGGCTTCAAGGAACCCTAACAAGGTCTTGAAGAAATGGGTGATGGAGTGCTCAACAACCTCAACCTCGAAGGGACACTTTTTGCTAGGCCTCCAGCGTTCGATGGAACAAACTACCAATATTGGAAAAGAAGGATGCAGTTCTACTTCCAAGGCATCAATTGGGACTTATGGAGAATGGTGTCAACTCCATACGAGCTCCCTCAAACTCAATTTGTAGAATGGGATGCAAACACGGTAAAGCTGGCCCAAATGAATGCAAAAGCTGTAAGCATTTTATATTGTTCTATTTCGGTAGGAGAATTTAATAGAATATCATATTGTGACACAGCCTATGATATTTGGCATAGACTATCCATAACCTATGAAGGTACAGTCCAAGTCAAAAATTCCAAGATTAGCATGTTTAAACAAAAATTTGAACACTTTCGTATGGATACTAATGAATCAATTAGTGAAATGTTTGCAAAATTCTCTACTATTGTTAATGGTTTAAGTGCTTTAGGAAAACCTATTCCTGAAGAAGATCAGGTATCAAAGATCCTTCGTTCACTTCCTCCAAAGTATAAGCCAAAGGTGACAGCCATTGAAGAAGCAAACGACCTCACTCAACTGAAAATGGAGCAACTTATTGGCAACTTAGAAGCTCATGAAGCAACCCTAGAAGAGGAAGAAAGAAGCGCACGTGAACTTCAGCAAGGAAAGAAGAAGGATGTGGCTCTAAAAGCTTCAAAGGCTATCACACAAGAAAGTGAGGAGTCAAGTGAAGAAGAGGGAGAAGAAGCCTTGATAGTAAATGGTAAGAAATACAAAAGATTTAAATCTAACAAAATTTCCAGCTCTTCTTCTACCCCTCCTAGGTTCTTTGAATGTGGAAAGAAAGGGCATTTCAAGAATGAATGTCCTAAAGCAAAGAAAGGAAAGAAAAGCTCACACAAGAAGAAGGGAGAAAAAGCCTATAAAGCTGCATGGGACGAATCAAGTGACAGTGAAAGCGGAGAAGAAATCGTGGATTGTCTAATGGCAAGAGAAGATGATGAAAACTCTCAAGAGGTAAGCCTACTTGATCTTTCTAAAGAAGAGTTAGTCACTAGTCTACAAGAAATTCATGATAAGTATGTTGATGTCAAGAAGAAACTAAAGAAGGTTATCAAATCAAATGATGACCAAATTGCTAAATTAGATAATCTTTCTTCTGAAAATAATAACATTGATCTTGAGAATTTGTCTTTAAAAACATCTTTGGATGATTGCACTAGAAAGATACTCACTCTAGAAACAAATGTTGATCTCCTTTCTAAAGAAAAGACTGACTTGTTAGCTAAACTAAATGATTTTCAGACTCAACCCATTTTGTGTAACCATCTAGACTATGATAATGTTATAAAAGAAAGAGATTCATTGCTATCTGATTTAGATCAAGCAAGAAAAGATTTACACAAGAAAATGAATGATATTACTCAGCTGCAAAGAGAACTTCATGAGTTAAGAAGAAAAGATATACTTGATAACATTCTAAGCATTGGTACTGTTTTCAACGGAAGAAAAGGTTTGGGATATGCTCCAAAGAAAAATCAACCCAAAAGAACTCAAACTAGGTTTGTACCCAAGAACACAATGGCTAGAAAGAGAAATGAAGTTGACTCTATTACTTGCCATTTTTGTTTACGTCTTGGACACTATTCCTTTTCATGCCCTTATAAAACTAAGGATTTCGAATTAGTTTGGGTCCCAAAACCTCAAACTTAGTAGAGTCAAATAGAATTTAGTTGAGATATGACCAAAAAGCTCCATCTTGCTATTTATATCATCTTATCTCAACTAAACAAAAGATTTTATGCTCATTATTAATTTTTTGCATTATTGTACTGAAACAGAAACTTAGTCGGTCGAAGTATTGTCGACCGAACCATTAATCGGTCGAAGTATTGTCGACCGACCGAATGTCTGTAACATATCAAAATTTACAGCAATTATTTCGGTCGAAAATTGTTCAACCGAGCTACATTTCTGTGTTTTCTGGTTTTGTAATACAGTAATCTTCTCGATCGACAAATTGTCGACCGAGACATATGTCGGTCGAACAATTGTCGACCGACTGGACTTCTGATTCAGAACTTTTATACAAATCTGCACTTAAATGATTCTAACCATATCAGACCATCACATGGGTACCAAAATCTACATTTTAATGCAGGAATGGGTGGTTGACAGTGGATGTTCCAAACATATGACCGGAAACAAGGATGCATTCCAAACTTTTGAAGAAAAGAAAAGTGGAACAGTCACCTTTGGAGACAATGGTAAGGGCAAAATCGTTGGAATAGGTAATGTTGGTACAAACCTCGAAATAAAGAATGTTCTACTCGTTGATGGTTTGCACCATAATTTGATAAATGTTAGTCAATTATGTGATAGTGGTTATGATGTGTTATTTAACAAAACTTGCTGCAAGTTATTGATAGAAAACACTACAAATGTTGTTTATGAAGGAAATAGAGTTGGAAATCTTTATATTCTTAAACCTAACTCTATGAAATCAGTAGTGGGAAAATGCTTGCTTGCAAATGACAATACCTTACAAGTATGGCATAAAAAGCTAGGACATGCTAGTTCACATGTTATTAAAAAGTTAGTGAAATATGATCTTGTTCGTGGATTGCCTACTCTATCTTTTGATCAAGTTGAAAACTGTGAACCATGCACAATGGGAAAGCAAACCAAAACCTCTTTTAAACCAAAACATGTACTTAGCACCAGTAGATCCTTAGAATTAATTCATATGGATTTATTTGGACCCATGAGGACACAATCTATTGGTTGTAAAAGATACTATTTTGTTATTGTTGATGATTATAGTAGATACACATGGGTACACTTTATTGCAACTAAAGATGATACTATTCATGTTTTTATACAATTTTGTTCCAAGATTGAAAATCTATTACAAAGCAAAATATGTACAATTAGAAGTGATCATGGTGGAGAATTTGAAAATCATACATTTGAAGAGTTTTGTACATCTCAAGGGTACACTCATAATTTTTCTGCTCCACGCACCCCACAACAAAATGGTATAGTTGAAAGGAAAAATCGATCACTACAAGAAATGGCTAGAACTATGATGCTTGAACATAACACACCCAAAACCTTTTGGGCTGAAGCTGTAAACACTGCATGCTATGTGCTAAATAGAGTAACTGTTCACTCTCATTTAAAGAAAACTCCATATGAACTAATACATTCTAAGAAACCTAGAGTTGACTATTTTCATACCTTTGGCTCCACATGCTATATCTTAAATACCAAAGATGATAGAGATAAGTTTGACTCAAAATCACACAAAGCATTCTTTTTGGGATATTCCACCTCTAGCAAAGCTTTTAGAGTATATAACACTATATCTAGAAAAGTTGAGGAATCTATTCATGTTTCTTTTCATGAAGAATCCAAATCTGAAAATCTAGAAATCATAGATCTCACAAATCAATTCGAAAATCTAACCATACCAAATAATAATGAGAAAAGTACCACAAATAATCACCAAGATGAACCACAACCTACACCTAGGCTTATTAAAGATCATCCTCAAGAATTAATTATTGGAGATCCTAATGATAAAGTTAAAACTAGGTCTTCTTTCAAAGATGTTGCAAACATGTCTTTTGTTTCTATCATTGAACCTAAAAAGATATCTGAATCTCTTAAAGATGATTATTGGATAATAGCCATGCAAGAAGAATTGAATCAATTCACTAAAAATGATGTATGGGATTTAGTTCCTAAGCCACAAGATAAAACCATAATAGGAACTAAATGGGTTTTTAGGAACAAGCTAAATGAGGCAGGAGAAGTAATAAGGAATAAAGCTCGGTTAGTAGCACAAGGATATAATCAACAAGAAGGAATAGATTTTGATGAAACATATGCACCGGTAGCTAGACTTGAAGCTATTAGAATGTTACTAGCTATTGCTGCACATAAAAACATCAAACTATACCAAATGGATGTAAAAAGTGCATTTCTAAATGGCATCATTCAAGAAGAAGTATATGTTGCCCAACCACCTGGTTTTGAAATACCGGAAAAAGGTGACTATGTTTATAAACTTAAGAAAGAACTTTATGGTTTAAAACAAGCACCTAGAAATTGGTATGAAAGGCTCAAGACATATCTTTTTGATAATGGTTTTTCTATTGGAAATTCAGATTCTACTTTATTTTTCAAAACATTTACATCTGATTTCCTAGTTGTGCAAATATATGTTGATGACATTATTTTTGGAGCTTCAAATGATTCATTGTGCACACAATTTAGTGATATTATGCAAAAAGAATTTGAAATGAGTCTCATGGGTGAACTAACTTTCTTTCTTGGTTTTCAAATTAAGCAAACACCTGCCGGAATATTCATAAGCCAAGAAAAATATACTAAAGAACTCTTAAAACATTTTGGGATGGATCAATGCAAACATGCTACTACTCCTATGGCTACTTCTACTAAAATTGATAAGGATGAAAATGGGGAACCTATTGATGATTCTTTATATAGAGCCATGATTGGTAGTTTGCTTTACTTAACTGCTTCTAGACCGGACATTATGTTTCCCGTTGGTCTTTGTGCTCGATTTCAATCACAACCTATGCACTCTCATTTTCTAGCAGTTAAACGAATTCTTCGTTACCTAGCCGGCACTACTTGCTTTGGTTTATGGTATCCAAAAGGACAAACCTTGGATTTTAAAGCTTATACTGATGCAGATTATGCTGGTTGTCAACTTGATCACAAGAGTACTAGTGGTGGCTATTTCTTATTAGGGAGAGCTTTAGTATCTTGGTTTAGCAAGAAACAAAATACGGTTGCCCTATCTACAACTGAAGCTGAATATATGGCAGCCGGGTCTTGTTGTGCTCAAGTGCTTTATATGCAACAAGTATTAAACAATTATGGTTTCACTTTTTCATCTACGCCTATTTTTTGTGACAACACAAGCGCTATAAACTTAGCACACAATCCTATTTTACACAGCCGAGCTAAACATATTGAAATCCGTCATCATTTTTTAAGGGATCACATCTCCAAGAATCATGTTTCCCTTCATCATGTTGATACGGAAGATCAATTGGATGATATTTTTACAAAACCGCTTCCACTAGATCAATTTAACAAACTTAGGAAGCAATTGCTTATCACTCCTTTGGAAGATGTTTTCTTTGATATTTGTGCTACTTAAACAAAAACTCTTATTTACATCATGATATTTTGGCTTTTAAATGGACATCTTTTTCATTAGATTTGATGGGACATTTAATTAAGGGGGAGTTTTTATTTCTAAACAGATATCTTTTTGAAATGACAAAGGGGGAGAAATAAATATAAAACTAAAACTTTGAAAAACTCAATCAATGAGTTTCATAAATAAACTCTTGGCTTTACATTGAAAGTTGCTATATTCCCTAGTGAATTGGATTTCATGTTCCATAATTCAAGGGGAATAATAAGCACACATTTTATAAACAAGAGGAAAAGCTACAAAAGGTAATCTAAAGGTATGAAACTCATATGGTTTATATTTCCTTTATTTTTATATTTTGGAAATGTTTGTCATCTTCAAAAAGGGGGAGATTGTTGGCTAAATGGACATCTATAAATCCCTTTATTTTGATTATGACAAACATTTCATTCTTATTAATCTAACGAGCTACATGAGTGTGCAGGATGACAAAGCAACAAGGGAAAATCCACAAGCTTACATATTTATATTTTCATGCAATGTAATCACTATTGTAAAAACTTGTACAAAAATATAATGTACAAGTACTTAGAATTGCATGTAAATCAAGTGTTAGATTCTCCCTAGCTAAACATCACAGTTAGAAAAGTCATCCCATTCAAATAAGATCACATAAGCACACTCATACATAAAATTAGTGCCTAAATTGAAACAGTGAAACAGGATCAATCTCGGTTGACAAACTCCTCGACCGAGACACTCTCGGTCGACAAACTCCTCAACCGAGAAAGATCCAAAGTAGCCGTTAGACACAACAAACAAGTTAGTTGGCAGTTGGAGAAAGACGTTGCAAATCACTTGTTCCAGAGTGCCTGTCGGTCGACAAAAGTTCGACCGAGTAGGTGTCTCGGTCGACCATTCCTCGACCGAGATTGTCTCTGACAGCAACTGCAGAATTCATTAATTAGCCGTTGTTAAAGCAACAACTTTGTACCTAACAGCTAGTTAAGCACTTAGAAACCCCTAGAAGTTGTCTAGAACGTCCTTAAGCATCCTTAGGCCATTCCTATAAATAGGACAAGCCATAGGACACTCAAACACACTTGTTTACACTTGCTACACTTGAGAAATCCTTGAGCATACTTTGTGCAATCTGTTTGTAAGCAATTTGAGCATTGTGACAATTGGCCATTTCATTCCTTAGCTCATAATTCATGTCCTATAGGCTAGTATCTCCTACCCACTGCAATCACAAGTTCACATACTTGGTTAGGAGATCTATACGCTTGATCTAGGCATATCAAGCCTTGGGCTACAAAGGATAAGTTGTAATTTATGTTTTCTTTCTTGTTCCCTTTTATTGTTTGTACTCTCCTTGCTACTCCTAGGTTGGAGGCTGCGGATTGGAGAGGGTGAAGATCTTCTTGGCGAAGAAGGAGACTTTGAGCTACTTCATAAGGCTGGTGCAACGGGAGGTTACTTCTAGAGAGGAAGGCTACTTCAAGGGGGAGCTTGGAGTTACTTCAAAGAAGGCTACCTCAAAGTTGGTGCACCTACTTCAAGTGAAGGCTGTTCAAAGGATGTAAAGGAAAGTATTGTATTTTGTATAAATCCTCGAGAGGTAATAAAATAAATACTTTCAAATCTCGGTTGGGTAAGCAACCGGGTAGTGGACTGACAACTATAGTATTTGCTATAGTTGGAACCACTCTAAACACATGTCTCTTTCTTCCAATTTCAATTGTGGTTGTTGGAATTCAATAAATTTTTAAAATAATTCAAAAACTCTATTCACCCCCCCTCTAGTAGTTTTTCACACATGAAACATATTGAACGTTTTATAACTCCATTAATGCTATAATGTTCAATCTAGAGGTCAAAACAAGAATCTCAGATCTAGAATATTTGATTTAATAAGAAATTCAAGGAATTGATCACTTGAGTCAAGATTTCAAATGAAATATGTGATTACAAAATATTTAGTGGGAGCATATATGAATATTTGACATATTGATGAGGAATAACATCTCAATATAGGGTATTGAAATCTGGCATGGAAATCACATTCATCATGAAGGATTATGTGAAACACCCTATGTGATAGGAATTGAGATCCATATAGATAGCTCTAGAAAGTTTCTAAAACCTAAATATGAGCACATATATTGGCAATATGCTAAACGGGTTCAGCATGAAGGATTCAATGAGAGAGAATCTATCATATAGATGGAATTAATCTCTGAAGAACCTAGTGTTACAATTATTGTTAAGAATGGTAGAGATGCCATATGCATTAACAATTGCATCTATAATGTATGCAATATAATGTGCTCATCTCATTATATTGCTTCTGGTTGGACATGACAAAATGATATTAGTCAAACCTAATGAAGATCATTTGAACGCGGTAAGAATATCCATCAGTATTTTAGAAGCACTAAGGATCAAATGCTTAAATATGGTAACAAGGAAGAGTTAGATATAAAGGGTTTCACTGACCCAAGCTTCTAAAATGACAGAAACATATTGCAATATAAAATTGTGTGTAATCTTAATATAAGAGTTGTAATTTGGAATGAGTTCTAAACTACAACCCATTATTCTAATTCTACAATAGACTGTGTATGTCCTGGTGTTATGAACACATGAGTGAGTGTTGCATGGATCTAGAAGTTCGTATAGATGAACTTGTGAAATGTTCCAACCATTGATGAGATAATAGAGAACACTATGAAAACAATTGAGATACCAGTTATGCAAGGAGCATAAGATAGCATATTGTGGAAATTCCATCTTATATGAAATGTCTGACAATTAAGGTATGAGAAACATGAAATATATTGACGAAAGGAAAAGTGTCTCTAACCCTCTAGATTATTACTTGTGTAGCAAAAACATGATGGACGTATTTTGATCACTATGATTGATATTTTTGGGTGATTGGCTCTAAGTTCAAGTGGGAGTCTTTTGGTATGTATGCCCAGAGAGACAAAGATATGATGATTATAATGGCATATTATGTAAAGGATCGGATTAATAATAAGGGCAAAATTCAACTATTTCACTTAGTTATGGGATAATAAGGAAGCATAATTTATTTTTTAAGTATGACATTACTCAATAACGTATGTGTTCAGGTGCATCATCTGAATAATTAGATCATACAAATGTTAAGAGTATATACATTCTTGTTATGTCCTTAGTCAAATCTTATTGTGGAAGGTTGATAGAAAAAAATAACACATTTCACTAGAATATGTGTTGGTTGATGACATAATCTCATCAATCATGATATGTGATATCAAACCAACCACATCGATACCTATTAGAGAATAGTGTATCAGATAAACCAACCTTGAGAGTGAGACATGGAAACCATAACTAGTTGTCATAGTCATCTCTCATAGTGAAGGTGGTGATTGTGGTTCTTATACCTGAAATCACTATACTCATCACATCTTATTTGGTTTATTTTGACATCATTTACCGAAATCTTGAAGAAGGGTACCATAAAGGTGATCATCAGATACACTGGGACACATGGAGATTATTGTGAGTGATCGAGATGGGATTTTTCCCTCCTATAGGAGTTTGATATCCTGGCCACTTGATAAGTGAGAGTAAGGAAAAGCATGCACATTCACATGTGTGTAAATATATGATATTGAGGTCACATATATCTTAGATAATCTACTCTAGTTCAAAGAACATGGATTGAACATTGATAGGGTGACGATGTCATGCCTCGAGTTTAGTATGGATATCAGTGACAAAGGAATTACACAATCACCATAACCCCTATCACGAATTGTAGGTTGAAGTTGTTCTTCAACTTTCCAATTAGTTTGGTAGCAATGAAGTGTGACTAGGCACCACGCCTTTCTTGTGACATTTTAAATGAGTTATGGACATTCACTACCAACCTAAATTTGCAACCTATAGGGTCATACACATGAGATACACTTGGAATAGGATTTAATTCATAAATTTGGTTTAAACATGATTACTAAAGAGTTAGGTATTCAGTACTGTAAACAACATTTTTTGAAAAATTGACTAACTAGACAAATTAACCAACCACTTCAAGTGTTGATCCAAACAATTCAGTTTGCCAGGTCAATTGAACCCACTCTGACAATTCTGGAGAGTGAACCGATCAATTTAGGAAGTGAACTGATGGGATTAGGTCGATGAACCTACTGGATCAGGTTGAATCGAGTTGTTCGTGGATCAATTCGAATGATTCAATATATGCATTGAAGCATATATTGATTATCAATACAATTGTGATTGGGAAACATGATGAAATGAATGGTTCAAGGAATGAACTGATCAACTCACACGCCAACCAATCAGTTCACCAATGAATTGATTGTTTCACCGTCTTGCATGTTGTGAAAATTTGTGAAAGTTTTATCCCTTCTGCTCCCACTCACACTGGTAACCTTGACCCCCGCTCTCCTATAAATACAGGGGTATTGGGAGCTTCTTGAACACAACTCAATTGCCCCTAAAAATTGTTTGTCTTCACTGTTGTGGTAATCGAGAGAACCCAAGCATGTCCTACCGAATAAAGGGAGGGATAGCAAGGGAGAATAATTGTGGGAGAGCAAGTTGGAGACTAGTACGCCAATGAGAGGGGATAAATCCTTCTTGTTTGTTCTTTAAGAATGATAAGAGTTCCTGGTGTTTCGTGTGGACTACTATAGAGGTGAGTATGTTGTTGTCTATTGTTTGGATAACAATGTCAACTTGTTGTCCGTGGTGATCAACCAGGAGGCCGAAGCAGGCACTGCTCGGGTGTGAGTTGAAGAAAAGGTACACATCACAATGAGGAGATTGTCACTAGACTTTCTCTAGGACCAGATATATCCTCTAGACCATCTATCCCTTTAAATAGTTATTAACATGTTTTGTTGGTTTAAGGGGAATATGATAGTTAATTTTTTTTTCTATTGCCTATTCTATCGCCATATTTCCCTACACCATTGGGGCCTCAAAATAATAGTCATGCTCCTTTGGTTCTTACTACTATGATTCTACTTTGGCCTCCCAGATTTAAAGGAACTGTAGACGTGCTGAAGTATTTACGTAGGTTTTTAGATGTACTTAAAAGGGGTGGAAACTTTACTCCCTTAAATGACTCTTAGTAGATGCTTAAGGATGAAGAAGCATACTTTTCATCAATAATAACACTTTACAAGGCTAAAGTTAGTGTGATGAATATGAATATCTTCATTCATGTCTTTCAAGAACATGCCTCCCCAATCACAAATGCCATGGAAGATGTAAGGCCCTTCCCATTTGGGGTTGAACTTACCCCTAGAAGCATCATCTTTGATGACACAGAGCATTGGATTCCCCAATTGGAAATTTTGGGTATGGAACTTCTGATTAAATGCTTAAGCTTCTTTTTCTTAATAAAACAAGGCTTGATGGAGATCTCACATTTGTAGTTCATCCAATTTAGTGATTCAATAAATATGGTCCATGTCACATTTGGCCTCTAGAATTTTTACTTCTTGTAATATGTGAAGAGATGGGGTTTGGGCCTCCATCGTTAAGACACCTCCGTCTAATATACAAGTGTCTCATAGCTTTAATGGAAGTCCTAATAGAATTTTTATGCACCCAAAGAGCCTCAAAATATGTTCAGGTCAGTTGGTGTAGCAGACAATTGTCTTCTTGAGAATTGTTATTAGGTTTTGGTTAGAAGCTTCCACATCTCCATTTATCACTGGTGATTCTCATTGATGATTGATGCCAAAATAATTCATATACACTATGACGGTCTTAGGTGTGAAATATGTATCATTATAAAAGGAGACTTCATGTCGTGTACTATACTAACTCATGATGATGCTATTAAGGAATTTTATTACTTGTTAAGATAATTTTTTTGTGATAGAAATAGATTATATCCATTTGCTAAAGTAGTCAATTGGGACTAGGAATAAGAAATTCCCATATAAAGATTTAGGATTTATCTCTTTGATCTTGTCGGTTTCACAAGAAGAAAATGGCCAAATCATAGCTTTGTTGTATAGCTAGTTGGCAGGTGCGTGAATGCAATCACCATGAATTTGGCAGAATCGACATATTTGGACATATTGGCAAAAATTTTCTTCCATGGTGTTCCAATAATATCTCAGAAGTAGTATTATCTATGCTAGCATGACCCCACTCATTTTCATCCCACATTATCTTTTGTGTACATCCTTAGTGAGGTTTTTTGCCTCTGTAACCTCCAATATCAAAGTAATAATTAATGAAATAGTTAATAATGAAAAAATTACCAAACATGAAGAAGCTTTGAAGTAATATTTAATAAAATAGTTTTAATTTTAAGGAATACAATGAATTCTTCCATATCATTGAATATATTGAATTTTTCACTAGTGAATCTCAAAGTTTAAGGATAAAAAAAAGTTTCAATAAAACTAATTTTTAACATGATATCAAATGAACTTTAATAATGCTCATTGTTGTATATTATATATAGTTGTTTTCTAGTAAAGAATAAGACAAACTGAGTGTAATAAAAACTATTTAAATGTTATTACATGAAAAAAGAAGTAGTATATCTCATCTACATGTCAAGGTGTACTTAGTACATTTAAGTCAAGTGATAACTAATATTTTTGCATAAAAATTTCTCAATTAGTACTATATTTCAATAAGATTTCCATAATTCTATTTATGATGACGTCATTTTGCATCACTTGATCAAGGTACTATAACAGAGGTGACTTAATTATTTAATAGTTTGCGAAAATTACTATTATGTATAGAACATACTAATATATCTATACCAACCTTTTCTGAGTACCTCATTATTTAACTACATATTTTCAAAAAGTTGAAACTACATGTGATATCCCTTTTAGAATGAACCTCACATAAAAAAAAAGAAATCAGAATTAGACAATATATACCCATTGAACAAATAAGAAGAAAAAATCCACACTTTCTATGTGTGAGGTGTGTGTGTGTATGTGGACTATGGATTAAGCAAACGTTATGAGAAATAGACACCACATAATGTAGAAATAGTTGAGTAGAAACACATCATTAATGGATTAGATTATCTAGAAAATAAATAACTAAAAAAATTAATCTTTTTATATTAAAAATCCATAATATGCTATCATTTAGAACTAAATAAATATACAAATAATGTGATATTTTTTCCATATTATCATAAAAAAACATTTTATTTTAAGTGAGTTTCTTCTTCTTATAGAAGAATAATTTCAATGACTATGAAGGAATATTTTGCAATAAGGTTATGAAGAGGAGTTTGTGCAAACTAGAGCTCACATTAAATATGAATATAATAACGATTACACATGTACAATCAAAGAAAATTTTCATATCATTGTTAAATAAAACATGAAAAATATCAAGAGTAACAAACAATTAGTAGAGTATACTAGAACATGATCAAAGATAAAATATATACAACACTAAAAGGAAAGTATCACCGTGCAATTGATCAAATAGTGAAGACACATAGGTAAGCACAAAGTAACTTGATAAATGATGATACTAACATATTATAAAATAAGAAGTTGAGTGTACACATCTACAACATACTGATTTTATAGACACTTGGTACACTTTATGATATATATTTGTATCTTTGTTTCTTTTCATTTTGATGTATCAAAACAATCTAATGTAATTATGTAATGTGAAAAGAACATGCATATGCTAGTTTGGATCAATGATGGTTAATTTTATGTTTGAATTTCTGATTTGAGTGGGTTTTAGGTTCAGAAATTTGGAAATATTGGTTCCAACCTAGAGTAAAAATAAAAAATATTCAAATATGTTTAGAAGAATTTAGAATGTGGGTTTTATTCAGGGTTAGTAGACATAATGAAATTATGTTTGGTATTGGTACTATCACTTTATATAAAATATACGTAGATCTTGTTTAGATTTGGGTTGAGTAATGCCCCAACAATAAGAAGGGTCCAATCTACATTTTCATTCAAAATTGGTAGTAGTATGACAAAACGATCTGATAAGAATTAGGGATGAACATCAGACCGAGACATACTAATCCCACCCATATGTTGACCTGCATAACCAAATGCAGATTTGTCATGATATATTTTATTTGGTCACATCATGCCAAATATTTGACCTATATTCTTATATCATATCATTGTGGCCAAGGTGAAACCAAGCCCAAAAATATTGCTAACCAAATTCATTATGTATATATTTATATATAAAATGCATTATTTGTAAGATATAATTGACTATAGACTTTTCAAGTTGTATTTGATCTAAAATAGTTGTAGTATGAACCTGCCCCTTATTCATCTCCATTACAACCACACTAGGTCCTCAAACCAATATGTTTAAATTTTGCAAAAATTATCTTACATAGTTAAATTTGTGTTTACTACAACCAATATTTATATTTAAAATACATGGAACATGGTAGAAACCAAAAAAGGCAACAACAATGACCGCAGTGGTGGTCGGGGTCCTTCCCACCATGACCAACACCCATCAGACCCTGTCTCTACTTCATCAAATGTCTTCACCTAACTTGTTGACCCACCATCATATCCAAACTCCAAGGAAATCTGAGGCTATACATTTTCTGAATTCATGCTTAAAACATGTAGGTCAATGACCCACAACATATGTACAGATATACAACCTCATGCATCATCCTAAGTGTGCCATCAACCATTAAACATGTCTTTCCAGACACACTCAAAGTAGAATATAGAAACATCAATATGATTGAATTGGTCTTTTCTATAACTACAAACCCAATCAACTTACAACCTATGCTGGAAACATGGAAGTTTGCATCATATTTAAATTGATCAACAACAACATAGGGATCCAAGCATTGATTAACAAACTCCAAATCCTTTGGAAACTGACCAATATGTTTTAATCCATTGGCCTAGAGATGGGATACTATGTTATTCAAATCACAAATCACATAGATTTTGTGAGGGCCATGACTGGAGGCCCCGACACCACCTTTGATAATTACCTCTCAGTCTAGTCGTTGTCACCTAGCTTCATCTATTTAGATCATATCCTTTGCAAGTTGGTGGTATGTATTAGGGCTCCTAATGTTCCTTTGTTCCTTTATCAGACTCAACGACTAGCTAGCATTGGACACATGGTAGGGAAAATTATGAAGATAGATGACACGACTATTATTGGTCATCATGGGAAGTTTGCTCGAATCATTGTAGAATAGATACTTATATACCTTCGCTCCCAGCTACCTTCTTGAATGGATAGAAATTATGATATGAGTATGAAAACATTCCAGTGATATGTATGAGATTTTAATTGGTGGGTTAGGTAGATAAAGATTTCACTTTCATCCCATCCTTCACAGTCCCATATCCTTCGACCTCAACTACAACACCACTCATGCTTCCTACTCCCAACTCTCCAACAATACATGCCAAGAAACTTGAATGCCTCCAGGTGCAATAGAAGAGTGAGTAGAAGAATAAATATCCACCTCTTTAAACTAGTCAATCAGTCACTGAGACACCTAATATATTTACAAGGAGCAAGCAGATGTCGTGGATGTCTGAGAGACTATCATCAATTGTTGTTATAAGAAAAAAGGGAAGAAAAGGTTGTTGATCATCCCTTAGAAGCCAATATCAATACCTAATGTTCATTATGGCCGAAATCCACCTTCTAATAAAGATACTTCACATTGATTATGGTTGATGATGAGATGAGTGAAGGACATGAGGCAAATACTGTTGGGTTTTTTGGGGAGACAGAGAAGGAAGCGGAAACAAAAATTTTCTTCTCCCAAACCCAGAATAAAGGAATCGCATCAACGTCTATACAATAGGAAGGATAGTTTGTAGAGGCGTACCTTGTACCGAGGCTTGCTCGCCAACATTACCTCACAACTTGTGTGGTCTTCACATCCGGTCTTGGACGGTGTCTGTGTAGCTCCTGGTCTCACCGGAATAGTCGAGATTGACAACTGTCCTCTGAGAGGCAGAAGTGTCCCGCCTCTACAGTCATCCACAGAGACTTCCTAGAACTCTGATTGCCTTATCGCACAAGGCACTAGAAGTAGTCGCACCCTCCTGTCGATGTACTAGTCACTGACACACTCTCATGCCACCAATCACTTTTCTGTAGTTGTCTTTCCCTTGTTGTGCCTCCCTTATCGGGTAGCACTTGCTCAGGCTCTCCTAGTTACCACAACCAGAGAGAACAACAACTTTGCAGAGCAACTGGTGTTCTAAGTTGTACTTTGAGAAGCCCCCAATACCCCTATATATATAGGAAGGTCATGGAACATGATTATCTACCTCGGGTAATGCGGGATTAAAGTAGGAGTAGAAGGGTTCGAGATTTTCCACAAAACAACCAACTGCGCCAGCTGAACCGATTATTTCAAGCCTGAACCAATCGGTTGGGGACCTGAGCCGATCGGTTCACACCTAAACCGATTAGCTGATTGCCATGGTTAGTTCCCGATTGACTTTTCCTCTTTTGTTTTGAATTGATCCAATTACCAATCATTGTTCCAATTAAATTAGACAAGTGAAACGAAAAAATTTATCTCACCAACCTGACTTTCCCAACTTGCTCGTGTGGACCTGTTGAGCCGATCAGTTCAACCCTTGAACTGGTCATCTCAACTTGTCCTGAACCGATCGGTTCATCACATGAAGCAATTGGTTCACCAAGCAGAGCCGATCAGTTGATCACATGAGCTGATGCTTTGGGACTGCAGTCTGTGTAAAATCAGTCAATTGTAGTTTCAATCAACCTGATACTCTAATTAATCGGTCCAACACCTTGAACACTATGATATTGAGATATCAATTGATTAAGTGTTTAATTAAACTACTAAACTCCTTTAGTAATCAATCTAAACATCGTTTGTGGATAAACTCCTCTTCCAGGTGAAATCTTATGTGTGTGACCCTGCATGCCCATTTCACGTTGGCAGTGAAAGTCCAAAACACTTATGACTTCATAAGCAAAGAGTGGTGCCTAGTCGCACAACAGTGCTACCCAAGTGAAATAGAAAGTTGGAGAACAACTTTCAATCCTACAATCTGAGAATGGTGTTACAACAAATGTATAATTCCTTTGTCACTAATTAATGTCCTGAATGAACTCAAGCCATGGTACAGTCATCCTTTCAACGTTGATTCATTTCCTTGATCTCAGAGTAGACTAGGTGAGATGTGTGTGACATCAATATCACATATTGATTCACACATGCATGCGCATGCCTTTCTCAATCCTACTCATCAAGTGGCCACGGACATCAAACTCCCTTAGGAGGGACAAATCCCATACCTATCACTCACCCCTCAAAAGCCCCATGTGTCAAAGTCACCCAATCATAACCTTTATTGTTGGCTAAATTGACATTAGTATAATCCCTTTGTTTCGATGATGACAAACATTTCATTCTTGTTGATCTAACCCGCTACTTGAGTGTTGCAGGAATGAGGTGGATGACAAAGCACTAGGGAATCTATATGCTTGAATGCTTGTAAATTTCATGATATGTAATCAATTGTAAACTTGTACAAATATATAATGTACAAGTACTTAGACTTCATGTAAATCAAGCATTAGATCTTCCCTAGCCAATCACTACACTTAGATAGTTCATCCCCTTCATTAGTGTCACCTATGCACACTCATACACATACTTAATGCTTTAAATTGAAACATTGAAACAGGGTCAATCTCAGTCGACAAACTCCTCGACCGAGACACTCTCGGTCGACAAACTTCTTGACCGAGAAAGACCCGGGTAGCTGTTAGACACAGCTGACAAGGTAGTTGGCAGTTGGAGATGAACGTTGCAAACACTTGATCCAGAGAGCCTGTCGGTCGACAAATCCTCGACCGAGTAGGTGTCTCGGTCGACAATTCCTCGACCGAGATGGACCCTGACAGCAACTGCAGAATTAATTAACTAGTTGTTGCTAATGCAACCAACTTGTACCTAACGACTAGTTAAGCACTTAGAACCCCCTAGAAAGTGTCTAGAACGTCCTTAAGCACTTGTAGGCCATTCCTATAAATAGGACATGCCTTAGGACACCTAAACTCACTAATCTACACTTGTGCATATACTTGAGCTTACACTTGCAATTGGCAATCTGTTTTGAGCATTTGAGCAACACTAGCATCGGCTATTCTTTTCCTTGCTCTAAATTTCGTGTCCTATAGGCTAGCATCTCCTATCCACTAAACCTACATTCCAATATTCATTGGTTAGGAGATCTATATGCTTGATATAGGCAAATCAAGCCTTGAGCTACAAGTGGTATTGTAATTTCTATTTTTCCTTCTTGTTCCTTTGTATCTTTTGTATTCTCCATGCTACTCCTAGGGTTGGAGGCTGCGGATTGGAGAAGGTTCTTCTCGGTGGAGAAGGTGGACTTCAGACTACTTCAGGAAGGTTGTTGCAACGGGAAGCTACTTCAAGAGGAAGGCTACTTCAAGGGGGAGCTTGAAGTTACATCAAGAAGGCTGCTTCAAAGTTGGTGCAACTACTTCTAGGTGAAGGCTGTTCGAAGGGTTTGGTGAAAGAATTGTAATTTTATGTAAAGTCCTTGCGAGGTAATAAAATTTGATTCTTTCAAAATCCCGGTTGGGTAAGCAACCGGGTAGTGGATTGACTGCCTTAGTATTTGCTAAGGTTGGAACCACTCTAAATCCTTGTCCCCTTGTCCAATATTTTTGTGGTTGGTTGTTTGAGTTAAATAATTGTTAAAATAATCATAAAACCCTATTCACCCCCCTCTAGTGGTTTTTCAATTGGTATCAGAGCAGGCTTCAAGGAACTCTAACCAAGTCTTGAAGAATGGGTGACGGGCTGCTCAACAACCTCAACCTTGAAGGGACACTTGTGGCTAGACCTTCAGCATTTGATGGAACTAACTACACCTACTGGAAAAGAAGAATGCAATTTTATTTCCAAGGGATTAGTTGGGATCTATGGAGGATGGTGTCAACCCCATATGAGCTTCCTCAAGTGGAATATGCAGCTTGGGACACCAATACGGTAAAGTCGGCTCAAATGAATGCAAAGGTTATAAGTATACTTTATTGTTCAATTTCCGTTGGTGAATTCAATAGAATATCAAATTGTGAAACGGCATATGAAATTTGTCATAGACTTTCCATAACTTTTGAAGGGACTGTTCAAGTTAAGAACTCTAAAATTGGAATGCTTAAACAAAAGTTTGAACAGTTCCGTATGGATCCAAATGAATCTATTAGTGATATGTATGCAAAATTTTCTTCTATTGTAAATGGTTTGAATGCTTTAGGTAAAGTTATTAATGAGGAAGATCAGGTGTCAAAGATCCTTAGATCACTTCCTCCCAAATACAAGCCCAAGGTGACAGCCATTGAAGAAGCAAATGACCTCACCCGAATAAAGATGGAACAACTCATTAGCAACCTAGAAGGTCATTAGGAAACTTTAGAAGAGCAAGAAAGAAGAGAACGTGAACTTCAACAAGGTAAAAATAAGGACATTTCATTCAAAGCATCAACCAAGGACAATCATGACACAAGTGAAGATGATAGTGAAGAAGAAACTCTCATTGTAAATGGTAAACAATATAAAAGTTTTAAAACTTACAAAAGTTCTAGTGTTTCATCTTCCAGGTGCTTTGAATGTGGCAAAAAGGGACATATGAAAGGTGATTGTCCAAAACTCAAGAAAGGGAAGAAATCATCTCACAAAAAGAAAGAAAGAGCATATAAAGCTGCATGGGATGATTCAAGTGATGATAGTGATAATGGAAAAGAAGAAGTAGAATGTCTTATTGCTACAACAAATGAAGAAGAAGAAGAGGTAAGTCTTCTTGATTTATCAAAAGAAGAGCTAATTGCTAGTCTTGAAGAAACACATAATAAGTATATTGAGTTCAAGAAGAAATTCAAGAAATCAAATAAAGTAAATGATGAATTAAATGCTAAACTTCTTGCTATCACATCTGAAAATGAAGATCTCAAAAAGACTATTGATGATCAAGATGCTAAGCTAAAATCTGTAGAAGCAAATTGCAACCTTCTTTCCCTAGAAAAGTTGAACTTGCAAACTCAAGTAAATGATCTTCAAAGACAATCTATTCTGTGTTCACATCTAGATTATGATGTTATTGTGAAAGAAAGAGATTCTTTATTATCTAATATAGATCAAGCAAAGTTAGATATCAAGAAGAAAATGGATGAGATTATTAAGTTGCAACAAAACGTTAGTAGCTTGAGTAACAATGATACTCTTGATAAAATCTTAAATGATTCTTATCGTCAAATTGGAAGGAGAGGACTAGGTTATAAGCCTAAAGGAAAATCTTATCAAAAACCTAGTTGGAGAAGGACACATGTGCTAGAGAATCAATCCATGTATGTACCCAAGAACAATTCAACTCCTAGAAAGAGAAATGAGATTGACTCTATTCGTTGTCATTATTGTTTGCGTCTTGGACACTACTCTTTTACATGCCCATACAAGAAAAGGAATGATGATCTAGCTTGGGTTCCTAAAACTTAGAGGTTTACATTTGACTAGTTGAGATTTGACCTAAATTGATTCTTGATATAAAAATGTCTTATCTCAACACAAACAAGCTTTAACTTTCATATTCTTGTCTTTACTTGTAAACAATTTCTGAAAATAGGTTTGAAATAATACAAAACCTTTCTCGGTCGAGAAACTGTCGACCGAGAGAACTGTCGGTGGAGAAATGGTCGACCGAGCAGGTTTCTGTTGTCAAGTCTGAACAAAATCTGCTGAACTTGTTGAGAAGAAGGAAAAAAAACTATACAGGCTACATATAAAAGAATGGGGTAAAACAAAATGGGCAGAGCCTCGCTAAAAGAATGGCAGGGAAACTACAGCTATAGACATGAAACAAAGAAAATTTTCAGAACCATACAACCATCTAAAAAAAACTCATCCATCAAAGCCTCCAAAGCTCAGAACAGATCATCACAATTGCAGCAGATCATCATCCAAAAGTCTTAATCATAGAAGCATCATAAGAAACTAGCAAGGCCAGAAACCAGAGAGAACAAGATTCAATCATCACTGATCATGAGAGGAGAGCTGAACTCAGCCATCACATCACTAATTCAGTGAAAGGAGATCAAGACATGATATGAGGAGAACATCATCCAAGCAACAGGTTAAATATAGCCCAGCAACCAGCAGATAAGAAAAACCAAGCAAGGGCATCTTCATACCAGAAGAATCTCAAAACATCATAAAACCCCTGCTAGCAGCATAGCCCGAACCCAGAAAGCACAAACAGATAATCCGGAAAGCACCAGCATCATCTTCCAGCCAATAGGGAAACTCAAGCAACTTCGAAGAGGATCCAGCATCATAATGACAACTAAGAGAAGAAGGAACTGCCAAGAAAGGATCATCCAATACTCAACCATCACACTCAGTGAGAAGGGAGCAAGACTCCACCATTACTGAACCAGTGAGAGGGGAGCAGATTGCCAGAAACAAAACCACCATCCTAGAACAGAACAGACCCAACAACACCTTCTTATAAACACAAACACCAGGGCACAACAAACATTAAACCTCCAAGGATCAAACAACCACCTATCAAGATAACAACAACTCCAACATAGAGAAGAGAAAAAAAAATAGCAGCAGAAAGCCATCAGCACCACCAACAACCCCAAAAACACCAACAACAGCACGCTCAGCCAGAAAAAAAAAGAACCATTGGGAAGGGGGCCTCACATTCAAAATAAAGATACTCAACCATCACCAAAACAACAACAACAAAGCACCACCACTAGATCAAGATGTGACCTCGACAACCAGAAGGCCAGATCCCAGGAGGTCTGCAAGAATCAATCAACAAGAATCTTAGTATCAGCCTCAATAATCTTCCAAAGGGCACTCATGTTCTTATAGGTATTATCATGTACTCTTCTATTTCTTTCAAGCCAAATATGATAAAGAACTATAGGAAATGTGACACCTTCCTTCAAACTTTTCATCTTAGTTATACTTTCCCAACAATCCGGAATATTTTCAATCATATCATTTTTAAGAGCACAATCCCATAACTCAGTAATAGCTTTACAATCAAAACAAATGTGATTAGTATCCTCGTAATCATTCATACACAGAAAGCAAATAGAGACCACAAGAATCCCCCTTCTTCTCAAATAGTCAGTGGTGGGGAGTTTATTATGAATAGCCTTTCAAGTGTGGATTTTAGCATTCATGCTGCTTTTCGTCTTCCAAAGCTAATCAAACTTCAAATTCTCAACCTCATGAGTTCTAATGAGATTCCACACCTCCTTAAACTTGCCCTCGCTCAGGCCCCTCATAAGATATCTGTCATCCTTGTCATTATCAATACTGATTTCTTTCAGCTTGTTTAAGATCATCTTGGAACATCTAGAATCTTTAATGCTCCAATTACCGTCTTTAATAATAGAACACACTTTAGCACCTTTAGGAATCCCAGCCCGAATAGAGACATTCTTGTCGAATATCTCATGAAAGAACTTACCATTGAACCAGGGGTCACCCCAAATGTCAACAAGCTTGCCATTTCCAATTTTAATCTCAACAAAATTAAGGAGCATATCCTTTATATGAATGACTCGGTTAAACATCCAAGAGAAATGTGTAGAGTTGTCGATGCTCCAATAAGTATCTTTCTTTAGATATTTCTCATTGATCCACTTGACCCAGAGAGAATCTTTTTTCCTAGCGATATCCCAAGCATTAATAACAAGGCAAGCGTCAGCCACTTTTTTGATGTTCCTAATGCCAAGACCCCCTTCATTCTTGGGTAACGTGACAATATCCCATTTCAGCAAATGAACATTATCCTTCTTATCAGATCCGCCCCAAATGAAACATCTACACATTCTGTCAATCTCGTCAAGAGTAGACATAGGGATAGGGAACGACATAGTCCAGTAGAGATGCATAGTGGAAAGGGTCAATTTAACAAGTTCAACTCTGCCTGCAAAGGATAACATATTAGACTTCCATCCTTCCAATCTTCTCTTGAGTCTATCCACAAGCTTTTCGCAATGTTTTTTGCTCAGCTTCCCAGCAAAAAAAGGCAGCCCGAGATATTTAGTGTCATCCAACTTGCCGATCTTGATGCCTAACACTTTAGAAATATCATCTGCTTCCTTACTCATGTTCATGAGGATCATACTCTTATTTTTATTCACACTAAGACCAGACATAGATTCAAACTGATCCAGTAGATTCTTAATGCCCACAGCCTTGTCTTTGTTAGCTTTGGAAAAAAGCATTAAATCGTCCGCAAAAATAAGATGAGAACAGCTCTGACTACTAGAAGCATTAATAGGACAGTAGGAAACATCATTCTTGATCATCTCAAATAAACCCTGCATGGCAATAGTAAAAAGATAAGGAGCAATGGGGTCACCTTGCCTAACCCCTTTCGACGGAACAATGGTTTTGGTAGCTTCACCATTAACCAAGACCTGATAAGAGGTTGTTTTGAGAATTAGTTCAATCCAACGAATCCATTTATGAGAAAAACCCATCCTGCACATAATAGAAAAAATATACGTCCAGCTGACAGAATCATAGGCTTTAGAGATATCAGCCTGGATACACATATTCCTCCCATTACCTTTCATAACATCACTAATAATTTCATTCGTCAAAAGAGTAGCATCTTTTATACATCTTCCTTTTACAAACGCACATTGGTTGCTATCAATAATGAAGGGTAAACAACTTTGCAGTCTTTTAGACAGAATCTTCAATATAATCTTGTAGAAAATATTGCATAAGGCAATGGGCCTCCAATTTGAAATCAAAGAATTGTCGGACCCCTTTGGGATCAAGGTAATATAAGTTTTATTAGCTTCCTTCAGTAAACTACTGTTGGTAAAGAATTCTTTAACAGCATAAAAGACATCATCCCCAATAACCTTCCAAGCAACCTTGTAAAATAAACCATTAAACCCATCAGTGCCAGGACTTTTGTCCTCATTTAAACCAGAAATGATATCTTCGACTTCCTTCTTAGTAACAGCCTTAGTGAGAAACTCGTTGTTCTTTTGAGTAATCTTAGGACCATTCCAGACCCCCTTCCAAACCTCACCACAATAATCCTTGCAGAAAATATCTTCATAAAAGTTGGTAATGGTTTCCTTAATCACATTGTGATCTCTCGAAAGAACTCCATCAATGTTGAGGCAGTTAATGGAGTTCCTGACCCTTCTAGATCTCAAGGAAGCATAAAAGAATTTAGTATTCATATTACCTTCCTTTAACCAAAGGGTTCTAGACTTTTGTCTAAATAAAGCTTCCTCTCTGGACAAAGCCTCTCTAGCTTCTTTTCTTAGACTATTAGCTTTAGTTCTAAGAGTAATATCAGTAGGATTCATATCCGCAGCCTTCTGGGCTTCAAGAGCATTAAAATTCGCCATAGCATCCTTCTCAATAATATTCCCAAAAGCCCCCTTGTTCCACTTCACTAAATTCTTTTTTAAATTCTCAAGCTTCCTGTATAATCTATACATAGCATGACCATAAACCTCCATCTTCCAACTATCAAGTAAAATATTCTGAAAATCACCATGATCAGCCCAACTGTTGATAAACCGAAAAGGAGTCTTGTGCTTTCTAGGCTTCCCAATGACAAGCATGAGTCTATTGTGATCACTAATAAAATTAGTGATGACTTCACCATGAAATTCATCATGCTTATCTTGAAACTCCGTATTATAGAGAATTTTATCAATCTTAGTAGCAATAAAGTCGTCACCATCTTGGTTATTATTCCAAGTAAAATGGGGCCCAAGGAGATCCATCTCCAACATACCATTGTCAAGCATGAAATCGTTAAAATCCTCCATGGACTTTTTTGAAGGTGGTTGGAGACCAATCTTCTCATCATTTTTCCTGACGGCGTTAAAATCCCCAATAATGACCCAGGGTCCATTTTTCATCAAAGAACAATGCTCCAGATTGCTCCACAAACTTTCTCTATCATAGTCATCATTATGCCCATAAACAGTAGTTACATTGAGGTTAATATCATCCTTCTCCAAGCAAAACTAAACAGTCTGGTCAAATTCATCCATTTTGATGATTTTACAGTTTTCCTCCTTCCACATGACCACAATCTGACCCAGAACATGAGAATTACTGTTAGAAATCCAATTATAGCCATCAAAAAATTTCCTCATAACTTTTTCAATCTTCTTACTTCTGAGCTTCGTCTCCACAAGGACAAACACATCACAGTTTGCCCTATTTACATCCTCTTGGACACTTAAGAGTTTATTACTAATACCCCTCATGTTCCAAGAGGATATGGTACAGGATGTACTCATTTGATAACTTCGGCTGTTGAACTGGCAGCCTCAGTGCTTTTAGAGATTAAGTCCAATTCCCTTGGGATGGGAGCAATTTCCAAATTTTCAATTCTGATTCCTATATTTAATTTTCCTTGACATTTAGGTGGTTCCTTTTGATTGATAACTCTAGCTTTTACCTTCACTGAACTGGAAGACGCCTGTGAGCTTCCATCACTAGCAGGAGAATCATTTTGAACAAAAATAACAAGAGTAGGCGTAGCAAGTCCTTTTTTTGATAACAATTGTACAGACTCTTCCTTTCCAGCTTCTGACTTATCAATGTTACACTCAATAGCTTTTCCATCTATATTAAGATTCAGATTATCATAAAAGCCTTCATTTACTATTCTGGATAAATTCTCATCTTCAGTAACCATCATTTCAGGCATTTGAATAGCTGCACCTGCAGTAACTTCAGCGTCGTCTACAATTTCCTCAATAATGATTTCATTGGAATCCTTCAGAGCTTCAGTTGGTATTCTTTTGAATACGTTATCTGCACATCTCTTTTTTGGTTCCCAGATCTTTGTATGTCTTGTCAATTTTGTCCTCCTTACAGTATTCTCGTCACTAGACCTGCAGTCATCATGTCCCATGAACCCACACTGATTACATACATGAGGGATCCACTTGTATTCGAGTTCAATCTCATGTTTAGCACCGTCATCACACCTTAACGTCAATCTTCTCGGAAACTCAGCATCCTTACTCATCAGAACTTGAATCCAATCTATATCCAGCCTTTGCAGGTTCTTCGTCGCCTCGTCCATCTTCACAGGATTTCCAATGAACGACCCAATTCTATTGAACATCCTCTGGTCCCATAGTTCCATCGGCAACCTCTTAATGATGACCCAGACAGGAACATCAACTAGTATGGCTTTGGTTTTCTTCTCCCCGAATTTCCATTTCTTAAACATGACTGGTATGCTCCTCACGTACCAGTCCCCTTCATAAACGATCTTCAGGTTTTCCGCTTCTTCAAATCTGACCAGGAAGAAACCTTCACCCCTGTCGAATATTTCAAAGAACCCTTTGACATTCCAGACATTGTAGAAGTGGCTCACAAGCGTGGGAATATGCGGGTAAAAATCAACAATGTACCCCAACAAGCATCAATTCCATTTGTCTGCATTCTCTTCTGCTTCCACCCTAAGATACACAAGTTTTCCGTTCAACAGCTCTATGTCAGTCTTCTTCAGATCAATATCACTCCTTCTCGTTCTTGGCTTTAGGCTTTCCCATTTGAGCGGATTCTTCTCTAGCTCAGTGTTGAGCTCGCATTGAACCAGATTTTCTTCAGTCAGATTTCCCTTCCGCCGCACATCAGTCCAGGGAAGTGGCCGACGAGGATCCGTCGCCGTCCTGGTCACCTTATCGCCCGCGCCGTCAGGAGCTCTGGAAGCCATTTTATGTGTATTACAATTTAAATGGTCATAATCATTGTATTTCGTGAAATTACATGATTCTATCTTGATCATTGCATTCTGGATACACTGCTCCTGTTCTTGTGCCATATGTTTCATTGGTTTGTCTACAATAATATTTGATTCATATATACAAACCATGAATATTGTTATTGTAATTCAGATCATATGAAGATGCAATTTTGCATAAATAGTAAAACTTCATGGCATAAATACATTTTCTGCAGAAATTATACTTCACATATAAGTGTTCAAATTGAAAATCTGCAGAAATTGCCTCTTGGTTAAAGTTAAAGTTTGACCAAGGGGCGCTCTGGTCGAAGTCAAGGTCGACCTAAAATAAGCTTGACAAAATGCTTATTTGTATATCATTTTACTGCACTTAATCTTAGTATCTTGATTCAAAATGTGTTTGTCATATTGAAAACATGAAGCTCTATTAAAAGGTCAAAATCAAATCTTAAAAATCAATTTGTGACCTTAGAATCCTCAAATTATAAGATTAAGGGGGAGCTCACACAAACAAATTTGATTATTTGATTGAGAAGCATACAAAACATTGTAAACATCATTTGAAGCTTATTATGACCTTAGTATTTTTACTTTTGGTTATGAAGAAATCTACAAATTTCATATAGGAATTCTCTATAACAAATCATGGCTTAACATCTCGTGCATTTGGTTATAGACATTTTTCATGAACTCTAAGATTAAAGGACTCTCATTTCATTTTCAGGGCTTAACATCCCTTGCAAAATAGATGAGAAATCAATATACATTCATCATAAGCTTAAAGGAATCTCATTTCATTTTCAGGGCTTGACATCCCTTGAAAAATGGGTGAGAAATCAATACAAATGCCATGAACTTAAAAGGAACTCATATCATTTCAAGGCTTAACATCCTTTGCAAATGATTGAGAAATACATTTTGGCTAAATTCGACAATAAATGACTTACATAAATCCCTTGATTTTAATTGAATATCTCTTTTCGGGGGAGCATAGCACAAAGTTAAGGGGGAGACATAAAAGTCATATGATTTTCTTGGATATCTTTTTGAAATGACAAAGGGGGAGAAATAATGTAAAATCAAAAACATAAAATATAATGAGCTTCATAATATCTCAGCCAGTATACACTTGCAAAACAAGAGAATGGCTACAAAAGGTAAACTTCAGGTATGAAACTCATATGATTTATATTTTCATATTTTATATTTAGGAAATGTTTGTCATCTTCAAAAAGGGGGAGATTGTTGGCTAAATTGACATTAGTATAATCCCATTGTTTCGATGATGACAAACATTTCATTCTTGTTGATCTAACGTGCTACTTGAGTGTTGCAGGAATGAGGTGGATTGCAAAGCACTAGGGAATCTATATGCTTGAATGCTTGTAAATTTCATGAAATGTAATCAATTGTAAACTTGTACAAATATATAATGTACAAGTACTTAGACTTCATGTAAATCAAGCATTAGATCTTCCCTAGACAATCACTACACTTAGATAGTTCATCCCCTTCATTAGTGTCACCTATGCACACTCATACACATACTTAATGCTTTAAACTGAAACATTGAAACAGGGTCAATCTCGGTCAACAAACTCCTCGACCGAGACACTCTCGGTCGACAAACTTCTCGACCGAGAAAGACCTGGGTAGCCGTTAGACACAGCTGACAAGGTAGTTGGCAGTTGGAGATGAACGTTGCAAACACTTGATCCAGAGAGTCTATCGGTCGACAAATCCTCGATCGAGTAGGTGTCTCAGTCGACAATTCCTCGACCGAGATGGACTCTGACAGCAACTGCAGAATTAATTAACTAGTCGTTGCTAATGCAACCAACTCGTACCTAACGGCTAGTTAAGCACTTAGAACCCCCTAGAAAGTGTCTAGAACGTCCTTAAGCACTTGTAGGCCATTCCTATAAATAGGACATGCCTTAGGACACCTAAACTCACTAATCTACACTTGTGCATATACTTGAGCTTACACTTGCAATTGGCAATCTGTTTTGAGCATTTGAGCAACACTAGCATCGACTATTCTTTTCCTTGCTCTAAATTTCATGTCCTATATGCTAGCATCTCCTATCCACTAAACCTACATTCCAATATTCATTGGTTAGGAGATCTATATGCTTGATATAGGCAAATCAAGCCTTGATCTACAAGTGGTATTGTAATTTCTATTTTTCCTTCTTGTTCCTTTGTATCTTTTGTATTCTCCTTGCTACTCCTAGGGTTGTAGGCTGCGGATTGGAGAAGGTGGACTTCAGACTACTTCAAGAAGGTTGTTGCAACGGGAAGCTACTTCAAGAGGAAGGCTACTTCAAGGGGGAGCTTGAAGTTACTTCAAGAAGGCTGCTTCAAAGTTGGTGCAACTACTTCTAGGTGAAGTCTGTTCGAAGGGTTTGGTGAAAGAATTGTAATTTTATGTAAAGTCCTTGCGAGGTAATAAAATTTGATTCTTTCGAAATCCCAGTTGGGTAAGCAACCGGGTAGTGGATTGACTGCCTTAGTATTTGTTAAGGTTGGAACCACTCTAAATCCTTGTCCCCTTGTCCAATATTTTTGTGGTTGGTTGTTTGAGTTAAATAATTGTTAAAATATTCATAAAGCCCTATTCACCCCCCTCTAGTGGTTTTTCATTTATAACAACCCATGTTTCAAGATTGCATTTGATGATGTCAAAGTGTACCCAACGACATGTGTTGAGTGTAGTGATTTTAGGTCAAAGAATCACACTCACCACCATCAATGTGAGAGTTGAATGTGACTACCCAATCATGGTTCCATGTTTCACTCTCATGGTGGGTCTGACCGGTACACTTGTTCTCTAACAAGTACCTATGTGCTTGGTTTGATATCACTATATCATGACTAATGAGATTCTGTCGTCAACCAAAATAGAATGTAGTCTTTAGTTTTATTGATGTCTATGGTTATTTACACAATAACAACCGACTAGGGACTGAACAAGAATGCATACTCTTAACATCTGTATGATATCATCATTTACGTCCTCAACCCAAAAGCATACATCATCGAGTAAAAGAATTCTTTAGACATCTATCATGTTACACTATCATCTCAGAAACAGTTAAAACATATAGATCAGATTTTTCCTTTATTATTATTCAAATCATTTACAAAGTATCCCGTTAAAATCATCACATGACTTGCTCTATGGGCATACATATGAACAAATACCCCTTTCGAATTCAGAGGCACCCATGACATGAGGGATCCATCTTCATCTTGTCATATCTTCAACTAGAGGGATAAATTAGTTGAAAGTTGTGGAATGTTACTCTGAATAGGAAAAATATCTACCAGCTTGTCCAAGTCAGAGTAGGTTGAGAAAAAAAGAAATGAAATGCTTGCCCAATTAATCAGTAACAATAACAATACTCGTGAAACACAATAAATACTAATTTTCTAGAAAGAAAATCAAGAGATCAAGGCGACCCACCCTATTGAAGGCAACCAACACTTGGGAATTGGGCCTGCTATTTGCTAGGATCTTTTTCTGTCATTATATATACGATGAATCTTATTTATTGGAATGTCCAAGAATCTAAATTCAAGGATAAAATTCATTTTCTAAAAGAATACAAAAACAACGACATGATTCAACTTCTTGCACAAGTGGAAACCAGATATAATCTTTCAAATGCCCTCAATGTTATCTAAATGTTGGTAAGGTACGCCCATAGAGAAAATCATGTGATGATTGGCATGGTATATACCATAAAGGATTTTAAGACTACTAATAAAGGAAAACATCCAATTCATTATGTTTCACTCAGTTATGAGATATTGAGAAAATATTATGAATGACTAAAGATTGACAATACTCAATGATGTATATCTTCAAGTACATGACTTCGAGGATGAGATCATATGAATGCTAAGACTATGTACCTTCTTATTATGTCCCTAGTCGGTTGTTATTGTGGAAGGTAGATAGACACCGGTAACACATAAGATTGGAGTGTGGGTTGGTTGATGACATAATCTAATTAGTCATGATATGACAATATCAAACAAAGAACATAGATACATGATAGAGAATAGTGTATCAGATAAAAACACCTTTAGAAGTAACACATGGAAATCGTCATTCCAGGCCATAGTCATCTCTCATAGAGATGGTGGTGATTGTGATTCTTAGAACTGATATCATTACACTCATCACATAACGTTGGGTACACTTAAACATCATCAAACACAATCCTAAAACATGGGTTGTTATAAAGGTGATGATTGGGTTACTTTGACACATGGGGACTGACTGTGAGTGATAGATATGGGGGTTTTCCCTCCTTCTGGATATTAATATCTTAGACACGTGATAAAAACGACTAAGAAATGCATGTGCATGCACATGTGAATCAATGTATTATATTGAGGTCACATTATTTCAGACAGTCTTCTCTTGGTTCAAGGAACATGTATGGAACATTGATAGGATGACCATCCATGCCTCGAGTTCATTATGGATATCAGTGACAAAGGAATTATACAATATCTGCAACACCTAACACAAATTGTAGGTTGAAGTTTCTCTCCAACTTTCCATTCACTTGGGTAGCATTGATGTGCGACTAGGCACCACTCCTTGCTTGTGATCTCATATGCTAGTTATGGACAATCACTACAAATGGGATATGGGACCTATAGGGTCACACACATGTGATCTTATATAGAATAGGAGTTTAATCTTTAATGACAATTGGATTCATTACTAATGTGTTTATGTATTCATATCCACACAGTAGATTGGCTAATTGCACAGCCAAACAGCCATCTCACTGGGTGATACAGTTGTTTCGACAAGCCATACAGGTATCTCAAGTGTTGAGATGGTTGTTTGAATTTTCAGATAGATCAGAGTAAGAATTGGCTATGTTTTTCCCAAACTAAGGTATGATCTAACCAATACTATGTTGTCTTCAGTTGGTACTTTGCAAATCTTCACATCTCATTGTATAATATCTCATATGAGATGGAAGTGTCATAGTATGTGCTTGGACCACTAATGTGATCTGGGCTCCTTATCTTAAGCAATAACTCCATTATTGTCATAATAAAGCTCAATTGCATCACTCCTACTAGGGACTACATCAAGTTTAGTGATGAACTTCCTGATCCACACAACTTCCTTTGCTGCATGTGAAGCAATGATATACTCGACCTCTGTAGTAGAATCAGCAACTATTTCTTGCTTGGAAATCTTCCAGGTCACAACTCCATGGCTTAGGCAAAATACAAATCCTGATTGTGATCTGTAATCATCTTTTTCAGTTTGGAAGCTTGCATTGGTGTAAACTCTTACAACCAATTCTTCCTCGCCACCGTATATAAGGAACTGATCCTTAGTCCTTCATAAGTACTTTAGGATGTTCTTTACGGCTATCCAGTGAGCATCCCCAGGATCTGAGTGGTGCCTGCTCATCATTCTGAGGGCATACAAGACATTTGGGTGTATGCACAACATAGCATACATGATGGATCTGATGGATGATGCATATGGGATCCCATTCATATTCTCCCTCTCTTCATAAGATTTGGGACATTGAGATCTAGAGATGGTGACTCCATGTATCATGGGGATGTTGCCTCTCTTTGAGTTCTCCATGATGAACCGCTTTAGCAATTTGTCAATGTATGTGCTTTGACTTAGTTTGGGAAGCCTTTTAGATCTATCTTTATAGATCTTAATACCTAGAATGTAGGATGCTTGTCCTAAGTCCTTCTATGAAAAAGTATTCCCAAGCAAAGTCTTTACCTTCTCTAAGGTTGTGACATCATTCCCCATCAATAGTATGTCATCCACATACAATATGAGGAATGTGGTCATGCTCCCACTAACCTTCTTGTACACACAAGGTTCATCTTCATTTTGAATAAAGCCAAACACTTTGACTTCCTCATCAAATCAAAGAATCCAACTCCGAGATGCTTGTTTCAATCCATAGATTGACCTTTGCAACTTACAGAATTTATTGGCATTCTTTGGATCTACAAAACCTTCAGGTTTTGTCATGTACACATCCTCATTTATATTACCATTTAGGAATGTGGTTTTAACATACATTTGCCAAATCTCATAGTCATAGTAAGCCACAATAGCAAGCATGATCCTGATGGACTGAATCATGGTAACTGGAGAAAAATTTTCATCATAGTCAACACCTTGAACTAGTCGAAAACCCTTTGCAACCAATCTACCTTTATAAGTTTGCACATTGCCATCAATGTCGGTCTTCTTAATGAAGACCCACTTGCACCCTATGGGTTTTACCCCTTCAGGTGGTTCCACCAAAGTCCATACATTGTTGGAATACATGGATTCCATTTCGGATTTCATGGCCTCAAGCCATTTTTGAAAATCTGGTCGCTTCATAGCCTCTAGATAGGTAGTTGGATCATCATCTATGATCAACTCACCGCCTTCCTGAGTTACAAGGTATCCAAACCTCTCAGGTGCAAGGTGTGTCCTACTAGATCTATGAGGTCCTTGTGTTACTTGAGAAGATTGAGATTCCACAACACGTTGTGAATCTCTATGTTCCTCTTGTACATCTATCGGTTCAATGTTTTCTTGTTAGGCTTGAACCTCTTCAACCACTATTTTCCTCCCACTGTTTCCTCTGGAAATAAATTCCTTTTCTAGGAATACATCTGTCCTAGCAACAAAAACTTTGTTTTCAGTAGGGTGGTATAAATAGTATCCCCTTATTTCCTTGGGGTATCCAACAAAATAACATTTATCGGACTTGGGTCCAAGCTTATCAGGAAACATTTTCCTGACATAAGCCTCACAACCCAAAATCTTAATAAAAGACAAATTGGGACGCTTCTAGTGCCATATCTCATATGGTGTCTTTTGAACTAATTTAGATGATACTCGGTTAAGTGTAAACGTAGTGGTTTCAAGAGAATAACCCCAGAAGGAAACTAGAAGATCAGAAAAACTCATCATTGATCCCACCATATCCAGTAAAGTATGATTCCTTCTTTCAGACACACCATTATGTTGTGGTGTTCCTGGCGGAGTCCATTTTGATACAATACCTAAGTGTAAACGCAGTGGTTTCAAGAGAATAACCCCAGAAGGAAACTGGAAGATCAGAAAAACTCATCATTGATCCCACCATATCCAGTAAAGTACGATTCCTTCTTTCAAACACACCATTATGTTGTGGTGTTCCAGGCGGAGTCCATTTTGATACAATACCATAGGCTCACAGAAGGTCCTCAAACTCTTGGCGTAAGTATTCCCAACTTCGATCGGATCGAAGTGCTTTAATACTTTTACCAAGTTGGTTTTGTACTTCATTCATGAAATCCTTGAACCTTTCAAAGGTTTATGACTTATGTTTCATCAGGTACACATAGCCATACCTACTGAAATCATCAATAAAGGTAATGAAGTATTGATACCCACCTCTGGCATTAGTTCTAAAAGGCCCACATACATCCGTATGTATGAGTCCTAATAGATCACTAGATCTCTCACCTTTTCCTGAAAAGGGAGTTTTGGTCATCTTGCCCAGCAAACAAGATTCACATGTCTCTATTGATTCACAATCAAAAGAGTCTAGATAACCATCTTTATGGAGTCTAGAAATGCATTTCTCATTTATGTGCCCTAGACAACAATGCCAAAGATATGTTTTGTTTGAGTTGTTGAGTTTTTGCCTTTTGGTGTTTACATTGTATACACTTGTCTCTATATCTATCAAGTATAGACCATAAGACATTGGGGTACTGCCATAAAAGATCCCATCTTTTGAAATACAACACTTTCCATTCTTGATAAGAAATTCAAAACCATCCTTGTCTAAACAAGAGAAGGAAATGATATTCCTTTTTATGGCAGTTACATTATAGCAGTTCTTCAACTCTATTATTATCCCACTAGGTAGAGATAACTCATAGGTTCTTATGGCACAGGAGGCAACTCTTGCCCCATTGGCAACACGTAGTTCAACCTTACCTTTCCCCAAAGGCCTACTTCTCTTAAGATCGTTCACATTTGAACAAATGTGAGATCCACATCCGGTATCAAGTATCCATGAAAAAGAAGTAGTAAAGTTAATCTATATCATGTATACACCAAAAGTAGAGATGTCTATCTCTCGCTTCTTCTTCCATCGTTCCTTCCATCCTCTCCATGTTTTGATCGCTGAAGATTCTGACATTGGTTCGGAGAGAGAACCCTTACTTTCCCTCACCTTTGTCCTTATACTTTGTTCCATTAATCTCCATCAATGAACTATCCTTCTTCTTCTTAAGCATACATAGAGTGGATTCAAAGGCTATTGGTATATCTGGATTGTGCAGAACACTTCTCACAATCCCCAACCAGATATGGAATTTATTCTCAATTAATTTGCCCATTTTAAAAGATGTTTCTTTTTCCATTCTACAAGAGAAAATTTCATTTGTCAAAACTCCTTTTGATTTGATTTCATTTGAATAAAATTTGACTATAGTTAATTAGTCCTTTAATTAATTACCTCTCCCACTATTTTGATTCAAATTGATAGCCCTCACCATCAATTTGGAAGATTGCAGCGTACAATCTCCTAGTGGGTCAAGATCCTGAAATTCTCTGAGTCATGGACCAGTTAGGGCTGACACCCACAACTCAGATCTTCCAGGTAGGCAACGTTTTCCAATTACATCATATGGAACTCATGAAAGATGTCATATGCAACTCTTTGCCATGATCACCTCCATGCCTCAAGGTGCTAGATTCTATCTAGGTCACCATGTTACGACCGACCCAAAGACAACACAATGAATATGCACCCTACTAGGGCAGACCCACATATCCATCCTTCACACTTCCACAAGATAGACAGTGCACCATGCTAGGGTGTGCCCACACTTGACCGATCAAGCTTTTCACGTGTGTCGCATTTGGAAGGAATCTAAAACTTTAATATTTAATGATGGATTTCGTTTTTATAGGTACATATACATATCCAATCACCACAATATAGTAAGTATCATATACATGCTATATCCCACAGAAAACACACGAAACAATAAAAGCAATGATTATGGACATCCTAATGTGATTCCTCAAGCCAAGAGGAATCATGGTCCTCTAGGTCCACATCACAAGCAACCAGTACAAGATGAACTCCGTGCTTCACCGTTCTAGGTTTGATCAACTCATCTCCATGATCGATCGGCTCGCCATCAGGCCGGTCGGTTGTGTGCCACTAGACGATCGACCAGCACCTTCAGCCGTTCGGTTCACTGGTCGTCGTGCATCTCCTCAGGTCACCACCCACTCGTGTTGATCGCCAACCCATCAGTTCTCACCTTGAACCGAACGTCTCAGTTTTCATCAAATTGTCCTCCGTTCTTTGACATAACAGGAAATAAAAATGTATCCTATTTTACATTTAAAAAAAAAGGAAACCCCGAGTTACATTCGGGGGGAGCAAAGGTAGGAAAGAAATCTCGAGTTATCTCGAGTTACATCAGGAATAGGAGATAGGGAATCAGTGTACAGATCGAGATGCAAGAAACCACATTTAACCATACACAAACATTGGGTTTATTAGCCATAACAAAACTATACATCCACCACAAAACTCGTTTAAGGGTGGCGCATATCGAGTGCATTCACATTAAATATCATATATGTATATTAGGATTTGTGGATTTAGGATTGTACATGCATAAAGCAATTTTATTCGCATCGTATGCAATAAATAAAGGCGACAAACCAAAATTGATCATATCGATAATCCTAAAGTATAAAGCAGTTGATGTGATTCTGATACCACGATTGTGTTTTTTGGGAGACAGAGAAGGCAGCAGAAACAAAAAATTTCTTCTCCCAAACCCAGAATAAAGGAATCTCATCAACGTCTATACAATAGGAAGGATGGTTTGTAGAGGCATACCTTGTCCCGAGGCTTGCTCGGCGATGTTACCTCGCGGCTTGCAAAGTCTTCACCTCCGATCTTGGAGCAAGTAAGGACTCAAGAAGAGGCGTACCTTGTCCCCAGGATTTGGAGCAAGTAAGGACTCATGAAGAGCAAGCCAGTACTAGAAGATATCCAAGAGTTTACTGGTGGGGTGCCATCCATTCTAGGTGATCCATTCATCTAGAGATGTTTATTATTATGCTGAGTTTCCCATGTTGAGAGATGAATAGAATTCTAGACTTGTTGTTTATAGTTTTCTATTCATAGAATCATGTATGAATCTCAATGATGAATTATTTGTTTACTTGCAATGATTACCTTTGTGTGACAACCCTCCCTAAAATGCCAAGTACCCCACATTATGGATAATGTTGGGGATTAGGTTGTGCTTCCATTGGTTACGTACGAAACCCTAGGGAGGGGTGTTACATTAATGGTATCAGAGCAGATAAATGGATGGCCACTAAGAAGCAATATGATTCATATGTTCTAACCCTAGGTATATAAAAAGTAAGTGTGTGATATTAGAAATCAAAGTAGAGGTCTAGCTCAAATAAGGACTAGGGTTATGTGCCTAGACATTTTGGATTTTTGTGTCTAACTCTAGAATTGTATATAACATACTCTCTCTTTTTCTCATGTGTTTGTGGTATGGGACACATGCTTATGGGATGTTGTAGAGAGAATGTTATGTGTATAATCATATTTGTGTAGTCCTTTCTAGTGCATGTGGTATGGGACATGTGCATGAGAGATGTCCTAAGACAAGTGTGATAAATCATGTCATCTTTGTATATATGAGTGGCCGGCATGTATTCAAAGATGAAAAATAAAACAAGAGTTGACATCAAAAGCTTGAGACTTATAGTCCCCTAAACCCAATCAGATTCATTGTGGAACCAAGCATGCATTCTAAGGGTAGATATTTGACAAAGATAAGCAAGAATCAGAACCCCTAGAGAAAAGGTCCTTTACCATATCAATGATGATGTGAAAATGTATTACCCACATGTTGGTTTTAATAATGATTTTTAGATAGTGTTTTACCATGAGAATGAGACCTTAAAATGAAATCAAAATTTAGTGTACCTAGAATATGCTAAACGCTAAGGTGGGTAGCACCGTAGAAAATGTCGAGGACAAAATTTGTTTTAAGGTGGGTAAAATTGTCACATCCCAATTTTCATAGTTAATTTTAACTTAATATGAAGTTTTTTTTCTAAACAATAATAATTGAGGGGTTTAAAGAAAAATGCCTATAATGATTGTCTTTATACAAAATAGGATCAGAAAAACTTAAGATAATAGCCAAAGCCATATTTCATTTTCAAATATGAATTAAATATATCCATAAACTCATATTAATCCATTTCTTTTTCTCTCCCCTACAAAATAACCATAAAGCATAGAGAAAAGTTATAAGGTGACAAATGTGACTAGTTAATAGTAATCTCGGATTTATGACTCATGAATTAAATAATAAAAGATCTTTTCAAAATATATTACCTTTAATAGCCACTATAGAAGTTATGGACCAAGTTATGCCCAAAAACGAAATCTAACTTCACAAGAATAATCCAGACCCTCTATTTTTCCTATGGTTCAAATTTGAAGTCGTTTGAACCATGTTTGGCCTCCCAATTAATTTGAGAGAGATTTGAATATAGATGGACCAAGATTTGAATATCATTTCATTTAATGCAATGTAATTAATGGCTTAATTTTGAATGCATGTAACATTATCTTCTCTCGAGTCTCTTTCTTCAATAAAATTTTCCATAAAGGCATAATAGACTTAAATGTGATTAAATATTGATCATCTCATTTTTAGAGTCAAAGAAATAATTAAGGAGAATCTTTTAACATTATCTTACCTTTTAATGCATGAAAATGAATTATATACAAATATGGACATTGTGAATAAAAGATTCTCAAAATTTGAATTTTATTGACTAGGAAGTATCTAGAGTATGTAATTAATGTGTGGTCTACATTTTGTTTTGTTTCAAATTCGTTTGACCTCTCAAATAAATATAAATCACAATGTCAATCCATTTAAGACATGCAATGCAAACATTAATTAATTGTTGATCAAAATTAGTCAAGATGAGACCATATGTTTAAAATCGTAGAAGGAATATAGAAGGAGAGTTTGATTATTTTATTTCTTTTAACATTTGAAAGTTTTAATAATTGAATACAATGGATAAATATATTAATTTGAGAGTACAAAAATGTGGGTTTTCACTCGTCACCTTTCCAACACTACTAGAAAGCTTTATATGAAAATGAAAATGTCATTATGGATGAGAAGATAAAAAATTTATGTAATTGGTATGGACATTTAAAAATGGTTTATTGTTACATAGTTATAACATTATTTTAAACAACACTAAATTATATGGGAATGAGTAATTACAGTCAACAATTTTAATTAACACGTTGAAATCACATTATATACTCTTGCTTTACAACTAGTGCATATAGATGTAACATAAAGTTCATTTTCTTTTTCCTTCACTTAGCGATTTGTTTTATTATAAAATGAAATAATTTGTCTCGGCCATAGATACATGGAAATAAGACACTATGGTAATTATGTAAGAAATGATACTACTCTCTCACGTTTTCTCTCTTTCTTTGTGATTACAAATAAAATGTAATGGTAGTCTAGTTAATGTAATATTTTTGATAAAAAAAATAAAAGCAAACGATAATACATTCTCTCTTAAATATCTCATACAAAAGATATGAAAGATGATAAAGGAAATTCACAAACAAAAGATAATTATATTAACCACAAAGTTGGACTTTAGTAATTAACAAAGAGAAACATGTTTTTCACAAAGTCTTATCTTTTAATATATTGGAGTTAAGATAAATCCAATTTTTAATTAAACGACAAAAGATATTAAAAAAAATTAAATCCACTTGGACTAGAAAGTTCTAGACCCTTAACACCTATAAACGGGACCCCCATGATCGTAGCATACCAATGAAAAAAAGCACACTAGCCTATGTTCTTGCAAATCACATTCAAGTGTTGTCTCAAAGATTAGAGAGATCATCTTAGGATCAACTTCGCTCCAAGTAGACTAGTCTATTTTCTTGTAAATCACATCCAGGCACTTCCCTAAGAATCGGAGATATAATCTTAGGATCTACATTGCTCCAAGGTAAATGGGCCATGCTACTGAGCACAAATACTTATGGTTGCTTGCATGTTAAATATGAAATAGATATTACTTCTTCAAGGTTAATGCTTTAGTCACGATTCACTATATTATTGATTGTTGATTTTTACATGCTATGTCATATGTTATAATGTTCACCATGATTATTATTTATCATTAAAGACTCATGAAAATAATGTTAATGATCAAGAGGGAGAGATCCCATCATGTTTAAGATACCATCTTAATGGGGAGAAATCCCTTCATGTTAAGTTTAAGAATCATGATTTATGTTAATGACAATATCTTGTTAATGATCAAGTCTTTGGAATTGAGATAGTCTTTTTATGCTCCTGATCATGAACCTCAAACGGGTCATCAAGGGATTTCCTCGAAATCATGTGCTCCTAAGGGGGGGTCACAGAGGGACGCATAAGATTTCATTTCAATTCTTCATGTTAATAATGATATTCAAGAATACTTATAGTTAACTCATGTCAAGTTTTCTTACAAGTCAAGTATATTTACTTTTTGCTTATTATAAAGTGCCATTACCATTTATTGATGTGTTGTTTTTCCCTTTGCATGGCTGGGGACACAATGTCCCCATGATTTGGAGCAAGGACTCAAGAAGAGAAAGCCAGGACTAGAAGATATCCAAGAGTTTACTGGTGGGGTGCCATCCATTCTAGGTGATCCATTCATCTAGAGATGCTTATTATTATGCTTAGTTTCCCATGTTGAGAGATGAATATAATTCTAGACTTGTTGTTTATAGTTTCCTATTCATAGAGTAATGTATGAATTTCAATGGTGAATTATTTGTTTACTTGCAATGATTACCTTTTTGTGAAAACCCTTCCTAAAATGCCAAGTACCCTACATTATGGATAATGTTGGGGATTAGGTTGTGCTTCCGCTGGTTATGTACAAAACCCTAGGGAGGGGTGTTATAGAAGGTCATGGGATAGGGTTCTCTACCACGAGCAATGAGGGATTAATGCAAGAGTAGAAGGGTTCGTGATTTTCCACAAAACAACCAATTGTGCCAGCATAACCGATCGTTTCAAGCATGAATTGATCGGTTGGGGACCTGAGCCGATCGGTTCACACCTGAACTGATTAGTGGACTGCCCTGGTCAGTTCCCGATTGACTTTTCCTCTTTTGTTTTGAATTGATCCAAATAGCAATCCTTGTTCCAATCAAATTGGACAAGTGAAACGAAAAGAAATTTCTCACCAACCTGACTTTCCCAACTTGCTCATTTGGACCTGTAGAGTCGATCGGTTCAACCCATGAAGTGATCATATCAACCAGTCCTGAGTCGATCGATTCATCACATGAGCCGATCGGTTCACCAAGCTGAGCTGATCGGTTCATCACATGAGCCGATCGGTTGGGAGTGCATACTGTGTAAAATCAGTCAATCGCAATTTCAATCAATTTGATACTCTAATCAATCGGTCCAACACCTTGAACACTATGATATTGAGCTATCAATTGATTGAGTTTTTAATTGAACTACTAAACTCCTTTAGTAATCAATCTAAACATCGTTTGTGAATAAACTCCTCTTCTAGGTTAAATCCTGTGTGTGTGACCCTGCAAGCCCATTTCATGTTGGCAGTGAAAGTCCATAACACTTATGACTTCACAAGAAAAGAGCAGTGCCTACTCGCACATCATTGCTACCCAAGTGAAATAGAAAGTTGGAGAACAACTTTCAATCCTATAATATGAGAATGGTGTTACAGTGAATGTATAATTCCTTTGTCACTAATGTCCTGAATAAACTCAAGGCATGGTACAGTCATCCTTTCAACGTTCATTCATTTCCTTGATCTCAGAGCAGACTGGGTGAGATGTGTGTGACATCAATATCACATATTGATTCACATAAGCATGCACATGCCTTTCTCAATCCTACTCATTAAGTGGCCATGGACATCAAACTCCCTTAGGAGGGACAAACCCCATATCTATCACTCACCCCTCAAAAGCCCCATGTGTCAAAGTCACCCAATCATCACCTTTATAACAACCCATGTTTCAGGATTGCGTTTGATGATGTCAAATTGTACCCAACGACATGTGTTGAGTGTAGTGATTTCAGGTGAAGAATCACACTCACCACCATCACTGTGAGAGCTGACTGTGACTACCAAATCATGGTTCCATGTGTCACTCTCATGATGGGTCTGACCGATACACTTCTTCTCTAAAAAGTACCAATGTGCTTGGTTTGATATCACTATATCATGACTAATGATATTCTGTCATCAACCAAAACACAATCTAATCTTTAGTGTTATTGATGTCTATGGTTATTTCCACAATAACAACTGACTAGGGACTGAACAAGAATGCATACTCTTAACATCCGTATGATCTCATTGTTTAGGTCCTCAACCCAAAAGCATACATCATTGAGTAAAAAAATTCTTTAGACATCTATCATGTTACACTATCATCTCAGAAACGGTTAAAACATATAGATTGGAAATTGCCTTTATTATTATTCAAATCATTTACAAAGTATCCCATTACAATCATGACATGACTTGCTCGTTGGGCATACATACCAATAGACTCCCACTTGCACTTAGAGCCAGTCACCTAGGAACCACAGTCCTTGTGACCTAGCATGACCATCATGGTTCTGCTGAGAAAGGGCCTTCGTTAGTGGATTAGTTGTGTTGTCTTTAGTTGGTACTTTGGAAATCTTCGCATATCCTCATTGTACGATCTCTCGTATGAGATGGAAGTGCCGCAATATGTGCTTGGACCGCTGATGTGATCTAGGCTCCTTAGCTTGAGCAATATATCCATTATTGTCGCAATAAAGCTCAATTGCATCACAACTACTGGGAACTACACCAAGATTAGTGATGAACTTCCAGATCCACACATCTTCCTTTGCTGCATGTGAAGCAACAATATACTCAGCCTCTGTAGTAGAATCGGCAACTATTTCTTGCTTTGAACTCTTCCAGCTCACAACTCCATGGTTTAGGCAAAATACAAATCCTGATTGTGATCTTTAATCATCTTTGTTGATTTGGAAACTTGCATCGATGTAACCTCTTACAACTAGTTCTTCCTCACCTCTGTATATACAGAACTGATCCTTAGTCCTTTGTAAGTACTCTAGGATGTTCTTTATGGCTGTCCAGTGTGCATCCATGGGATCTGACTGGTACCTGCTCATCATGCTGAGGGCATATGAGACATATGGGTGTGTGTACAACATAGCGTACATGATGGATCCGATGACTGATGCATATGGGATCCCATTCATATGCTCCCCCTCTTCACAAGATTGGGGACATTGAGCTCTAGAGATGGTGACTCCATGTAGCATGGGGATGTTGCCTCTCTTTGAGTTCTCCATGCTGAACTGCTTCAGCACTTTGTCAATGTACGTGCTTTGACTTAGTCCAAGAAGCCTTTTAGATATATCTCTATAGATCTTAATACCTAGAATGTAGGATGCTTCTCCTAAGTCCTTCATTGAGAAAGTATTCCCAAGTCAAGTCTTTATCTTCTCTAAGGTTGTGACATCATTCCCCATCAATAGTATGTCATCCACATACAATATGAGGAATGTGGTCCTGCTCCCACTAACCTTCTTGTACACACAAGGTTCATCTTCATTTTGAATAAATCCAAACACTTTGACTTCCTCATCAAATCGAAGATTCCAACTCTGAGATGCTTGTTTCAATCAATAGATTGACCTTTGCAGCTTACATACTTTATTAGCATTCTTTGGATCTAAAACACCTTCAGGTTGTGTCATGTACACATCCTCATTTATATTCCCATTAAGGAATGTAGTTTTAACATCCATTTGCCAAATCTCATAGTCATAGTAAGTCACAATAGCAAGAATTATCCTGATGGACTTAATCATGGCAACTGGAGAAAAAGTTTCATCATAGTCAACACCTTGAACTTGTCGAAAACCCTTTGCAACCAATCTGCCTTTATAAGTTTGCACATTGCCATCCATGTCGGTCTTCTTCTTGAAGACCCAATTGCACCCTATGGGTTTTACCCCTTCAGGTGGTTCCACCAAAGTCCATACTTTGTTGGAATACATGGATTCCATCTCAGATTTCATGGCCTCAAGCCATTTCTCAAAATATGGTCCCTCCATAGCCTCTAGATAGGTAGTTGGATCATCATCTATGATCAACTCATCGCCTTCCAGAGTTACAAGGAATCCAAACCTCTCAGTATTGAGGCGTGTCTTACTAGATCTATGAGGTCCTTGTATTACTTGAGGAGACTGGGATACCACAACACTTTGTGAATCTCTATGTTCCTCTTGTACATCTATCGGTTCAATGTTTTCTTGTTGGGCTTGAACCTCTTCAAGCTCTATTTTCCTACCATTGTTTCCTCTGGAGATAAATTCCTTTTCTAGGAATACAACTGTCCTAGCAACAAACACTTTGTTATCAGTAGGGTGGTATAAATAGTATCCCCTTGTTTCCTTGGCGTATCCAACAAAATAACATTTATCAGGCTTGGGTCCAAGCTTATCAGGAAACATTTTCCTGAAGTAAACCTCACAACCCCAAATCTTAATAAAATACAAATTGGGACGCTTCCCATGCCATATCTCATAAGGTGTCTTTTGAACCGATTTAGATGGTACTCGGTTAAGTTTAAACGTGGCAGTTTCAAGAGCATAACCCTAGAAGGAAACTGAAAGATCAGCAAAACTCATCATTGATCGCACCATATCTAGTAAAGTGTGATTCCTTCTTTCAGACACACTATTATGCTATGGCATTCTAGGCGGAGTCCATTGTGATACAATATCATGGGCTCATAGAAGATCCTCAAACTATTGTCTTAAGTATTCTCCACCTCGATCAGATCAAAGTGCTTTAATACTTTTACCAAGGTGGTTTTGTACTTGATTCATGAAATCCTTGAACCTTTCAAGGATTTCTGACTTATGTTTCATCAGGTACACATAGCCATACCTACTAAAGTCATCAGTGAAGGTAATGAAGAATTGATACCCACCTCTGGCATTAGTTCTAAAAGGCCCACATACATCAGTATGTATGAGTCCTAATAGATCACTAGCTCTCTCACCTTTACCTGAAAAGGGATTCTTGGTCATCTTACCCAGAAAACAAGATTCACATGTCTCTATTGATTCACAATCAAAAGAGTCTAGATAACCATGTTTATGGAGTCTAGAAATGTGTTTCTCATTTATGTTCCCTAGACGACAATGCCAAAGATACATTTTGTTTGAGTTGTTGAGTTTTTTCCTTTTGGAGTTTACATTGTATACACTTGTCTCTAGATCTATCAAGTATAGACCATAAGACATTGGGGTACTGCCATAACAGATCCCATCTTTTAAAATAGAACACTTTCCATTTTAATAAGAAATTCAAAACCATCCTTGTCCAATCAAGAGACGTAAATGATATTCCTATTTATGGAAGGTACATAATAGCAGTTCTTCAACTCTATTATTAGCCCACTAGCTAGAGTTAACTCATATGTTCCTACGGCACTAGCGGAAACTCTTGCCCCATTGGCAACACATAGTTCAACCTCGCCTTTCCCCAAAGGCCTACTTCTCGTAAGATCCTTCACATTTGAACAAATGTGAGATCCACATTCGGTATCAAGTACCCATGACAAAGAAGTAGTAAACTTAATCTCTATCATGTATACACTAGAAGTAGAGATCTCTATCTCTCGCTTCTTCTTCCATCGTTCCTTCCATCCTCTCCATGTTTTGAGAACAAAAGATTCTTACATTGGTTCGGCGAGAGAACCCTTCTCTCCCTCATCTTTATCCTCAAACTTTGTTCCATAGATCTCCATCATTGAACTATCCTTCTTCTTCTAAAGCATACATTGAGTGGATTCAAAGGCTATCGATATATCTGGATTGTGCAGAACACTTCTCACAATCCGCAACCAGTTATGGAATTTATTCTCAATTAATTTGCCCATTTGAAAAGATGATTCTTTTGACATTCTACAAGAGAAAATTGCATTTGTCAAAACTCGTTTTGATTTGATTTGATTTGAATAAAATTTGACGATAGTTAATTAGGCCTTTAATTAATTACCGCTCCCACTATTTTGATTTAAATTGACAACCCTCACCATTAATTCATAAGATTGCAACGTACAATCTCCTAGTGGGTCAAGATCCTAAAATTATCTGAGTCATGGACCAACTAGGGTTGTCACCCACAACTCAAATCTTCCAGGTAGGCATCTTTTGCCAATTACATCATATGCAACTCTTGAAAGATGTCATATGCAACTCCTTGCCATGATCACCTCCATGCCTCAAGGTGCTAGATCCTATCAAGGTCACCTTGTTATGTCTGACCCAAAGCCAACATGATGAATATGCACCCTGCTAGGGAAAACCCACATATCCATCCTTCACGCTTCCATGAGATAGACTATGCACCACGCTAGGGCGTGCCCACACTTATCCGATCAAGCTTTTCATGTGTGTTACATTTGGAAGGTATCTAAAACTTTAATATTTAATGAGGGATTTGGTTTTTATAGGTACATATACATATCCAATCACCACAATATAGTAAGTATCATACACATGCTATATCCCACAGAAAACATGTGAAACGATAAAAGCAATGATTATGGCCATCCTAGTGTGATTCCTCGAGCCAAGAGGAATCACAGTCATGTAGGTCCACATCACATTACAACCTGTACAAGATGAACTCTATGCTTCGCCGTTCTGGGTTTGATCAACTCATCTCCATGATTGATTGGCTCACCATCAGGCCGGTCGGTTGGGTGCCACCAGCCGATCGACTGGCATCTCCAACCAATTGGTTCATTGGTCGTTGTACATCTCCTCAATTCACCACCCGCTCATCTTGATCGCCAACCAATCAGTTCTTGCCTTGAACCGATCATCTCAGTTGTCGTCAGATTGTCCTCTGTTCTTTGACATAACAGGAAATAAAAATCTATCCTATTTTATGTTTAAAAAAAGGAAACCCTGAGTTACATATGGGGGAGAAAAGGTAGGAAATAAATCTCGAGTTATCTCGAGTTACATCAGGAATAGGAGATAGGGAATCAATGTCCAGACTGAGATGCAAGCAACCACATTTAACTATACACAGACATAGGGTTTATTGGCCATAACCACACTATACATCCACCACAAAACTCATTTAAGGGCAACACATATCGAGTGCATTTACATTACATATCATATATGTATATTAGCATTTTTGGATTTAGGATTGGACATACATAAAGGTAATTTTATTCGCATCATATGCAATAAAGAAAGGCGACAAACCAAAATCGATCATATCGATAATCCTAAAGGATAGAGCAGTTGATGTGGCTCTGATACCACTGTTGGGTTTTTGGGGAGACAGAGAAGGCAGTGGAAGCAAAAAATTTCTTGTCCCAAACCCAGAATAAAGGAATCACGTCAACGTCTATATAATAAGAAGGATGGTTTGTAGAGTTGTACCTTGTCATGAGGCTTGCTCGGAGACATTACCTCGCGGATTGCGTAGTCTTCACCTCTGGTCTTGGACGGTGTCTGTGCAGCTCCTGGTCTCACCGAGACTGTCGGGATTGACAATTGTCCTCCGAGCGGCAGAAGTCTCCCGCCTCTGTAGTCGTTGTTGGGTTTTAGGGGAGGCAGAGAAGGCAGCGGAAACAAAAATTTTCTCCCCCAAACCCAGCACGAGGAAACGCGTCAACGTCTATATAATAGGAAAGGATGGTTTGTGGAATCATACCTTGTCCCGAGGCTTGCTCGGCAACAATATCTCGCGCCTCGCGCGGTCTTCAACTCTGGTCTTGGACGGTGTCTGTGCAACTCCTGGTCGCACCGGGACTGACGATTCCTCCTCCTACCGGACTGTCGGATGACAGTTGTCCTCCTGAGCGGCAGTGACCTTCTGCCTCTGAAGTAGTCTACACAGACCACCTGGAACTCCACACTCCTTGTCCCACAAGGAAGTGGAAGGAGTCGGACCCTCCTGTTGATGTACTAGTTGCAACACACTCTCCTGCCTCCAGTTACAACTGCATTTGTCCTTCCCTTGCTGCACCTCCCTTTTGCGGGAAGCACTTGCTCGGGCTCTCTCTCGGTTACCAAAACCAGAGAGAACGACAACTTTGCAGAGCAACTGGTTGCACTGAGTTGTACTTTGAGAAGCCCCTAATAACCCTATATATAGCAGCGTCACGGGACACGGTTCTCCATCCTGAGCAATGCGGGACTAAAAGCAGGAGTAGAAGGGTTTGAGATTCTCCACAAAGAGCAACAGGTTCGCAACCTGACATGATCAATTCATAGCTGAACCGATCAGTTCGGCCATTGAGCCGATCGGTTGGACCTGAGCCGACCGTTTGGGGCACTCCAACCGATCGGTTGGTGCCCTGAACCGATCGATTCATGGTCCTAATCCGGCTCAAAAATACTTTCCTTGTTTCTTTCCCAATTGGTATCGAATACCAATATTATTCCCAATCGAATTGGGCAATTTGAAACCAAAGGAAAATTCTTGCCGACATGACTTTCCCAACTGGTCGGTTGCACCAGTTGAGCCGATCGGTTCAACCTGGTCATGAGCCGATTGGTTGGACACTCCAGACGACCGGTTCAACAACCTTAGCTGACCGGTTCAACACTTGAGCCGATCGGTTGGGAGCACAGGTTGGGAAAAATCAGTCAATTGTGATTTAAATCAATCCGATACGCCAATCAATGCGTCCAACACCTTGAACCATATGATATTGAGCCATCAACTGATTGAATGTTTAATTGAACTACTAAACTCCTTTAGTAATCAATCTAAACATTGCTTGTGGACAAAACTCCTCTTCCAGGTTAAATCCTATGTGTGTGACCCTGCAAGTCCATTTCACGTTGGCAGTGAAAGTCCATAACACTTATGACTTCACAAGCAAAGAGCGGTGCCTAGTCACACATCATTGCTACCCAAGTGAAAGTAGAAAGTTGGAGAACAACTTTCATCCTACAATCCGTGAATGATGTTAGAATGAGTGTATAATTCCTTTGTCACTAATATCCTGAATGAACTCGAGGCATGGAACAGTCATCCTGTCAACGTTCATTCACTTTCTTGATCTCAAAGTAGATTGAACGAGATATGTATGACATCAATATCACATATTGATTCACATATGCGTGTGCATGCCTATCTCAATCCTACTCATCAAGTGGCCTTGGATATCAAACTCCCTCAGGAGGGACAAATCCCATATCTATCACTCACCCCTCAAAAGCCCCATGTGTCAAAGCCACCCAATCATAACTTTTATAACAACCCATGCTTTAGGACTGCGTTTGATGATGTCAAAGTGTGCCCAACGACATGTGTTGAGTGTAGTGATTTCAAGTCTAAGAATCACACTCACCACCATCACTGTGAGTACTGACTGTGACTACCATGTCATGGTTCCATGTGTCAAACTCACGGTGGGTCTGTCCGATACACTTGTTCTCTAACAAGTACATATGTGTTTGGTTTGATATCTCTATATCATGATTAATGAGATTTTGTCATCAACCTACACCACAATCTAGTCTTGTGTGTCATAGTTGTCTATCTACCTTCCACTATGACATCCGACTAGGGACAAAACAAGAATGTACAAACTCTTAGCATCCGTATGATCTCATCGTTCAGGTCCTCAACCTGAAGGCATACGTCATTGATTACTGTCATTCTCTAGACATTCAATCTATTCTATCACTATCTCATATGACTGAACCAGAAAGAATTGAAAGCTTGGCTTTGATGTTTATCAAGTCAATCTTAATATATCCCACCAATCATCCCATGATTGGCTCTCAGGGCATACATACCAACAGACTCCCACTTGCACTGCGAGCCAATCACCCTTGAATCATATTCATAGTGATCTTTCAAACATGTCCCACATGTCACTTTGCTCTAGTGCCAACATAGTGAGTAATGGCAACAACTTGCCAAAGTCAGTTTTAAATTTCATGTCTCTCATCTCTTCGCTGTACGTCATACATATGAGATGGAGTTGCCATAATATGCGATCTAGTATTCCTTTGCTAACCTTTAGCCACATTGCATGATCAACGATTCCATACTTGTCATCAATGAGTGGAATATCTATAAGTTCATCTCATGAACTTCCAGATACATATAGTATCTACTGTTGTTCACTAACACATAGATACTCGACATTTCCTTTTAAATGATTTTATTGGAACACTTCCAATTATCAACAAACTTTCACTTTTATACATCCTATGTATATATTTTGCGATAAATTTTCTGTCCTTTCGGAAGTTCACATCAATGTAACTCTTTACATCGAACTCTTCCTTATCTCCATAGAACTAGTACTTCACAAGTACTTATCAAATTCTTATGGTATTCCAGTAACCCTTACTGGAAGCAGACAGACATCCACTCGTCATGTCCTACATACGAGTTATCAGGATGAGCACATCATATTGCCATGTCCTACATACAAGATGATGAATGGATTTTATTCTTTCCATGCAAGACAATGGGATGATTACATACATGATAGATCCATATCTATTCTTAGTGTTCCCATTCTTCATAAGAATTGGACACTTGGCCTTGGGATACTAACTCCATGTAACATGGACAAGTTTTCTCCCACTGAATCTGTGCATACTGAACACTTCAGTACAGATTGCCACTGTATGCTCTCTTTTTTCAGGTTAAGAGGTTTTTGAGAACTATCTCTATAGATCTCTATTCCTATCATGTAGGAAACATCTCTATCTTCCCTAAAGATAATTTCCACTTTTGGATTTCCATTCTAGAACGTTTCCATTTCACATCAACATGTGGAATGTGAACACGCTCCCACTAAATCACAGATCCCTCTTTATCTTTGATGTATCAGTCAAACACTTTGACTATATCATCAGAGTAAAGATCCAATTCTGAGATGCTTGTACTCAATCAATCACATTGATTAGTCCATTGTAACTTATAGACTTCATTTGCATTAGTGGATTCATAAACCTTATAGGTTGTGTCACGTACACATCCTTGTTTTATTCCTTATAGGAATGCGGTTTTAGTATCCATATGCCAAATGTATTAGTCATTAAGTTGCAATCAACAAGCATCATCCTTCTCAAAATGTTATCCATGTATCTTAACACTTAAGATTCATTTGCACTTATGTATTTTATCCAATGGGTGCTACCATCAAGGTCATACCTTATGGTTGACATGGATGTCATTTAGGATGTAGTGGTCATAAACCATATCTCAAAATTTGGTTCCTCATATTCATCTAGATAGTTGACTCATCACATGAACAACTCATCACATAGATAATTGAGGTGTATCTGTTAAGTATATAAGAACTCACAACTATTGTGATTCTTAATTCCTTTTATTAGAGTGGGGTATTGTTTTATAAAGAAGAGTTTAGTTATTTGATAATCATTCTCTAACTCCTTAGAGTATGATACCTTCTTGATTTAGACATCACCATGCCTTAATCATGAGTTCACTATGATACACTATCATAATCACTCAAAAGGATCTCAAACATTTGGTCCAAGTATTTCATTCATTGATCTCATCAAGAATTAACACTTTACCAAATTTGTACTTCATCTATAATAATCTTGAACACTTCAAGATATTCATATTGGTATTTCTCTAAACACCATTTGAAGTATTAGAATTTGTTCCAATAGGTATGTAAATACATCACATGTATTATACCTAATAGGACAATCATTATCCCACTACCATTAGTGAAGATTGATTAATCATGTACAAGATATTCATGTCTATTACTGGTTCTCTAACCAAAAGAGTCTAGATTTTTCCATCATATGGAAACTAGAAATGAATCCCTCATGATTGATGCTAATTAGATTGTTTGATTTATCAATAACTTTAGGTATCATTTTACCTTATGCATATCGAATACCACAAGATAAACAAGGCATTGCCACAAAGATCATATCTTTAAGATTGAAAACTCAACTTTATTAATTGCCATCATTGTCATACAATATGCAAAATAAAGTGTTTCTATCTTTTGGCAATATATGAAATAGCAGTTCATAACTGTATTACAAGCCTTGTAGGCTGAAAATAAACTAAAGTACTCTATCTATGGCGGCAACACTTGCCCCAATTATGAGTGCTTTACACTTTACATCTTGGTATCATATACATCAAAAAGTGTTACAAGTTTACTTTCATGACACCTTTAAGTAGAGGCTTCAGTTGCGTCCTTCTTCTTTTGTTCTTCTAGGTAGAGAGGACAATTCCTTTTCCAGTGTCCAGGCTTTTGACAATGGTGGCAATTTCCTTTGTTGGTCACGCCTCCCTTGGCCTTGAGAGCTGAAGTTGTCTTGGGCTCCTGGATAGCATCAGAACCTTTCTTAGCTTTGCCCTTGCCCTTGCGCTTGGACTTGCCTTTCTTGCCCGTGATCACCATCACAAACTTGGGCTTGTCCTTCTTCATCTGTATCTCGGCTGTCCTCAACATGCCCAACAACTCTGACAGTGGCCTATGAAAGTTGTTCATGTTGTAGTTCATCACAAACTGACTGTAAGATTCTGGAAACGATTGTAGTATCACGTCAGTAGCCAACTCTTGGCTCAGTGGAAATCCCAGTCTTTGCAGGTTCTCCACATACCCAATCATCTTGAGTGTGTGAGGACCAACTGGATCTCCTTCTGTCATGACGCACTTGAACAACACCCTAGAAACATTGTATCTCTCTTGCCGTGCCTGATCTTCATACATGTTCCTGAGATTCTGAATCATCTCTATGACACCCATGTTCTCATGTTGTCTCTGCAACTCATGGTTCATTGAACATAGCATCAAACACTTAGCATCAATGGCATCATCAACATGCTTCTTGTAAGCATCCCTTTCTGCCCTTGGTGCATTAGGAGCGGGTTCCTCTGGAATTGGAGTATCCATGACATAGAGCTTACGCTCTTGAGTGAGAATAATGCTCAATGTCTGATACCAGTCGTGGAAGTTTGTCCCATTTAGTTTGTCCTTGTCAAGGACCGATCGCAAAGAAAAGTTGTTGTTGTTTGTTGCCATTTGAACTACAAAAGGAAAATATGCAATTTTAGTCCAAAACTCATTTTGACTTGATTGATTTGAAAGTTTGACGATATAATTAGGCCTTTAATTAATTATCGCTCCCACTATTTTACTTCAAATTGGTAGCCCTCACCATCAATTCGGAAGATTGCAGCGTACAACCTTCTAGTGGGCAAGATCCTGAAATCCTCTAGGTCATGAGTCAGCTTTGGCTGATCGCCCACAACTTAGATCTCTCAGGTAGGCAACTTTTGCCAATTGCATCATATGCAACTCTTGTTGAATGAACATGCACAACACCTTGCCATGAACATTCCTTGCCTCTGGGCTTAGACGCTCTAAGAATCACCAGTTAAGTCTAACCCAAAAGCCGACACGATAAACATGCACCCTGCTTTGGCAGAACCTACATGTCTGCCCTTCACCCTTCCACAAGATAGACGGCGCACCATGCTTTGGTGTAACCTATGCTTGGTCGATCGAGCTTTTCATGTGTGCTGCTAATGGAAGGCATATAAGACTTAAAATTTTAATGAGGGATTTGGTTTTTATATACATATACATATCCAATCACCACAATACATAGTACGTTTCATATACATGCTATATCCCACAGAAAACATGCACAAACGATAAAAAGCGATGATTATAGCCATCCTAATGTGATTCCTCGAGCCAAGAGGAATCACGGTCATCTAGGTCAACATCACATGCAACCTGTACAAGATGAACATATGTGCCTTGCCATCCGAGTTGATCAACTCATCACATGAATGATCTGTACTCTCTTGCCGGTCGTCTGGGTGCCCCCAGCCGATCGGTTGGCTCAACCGATTGGTTCTCCTGGACATCGTGCATCTCATCATGGCCGCCACCCGCTCGTCTCGCTCCTCAAACCGGTCATCAACTAATTGGTTCACTCCTTGAACCGACCGTCTGGAACGTCAACCGATCGGTTCACGCCTTGAACCGATCGTTTCAGCTGTCATCTTGATGTCCGCCAGTCTTTGACATAACAGGAAATAAAATCTATCCTATTACTACATTGCTTAAAAGAAAAAACCCTGAGTTGCATTCGGGGGGAGCAAAGGTAGGAAAGAATCTCGAATTATTTCGAGTTACAGCAGGAATAAAAGAGGGAATATCGGTGCACAGACCGAGATGCAAGCAACGTCAAACAACCACACACAGATAGGGGTTTATAGGCCATAATCACGCTACACACATCCACCACAAAACTCGTTTAAGGGAGACGCATATCAAGTGCATTAATAATACATATCATATATGTAACTGGGATTTGTGGATTTAGGATTGGACATGCATAAAGCCAATATTATTCACATCACATGCAATAAATAAAGGCGACAAACCAAAATCGATCATATCGATATTCCTAAAATATAGAACAGTTAACCTGGCTCTGATACCACTGTTGGGTTTTAGGGAGGGAGAGAAGGCAGCGGAAATAAAAATTTTCTCCCCCAAACTCAGCACGAGGAAACGCGTCAACGTCTATATAATAGGAAAGGATGGTTTGTGGAATCATACCTTGTCCCGAGGCTTGCTCGGCGACAATACCTCGCGCCTCGCGCGGTCTTCAACTCCGGTCTTGGATGGTGTCTATGCAGCTCCTGTTCACACCGGGACTGATGATTCCTCCTCCTACCGGACTGTCGGATGACAGTTGTCCTCCTGAGCGGCAGTGACCTCCCGCCTCTGAAGTAGTCCACACGGACCACCTGGAACTCCACACTCCTTGTCCCACAAGGAAGTGGAAGGAGTCGCACCCTCTTGTTGACGTACTAGTCGCCAACACACTCTCCTGCCTCTAGTTGCAACTGCAATTGTCCCTCCCTTGCGGCACCTCCCTTTTGCGGGAAGCACTTACTCATGCTCTCTCTCGGTTACCAAAACTAGAGAGAACGATAACTTTGCAGAGCAACTGGTTGCACTGAGTTGTACTTTGAGAAGCCCCCAATACCCCTATATATATAGGAGGGTCATGGGACAGGGTTCTCCATCCCGGGCAATGCGGGACTAAAAGCAGGAGTAGAAGGGTTTGAGATTTTCCACAAAAAGCAACCGGTTCGCAACATGACGTGATCGGTTCATAGCTGAACTGATCGGTTCGGCCATTAAGCCGATCGGTTGGACCTGAGCCGACCGTTTGGGGCACTCCAACCGATCAGTTGGTGCCCTGAACCGATCGGTTCATGGTCCTAATCCGGCTCAAAAATACTTTCCTTGTTTCTTTCCCAATTGGTATCGAATACCAATATTATTCCCAATCGAATTGCGCAATTTGAAACCAAAGGAAAATTCTTGCCAACATGACTTTCCCAACTGGTCGGTTGGACCAGTTGAGCCGATCGGTTCAACCCTTGAACCGGTCATTTCAACCTGGTCATGAGATGATTGGTTGGACACTCCAGCCGACTGGTTCAGCAACCTCAGCCGACCGGTTCAACACTTGAGCCGATCGGTTGGGAGCACAGGTTGGGCAAAATCAGTCAATTGCGATTTCAATCAATCTGATAGTCCAATCAATGCGTCCAACACCTTGAACCATATGATATTGAGCCATCTACTGATTGAATGTTTAATTGAACTACTTAACTCCTTTAGTAATCAATCTAAACATTGCTTGTGGTCAAAACTCCTCTTCCAGGTTAAATCCTATGTGTGTGACCCTGCAGGTCCATTTCACGTTGGCAGTGAAAGTCCATAAAACTTATGACTTCACAAGCAAAGAGCGGTGCCTAGTCACACATCATTGCTACCCAAGTGAAAGTAGAAAGTTGGAGAACAACTTTCATCCTACAATCCGTGAATGATGTTACAGTGAGTGTATAATTCCTTTGTCACTGATATCCCGAATGAACTCGAGGCATGGAACAGTCATCTTGTCAACGTTCATTCACTTTCTTGATCTCAAAGTAGATTGAACGAGATATGTATGACATCAATATCCCATATTGATTCACACATGTGTGTGCACGCCTATCTCAATCCTACTCATCAAGTGGCCTTGGATATGAAACTCCCTCAGGAGGGACAAATCCCATATATATCACTCACCCCTCAAAAGCCCCATGTGTCAAAGCCACCCAATCATCACCTTTATAATAATCCATGTTTCAGGACTGTGTTTGATGATGTCAAAGTGTGCCCAACGACATGTGTTGAATGTAGTGATTTCAGGTCTAAGAATCACACTCACCACCATCACTGTGAGTACTGACTGTGACTACCATATCATGGTTCCATGTGTCAAACTCACGGTGGGTCTGTCTGGTACACTTGTTCTCTAACAAGTACCTGTGTGTTTGGTTTGATATCTCTATATCATGATTAATGAGACTTTGTCATCAACCAACACCACAATCTAGTCTTGTGTTTCATAGTTGTCTATCTACCTTCCACTATGACATCCGACTAGGGACAAAACAAGAATGTAAAAACTCTTAGCATCTGTATGATCTCATCGTTTAGGTCCTCAACCTGAAGGCATACGTCATTGAGTACTATCATTCTCTAGACATTCAATATGTTCTATCACTATCTCATATGACTGAACCAGAAAGAATTGGAAGGTTGCCTTTGATGTTTATCAAATCAATCTTAATGTATCCCACCAATCATCCCATGATTGGCTCTCAGGGCATACATACCAACAGTCGTCCACATGGACTGCCTAGAACTCCAATCGCCTTATCACACAAGGCACCTAAAGGAGTCACACCCTCCTATCGGCATACTAGTCACTAATACACTCTCCTGCCACTAGTCGCTTTTCTACAGTTGTCTTTCCCTTATTGTGCCTCCCTTATCGGGTAGCACTTTCTCGGTCTCTCCTGGTTACCACAACCAGAGAGAACGACAACTTTGAAGAGCAACTGGTGTTCTAAGTTGTACTTTGAGAAGCCCCCAATATCCCTATATATATAGGAAGGTCATGGGACATGGTTCTCTACCCCGGGTAATGTGGGATTAAAGGAGGAGTAGAAGGGTTCGAGATTTTCCACAAAACAACCAACTGCGCCAGCTGAACCGATTGTTTCAAGCATGAACCGATCAGTTGGGGACCTGATACGATCGGTTCACACCTGAACCGATCGGTTGACTGCCCTGGTTAGTTCCCGATTAACCTTTCCTCTTTTGTTTTGAATTGATCCAAATACTAATCCTTGTTCCAATCAAATTGGACAAGTTAAATGAAAAGAAATTTCTCACCAACCTGACTTTCCCAACTTGCTCATTTGGACCTATTGAGCTGATCGGTTCAACCCTTGAACCGGTCATCTCAACTTGTCCTGAGCTGATCGGTTCATCACATCAGCTGATTGGTTCACCAAGCTAAGCCGATCAGTTCATCACATGAGTTGATCGGTTGGGAGTGCAGACTGTGCAAAATCAGTCAATTGCAGTTTCAATCAATATGATACTCTAATCAATCGGTCCAACACTTTGAACACTATGATATTGAGCTATCAATTGATTGAGTGTTTAATTAAACTACTAAACTCCTTTAATAATCAATATAAACATCATTTTTGGATAAACTCCTCTTCCAGGTTAAATCCTATGTGTGTGAACCTGCATGCCCATTTCACGTTGGTAGTGAAAGTCCATAACACTTATGACTTCACAAGCAAAGAGCGGTGCCTAGTCGCACATCAGTGCTACCCAAGTGAAATAGAAAGTTGGAGAACAACTTTCTATCCTACAATCTGAGAATGATGTTACAACGAATGTATAATTCCTTTGTCACTAATGTCCTGAATGAACTCAAGGCGTGGTACAATCATCCTTTCAACATTCATTCATTCCCTTGATCTCAGAGCAGACTGGGTGAGATGCGTGTGACATCAATATCACATATTGATTCACACATTCATGCACATGCCTTTCTCAATCCTACTCATCAAGTGTCCATGGACATCAAACTCCCTTAGGAGGGACAAATCCCATATCTATCACTCACCCCTCAAAAGCCTCATGTGTCAAAGTCACCCAATCATCACCTTTATAACAACCTATGTTTTAGGACTGTGTTTGATGATGTCAAAGTGTACCCAACGACATGTGTTGAGTGTAGTGATTTCAGGTCGAAGAATCACACTCACCACCATCACTGTGAGAGCTGATTGTGACTACCAAATCATGGTTCCATGTGTCACTCTCATAGTGGGCTTGTCTGGTACACTTTTTCTCTAACAAGTACCTGTGTGATTGGTTTGATATCACTATATCCTGACTAATGAGATTATGTCATCAACCAAAACACAATCTAGTCTTTAGTGTTATTCATGTCTATGGTTATTTCCACAATAACAACCGATTAGGGACTGAACAAGAATGAATACTCTTAACATCCGTATGATCTCATCATTCAGGTCCTCATCCCAACAGCATACGTCATCGAGTAAAATAATTCTTTAGACATCTATGATGTTACACTATCATCTCAGAAATAGTTAAAACATATAGATCGGAAATTGCATTTATTATTATTCAAATCCTTTACAAAGTATCCCATTACAATCATTACATGACTTGCTCTATGGGCATACATACCAAAAAATACCCTTTCCAATTCATAGGCACCGATGACATGAGGGATCCATCTTCATCTTCTCATATCTTCAACTAGAGGGATAAAGTAGTTGAAAGTTGTGGAATGTTGCTCTGAATAGGAAAAATATCTACCAGCTTGTCCCAGTCAGAGTAGGTTGAGAAAAAAAGAAAGGAAATACTTGCCCAATTAATCAGTAACATCAACAATACTCTTGAAACACAATAAATACTAATTTTCTAGAAAGAAAATCAAGAGATCAAGGAGACCCACCCTGTGGAAGCCAACCAACACTTGGGAATTGGGCCTGCTATTTGCTAGGTTCTTTTTCAGTCTTTATATATACGATGAATCTTATTTATCGGAATGTCCAAGAATCTGAATTCAAGGGTAAAATTTATCTTCTCAAAGAATACAAAAACAACTGCATGATTCAACTTATTGCACTAGTGGAAACCCGATATAATCTTTCAAATGCCCTCAATGTTATCTAAATGTTGGTAAGGTATGCCCATAGAGAAAATCATCTGATGATTGGCATGGTATATACCATAAAGGATTTTATTATTACTAATAAAGGAAAACCTCCAATTCATTATGTTTCACTCAGTTATGAGATACTGAGAAAATATTATGAATGACTAAAGATTGACAATACTCAATGATGTATGTCTTCAAGTACATGACTTGGAGGATGAGATCATATGAATGCAAAGAGTATGTACATTCTTATTATGTCCCTAATCGATTGTTATTGTGGAAGGTAAATATACACAAGTAACACATAAGATTGGAGTGTGGGTTCGTTGATGACATAATCTAATTAGTCATGATATGGCAATATCAAACCAAGCACATAGATACATGATAGAAAATAGTGTATCAGATAGAAACACCTTGAGAAGTGACACATGGAAGTTGTCATTCCAGGCCATAGTCATCTCTCATAGGGAAGGTGGTGATTGTGATTCATAGAACTGATATCATTACACTCATCACATAACATTGGGTACACTTTGACATCATCTAACACAATCCTAAAACATGGGTTGTTATAAATGTGATGATTGGGTGACTTTGACACATGGGGACTGAGTGTGAGTGATAGATATGGGGTTAGTCCCTCCTACTGGATATTGATATCTTGGACACTTGATAAAAAAAGACTAAGAAATGCATGTGCATGCACATGTGAATCAATATATTATATTGAGGTCACATTATTTCAGACAGTCTGCTCTCAGTTCAAGGAACATGTATGGAACATTGAGAGGATGACCATCCATGCCTCAAGTTCATTATGGATATCAGTGACAAAGGAATTATACAATATCTGCAACACCTAACACAAATTGTAGGTTGAAGTTTCTCTCCAACTTTCCATTCACTTGGGTAGCATTGATGTGTGATTAGGGACAACTCCTTGCTTGTGATCTCATAAGCTAGTTATGGACAATCACTGCAAATGGGATATGGGACCTATAGGGTCACACACATAGGATCTCATATAGAAGAGGAGTTTAATCTTTAATGTCAATTGGATTCATTACTAAAGTGTTTATGTATTCATATCCACACAGTAGATTGGCTGATTGCACAGCCAAACGACCATCTCACTGGGTGAGACGGTTGTTTGGACAAGCCATACGGGTGTCTCAAGTGTTGAGATGGTTGTTTGAATTGTCAGACAGATCAAAGTAAGAATTGGCTATGTTTTACCCAAACTAAGGTATGAACTATCCAATACATTTTGATGAACTAATGGGCTCTACTCAACTCACCAGAAGACCGTCTGGGTGAGCGAGATAGGCATCTCATATGTGTGAGATGGCTTAATTGGGGAGAATGAACATTCTGGAAGTTTCCTGAACTCATTTAAATTGCACAATATTTGTGGTGCAAGAAATTAATGTTTGACATTATTGGGAAACGAATTGCCAATTTGATATATGATTGGGAAACTGCCAAACAACCATCTAGAAGTACAATATGATCATCTCACAGTTCCAGATGACCATCTAGACTTCCAGACAATCGTTTGGTGTCTAACAAGTTGTGAAACTTCAAGATCTTCCGGTCCCTTTCACTCCTACACAAATCCCCAAAAAATTGGGAACCCTAACCCAAACCCTTCCTACAAATAAAGGGGTACCGGGGGCTTCCCAGAGTACAACAACATCAATTGAGAATCAGTTTCTCTAACAATTGTTGTCTTATCTAATTGTCATAACCAAGAGATCCCAAGCAAGTCCTACACAACTAGGCAGTATAGCAATGAGAGAGAAAAACTGAGGATCATTGTTGTGGGAGAGAAAGTTGGTGATTAGTACACCAATGTGAGGGACAACTCCTTCCTAAATGTTCTAGTTGAAAGATATGAGTTCTAGTTGGTCCATGTTGATTACTCTAGAGGAAGGAATCCTTTGGATGTTTCTAGGAGAGCAAAGTCAGCCTGTAGTCCGTGGCAAGACCGTAGGAGTCACTGCAAAAGTTTTTATGCTCATTGTTCCTAGTGAAGACCACGAGTTGTACAACCACCGTCCAAGAGCAACTAGCTGACAGTTCCATTGAAGCGAGTTGTTGTTACTGGACTTTCTCCAGGACCAGGTATAACTCATTAAACCATCCTTCCTATTTCATAGTTGTTGACACGATCTTTCTATTATGGTAATATGGATAGATAAATATTTGTTTGTTCTACTATACTATGTGCCCATATTTCACAATAGAGGTATCAGAGCCATGTCAATTTACTATATTTTAGGATAATCGATATGATCATATTTTTGGTTTTATCATTTATTTATTGCATACAATGAAAAGATTTAAACTGTCTCATATGTGTATCCAATTAAAAGACCACATAATCTGAAACTATATGTATGTATGTATATATATATATATATATATATATATATATATATATATATATATGTGTGTGTGTGTGTGTGTGTGTGTGTGTGTGTCTGTGTGTGTGTGATATGATATATATGAAATTTACACATTTCACCCTAAAAGCCATTTTGATGGTGGTTGTGTAGCAAGGTTATGGATTGAACCCTAAATATGTGTGTCATTGGATGGTTTAGTTTTATTCCTATTTATCTTGGTTTGTGTACTGAGACTCTACCTCTCTCTTCCATATGTATATTTAGTTCATTCCTCCCTTTGCTCCCCTCAAATGTAACTTGAGTTTTACAATGTAATAGTTTAATAGCAATAGGATAGTATCTTTTTTTGCAATGATGAGGAAGATGATCAATGTCAAATGAGATGACCAGTTATCATCTAGAGGACCATGGAGGATAGAACCAAGGAGCCAGATGACCACCTAGTGGGCCCAGCTGACCGTTTGGAAGGAGTCCAAACATCGGATGGATAGGAGGCCAGAAGACCTTCCCTAAAGACCAACCGACCGGTCAAGAGTCAGACAATCGGTTCAAAGGTTGAACCGATTTACCCAAATTGACAAGCACATATCTACACCAACAACAAGTCCATACATGAGATGTGAATATTTACTTAGGTGGTAGTAATTCCTTGAGGCTCCACAGAATTACAAGCAGACATGCACATTACCTTCACTTTTTGTTTTATATTGCATGTTTACGTTGTAGGATATATCATGTATATGATACATACTATATATGTGGTGATTGGATACTATATATGCTTATATATAAGATATATATAAATCCCTTAATCAATAAATCCCTCAATCAAACATATTTAGTCTAAGATGCTTTCCAATAGAATTACACATGAAAAACTTGCTTGACTAACTGTAGGTTACGCGTTCGCATTGTTCGCCATCTACCTCTCAGAAGTGTGATGGTAGTAATGTAGGTTTTGCCTTCAGAGGGTGCATTATTATCGTATTGGCTATTAGGTTAGGCTTAACTTGTGATTCTTAGAGCGTCTAAGCCCAGAAGAATACAAATAATTATGGCAAGGAGTTGTGCATATTATCTATCAAGAATTGCATATGATGCAATTTCAAAAAGTTTCCTACCTTGGTAATTAACTATGTTTTGTGGAATTTGTCAGGCCATAGTTGAATTACCTGAGATCTTTCTCATTAGAAAATTGTTCACTACAATTTTGTGAATTGATACTTAAGGGTTGTCAATTTGAACAAAATAACCTAATTTTTATCGCCCAAGTTTGAATCAAATCAAATCAAAATGATTTTTTGACAAAATTACAAATTATTTTTTAGAATAAAATGGAAACAAACAATAATCATTTTTCTCTACAATCAGTCCTTGAGAAGGACAAACTTAATGGGTACAACTTCCATGACTGGTTCAGGATGTTGAGAATTGTTTTTGCATAGGAAAAAATATTTATGTCCTGGAAACGCTAGAACCAGAGAAACCACCTCAAAATGCACCAAGGGCTGACATGGATGCTTACAAGAAGCATATTGAAGATGTCGTGGGTGTCAAGTGTTGGATGTTATACTCCATAAATAATGAGTTGCAGAGGTAGCTTGAGAACATGGATCTGATTGACATTGTCACACATATCAAGAACATGTACCAAGATCAGGCAAGACAAGAGAGATATTCAAGTGTAACATGGAAGAAGGAGATTTGATAGGTCTTCATGTGCTCAAGGTAATTGGTTATGTCGAGAACCTAGCTAGACTAGGATTCCCCTTGGGTTAAGAGTTGGGCATTGATGTGATTCTGTAGTCTCTGCCAAAGTCTTAAAGTTAGTTTGTCATGAACTACAACACGAATGACTTTGAAAAAACATTGAAAAAGTTGTTGGGCATGTTGAGAACAACTGAGACACAAATGAAGAAAGACAACACAAGTTTGTGATGATGATCAGCAAGATAGAGCGGAAGTCTAAAGGAAAAGGAAAAGATCTGAAGGGTTCTAAAGCTAGCCAGCAGCCCTAGTCTTTAGATCTCAAAGCAAAGGGAGGGGTGAAGAAAATAGGAGGTGATTGTCAACATTGTCACCAGCCAGGACAATGGAAAAGAAATTGCCCACTTTGGTTAGAGGAATTAAAGAAGAAGAAGGATGGCAATGATGCCTCCACTTCAGGTATAAGCTTTATAAGATAAATTTGTTACTTCTTCATTTTGGTATGTGGTACCAAACATAGATCTGACATACTTGATGTGTAGGATCTGACAAGAAGTAAATGCCCTCATGGGATGAAAAAGACGGACAAGGTAGTGCAAGTGTTGTGCAAACATTAGTCTACATTTAAATTTATCTTAGCCCAATGGGCATGTAATATAGTTAGTAGAATTGCTATTTCAATATGACAAAAAATAGAAACACTTTCTTTATAGAATCTTGTATGACAAGGACGATGATTCAATAACATCGGATATTAATGTTTCTATTTCAAAATATATTCAATAAGGATGCAATTCCTTATTTACACACAAAGTTAATTGTCATCCTTCACTAGATGTAGCGGGAGGATAAGCTCTCCATCAAACCTCATTCACGAGATGCATGATGATCTAAAGGAAATAATTCTATAGATAGTTATTGATACCTCATTTCATTTACTAGTAATATGATCATATGTACTCAATAAAATAAATCTCTTGAAATGTTCAAGGAGATTATAAATGATGTATGACCTTGATGGAAGTGTTAAGAAACTTTGATGAGATCATATGTAAAAATACTTTGCATCAACATCTTAAGAACCTTCAAAGAAAGAACTATGATAATGTCTCATAAGTCAAATCCATATAAGCATAATGCTATCTCAGAATGGAGGGATTATACCATGATGAGACATGATATAATTATCCATTAATGTATGCTTCTTGTACCTCGAAAATTATACCTATCACTAAATCTTGTTCCATATCAATGGTTTATAAAGACATCATATATGATATGATTTGGGAATGTCCCAAAATGTCTAGAAATTTTCAAAATACATTGAGAAAGTAGTTTTTTGAAAAGGTTTACCCATAAACCATGACTATTGAATATTAACATTAATCTCAGTATAATATAAAAAAAAATTGTTGATAGGATAATTGAGTTCCTAAAGAATCAGCGGGAGTAAAAGTGGCACTCGAAATGTTCAAGGTCAATAAAAGGGTACAATGAGAACCATAATAATCACTAGAGTTGTCGATTATTTGGTTCATCATCTAACACTAAATAAAATAGTTGTAGTAGAACACATATGAGATTGGAAGATTGTGAATCCAACAATACAGATTGGTTGGTCATGACAAGATGAACCAACTAGTCAACTAGAAGCTATTTCTGAGTAATATGGAAACCATGTAAGCTAACAAGGTAGGACCTTGATACCTCCACGTAAAGGGGTAATACCTAAAGGGTACTATAGGGTATTTTGGAAAATACCTACATGGATAACATAAAAGGATAGATTGGTTTAATAATAATTTCAAATTAAGTTCATGTTGTTGTACATGATATAAATTCATTTATCAATTTTTCATGCTTGTTTTTTGTAATTAAAATAGAATGAGAAAATTTAGCATATGAAGATAGAAACCAAATTTCTCAAAGTAATACATTAGAAGATGTGTATGTAACACAACCTAAAAGTTTTCATAACTTGAATGAATGCAAATATAGTCTATAAACTACTAGGTTCAATCGAGCATTAAAAAAAGCATCTCAGAGATGTAATCTTTTAAATTGACAAGATAGTCAAAGAGTTTCACTTGTATCAAGATAAAAGATGAAATATGTGCTTACAAAAGATTTAATGGGAGCCTATATGAATATTCCACATATGATGAGGAATAACATCTCACTATTGTGAATATCGAGAACTGGCATGAAAAACCCCTTCAGTAATGAAGGATTAGGTGAAACATCTTATGAGATAAGGATAAAGACCAATGAGATAGTTCTTGAATGTTTCACAATGGAAGTTTGAACACATACAATAGCAATGTGTTGATGGAGTTCAATATTGAAGGATTCAATGAGAGATAATATAGGATTAGTCTCTCATGAACCATATGTTTCAATTATTGTAAAGAATGGAATGACATGATTAAGATACCATAGGTAGTAACAATAGATCTAGCATGGATGTTATAAATGTAGTTATCCAATATAAATCTTTTATGTATTAGACATAACAATATGATATTAATTTCAAAAAGGGATATTGGAATATCATTAAAGATATATGTTAGTACTTGAGAAGTATCTAAGGATAGATAGGTAGTTAATAATGATAGCAATAAAAGGAAGAATTGTATGTAAATGGTTACATCAATCAAGCTTCCATAATAAAAAAAAGTGATTGCAATAATATATATTTGATTTAAAAAGGAGAAATGTTGTTAGTTGGAAAGGTTCAGAACTAATAGCCATTAATTCTATACTACAATAGAAGCTGTGTATAGTTGTGTTATGAACACAAAGTGATACTATATAGATCTAAAGGTTCATATGGTGAACTTATAGATGTTCCAACCATTGATGACTCGGTAGTAATAATGTGACAATAATGGAGCTAATCTTTAGGCCAGGAATATCATATACCATATTACAACACTTATGTTTCATATGATAAATTGTACAACAAAGAGATAGGTAAACATGCAATATATCGACCACAAGCAAAGTGGTACTAACCCGCTGAATTAGCACTAGTGCATAAGAAACACGGTGGACATGTTTAGATCACTAAGAATATGATTCATGGGTGATTAGCTCTTAGTACAAGTGGGAGTTTGTTAGTAAGGTATCCCCATAGAGAAAATCATGTGATGATTGATATGGCATATACCAAAAAGGATTGGATTAATACTAATAAAGGCAAGCTTCCAATTCATTCTATTTCACTCAGTTATGAGATAAAGAGGAAATATTAAAAATGTTGAAAGAATGACAATACTTAATGATGAATGTCTTCAAGTATATTAGTTTGAGGATCAGATCATATGAATGCTAAGAGTATGTACATTCTTATTATGTCCCTATTTGGTTGTTACCGTGGAAGGTAGATACACACCAGTAACACATAAAACTAGAGTGTGGGTTGGTTGATGACAAAATCTCAATATTCATGATATGGAAATATCAAACCAAGCACAGAGATACATGTTAGAGATAGTGTATCAGACAGACCCACCATGAGAAGTGACACATAGAAACCATCATTGGAGGTCATAGTCATCTCTCATATTGAAGGTGGTGATTATGATTCTTAGACCTGAAATCACTACACTCATCACATATCGTCGGGTATGCTTTGACATTATCAAACACAGTCCTAAAACATGGATTGTTATAAAGGTGATGATTGAGTGACTTAGACACATGACGATTGACTGTGAGTGATAGATATGTGATTTGTCCCTCCAGCTAGACATTGATATCTTGGCCACATGATAAGCGAGATTGAGAAATGCATGCGCATGCACATGTGAATCAATATATGATATTGAGGTCACATTATCTTAGATAGTCTACTCTTAGTTCAAGGAATATGGATTGAATGTAGAAAGGATGACCATCATGCCTTGAGTTCATCCTAGATATCAGTGACAAAGGAATTACACAATCACTACAACACCTTACATAGAATGTTGGTGGAAGTTGTTCTACAACTTTTCATTCACTTGGGTAGCACTGATGTGCGACTAGGCACCACTCCTTGAATGTGATGTCATAAGCTAGTTATGGACATTCGCTACAATGTGATAAGGGACCTATAGGGTCACACACATAGGAACTTATCTATAAGAGGAATTTAAACTTGAATGATGATTGGATTGATTACTAAAGTGTTTAGATATTCATATCCAAGTAATATATTGGTTGATTGCATAACCAAACGACCATATCACTAGTTGAGACGGTCATTTGGATAAGACAAACTGGTGCCTCCAGTGTTGAGATGACCTCTTGGGTTGTTAAGAAGATCAAAGTTTGAATTGTCTATGTTTTACCCAAACTAAGGTTTCAACCGACTGATACATTCTGATGAACTGATCAGCTCAATACTACTCACAAGATGACCGTCTGGGTGAGCTAGACAAGAATCTTGCATGTGTGAAATGGCTCAATTGGGGAGAAGGAATGTTATAGAAGTTTCCTAAACTCATTTTGATTGCATGAAACTTGTGGTGCATGAAATTAATGTTTGACATTAATGGGAAACAAATTTCCAATTTGATATCTGATTGGGAAACTACCAGAAAGCCATCTTGCAGTAAGAGACGACTGTCTCACAGTGCTTGATGATCATTTCTTATCTCGCAAGATGTGAAAATTCAAGATCTTCTCATCCCTTCCTCTCCTCCACAAATCCTGAACAAACAGGGAACCATGTCCCAAACCCCACCAATAAATTGTGGGGTACGAGGGGCTTCCTAGAGCACAACAACATCACCTGAGAATTAGTTGCTCTAATAATTGTTGTCCTCTCTGGTTGTAGTAATCGAGAGAAACCAAGCAAGTCCTACCTGACTAGGGATGGATAGCTATGGGAGAGAAGAACTGAGGATCGTTGTTGTTTGAGAAAAAGTTTGTGACTAGTACACCAACGGGAGTGACAACCCCTTCCTATTTGTTCTAGTTGAACGACCTGACTTCTAGTTGGTATGTGTGGTCTACTCTAGAGGCAAGAGTCCTTCGTGTGATACTAGGAGAGCAAAGTCAGCTTGCTGTCTGTGGAGAGACCACATGAGTCACTACAAAAGTTGTTCTTTTCATTGTTCATGGTGAAGACCAGGAGTTACACAACAACCATCCAAGAGAAACTAGTTAAACATTTCATTTACTCGAGTTGTTGTCCCTATACTTACTCTAGGACTAGGTATATTTCGTTAAACCATTCTTCCTATTTCATAGTAGTTGACGCAATCTTGCTTTTATGGGAATATGGTTAAATAAAATTTTGTTTCTATTGTTATACTTTGTACCCATATTTCCCAACACTAAAAATGTATATATCTTCACACTGAATTCAAGCTTTAGGCTTCTCCTGTGGAATCCAGTTACTTTGGGAAACAAGCCACTGTGATCTTAATCTTTTTAATCATTTACAATTGATTCACTACAAGATTAACAAAAGTTGGAATATAACATTTGTTTATGATAGTCCCAATCCTAGTAAACATCCCATCCTTTGGAAGTGTTTGTATGAAATATCTCACCATCTTCAAAGTGCATGGGAGGTTGTATGTGATTGTAATACTATGTTTGAACTTATTGAGAAAACAAGCCGCCAATATTTCGACAGAAGAGCTTGCAATAGTTTCAACGAGACATTGATGCACACTGGCCTCACTAGTAACAAAAAAATAAGGAAAAACTTTACTTTTAGTAACCTCAACATTTGCAAGAATCTAGATATATTCATAATTAATGATCTCATGCTTTCTATGGAAGGGGGATTCAATTTCTCAGTTTACCTCAAACTCTAGTTTGACCCTAACCTAATATTCGTTACCAACAACTCTACTAATGGGACGTCATTCACAGTCCTTTGTACCAAATATAATTAGAGAAAACTGCCAGAGTTCAAGAAGGATCTCCCTCCCCTCGGGGACTTCCACTGACCATTTATCAGCACACTACCTTGCTTTCAATTTGTTGTCTGGCTTGGGATTCCAGACGTCTTAAAAAAATAGCAAAAAGGAAAAATATGCTACTCTACATTGGCTAGACAAGATCCATGTAATATATGATTCATCTCCCTCCCTTTCTAATGAACTCCATGCTCTTTCATTGCAAGGTAAATACCACTACATACTCCTAGGTAAGGAGGCAAACTCACATAAAAGGGCACACATTAATTGATTCAAGCACGGATACTATAACACTAAGTTTTATCAAAACTTATGTGAAGTCCATATGCCAAGTGAATAAAATCACCCAAATTCGAGATGCTGGAGGGAAGCGGGTTATCAAAAAAGTGGAAATCCAAAATCTCATGTGGGACTCCATCACTATTCTTATGACTTCTCATCTAGCCTTCTTGCAGATGTGCTCATTGTACTCTACTACATGGTCTCATTTCGGGCCACTTTCTCGTCCTTATGCTTGGACTAGAGAAATACAAAACATGGAATTCAAAATGGCGTCAAACAAGGCAAAATTACATGATGGAGTTTATAGTGACTTCATTGAATTACAATAACCAAAATTCCAGAAATCAATGGTCCACATGATCCAAAATGCCTTCAACTCAGGGAGAATTGATCCTAACTTTTTGATGCATACATGGTGCTTATCCCAAAGGTGAGGCAACACCAAAGTTGTAGTGAAATCTGACCAATTTCCTTAAATATTGCATGCTTCAAACTTATTTCCAAGATATTGTAGAGATTCTCAAACCAGTCCTTACTCGCTCAATTATTGACATGCAATGTGGTTCCTAGAAGACATATTAGTGATAACATCCTTCTTGTTCAAGAAGAAATCCATTCAATGATAAAAAAATCTACAGGAATGTATTGGGTCAACATTGATCTTGACTTCTAAAAAGCATTTGACAAGATGTGTTGGTCATTTATCCTAGACTAGCTACATAAAGTAGGTATTCTGAGCAACATTGCCATGTTAATATTGGACAGTATATGAAGTGGTTCTACATCTATCCTCTAGGAGATATCACCTTTACCTGCCTTCAAGTCAAGACTAGGAGTTGGTCAGGATGAATCCATCAACCCATACGTCTTCATTGTATGGAATGATGTAGCCAATCTATTTCTCATTAAGTGAACACTAGACAATCGAAGCCAACTATTCTCTCCAAAAATGGTACCCCTCTTTCCCATGTGTTCTTCATTGATGATATCATGCTCATGATGGAGGCATCTAGTGACCAAGAAGCCATTTCAATTTTCCTTGATGAACTATGGTATTCTGTGACCAAGAAATCTGCAAGGAAAATTAGAATGCTTATTCTCTCATAGCACTCCTCATCCAGTGAGATCAACATTCTACAACAATTTGGGTATCTCTAGCACAAATGATTTACGTCATTAGTTGGGAGTTCCCTTACTTCACCATAGGCTTAATAAAGGCACACATGAAATAATTGTTTCCATCCTATAAGAACATATGAATTGTTGGTCTTCTCACAAACACTCCTTAGTCATACGCATCACCCATGCAAAGTTAAAGTTGCAATCCATACCTATTCTATGCACATTGTTAAACTACCCATGAACCTTTATGATGAGATCAATAGTGTGAGAACTTGTTACACTGAACAATATTACTCAAAACACAAAACATGACTACACATCAATTAAACAGAAACCCAACAAATAGGGTAAACTAAAACCGATTTCAACATTTTCCAATTGCTGAGAAACATTTACATAAAAGCCTTGCAACTTGTTGTATTTCATATAATGCTCAATATCCTTTACAACTACTCTGTAGCCTCACCTACATCATAAACTTTGCATAGGAACATTTTCCACATATACAAACATCAACATGCTATTGAAAGCTCGATTCATTTTAAACATGATATACAAACATTTCTCGCCCGTACTTAAGAGTACATGGATGACTCTAGGAAACACTAGAAAACTAACAACCAACTTTAGGGTTCATCACCTAAGTTTCTCCTTGTTGCTATAGTTCTACTTCTGGTACTACCTATCACCTAAAAAGATGTGGTCACCCATGAGGTGAGACTGAGTCCCAACGAGAGATATAACTTTCTCCACCAGATATTGATTACAACATATTATTCTAAAAGTAAATAAACTGAGCTATTGAATTATTCAATAGGCAACTAAGCATATAGAGAAGTTCAAGCATACTAAATAGGTTAAGCAAATAAGCTTAGCAACAAGTATGATCATTAATGTATTTACAAGTAACAAATAAATCCATTTCTTTAATCATATATCTACTTAGGTTTCATAAGATTGTATCTAATAAACATCGTCATCATTAGTCTAACTATCATCATATTCCTTGCTAAAAACATAAGTAATCTAGTAGCATAAACATTTCTAACACCATAAATGTGTCCAGTAGCATAACATGGTAATCAATATTGGTATGTGTAATAAAGGAATCAAATCTACATCATAAGTAGACTATCATCATAAGAAAAACTAACTGCATAAGCATGATTTGCAGCTTGAGTGTTTCTCATTATAGAGGCATGGTTAGGAGTATTTGACATAGCTAGAATAATCTTAACTATTTGTATCAGTATATTTGACAATATAAACAATTATAACATGAGTACATGTACAACATAAGACAATCTATCCTCTCTTATTATACTATAAATCACCTCTATTGTAAGAAGAGCAAACACAGGTAATCATCCAATGTGAGGAGTTGTGTATAACCCTAAATAGATATGCTACATGGCTATATTACATCTTTTATTTAGCCCGAAGGAATTTGAGTCGTACCACCCAAAGTCCAACTGACCCCTGTGAAGGGCTACCCGGTTCCATATAAGATCTAGGAGTGTCGGTAACGTAAGATCTCTCCTCTACCCGGTCAATATGGTCCAAAAAGGAAGTAACATATCAGTCAATGTTGCCACTACAATGACATATTGTCAAGATGGTAACATCTAGTCCACCCTTGGTACAAGTCATGACACTTGAGAACTTGATCACACACGACCATTCTATAAGAGGCATCTTCACTACTACAGAACCTACCTTTATTTTCAGTTATTTAAAGCCTTTAGTGTCGGTTTCTAAGTGAAACCTATGTGGGCGACACTAAAATTTCACCCGCCCAAACTCTTCGCGTGCCACCGAAAACGCGCCATCATGGCACTATAGGCGTCGGTTATTAGATAAGAAACCGACGCCCAAACCCTTCACGCCACAGAAAGGGCGCCATCTTGGGCACTATCAGTGTCAGTTTTTTACAAATAACTGACGACATATATCTTCGTGCCATAGGAGGGCGCCAACTTGGGCACTATAGATGTCGGTTATTAGCTAATAACCGATGCCATATAACTCCCAACACGGCCGTGCTGGACACACGGACGTGGTGTCTGGTCCGTTGCCACGGCCGTGGTGTTAAGGAAATAGATGTCAGTTTCTATTAAAAACCGACACTATAACTATTTGGCGTCGGTTTTATACAAATAACCGACGCCTATTGTTTTGTTTTTTTTTCTGTCAGTCTGCAGACCTGCTGTGGCTGGTCACAGGATGAGAAACCTGTTCAGTTTAGTTATGAACTGCAGGTTTTACGACATCCATTGATATCAGCTGACAACAGGCCACAAACCCGCAAAATTAACAACAAAAATATTCACACATGCATTTAGCAATGCAACCTGCAGTTCCATTTTATTTTCACACATTTAGAAACATTCATGTAGCTAGCAATCTGTAGTTCCATTCATTCACATTCACACATGTAGAAACATTCATATAGCAACCAACACTTTCATTCATTTTTACTCAGACACATGTAGAAACATCCAGACATGTAGAAACATTCACACATATATTATAATTCAGAAATTCATTTACAAAATATCATTGTTTAGCCATTATTCTCTATCAGGATCCCAATTATATTTTAAAGCCCCCACTATTTGTATCGATGTTTCCCATTCTTCTCTTACTTCATTTAATTCTCCCATCGTATAGGGAGCATGTACATCTGGTAAGTCCGTTCCTGTAGTGGGGTCAGCTTTAAACACCTGTAAAGAGAATGATGTATATATATAATTAATGAGCTATAAATAAGATTGATATATTTCATATTATCTAATGAGACTATATAATACCTGAGCAATATAATCGATGTCCATACAATATGACAGACTAACACATATATAGTACATAACAACAGCAGCGTCGAATTTACATACAACACTAGCTTAGTACATATATAGTGGGACTTATAAGGTGACGATCCCACCTGGTAAAATAGGTTACCGACAACTACATGTTACGACTGGGAGGTCGTGATTCAGCAACTGTATGCATTAGCAGGAGGACAAACAGATCACCATATGTTTGTCCTCCTGCTAATGCATACGGTTGTTGAATCACGACCTCCCAGTCGTAACATGTAGTCGGTAACCTGTTTTAGCAGGTGGTATCGTAACCTTAGTCCCACTATATATGTGCTATGCTAGTGTTGTATGTAAATTCGGCGCTGTTGTTGTTATGCACTCTATATGTGTTAGTCTATCATGTTGTTATATGAATCTGAAGCACTTGTGTGTGCTGCACTTTATGTATTGTATCTGTATCCAGCTTCTCTTCATTGGGGCTTCTTCCTGCATATCATGCATATCCTGCATAGCTATGTCATGGTCATCCTGCATAGCCTTCTTCCTATATTTATTTTTCAAAGAGAATACAAAAAAAATTATTAGTGTAGAGTTAGTGAAATACTGATCAATGTCTAGAATTGGAATCAATCAAGAACCTATTCTCAGCATCGTGTATGTAATCTCGGGTGAGATTGGTCCTATAGTTATTTAGCACCCTCCCACAATGTTTAGCATTTGTATTAACTAGAAGATAATGAAACATCAAATCAGAAAATGATATTGATATTAAAAAAGTAAATATTTAGCTTCAATAAAAAATATAAACATGCATGCCTCTAAAATTGTGATATTTTATCAATTAACAATCCTTCATTGTGATCTCCGCGCACATATAAGTCATCATTAGCTTCCAATATTTTGTGGAGTTGGTAACCCAACTGAGAATGGACTGGAGTCATCATATTTATCATAATACTCTTCTTCATCTATAGGATCTTCAATGAACTGTCTTTTACCATGTAGAACAACTGACCATTTATCATTTGTAGGATCATCGATATAAAATACTTGTTTCTCCTGTGATGCCAATATGAATGGTTCAACCTTCTCGCCAATCTTTTCAAAGTTCACTAAAGTGAAACCCAATTCATCCACTATAACTCCTTTGGTGTTATCAACCCAATTACATTTGAAGAGCGGAATTCTGAAATCTATGTAGTCAAATTCCCATATCTCTTCAATGACACCGTAATATGACATTTTAGCTTCATGTGGACTCTTATCCTTTGCACTTGCAAAAAACATAGTCGATGCTTGAAGGGTGACCCCACTGTTTTGGATGACACTCTTATCATCTTGGCGCTTTGTGTAATATGTGAATCCATTAATGTCATACCCTTCATAAGACATAACAATCAACTTTGGTTTAAAGGCGAGGCATTTGATAGTTTCAGTAATATCATCTGGTGTTTGAGATAGTTGATGTAAGACTTTATCTTCAAACCACTTAATAAAAGTCTTGTTATGCTCTCTAGCAAGCCACATTGTATTGGCTCGAGGATATTGTCTTTTGATGAAATTGGTATGTTCCTCGATATAAACGTTCACTTCGTCCATGTTGTGTAAAATATACAAATGACCTTGTTCCAACTGCTCACGACTGATTACTTTCACACGTGATCCCAAAATTCCTTTGCCAAATAGCTCGTCAATATTCTTGTCATTATCAGGAGTGTCATTACCACTGAGAAAGTCATTGCAGAAATCCATAACCTCTCTCGCCACATAACCTTCAATAATACTCCCTTCAGGCCGATAACGGTTTCGAACATCACCTTTAAAAACGCTCATGTATTGTTCAAAGGGATACATCCAATGCAAGAAAACCGGTCCCAAGATTTTCACTTCCCTAGTCAAGTAGAAAACAAGATGTACCATGATACCAAAGAACGAAGGAGGGAAATACATCTCAAGATGACATAGGGTAACAACCACTTCTCTTTCCAAATTATCGAGAGTCTCAGGGTTAATAACTTTGCTGCAGAGACTGTTGAAAAAGAAACAAAGTCTGGTGATTGCAAACCTTACATGCTTCGACAATATAGATCGAATTGCCACAGGCAATATTTGTTGCATTAGAGTGTGACAATCATGAGATTTAAGACCTATCAACTTCAGATCTTTCATTGATACCAATCTACGGATGTTGGATGAGTAACCATGTGGCACCTTAACATTTACCAAGCATTCACAAAAAGCTTTCTTCTCTTTTCTAGACAACGTGTAACAAGCAGGAGGTAAGTATGTTCTTTTATTACCCATTTCATGTAATTCTGTTAATTTTGACCTTATTCCCATTTCACGTAGATCCAGTCTGGATTTTATCCCATCTTTAGTCTTACCTGGTATATTTAACAGAGTACCAATGATGCTATCACAGACATTTTTCTCAACGTGCATTAGATCGATACAATGTCTGACTGTCAAAGAACTCCAATAAGGAAGATCCCAAAATATTGACTTCTTCTTGAATGAAGAATTGTCACTTCGTGTAGTACATTGTGATCTCTTACCAAATTCATTGACAAAGTCTTTTATTCTTTCATAAACAACCTCCCCTGGTATAGGTTTAGGTGCACTGCGTTCCTCATTCAATCCATTGAATGCTTTGCGCTTCCTACAATATGGATGGAATTTTGGAAGAAACCTTTGATGACCGAGATATACATTCTTACCGCCATGTTTTAGTCTTGTTGAATCAGTGTTCTCTTCACATATAGGACACGCTTTAGCTCCTTTCACACTATATCCAGACAAATTCTCATATGCTGGAAAGTCATTAATAGTGCAAAACAACATAGCATGCAAACAAAATGTCTCTCTTCGTGAAGCATCATAGGTCATCACACCTTCACCCCAGAGTTTCTTTAAGTCATCAATCAGAGGTTCAAGATAAACATCGATGTCATTTCCAGGTTGTTTAGGGCCCGATATCAACAACAACAACATTACATACTTATTTTTCATACACAGCCAGGGAGGAAGATTGTATATAACAAGCATGACTGGCCAAGTGCTATGTTGGCTTCTCAATGTCCCGTACGGATTCATCCCATCTGTACAAAGCCCAAGTCTTAGATTCCTGACTTCTTCACCAAATTCAGGGTACAATACGTCAATCTTCTTCCACTGTGGGGAATCAGACGCATGTCGTAGGATCCCATCATTATTTTTCTTAACATCTGCATGCCACCTCAAATTCTTCGCATCTATCGGATTGGCAAACAAGCGTTGAAACTGTGATATTATAGGTAGATACCACATCACCTTGGCAGGAGAACCAGTTTTGGACTCCCCCGAAGTCGTCAATTTATACTGTGACGCGCCACATTTTGGACAATCTTTCAAATCCGCATAGTCCTTTTGAAATAATACACAATCATTAGGGCATGCGTGTATCTTCTTGGCATCCATTCCCATTGGGCACAACAATTTCTTTACCTGGTATGTTGAGATTGGCAGCTCGTTTCCTTCAGGAAGCATTTCTTTCAGCAAAGACAGCAATGACGTGAAGCTTTTGTCGATCCATCTATTGTTAGCTTTCAACTTATACAATATCAACACAGTGTTAAGCTTCGTAAACTTAGTACAACCTCTGTATAACGGCATCTCAGCATCATGCACAATGTTTCTAAAAATGGGAGGTGGATCGGTGTCTCTACCCCACAACTATCCAGCATCACATCAACGATGTCTACTGGAACTGGTTCATTCACATCTATGTCATCGTAGGAAATTTCTTCTTCCATACAAGCACTGCTATCGACATCCACTGGTTTTGGGTTTGAAATCTCTCCATGCCAGTGCCATTCTGTATAGCCTTGTATAATCCCGTTGCACATGACATGAGTTTTGATTTCGTCACCAGTGTTGACTTTCAAGTTGTTACCGCAATGCCTACATGGACAGTAGAACCTATCTCCAGGTTGTTTCCAATGTTCCTCGGCAAATCTAATGAACTGGTCAAGACCAGAAATAAACTCTGGGGTGCAGCAATTGCGAATGGACATCCATGATCTATCCATTCTATGCTCAAAGAGAAAACAAGTATATATTAGGACAAGATTAAGGTCTAGGGTTAACAAATAAATGTGATGTCATTATTATATATAATAAATGTGTACCACCTATCCATTCTTGAACACCTAATCTCACTAGTAAGTGTATAATGTGTATTGGGTTTTCAAGAAAATTTCGGCAGCATTTCCTCGCTGTTCTCCAAGTACATATGTACTTAGAGAACAAACGGGGAAATGCTGCCGAAAGTTTCTTGAAAACCCAATACACATTATACACTTACATCCTCAGTGAGATTAGGTGTTCAAGAACAATCCCAAACCGGGGACTATCCAAGATTTACTCCTAATGAGTAAATCTTGGACGGGTTTCTAGGCCAACACATAATGTGTTGTCATTCTTATACCTAAAATCCTAGTTCTTCAAGTTAGGGTGATTATTGATGTCTTTAAAAGCATGATTGGCAATTTAGGGAAAAGTTCATCATTTACATTCCAAGCATGTCACATGTGTGCATTACAGTTCATCATTAAGCAAGATATAAGTAAGTATGTCATATTAAAATAGACTATACAATATGAGAAAATAGTAGTGTAATCATGCAGATGGGAACATTCATGGGAACACACACTTCAGTCATAAGCATTCATGTACCAACTTTCAGTTCCATTCATTAATCTATTTTTACGTCCACACACAGGGGTGTACCCCTAAAAAATAACTAAACAAAGGGGTTGGTGTACCCCTAAACATGCACATAATTAAAAAAACTATTAATACACACAAGTCTAGATAGATAGACAACTAAATACTACACCAACATGGTCCCGCATCAATAACTTCTTTTTGATGATGAAGTTGTGTCACGAAGCTCCTCACTGTATTTAGATGAATCTGAACTGACAGGGGCCTCAGATTCAGATTCGTCCGAGCTTATATGCGACGCCGTGCGCTCATACCGCAGTAGATGATCGGGGGTCTCGCAGTTGCTGTTGGTTATCCAAACTTTGATGGAATTATGGCCAACTGGACGGAGAAAAAGCTTGTTGCAACGGACCACATGCATCTCTCCAATCCAATCACGCCAACCAGATTTTGATACAAGATTTCCCATCAAATCATACTCAACCTCGATAACATGTGAATAATTGCCAAAAGTTATGGTCACTTTACCAGGCATGTAGTGTCTTCCTTTTAGAAAACGCCAATGTTTGGGTATGACCAATTGGTTTAAGGAACGATCATCTAGGATGATGTCCAATTGTTCTTCAATAGGGAACGTTAACATTGACATAGAGGCCCAATTCATAGTGATTGTTATGGGTGGACAGAGACTGCACAATATTAGTATTAACAAAGTGTAAGTACATATAACGATGTTATATATTTTCAAAAAAAGTTGTATAACATCAGTTAACCTTTTATTGCTTGTCATAACCAACTTTATTGTGGTAGACATGATAGCTTGAAAAGAAGTCTACATATGTACTTAGAGAACAAACGAGGAAATGCTACCAAAATTTTCTCGAAAACCCAATACACATTATACACTTACATCCTAAGTGAGATTAGGTGTTCAGGAACAGTCCCAAACCAGGGACTATCCAAGATTTACTCCTAATGAGTAAATCTTGGATGGGTTTATAGGTGCTTACTAAAATAGAACCATTATATGGAACTAATCCTACATTCTACACATACTTTTCCTGAGTAAGATAATGTGCACTTCATGGAATTATTAAGATCTGAATATATATAAGTTGTTTCTACCTACTTTGATGGGATTTTATAACATTCGAGTCTTCCATTTAAGGCATTAGATGCATATATTGCAGTCCATTGTGTTGAGATAAGAATCCCATGTGATACACACGATTGAGAATCTTTCATGATACTAGGAAAATACACAACTAGATATTCATTTAGGTGTTAGACATTCATTTAGGTGTTCCTGATAACTCGCAAGTATGCACAACTATAAAACAATAGACTTGTCACACATAAAACACCCTATACAACTATAAAACAAAAAAGTATTAAGATATGCATGATACAATAACTATTTTGCATCACATTACAGCAGACTTATCATTGATACCTTACTAACTTATTTCCACATTTACATATCATCACTTGATCAAAATTACATGTATTGTATTGACAATAGAGGATTCAACTCAGTAGAAGCACAAAATTAGTACCTAAACCCTAAACACAAATAAGTAAATAACTTTAAAATAAAAAATAAAAAAATGCCCAGCAGCTGCTTCGGCGTGCCTTGGCACCGCCCAAGCAGTCGCCGGAGCAGAGGAAGAAGGAAGAAGGCAGGGCGGGCAGGCATACCTTAAGGGAAGAGGAGAGCAGCGTCCGAAGCACAACAACCACCGGCGGAGGCGGTGACAAAGAGAGGAGAAGCGTCGACGAGGACACGGAGCAGCGGCGGCGAGGGCACGGAGCAGCGGCGAGGGCACAGAGCAGGAGCACGGACGGCCGCCAGTGAGCACAGAGGGCAGGAGCAGGAGCAGGAGCACGGCCACCGGTGAGCACGGAGCAGCGGCGAGGGAAGGAGCAGGAGCACGGCAGCGGCGGTGGAGGAGCAACGACTGACAGGGGTGAGCAAGAAATCGTCGGACCTAACTGAAATCGGGAATGAAACTGGGAAAGGGGGAAGAGTCGCTCGCGCTGGTGAGATATTAAGTTGACAATAAGCGTCGGTTATTCAAAATAACCGACAACTAAACCAACAGTGTCGGTTCTTTTCCAACAACCGACGCCTATACTAGATTATAGTCGTCGGTTTTTAACTAAAAGACAACCGACAACTATTCCTATCCCGCGAATAATCTTTGGTCATCGGTTATTCATTTATGAACCGACGCCATATGTGAAATTTTGGAGGTAATTTTTTCGTTGGAATTTTGGTTTTGGCGGTTGATTTTAGGTGTCGGTTTTTTATTAATTAATCGACACTTAATAAAAGCGGTACCCATGTCTGGTCGACCTTCACAGATTGTATGTCGGTTTATGTTATAAACCGACACTGTAGCGTTTAGGTGTCCGTTTATGTATACAACTGACACCTTGAAAAGTGACTTTATAAGCCATTTTTGTAGTAGTGCTTGTAGTTATATTATTGCCTTTCACAAATCACAATATCACAATATCTGAGGCATGACTGCAAACATCCTCAATTTCTTGATATGAGGGTACCAAGATATCCTCGCATACTCAACATAATATGTATGCACTTCCAGTTTCCCAAAGGAATTGCTCGTTTCACCACCAGCAAGTTATGGCGCTAAAATGGTACTACGACACAAGGCACTACATGATTATAATTCACTTGATTAGTTATTGCCAATTTAGTGAATTAAGTTTGCATAAAACAAGTGGACATACAAACCCTAATTCATCTCTAACAAGAATTAACATATAACAACTTCAGAAGATATATAACATATGAAACATAATGTTCCTCATATCAACATCACATGGTACTATTCACTTGCAATTCATGAGATTGCACTTGTCATCATACTATCACAAGTTATGAATCCTTCTCACAATAGAAAAGAGTATCAACCCTTGTTAACATAAGAGGATTACACCTCATTCAGGGCTCAACCATGATCAAAAGTCACTAAGACCATCATATCATTTCATGCAAGTTCATCATTATCTTTCTATGCCTTATAACAAGGATCAACAACATCACCACCTGTGTGATACATGGACTTAGCATAATTTGCATAAAGGAACAAAATGATGTTCACATGATGACATCCTAGGACTATCTTAGCAATTAAGTGAATTCCTTTATGATATCAAAATGTAAGGAATCTAGGCATGATTGGCCATCATCACACTTGTAGTGTACAAGTTTAGCATAAGAAATCATAAATCATAGAGTTATAATGACCATCAGTTAACACATTAGAGTTTCAATAAATCATTAGGAAGGATATTCCATGATTATATTAATTCATTCAATAAAGGATAACTTGATTAACCACCATTGTCTACTTGCATTAGGTTAGGTTTATCAAGGTAGGTTACATTAAATATATAGTTCATAATTCATTCACAAACCTTAACCCATAATATCTCCATATACTCATGGATGCATCAGACACATGATCATCATCACATCCCATACCATTCTCAAGTATGGACCCACACATAACTCAAGGTGTAACCATTAGGTTATAGTATACTAGAGTTCTACAACAATAAAAGAGACACCATTGTTTTGTTATTCCACTAATGAAGCTTGATCATAGTTACCCATGATCATTTTATTAGTTCATTAGGATTGAGTATAATGAACTATATCCCATTAGGGCTACATGTCAACTTGATATGGTAATTATCCATTCTATTCATACGAGGGAAAAAGTAACACTACCTTATTAAGGTCAGATATCCATTGGTTCTAACATCATTCAACCCATATCACCATACCACAACGTCACCCAGATCCATTGATAATTGAACATGTAAGATGATTGGTTATTTACTTAATTAAACACCTAAAACAAACCACCTATAATGTCATTGAGTTTTGAATAAAAAGATTCATCATCTAACCCTAGACCTCCCTTGATCGATTAATAACATAAAGGGTACCATTAATTCAAGGGATAAACTCATCATCGGATGTGAGGGTAAAGCCCATAACCAGTTGCATGTTTAAAACAAACCATCGATGGTCAACAAATGACTCCTTAAATTGATCACATGGGGAAAACTATCAAATTCAGATTATTAGAACTAACATAAAATACTATGGGATTAATTGTAATCCTTGGGATGTTGAAGCATCCATTCACAACCATTGGATCAGGTTTAACATTTCATAACTATCACTTGATATGTAGGTTTAACCCTTGGATCATATAACAAAAGAAACCATCGATTTCAGGCTTAATTGAAGAAACTCAATGTACCTAGATACACCATGTGGTAACCTGAACCATCATCAGTTGTGATAGATTATGCCACCATCAGTTGATGAGGTCAATAATATCATCAATGAACACCATCAAATATTCGACAAAAATCGCCATTGGATCATATCATCTTTAAGTCACTAAGCCACCAATCATTGAGCTTACAAAAGAGTCTAGAATTGAAATATGGTGTGATCAATGGTTAAAATTATCAGAATTCACTATGGATCATCACCATTAGTTTCCATAAAGGCATCTCCATTGGTTCTAATATAAGGTCATGCATCAGTTCATGTATAAAATAGAAAATCATCCAAAAACACTAAGTATATGCCATTACTTAGCACCATTGGTTGGTATGTAATCAAGTACCAAGTCTTCCTCTACCTTAGTAAGGTCGTGCACATGATATTAGGTTCATATAGAACTAGAAAGTAATCAAGGAACACCATAAAATCCGAAATCTTATGCAGGAGTATCGTTTATATGCATAGATCTTCATTTTAGAGCAAGAACATGAGTAATCAAGCTTATAGTACGCAATATAAGTGAAGAGGGTTATAAAACTTGCCTCTACAGAGAATAAAAGACTTATTTCAACAAGAAAATAGAGCAAAGAAGACAAGATAACCCACGCTTTAGGTCTAAATTCGGCCAAGTAGGCACCCATCTCCACAAGGAAGCAAAACCTTAGAAGTAGAAGCAAGAAAGGTAGATTCTTGAGTTCTAGAGCAACTTCTACCATTAAAAAACAAGGTTATGACTTGGAGAAAGGTAGGAGGAAGAGGAATAGAGTATGAAATGGATGAAAGTAGGGGATACTTACTCATTTAGGTCAAGATCACCAAGAAGGAGCTTTAGAAAGTTTAAAGGAAGCAAATCGAAACACTAGATGCTTCTACCAAGAAGATCCACACCTTCTTCTTCCATAGATAGGTCCATTGTAGAAGCACAGAGGAAAGACAAAGATTTTAGTAGGAGGGAAGTGGTGGAGAGCAAAAAAAATTGAGTTCTTCAGGATAGGTATATAAAACTTTACGATAAAGAAAAAGAAAATCATGAGGTGTCTTAGTAGCTCTCCATGTGTCCATAGCCTTAAGATATTAAGGATATACAAGAAGCCACACAAGAATCTACCAACTGTTAATGGAAACCTTCTTAGCCATCATTTTTTGGTTTTCCAAACCAATAAAAAAAACTTTGGTTTATAGATCCTAAAGAAAGCTCATCCATAAAGGGGTAAATCCTAAAATACCCTTAAAGAAAACACCTCCAAATCAAGGTTCAAATAGGCACCCCACAGCTGAAAAGGCTCAAGAATGATAAAAGAACATTCAAGGACCATAAATCAAGTGACAAATTGAAAAGAAAACCTCTCAATTGGGTAAATTAAAGAAAATCCCAAAATGTACATAAAATTTCCTAACTTGCAGAAACAATGTCCAAATTGCACCAAATTTGAAAATAAAGCTTTTCTTATGATTCCAAAGAATGACACGAGGTTATATTATGGTTCTAAGGATTCAATTATGATAACTAATCATTATCAACCATTTGCGCAAGGTTAGGGGTCTCACAACCATAAAACCCTAACAGGGATTTCGCCCATGAAATCCAAGGTACACATAGATGGATACTTCTCATGCACATCATCCCCAATATTACACATGGTTACTTTCATCACATGGTGATGTCACATAATTTTCATAGAAGACATATTCTTCTCCCACATCTCTTACATGTGTTACCTTGCTTCAACATAAGAATTGTTCTGCCACCTGTATAGGTCTGGTAGTACCTTTCAACTTGGGACTCTAACTATCATCTTGGACTATACTATTTTTTGTACCACACATTAGAGGCCACACTTTTTGGCTCTTACCAAACATTGAACATCATGTATCTCTTATCATATTTAACTTTACAAGGTTTCATCTCTATGCTCCATTAATGATTGTTGTAATTAGAAACTCAATAAATCATGTGGGCATCCCCTAATAGTCAAGTAATATAAGGCATATGTTATTAGAAGATTATTCAATCATATCAATGATGGATTTACCATCTATCAAGTAGAATAATCATACACTTGTCTACAATTGTTAACAAATATAACTTCCTGGTTGACCTTGTTAGGGGTAAGGAAATGACATTGTCTTCATCTTACCTGTATTCACACAACAGACTTAGAGGATGTATCATAGATCCAAGAGGATACTGTAGTTAACCCCCAACTCACTCTTGCTAAAGTTGCCACATATATGTATCTACTTCAAAATTCTCAAGGTTTAACAAAGATGTTAATCATGCTACTGACCACTTCTGAAATACTTTGTGACGTCATCATTCAAGGCTTGGCACAACTTATGAGACATGATTTGAGCACTTTTCTCCTCCTATTTTGAATGTTATTGATTCATTGGTTAGTCTAAATGACATAACCCTAACTCATCATGGTCATGTAGCTTATGTCATCCACTATAATTCTTATCCTTTGATATTCTAATCATAGTTTACTCTTTAAGGAACATTGTAGCACATGTCTGCTAGCCAACAAACCATCTATCATTGATAATGGTCTTGACCAACCATCATAAAATATACACAACATCATAGAATCATCCTTATTTTTCAAAACAACACTTGTAGGATCAACATAAACTTTCTCTCTCTCTCTCACTAATGGAGAGAAACATTGGACAACTCATCTAATATATATTTTTAACTCATATATAGCTGGTACACTCTGGATACTAGGATCCATTACCTTGGCATCCACCACATGTGTTATAAATAACTCATACCTAGTTTCATCCATTTTATCAACATCATAACCAGCTAAGAACAATTAGGAGGAATCCCCCTGAATCTTGGAAGGCTAAAAAATCATGCTCATTACAAAAAATAAAGATTTTGGAACTATAGTCAAACACAACCACACATCACATCAAGATATCTACCCAAGGATTATGGCCAACCCATGCGTACCAGGTGGCATGAGAGCCACTTGAAGGCTTCGCCTAAAAAAGAAGGAACACAAAGGGAAACAAACGTCCCACATTAAACCGGCATTGTCTAGGAATAACTAGCAAAAGGTAACCAATTCTATGTTTATTATGGAGGTTGCAACTGCTTTTGTATTATTTTACCTTTTTCATCTCTAGTTCCTTGCTATTAGCATAGGAATTATCATTATTAAAATATCTCATTGCTCTTTTCTCATTAACTCTTCATAATTCTTTTCTATGTCCTCTCATGTTACCGTGTTTTTCAACAATTGATTAAGGAATAGTTTATCACACTCAACATTTTCTTCAGTAAACAAGGGTCATCTCCCTTTATTTTCTTTCACATGTCGTGAAGATTTTACACTAACACTTTCTTAAACACATAGCTTGGTATGAGATTAACACATGTTCCACTTGATTCATCTTCTATTGTTCTTATTCATATTTTCATATTATACTTATCACATGAGTTCTATACATCTTATATGAATTTCATACCATGAATCACTTTATTACAATTGATTTATCTATCATTTACTCTATTATATTCTTGAATCACAAGTTCAAAAACACCTCTTCTGCTTATTTGTATTCATATTTAGGTTTCATTTGGTCGTATCTTTCTCTATAGTCATCGATAATTCAAGTTTTGATAGGTTATGATGTAATTCTCATCTTCTTTAGAGTGAAACTGAGGTTTTAACACCATGATTTTTGATTTTTTTTATGATCTTTAGATTGTTTCAAAATGACTACTTGATGAGAGTAATCAGAAAGAAATCAATCTAAGAGTTCCATACTTATCATTTCTTCGATACCTGAATACCTGGCTAGGGTACCCAAGTACTGAGATTAGGCAGTACCATGTTTTCTGTCATTTCCTAACTTAGACATCATCCTAGTCCTAACTCCTAGTGTCTCTGTAAACTCAACAAACCTAAATATATGATACCAACTTTTGATAAATTGTTACACTAAACAAGATTACTCAAAACACAAAACACAATTACACATCAGTCCAATAGAAACCCAAAAAACAAGGCTAATTAAAATCAATTTCAACATTTCCCAATTTCTTATAAAGCTTTACATAAAAGCCTTGCAGCTTTTTGCATTTCATATAATGCTCAATATCGTTTACAATTCATCTATATCTTCAGATACATAATAAACTTTACAAAGGAACACTATCCACATATACAAAAATCAACATGCTATTGAAATCTCAGTTTGATTTAAACACCACATACAAACTTTTCCCGCCTAAACCTGATAGTATAGGGATGGATCTAGGACCCACTACACAACTAACAACAATCTTTAGGGTTCATCACCTCAGTTTCTCCTTGTTTCTATGGTTCTTCTGCCGCTACAGTTGATCACCTAAAAAGATGTGGTGACCCACCAAGTGAGACCTAGTCCCAGTGAGAGATATAAATCTCTCTAATAGATATTGATTACCATATATTATTTAAAAGTAAATAAATTGATCATTTGAAGTATTCAATAGGCAATTGAGTAGATAGAGCAGTTCAAGCATACTAAATAGGTTAAGCAAATAAGTTTAGAAACTATGATTATCAATGTATATATAGGAAATAGATAAATCTGTTTCTTTTATCGGATGTCTACTCAGTTTTCATAAGATTGAATCTAATAACAATCGTCATCATTAGTATGTCTATCATCATATGCCTTATTAAAAACATAAGTAATCTACTAGCATAAGCATTTCTAATATCATAAATGTGTCTAGTAGCATAACATGGCTATCAATATTGGTATGTGGAATAAAGGAAGAAAATCTACATCATAAGTAGAATATCATCATAAGCACAACTAACTGCATAAGCAAGTGTACGCATTTCTCATTACATAGGAATGGATATAAGTATTAGACATAGCTAGAAGCATAGTCTTAACTATCAATATTTGTATATTTGACAATAGAAACATGTTTATAACATGAGCACATTTACCACCTAAGCATATCTATCCTCCCATATTATAGTATAAGTAACCTCTATTGTAAGAAGAGAAAACAAGAGTTATCATCCAATGTGAGGCATTGTGTATAACTCTAAATAGATATGCTATACAGTTGTATTAAATCTTTTATTAAGCCCTAAGGAATTTGAGTCGTACCACCCAAAGTACTACTGACCCTTGTGAAGGACTATTCAGTTCCGTATAAGATCTAGCAATGTCACTTTCCTGAGGTCTCTCCTCTACACGGTGAGTTCGAGCTCAAAAGGCAGAAAAATATCAGTCAATGTTACCACTACAATGACATATAGTCAAGCTGCTAACGACTAGTCTGCCCTTGGTACAGGTCACGACACTAGAGAATGTGCTCACACATGGTCATTCTATAAGAGGGATCTTGTAGTTATATTGCTTCCTTTCAAAATCACAATATCACAATATCTGAGGCATGACTGCAGCCATCCTCAATTGCTTGATATTTGGGTACCTAGTTGTCCCCACATACACAACCTATTCTGTATGCACTCTGAGTTTCCCATAGGAATTGCTCATTTCACCACCAGCAAATTCTGACACTGAAATTGTTCGTAGGCATAGGGCACTACATGATTAGAATTTCACTTGATAACTGATTGCCAATTGGGTGAATTTAGGCTACATAAAACAAGTGTACATACAAACCCTAATTCATATGTAGAAAGAATTAACATATAACAACATTAGAATATATAAAATGTATGAAAATTATTGTTCCTCATCTCATCATCACAAGATACTATTCACTTTCCATTATGAGACTACACTAGTCATCATACTATCACATGATATGAATCCTTATCACAATATCACATGGTTTCAACCCTTATCAACATAAGAGGATTACACTTCATTTAGGTCTCAACATAAGACCATCATATCATTTCCTGCAAGTTCATCAATATCTTTCTATTTCATATCACAAGGCTCAACAACATCACCACATGTGTGATACACAGACTCAGCATAATTTGCATTAAGGAACTAAATGATGTTCACATGATAACATTGCAGGATTATCTTAGCAATCAAGAGCATTCCTTTTATAGTATCAACATATAAGGAAGCTAGGTATGATTGGCCATCATCACACTTATAGGGTATAAGTTTAGTATAAGAAAGCATAGATCATGAAGCTACATTGAACATCAGTTAACACAATAGAGATTCAATCATTAGGAAGGATATTCCATCATTATATTGATTCATTCAAGAAAGGATAACATGATTAACCACCATTCTTTACTCGCATTAGTGTTAGTTTTAGGAAGGTAGGTTACATTAAATTTATAGTTAACCATTCATTCACAAACATTCAACCATGGTATCCCAATATAATCTTGGATGCATCAGGCACAACATCATCATCACATTCCATACCATTCTCAAGTATGGATCTACACATAACTCAAGGTGTAACCATTTGGTTATAGTATACTAGAGTTCCAAAACAATAAGAGAGACACCATTGTTCTATTATTCCCCTAAGGAAGGTTGATCATAGTTACACATCATCATCATCTGAGTTCATTAGAATTAAGTATACCAAAATATATCCCATTAGGGTTACATGTCAACATGATATGGCCATTAACCATTCCATTCATATGAGGGAAAAGGTAAGATCGTTGGTTATTTACATAAGTAAACACCTAAAACAAACCACCTACAAAGTCATCGAGTTGTGACTAGAAACATTCATCATCTAACCTTAGACCTCCCTTGATTAATAACATAAAAAGTAGCATTAATAATAGGGATAAACCCATCATCGAATGTGAGGGTAAAGCCCACCACCAGTTGCATGTTTAAATAAAACCATAGATGGTCAACAAACAACTCTATAAATTGATCACTTGGGGAAAATCATCAAATTCAGATTATTAGAACTCACATATAATACTATGGGATTCATTCTAATCCTTTGTATGTTGAAGCACCCATTCACAACCATTAGATCAGGTTTAACATTTGAAAACTACCAGTTGACATGTAGGTTTAACCCTTGGATCATATAACCAAAGAAACCATCAGTTTAAGGCTTAACTGAAGTAACTCATGATACCTAGTTACACCATCGTTTGGTAACCTAAACCACCATCAGTATTTACAAATTATGACCATCAGTTGATGAGGTCAAATACTACCATCCAAGAACACCATCAGATGTTTGTCTAAAATCACCAATGAATCATATCATTTTTAGGAAACTAAACCATCAACATTGAGCTTCCAAAAGAGTCTAGAACTGAATTAAGGTGTGACCATAGCATCTTTAGGGAACTAAACCATCAATCATTAAGCTTACAAAAGAGTCTAGAACTGAACTAAGGTGTGACCAATGGTTAATAGTATTAGATGTCACCATGGGTCATCACCATCAGTTGCCACAAACGTATCTCCATCAGTTCTAATATAAGGTCATGCATTAGTTCATGTATAAAATTTAAAATCAGCCTAAAACACTAAGCATATGCCATTGTTTGATAGGCACATAGCATGATTGGTTGGTATGTATTTAAGGACAAAGTCTTCTTATACCTTAGTAAGGTCGTGCACATGATTTCAGGTTCATATAGAACTAGAAACTAATCTAGAAACACCATAACATTTGAAATCCTAAGCAAGAATAGCTTTTATATGCATAGATCTTCATTTTAGAGCAAGAACATGACTTATCAATTTTCTAGTATGCAATAAAAGTGGAGACATTATAAAACTTTCCTCTAAAGAGAAGAATAGAATTTTCTTTGCAAGAAAATTGAGCATAGAAGGCAAGAAAAACCAAGCTCTAGGTCTGAATTTGGCCAAGTAGCTCCCTTCTCCATAAGCAAGCAAAACCTTAGAAGAAGAAGCAAGAAAGGTAGATTCTTGAGTTTTGGAGAAACTTCTACCATGGAACAACAAGGTTTTGACTTGGAGAAAGGTAGGAAAAAGAAGAATAGTTAAAGAAATAGAGGAAATAAGGGGATACTTACTCATTTAGGTCAAGATTACCAAGAAGTAGCTTTAGAAACCCTAAAGGAAGAAAATTGTAACCCTAGATGCCTCTACAACGAAGGTCCACACCTTCTTCTTCCTTGGACAGGTCCTCTAGAATAGAACATGGGAAATAAGAATATCTTAGTAGGAGGGAAGTGGTGGAGACCAAAAGTTTTGTTTGGGTGCTTAAGGACATGTATATAAAACTTTAGGATAAAGAAAAAGAAAAAAATGAGGTGTCCTAGTAGCTCTCCATGTGTCCATGGCATTAAACTATTAAGGATATACAAGAAGACTCACAAGAAGCTGCCCCAAATTTCATGAAGACCTACTTAGTTGTCTTTTCTTGGTTTTCCAAGCCAATACAAAAAACATTGGTTTATAGCTCCTAAAGGAAGCTCATCCATAAAGGGGTGAACCCTAAAATACCCTTGAGGAAAACACCTCCAAACCAAGGGTCATCTAGGATACCCATGAATAAAAGTGATCAACAACTATAAGAGAACATTCAAGGACCATGATACAAGTGACAAATTGTGAAGCAAATCTATCAATTGATTAAGTTGTAGAAAAGCACAAAATGTACACAAAATTGCCTAACTTGCACAACCAGTGTTCAAATTAGACCAAATTTGAAACATAAGCTTGTCTTATGATTCCAAAGCATACCAAAATGTTATATTATGGTTCTAAGTATTAAATTATGGTATTTAAGCATGTTCAACCATTTAATCAAGGTTAGGGGTCTCTCAACCATAAATCCCTAATAGGGATTTCTCCCCCAAAATCCAAGGTACACATAGATGTATACTTCTCATGCATGTCATCCTCAATCTTCTACATAGTTACTTTCATCACATGGTGGCATCTCATCATTCTCATAGAAGACATATTCTTATCCCTCAACTCTTACATGTGTCACATTGGTTCAACATAAGAACTATTGTTCCACATGTACAAGTCTGGCAATACCTAACAACTTGGGACTCTAACTATCATCCTGGACTACAATATTTGTTGTACCACACATCAGAGGCCATACTTGTTGGATCTTACCAAATAGAGAACATCATTTATCTCTAATAATGTGTAACTTTATAAGGTTTCATCTATATTCTGCTTTAATGATTGTTATAATTAGAAACTCAATCAATCATGTGGGAATCCCATAATAGTCAAGAAATATAAGACATATGTTCATAGAAGATTCTTCAATCATCTTAATGGTGGATTGACCATCAGTCTAGTTGGAGAATCATACACTTGTCTGCAATTGTTAACAAATTTAACCTCTTGGTTGACCTTGTTCGGGGTAGGGAAATGACAATGTATTCATCTTACTAGGTTTCACACAACACACTTAGAGGATGTATCATAACTCCAATAGGATACTCTTGTAACCCCCAACTCACTCTTGCTAAACTTTCCACACATAAGTATAGTTGCTCAACATTCTATAGGTTTATCAAATATGTTAACCATGCCACTAACCACTTCTGAATTACTTTATGATGTCGTCATTCAAATCTTGTCACAACTTATGAGACATGAGTTGAGAACTTTGTTCCTCCTATTTATGAATGCTACTGATACATTGGTTAGTCTAAATGACATAACCCTAAACTCATCATGGTCGTGTAACTTATGTCATCAACTCTAATCCTTATCCTTTGATATTCTAATCATAGGTTTATCTTAAAAAGAACACATTAGCACATGTTTGTTGGTCAAAAAAACATCTATCCTTGATATTAGTCTTTCCCAACCATCAGCAAACCATACACCACATTATATAATCACTCTTATTTTTCCAAACAACACTTGGAGGATTAGTATCGACACTCTCTCTAATGTAGAGAAACATTGGAAAACTCATCTAATGGATATTTTTAACTCAATAAATAATAGGTACACTCTAGATACTAGGATTCATTACCTTGGTGTCCACCACATGTGTAATAAGAACTCATACCTAGTTGCATCCACTTTCTCAACATCATAACCAGATAAGAACATATAGGAGGAATTTCCCTAACTCTTGGAAAGCTCAAAAAGCATGCTCATTATAAAAATAAAGATTTTAGAACTATAGTCCAAGGCTACCACGCATCATATCAACATATATATCCTAGGATTATAGAAAACCCACACATACCAAGTGGCATGAGATCCACTTGAAGGCTTTGCCTAAAAAAGAAGGAACACAACGACAAACACACTTCCGACATCAAAGCAGTATTGACCAGGGGTCACTAGAAAAAGGTAACTAATTTAATGTTTATTATGCAGGTTACAACTTCTTTTGTAGTGTTTTACCTTTTTCATTTGTGGTTCCTTCCTATTAACATAAGAATTGTCATGATTATAATATGTCATTTCTCACTTCCCATTAAGTCTTCATCATTCTTTTCTATGTCCTCTCATGTTACCATGTTTTTCAACCACTGATTAAGGAATAGTCCAACATATTCCACATTTTCTTCTCTAAACAAGGATCATCTCCCTTTAATTTCTTTCACATGTCATGAAGATTTTACACTAACACTTTCTTACAAACATAGGTTGGTCTGAGATTAATTCAAGTACCATTTGATTCATCTGCTATTGTTCTTATTCATCTTTTAATATTACAATTATTACATGAGTTATATCCATCTTATGTGAATTTTCATATATTGAATCACTTTATTATCACTTATTTACTTGTCTTTTACTTTATTATCTTCTTGAATTAAAACTTCAAAAACTACTCTTTTCCTTATTTGTATCCATATTTAGGTTTCATGGTGTCGTATCTTTCTCTATAATCACCAAACATTCAAGTTTTGATTTTTCATGATGTAATTCTCATCTTCTTTAGATTGAAATTGAGGTTTTAACACCATGATTTTTTATTTTTTATGCTCTTTAGTTTGTTTCCAAATGACTAGTTGATCAAAGTAATTAGTAAGAAATCAATCAAAGAGTTCCATACTTACCTTCTCTTCAATACATGAATACATGGCCAGGGCACCCAAGTACTAAGACTAGGCAATGTACACCATGTTTTTGTGTTAGGTTCCTAACATAAACAGCATCCTAGTCCTACATTGTAGTGTCCATGTAGACTTATTGAACCTAAAGCTCTAATAACAACTTGTGAGAACATGTTACACTAAAAAAAGATTATGTAAAACACAAAACATGATTACACATCAATTAAACACAAACCCAGAAAATTGATTTCAACATTTTCCAGTTGCTTAGAAACATTAACATAAAAGTCATGTAACTTGTTGTATTTCATTTAATGCTCAATATCCTTTACTACTTCTCTATAGCCTCAGCTACATCATAAACTTTACAAAGGAACACTATCCACATGTACAAACATCAACATGCTTTCGAACGCTCAATTCATTATACACCATATACAAACTTTTCATGCCGGGACCTGAGAGTACAAGGACGACACTAGAACACACTAGACAACTAATATCCTTATTTAGGGTTCATCATCTTAGTTTCTCCTTGCTTTTACAGTTCTTATGCTGCTACTGGCGATCACCTAAAAAGATGTGGTGACCCACATGGTGGGACCCGTTCCAAGGGAGAGATATAACTCTCTCCAATAGATATTGATTACAACAGATTGTTCCAAAAGTAAACTGTGATAACCTGACTTCCTCTCTCTACCATTATGCACCTTATCATTCCAATTAAGAATCAACCTACTAATTTTGCTATCAATTTCATGTCTTGATTATTTGTTTACTTCAATTTGATCACTTTAATGAGCAATTTTGCAAGGTATGCTAATAATTCAAAATATTGAACAACCATGGCACGCTTTAACACCTCAATACTTTGTAAATGATGTTTATCCTATTTATTAAGATTATTAATCTTCAAACATATTTCATGTTGTAGAGAACTCAATTATATTTCCAACAACACAAGAATCACCTTAATCAGACCAATGTAGCCCTATTTATGATCCTTGGAAGTTTCACTTTTAAATATTGAATTTCTAATCGAATTAGCCTCCTTTTATCATCTTTTGGACTAGATATGGCCCTATTTTGGCCCAAAACTAGGCATGGGTCTTGCACGCCCCACAACCCTTTTCTCTCTAGCCACAATCATCTCAGGGCGTCTAATCTCCATCCAATGGGCTATGGATCATCACCTAGCTCCGAACACTACCACAAATGTGAGCCATGTTGCAACCACCTACCTCGTTGTTATGCACCCTACGAGCAACCTCCTAGCCATCTTTGTTTTTCTCAATAAAACTAATACCCACCTACTGGTTGGGTTTTACGTGGTCAGAGTAGGCAGAAAAAATAAAAATTTTGCTTGACCATAAACCCATAACCAACTGTTCGCATCAATATCTATGTATTGGGAAGGATGGTTTTAGTGAGTTATACCTGGTCCTGAGGCTTGCTCAATGACTATAACTTGCTTCAAGTGTGGTCTTCAACCACCTGTCTGGACGACGTCTGTGCATCTCCTATTTTGACCCAGACTGTGAGTGATTTTTGTCCTCCTGAGCGAAAGAAGTCTCCTGCCTCTGTAGATAGTCTACACGAACTATCAGGAACTCTAATCATCTTGAAGAACGAACTAGAAGGAGTTGTGCCCTTATGTCGAGTACTAGTCACTGTCAACTTCTCCCACAACCAATTGCTTTTCTGCAATTGTCTTTCCCTCGTTGTTCCTCCCTAGACGGGTAGAACTTACTTGGGCTCTCTCGGTTACTACAACTAGAGAGGACAACAACTTTGCAGAGCAACTAATGTCCTGAGTTATTTCTCTGGAGAAGCACCGTGTACCCCTATATTTAGTAGATGATAGAGTCAGGGTTCCCGGTCTATTCGGGAGTAGAAGGGTCTAGAATTTCCATGAACAATTTGCACTATGGTAGGCAAATCAGTCGTTTGATAACTGAACTGGTCATTTGGCAAGGTGAGTCGATCAGTTCACTAGTGAACCGGTTGGTTGGGAGTGTTAACTAATTGGTTCAATTAGTGAACTGGTCGTTTCACTTCCCAAACTCGCCTACAATTGACTTTCCTTATTCATTTCTAATTAATTCAAAGATTAATTGTTGTTCCAATCAAAATGAACAAGTGAAATGGAAAACTTTTTTTCTCACAAATCGGGACAACTCAACACTACTCGTATGGTCTGGTTGAACTGGTCTATTCACAAGAGTGAACCGGTCTTCTCAGTGACCATGAGCCAATCGGTTCACCCAAAAAACCAGTTGGTTGGAGGTCCAGATTGTGCAAGACACAATCAATTTAGTTCTCAATCAATCTGACACTCTAATCAATTAGTTCAACACTTCAACTTGATGATTCTGAGTCAAGTGTATTGATTGAATGATGGATTGAGTATCTAAACACTTTAATAATCAATCCAAACATCATTCATGGACAAACTCCTCTTCCAAGTTAATCCTTTGTTTGTGACCGTATAGGTCCCATTTCACATTAGTAGTGAATGTCCATAACTAGCTTATGACATCACAAGCAAAGAGCGGTACCTAGTCGCACATCAATGCTACCCAAGAGAAAAGGAAAGTTAGAGAACAACTTTCAATCCTACATTTTGTGATTGGTGATCCAGTGAATGTATAATTCCTTTGTCTTTGATATCTTTAATGAACTCAAGGCATGGAGTTGTCATCCTTTCAATGTTCATTCATGTTTTTTGAACAAGAGTGGACTATCTGAGATATATGTGAACTCAATATCATATATTGATTCACATGTGCATGCGCATGCCTTTCTCAGTCTCTCTTATCAAATGGCCTAGACATCATACTCCCTTAGGAGGGACAAATCTCATATCTATCACTCACTATCTATCTCATGTGTCAAAGATACCCAATCATCACCTTTATAACAACCCATGTTTTAGGACTTCGTTTGATGATGTCAAAGTGTACCCAATCACATTCGATCAGTGAAGTGATATCAGGTCTAAGAATCACAATCACCACCATCACTATGAGAGATGATTCTGACTACCATGTCATGGTTCCATGTGTCACTCTCAAGGTGGGTCTATCTAATACACAGTTCTCCAACATGTATTTATGTGCTCGATTTGATATCATATATCATGAACAATGAAACATTTTCATCAACCAACACACACTCTAGTCTTGATATGTCATTGTTGTCTATCAACCTTCCACAATGACATCGAACTAGGGACATAACAAGAATGTACATACTCTTAGCATCTTTATGATCTCAATGTTCAGGTCCTTCACCTGAAGACATACGTCATTGAGTATTGTCATTCTTTAGATATTCATTATGCTCCATCATTTATCTCATAATCGATTGATCCAAAATAAATTTGACGCTTGCCTTTGATATTTATCAAATCAATTATGATGTATGACAATCCAATCATCGTATGATTGGCTCACAGGGCATACATACCAATAGACTCCCACTTGCACTTAGAGACAATCACCTTTGAATCATATTCTCAGTGATCTCTAAACATGTCCCACATGTTTTTGTTGCGCTAGTGCTAATCAAGTGAGCTAGCAACACTTTGCTTTATTCGGTCTATTTCATGTTTGACATATCCTAGATGTATGACATTTCATATGATATGGAGTTGTCATAATATGCTATATGATATTCCTTGCCTAACAATTAGCTCCATAGTTTGACTTAGTATTTCTACTTTGTCATCAATGGTTGGGATATCTATAAGTTCATCCGTATGAACTTCTAGATCCATATAGTATCCTCTGGTGTTCATAACACAAGGATACTCAACATTCCTTTTACAAATGAATGGCCTTTTAATTTTACTCAGAACATTTCTATTTAACAACTCTTGTTCACTTTATAGTTGAATATAACTTTTATATTTTGCATTTTGAAAATCATTTTTCTGTCATTTTGGAAGCTTGCATTAGTGTAACTCATTTACACTCAACTCTTCCTTTTATTACAATAGAACTAATCCTTTAATACTTAATAAGTACTTAAATAAGTTCTTTATGGTATTCCAATGACTCTCACTGGAAGTAGAGTGGCATCCACTCATCATGTCAATTACATATAGGATAATTGCATGACCATATCATATTGTCATGTCGAATATACATACAAGATGATGAATGCATATATATATATATATATATATATATATATATATATATATATATATATATATATATATATATATATATATTCTTGTCATGACTAATACATACAAGATAATGGGATGATTACATACATGATAGATCCAATTGTGAATGTATAAGGCATTTATCTATATGTTCCTATTATTCATAAGAATTTGGAACACTTGGCATCTTGAGATACTAACTCCATGTAACATGGACAAGTTTTCTCCCACTTAATCTTTGCATAATGAACTCTTCAGTATAGACTTCTAATGTATGATCTCTCTTTATCAGGTCAAGAGATTTTCAAGAACTATCTCTATAGGTCTCTATTCCTATCACATAGGACATTTCTCTTTATCCCTTAAAGAAGGTATTTCCACAGTAGTTTCGTTTTATTCCTCATCATCATGTAGAATATGAATATGCTGTGACTAAATCTTTGTAATCAACGATCCCTTCTTTATTTGCATATATTAGGCAAACCTTTTGACTATATAATCAAAGTAAAGACTCCAATTCTGAGGTGCTTGTGTTTAATCAATCATATTGATTAATCTCTCGTAAGTTATAGACTACATTTGCATTAATGGGATTAGAAAACCCTTTAGGTTGTCTCACGTACACAGCCTCATGTTATTCCTTCTAGGAATGTGGTTTTAATATCCATATGCCAAATTTCATAGTCTTCAAATTCCAATAGCAAGCATGATAATTTATGGCCTATAGCCATTGCTATTGGTTAATAACTTGATTAGGTTTAACTCATTGAACTCACTTGAATTCATCTCAACAAATCATCTCTTCAAATGTCATCCATGTCAGTCTTAACTCTTAAGACCAAATTGCACTTATGGGTTTTATCCCTTTAAGCACTACCATTAAGGTCATACCTTATTCGGTTCACATGGAAGTAATTTTTGATCTTATGGATTCAAGCCATAATTCAAAATTTGGTTCCTCAACATCATCTAGATAGATTATTGGCCCATCATCATATGACCAATTCATCACCTTTAAGATTTAGGATATCATTATCCATCAAGCTCAAGGTGTTTTCTACTAGATATATGAGGTGTATCTATTACATAAGGAATTTGAGATTCCACAACACTTGTGATTCTTAATCTCCTTTTGTACCTTTATTTAGTGTAAAACATGTTCTTTAGAAGAATTCTAGAATATTAGTTATTTGTTTGATGATCATGATCTTACTATTTAGGGTATGATTCCTTCTTTTATTTAGACATCATTATGTCTTAATCATGAGTTCTCTATGATACACTATCAAAGTTACTCACAATGTCCTCAAACATTTGGTTTAAGTATCTAATTCATTGATCATATCAAAGAATTAATACTTTTACCAAGTTTGTTCTTCATTTATGATATTCTTGAACATTTCATTAAATACCATATCTGAAGTATTAACATTTACTCAAATAGGTATCTATATACATCAATATGTATTATCCCTAATATAATAGTCATTCTCCCACTACATCTAGTGAAGATTGACTTGTCATCATGCCCAATAAACAAGACATTCATATCTCTTAATGGTTCATTAACCAAGAGAGTCTAGTTTATCCATCAACATGGAACATAGAGATGAATTTCTCATTCATTTGTTCAGATGATAATGCTAATTTATTGTGTGAGTCATCAATAATTTGTAGGTATCATTTATTTTATCTCATGCATATCAAGTATCACAAGATAAATAAGGCATTTGCCATAAAAGATCATATTGTTAAAATTGAAACATGAACTTTATTGATAGACATCCTTGTCATTACAAGATGTAGAAATAAAATGTTTATATTTATTGGATTAATGAAATAGCAGTTCATAACTCTATTACATGCCCTTTGGGTTGAAATAAACTAAAAGGTACTACTATCTTTGGAAGAAACACTTGCTCCAATGTTGATGGGTGTTCCTTCTTGGTCCTTTCATAAAGGTTGTCACTTATTTTCAGATCCTGCACATCATATATGTCAGATCTATCTCCTAGTATCATATACATGAGATAGAGAACCATTTTAAGTTTATTTCATGATACATGAGGTGGAGACTTCTATCTCCTCCTTCTTCTACTTTAGTTCCTCTGTGTAGAGAGGACAATTTCTTTTCCAATGTCCTATCTCTTGACAATGGTGACATTTGCCTCCCTTGTTCACCCCTCCCTTGGCTTTGAGAGTTGAAGATGACTTGGGATGCTAGCTAGCATCAAAACCTTTCTTTTCTTTGCACTTGCCATTGCCTTTAGACTTTCCCTTCTTTCTACTGATCATCATCACATATTTGGGTTTGTCTTTCTTCATCTGTGCTTCATCTGTCCTCAACATTCCCAACAACTCTGTCAATGGCATGGCAAAGTTGTTCATGTTGTAGTTCATCACAAACTGACTGTAGGATTTTGGAAGAGATTGTATTATCACATCACTAGCCAAATATTGGCTCAGAGTGAATCCCAATCAAGTTAGGTTCTCCACATACCGAATCATCTAGAGTGTGTGATGGCATATTGCATCTCCTTCTGTCATGATGCACTTGAACAATACCTTGGAGATATCATATCTCTCTTTTCATGCTTGGTCTTGATACATTTTCTTGATATGTTAAATCATCTCAATGACGTCCATGCTCTCATGTTGTCTCTGCAAACTCATAGTTCATTGAGCACAACATCAAGCACTTTACATCAATGGCATCCTTAGTATGCTTCTTGTAAGCATCCCTTTCAGGGTTCTTCTGGCTCTGGTGTATCTAGGACATGGAGCTTTCTCTCTTGAGTGAGAACAATTCTCAACGTTCTAAACCAGCCGTGGAAGTTGTTTCCATTTATCTTGTCCTTCTCAAGGACCGATCGTAATGAAAAGTGATTATTGTTGACAACCATTTGTTCTACAAAAAGGAAATTTGCAATTTTAGTCCAAAACTCTTTTCATTAAAAAATTGATGATATTATTAGGTCTTTAATTAATTATCTCTCCCACTATATTAATCAAATTGATAATCCTCATGTATCAATCTAGAAGATTACAGCGTACAACCTTCTAGTGAGCAAGATCATGACTTCCTCTAAGTTATGGACCAACAAGGGTTGTCACCTACAACTAGATTCTTTTAGGTATGAAACTTTTGCCAATTACATCATATGCAACTGTAGATAGATGTTATGCACAACTCTTTGTCATGAACATCTTCATGCCTCAAGGTGCTTAATCCAATTAAGGTCACCTTGTTAAGTGCATTCCCAGAAGCCAACACAATGAGTATGCACCCTGTGAAGGCAGACCCACATACCCACTATCACACCTCCACGAGATAGATGATGTACCATGTGACACTTAGTCGATCAAGCTTTTCATGTGTGTTTCTTTTGGAAGGCATCTTAAACTTAATATTTATATTTGAGGGGTTTTAAATATGCTTATATATGCATACATGTATCCAATCACCACATATATAATATGTATCATATACATGATATATCCCACAAATGAAAACATGGAATAACGATAAAGAGATGATTCTGCCCATCCTATTGTAGTTCCTTGGAGCCACATGGAACTATGGTCATCTAAGGTCTACATACCATGCAACCTGTTATTGATGAAGATCTATGCATGCCAATTCAGTTTGACTGGTTCAACCTTTGAACTGGTTGACTCACCTCTTGGCCAATCGGTTTGTCTCCTCTAGCTGGTTGTCTAGCTCCTCCATATGGCCTAGTTGTCTGGTCATCTGGGCCTCTTGTCGGTCCTCCAACTGCTCCTTATTTGGTCATCTCGGTCCATCAAACAGTCATCTTCAGTCTTCGTCATAACAAGAAGTAAATCTATTCCTATTTTACATAATCTTTGTGAAACCTCGAGTTGTATTCAAGGGAAGAAAAGGTAGAACAGAATCTCGAGTTATCTCAAGTTACATTCAGAATAGAAGAAGATGGCTCAATGTGTAGACTGAGATGCAAACAACCATAACTAACCACACACATGCACATAGGGTTTATAGGCCATAACCATGCTACACATCTACCATCAAAAGCATTTTAGGGCGTTTCATATCGATTGCATACATACCATATCATATATGTATATATTAGTTTGGGATCATGTGGTAGTAATCGATTATTCTCATTATTCATTTAAATATTCATATTGTATGCAATAAATAAAAGATGGTAAAACCAAACTCTAATAATATTGTTTATCCCAAAACATAGAGTATTGATGTGGCTTTGATACCACTGTTGGGTTTTACGTGGTCAGAGTAGGCAGTGGAAACAAATTTTTTACTTTACCATAAACCCATAACCAACAGCTCACATCAATATCTATGTAATTGGAAGGATGGTTTTAGCTTGTTATACCTGGTCCTGAGGCTTGCTCCATGACTATACCCCATAGCAAGTGTGGTCTTGAACCACCTATCTTTGACGACGTTTGTATAGCTCCTGGTCTTGACCTAGACTACGGTTGACTGTCGTCTTCCTGAGTAGAAGAAGTCTCTCACATCTATAGATAATCTAAACAGACTACTGGGATCTCCAGTCATCTTGAAGAATAGACTTGAAGGATTTGTCCCCTTTTGTCAGCGTACTAGTCACTGACACACTCTCCCACAACTAGTTGTTTTTCTGTAGTTGTCTTTACCTCATTGCTCCTCCCTGGATGAGTAGAACTGGCTTGGGCTCTCTCAGTTACCACAATCAGAGAGGACAACAACTTTGTAGAGAAACTAATGTTCTGAGTTGTATATCTAGAGAAGCCCCTTGTACCCCTCTATTTATAGTAGAGGATTGGGTCAGGGTTCCCAGTTTGTATGGGAGTAGAAGGGTCCAAAATTGCCATGAAGAATTTGCATTGCGGTAGGTGATTCAATCATTTCATAACTGAATTAATCATTTGGCAAGTGGAGTTTGATCGGTTCACTAGTGAATCAGTCAGTTGGATGTGTGAACCGGTCAGTTCACTTAGTGAACTAGTCATTTCACTTCCCAGACTTGCCTACAATTGACTTTCTTTATTCATTTCTAATTAATGTAATGATTAATTCTTGTTCCAATCGAATTGAACAAGTGACATGGAAAACGTTTTTTTAACAAATTGGGACAACTCAATACTACTCGTTTGGTCTGGTTCAACCAATCGGTTTACTAGAGTGAACTGATCATCTCACTGACCATGAGCCGATCAGTTCACCCAGTGAACGTGTTAGTTGGTGGTCCAGATTTTGCTGAACACGATCAATTCAGTTCTCAATCAATCTGACACTCTAATTAGTTAGTTCAACACTTGAATTTGATGATTCTAAGTCATATCTATTGATTTAATTTTTTATTGAGTACCTAAACACTTTAGTAATAAATCCAAACATCATTCAGTGTATAAACTCCTCTTCCATGTTAATCCTTTGTGTGTGACCCTATAGGTCCCATTTCACATTGGCAGTGAATGTCCATAACTAGCTTATGACATCACAAGCAAATAGTGGTACCTAGTCGCACATCAGTGCTACCCAAGTGAAATGGAATGTTGGAGAACAACTTCCAATGATACAATCTATGATTGGTGTTCCAGTGAATGTATAACTCCTTTATCTCTGATATCCTGAATGAACTCAAGGAATGGGGTTGTCATCCTTTCAACATTCATTCATGTTTCTTGAACTAGATCAGAGTATCTGAGATATATGTGAACTCGATATCATATATTGATTCACATGTGCATGTGCATGCCTTTCTTAGTTTCTCTTATCAATTGGCTTGGACATCATACTCCCTTAGGAGGGACAAATCCCATATGTATCACTCATAGTCTATCTCATGCGTCAAAGCCACCCAATCATCAACTTTATAACAAATAATGATTCAGAACTGTGTTTAAGGATGTCAAAGTGTACCCAATCACATTCGATGAGTGCAGTGATTTCAGGTCTAAGAATCACACTCACCACCATCACTATGAGAGATGATTCTGACTACCATGTCATGGTTCCATGTGTCACTCTCATGGTGGGTCTGTCTGATACACTGTTCTCCAAAATGTATTTGTGGGCTCAGTTTGATATCATATATCATGACTAATAAAACACTATTATCAACTAGCACACACTCTAGTCTTAATGTGTCATTATTGTCTATCAACCTTCCCCAATGACATCTGACTAGGGACATAACAAGAGTGAACATACTCTTAGCATTTGTATGATCTCATTGTTTAGGTCCTTAACCTGAAGACATACGTCATTGCGTATTTTCATTCTTTAGACATTCATTATTCTCCATCATTTATCTCATAATCGATTGAGATAGAATAAATTGGAAGCTTGGCTTTGATATTTATCAAATCAATTATGACTCATGACAATCCAACCATCATATTATTGCCTCTCAGGGCATACATACCAAAACTACTCTCCAAGCCCTCTCTTATTTTTCCTTGGTTGTGCCTCCTCTCTCCACTTAGATCTTTCTTCCCTCGTACTCATTTCTTCTATGAAACCCTAGACGCTGCCTTGATCTAAGGTTTCCAGCACCCGATCTAGAGTGTTGTAGCATCAGCCGAGGGTGGGGGCATGACCACATGATTCGGATAGATAGGACAACATCCTTCTGGGGTGTGTTAACTCTAGAGGCACCCTACGCGTGAGCCTCCATTGGGACTGTGGTGCCTGCAACGGCCATGGACATGGATATTGCATGTAGTTGGGATGAAGGAGAAGCGATGCTCTGATCTGAAACCAATGGCCCAAATCCAAGAGACTTTGCACCGTTGGGTAGGGTTGGGACTGGCCCACAGTGGTTGGAAGCGGCCTATAAGCATCGAAAGGGGCATCCATACCGATCAGGGGAGGTCACCCATCGAAGACCAAGGCATGGACCAATGGCAGGGCGACACATGGTGACGGGCCCATCAAGTGTGTAAGTCGGGCATCTTGTCTGACCGCTAGATCATGATATGAGGGCAATGATGACTCGGTAAATCATGGTAATGTCTATCTTGAATCCCCTAAAGTTCTTGATACAATCTTTGTAAAATGCATAACTTTCTCATATTAAGACCAAATATAACAAAATTATTTATCAAAGTGATCCTCTTGATGAGATATACAACATAGAAATAGTTTAATAATCTGAATATGCTTCATGTTCCCCTATTTTGCATAAAATGTGATCTTTGACTATGATTGATCATATTTATTGTATGTTGATGATAAAATGTGGATCTTTGCTACTTAATCCACCCTCTTATCATAAATTAGTAACTTTGTAAACTTGTGACCCTAATGCAGGCTGTAATCGCCCTCCTTGATCAATGATTAACTATAATGCACTTGTGTGATATGTTTTGAATGTACATGATGAACTTTTCCCTAGTTGCTAATCTTATTTTGAAATTAAATCTCAACTCCCCTATCCTTGAAAGGCAGTAACCTTAAGCTTCTATGTGATGCTATCATCAACCCTAAAGTATTTGTGACTATATGGCTCTAAATGCACATATGTACCCCTAATGTGGGAATGTTGAATATTCCTTGAAGCAAGTGATGTGATTGATCTATATTGTGTATTAGATGTCTTTCTATTCTTGAAATTGGTTATTCCATGATGCATATAGATCCTAATGCCAAATATTCACCCTATGTAGTTATATGGTGATGTATGTGACCCATTTTCATCCATAAATGCTAAATGTGACTTATATGGCATGAATGGTTTTCTTATGCTCTGTAATGGTTACTTCTCTGATGCTCTCCCATTCTAAATCTGATTTTGACATTCTAACCTTGACCCCTTGGATGTGGATATCCTACTTAAGTCACTTGTTGCACCTTGATGACATAAGAGAGTTATGTTGATGTTTGTTTATATCTGGACATGTTGATACCAATTTTGGACCTTGATGCTTTAACCCTAGGGGAGGAGACATCCACCTATATTGGAATGTGTTTCCCATGTCACTAATTTGTTTATCTAAATCCTCTATTGTGTTTGGTCCTCATTCCTTGATGAATCTTGATATTTTTTGTCATTTTATCTATCTTCTTTATCCTAGAATGCATGTAAATGTTTTCAAATATGAAATGATCGTATATAATGCATGCAACATAAAAATGACATGAAACTTGAAACCCACCATCGTTATGGACCCTAAATCAATAATGGATCATCAAATGTGCTAATAAGACACTTTGAACCCAACTTGGTCTAAACCCTAAAATGAATCTATCTAGGGTTGACGATGAGAATCTAATGAATGCACATAATCTTGTTGCTGATCAAATGTTTCTTATGGCTAGATGATCAAGGTTAAGTTAAGTTATGAAATCTCTGAAATTAGTACGGGCTTTAATAATTATATTACTATGGACTTCTTTCTTGAAATGAGATACACATGTATGCTTGTATTTTTTCTCACATATTGCATGTAGTATTCTAGTATGTTTTTGATGTTTGTCTCGTATCGTTGTTTTGTAACTTGCAAACATAATATGCAGAAACTGCATTATAAAATGTTGAAATAGGGTTTTCTCAATGACTTTGGTCATTGAGGTCCCTCACATAGAAATAGGGTTAACTATTGGCATTGGCCTTGAGGTCCCTCACGTATAAATGGGTTAGCTAATCTTGAGCACCCTTACGGACCCTTCTAATGGGAAGTTGGTCAAAGGCATATGATACATGATTTTTTTCATTTAAATGGAGTGGAATGACATAACGTACATACTCTCATTTTAATAAGCATTGAACCTATTCATTCTTGCTCGTTTACTTATGCAAATCTTTTCAAATACGCAGAGCTTATGTATATGTATCTTTTAGCCCTATACTCAACACCTCGTGTGCTTAACTCGCCTTGTTTCATGTATTTTATAGGTTCAGATATAACTAGCAGTTAATGGTCTTGGTGAGCTATGCCAAGAGTACTTGTTGTAGATCCATAGTGTACATGAGATGATTGGTAAGATTATACTCTTGAACATGTAAATGAAAGCTTAAAATAAATAATGTTGCTTAATATATCTTGTTAAATATTGAGACAATGATTGGTGCATTTGGCTTATTAAATGTTCATGTATGCTAAGGATTTCATGCTTTTGCATGTTGTCTTTGGTTGTCATTTGGATCATTGGACTGGGATTTAGGTTCTGTGACACATGGTATCAGAGCATGAACAATAACTACACCAAACATTTCTCACATGAACACAAACTAAAGAAAACCTTACATCTCAAAACAAGAAATTTAATAAGATGTCCTTTGTGGACTATGTTGACTTAGTCTCTAGGTTAGAGCATAGATGTTCTAGAACTAGGTGTAGACTTGTGTGATCCCTAGAATTTTTCTTTTCTCCTCCTCTTTTCCTGTAGTATGTGTTATAGATGTAGGGGGATGAGAAAATGAAAACCTTATTACCACCCTATACATGTGTTCCAGGCATGTTCTTAGGGTATCTACACAAGTTTGCACTATGTTCTTGCTAGTTCTCTAGGTTTCATGGAACTAGGTTGCCTAATGAGTGTGGTAAATTGTTTTGGTTTTGGTTTTTTTTGCATGGAGTATGGTGGTTTTCATCACCCATTTCAAGGTTGGAGAAATCTTATTTCAAGTATAAGTATATGTACATATGAAAAATGTTACCACACCCAGAAAGGCAATGAGTGTCCATGTAACCTAAGAGAAAGAGATGTAACATCAAGTCTAGATGAGAGTGTTTAGTTAGAATTTGTAATCTCTAGAGTTGTCTAGAGACATGATAAAGGTTAGGCTAGTAGTGGACTAGATGACCTATGATGACGATAATGATGGTCTTAACGACGACGATGATGATGTTGATGTGGTGTTATGAGGTGTTTCAAGATGCTACAATTTATGCTTAATGATATGAGAAGATTTTAAAGTGCAACCCTAGATAGACCTAGCACCTTATACGATATGTATGACTTGGGTGATGTGTTAAACATAGCTAGTGGGTTAGCATGCTTGTTTTTTCCTAGTTGTGTACATGTTGAGATATGATATGTGATACATGTTTTGAGACCAACACGGGCCTCAATCTCTTTATAAAGAAGGACCCGTAGGATAAGAAATATGGAAACGGTGACCTCTTGTTACAATTCGACCCTCCATGGGAGAAGGTTAGATTACCTAAACTCCAAAATATGTGAAATATTGGAAATATGCACGATGAAATACATGACATTGAGTCCCTAGGTAGATTACTTCTAAGTATATGAGTGAGTCACCTAGTGTGTGGTTCCCTTGAAAATGTTGAACCCTAGATATCCTATGAAATATTTAACCATAGATAAAGAGGCAATTGAATATATGATGTTTTCTACATAGCACAGGGAGATGTCCAAAGACCCTAAAATGATGTACATGACATGTGATCCACATGATGAGCCTCATCCTCAAGTTAATGGTTTGATGTAAAGGAAATCTAGTGGTTTCCCTTATTTTTGAAACTTGGTTAGATTTGTTTTTCCTGTTATGGGTATATGGTTGTGGTTAGCATGTCTAGTTGGACTTAGATACATCTTAACTTCAGTGGATCAAGCTTGTGGAGCTCTATCAATATACAACTGAGATATATGTCAAACCTCAATGTTGATGATAATTTTGTTCCTCATATGATACATGAGACATGAAATATCTCACTTACATTAAAACATGATATATGTATGGTAAGCCACTCTCATAATCTAGACCCAATATGAAATCATACCACACATGAAAGATATAGATATGAAGTCATGAACTCGATGTGATAATGCCTAGAGATCTTAGCTTGAATGATTGGGGATAACATGCCTAATCTTGTACCCAAATGAAAATGATGAACTCGATCTGACAATGCTCTTTGGGCCTTAAATCGAATAACATAATGAATAAATTGCTTGGTTTCAAAACTAATGAGGGATAAAGAACATAAATATTGATTAGAGGCATAACTTAGGGAAATGAAAACATGCAGGACATTTATTATAATGATGAAATACATGTTCCATAATTGTCGTGTGTGGTAAATATGATGATGTACATGTTGGCTTTAAAATTTATCACATGTGATACAGATAAGGGTTACATAACCATAATGTCAAACCGATGTCATAATATGATACAACACCAAGTGACATGTATGATTGGGATGGATGCACCCTTGATGATGATAACCTATGTGTGAACCCCACAATGTGGGATGAGTTGAAACCTATGGTATGGTTAATGGCACACAATGAATATGAAATCTTGACATTTGAGTATAATCTTGGACTAATTTTAAGGAGGAAATTTTCTTTTAAAGAGGGAAGGTTGTGATAACCTGACTTCCTCTCTTTACCGTTATTCCCCTTATCACTCCTATTAAGAATCAACATACTCATTTGGGTATCAATTTGTTGTCCTAATTATTTGTATACTTCAATTTGATCACTTCAATGACCAATTTTGCAAGGTGGCAATAATTCGAAATATTGAACAACCATGGAATTTTTAACACCTCACTACTTTGTAAATGACATTTATCCTTTTTACTAAAATTATTTATCCTCAAACTTGTTTCATGTTGTAGATAACTCAATTATCTTTCTGATGGCTCAAGAATTACCTCAATCGGATCTATGTAGCCCTAGTTATGATCCTTGGAAGTTTTGCTTTTAAATCTTGAATTTCTAATCGAATTAACTTCCTTTTATCTGCTTTTGGGATTGATATGGCCCTATTTTGGCCCAAAACTGGGTGTGGGTCTAGCTCAGCTCACAACCCTTTTATCTCTATCCACGATCATCTCAGGGCTTCTAATCTCCATCCAACGGGCTAGGGATCATCACCTTGCTTCATACACCACCAGTGTCACCCACACTGCCGCCACCTACCTTGCTATTGTGTGCCCAATCGGTGGCCTCCTTACCATCTTTTCTTGCTCAATAAAACCTCTACCAACCTCCTCTCGAAGCCCTCTCTTATTTTTCCTTGTTTGTGCCACCTCTCGCCCCTTGGAGCTTCATTCCCCCTTTCTTCTTTCTTCATCGAAACCCTAGACGCCGCCTAGATCCAAGGCTTCTAGCACCTGATCTGGAGTGTTGTAGCATCAGTTAAGGGTGGGGTGCAACCAACGGATCCAGGTGAATTGGTATGACATCCTTTTGGGGTGTTTTGAGGCTAGAGACACCCTGTGTGTGAGCCTCAGTCAGGACCACTACTCCTGCGGCAGCCATGGTCATGGCTGCTTCTTACAGATGGGACGAAGGAGCAGCCATTGTCCAATATGAAACCAACTGCCTGAATCCAGGAGAGACCAGACCATTGGGTAGGTTTGGTAGCGGCCCACAATGGTTGGAAGAGGCCCGCAAGCACCGCTAGGGGCAGATGGACCGATCAGGGGAGGTCACCCATCGCACACAAAGGCATGGACCAATGGAAGGGCAACACATGGTGAAGGGTCTAGTAGATTCGCAAGTTGGGCATCTCATTTGACTGCTCGATCATGATCTGAGGGCCAATATCGCTCAATAAATCATGGTAATGGCCTATCTTGAATCCCCTAAAGTTCTTTATACAAGTCTTGTAAATTGCATAACTATCTCATCTTAATGCCAAATATAAAAAAAATTATATATCAAATAGATCCTCTAGACGAGATCTACAACCTGGACACGGTTTATTTATCTGATTATGCTTCTTGTTCTCCTTCTTTGCATAAAATGTGATATTTGACTATTAATTATCACATTTATTGTATGCTGATGATAAAACTTGGATCTTTGTTACTTAATCTACTCTCTTATCATAAATCAATAACTTTGTAACCTTGTGACCCTAATGGAGGCCCTGATCACCCTCCTTCCTTAATGATTAATTCCAATGCACTTATGTGACATGTTTTGAATGTAAATGATGAACATTCCCCTAGATTGCTAATCTTATTTCTAAATGACATCTTGACTCCCCTAACCTTGAATTTCCATAACCTTATGCTTCTATGTGATGTTATCATCAACCCTAAAGTCTTTGTGACTATATGGCTCTAAATGCACATATGTACCCCTATATGGGAATGTTGACTATGCCTTGAAGCAAGTGATGTGATTGATCTATATTTTGCACCATATGCCTTTATATTTTTGAAATTGGTAATTCCATGATGCCTACAGATCCTAATGCCCAATATTCACCCTATGTAGTGAGATGTTGATGTATGTGACCCATTTTCATCCTTAAATGCTAAATGTGACATATATAACTTGAATGATGTTCTTATGTGTTGGATCCTAGATGGGTGATTAGATGCTCTAGAGGGGGGGTGAATAGAGATGAAAGCACTTAAACAAAACTCATTAAACCTTCAAGATATATGACAAGATAAGGTTGCTAAATAGGTAATTTGAGTGCAACTAAAACATTCATAGCAAGGGAGAGAGAGATTGAACATGCACCAATTAGACAAGCTATTTAGAGTGGTTCCACACTTCAAACTAGAAGTGTGTCAGTCCACTTGCCTAGAGAGGTCAACCTCTAGGACTTCCAAACTATTACACTCTTATATTCATCCATAAGACATACAATGCATGACCAACCAAAGGACTTACCTATCCAATACAAAGAGTCTTCAACCTTACCAAGGACTTACCCACTTTGCAAGAGTCTTCTGCCTTTCTTCCAAGGACTTACCTACTCTTACCCAAGTCTTCAACCTTGTAGGAATTACCCACTCTTCTTGGATCTTCCACCTTTGACGTCACCTTCACTCGGAGAAGCTTCCACCAAGGTCTTACCCACTTGAGCTTGAGTCTTCTGCCTTCTCAAAGGGCTTACCCACTCTAGCTCCAAGTCTTCAGCCTTGATCTTCACCAAGGGATGCCTTCCCTTGTTCTTCTTCACCTCTCTTGGATAAGAGAGAGAACCTTCATCTTCATGCTTGAAAAGATAGAAAGGAGGTGGTGGAAGTGAGAGCCTCACAAGATATACATGTAGGCCTAGCTCTCTTACAGATTTCCTACTCACTCTAATTGATGTAGCAAGTGATTAAGCTTAGAGAGAGAGGAGGTTGTAGGATCACTCAACTATAGAATAGGAACCTTCATAGTGAATGCTCAACCTTGGAATGAAGCCCAAGCGGTCCTATTTATAGCTGGGGATGCCTCTTAGCCTTTGGGAACACTTGTGAACGAAAACTAGCCATTTTGTGGCTTGTAACGGATCTATTTTCACTTGTTGCACCTCCACAACGGCTAGAAGCACTTTTCTGCACTTTTCCATACAGTACAATCAGTCGAGTTTCTATAAGGGTAACTCGACCGATAGAGTCAAAGACAAAGTCGATATTCAGACCATCGGTCGAGTTTGTCCTGAGGAAACTCGACCGACCAATGAAAATCGATTTCGTCAGTTACTCCATTGGTCGAGTTCTGTGTAAACACAACTCGACCGATGCAATCTTCAGAAAATTGATCAAGGATGATCGGTCGAGTTTTCAGGATGGGAAACTCGACCGACAAAGTGCCTGTAATCAATTTTCAAAGTTGCATCCAAAGTGCTCTAATATTCGATCTAAGTGTTCCTGATATTTTTCCAAGCTTAATTACAAGTTATACAATCATTACAAGTGATTTACAACATGATTCTAATGGATATACATCATATTACAAAAACGTGCACTTGTATGACTTTGACTTGTCTTTTCTCCAATTTGATATGCGCAAGTTAGGGCATTTGGAGTGTGTCTATACCTAATCTGAAATCACTCAAGTAGAGACATTAGACACAAATATGTGGAATGGTTAGTCATCATCAAAACATGGGTTTAGTCAATTTAGACGTGAGTCAACATTGACCTAATTGACCTTGAGTCAACATTATGCTCTATAATGGTTATATAAATACTTCTTTGATGCTCTCCCATCCCAAATCTTAGTTTATACTTCTAATGTTGACCCCTTGGATGTGGATGTCCTACTTAAGTCATTGGTTGCACCTTGGTGACATAAGAGATTTATGTTGATGTTTGTTTGTATGTTGACATGTTGATACCAATGTTGGACCTTGATGATTTGACCCTAGGGGGGAACATCCACATCCAAGGGGTCAACATTAGTAGAGAAAACTCAGATTTGGGATGGGAGAGCATCATAGAAGGATTCATATAACCATTATAGAGAATAAGGACACTATTCAAGCCATATAGATCACATTTAGCATTTAAGAATGAAAATGGGTCACATACATCATCAATCACTACATAGAGTATATATTGGGCATTAGGATCTGTAGGCATCATGGAATTACCTATTTTAAGAATAGAAAGGAATCTGATGCACAATATAGATGAATCACATCACTTGCTTCAAGGCATATTCAACATTCCCATATTAGGGGTACATATGTGCATTTAGAGCCATATAGTCACAATAACTTTAGGGTTGATGATATCATAGAAGAATAAGGTTACTGACTTTCAAGGATAGGGGAGTTGAGATGTCATTGAGAAATAATATTAGCAATCTAGGGAAAAGTTCATCTTTTACATTCAAAACATGTCACATAAGTGCACTGGAGTTAATCATTGAGCAAGGAGGGTTATTAGGGCCTCCATTAGGGTTACAAGGTTACAAAGTAACTGATTTATGATAAGAGGGTAGATTAAGTAACAAATATCCAAGTTTTAATATCAACATACAGTAAATGTGATCAATCATAGTCAAAGATCACATTTTATGCAAAATAGGGGAACAAGAAGCATATTCATCTTATTAAACTAAATCTAGGTTGTAGATCTTGTCGAGAGGATCAAATTCATATAAAATTTTGTTATATGTGTCCTTAAGATGAGAGAGTTATGCATTTTACAAAACTTGTATCAAGAACTTTATGGGATTCAACATAGGTCATTACCATGATTTACCAAACCATATTGGCCCTCGGATCATGATTGAGCAGTTGGATGAGACGTTCATCTTGCGCACCTTTTGGGCCCATCACCATGTGTCACCCTACCATTGGTCCATGCCTTTGTGTGTGATGGGTAACCTCCCATGATCGGCTCGACTGCCCCTTGCGGTGCTTGCGGGCTGCTTCCAACCAATGTGGGCCACTCCCAACCTTGCCCCATGGTTCAGACTCTCCTAGATTTGGGTTGTTGGTTTCAGATCAGAGTGTCTCTACTCCTTCATCCCAACTTCACCAAGAATCAATGGCCATGGTTGTTGTAGGTGTAGCGGTTCCAATGGAGGCTCACACATAGGGTGCTTCTAGCCTCAAAACACACCAGAAGGATGTCGTACCACTTCTCTTAGATCTTGTAGACGCGACCCTACCCTTGGATGATTCTACAATGCTCCAGATCAGGTGTTGGAAGCATTGGATCTAGGTGGTGACTAGGGTTTCGAAGAAGAAAGAAGAAAGAGGGAATGAAGCTCTAAGGGGAGAGAGGTGGCACAGCCAAGGAATAATAAGATATGGATATGAGAGGAGGTGGGAAGAGGTTTTATCTAGCAAAAAAAGATGGCAAGGAGGCCACCAATTGGGTGTAAAACAATGAAATAGGTGGCGGCAACGTGGCTCATGCTAGTGATGGTGTACGGATGTAGGTGATGATCCCTAGTCTGTTGGATGGAGATCGAATACCCTGAGATGATCATGGCTAGAGAGAAAAGGGTTGTGGCCCACGTGAGACCCACACCCAGTTTTGAGAAGAAATAGGGCCATATCTATCCCAAAAGATAATAAAAGGAGGCTAATTTGATTAGAAATTCAAGATTTAAATGCAAAACCTCCAAGTTTCATAACTAGGGCTACATAGATCTGATTCAGAGGACGCTTGTATCGTTGGTAAGATAATTGAGTTGTCTAAAACATGAAAAATGTTTGAGGATAAATAATATTAGTAAAGAGGATAAATGTCATTTACAAAATAGTAAGGGTTAAAGCATGCCATGGTTGTTAAATATTTCGAATTATTGACATACCTTGTAAATTTGGTCATTAATGTGATCAAATTGAAGTATCCAAATACTCAAGAAACGAAATTGATACCAAAATGAGTAGTTTGATTCTTAATTAGAGTGATAAGGTGCATAACGGTAGTGAGAGGAAGTCAAATTATCACATCCTACTTAAGTCAGTTGATGCACCTTGGTGACATAAGAGAATATGTTGATGTTTGTTTGTATGTGGACATGTTGATACCAATGTTGGACCTTGATGCTTTGACCCTAGGGGGCATCCACCTATATTGGAATGTTTTTACCATGTCATTATTTTGTTGATCTAAATACTCTTTTGTGTTTGGTCCTCATGCCTTGATGAATCTTGATCTTGTTTTTCCTATTATGAGTCCTTTTGATCCTAGAATGCATGTAAATGCTTTTAACCTCAAAGTGATCATATATAACGCATGGAACATCAAAATCACATGAAACTTGAAACCCACCTTCATAATGGACCATAAATCAGTAAAGGCTAATCAAATGTGCTAATAAGACACTTTGAACCCAACTTGGCCAAAACCCTAAAATGAATCTAGTTATGGTTAATGATGAGAATCTAATGCATGCATGTAATCTTGTTGTTAACCATGTGTTTCTTATGGATAGATGATCAAGGATAAGTTAAGTTATGAAATCATTCAAATAAGGTACAAGCTTTAATAATTATATGACTATGGATTTATTGCTTAAATGAGATATATATGTATGCATGTGTATTTTTGCACATATTGCATGTTGTATTCTAGTATGTACTTGATGTTTGTGTCGTATCATTTTTTGTAACTTGCAAACATAATATGCAGAAACTCCATTATACAATGTTGAAATAGGGTTTTATTCAATAACTTTGGTCATTGAGGTCCGTCACGTAGAAATGATGTTAGCTCTTGGCATTGGCCTCAAGGTCCCTCACGTATAAAAGGGTTAGCTAATATTGAGCACCCTTATGGGCCCTTCCTTTGGGTAGTTGGTCAAAGGCCTTATGAAACATGGTTTTGTTGGTATAAATGGAGTGAAATGACATAAAATACATGCTCTCATTTTTCTAAGCATTTAACTTGTTCATTCTTTCTCATTTACTTATGAAAATCTTTTCAAATTATGTAAAGCTTATGTATATGTATCTTTTAACCCTGTACTCAACACCTCATGTGCTTGACCCGCCTTGTTTCATGTATTTTAAAGGTTTAGAGATGACTAGCATCTGATGGTTTTTTTGAGCAATGACAAGTGTAATTTTGTAGATCCATAGTGTACATGAGATAATTGGTAAAATTGTACTCTTGATCATGTAATTGAAAGCTTATATTAAACGATGTTGCTTAATATATCTTATTGAATGTTGAGACTATGATTGGTGCCTTTTGCTTATTATATGTTCATGTATGATAAGCATTTCACACTTCTTCATGTTGTCTTTGGTATTCATTTGGTTTATGTGACTGGGATTCTGGTTCTGTGACATAAATTAACTAAGCAATTGATGTATTCCATCAGAAACTGAGCACATAGAGTAGTTTAAGCATACTAAATAGGTTAAGCAAACAAGCTTAGAAACAAGTATGATTATCAATTTATGTATAGGTAATAGATAAATCCATTTCTTCTACCAGATATCTACTCATGTTTCATAAGATCGCATCTAATAACAATCATCATCATTAGTATGACTATCATCATATGTATTGCAAACAACATAAGTAATCTAGTAGCATAAGCATTTCTGACATCATAAATGTGTCTAGTCGCATAACATGGATATCAATATTGGTACAACTATTAAAGGAAGAAAATGTTAATCATAAGTAGAGCTATCATCATAAGCACAACTAACTGCATAAAAATGATTAGCAATTTAAGCATTTCTCATTAAAGAGGCTTGGCTACTAATATTAGACATAGCTAGCAACATAATCTTCACTGTGAATAACAATATATTTGACAATATAAACATGTTTATAACATGAGAACATCTACATAATAGCATATCTATCCTCTCTTATTGTGTTATAAATCACCTCCATTGTAAGAAGACCAAACAATAGTTATCATCTGATGTGAGACATTGTGTATAAACCTAAATAGATATGCTACACATTTGTATTACATCTTTTATTAATCCATGAGGAATTTGAGTCATACCACCCAAAGTCCTATGAACCCCTATAAAGGGCTATTTGATTTTGTAGAAGATCTAGGAGTGATAGTCTCCTAAGATCTCTCCTCTACCCGATCATTATGGGCCGAAAAAGTTGTGACATATTAGTCATTGATGCCACTACAACGACATATATTCAATCTGCTAACAACTAGTCTGCCCTAGGTACAGGTCACATCACTAGAGAATAGGATCACACATGGTCATTCTATAAGAGGCATCTTGCAGTTATATTGATGCCTTTCACACATCAAAATATCACAATTTCTTAGGCATGACTGCAACCATCCTCAACTTCTTATTATTAGGGTACTAAGTTGTCCCTGCATATTCAACATGTTATGTATGCACTCTGAGTATCCCGCATGAATTGCTCATTTAACCATCAACAAGTTCTGACATTGAAGTAGTTCTATGGCACAAGGCACTACATGATTAGTATTTCACTTGATTAGTTATTACCAATTCAGTAAATTAAGGTTGCATAAAACAAATGGACATACAATCCCTAATTCATCTTTAGCAAGCATTAACATATAAGAACATCAAAGGATCTAAGAAGTATGAAACTTATTGTTCCTTATCTCATCATTGCATGGTACTATTCACTTGTCATTCATGAGACTACACTTGTCATCATACTATCATAAGATATGAATCCTTATCACAATATCACAAGGTATCAACCCTTGTCAACTTAAGAGGATTACACCTCATTCATGGTTGAACCATGCTCAAAGGTCACTAAGACCATCATATCGTTTCTTGTAAGTTAATCATTATCTTTCTATGCCTTATAAGAAGGCTCAAAAACATCACCACACAAGTGATACACAGACTCAAAATAATTTACATTAAGGAACTAAATCGTGTTCACAGGATAACATTGCAAGATTATCTTAGCAATTAACAACATTCATTTATTGTATCAACATATAAGGAAGCAAGGTATGATTGGACATCATCAAAATAATAGTGTACAAGTTTATCATAAGAGAGCATAGATCATGAACCTACAATGAACATCAGTTAAGACATTAGAGTTTCAATCATTAGGAAGGATATTCCATCGTTATATTGATTCATTCAAGAAAGGATAACATGATTAACCACCATTCTTTACTTGCATTAGGGTTAGGTTTGGCAAGGCATGTTACATTAAATTTATAGTTCAACATTCATTCACAAACATTAACCCACAATATCCCAATATAATCTTAGATGCATCAGGAACAACATCATCATCACACTCCATACCATTCTCAAGTATGGATCCACACATAACTAAATGTGTAACCATTAGGTTATAGTATACTAGAGTTCCACAATAATAAGAGAGACACCATTGTTTTATTATTCCATGAAGGAAGGCTGATCATAATTACCTATCATCATCTGAGTTCATTAGGATTAAGTATAACAAACTCACTACTACAGAAATAGCATTCAGTGTCACTTTTCTGGGCGTCGGTTATTAAGGAAAACCGACGCCTAACATATCAGGCATCGGTTGTTTAATAAAACCGACGTCTATATTCGAAGACCAGCCAGACACGGGTACCACTTTGTATTAAGCGTCGGTTTTTTATAAACAACCGACGCTTAAAGTCGCCCGCGAAATCCATTTTTTGATAAAAAAAATAGTGTCATTTTCAGCGTCAGTTATCCCTCTCTAACCGACGCTGAAGGTGGTTCCCGCCAAAAATTTCCATGAAAATATTGTCCAATTGGACGTCGGTTGTTTCAACCAACTGACGCTAAAGATGTTTAGGCGTCGGTTGTTGTAAACAACCGACGCTATTTGGGAACTTATAACCCCCCGCGATCGCCCGACTCTTCCCCTTTCTTCTGTTTCATTGCTACCCTATTGCGGCGATTTTTCCTGTTGCGGCGACTTTCCAGCGCTTCTCTGCTGCTGCTGCTCTCCGGCGCTTCTCTCCGGCGCCCCATCTCCGGCGTCCTTCTTCTCCGGCGCCCTTCTTCTCCGCCACCCCTGCTACTGCTGTTGTCCGCTCGTCGCCGCCAGTCGTTGCCCACCGCCCCTGCTCTCCTCTAGTCGTCGCTGCCAGTAGAAGCAGCTACGGTGCTGTCGTCGTCACCTTCGCCCCCTCCGGTAGAAGCAGCTTTACTCGTGCTGTCCTCGTGCAAGGTAACCCACAAACCTTCACCACCTTTTTTGTCCTCTGCCTTGCTTTTCTCTGCCGCCGCCAACCTAGAACTCACGCAGGCAGCGCCTAAGTAGGTGCCAGGGCACGCCTAGGGTCCCAAGCCCAGGTGCCCTGCCTAGATAGGCCTCTGGGCAGATGCTTGGGCGGCTCCAGGGCACGTCTAGGCTGCACGTCTAGTGGATTTTTTGCTAAAAGTTATTTACTGATTGTGTTTATTTAATAATGTACTGATACATATGTGATATACCAATCTGATAGTCCATGATAGAACAAAACATAATGATGTTGACTGCAACTTTGTGTGTCATGCTATTCTTAATTAAGTGTATATTTACTTCATAATTGAATGTTTAAGTAAGTTATAGATATCTTGATGATGAACTGTAATGCACACATGTGACATGTTTGGAATGTAAATGATGAACTGTAATGCACACATGTTTAACTTATTTTATTGTTGAGTATATTGAGAATCCTAATCACCCTTCTTGCTTAATGATGAACTGTAATGCACACATGTGAATGCTTGGAATTTAAATGATGAACTTTTCCCTAAATTGCCAATCATGCTTTTAAAGACATCAATAATCACCCTAATTTGAAGAACTAGGATTTTAGGTATAAGAATGACAACACATTATTTGTTGGCCTAGAAACCCGTCCAAGATTTACTCATTAGGAGTAAATCTTGGATAGTCCCCGGTTTGGGACTGTTCTTGAACACCTGATCTCACTTAGGATGTAAGTGTATAATGTGTATTGAGTTTTCGAGAAAATTTTGGTAGCATTTCCCCGTTTGTTCTCTAAGTACATATGTACTTAGAGAACAGCGGGGAAATGCTGCCGAAATTTTCTTGAAAACCCAATACACATTATACACTTACTAGTGAGATTAGGTGTTCAAGGATGGGATAGGTGGTACACATTTATTATATATAAGAATGACATCACATGTGTTTGTTGGCCTAGAATGTGAACAATCATTGTTTTTTATATTACTTGTACATTGATATAAATTAGAATGAACAATCACTAAATTATATACTGTTTGTATGGAGTCTGGCTTCATTGTAGATATCTATTATTGTGTTTGTTGGCCTAGAAACCCATCCAAGATTTACTCATTAGGAGTAAATCTTGGATAGTCCCCGGTTTGGGACTGTTCTTGAACACCTAATCTCACTTAGGATGTAAGTGTATAATGTGTATTGAGTTTTCGAGAAAATTTTGGTAGCATTTCCCCATTTGTTCTCTAAGTACATATGTACTTAGAGAACAGCGGGGAAATGCTGCCGAAATTTTCTTGAAAACCCAATACACATTATACACTTACTAGTGAGATTAGGTGTTCAAGGATGGGATAGGTGGTACACATTTATTATATATAAGAATGACATCACATGTGTTTGTTGGCCTAGAATGTGAACAATCATTGTTTTTTATATTACTTGTACATTGATATAAATTAGAACGAACAATCACTAAATTATATACTATTTGTATGGAGTCCGGCTTCATTGTAGATATCTATTATTGTGTTTGTTGGCCTAGAAACCCATCCAAGATTTACTCATTAGGAGTAAATCTTGGATAGTCCCCGGTTTGGGACTGTTCTTGAACACCTAATCTCACTTAGGATGTAAGTGTATAATGTGTATTGAGTTTTCGAGAAAATTTTGGTAGCATTTCCCCGTTTGTTCTCTAAGTACATATGTACTTAGAGAACAGTGGGGAAATGCTGCCGAAATTTTCTTGAAAACCCAATACACATTATACACTTACTAGTGAGATTAGGTGTTCAAGGATGGGATAGGTGGTACACATTTATTATATATAAGAATGACATCACATGTGTTTGTTGGCCTAGAATGTGAACAATCATTGTTTTTTATATTACTTATACATTGAAGGATTGCTAATTGATAAAAGATCACAATTTTAGAGACATGTATGTTTATACAAATGCTAAATGTTTTCCTTATTCTAGTTGATACAAATGCTAAATGTTTTCCTTTTTAATGAAATTTTCAGATGGCTCACCATGATGAGAATGATGTCCATGATGAGCATGAAGTCCATGATGAGCATGTTGTCCATGACGAGCATGGCGAGGATACCAACGTAAGTTCTAAAAACATATCCCGTATTTCTATAAAATTCATTATCTTCTAGTTATGTCACATATCCTGTATTTCTATATTGGCTTAATTCAGTGTGTTTATTTTTGTCAAATTTTAGGTTGATGATGCACAGCTACCCACTGAAGCAATTGAGCAACTTGATGCGCAGCAATAAAAACATAACAAGAAAAGGGGTATCACTCTGTTGAAAAAGTTACTTGCGCTGAGTGGCAGTGGATCCAAATTGGTTGTGGAGTTTGATAATGGAGGGAATGCAATTGGAGTGAACCGCAATAATTTTATAAACTATCTTGGGGTTTTCACTCGAAGCCATTGTGGTGTTAAGTATGATAATTGGCATAAAGTTCCTCAGGCGAAGAAAGACTTGATATGGAAAGATTTATGCGTGAGTTATTATTATTTGCAATTCTATTTTGTAGATTACAAATTCTATTATTTGCAATTATATTTTTGGTACTAGTTAATAACATTTCTATTTTACAGAATCTGTTTGCATTGGATGAGATGTTGCATCGTAAAAGTGTGATGCAACACGCTGGAAAGATGCTTAGGAATTACAGGACAAATCTGAACAGAGAATACATAAGACAGGGTGATAAGAAGAAGAAGTCAGCCCTTGAACAATGGAACTTCTTGGACAAAGAAGATTGGGACAATTTTGTTGCTTCAAGAAAATCTGAAGAATTCAAGGTATTAGGCGTCACTCCCATTTTAATTAATATACATTGTATTCACCTATTCAAGATTAACATTTAGTGCTACTAACCTAATTATAAATGTGCATACTAACTAGGCCCTCAGTGACGCACAAAAAGCAAGGCGTGCACTGAATGTACATGACCATACTATGGGTCCAAAAGGCTATGCAAGCGTTCGCCAAAGACTACAGGCGGAGTCTGCGGCTACTCAGGAGTCTGCGACTACTCAGGAGTCTGCGGCCACACCCTTCCCTCGCCATGATATCTGGATAGCTGGCAGGAAAAACAAGAAGGGTGAAATAAAGAAGCCCGAAACTGCTGAGGCGGCTGCAAAAATGGTAAAATACAACTCTTAGAGCAATCATTTGAATATTGATTATTTGTGGTGTTAACTTACCAATTTTTGTTTATGGTGATTAGCGGGAGCTGCACGAGCAGAGGAAACAAGGCACGTTCATCCCTCAGGGCACAAGGGATGAATTGACAGTTGCTCTGGGTAACCCAGAGCATCCTGGACGTGTTAGAGGTGCCGGCGCTGGTGTGGGCATCAAAGCATTCTTTGGGCCATCCCAGCGCAAACCCAGAGCGGGACTTTCTCAAGAAGAGGTAACATATTCTATTTTTATAATGTTACTGCAAAAGGAAATTCATTAATAAAAAGCTAATATTTGTTTTATCCATGTATAGGAGAATAAGAGAGTCGAGGATATAGTTGCTAAGAAGCTCAACGATGTGGTTGCTGAGAAGGTCAAGGAAGAATTGCTGCGGTGGCAGGCATCTCAGGCTTCCAATCAGCCTATGCCGACCCACTCTTCTCCTGGTGCACAGACTGCAAGTAATCCTGGAGACCCATCGCCTAACACGTCTGCTGTAAGTATTGTTTATGACATTGTAGCTAGTCTTTTCAAGATGATATGTTTTCAAGATGATATGTATATATGTATAACATTCTTTACGTAAATTTGTAGGCATTGAAGCCATGCCGCTTAAGAATGGAAAACTATGTTGTTGCAGAGGCGCAAGCTTACCAGTCCCTTCCTGGGGCAACGTTTCATGGGACTCCAATGCCGCAGGGCTACATTCGTGTGAGCCTGATACATGTATTACCCGATTGGAGGGAAGTTGAGTTGCCATATGCCCACCCAGATATTGATACACTTGGTGAGGTAGAAAGCGGGGTCATATTGTGGCCCAAAGTAGATGTCCTCTACACGACTGAAATTGTAAGATAAATTTACATTGATTTAGACTGTTAATGTGTATATATGATGTCAACTGATCTGAAATTATATATACAGGTTAAAAAGAAGACACCAGGAGCACCTAGGCCTCCACCTCCAATTCCCGCATTACCAACTTGGGTTCCAACTGACCTACAATACCTGTTAGGTCCTGCTTGTAGGGGAATGGCATGTTGGCTACGGGCACATAATATACTTTGCCCTATAATTGTTTCTTTAGATGCAGATTATGCAGGTCAATCATACGACAGCTCTTTATTTATACAAGATATTATTGAGCTGTTTATGTATGATTGGTTGAATACATCAATGATAGAGACATGGATAAGGTGAGATCTTGTTTATACATCCATATACCTTGTGTAAGATCCGGTGATCTAGTTTCTTATATATTAATGCATACGTCTATATGTTTTGCAGCTACTTAATCGAAGATCATTGAAAACAATTTGCATATGATCATGTGGGATTTTTGATTCCATCATTGATTAGTATGGTAGCTAAAGACCCTGATAGTGTTCAACAATACTGTATAGATGCTTTTACAATTTTTGGTCATCAAATGAAGACGATAATAATAGCTCCATTCAATGTCAAGTAAGTTTGCTTTATTTATAATTTGGACTTAAGAAAATTCCATTATTATTTTGCATTTTGAGTTATTAATTGTTAACTTTTTACCTCTAGTGGTAGACATTGGGAGTTACTAGTTATTGTCCCCGGGACGTTCACTGTTTATTATCTAGATCCCGCGGGAAGTACATTAAACACTAAAATTGGACACGTAATGAGAATGGCATTATTCTGGTGAGAAATATTTCATTTTTTATATCTGTTAACATCTTTTATTACATTACTATTTACTTATGCAACTTAGTGTGTTATATTAACATGTAGGGGTTTAGATGCATTCAAAAATGCTGGAGGAAAGGTCCCAAGGAAAAAGAACCAGCCATTGTCTTGGGAGAACGTAAAAGTAAGTTCCCGACTCCCCGACTCCAATGTATATATTATTGATGTGAATTGTGCTTAGTTTTATTATTTTGTATGTTTCAATTTATAGTGCGCTACACAAGACAATGGCTGGGCATGCGCATACTATGTGATGCGATTTATGCAGATGATTATCAAACATGCCGCATTGGACATCGATACCATACATGAGGTATTATATATAGTCTCATTAGTTAGTATGAAATATATCAATCTTATTTTTATATTATTACTTATATATATACATCATTCTCTTTGCAGGTGTTTAAAACTGACCACACTATAGGCAAATGCTTAAAAAATGTACATGCTCCATATACGAGGGAAGCATTAAATGAAGTAAGATAAGAATGGGAAATAGCTGTACAAACAGTGGCAACTGTAAGATATAATTGGGATGTTGATAGTGATGATGAATGATACTTTGTAAATGAATGTTTCTGAATGTTAAAACATGTATTTGAATGATTCTATATGTGTGAACGTGACAATTGAATTGATGTCTGAATGTATCTACTTGTGTGAATCTTTTTATGTTAATTTTGCAGGTTTGTGGCCTGTTTGTAGGCTGATATCAATGGATGTCGTAAACCTACAGTTCAGAAAACTGAACTGCAGGTTCTCATCCTGCTGACCAGCCACAGCAGGCCTGCAAACAGATTTATAAAAAAAAAAATAGATATAGGCGTCGGTTATTTACCGATAACCGTCAGCACAGACTTACAACGTCGGTTTTTTGTTGAACACCGACGCCAAAAGTGTTCGCGCTACAGGAAATGGGAGTCATCTAGGACGCTTTTCTGCGTCGGTTGTTTAGTATATAACCGACGCAGAAAGCGTCCTAGATGACGCTGTTTTCTGTGGCGCGAACCCTTTTGGCGTCGGTGTTTTATAATAAACCGACGCCTTTATGTTAAATAGGCGTCGGTTTTTTAACCGACGCTGAAGTGTCCAACCTTTTAGCGGCGCCCACATAGGCGTCGTTCAGAAACTGACGCCAAAGGGGGTTAAACAACCGACACTAAAAGGCACTTCTGTAGTAGTGACTATATCCCATTAGGGTTACATGTCAACATGATATGGCCATTATCTATTCTATTCATATGAGGGAAAAGGTAAGATCATTGGTTATTTACATAAGTAAACTCCTAAAACAAACCACCTTTAAATTCATTGAGTTGTGACTAGAAAGAGTCATCATATAACCCTAGACCTCCCCTACTGAATTACATAAAGAGTACCATTAATTGTAGAGATAAAGCCATCATCAAATGTGAGGGTAAATCCCACCACGAATTGCATGTATAAAGCAAACCATCGATGGTCAACAAACGGAACCTTAAATTGATTACTTGGGGAAAACCATCAAATTAAGATTATTACAACTCACATATAATACTATGGGATTCATTCTAATCCTTTGTATGTTGAATTATCCATTCATAACCATTGGATCAGGTTTAACATTTCAACATTATCAGTTGATATGTAGGTTTAACACTTGGATCATATAACCAAAGAAACCATCGGTCTAAGGCCCAATTGAAGCATGTAATGATATCTAGATAAACCATAGTGTGGTAACTTGAACCACCATCAATAGTGACACATTATGACGCCATCAGTTGATGAGGTTAATACCACCATCAACAAACACCATTTGATGTTCATCTAAAGGATTCTAGAACTGAAATAAGGTGTGACCATATCTTTTATGGTGAACAATTTTTTTTTGGTGTGACCATATCATCATTAGGGAACTAAACCATCAATCATTAAGCTTCCAAAAGAGTATAGAACTAAACTAAGGTGTGACCAATGGTTAAAAATACAAAATGTCACCATGGGACATCACCATCAGTTGCCACAAAGTCCTCTCCATATATAGGTTCTAATATAGGGTCATGCATCGATTCATGTATATAATTAAAAACTAGCCTAAAACACTAAGGATATGTCATCATTTCATAGGTGTATAGCACCATTGGTTGGTATGTAAGCAACGGCCAAGTCATCTTATACCTCAGGAAGGTTCTGTAAATGATTTGAAGTTCATATAGAACTAGAAAGTAATCAAGGAACACCATAAAATTCGAAAATCTAAGTAAGAATAGCTTTTATATGCATAGATCTTCATTTTAGAGCAAGAACATGACTAATCAATTTTATAATACGCAATAAAAGCGAATAGGGTTCTAAAACTCTCCTCTATAGAGAAGAACAAACATCTCACAGCAAGAAACTCAAGAAAAAAGGCAAGAAAACCCAAGCTTTAGGTCTCCATTTGGTCAAGTAGGCTCCCTTCACCACAAGGAAGCAAAACCTTAGAAGAAGAAGCAAGAAAGGTATATTCTTGAGTTCTGCAGCAACTTCTACAATTGAACAACAAGGTTCCTGTAACAACTTATACTTTTGAGTGTCTAAAAAAGACCTTAAAGTCGCAAATCATTACTCATAAATTCTAGGATCATATTCAAGAAATAATATGAAATTGTAAACAATTTCCATTAATGAAAAAATAGTTACATGTTTGCATAAAAATCTCCTCTAAAGAGTTACATAAATTTTAGAAAGAGTTAACATGTACATGTTTGATGATATACCAATATGCCTAAACCTTCATGAATAACTTTTGTATTTTCAACATCTTTAATTAGTAACCTCATGTCAACGAATCAAGTATACATGATACGTAAAATGCTGACAAACAAATACACGATCAATATATTTCTATACTGGTATGTGGGTTCAAACAATAATCACAAGTACACATATAAGCAAACATCTTTATCTTGTATATTAGAACATAAACTTGTTTTCATATTCTAACTCGTATCTGGTCTACTACTTCAGGTGTAATCACTGTCCCTCCAGGGCTCGTGTGCATTACCCTTAAGATCAGTCTAACCCAGGGTTCAAAATATTGTTATTTACTTTTCATGATACTCATAGGAACTTTATAATTTGCAAGAAGCAAATAAACAAGCAATAAGTTTATCATTCGTTCAATCTCATTGAGAAACCTTGTCAAATTTAGTCATATACTTTGAGAGTGCATCCAAACATCCAAGCAACAAAGTATTCAATCTGAAATATACATATTATATATGTGTCACCATGTATTCACATTACATTAATCAGTTACAGATGCTTTCTGAAACTAAGGTTTCGGGTTATCTCATATTTGGACTAGGGATCAGGGTTACAAACCCTAATTCCATCATATCATGGTTTATAAGATTACAACCTTTATTTATGCATATTATGTGAACCACTAATCATCAACTTAATCATATTAGATTATCCATGATACCTAGATCATATTATTAGCATTCAGATCATAATAAGGTATTCACATTGGTTTCAAAACCCTAAATCAACATGTACATGATTATTAATCTAGAAACATCATTTATTAATCTTTATCAAGGATTTCCTCATTATACATGTCAAGATCAAGTTTTAACTAAACATAAATGAATCTACTTAATTAGGCATCATATTAAAGAAAATCTACATTTTCCTTTCTATTAATCACATTAAAACATGCATTACATATACTTTTGGAATTGTAAGCTTAATTAGACTCTTATTATACTTTATTTGGATTCCTCTCATTTTTCTAGGCAATTTGATATATAGTTTTGCTATATTCTGAGTTAAAACAAATTAACTACAATTATCGCAAGATAACATGATTTGAACCAATCAACAACTGCCACATAACCATAAGACCCTATTAATAACTTACCAACAGTTGGCTCAGAATTAGGCAGAAGTGACTCCACTTCCCTTGCATTTTGAATGCATATGGAGGGGCATATTGGTCAAAACATGCCATATCGTCTTCTTGCCACGCAAGGGTTCCTCGTTGTCGCTCTGGGGGTGCCTTCATCTGTGTGACGTCATCTATCACGCAACATGTGGTAGGGCGTCGACGTCATGTCTAGGACACTTCCTTTGGCCCTCTTCCTCCCTTCTATCTCCATAGAATCGTCTTGCTACTCCTCCATCAATCCTGCATGAGGCATCTCTCTCCATCTGCAGACACAGACTCGCACCGTGGTGACATTTCCATTGGTGGTTCCTGTACAGTCAGTGGTGATCCTTTAGTGCACTACTATGGGTCCATCAACTTCCTTGACCCTCCCCCTCCTTTGAGTCAGTAGACAAACTATCTGCAGGACCCACCGATGACGTTGCAGTAGGCTTCCAAAGTGCCTAGTTCTCCCAGTCTACACTTGCGCTCGTGATCTCCAGTGAGGGTCAAGACCGGATTACCTCTTTCGTGTGTCGGCAGTCCATGGGATTATTCACGCCCTAACATCTCCTACATTGTGATCATTGATGTCGATTGCCTAGGCTTTGTCCCTCTACCACCGCCATGCCCCCATGGATCCCTCCCTCTTTCCTTCTCGACTTCCTGGGATGTTGGCTTGCATCTGTTTTATAGGTCTGCTCAAGGTAACTTCATGCTAAAGGACACTGGGATCCCTCGCAGGGTTTCACCTTGGACCACCATGTCTACGATGAAACTCTTTGATGGTGAGGTGATGTGTGTGGGGGTCATGTTGATGAGGGGAAGAGAGGAGAAGTCAAGTTCCATTTCCCTATGGACTCATGAGTGAGAAAGAGAACCATACTACAATCCTCTAAATAAGGAGGTGATTAATCATATTAATTTATGAAAATACACCATTACATAATCCCCTCCATTACATATCCTTTATTCCTTCTCCCTTGATTTAAAAGGAAACACTTATTAAAAAAAGGATATCTTTTTCATTACACCACTTAAACCTACTAAAAGCAAGGCACAATTATAGGAAGGAATGTATTTCTTAAGTTTTCTTTTACATATCCCTCTTATAATGAGAGGAAACCCCTTTGGGAAACATAATATGTAATGGAATAGTAATTCATTATTGAAAACTCTCTCATAAATACATCTTGATTATTTCTCTAAAACAAATATCAATATTCTATGTGAATCCCCTTTTCCTCCCTATTTCTAGAAAGCTCTTCTTTTCCTTATTATTTCCAAGTATACATCATGTAAAAATTGAAATATGCTTGTTTTATGCCTCAAGCATGGTGTTGCCAATATTGGCATTATAATTATCCTTTTAATTATATAAACCGCCACGTTTCATATTTCTCTTGAAAATTTGATAACTATTTCATTTATAATATCAAACAAATATTATTATTTACTCGTGTATGAATTCTTTTTATTTAACTTGTGCCACAAGCACCCGTGTCTTAACAATGATTACTATTAAGTTCCACCAATAATATGATTGGGGAAATTTACCAATCACTTCATTTATATAGTTCAATTTTATCAAAATTGAGGATAGAATAGTTCCAACCTGGAGAAAGGTAGGAGGAAGAAGAACATTTAAAGAAATAGAGGAAAGAAGTAGATTCTTACCCATTTAGGTCAAGATCACCAAGAAGGAGCCTTAGAAACACTAAAGGAAGCAAATTGTAACCCTAGATGCTTCTACCAAGAAGATACACACCTTATTTTTCCTTATACAGGTCCTCCATAGAAGAAAAGAGGAAAGAAGAAGCTCATAGCAGGAGTTAAGTGGTGGACAGAAAAAGTTTCATTTGGGTTCATAAGTATAGGTATATAAAACTTTAGGATAAAGAACAAGAAAAACATGATGTGTCCTAGTAGCTCTCCATGTGTCCATGTCTTTAAATATAAAGTATATACAATCATCCACATAAGAATCTTCCCCACCATTCATGGAGACCTGTTAAGACATCATTTTTTGGTTTTACAAGCCAATAAAAAGCATTTCTTTATAGCTCCTAAAGGTAGATCATCCATAAACGGGTAAACCCTAAAATACCCTTGAAGCAAACACCTCCAAACCATGGTTCAACTAGGAGCCCCATGGATAAATAAGATCAAGAATGATAAAAGAACATTCAAGTACCATAATGCAAGTGCAAATTGCAAAGTAAATCTCTCAATTGAGTAAATTGCTGAAAATTCCGAAATGTACATAAAATTGCCTAACTTGCACAAACAATGTCCAAATTGAACTAAATTTGAAAATTAAGATTGTCTTATGATTCCAAAGAATACCACAATATTATATTATGATTCTAAGTATTAAATTATGCTAGTTGATCATGTTCAACCCTTTAATCAAAGTTAGGGGTCTCACAACCATAAACCCCTAATAGGGATTTCGCCCCAAAAATCCAAGGTACGCATAGATGGATACTTATCATTCACATAATACTCAATCATCCACATGGATAATTCTCATAGAATACATATTATTCTCTCTCAACTCTTGCATGTGTCACCTTGGTTCAGGATAAGAATTATTGTTCCACCTCTGCAAGTCTAGTAGGACCTTTCAACTTGGGACTCTAATTGTCATGTAGGATTATACTATTTGTAGTACCACACATCAGAGGCCATACATTTTGGCTCTTACCAAATAGAGAACACCATGTATCTCTTATCATATGTAACTTTACAAGATTTCATCTCTATTCTCCTTTAATGGTTGTTGTAATTAGCAACTCAATCAATCATGTGGGTGTCCCCTAATAGTCAAGAAATATAAGGAATATGTTCTTAGAAGATTCCTCAATCATCTCAATGATGGATTGACCATGTGTCTAGTTGAAGAATCATAGACTTGTCTACAATTGTAAACAAATATAACTTCCTGGTTGACCTTGTTTGGGGTAGGGAAACGACATCATCTTCATCTTACCAGGATTCACACAACTCACTTAGAGGATGTATCATAACTCCAAGAGGATACTCTTGTTAACCCCCAACTCACTCTTGCTAAACTTTCCACACATAAGTTTAGTAGGATCAACATTCTCAAGGTTTAGCAAAGATGTTAACCATGCTATTGACCACTTTTGAAATACTTTATGATGTTATCATTCAAATCTTGTCACAACTTATGAGACATGATTTGAGCACTTTGTTCCTCTTGTTTATGAATTTTATTGATACATTGGTTACTCTAAATGACATAACCATTAACTCATCATGGTCGTGTCACTTATGCCAACCACTCTAATTCCTATCCTTTGATATTATGATCATAGGTTTATCTTAAAAGAACACAATAGCACATGTCTATTTGACAACAAACCTTCTATCCTTGATAGTGGTCTTTCCCAACCATCAACAAACCATACAAAAAATCATATAATCACTCTTATTTTCCCAAACAACACTTATAGGATCAACATCAACTCTCTCTCTCTAATGGAGAGAAACATTGGAAAACTCATCTAATAGATATTTTTAACTCATATATAACTGGTACACTCTAGATACTAGGATTCATTATCTTGCGTCCACCACATACGTAATAAATAACTCATACCGGGTTTCATCCACTTCCTCAACATCATAATTGGCTAAGAAATTATAGGAGGAATCCCCCTAACTCTTGGAAGGATAAAAAAGTATGCTCGTTACAAAAGATAAAGATTTTGGAACTATAGTCCAAGGCAACCACACATCATATCAAGATATATATCCCAGGATTATAGCCAACCCACGTGTACTAGGTGGCATGAGATCAACTTGAAGGATTTGTATAAAAAAGAAGGAACACAAAGGGAAACCACTTCCCACATCAAAGCAGCATTGTCCAGGTGTCACTAGCAAAAGGTAAACAATTTTATGTTTATTATGCAGGTTGCAGTTTCTTTTGTATTATTTTACCTTTTTCATCTTTGGTTCCTTTTTATTAGCATAGGAATTATGATGATTAACATATCTCATTTCTTGTTTCTCATTAACTCTTCAACATTATTTTCTATGTCCTCTCATGTTACCATGTTTTTCAACCACTGATTATGGAATAGTTCATCATATTCCACATTTTCTTTGCACTCCCTTTACATTCATTCGCATGTCATGAATATTTTAAACTAACACTTTATTACACACATATGTTGGTGTGAGATTAACTCAGGTTCCACTTGATTCATCTTCTATTGTTCTTATTCATATTTTAGTATTATACTTATCACATGAGTTCTATCCATCTTATGAGAATTGCATACCTTGAATCACTTTATTAGCACTAATTTACCTATCTTTTACTTTATTATCTTCTTGAATTACAAATTCAAAAACTCCTCTTTTTCTTATTTGTATTCATATTTAGGTTTCATGGTGTCGTATCTTTCTCTATAGTTACCAAACATTCACGTTTTGATATGTCATGATGTAATTTTCATCTTCTTTAGAGAGAGATTGAGGTGTTAACACCATGATTTCTAATTTTTTATGCCCTTTAGATTGGTTCCAAATGACTACTTGATCAGAGTAATTACAAACAAATCAATCTAAGTGTTTCATACTTACCTTTTCTTCAATACCAGAATACCTTGCCAGGGCACCCAAGTACTGAGATTAGGCAGTATGCACCATGTTTTTATGTCATGTTCCTAACTTAGACATCATCCTAGTCCTACGTCCTAGTGTCCCTATAGACTCAGCATACCTAAATATATGATACCAATTTGTGAGAACCCATTACACTAAACAAGATTATTCAAAAACACAAAACATGATCACACATTAATTAAACACAAACCCAGTTGACAAGGTAAATTAAAATTCATTTCAACATTTCCAAATTTCTCAGAAACATTAACATAAAAGCAATGTAACATGTTGTATTTCATATAATGCTCAATATCCTTTACAACTACTTTGTAGCCTCAGGTACATCATAAAAATTACAAAGGAGAACTATCCACCTACACAAACATCAACATGATATCGAAAGCCTGATTTGTTTTAAACACCATATACAAACTTTTTGTGCCCAAACCTGAGAGTACATGGATGACTCTAGGACACGCTAGACAACTAATTTCCTTCTTTAGGGTTCATCACCTTAGTTTCTCCTTGCTACTATAGTTTTGATGCTTCTACTGTTGATCACCTAAAAACATGTGGTGACCCACGAGGTGAGACACAAACCCAAAGAGATATATAACTCTCTCCAAAAAATATTGATTACAACATATTATTCTAAAAGTAAATAAACTGAGCAATTGAAGTATTCAATATGCAACTGAGCAAATAGAGCAATTCAAGCATACTAAACAACTTAAGAAAATAAGCTAAGCAACAAGTATGATTGTCAATGTATATATAGGTAACAGATAAAGCCATTTCTTCTATCAGATATCTTCTCAGATTTCAGAAGATTACATCTAATAAAAATCACCATCATTAGTCGGACTATCATCATATGTCTTGCTAACAACCTAAGTAATATAGTAGCATAAGCATTTTTAATATCATAAATGTTTCTAGTCTCATAACATGGATATCAATATTAGTATGTCTAATAAAGGAAGCAAATATTCATCATAAATAGAGTTATCACCATAAGAACAACTAACTGCATAAGCATGATTAGAAATTTAAGCATTTCTCATTAAAGAGGCATGGTACTAGCATTAGACATAGCTAGCAGCATAATCTTAACTATCAATATTTGTATATTTGAGAATATAAACATGTTTATAACATGAGCACATCTAAAGCATAATCATATCCATCCTCTCTTATTGTATTATGAATCACCTCTATTATAACAAGAGCAAACAAGGGTTATCATCCAATGTGAGGCATTGTGTATAACCCTAAATAGATATGCTACATGTCTGTATTACATCTTTTATTAAGCCCTGAGGAATTTGATTTGTACCACCCAAACTCCAACCAACCCCTGTGAAGGCTATTTGGTTTTGTATAAGATCTATGAGTGTTGGTCTCCTAAGATCTCTCCTCTACCTGGTCAGTATGCACTACTACAGAACATGCCTTTAGCATCAGTTAATTAAGGGCTTTAGTGTTGGTTTCTAAGCGACACCCAAGTGGACGTCGCTAAAGGTGGACCCCTTCAACGTCGGTTCCCACCCGATGCCAAAAAGCTTCCCGCCACTGAAAATTCACCAGCAAAGAGACTATAGGTGTTGGTTTTTTAAGAAAACCGACACTATAGAATTGTTACAGGCGTCAGTTATTAAAAGAACCGACGACACAATGCTTCCCGCCACCAAAAATGTGCTAGTAAAGGGCCTATAGGCGTCAGTTTTGTAAGATAACTGACGCCATCTCCCCTGCTACCATGGTCGTGCTTCCCAGCACGACTGTGTTTCTTGGCCATATCAGCTGAAACGACGTCGGTTTTGTGCTAATAACTGATGCCATATCCCCTGCCTGCCACCACGATCGTGCTTCCCAGCACTGTCATGATTCCTAGACATATAGACGTTGGTTTTGTATCAAAAACCACCTCCGTATGTCTTTGGTGTCGGTTTTGTTCAAATAACCAACGCCTATGTAAAATTGTTTTTTTCTTATCAGTTTGCAGGCCTGTTGTATGGCTGGTCAGCAAGATGAGAACCTACATTTTAGTTCTAAACTATAGGTTTATGATATCCATTGATATCAGCCAACAACAGGTCACAAACCTGCAAAATTAATAAGATGAACAATATTATATATATGTGATTCACACACATGTATAAGCATATTTCATTCATATTATTTTTTCATCACACACATTTAGAAACCAGTAGCAACCTGCAATTCCATTCATTTCATCTGTTTTCACATTCAGACACATGTAGAAACATTTATGTATTGATCATCTTTACACACATATGACAATTCATAAAAATTCATTCACATTCACATAAAAATAATTATGAGAACAAAGTTGTTCTTTATTCATCATTGTCATCATTGTCAATAAAATTATATCTAAAAATTCCCACTCTTTGTAGGGCTTTTGTGCATTCTTCTCTTACATCATCTAATTCATCCCTCGTATAGAGAGCATGTACATCGAAACACTTTCCACTTGTGATGAAGTCAGTAGTTTTAAAGACCTATAAAGAGAATGACATATATATATATATATATTTAATAATATATAATAATATTGATATATTTCATATTATCTAATGAGACTATGTATAATACATGTTGTATCTTCTCGATTTCCATTACGGCATGTTTGATAATTAGGTCCATAAATAGCATCACATAGTAGGCACATGCCCAGCCGTTTTCTTGTGTAGCACACTATAAATTGAAACATACAAAATACTCAAAAATACAAATAAGCACAGTTCACATAAATAATATATACATTGGAGTCAGGAAATTACTTTCACATTCTCCCAAATTAGCGATAGATCCTTTTTCCTAGGGAGCTTTCCTCCTGCTTTTTTGTACTCTTGTAAAGCCCTACATATGTTAATGTAACCCATTAAATTGCATAATTAAATAGTAATGTAGTAACATATGTTAGCATATATAAAAACATGAAATATTTCTCACGAGAATAATGGCCTTTTAATTGCATGTCCATATAATTCCAACTCATTCCCTGTAGGATCTAGATAATAGACAGTGAATGTCTTAGCGACAATAACTAGTAACTCCCAATGCCTACCACTACAGGTAAGAAAGTTAAAAATTAATGACTGAAAATCTACAATAAAAATGTAATTTTCTTAAGTCCAAATTATAAGCAAAGTAAACTTACTCGACATTTAATGGAGCTATTATCACCATATTCTTATTTTTACCAAAATATTCAAAAGCATCACAACAGTATGAAGTAACTGAAGAAGGGTTTGTATCTACAAGACTAATCAAAGATGGAACCAAAAATCCCACATGGGAAAACCCAAAATCTCTACATATCTTGTGTAAGTGGCTACAAAACATGTATTACGTATGCATTAATATATAAGAAACCAGATCACCGTATATAAAACATGGTATATGGATGTATAAACAAGATCTCACCATATCCAAAACTCTATCATAGATGTGTTCAGCCATTGATAACTAAACAACTCCAAAATATCTTGTATAAATATCTTGTTTTCGTATGATTGACCTGCATTAATACGTACGTATGTAGAACTTGTATTACGCATGCATTAATACATATGCTAAACTTGTATAAATAGATTGTCATTGTATGATTTACCTACATCATCCTCCAGAATAGTAACAATTATAGGGCAATTTGTATCATGTTTGTCGATCCATACTGCCACACCCCTACAATTAGGACCTATCGAGGAGTGTACATCCCTTAGAAGACAACTTGGTAGTCGAGGAGGAGGAGGTCGAGATGTAGTGGGTCTTGTCTTTTTGACCTATATATATAATTTCAGATCAATTGACTCATATATACACACTAACAAATTAAAGTAATGGAAATTTATCATACAATATCAGTATAGAGGACATCCGCTTCGGGCCACAGTATCACTTTACCTACTGCCTCACCAAGTGTTACAACATCTGGGTGTGCATGTGGTAGTGCAAGATCTGTCCAGTCGGGGAATACATGTATCAGGCTCACACATACCACACCATCTGGTACTGGATACCCATGAAACATGAACTTTTACAACCCCTATTTTTGGGTTGTTTTGGTGAGAAATGTGATTTCTCATATTAAAGATATTTGAACAAATAAAGATATAATTTGTTTTGAATAAATGGATTTCATTTACAATAGCTTTGATGATTGTTTTGTGGGATTTATTGTCTATTGGGCCCAATAACAAGGAAGAGACAAAAGGAACTCCATTATTAATAAGAAATGGAGCAAATTAAAATGTAGAAACCTCTAGAAGGAAGAAATATATAATCCAGAGGTGGATTTCGTGCCTCTTGGGTTTATTGGGTTCCAAGGAGTCCAAATTTGCAAAAATAAAGCAATAAAAAAAGAAAAGATCCACTAAATATTTCTTTATTAAGAAAGAAATTGAAAACAATGATAAAATGTGGAAAATAAGTGGAAATAGGCATAATTGAGTTATCCTTGGTGGATTTTCGTATCCATGAGGTTTCTAATATTAAAAGGAATGCCAATGAGGAAAATAATAAGAAAGATAAAGAGCAATCCTCAAAAAGATATTTTTTAATAAGAAATAAACAAGATAATGAGGAAATAATAGAAATAGATGCATCTAGAAGGATAATAAGTATCCTTAAAAAGGAATATTGAAATATTTGAGTTTCTTGGGATCCAAGGAGTCCCAATGAAGAAAAAGAAAGAGAAAATACCAATAATATAAAATAAGAAGATAATGTGAATACATTATTAATGGATTAAGTGGTTTTTCTAAAAAGAAAGTATTTCCTACTAAAGGAAAATAGGATTTCGTGCCAGTGGATTAAAAACTGAGAACAAAGAGAATAAGAGGGATGATTTTCGAGATCCTAATATAAAAAGAAGAAGGAATATTAAAGAAATATGAGAGAGAGAGAGAGAAACTAGCTTCTTAATGAAGGAATCACATTCCTATTAGGAAGGGGCATTGTTAATTCATGGATGAGCAACGTAGGGTGTGGATGCTCTCCCCTATAAAAGGGGTAATACCTTGGTTTGGGTTCAGGATGGAATCCCACGCAATTCTCTTCTTTCTTTCTTGTTCTTTGCACGCAACCCTAACCAAGGGAAAGCATGATACCCCAGAGCAACCAGGCACTGTGGAGAGGTTACAATGGAGACCTGACACTTCCATGATACCACAGAGGGGCACAGTCATATTTCCCGTGCTCTAAAGCTTGCGCACGACCATTATATGGTTGTAGGATAGCCATGTGTTGCAGAACCAAGAAGGCCCGAACCACCACCCTACTTGCGACCCAACGGGTACCTTCCTGTGCACAGAAGGAAGGCGGAGGTGGGGCGCCAAGTTCTATGGAGTTTCCAGCCTTGGAGGGAGGAAAAACAACCCCATGATCAGCTGCTGTGCCAGCCGCCTAGGGTTCCCGAGCTGGGAGAGAGGGAGGCGTTGGACGGTTCATCCCTACACGGGCTAAAAGAATGCTTAACTTAATCGAGGGCATTTAGGACATTTCAAAGTGTTTCCAACACAGCTGCAAATCAATGTTGCATGGAGATAGAGGCGATGTGGCGTCCTCTGATTGGTCCAAAAAGGTAAACTTTGCAAAATCCATATCTAAGCATTGGTAACTCCGATAGTAGCAAATAATATTTGCAAATTTCTCAGAAAAATGAGAGGAGTTTATTAAAAATATTTTTAGAGGATAATTCCTCTTACAATTCTAAAAGTAGTGTAATTTATCAACTTTAAATAATTAAAGATTAAGAAACCCTATTTGGAGATGACTAATGTGTTTAGTAGGGTTTAATGGATGATTAAAGTTGATATTAACTTGTTAATTGTAAAAAGGTACATTAAACACAAAAAGGATGAACTTTTCATGTAATTGGTTAATTTAGAGTTTCATGTGCATAAATATTCTTTAATGGGCCTTGAAACCCTAATAATGGTAATTATGGCTCTTAATAGCGTTAATTGTTCAAAATCTTGATTAAAGTCGAAATATGATAATTCTAAGCTATTTCGAGTATAAAAGTTTCTAATTGTGAATAAATATCCTTAATGTAATAATTAGGGTTTTCTAATGAATAAAAAGGTAGAAATAATGACGAATAGAGTTCATATGTGATTTAGATTATAATGAACTATGAATTGAGGATAAATGAGCATAATGTTCTTGTCATGGACTAAAAGGATAAAAATGGTAGCATTAATGTAAAAGAAGCTTAATGGACTTAATCGATGTTTAACTGTGCCTTAATATGAAATTAGGGTTATATGTTGCTAAAAGGTAACCTTAATATCTTTCGTGAAGAATAGACGAGATAAATAGGGTTTGTGAGTAATTGTATTAAATTAGGGTTTAAAATAGTACAAGGTTAAGGAAAGCCCTAATTGCAATGGAAACCCTAAAAGTGGACTAGAAACCCTAGGAAGCGAGCTAGATTTAATAGATGTTGATGACATGAGCAATAAAAGGAAATTGTATAATTATTTCAGGATCTTGTTATGTGTGCTTGCTTGCTTGGATTTCTTACTTGCATGGATTATTTGTCTCAAATCAGCCTGACAGGTATGTGGTTACGCTTATGAATAATCACTTTAGATTCACGGTGATTTACGAACATTTTTATTGGTTGCTTGGAAATAATTGTTGGATGCCTTTTATTTCATGCAACTATAGAGTGACTATGACTGTCACTATAAATGAGTATATAACTGGCTTAGATCTGGATCCTCCTATGTAGCTTTGCAAATGATAAAAAGGGTAACCTAGAGAAAGGTCTAGGCTATCATGAGTTAGAAATTGGGCTACCCACGTGTAGTTCCATGAGATTCTTTAGCACGCCATGAGTTAAGGAGTGGGATACCTACAAGTAGTGCCATGTGACTCAACCCTATAAAACGGATTCACCTGTTAGGTGGGATCATGAGGTGTGTAATGGGGATCTATCATAAGGAAGGTAGCATCCCGGTCCACTGCAGGGATAGTGTAGAGGATAGGGTATGAATGGATCACGTAGTTATATTTAAAATTTAAAGTTGTTTGTTAAATTGTAATTGATTGCAATACGTTGTTATGGATAATTGCATGATTAGTGTTTCCCCAACATACCAGCTTTATGTTGACCGACGTTTGTCGGCATTTTAGGTACCAAGCTAAAAGGACAAACAGTAAATTGTCATATTGTGAAATACATGAATTAAACCACAAGGTGGATTATTTAGAGTAGAATTCATAAGTGGATAGAAGTTTAGAGATCCAATATTTCAAAAGGTATGCAAAGCTTTTTTTTAGCATAGTTTTTGAATATAGACTGGTAGAATTTGATAAATATTATTGATTATTTGTCAAACCTTTGATCCAAAAATTGGGATAACAGCTCTGACCTTCTGGTCTCCCTTAATTGGGGGTTATCGGGAGGCAGAGTTGTTACATTTGGTATTAGAGCCTAGGTTCCTCATTTAATCTGTAGTAATTATTAAATTTTACAAACTCTATAGATCCCAAGGGAGTTATTAGAGGATTTTCCGAAAAACAGAGGTGTCTAGAAAAGGATCACACATGGGCGCTTGTGTGATAAAGTGGTTTTTCTCTTTCCTTTATTACCTTGATTTCTTCACTTTAATCTAATTCAAAACCCTAACTCTCCTAAAGATTAATTGGCCACTCAAAGATTGGATTTTTGAGCCCAAACTTTACCGACATATTCGGTATGCTATGATGAAGCTATGGTCCAAATTTCATGTCATTTGGACATTCCTAGCTCCCTCTATGATTTTTACAAGATTTGACTAAGGTTTACCTAATATTTCTCACGATTCAAATCATTTAACCTAAGTTTGCTATTTTGATCTTTGGTCACACGGCGCTGACATCAACAATCAGCGGTCCTTCCCTCGCAACCTATCTGGACCGTAGCATGGCACGTCCACAGATCCAGGGCGGATCGGATGGCCCTCCGATCATCCCCTACCTCCGATCACCCTGCGAGAACGTGGCTACAGCCACCCCGCGCAAGGGAAACCCACTCCTCACCACTCCGCACCACCTCGCACAAATCTGACCGAGGCAAACATCTCCCCTCGCCTCCACAAACCTGTTGACCATTCGCATGACTCGTGTTGATGACCAGAACCACCCCCACGACTGCCACCTGTGGCAACTGGCTCCAGCACGCCCAACTTGAATTGGGCTTCTCGCGCTCAGACCCTCTCCCGTCCATATAAACCCCCCTCATAGCTCTACTGACACCTCTTTAGTCCATCCTTGCCTTCAATTCACCCGAAGCAAGCTCAGATCGCTCCGCCCTCAAACTCTTCCTCTCAGCCTTCCCGCCACCACCGAGCTACTGAACTAGGTTCCTATCATCCTTCTCGTCCCCAATTGAATGCTCCCCAAGCTCCGAGGGACCTCCACCCACCTCAATGGTCCCTCACTATGAAGTTCCATCGCCTTCTGGTCCCGCTATCCTTTCCCTCCACCGCAAGTTGTGCAGCTCGCCGGTCTTCTAGCTGACCCGGCGTATCAAGAGGAGCCACACTCTAGTGACCGGCCATCTAGTTGCGGAAGGACTCCACAAACCTGCTCCAGTCTTTTACCACATGTGAAGAAGCTCCCTCCACCGACACGAGCTCGTCGGACTTCACCTTCCTTGTCTGTTGTGAACTTTGAGCAAGGGGAAGGAGGGACCCGCTCAGCTTAGTTGGACAAACCACAGCCCGCCAAGTAAGCAGTCGGTCATCCACCTTAGTTATCTTGTATCCCTTGTAATCTACACACGCGAGATCTCGACCGTTGGATCTGATCATCCAACGGTCCACACTTTTTCTAGATTCGTTTTATTGACTCGAAATTCAGTAAATAACCTAATTTTAGGAAATTCTTTATAAATCATAGGACTATCAGAAAAATACAAGCAAGTACTCTATTTTGATCAGAAAAATATGAGGATCATGAATCTGACATTTGTGGACCCTAGATATGACTCGAATAATTGCTTATGCTCAAATATTATTATATGTTGTTTAATTATTTAGAAATTACTAGAACCTGTTTAAATCACCAAAAACATGTGATCGTCATCTTTTTGCATCTATATTATTATAGAATGATCAGATCCAAATATTGTGACTCAATTATTAATCAAACCTAATTATCACTCCTTTCCCGATTTTGATCTACCAAAATGTGCATAATTAGTCAATATGATCTAAAGATCATGACTTTGACCTTATAGACCTATTCTGATGTGACATTACTAATCTTGGACTCAAATACATACTCTAAGATTCGTACTCAACTCTCATGACTCCAAAACTAATAAAAGGGCCTTTTTATACACTCTTTAGAATAATGGTGATTTGAAAAAATATAACTAATAAATACCAAATCTCCAATAATTTCAGGAAACCAAAGGTACCAATGAGGATCATCTCAGGACTCCCCACTTCTGAGTAGAAGGTACGCCATTACCTCTTGTTGGCTTACTATATTTAATGCTTGAGAACTATGAGTAGTAGAACACTTGGCATAAGATATTGAATGAAATGAATGTAACTAGTATGATGGTTGAATGAATTGCTAAATGTATGGTTTTGATGTTTTGTTTGATTTCCTATATGTATACCTTGAACACCTACAAACATAATATAGATGTTCCATCATAAGATAGCTCATGAACCACTAGGTGGTAGAGAGCATGCATAATGATCACAAACCACTTTGTGGTAGATCATATAATGTTTGTATAATGATCACAAACTCCTTGGGAGTAGATCATGAGGCCTGAAGATGTCAAAGCCACTTGGTCGCAGACGCACGAGATGTATGATGGAAAATACACTTAAAAGATATGTGTTCATGTTTGTTAATAAACTCTTTCTTAATATGATAAATTATTGTAGTTTTCTTATTACTGCCAAGTTTACTTTTATCCTTATTGCCAAGTATAAAAGAGGTAAATTGAATGACGCGGAGGCATACTCAGTACAATATATTTGTATATATTGTGTTGACGCGTACCAATTGCATATGTTTTATAGGTACCTTCTGATTATGATGCTCATGATGAAAGGAAGATGATGTCACTACTTTATATGCTGGCTCACAAAAAGAAAATCAGATCTATCATGGGGATGCTAAAGCGAAATAGGACTCTTAGATTATGTTCTTTTCTTCTGTAATTAGTTTCTCATGTATTAAGTTTTCTTCTGTAGAACTCCTATGCCTTCGGGCCCCTATGTAATGAACAATTTGGTTTATGTATGGAAGCTCTTTATTCGGTGCATTTATATATTCATGTGTTTGATCCACTCAGGGATGAGAAACTTTAACTCTATTGTACACCTTATGTTGGTGCCTGAGGTGTAGAGTGGAGTTAGGTTGTTAACCTGTGACAACTGGAAAGATTTTCCTCCGCACCGCTAGTTGGAATATGACGACTCCCAGATCCGTGTGAATACTTGGCCAAAGTCTCAAGATCTGACTCGAAATAAGATACCTTTAGGACTCTCTCCTCTTGTTCATCCCCTCTCAACTGAAATGTTGTTAAGGATTATAAGGATTAGGGTTTTCTCTCTTTTACTCACCCTCTTGAGGTATGGGTAAGATTGATAATGATTAAGGAATCCTCCACCAAAATAACAAAAAGTATGTAAATAAGATGTCATGGACATAAGCTTAATAGATTAAGCATAAAGTAATAGATACATGCTTCGGTCGTATGACATAAGTTGTCATGCCCTCAGAAGAGACCTGAGGCTAGACCTTCTTGTCAGGAGGATAAGTAAAGAGAGAGTTAGTCTTGGAGGTAGAGATCTCCAATAAAAGAAGAGAGATGGCACATCCTTTGAGGATGATGTTAACCCTAACCCTAAGTGAAGGTTAGAGAGAGAGATGACATTATGAGTTAGATGTCATGGTTGACCAAGTGTTTGGATGGACACACCTTGGGAAACCATACGAGCCATGAGAGGTTAGATAACCTAGTACCTTTGGTGACCCAACCCTGGAAAGGATCGTGCATGTTAGAGTGAAGGATAGCTCCTTCATTTATGAGGTTAGTGAAGAACCTATAGAAACCCTATGGGCTTATGCAAGTGGGGGATAACATGCACCCAGAGTACATCATTGGTACGGTAGTAGGTTGAAACCCTGGCCAGTAAGTATGATGGATATCTTATAAGATAAACATAAAGATCTATGAATAACCTCAGGCAAATGTAATTTTGAACATAGGCTTCACCCACGTAGAGGTATGCTTGTGAGCTTGATCCTTCATGGAGAGAGGACCTCTAGTAGTAAGGTTGGATGTGGAGTTAGCTCTAGAGAGAGAAAGAAGGACCCAAGCAAGGAGGATGGAAGCTTAGATTCTGAAACATGAGGAACTGTGGGGAGTTGAGGATGATATGACCTAAGTTGACGATAGTGGTTGCCTCGTGCTTGATCCTTAGAGGCTGATGATATCTTGGTGGCCTTTAGAGGAACCAAACCCTAAAGAGAGGATTATGCTTCTGGAACCTATGTGCCTATGGTATAGGAGTTTATCTGTTGAGATGAGACAAAGAGTGCCTTAGACCCTGAGGAGGTTTAAGTGGCAAGTTGTTAGGCCTTGTACCTTGTTGGTTGCACTTGAGGAAGACTCAACTCTAAGGTGTTGATCGAATAAAAGGATCATGGGAGTACATGACATACCTTGGACATGCTGGATTCATGGTTAAGAGATTGAGCATGCAGTTGGGTACCCTATGGTGAACCTAGAGTTCCTAGGCCTAAGAGGGGAAGTAGTGTACCTGATGCTCATGATGAGATTTAAGTCTCAAGCATGGTACTCCTCATGTGTAGAGGAAAAGGGAACCCCTTAAGTTAAAGACATGTTTGATGAACCCCTCACAACTAAGTTGGTCTAATGTTGAGGATGAGAACAAGTATGACTTAGCATGGTTTAGTAGGTGGTCTGCTTGTGCCTTAGTGGTTGTTGGGCTAAGCATTCTCATGTAAATATAAACCCTAAGGGTATTTGTGACCTTTGTTATCAAGAGGTGTAGTTTCCTCCCATCTTAGGAGAGGGACCCTTTGGTAGGGTATATACCAGTTTTGTGGGTTTTGAGGAAATCTAAAGAGGTCTCATAGGATCTTGAGAAGCTAAGTGAAAAGTACCTGGTATGAGAATGAACCTATAGACCCATAGATAACCATCTCCAAGTGCATGTGGATGTGTTACCATGGAGGTAACCGGTATGGGGTCTGACCAAGGTAGCTAGGTTTCCATGACCCCTATGAAAGGATGAAAGTAAGCCCATGAATGCAGAGAGAGAGATGATGAAGGTTTGGGTAAGGTTCTAAGCTGGACATGTACTATAATAGAATCCTAAGTTTATCCTAGCATCAGGTAGGGATAAGACCGATGGAAGTAGGAGTTACCTAATTCCCTAGTTGCACATGACCATAGGGTCGGGAGGTAACAACTATCATTCTTTGAGGGCCATGGGTTAGGAGATTGATCACCTTGATGAACTCAAAGGGTAGATGAGTAGGGAACTCTGTGGATGCATAAGGGAAGAGGGATGACACCAAAAGTGACGGCACCCTATAGACCTAGAGGAGATGACTAAGGAATGTGTGTGGATCCAAGTAGGTTCAAAACCAGTTTTCCATGGAAGTAACTTTCATATCGAGAATGATGTTGAGACATAATATACATGTTTCAACTAAGATTTAAAGGTGTACTAGCAAGGTGGGATGTGCCATCTCTACTCTTGGAACAGGAAGAACTCTATATTTAGACTGCAGCCAAATGCTTATTTCCTCTTGTTATGGGAGTGAGAGATAGGACAATACGCATGCCATACACCAAGGATAAAAGGTGATACGAGTTGGAACGTTGTCATGAGGTATGAGGACAAGAATGATAACATGCCCTTGTGGAGTGAATGATACATGGATGGTTTACATCCTATGAGGATGTTTTATCATGAGATATGAGTCATACAAGGTTGAGTTTGAAAAACCAAGAGGATAAGCTCAGAGTTTTCTTAATCAAGATGGACCTAGAGCTGAGATGAGATAATAAGTGGAATACATAGAGGTGCAAGTCTTCAACATTATCTAACACCTAAGGATGAGAAGTGGTAATTGATGCTCTGGATGAGATGTAGTTGCCTAGTTTAAGTGGAGACTAGAAGAGGTTGTTTGGTTAACCTTCAGTTGGAAAAGAGATAAGTTTGGCTAACACTCAGATGTAATAATAACGGTTGATCAAATTAATGGTTGTTTGGTTAGCCGGCTTAGTCCTTGATGCAATGAAAGGATGGTAGTAGAACCTCAGATGCACTTCTCTGAAAACGAAGGTGATGAAACCCCGACTAGAGTGGTTTATGTTTTCTGAGGAATCAATCTTGAGGAATCATGACATATAAGAGATCATGATTGCCATATACCATGGAACTACCAAGATAATAAGTGACAATAGTACTTTGGATGATTATGGCAAAGTTGCATGTAGCATGTGGCCATGCAGGCCAGGAGGTGAAGGACGAACACCAGTAACCCAGTATATCGATATGGAGGATAAAAGAGTCCCTGAGAGAGAGAATGGGAGTTCATCACTATGAATGTTGTGGTAAGTCCCCCATAGACCAAGGAGAGTCAAGATGCAATATGGGTTATGGTAGATCGCCTTACATGGGAGTATTATCAAGGGACAGATCCAGTTGAACTGCATAAGAAAGAGATGGCTCAACTACACCATGATGTGAGTTTAAAAGTTCTTGAGTATGACCTAAGCGTTCACTTCCATAAGGTGGAAGTAGGTACATGAAGAACTCGATGTTAGTACCGCTTATCACCCTAACTTATGGTTAGTATGGTCCAGACTATAGGGTCTGATGAGAGCATGTGTGGTTGTTCAGGGTGATACACGGAGACATATCTTGTCTTTAGTAAGATGTGATGATAACCACCATAGCCAGTATCGAGATGTAAAGAAGCTCTACAAGGAAGGATGCGTCAGTCACCACTTCATTAAGATGATGTTGGTGGAGGGACCTCGCGAAGGTCAAGGAAGGACCACAGTGTGTGTAGATGAAGTCTCTTTGATCATGCAATGGCTGAAAGGAGCCCAGAGACAACATGAGTTGTAAGTTGATGCAAGGTAGACTGACATGCAGTTCATTGTGGGGGAATATGTGATATGAAAATCTGACCCCTCTAAGTTATAGCTAAGAGAGCTGAGTTCCCGATGCATGGGTTCTTTTAACATGGTTTGGTGGAGAAGGTTAAGTTTTCCCTTACCCCTCAGGATGATGTGATGTGTGATGAGTTTTAGGTGTCCAATTTAGAGCACTATATGAGGTAACTCGACCATGTGTGGAGCAATGAACCTAGTGAGCCCCAAGGGACGCTGAAATGACCTGAGTCACCTAGAGGTTTATAGATGCCAAGGTGAAAGAACTCAGAGAAAAGAATATGTGATGATAAAGGTTCTTTGGAAGCACCATGGATAAGGTAAAGCCACATAGGGGCCGATGATGGACATGGAAAAATCTTATCCTGAATTGTTTGATTACTTGATGGAATTTTGAGGACAAAATTGCTATAGGAGGGGAAGCATGTTACAACCCCAATTTTTGGGTTCTTTTGGTGAGAAATTTAATTTCTCATATTAAAGATATTTGAACAAATAAAGATATAATTTGTTTTTAATAAATTGATTTCATTTACAATAGCCTTGATGATTGTTTTGTGGGCTTTATTGGCTATTGGGCCCAATAACAAGGAAGAGACAAAAGGAACTCCATTATTAATAAGAAATGGAGCAAATAAAAATGTAGAAACCTCTAGAAGGCAGAAATATATAATCCAAAGGTGAATTTCGTGCCTCTTGGGTTCCTTGGGTTGCAAGGAGTCCAAAGTTGCAAAAAGAAAGCAATAAGAAACGAAAAGATCAATTAAATATTTCTTTATTAAGAAAGAAATTGAAAACAATGATAAAATGTGGAAAATAAGTGGAAAGAGGCATAATTGAGTTATCCTTGGTGGATTTTCCTATCCATGAGGTTTCTAATATTAAAAGGAATGCCAATGAGGAAAATAAAAAGAAAGATAAAGTGAAATCCTCAAAAAGAGATATTTTAATAAGAAATAAACAAGATAATGAGGAAATAATTGAAATAGATGCATCTAGAAGGATAATAAGTATCCTTAAAAATGAAATTTGAAATATTTGAGTTTCTTGGGATCCACGGAGTCCTAATGAAGAAAAAGAAAGAGAAAATACTAATAATAGAAAATAAGAAGATAATGTGAATACATTATTAATTGATTAAGTGGTTTTGTTAAAAAGAAAGTATTTCCTACTAAAGGAAAATAGGATTTCATGCCAATGGATTAAAAAGCAAGAACAAAGAGAATAAGAGGGATGATTTTTGAGATCCTAATATCAAAAGAAGAAGGAATATTAAAGAAATATGAGAGAGAGAGAAACTAGCTTCTTAATGAAGGAATCACATTCCTATTAGGAAGGGGCATTTCTCATTCATGGATGAGAACTGTAGGGCGTGGATGCTCTCCCCTATAAAAGAGGTAAGACCTTGGTTCAAGTTCAGGATGGAATCCCATGCAATTCTCTTCTTTCTTTCTTCTTCTTTGCACGCAATACTATCCAAGGGAAAGCATGCTACCCCAACGCAACCAGGCGTCGTGGAGAGCTTACAATGGAGACATGACGCTTCCACGACACCACGGAGGGGCACAACCGTCTTCCCCATGCTTTGAAGCTTGCACATAGTCATTGTATGGCTACAGGACAGCCATGTGTTGCGGAACCAAGTAGGCCTGAACCACCACCCTACCTACGACCCAAGGGGTGCCTTCCAGTGCACAGAGGGAAGGTGGAGATGGGGGGCCAAGTTCTGTGGAGTTTTCAGCCTTGGAGGGAGGGAAAACAACCTCGTGATCAGTTGTTGGTCCAGCCGCCTAGGGTTCCCGAGCTGGGAGATGACGGGGGAGGTGTTGGACGGTTCTGCCCTCCGCAGGCTAAAAGAATGCTTAACTCAACCGAGGGTATTTCAAACATTTCAAAATGTTTCCAACATAGATGCAAAGCAACGTTGCATGGAGATAGAGGTGACGTGGCATCCTCGGATTGGTCCAAAAATATAAACTTTGCAAAATTCATATCTAAGCATTGGTAACTCCGATAGTAGCAAATAATATATGCAAATTTCTCAAAAGAAATGAGAGGAATTTATTAAAAATGGTTTTAGAGGCTAATTCATCTTGAAATTCGAAAAGTAGTGTAATTTATCTACTTTAATAAATTAAAGATTAGGAAATCCTATTTGGAGATGACTAATGTGTTTAGTAGGGTTTAATGGATGATTAAAGTTGATATTAACCTGTTAATTGTAAAAAGGTACATTAAACACAAAAAGGATGAACTTTGCATGTAATTGGTTAATTTAGAGTTTGATGTGCATAAATATGCTTTAATGGGCCTTGAAACCCTAATAATGGTAATTATGACTCTTATTAGCGTTAATTGTTCAAAATATGATTAAAGTCGAAATATTATAATTCTAAGCTCTTTCGAGTATAAACGTTTCTAATTGTGAATAAATACCCTTAATGTAGTAATTATGGTTTTCTAATGAATAAAAAGGTAGAATTAATGACGAATGTAGTTCATATGTGATTTAGATTATAATGAACTATGAATTGATGATAAAAGATCATAATGATTTTGTCATGGACTAAAAGGATAAAAATTTTTGCATTAATGGAAAAGAAGCTTAATGGACTTAATTGATGTTTAATTGTGCCTTAATATGAAATTAGTATTATATGTTGCTAAAAGGTAACCTTAATATCTTTTGTGAAGAATAGACGAGATAAATAGGGTTTATGAGTAATTGTATTAAATTAGGGTTTAAAATAGTAAAAGGTTAAGGAAAACCCTATTTGCAATGGAAACCCTAAAAGTAGACTAGAAACCCTAGGAAGCGAGCTATATTTAATAGATCTTGATGACATGAGTAATAAAAGGAAATTGTATAATTATTTCATGATCTTGATATGTGTGCTTGCTTGCTTGGACTTCTTACTTGCATGGATTATTCTGTCTCAAATCAGCCTGACAGGTATGTGGTTACTCTTATGAATAATCACATTAGATTCACGGCGATTTCTGAAAATTTTTATCGGTTGCTTGGAAATAACTGTTGGATGCCTTTTATTTCATGCAACTATAGAGTGGCTATGACTATCACTATAACTGAGTATATAACTGGCTTAGATTCGGATCCTCCTCAGTGTCTTTGCAAATGTTAAAAAGGGTAACCTAGAGAAAGGTCTAGGCTATCATGAGTTCGAAATTGGGCTACCCACATGTAATGCCATGAGACTCTTTAACACACCATGAGTTAAGGAGTGGGCTACCTACGTGTAGTGCCATGTGACTCAATCCTAGAAACTGATTCACCTGTTAGGTTGGATCATGAGCGGTTTAATGGGGATCTACCATAAGGAAGGTAGCATCCAGGTCCACTATAGGGACAACGTAGAGGATAGGGTATGAATGGATTGCATAGTTGTATTTAAAACATAAAATTGTTTGTTAAATTGTAATTGACTGCAATACATTGTTATAGATAATTGCATGATTAATGTTTCCCCCACATACTAGCTTTATGCTGACCGACGTTTTGTTTGTCGGTGTTTTAGGTACCAAGCTAAAAGGACAAACAATAAATCATCATATTGTGAAATACATGAATTAAACAACAATAAGGATTACTTAGAGTAGAATTCATAAGTGGATAGAAGTTTAGAGATCGAAGATTTCAAAAGGTATGAAAAGTTTTTTTACCATAGTTTTTCAATATAGTCTGGTAGAATTTGATCATTATTATTGATTATTTGTCAAACCTTTGATCCGGAAATTGGGATAACGGCTCTGACCTTCTGGTCTCCTATAATTGGGGGTTACCAGGAGGCGGAGTCATTACATCCCTTTAATGGGTGGGTAAGTCGACGCCTCTACAACGATATATTCTTGACTTTTTAGTCGAAATGGCTTCAACCCCTACAAATTTATGTAAAGAATCTTATATGCATATATACACAAACATATCATCTTGAACAGACTAGCTATTATGTCATAAAAATACTTATAGAGGTTGTGCTAGGTGATGGGTCTACAGGATTACTCCCAACCACTTCTACAGTAGGAGAAAAGCGGCCCGCCACAGGTATTGTCTGAGTGGCAGGCTGAGACGCCTGTCACTTCTCCATTGCTTCTTGGATTCTCTTCTCAATTAACGAATCTACCTATACATGGATAAAAGAAATGCTAGCTTTTGATTATTGAATTCCCTTTTGTAATAACATTCTAAAATAAGAACATGTTACCTCAACTTGTGAAATTCCCGCTTTTGGGACAGGTTTGTGTTGGGATGGTCCAAAGAATACTTTAATGCCCACACCACCGCCTACACCCCGAACACGTCCAGGATGCTCTGGGTTACCCAGAGCAAGTGTCAGTTCATCCCTTGTACCCTGAGGGATGAACATGCCTTCCTTCCTCTTCTCGTGCAGCTCCTGCTAATCACCATCCACAAAAATTATTAAGTAAACATAACAATAATCAATATCAATCGATTGCTCTCAGAGTTGATTTTTATCATTTTTGCATCCGCCTCAGCAGTTGCGGGCTTTGGTATGTCTCCCTTATTGTTTTGCCTCCCAACTATCCACATAGCATGGCGAGGTAGAGGTGTGGGAGCAGTATTAGAGGACTCTGTTGTCTCCTGAGTAGTAGTAGGCTGAGCAGACTCAGTCTGTAGTCTTTGGCAAATGCCTACATATCCTCTTGGACCGATTGTGTGGTCGTGCACATTCATTGCACGCCTTTCTCCTTGTGCCTCACTGAGGGCCTAGTTAGTTTGCACATTGATTCGGTTAGTAACACTAAAGGTTAATCTTGAATAGGTGAATACATAAAAATGTATATTAATTAAATTGGGAGTGGCGCTTAATACCTTAAATTCATCTATTTTTCTTTGTGTAACAAACATCTCCCAGTCTTTGGGGTCTAGGTAGTTCCATTGCTTTGTGGCTTCCTTTTTCCTAAATTTATTTTTTAAAGAGAATACAAACAAAAATTATTATTGTAGAGTTAGTGAAATAGTGATCAATGTCTAGAATTGGAAATCAATCAAGAACCTCTTATCAGCATCGCATATGTAATCTTGGGTGAGATTGGTCCAATAGTTCCTTATGACCCTCCCACAGTATTGCATCAAACATTTACGATGCAACTTTTCATCCAGATCAAATATGCTCTGCAATTAATTAAATAGAATTGTTATTAACTAGTATCCTAAAAATTAGTAATCTCCACAAATAGAATTACAAATAATAATAACTCACGCATAGTTCCTTCCATATGTGGTCTTTCTTCCCCTTAGGAACTTTATGCCAGGATTCTAGGATAGGACTGCAATGGCCACGAGTAAGAACCCCAAGATATGAAACAAATGAGTTGCGGTTCACTCCATATGGATTTCCTGCATGATCGAAATCCACAGCCAATTTGGGTCCATTGCCCCTTTGTTGTATTAACTTGTTCATCATTGTGATGCCCCTCACTTTCTCAATTTTCTTTTGTTGCTCATCAAGTGTTGTAATTTCTTCAAGGGGTACATCAATAACCTAAAATTTGATAAAAAAAACACACTTACATGATATAATTATAAATGAACATGTAGATAGAAACCTTAGGGATATATTGTTAAAACTTACATTGTTAGGCGGCGCAAGCACATCCTCACCTCACAATGATCATCAGCATGGTCATCATTGGAATGCTCAGCCATCTAAAAGTTCACATTCAAATTATAAATTTCACATTGTAAAGTAACACTAATTGTAAAGTACACATTCACATTGTAAAGTAATTCACATTATAAAGTTCACAATAACATTATAAAGTTCACATTTACATTGTAAAGTAATTCACATTGTAAAGTTCACATTCACATTGTAAAGTAATTCGCATTGTAAAGTCCACATTCACATTGTAAAATTCACATTTAGAAAAATAAAACATATAAAATATATAAACACTCATGACTTTAATATTGTGATCTTTTATCAATTAACAATCCTTCATTGTGATCCCCACGAACAAACAAGTCATTGTGATCCCCAGTTTCAATGTTTGGTGGTGTTGGTAACCCAACTGAGAATGGACTGGAGTCATCATACTTATCATAGTACTCTTCTTCATCTATAGGATCTTCAATGAACTGCCTTTTACCATGAAGAAAAACCAACCATTTATCATTTGCAGGATCATCGATATAAAATACTTGTTTCTCCTGTGATGCCAATATGAATGGTTCACCCTTCTCGCCAATCTTTTCAAAGTTCACTAACGTGAAACCCAATTCATCCACTATAACTCCTTTGTTGTTGTAAACCCAATTACATTTAAAGAGCAGAATTCTGAAATCTACAAAGTCAACTCCCATATGTCTTCAATGACACCGTAATATGACATTTTAGCTTCACGTAGACTCTTATCCTTTGCACTTGAAAAAAACAATGAAGATGCTTGAAGGGTGACCCCACTGTTTTGGACGACATTCTTATCATCTGGACACTTTGTGTAAGACAAGAATCCATTTATGTCAAACCCTTCATAAGACATAACATTCAATTTTGGTTTAAAGGAGAGGCATTTGATGGTTTACCAAGCATTCACAAAAAGCTTTCTTCTCCTTTCTAGACAATGTGTAACAAGTGGGAGGTAAATATGTTCTCTGATCACTACTAACTACTTCTATTAATTATGTCCCTATTCCCATTTCACATAGGTCCATTCTGGATTTTATCCCATCTTTAGTCTTACCTGGTATATTCAATAGAGTATTAATGACGCTATCACATACATTTTTCTCAACGTGCATGACATCGATACAATGCCTGACTGTCAAAGAACTGCAATAAGGAAGATCCCAAAATATTGACTTCTTCTTGAATAAAGACTTGTCAGTCTGTGTGGCCATCATTCATTGTGATCTCTTACCAAATTCATTGGTGACGTCTTTTACTCTTTCATAAACATCCTCCCCTGATATAGGTTTAGGGGCACTTTGTTCCTCATTTCATCCATTGAATGCTTTGCACAACCTACAATACAGATGAAATTTTGGAAGAAACCTTCGATGACCAAGATATACAGTCTTTCTGCCATGTTTTAGTCATATTGAATCAGTGTTCTCTTCACAAATAGGACACACTTTCGATCCTTTGACACTGTATCCAGACAAATTCCCATACGCTGGAAAGTCATTCATAGTGCAAAACAAAAAAGCGTGCAAACGAAATGTCTCTCTTCGTGAAGCATCATAGGTAATCACACCTTCACCCCAGAGCTTCTTCAAGTCATTAATCATAGGTTCAAGATAAACGTCGATATCATTTCTAGGTTGTTTAGTGCCCGATATCAAAGACGACAGCATAACGTACTTATTTTTCATACACAACCAGGGAGGAAGATTGTATATAACAAGCATAACTGGCCAAGTGCTATGTTGGCTGCTCAACGTCTCATACAGATTCATCCCATTTGTACAAAGCCCAAGTCTTAGATTCATGTCTTCTTCACCGAATTCAGGGTATAATAAATCAATCTTCTTCCACTGTGGGGAATCAGACGCATGTCGTAGGATCCCATCATTATTTTTCTTAACATCTGCATGCCACCTCAAATTTTTCTCATCTATAGGATTGGAAAACAAGCATTGAAACCATGGTATTATAGGTAGATACCACATCACCTTGGCAGGAGAACCAGTTTTGGACTCCCCCAAAGTCATCAATTTATACCTTGACGCACCATATTTCGTACAATCATTCAAATCCACATAGTTTTTTTGAAATAATACACAATCATTCAGGCATGCGTGTATCTTCTTGGCCTCCATTCCCATTGGGCACAACAATTTCTTTAACTGGTATGTTGAGATTGGCAGCTCGTTTCCTTCAGGAAAAAATTCTTTCAACAAAGACAACAATGACATGAAGCTTTTATCGCCGCATCTATTGTTAGCTTTCAATTTATACAATCTCAACACATCGTTGAGCTTCGTAAACTTACAACCTATGTATAACGGTATCTCAGCATGATGCAAAATGTTTCTAAACATGGGAGGTGGATCGGTGTGCTCTACCCCACAACTATCCAGCATCGCATCAATGATGTCTACTGCAACCGGTTCATTCACATCTACATCATCGAAGGCAATTTCTTCTTCCACACAAGAACTACTATCGACATCCACTGATTTTAGGTTTGAAATCTCTCCATGTCAGTGCCATTCTATATAGCCTTGTATAATCCCGTTGCACATGACATGACTTTTGATTTCATCACCAATGTTGACTTTCAAGTTGTTACCACAATGCCTACATGGAAAGTAGAACCTATCTCCAGGTTGTTTCCTATGTTCCCCGAAAAATCTAATAAACTGGTCAAGACCAGAAATAAACTTGGGGGTGTAGTGATTTGGAATGGACATCCATGATCTATCCATTCTATGATCAAAGAGAAAACTAGTATATATTAGAATAAGATTAGGGTCTAGGGTTAAAAGATTAGGGTTTATGGTTAAAACATTAGGGTTTAAGATCTTATATATAATTAATGGTTAAAACATCCTAAGTGATATTAGGTGTTCAAGAATAGTCCCAAACCAGGGACTATCTAAGATTTACTCCTAATGAGTAAATCGTGGACGGGTTTCTAGGCCAACAAATACATGTGTTGTCATTCTTATATATAATAAATGTGTACCACCTATCCAATTCTTGAACACCTAATGTCACTAGTAAGTGTATAATGTGTACTGGGTTTTCAAGAAAATTTCAGCAGCATTTCCTCGCTATTCTCTAAGTACATATGTATTTAGAGAACAAACGGGGAAATGCTACCGAAATTTTCTTGGAAACCCAATACACATTATACATTTACATCATAAGTGAGATTATGTGTTCAAGAACAGTCCCAAACCGGGGACTATCCAAGATTTACTCCTAATGAGTAAATCTTGGAAGGGTTTCTAGGCCAACAAATACATGTGTTGTCATTCTATAACATTGACTTCAACATTTCGAGTGTCCATTCATGGTCATCATCAAGATAAAGATTACACATAAAATTAGTATGACCTAGGGATGGATAGATTCATAATTGATTTCAAAATTTCAAACTAGATCATGCATTATCATCAATCTACATCATACAACAGGGATTCATGTAGATGTTAGGGTGACATCACTACAAAATCAGAGATTTATCATTAAGGTTTTAATATCTCAGATAGATTGATCACAAGAATTCAGCAATATAGTTAATTCAAGATTATGGTGAAATGTGTATTAGGGCTTTAATATCTTAATTCAACATGCATCAAAATTTACAGAATTAGGTCAAGCATTAATATTCAATTGCAAATGTATCTTCTTCTTCTTGTTCCCTCCTTTCCAAATGGATAAAAGCAAGGCACGCCCTGTGGGCTAGACACGACCATGGTTGTGCTGGCCAGCGCGGACGTGGTCGGCCAACACAGACATTAGGTCTTAACCAGCTACCTCAACCACATGTGCGAGCAGAGGAGGAAGAAGAGGAGGAAGAGGGTACCTCAAGCGACGGCGGCGACCAACAGGTGCAAGCAGTCAGCAACGAGCAGGTGAGGAGCTCTAGAGAGTGGCGGCGGCGACCAGCAGGTGCAGAGTGTGCAGGCGAGGATCGAGCAGGTGCATGCGATTAGGTGTGTGAGGAGCATGTGCGGCGGAAGACGAGAACAACTTCGGAGGCAGAAGTGGCATCGACCACAGGAGCTAGCTCTGGCAGCGTCGAGAAGGGGAATTTCACAGCTAGCTAGTGATCGACGTAACAGAGGGGGATCGAGCAAGAGTCTGTTTCTCGTGGGGATTATTAAGTTAACAATGGCATTAGTTATCTACAAAACTGACACCTAACATCCATCAACGCCGGTTGCCAGAAAAAACCGACATCCATTGGACAATCTTAACCATAAAATTTTGCATGGGACGACGCGTGAAACCTTATCAGCGTCGATTTTTACACAAAAATTGACGACCTTTGGAGGTAATTTTTTTTTCCATTAGGCATCGGTTATTTGGTCAAAAAACCAACATCGTATGTGAAACTTTGGGAGTAATTTTTTTCACTCAAAAAATTGGATTTGCAGGGCTATTTTAGGCGTCGGTTCATAATAGGCAACTGATGCTAAATAAAAAGTGATACCCGTGTCTGGCCGGTCTTCAAATACAGATGTCAGTCTCTGTAATTAGCCGACATTGTAGGTTTTAGGCATCAGTTTTCGTTAATAACTGACGCCTCTAAATGTGACGTTATAAGCTATTTCTGTAGTAGTGACGGGCCAAAAAATTAGTGACATATCAGTCAATGTTGCCACTACAATGACAAATAGTCAAATTTCTATCAACTAGTCCACCTTTGGTAAAGATCGCGACAGTAGAGAATAGGCTCAAGCATCTTGAATATATATTGCTGCCATTTACACATCAAAATATCACAATATCTGAGGCACTACCGCAGCCATCCTCAATTGCTTATTATTCGGGTACTATGTTGTCCCCACATACTCAACATGTTATGTATGCACTATAAGTGTTCCGCAAGAATTGCTCATTTCACCACTAGTAAGTTATGATGTTGAAGTAGTTCTATGGCACCAAGAACTACATGATTAGAATTTCACTTGATTAGTTATTAACAATTCGGTGAATTAAGGTTGCATAAAATAAATGGACACACAAACCCTAATTCATCTCTAACAAGCATTAACATATATCAAATTCAAAAGATATCACACATATGAAACTTATTGTTCCTCATCTCATCATCACATGATAATATGTACTTGCCATTTCTGAGACTGCACTTGTCATCATACTATCACAGGATATGAATCCTTATCACAATATCACAGGGTATCAACCCTTTTCAACATAAGAGGATTACATCTCATTCAGTGCTAAACCTTTCTCAAAAGTTACAAAGACCATCATGTCATTTCCTACAAGTTCATAATTATCTATCTATGCCTTATAACAAGGCTCAACAACATCACCACATGTTTGATACACAGACTCAACGTAATTTGCATTAAGGAACTAAAAGATGTTCATAAGATAACATCACATGATTATCTTAGAAATTAAGAGCATTCCTTTATTATCTCAACATACAAAATATCTAGGTATGATTGGACATCATCAAACTTATAGTGTACAAGTTTAGCGTAAGGAAGCATAGATCATGAAGCTATAATGACCATCCATTAACACAATGGAGTTTCAATAAATCATTAGGAAGGATATTCCATCATTATATTAATTAATTCAAGAAAAGATAACATGATTAACCACCATTCTCTACTTGATTTAGGGTTAGGTTTAACAAGGTAGGTTACATTAAGTTTATAGTTTAACATTCATTCACAAATCTTAACCCATAGTATCCCCATATAATCTTAGATGAATCAGGAACAACACCATCATCATACATGATACCATTATCAAGTATGGATCCACACAAAACTCAAGGTGTAACCATTCAATTATAGTATACTAGAGTTCCATAACAATAAGAGTGATACCATTGTTCTATTATTCCATGAATTAAGGTTTATCATAGTTAACCATCAACATCTGAGTTAATTAGAATTAAGATAACAAACTATATCTCATTAGGGTTTCATGTCAACATGATAGGGTCATTATCCATTTTATTCACATGAGGGAAAAGGTAAGACTACCTTATAAAGGTCAAGTAATCATTGGTTACAACATCATTCAACCCATATCACCATACCACAATGTCACCCAAAACCATTGAATGTTGAAAAAGGTAAGACCATTGGTTATTTACATGAGTAAACACTTAAACAAACCACCTATAGATTCACGGAGTTGTCACTAGAAAGTCTCATCATCTAAACCTAGTCCTCCCTTAAGTAATAATAGAAAGGATATCAATAATTGTAGGGATAAACCAATCATCAAATGTGAGGGTAAAACCCACCACCAGTTGCATGTTTAAAGCATATCATCGATGGACAACAAACAGATCATAAAATTGACATATAATTCAGATTATTAGAACTCACATATAATTCTTGGATTCATTCTAATCCTTGGGATGTTCAGGCATCAATTCACAACCATTGGATCAAGTTTAAATTTTAAAAAATATCAATTTATATGTAGGTTTAACCCTTGGATCATATAAACAAAGAAACCATCAATTTAAGGCTTAATTGAAGCAACTCATGATACCAAGTTACACCATTGTGTGGTAATCTAAACCACCAACAATTGTGAAACATTATGCCACCATCAGTTGATGAGATCAATACTACTATCAATGAACACCATCGGATGTTCGACTATCATCGCCATTGGATCATATCATCTTTAGGGAACTAAACCATCAATCATTGAGCTTCCAAATGAGTCTAGAATGGAACTAAGGTGTGACCAATGATTAACATTATCAGATGTCACCATGGGTCATGACCATCAGTTTCCGCAAAGGCATCTCCATCAGTTATAATATAAGTTCATGCATTGGTTCATGTATAAAATTGAAAATTAGCCTAAAAACTAAGCATATGCCATCGTTTGATAGGTACTTAGCACCATTGGTTGGTATATAGAAAGAACCAAGTCTTCCTCTACTACAAGAAGTTCACCCAAATGATTTCAGGTTCATATAAAACTATAAACTAATCAAGGAACACAATAAAATTTGAAATCCTAAGCAAGAATAGCTTTTATATGTATAGATCTTCATTTTTGAGCAAGAACATGAGTAATAAAGCTTGTAGTACACAATAAAAGGGAAGAGGGTTATAAAAGTCGCCTCTAAAGAGAAGAACATACTTCTTGCAGCTAGAAACATGAGCAAAGAAGTCAAGAAAACCCACGATTTAGGTCTGAATTCAGCTAAGTAGGCACCCTTCTCCATAAGGAAGTAATATCATAGATGAAGAAGCAAGAAAGGTAGATTCTTAAGTTCTAAAGAAGCTTCTACCATGGAACAACAAGGTTAGGACCTAGAGAAAGGTGGGGGAAGAAAAATAAAGAAAGAAACAAAGGGAAGAAGAGATACTTACTCGTTTCAGTCAAGATCTCCAAGAAGGAGCTTTTTAGAAACCGTAAAGGAAGCAAATTTTAACCCTAGATGCTTCTACCAAGAACATCCACACCTTCTTCTTCCTTGGAAATATCATCCATAGTTGAATAGAGGAAAGATAAAGCTCATAGCAAGAAGGAATTGGTAGAGTGTTGTAACAAACTGAAATTCATGTATGATATTAGTTTCAGCCTTTTTCTAAGCTTTTCTTTCATTTATGCCCTTGATGTTGAATTAGTGGAAATTATTAAGGTTTGGTGTATATTTGTTCCCAATATTTTACTTTGTAAGGATTTAAGCACAAATATCTTAGTGAAAGTTACTAATGGGTTTAATTTGCAAAGGTCCACTTACAAGGGATACGGATAAAATAAAAATTGGTCTAGAATTTTTTATGGCTTTTGTAAAGGAAGAAAATCCTAAGAGTGAAGATAATGTGACAATAAATGAATGTCTTTTCCCATTGAGTGAATATAAGGATAAATTGCCTAAAAATTATAAAAGTGGAACTGAGAGGATAATTCTAAATCCAAATTCATTTCATTTGAGTGTAAGTTTGCTTGGGTGATAAATTTTAGAACTTTTGGAAAATTGGTAATAATAATTGAATTAATTGAAAAGGGAAAATAGAAGATAAATTAAAAATACAAAATAAAATTATCAATTACTCTAGAAGTAACAATGGATGCCAAATGTGTGTTCTACATATTAAAATATACCTTTGAGATGAATTTTCACTCAATTTGGAGAATATTTGATTAAAGAGTGAAATTAGGAGAGAGAAAATGTTTAGAACCTTCAAAATATTAAATAAGTGATCAAATAGTTACAACATGTAAAATTAATGGCAAATTCGTATCCAATGCACTTAATATGACTTGTGAGTGAAGTTTCATCAAATTTAGAGAATCTTATCACCATTAATGAAGGAGGAAAGAAAAAATAAGTTTTGATTTATTTAACACATTCAAAGCTCCCAAAAGTAATGAAATCATTCTTGGAGTTTCTTGGGGTCAAAGGAGCCCCAATAAAATCGATTGTTTCAGCTAGGGTTTGGCTCTTCTAGGGTTTATGCGCGGCGGAGGTTTCGGCGGTCGGGGAGGCCGGGGTGGTCGGGGATGTTTCGGCAGTTCCCGTCCACCGGAGACAGCGATGTGTGAGGAGGAAAGACAGACGGAAGAGATGGAAGGTATGGAGGGAACTGGTGGGCTAATGGAAGACGAAGACATCACGATTACAGAAACCTTTGCGGCGATGTCCACCGATCCTGAAGGAGGGAAGGAGGGGCAGCCGTCGGACACTAACTTTAACAAACATGACAAGTTGGTGGACTTGCACAACAATCCTCTGGTGGAGACTGTTCGGACGAGCAAGAAGCAATCTCAACATGAGATTCTCAGAAGACTGGGTATTTCACTGAACTTTAATGAACGCAGGAAGGAAGCAGCAAGTAATAAAGAAAATAGCGATGGTGGGATCCCAGGCGCACAGGCGGTCGAAGAGTTTCCGCCATTACAAGGCGGGAAAGGCGGGGATGCGTTGCCAGCAGTGGCAGCGACAAGGAAGATTGTGTCTTATAAAGACATCATTATCGACGGCGATGGCGGCGGCAAGCTGCCGTTTCTCGGTTTTGAGGAACCGAACGCTAAACTCCTAAAGGAGGACATTAGAACAAGCATGATACAGGGAGTGCCGACGTTCGAAATCGAACACGAGAGATTCGAAGCTCTGACGAGACCGTGGATGTACGCAGTCGTTGTGAAGGTTATTGCTAGGAATGTTGGCTTCCTCACGCTGCAGGACAGAATAAGGGCTATGTGGAGGCCAGGTGGGGTCTTCAAACTCATTGATCTGGAGAACAATTACTTTATCGTAAAATTGACGCGAGAAGACGATTATCTAACAGCCCTTACAGGAGGGCCATGGCCATTGATGGGGTCCTATCTCTGTGTGCAACCATGGGACAGATCATTTTCACCATCATCAGCCAACCCAAAACACATGGTAGTGTGGATTAGGATCCCACGCCTACCTATTTTCCTTTACCAAACACAGCTTCTCGAGGAAGTCGACAACATGATAGGAACTACAATTAAGGTGGACTCGAATACTGATCAGAGAAGGAGAGGGAAATTCACAAGAATTGCAGTGAAGTTAGACACCAACAAACCATTGGTGCCAGAGATAATGGTCCAAGGGGTGAGGTACAACATTGAATACGAGAACCTAACAAGCATCTGCATGTTCTGTGCGAAGATCGGTCACCTAGCGAAGGAATGTGTCGAAAGGAAAAAAGCCATTGAAACCCAGACAAGTATGGGGAAGCAACCTGATTGTGCGGAAGCATCGGTAAGGCCATTGGGAAACTTCTCGGAAAACCTACATGCACAACCATTCATCAGGCGAGCAAGGAAGGAGAAGGACACACAAGGGAGGAAGGGCGGCATTCCAACATCTAACAAATTTGTGGATTTGGACGCTGACGAGGAACAGCAGGAGGGCCTGAGATTGGCAGGTAATGTCGGTCCTAAACCAGGTTTTGAATGGAGACAGTGGCAGGCAATGAACAAAAAGAAAAGAACGGTAGAGGACATCAACAGAAGCGGCACCAAGACACAGAGCAAAGGGGAGAAGACGCGAGTTGGAAGTACAGAGAAACAACATCGAGCAGTGGTCATCGAAGGCGAGAACACGGTGATTATCCCTGAAGGGGAAGCCGACCAGCAGGAAGGATTCACCTTTGTAATGGGTGGAACGGAGACGAGGAAGACAACTGCCAGCAGTCCGAGTAAGGCGATGGCGTTTGGGGCATCTGTAGGGATTCACCTTAGGAACAGGAAGATTATCAATTCAAAAGATCTTTCGAGGAATGGACCAAGGAAGAAGAACAAAAGGAATGATGAGGCACTGACTGAATGTGAATTGGGATCAGAGGTCCCGAGAACTACTGAAATGGTTACCCAATGAAAGTGGCCACATGGAATGTCCAGGGTATCTGTGGGAAGGATACCCAAAATACAATACGAGATCTATCCCGGATCTATAAGATAGACGTTCTTGCTGTCCTGGAGACTAGAACTAGCGGCTCAAATGTTGATAGGATTGTAAAGTCGCTGGGGTACGACAGCTCTTACAGAGTCGAGGCGACAGGCTTCTAAGGAGGTATTTGGGTGCTATGGAAGAAGAGGATTGGGGTGATGGAGATCGTAGCTGGACATAAGCAATTCGTACATTGTCGAATCAACAAATAGATGAGCCTCAAGTTCTTATATGCGAGCACAAAACAGGCAGGAAGACGCCTGTTATGGGATCATTTACATACACTCGCAGAGACTTCGTCGTCGCCATGGCTGGTGGCGGGCGATTTCAATGCGGTTCTTCGAGCTGATGAAAAGGTGGGGGGTGAACCTGTCTCAACTAGTAGCTGCAGGGAGTTTGCCATGGGTCTCACGAATGCAGGGCTGGAGGAGTTGGGGACATCTGGTCCAAAGATGACTTTTAGAAGAGGGTGGTTGACGGAGAAATTAGATCGGGCAGTAGCAAACCAAGTTTGGTTGGAAATGTTCCCAGCAACTACTGTTGATGTACTGCCGAGGATTAACTCGGATCATTCTCCTATACTCATTACAACAAATGACAGCACCAGGAAGTACGTGCATCATCCAAAGACAAGCACAATCTGGGATATGCGAAAGTCTTTCCCGAGCTTTTTTAAGGAGAATTGGGATAGCAACTTACCCTATCATGAAGCTGTAGCTATGATGATGAGCAGGTCTGTTCATTGGGACAGAACTGAACGACGACACCTCACAGAAAGGAAAATGACTCTGTTGAACGAGATAAATAAGCTCCAATCGAAGATCAGCGGGAGGTGGGACGAGAAGCACGACGAGCAAATGACCGATCTGCAGATGGAGTACAATGACATCCTCAACGCTGAATGTGAAGAATGGAAACAGAGAGTGCGCTGCGATTGGATGAAGGCAGGAGATGCCAATACCAAATATTTCCAATTGTTAGTAAAAGCTAAGAGACAGAGGAACAATATTACGAGACTGAAAATGGAAGAAGGAACCTGGGAGGAAGACGAGACTGCAATCAAGAGTATGGTGAGAAACTTTTTCATCAATCTATTCAAGAGGAAGGAAAGGCAGAGAAGCACAGAAGCTGTTGAGGCATATGCGGGTACTTTCACACGTATCTCTGCTGAGGAGAGGACGTGCATGGGGCATCCACCATCCAAGGAGGAAATCAAAGAAGTTTTGATGAATATGAATCCTGTAAAAGCACCAGGACCCGACGGTGTAGATGCCGGTTTCATCCAACGGAACTGGGATCAGCTGGGCGAGTCTATCTATCTAATGATTTCTAGTTGTTTTGCAGGAGAATTGATCGCTGACAAATTAGCGGATGCTACACTGGTTTTGATTCCCAAAATGCAGAACCCGGAGAATTGTAGCCAACTGCGACCAATTGCGCTGAATAACGTCGGACTCAAGCTACTGTCCAAAATCATGGTGGAGAGAATCAAACCTTACTTGCCCGACTGGATTTCACCCGCTCAAAGCAGCTTTGTTCCGAGGAGGTGAATCACAGATCACATTATCTTGGTCTAGGAGCTTGTTCACTCGATGAGAGTCAGGTCGGGTAAAAGTGCAGCTATGGCGATCAAAGTGGATCTCTCAAAGGCGTATGATCGCATGGAGTGGGATTTCATAGAAGACACACTGCGCAGAACGACTATACCTGTGAATATGATCACTATCATCCTAAACATCATCAAAGCAGGGGAGATCTCGATCAATTGGAATGGTGAGAACCTTACACCATTCAAGGCTTCTAGGGGGGTGAGACAAGGTGACCCGCTATCCCCGTATATCTTTGTACTTTGCCTAGATAGACTAAGCCAAGCGATTGCAGCTCAAGAGCAGGAGGGGAACTGGAGGCCGTTCTGAGCTGCAAGGGGAGGCGTTGGAGTCTCTCATGTCTGTTTTGCAGACGACCTCATTCTCTTTGGAGAAGCATCCACTCAACAGGCTCGCACCATGATGAAGGTTTTGAAGAATTTTGAACAGGTATCTGGACAGATGTTAGCAAAGGAGAAATCAGCTGCGTTCTTTTCCACCAACACCCCAACTACTGTAAGAAGGGCAATCTCTAGAATTACGAGCATATGCCAGACAAGCAATCTCGGGAAACACCTGGGAGTACCGATTATCCATGAGAGACCCAAGAAGGAACTATACCTGGATATTATCCACAAGGTTGAAAACCGCATATCTTCCTGGGCGAACAATTCTCTATCTCTAGCAGGCAGGAATACGTTGGTCAAATCAGTCCTCAACACCCTCCCGGTTTATTTGATGCAGTCGACGATTTTGCCGTTGGCGGTGTGTGATGAAATAGACCAAGTAGTGAGAACCTTCCTATGGAAAGGGGTGAGGAAACAAAGTGGCATTCACCTGGTTGCTTGGGATAAGGTCACGGCCTACAAAAGTGAAGGTGGGTTAGATATCAAAAGGGCGAGGGACCAAAATGAAGCTGCTATACAGAAAACCTGTTGGGACTTCATGTCAAATAGGTCTATGGTCTGGAAACATGTAATGAAGGAGAAATACTGGCATAAATCTAACAAAGCGAGAATGGGTGCGACGAAGTTATGGAGATCAATCATCCGCATACATGATGAACTGAGCACAGATACCGATAGAATCATAATGTCTGGAGCTACTACTACCGTGTGGACGGACAAATGGGTGGAAGGTGGTTGTCAACCTGAATTGAAGCAAGGTAGGAACATCCCGATGGTGCTTGAAGATCTGAAGGTCGAGGCAATGGTTGATCTACAGGGCAACTGGGACGCGGATTTTATCCGTTACTGGTTTGATGAGAACACAGTCAAGCTCATCCTCGCTATGCCTCCACCTGATCCTACTGCTGGACCCGATGAGCTGTGGTACTTACCGGATGAAGCCAGGCAACTCTCTACAAAGAGGATTTATCAGAAGCTACAACAGATGCACTCGACGAAGACACCGGGGAGATGGAAGACTATATGGCAACTCCAGGTGCCGGAGAGGGCCAAAATGCTAATTTGGTTGGGTCTGCATGGTGGCTTAATGACGAATGATGCAAGGATGAGGCGAGGTTTTAATGAGGATACTCATTGTCCGAGATGCAGAGGGGGAAACGAAAACCTCATGCATCTCTTTGTAAATTGTCCGGAAAGTAGGAAAATCTGGGAGCTAGTTGAGGAGGCTACCCAATCGAAGCTTATAGCGGGGACATCTTTTGAGCAATGGCTGCGGACCAATCTGCAGAGGAAGAAGGACAAATCGGATTGGAATTCATGGCTAGCAGTGACCTTATGGAAGCTTTGGGGAAGACGATGCGAAGTGTCTTTTCGAGGAAATGGAATCAGCACTGAGGCTTTGTTCAGCACAATCAAACAACACGTCACGATCTGTAGGAAAGCTTTTGCTTCAAAGGATAACTCGATAAAGAAGCCTAAGGCAGATGTACCGTGGACCTTGCTTGAGAGGGGATACATCAAACTCAACGTGGATGCTACTGTAAATAGGAATGCCATGGCTTCAGCTTATGTAATCAGAGACCACGAGGGTCAGTGGTTAGGAGGGGGCTATGATCAAGGCCATATCAAAAGTGTCCTCAAGGCAGAACTAAGAGCTATCACCATTGGCTTGCAGGAATGTAAGGGTCGCTTCAGCCACATGCATGTAGAATCTGATAGTAATAAAGCTATAAGTATGGTGCAAGGCAAAGTGGATATCCCGACCAGCTGCAAACAGGAGTGTCAATTTGTCAGGAAGCTTGCAAGCTCTTTCCAGTCAGTAGTTTTCTCCTTTAGAAGATGTTCTGGTAATAAGGTAGCTGATTTCTTAGCAAAATGGGGCAGGAGAAGGAGTGATTGTCGAGCTAGGTGGACTCAATGCCCTAAATTTCTCCTTGAGATGTTCAAAGGGGAAGCTACATTGAGTCACCATGTAATACCTTATGAGGACGAGCCTGTTGAGGGAACAGGATGAATAAAATGCCTCCCTTTTGTATCAAAAAAAAGCTCCCAAAAGTAAAACTAACTGCATATTCGGATTTGTCATATAAAGAATAGGCTTGGTGTCAATTTTCATTTAATTTGGAACATGTTTGCTCCTTCAAATGAGGACAGAGAAAAATGGAAATTAATACATCAACACTTTAGTCCTAGTTGGTTTAGGATTGCAATTATTTTTTCAGGCAATATTTTTCCTTTATTTTTCTTTTCTTCATTCCAGCAGACGACCCAGATTGATCGTCAGATCAATAAGATAGATAGGAATTACTCACCTAGCTCATGACTAACAAGGAAAGAGGACAATTTAGATTGGGATTTTGATTTGAAATGTCTCAATCGTTTCTTAATGAAATTGAATGATTTCTTCTCCTATTGTTTCCAAATTTGATTGTGTGTTGATTTATTCTAAAATTTTGTTGTTTTGTCAATATTTCAAGAAATCCCCAAACCTTTCTCTCCAATCAAGTTCGGACAGCTACCTACTCGCCTCCCTACACAACCTTACCTATAAATATCCCTACCCGAGGCTTGTTGGGTTCCCTAGCAACTCAACCATACCCTCAATTTCCCTTGCGCTCTCATGGGTGTTCTTTAGTGATCGAGTTTTGTCCCTATGCTTGTGGAAGATCGTGCTCAAGATCCTTGTCATCTCGGTCCCAATTGGCAAGCTCATCAGGTTCGTGATCTTCTACTCTTCTTATCGTATGCTTGTTTTTGAGTTTGATCAGCTCATGCAATTTTTCCCAAACCATGAGTTGTTGCTCATCGGCCATGGGGTGGAGTGATGAAGGGGGTGAATACCATGTGTGTTGTGTATCTTTTTCCCTTCTTGTTTTCTTCTTCTCTTAGTTTTCCACCCAAGGAAAAAGATGTCTTTTCACCCAATTTTTGTTTTTCTTTGTGGAGATTCAAGGTCACGCCTTTGACTCTTGACTTAGTCGGTTCTAATTGGGCCAAGTCACTAAGACGGGTCCCCTCTTTGATTTTTCTTTGATGCTTTGAGATCACATGTGTCTACGTGGCATACTCTTATTGGTTGATTTTCATAAAATCATAACTAATTATTCCCATGTCCAAAATTATAAATAAAATATTTTCTAAACTTAGAAAAGTATCATCTTTCAAATAAAATAGTTCCAAAAATTATTTAGAGTTTGTCTAAAGTAGTGTTTAGAAAATAAATCAAAAGACTAAAAATCACCAAAAATACGCCTAAATTTGTATAACTCCAAAATATACAATATTATATGTTTTCTTAATAAGAAAAACCAAAATAAGTCAAAGGTATTAGTTTTAGAGTCAAAATAGAGGTTGTGTTTGTAAAGTCCAGAAGTTAGCGTTCCCTTGCCTTTACTCATGAGTAAACCCTATTTCATGTTTAAACATTGAAAATAGGAAAATAAGCTTTGGAATCGAGAAAAGTAGTGAAGAAGAAGTAATTGGATCTCTTAAGAAAATGTATGTTCTTTCCTTACACCTAAGTAGGGAATATTTGTAACTTAACCTAGTTTCCCTAATGAGGCTTCTTTGAAACCCTAATTTTCCTTTTTGACAATTCATTTGCTATTTGCCTCAAAATCAATTTTAATGTTTATTTCTTGGGTCTTGTACCCCACTGCCATGCTTACTTTTACTTGATGCTTATACTTTCAATAGTTATTAACATGTTGATTTTATTAGACTATTGAACTAGTGTAGTGGTACTTTTGTACAACCATCCCTAGATAGGGCATGTGTAGATTCGCCCTAGGGATTGTGTTACTCTCCCTAATATAGAATATTTGTATGTGATTGGAATGTGTTAATCTCCCTCACCTATTGGTCGTGGTTAGGTAGGTGCCTCAACCCTATATAGTTCAGGTAGTCAATATTAATCATGCATGCAACCTTTTAACTATTTTTGTTATGGCAAGCCTCTACTTACTTATGCCTAATTCGTTTGACTATCTTCATCTTATGATGAAATTTTAGCCATATTTGATTATAGTTTTCTTATCTTTTGTTCTTGTTCATTTTTTCTAACACATACGTTGATTTTCTTTCCATTTTGTTGGTGTTTTCCCAACCACCCAGGGTTAGATCAAGGTGTTGATCAAGACCAAGAGGATCAGGTTCAGTAGTAGTAGATTCAAGTTTTACTATCAAGGATGACTAGGTTGCTTATTGCTAGATCCTTTAGTTTCTTTCTATTCTTTTCCTTTTCAAAGGAACTCATGTAGTGAACAAGAGTTCAAAAAGCAATGTTATAACTTAGTTTCTTTTAGTTGCCATTGACATTACATATGTATCTGGATCATGCTTATTTAGTTGGATAATTATACTTACATTCCACATGGTCTATTTTTTTCTTGGAAAAAGTGGATGTTTTGTATTTCCTTTAAATTTTAGTAAGGAGGTGATCTCACCTCTTTACAAGAGCAAAAGTGTAAAAACCTAGATTTTCTCACTCCTTTGACACAATGCCACCCTAATCATCTTTTGGATGTGTTGGAGTTATATATTGCTCAATTAATGAGATATGATTGAGAAATTACAACTTTGAACTAGGTTGTGCTATTTTGAGTACCTTAATAACATTGAAGATGATTTAAAATTTTGGGACTATTAAGCGTGAATACCTTGATCGAAATCCTGGTCCTTTTGATAGAGGGTGAAAATTTTGATCCAATGGTGAATATTTCACCTAAATCATACAATTTTGGAGAAAGTGATGACCATTGCAATTTTTCCTCTTTTCTAGCCATTTTTCTTCTTTTTCTCCTTGTTGGGCATCAACCCTTTAACTCCTCTTGTAATTTGGCCCCTTGGGAGCATACAACTTGCTTCCACCAGTGTACCCATGGATCACCAATCCAAGGGCCATGAATCACCGATTCAAACTAGCAATGACTGTTCATCTTCAACCCCTAACTCCCTAGAGGAATGGTGTGGTGTATGGGTGCCCATGTTGGGCATGCTCAGCCATGCCTCACACCCATTAAATGAACCTAATAGCTCCCTTCTTCTCCCTCTTCATTTTCCAAACATTTTTGTGTTCGTTCCCCTCTCTTTTCTCCCTCTCTTGTGAGCTTCAGTTGAAGCTACATTCATGGCTGCCACCTCCTATGCCCATTTCGGCATTTCTTGTCCAAAAACTTTTGGTAGCAACAAAGACCGCCAATGAGTCTGTGACTTCATGACGGACATGGACAACATGGTCTCGAGGCCTTTAGATCCCTTCATCTCCATTTTCCATGTGCCTCTAGTGACCTCCATGACTCAGCGCCGCCACATCCGCTAGTAGGGCTCTAGGGAAAGTCTACATGAGGGAGATGAGATCGTGGCCACTGGATGGCAGGGCTACGACCCATATCATACATTGGAATATTCCCTAGACTCCTGGAGTGTCGACCCACTTGACTGGTCAAAGGGTCAATCTCTAGACCAGCTCCTCGTTGGCACCCACATGGCCCATTGGTATCCAATGGCGGCGCGCCACATCAACACCCCCATTGAGGTATCTCTCTCTTTTCTCTTATGCAAATATGCCTTGATCTTACAAAATTCATAGAAAATGGTTCATAAGTCGAAATGGGATATATTATATATGAAAACTGATCTACTCAATGAGATCTATCCAATGAACCTAGCTTAATAAGATAATTTCTTTCATACATCATGTTATGTTGAAAATGGTATCAAATTAATATCGTTTACATATTAACGGTGATTAAATGCTCAACAATGATCATATCCTGATTGCACTTGACTTTTGTGACCCTATCAGATACATATATCATCTTGTGCTATTTGAATTGAAATTGATCATACCAAGTTCTAATAATGACTCTAATTTAAGTAATGAACCATGAAGTGTATGTAATATGGACTTTTATGCCAATCATCATTAAATTGATGCCCAAGTTGATTTTATGAACTCCAAATCATCATGTTTGATCTAGATCATTAACGTTAAATGATTTGAACACCCAAATGCCTTATGGATTACTCTTGTTCACTATTATGACTAAATGACCTAGTCATGACATAAAAGTGACCTAATGTGCATGTTGCAAATTTGGATATCTAATCTTGTATAAATGGCCACCCATTCTATTTGATGATTTAAAGTTAGTAACCTACTGATCTCTATGACACTAAATATATCTTGATCTATCTTGTACTCTAATGATGACCATATTGCATGAAAATGAGTCGATATGACTTAAATGGATGATATGATGATTAAGACTTCAATCATATTCAAATATTACTATTTTCCTATTAATATGATGGAAATCTAACTTTGAGATCCCTGATCTTGATAAAGATGTTTCACCTTAACTCGAAATGATATATGATGTAGCATGTAGTTTGATGATGATATTGCATGAAATTTGGAGATGTCAAAATCAATCATCATGATAAATGGATCTTAGATTAAGTGAAACACCCACCCTTGATGAATATGTTTAAGATGATCCAAGTGTTATGATGTTAATCTAGTCACTTGCTTGGCATGTTAGGATCTCTATGACGACCCATTTTCCAAGATCTAGTCATGCTTTCTATATATGGTTTTTCTAAATCAAGTTGTTAATCAATGTTCGTATCAAGGTACATTTTATCCTCCTATTGGCCAGACTAGTGGCATTGGAATTGCTTGTATGTATGAAATATAAGATGCTTGGCTATATACACTTGTTTGAGATATTGTTCCCTATGAATACTATGTGTTGGACTTGATTACATATGTTGAAAAAAATTGAAAACAAAATTATTGATTTCCATTATACAACCTTGTACACCTACCTATATTCTCGAGATAAGGGCACAAGGCTGGGTGTCCTACTTGAGTTGTCATGTTAGGACAGACCATGATGATACAAGGGTTAGCTCTTGGAAATGGCATTGAGGTCCCTTAAAAATAGGGTTAACACTTGACATTTTGTCTTGTAGTCCCTCATGTTGAAATAGGATAGCTAATCTTGAGCACTCTAACGAACCCCTTCATATGAGAAGTTGGTCAAAGGCCATATGATATTGTTGGTATAAGGGAAATGAACATAAAACACGCTTGCATGTTGATAAGAATCTTTAATCATGTCGTTGATTCTTTCTTGATATTTACTTTATGCTTTGCCAAGAAATAGATGTTCTTAAACATGTGATTTTATATGTTTTCCAACGTACTCAGAACAATTATGTTGATGTGTACCTATTTTATGATTTTAGGTAACAGGTAGACTATGAATCTCTAATGTTGATCAATGCTTCTACACATATGATAATCATGCTCTTACTCTGATTATGTATAATGACATGCAAATGGAATACACACGTTTGATATATGGGACCTAAAATCTTGTCAGGTATTAGTTTAGCATTCTTTTATGCTTTCTTATCTCATACCTTAGTTGTTGTTTGTGGTTTTATTCATGCATATGTTATGTGATCTATCCTATAGATGGACGCTCGTGTCCACTCGCCTTTGTCTTTATAGCCATTAGGAGTGAGGATTTGGGTAAAAAATAGTTTTGTGATAAAAAATTTCATTTAGGTGCTTAAGGATATGTATATAAAACTTTAGGATAAAGAAAAAGAAAAACATGAGGTGTCCTAGTAGCTCTCCATGTGCCCATGGCCTTAAACTATTAAGGATATACAAGAAGCAACACAAGAAGCTTCCCCAACTTTCATGGAGACCTTCTTATCCATCATTTGTTGGTTTTTCAAGCCAATAAAAAAATATTAGTTTACAACTACAAAAGGTAGCTCTTCCACAAAGGGGTAAATCCTAAAATACCCTTGAAGAAAACACCTCCAAAACAAGGTTCAAATAGGCACCCCATGGCTCAAAGAGATCAATAATGATAATATAGTGTTCAAGGACCATAATGAAAGTGACAAATTGCAAAGAAAACCTATCAATTGGGTAAATTGTAGAAAAGTCAAATATGTACATGAAATTGCCTAACTTTCACAAATAATGTCCAAATTTGACCAAATTTGAAACTTAATCTTGTCTTAAGATTCCAAAGCATACCAAAATGTTGGATTATGGTTCTTAGTATTAAATTATGATAATTAAGTATATTCAACCATTTAAGAAAGGTTAGGAGTATCACAAATAGGCATGTGAAGAATTGTGTCTAATCTGTTCGATGTAATAGTAAGAAAATGTCATTGGTCTCTTGGAAGAAAATAACATCATTTAAAGTGGAGGGAGGTCTCTTTTTAAAGGATGCACGAGACATAAATCAAGTTGTAATGTTTAAGAGTGTCCAATGTTTCCTTAATAAGCCCACTCTTCTATAAGGTGGGAGTTATGTAAGAAAAATACACGAATGATGGGTGGATGGTTAACAAAGCTTGCTCTCCAGCTTGGTCATTCATCAAGGAGAGATTAACTCTTATTATGAATGAATTTTCTAGAGTTGTTTAATGAGAAACCTCTATCAATGTGTGGAATCTACATGATATTGATCCCTTTTTCTAGCCTCTTGATGACCTAGATGGCCTCATTGTAGACTCTATGATTCTCACCAATGGGGAATGGGATCGAGAGTTCATCAAGGCAACCTTCTTCATTTCATGGGGGAGCATATTACACTACTAAAAATTATAGAAAAGGTGACAGTCATGCTAATTACCTTCACCCAAAAGATGGCATCGTTAGCCATTACCTATTGAATGACTGTCACCTATCCAGTGTGGCCTTTGTGCTATGTAATCTTTTCCAAAACGACTATCATCCATTTGGATTTTTCAATTCCAGAAAACAGAAATATGTGATATCCCAGACCATCACCTATCCATTAAGAACCACATGTATTGCTATTACCCATTCTGTAAGTCACATGAAATGGTGTGACCCATCTAATAATAAGTGACATGCATGGCCCACACGCATATGTACATTTTATGCATATTCCATGGAGCCAAAAACTGAGCCATAATTCATCAATACAACAAACGATTGACACACAAAATTTGTCAACCGGAATGGAGCTAACTGATTAGATGCATGTAATGCTGCAAATTTACAGCATATATATATATATATATATATATATATATATATATATATATATATATATATATATATATATATATATATATATATATATATATATATATATATATATATATATATTGATATCATATAAAGTATGTACATTTCAGTATATTTAAAACTTCTTCAAAAGAGAAAAAACTGACAAATAAAAAGGAAAAAAATTACAGTGGACACATGTACTTTATCAAGACACAAAACTACATGACTCTTGATAGGCAGTCTCCTTGACTAACGTTCCCTGAACAAGATGAGTAAAGAAGACCCACTCCAAGCATATGATTGAGATATCATGGTTACGGTTGTTTGGATTGTGTTGAGATTCCAACTATCATTTGGACTAGAAATTGTCATTACACATACCAAAGAATAGCCAAATGATTAAAGCAGAAGGGCATGCCTCTCATGAAATCTCACCACGGCACTGAGTTGCTAACTAAGTGTGGGGACTCGTAACTTTTGGCTTTACTAAGACGCATGGTAGCAGATGCAGGACAACCCTAAGAATCAGAAACCTGTAGAAAACATTCCCAAAAAAACCAAATTAACCATATTTCTAATGTCTCTTTCTTTTCTACTGGTTCCTGCACGATAACTTGTCACAGTAGAACTGGTTGATGACAATGATGTTTTGTACTAACTGGGAACCTCCTCGCCAAATCTTGATGTGGACCCTGTTGTGGGTCCTTGAAGGTAGACATTCTGGACTGTGATGTTGGATATGCATTCTTTGTAGGCAAGTTGTAGCATGAAAACAACCTGAATCTACACTTGGAAAGAAAAAATTAAGATGGAGCTCTTGAGTCGATGACGTATAAAAAGCAGACAAGATAAGCAAATAGAGATACATGTGGTTGGCATACTCCTAGAGGTTCCCTCAGTTAGAGAAGATGATGAGGGAGACCTCGGTGTCATAGAGCACAGATAGCTCATAGGCCTTCTTGAGAAGGTTGTTGCAGTACATGCAGAAGGTCACTTGGCGGTTGGTTGTGTTATCGATCCTCTTTATCACGATCTCCCCCTTACCCATCTTCTATTGCTGCTATTGCAAGTGTTGTTGCTGGTCTTCATTAGTGATCTCTAATATTGTTGATGAGTCTTTGAGCCTATTCCTTTATGTTTTGTTTTGTCATTAGTTGTTGTTTTCACAAGGAAAAATTAGTGAAAAGAAGCTAAAATTGTAAAATATTGATCTACTGAACAAACCAATTGTTTAGCTACGTTTGTATGAAATGAGAAGCTATAAAAGCTTGGTGAAGGAGGAAATATATTACCAAATTCAAAATACAACATTTGATGATGTTTCTTACACCGAGCGCTTAATCAGCTGGATCCTGGAAGCTTCTTCTATCCTCGTTCTGAAGAAACATGTGGCAAATTAAAAAAAACCAAAGAAAAATCATAAGAAGCAAAAAATATTAAAATGAAACAACCCAACTCAAAGATGATCAATTTGTCAGATTAATAAGTGAACATTCAGCCCTAAGATAACCGCTACACCCATGCAGAATATGTCTCTATGGAATATTAGACTATCACATACTAAGTCTACTACCAAACTTAACTTTCAATCATCACTCATTTCTGTAGATTTGAATCCTAAAATTTTATGTACATATTTTTGGTTTAGTGAATGTGGTTTTGTTGTAAGTAGCTAGCTAACTTTCTACATCATAATGCAGTAAGTAGTAAGTAGTAAGCATTAAGTAGCAAAAAAACCAGCATCCCTTGAAATTAATTAGGAGACATGAGTATTCACTTGTCCAACTTATCTAATATTTCCTAGTAGTGCACTTCCCCCTATGGTCCCATCATGGACAACTATAGCTGCTGCAACTGCAGCTTGAGGGTGAATTCCTACAATATGGCTGAGTGACCAGTGGTGTACGACTCAATAGAGCGTCACAGAATGCATACCTTTAAAGTCGGGAGTAACCAATACTGATGATATTGCTTTCATTAATGTATGTCAGTTGAACCCTGCAAAAAAAATGGTGCCATTTAGAAGTGCTACAACACAAAAGACACTTAGTAGAACCAAACAAGATATAGGGTTCTAGAAAAATACTCAGTTTCAGGTCTAGGCCATAGCCAAATATAGGCCTGGAGCAGCCAATGCCGGAATGACCGGTTACCTATTCATTTGCTCACTGGGGGGGGGGATATTTCTCACCAAAGTTTTTAATGTAAAAATAGAAAGAAGAATGTGTGTCAACTTGCCTCCTCACATAAGCAAAGCCTCTCTTGCTATCAGTAATGCAACTGGAGGCATATGATGAGCAAGGACATTCACTTTAAATGCAAGAAACCATGGTGAAATGTTGTACATGGTATTGGTAGTATGTAGTACAAAACAAAAAGAAGAATAGTAATACATGATAGTATTTAGAGTGCATGTTACCATGTTCTCGAGTCGACTCATCTCTGCTTGCATTTTCTTATCCTTCTCTGACCACACTCGGTTGATGGAGACATGTAGTGTCTGTTCAAGGACACTCAAAGCAGGAACAGTGTAATATTGGCTTTCTTCCACTTTCATGAACCTGTATATTATGTCTATCAGATCAGATTACTTGAAACCCATTATTTTCATAAGATGATAATTGGCTCAACTGTATATATGGTTCGGACCCTTGTCTAAGTAGAATCACTAAGAAAACACCCATATTTTCTTCATGACATACCTAAATTCCCTCTCCATCATCTCACACAACTTCTCAATTTTCTAGATCTCTTCTATTTGTTCCTAAGATTAAAATATGACATACAATAAGATAGGTCAATTAATATAAAATAAGAATTCAAAGAAATCGATGAAGTGCTAATCCCCTGACCCTTACTTATTGATCACCACATGTCTTCGTTTTGGTAATATCGTCATGCTTCTCGACGAAGTCCTTAGTACTATCACAGACACAATGATACACATAAACCTAGCAAGAAAGAACACGCAATAAGGTAAATTTCATCTATCCAAAAGACTCTGGCATTTCATTTAAAAGACGATCTACGATTCTAAAGCAGGCAATGCCCACTCAGTGGCTCAGTTACCAGGACTCCTAACCTTGGTACTATCACAGACACAATGATACACATAAACCTAGCAAGAAAGAACACGCAATAAGGTAAATTTCATCTATCCAAAAGACTCTGGCATTTCATTTAAAAGATGATCTACGATTCTAAAGCAGGCAGTTCCTGCTCAGTGGCTCAGTTACCAGGACTCCTATGAGAATACCAAAATGGCTAAGGCAAGAAGAAACAAGGTGGGACCGTGGAAGAGGGAAAACTAGTTCATTCAGAAACAACCTCACTGTCACAGTAAATGTTACCTCAAATCTGAGTACTAAAAGAAAGTATGGTGAACAAATATTGACCCCCTAATCTCTGTAATGTACACAAATTATTGGGATCTTATTTCTAATTATGCTAATCAGCAGTTTGATAACTTGTAAAATAGTATTGAGATGGAAGAGAAATATGAACTTTAGCAGTGCTAGATATAAACTTCCATGGTGTTCAATGTACATCGAATCTTCAACACATGTTATAGGTTTCCTATAAGAAGTGAATCTACAAGTTGTATTAGGATCGATAGTAGTATTAAACAAAACCTTGGATGTTCTACTTTTTTGTGAAGCTACACACATATCCTTGACATTTAATTAAATCGGGGTTAGTGGAGGGGCGAAGTTGAGGCATACAATGAATATAGGGGAGATCAGGGGCTTAGCTAATAGATGGATGATGCTGGAACCTAGAAACAAATAGTGATAAATGTTTTTTGGTAGTTCAAATACCAAATACATATTTTAGCCACAAAAAGAATGCAGGAATGACTAAAGTATTGGAAATAATAAGAGTGGAATGAATATAAGAAGATTCTAGTACTGAGTTAGGATCCAACCTTGAGAGTTTTTTTTGTTCGTTCTTCTTGCATTCTTCCTTCCTAGTTGTGCATCTTCACATGATAATAAACCAAGGCACAATGTATACACTTTCACTTTGACACCGAACTTGTAATATGAAAGTAGTTGATGGATATTTGTTGGTGAAGGCTAGTCAGCTCACCGTGTATTCTTCATGTGGGTAGAGACGGATTTTTTTGGTTTCATTTTGGTGTATTCTTCTTGCATTCTTCCTACCTAGTGGTGTATCTGCACATGATAATAAACCAAGACACAATATATTCACTTTCATTTTGACACCAAACTTGTAATATGGAAGTAGTTCATGTATATTTGTTGGGTGAACACCAGTCAGCTCACCGTGTATTTTCCTTTCATCCTTTGTGCAAACTCATGTTGGAAGATGACCTGAAACATTCACCATCTTGGAACCCTTGACACTGTAATTTCAAAGAAATATGTACATAGTGATTAGAAATTTATTTATCTGAATTCAATAAGAAAAGTATATAGCCTTCAAAGAAATATATAGCACCCATTGGGTAGTCATTAAGGAAGAACTAATTAGGGTCAATTTTTACCGGTGGTTCTAAAAAGAAATTGAGAGTCAAAAGTTGGACAAGAGCAGTAGCTCTCATGATGACAAGAGTAGTAGCTCTCATGAAAACACTGACATCACCAACTCCACCATAAGCTTAACAAAATATAATCAGAAACAACAATGACATGGATTTGGGTCTCCATGTTACAAGCAAAGGATCAACACCGCTCTCAAATATACATCTAATATCACCATGGAACTTTGATCAGGATCCTTACTAACATTTTGTCATATCATAAAATTTAAAGAGGGTATGTACAACCCGTGATAGAAAACTATACATCTAGCAATTAGAAAGATGTCAATAAGTTGAATACACATTGATATGATATAATTCAATGTATGCGTTAGCTATACAATATACACTAAACAAACCATTCAAACTTGTCTTAGTAAACACATGTGAAGTCTAAAATATATCTAAGAAGCCTAAAACTTGATAAAAAAGGATGACAAACAAATCATCTAATTTCTAGGTATTAATTCGATCCCCATTTTGTGAAGTAGAAGAAGCGTGAGACTTGCGTCGTCCCTACAAAATAATAAAAAAAGTAAAACATAATATGTGAGCATTGCTCTCATACAAAATACCTCTCCTGCATTTGCATCAAAGGTGTTGGTTCCACCCCACAGTATATTAAATTCATCAATTAATGGTTGGAGGTATACATCTATATCATTTCCAGGTGATTTAGGACCATCAATGAGAAGTGACAACATTAAAAAGGATTGATGCATAGCAAGCCATGGGGGGAGATTGTAGCATATCAAGATTACAGGCCATATGCTTCTGCTGCTGCCCATTGCAATATTAAAAGGACTAAATCCATAAGTTGCTAAGCCACGTCAGACATTACGTGGCTCATTACTAAATGATTGATGATTAACATCAAAATGCTTCCACGCCTCAGAATCTCTAGGATGTGCCATTTCACCCGCCTCACTAGTCGGACTAGTTGAGTGCCAAATCATCAAAGGAGAAGTCTTTGTTGAATTAAATAATCTTTTAAGTCTAGGAGTTAAGGGAAAGTATCGAAGAACTTTCTGTGTTGTCCTTTTTTTGATCTTTATCCTTCTTCCCTTATAAGTAGCATTCCACCTGGAACTGTTACACTTTGGGCACCTATCAAAATTTAAGTGATCACCCCTAAATAAAACACAATCATTGGGGCAAGCATGGATGACCTAGTAATCCAATCCTAATAAAGACATGAGTTTTCTGCATTCGTACCATTTGGTAGGTAGATTGTGTCCCTTAGGCAGCACCCGAGTTAGAAGTTCCAAATAATCTGACATTGCCTTGTTGCTAATTTTATTCAAGCACTTGTGTCTAAATAGATGAATGATAAATGAGAGTTGAGAATAGTTCTCACAACCTGGATACAGTGGTTCACAAGCTTTTTTCAATAGTTCATCAAATTTGTCATAATCGTATTCAGGGTGTTCACTATCATTCCCAACATCATTTGCGCTCATCTCTACATGATCATAGCAAACATCATTTATCAGGTCCTCTATATCATCAAAAGGTTTATCAACATTTTGGTTGGCCAAATGATCGTCTTTGTCATCATGATATACCCAATCAGTGTAGGTCGGTAGAAATCCATTTTTAATAACATGCCATTGTATTGTCTGTCTATTGTAAAAAAATTTGTTCTCACATTTCATGCATGGGCAATTCACCTCAACATGCTTCCTGAACGCAAAATCCTAAAAGGAATTAAATCCTTGCATGAATGTCCTTCTGCAACGTTCATGTTTAGATTTTCCATTATTAATACAACTCTTATCCATGTCTCCTGAAAAAGATCCCAAAATTCCATTTTAAAATCTTAACAAGTGTGTCATATTCAAATAAGAAATAAAGACATGATAGAGAGTACATAAAAGTATTTTGTAGTGTGATGTAGAAGTTTCGGTGTTGATAGAACATGTCATACTCCTGATGTAATCATCTATATCATCCACGTAAAGGCTGATATAGCATAAATTACATATGGAATTGGTCAAATTAGAGTTGTCATTTTATGGTTGAAATAAGTCTTGATTTAGCATAGACCTTTAGTTAGGAAGGCTCCCTCCTAGGTCCGAATCATACTTACAAAAGACTATATAACTTATATTGGGGATGATGATTTTTAATAAGAAAAATTCGTTTAGACGAGCACATGCTTGTTAGCATCTTAAATCCCACTCACCATCTTATGTCCCACTTAACAGTCCATGCTCCACCATTATACCACTTTTTTTCTCAAAAAAGAAAAAACAAAATAGTAGGAGAGGAGATATGAAGGAGGAAGAAGATAGAAAAATAAAATTACAAACAACAACACATGAGGAGTGGAAGGAGATCAAAAAATTTTAATGCATATATGCAAACAACAGTAATGTTGTAGATGTAAGAGAAAACAAAAAAGTCAAAATATATGCAAATAGAACTTCTACATGAGACCCTAATTTATCCTACAAGTTTGGTCAAATCTCACATAATTTCCCTAATCAAATGTATTTCACCCAAATCAGAAACCTAATATTCACAAATTTGGCCTAAATTAGACCTAATTTTTCACAACATGACATAATCAAACCTTACTTCCCCTAATCTATCCTATACTAACATAAATGAGACTAACTTAGGCTAAAATCAGACTAAGTTTCCCCGAATTAGAAGTATTTCGCCTAAATCAGACCTGGTTTCTCCAAAATCAGACCTATTTTGTCAATATTCGACCTGATTTTGCCTAAACCAGACCTATTTTAACTATAAAATGACTCATGCTAATATAATTTGACAAAATCCATAGCCAATTCATGCTAATTTAGCCTTTAAATGGATTCATTTTAGAATAAAATGCCTTAAACACACACTTAATACACTTAATAGGTTGGGCGCCTAGTTTGAGGCACCTTGTCTAGCGCCTAGGGCACCTAAGGCCTTATAGGCCCAAATTAAGCCGCTTAAAGGGTTAGCCAGCATAAGTAGGTCTAGTTTTGGTCACATTAGATCAAATTCTGTCATTTTGTTGTTGAAATAGGTCTGAATTTGGACAAATTAAGTCAAATTTGGGTAAATTATATCTAGTTTGGGGAAACCAGGCCTGATTTGGGTATATACATTTGATATTGCAAAATTAGGTACTGATTTAGCAATCAAGCTTCAAATTCATGAATACTTAATAACTTCATATGTCATAACATATAAAACAAAGGAGGCAGGAAAAATAATATTCCACTTTGAAGCCACTACCTCAAATTAAACATAATACACATTATAATATTAATTCTTGAGTTACTTATTTAAATCATGAATTTACAAATGCTATGATATTACTCATCTTTAAGAAAATTCATGAATATAATGGCATGTTAACAAAGAAATGTAACATAAAAGATTTGACGCAAATTCAGGCATATATGATTTTGGTATTGGATCTTTGGTTGAATAAAACTAGGACTCACCTCTGCCTTCAAGTAGCTGTCTGAGGAGTCGAGTGTGAGTGTCGCACAAACCCAATCAGAGCAGACCAGAACTCAACCTACCACCTTGTTATGTTAGCATATGTGTATATAATGATGGTCATTTTTTAAATAGTATGGATGAGAAACTCGTACGCAATGTGTTGAGTGCAACTATTGTTGTTTGCCTTTATCTGATATTTTACAATCTGAATTCCAAGCTTCATTGGTTCACAATGGACAAGCACGCCTATGTTAGTAGAACATGAGAAAATATAGAGATGTTTGCATTATCAAGTGGAAAGGAAGGAGAAAGTCGAACAGAAGAAAGACATTTAAGATACAACATATAGGTGAAAGAAGAACAATACATCAACCTAAGAGTGAGTGGTTGCCAAGGTATGAGATTGTTTATCATGTTTCATACTATATAATGATTTGATTAATGGACTAATTTATGGGGGCAGACACATTACATGATGGAGAGGGAACCCAGCAGGACAGAGAGGCAGCATATCAACAAAAAACCTAGAAATTAACATGTAAGAAGATTCAAAGGGAAATCCGAGTTAAATCACTAGAGAAAATAGAAAATTCATGAGGAAAAAGAAGATTCTTTCCCACATATCTAGAAATAGGTGTACGAAATATCAAGCTGAAGACAAATAGCATCGCGAACCCTCATAGGGATCCTTTTGTGGCAACATCTTCACAAAATTAGCAAATGGGATGAGCCATCCATGGATTGGGATATTATTCTAACACCATACATAAGGTAGGGGTGATCGAGAAAGGAAGAAGGCAGGGGTGGTTGAGAAAGGAAGAATGGGGAAAATGAACTAACCTAAGGGAGAATGGCAACGAGTGCCACTGGGGCCGACAATTTCCACAGCTGCTTGCGGCCAAGCTTCACTGATGCTTGTGGTTGAACTTCTCTACTGCATGCCGTGGGCTTCACTGCTGCTCGCGGGAGCTTCACTTCTTGTGGCCTCAGTGAACGAATTTCGCCTAAATCCGATGAAAGATATCGGCTAGGAGAAGAAAATATATGATGAGGGGAAGAACGGCGATGAGAGGTAGAGCGGTCAGCGACAAATGGCCAGAAATGTGGAAAGGAGAGGAGAGGGCAGCTGGAGAGGAGGGGGTGAGCATGCGGTGACCAGAGAGGAGAGGTCACTGGTTATGAGAGGATACTTGCACAAGTAGTGGGGAGAACATGACTGCTGAGAGGGTAGGCGTATTTTGGTAAAGTGGTGGAAGTCGGGGGGTGGGGATCGTTGTGGTTGTGGTCAGAGAAAAGGCTTTGACCAGAGTGTGGATGTGGTGTAGTGGGGACTTGCGAGAACCAACTAGGCTCCTAGGACTAACAAAATATGAATGGACCCGGCTGATTTAAATGTTTAAATAGATTATTGTTGTGGAGTAATGTATCTAAACTTTAAGAATGCAAAATTAATTTAGGTTGGGTCTAGATTTAGATTTTAGATCCAAATTTACCCAATTGACTCAGAATTTGTACTTATATCTTAAAAGACAATTATATGTCTCAAAAATTGAAGACATTCAATGACTTAATAAATTACTAATTCAATAGTTATGGAGTTTATTTTCACAACCTGTAGGGGAGAGGGTGACTATTGAGGGAGTACTACACGTGTTTTGCTGAATTGGTAGAGGATGCGGGTATTTGGGGGGGTTGTAGTTGCCGTCAGAGTATTCACTTTGACCAGAGGGGCTTGAGGTGTACTGGGGATTGGGTTTCACTCTGGATGATGACTACAAACAAGTAGATCCATTTGTATTCCACACATTTATGCGTAAAGAGGCACAAATGCGTTTAGAAAATTGTTTGATGTCTAGTGACACCATTTATTTACTAGTTTCAGTCTAAAATAATTTTGAACTTGACTAAAACAAGAAATATTGTCCATTTAGGAATCAAACATCAAGTTAATGCATACTTGAAAGTTATGTATGGCACAACATATAAATTTATAATGACATGTTAACAAAGAAAAGTAACACAAAAAATAGAGGGAGATTAGAGCATATATGTATTTGGCATTGGGTCTAGGGTTGAAGAAAAGTAGAGTGACTCATATCTGCCTTTGAATAGCACTGTAAGAAGTCAAGTGTCACAGTTATCCAACCAGAGCAGACAAGAATACAACCTGCCACATTTTTAAGTTAGCATATTTACATATAATGATGGTCATTTATTAGTAGTATGAGCAACAAAAAAGAAACTAAGTTGTAGCTAAATTAAGAAATCAACATGACTAATATCATTCTGATCTCTTACTTTCCCAAATGTTATTTAATATACAAGTGGAACAAATTTTGAACACTTAAATGTCCCAAATAGTTTGTGCAGATAGAATGCAGGAAGATATTTGTTTATATAACTGAAATTTATGCACAAAGAGGTGCACATATGTTAGGAAAATTGTTTGATGTCTAAGTAAACCTTTTATTTATTGTTTCCATTCGTAAATCATTTTAAATAGGCCAAATCAGGGCAAACTAAGTCAAATTAGATCAAATTTAAATTAAGTCAGTTCATATTCCAATTAGGACGGGTTTAGGTCAAGTTAGGTGTGATTTAGCCTAAATACTAGGTAATACTATGTGATAATCGATGAAATTAATAAGCACATGAGTGAATCATGGTGAAGTTGGAGAAGAATACAAAAATAAGAGACATGACTTTAGTATGTACCCCACCCTCTACTTTTCTGGATATGAATGAGGAATATGGATGATGATATCATATCAAGAAAGAAACATTATTTGATTCATTCATGAAACACACTATACTGAATGACTATATGGTGAAGCCAGAGATTTTTCCCAAGGGGGGCACCACCACACAATATATTGTAACATATTATTTTTGTCTGCTGAAACATAATACAGTGTGAACATGGAAAGACAAACAGTATAGTGAAACATTTATATACTTTTGTAGTAAATATATGTCCACAATGACTAGACATTTCATGAGAATTAGCAATTGTAGAGTTATCATTTTCTAATATAAACAATGTTCAAAATTCTAAATTTGATCCACATGGGAAAATTTATATCACTGATTATAAATAAATTTTAGTCATGGTACAACATCAAATTGTGTTCATGACACGAACAACATTACAAAATTATATTTGCAAAAATGAAGATACTAACAATTTGTAGCCATTCATTGGTCAAAACCTAACCAGGCTCTAGATGAGCAGTCTGTCCTGCATCAAAATGTCTTCTAGAAAATGTACAATCCATCTCTCACAAATTCAGATTCCATCTTGATTATTTTTGTTGGTGTTTCATTAAAGACATGAATGCTTACAAAGTTACAATCAAATGTTGCCATTCTACTATAACAACAAATGGGAACATTTGAGTCAACAGGATAACTAAACTTAGCACAAAGTTCCTTATGGGCCTTTGCCGACACATCGTGGGTTCTTAATGTGTTAGTGATTTTTTTGTTGTGTCAAATTCTTCGTCTCATCACTAGGATCCTACAAACTACTGCTGCTACTTAGATTTGCACTAGCTGTATATTTGTCTTGTTTAGTTTTCACCACGGCAACTTTATGTTACTTGTATGCTTTTAGTTTCAGATGAAGATTTTCCATTATTGATTGTTTCCTTCTTGCAGGAGATGAAATGGCAGTGTGATGAGAAAAGGCATATTTGACCATGTTTTGTTTGCTTTCAAATTTTCCATTTATTGATTGGTTGTTTATTCTGTTCGAGAATTATTTGATTATATGCTAGCTTCCCAGAAGGAAAAAGTAAAAACTAGAACATCTAAAGGTGAAACGTTTACATCTCAACAATTGCAAGTAGCTCAAGAAGAATATGATGAAGAGGCTACTTTATTTGTTTTTCATCTTAAATCACTGAAGTAGGGCTAGTGCCAGAGTCTCCTGACCCAAGCTGCTCACCACCATGTTGTTCAGGTCATATATGTAGTATCCAATAGATAAATTCGCCTTCGCATAAATCCATTTCATTTCATCCATATATTGATCAAAAGCAAAATTCCTGGCAATATATGATACCTCTGACTTTTCTGTTTTTTAAACTTTAAATACAGTTGAGTATATTTAGGAAGGGAAGCAAGTCCTTAGAAGCAGTTGAGCCACATGTAAAGTTTGTTGCTGAACAACAACATATAGATTATGATTTCAGTGGACTTGAAGATGACGCATCTGAAGAGGATGATGAATATGAATACCATTATAGCGGTAATGCTGAAGGGGAATTGAGTTTTGACTATGAACAGAATGACCATTCTCAGGAAGCAGTTTCAACATCTAGACATTCCATGGAGGTAGAAACTCTCCTTCGTATTAGCTTGAGTGTTGGTTTTCGCATGCACTTTTCTGTATAAAATGTCTTTGATATTACATAACATTGTCTTAGATGATCAAGCTTCATCTAAAGAGTTGTTTTGAAGATTGATGACATCAATTTGATATATCCTTACACATAAAATTCAAGTTTCTACAATTTCCCCACCTCATGCGTTTATTAACGTGTAGAAGTATGCAAGTGTGCTCCATCACCTTCAAGCTTCAACAATGTGCCCTCAAAATCTATCTTCTTCAAGCGGATTGTAGAGATCATGTGTTCTACTATATTCCTCATTTTCTAAATATTTAACTGCCTATTCCGCTTTGTATTCTTCGCTCCCACATTGTGGATTTTAGTTTCCCACACTTCCCAAGAAACTATTTGTAAGCGTGATTACCTACTTAATAAAACAGAACAAAACCTTACTCTAAAATATATATGTGTATGAGTATAGTTTATCCATACGATTTCCTTAAAAATTCAAATCAACATATGCTAATCTTTACTTGAAATCCTATCAGGAAATCATAGGTTGATCAATTAGATAATTAATTAGAAACATACACATCCAACAATCACGGTTTTTCAATTGTTGAAGTCAAAGTTTTTCAATTGTTGAAGTCAAAATCCTACCCACCGCAGGGACGATTATATTGCAAAATCTTCAGAGAATGGACAATTTGATGAGTTGTCAAGGGATCCTCGTAGTTATTTAATACGAAGCATGCCTGATGTAGAAGGTCGGGGCAATTGTGAAAAGAAGAAGGGGAAAGAGCTAACCCTGAAGGAGGTGATGATCCCACTGATGCGCCGTTGAGGAAGACTACTGCATGCGTCGGCTTTCACTACTATTGGCAAGGAGCTTCACTGCTTTAGGCGTCGTTACTTGGCTGCGATGGAATTCACCAAATCCGAACCAAAGGCGGGCAGCGAGGAGAGGAGTGTGATGGATTTCAGCCAATCTGAACAGAGGCACGTGGCTAGGAGAGGAAGAAGATGGGGAGAGGATGACAACTTCGAGGAAAGGAGGAGGCGAGCACGAGCGGAAAGGAGGGGGTGAGCGCGAGCGAAGAGCCGATAGGAGAGGGCTAGAATTGCGAGAGCGGCGAGGGGTGAGGGTGACTGGTAGGCGTGTCTTGGTAAAGTGAACGCGGGGTTCAACTGCATTTGCGGTTTGGTCTGAGAGAGTTGCCTTTGACCGAAGGTTAGTGGGGTATGGTGGGGTTTTGCGGTTAAATAACTGCTTTGACCGGACTTGAATAAATTTTTAAATGTAATCCTGTATGGGATTGTAAGCCACGTTTGGTTTAAAATCAGGGGATTAAGCGATATCTTTTTTTGTCATTTCAGCCTCTCGTTGAGCTTGATTTCATACTTGGATGTAATATGCAAGATTAGGGGTGAGTAAATGATGGTTCAGATTGTGAAATCAGATTGGACTGTTCAGTTCCAGTCCGGTCCGATCCTTGACCGGTCTGAGTTCAATGCAATCCATGGTCCGAAAATTTTGAAAGTCTGGTCTACGGTCCAGTTAGATTCAAAACCGGTCATACCAAGGTCCAGACCGTAGACTGGTCTATATGTACAATACGTTGAAATTTGAATATATGTTACGTCACAGGTACAAACACATCACACATATAAATAATAGTAGTGTAAATATTTGATATTTATATTATATAATTGTTAAAAATAATTAAGATTAACTATATTTTACTATTAAATAAGTTATAAAATACATAAAAAGTCTGATTGAGGTCAAAATGTCTGGTCCGGTCTGGTCCAACATTGAAATGGTCTGGTCATAGTCTGGCCTAACATCAAAACGTTCTGATCTACGGTCCATAAATTTGTTGAAATCATGTCTTCAGTCATGTCTGGTCCGGTTCTATACCGATGATTATCCTATGTAAAATATAATATGTTTGAATTCAGTAATCTGGAAATCATGGCTGACTCGACTCTACTTCAAGTAGGAATGGGAAACTTGATCGTTGGCTGACTCAGCCCTACTTCAAGGAGGAACAGGAAACTTGATCTAGTTCATGATTTGTTTACCTAGTCAGTACTCATGATTCCATCTCTCTGACACCCCTGTGAGTCGCTTTCTCGTCTCCTCTACAATGTCGAGCACCAATATGATTCATGAGGTGTCTTGAAGGCTTATATAACTTAATTCCCCAAGTTATGGTACACAAAAGGGGTGTAGGTCAGAACAAGCCTCCCGATGCTAGTACCAGACAAAAAGGTTGATACACTTTTTAGACCGGTTAAGAAAACTACGTCATGTGTTTGGCAAATTGCTCTAGAATCTCATTTTTTTTTACTTTTTGAAGGTTGGCTGACCGGTTTGACTGTCACCAAAAGATTTGGTGACTGGCATGTTTGTCAACTAAAAATTAGATGATTAACATGCATGTCACTAGAACAATATACCTCTTCCAGAACACAAGTGATTCAAATGTGTGTCACCTAAGGTATATGCCCCCTAAAAAAAATAAGTAAATCAAATATATGTCACCTATATAGTGTAACCCTTTTTAAATTGTTAAAATGAATGTCATCTATTTTGCACAGATTTTTTATATATTATAAGTAATTTACATACATGTCACCTAAAGTGTGTGACCTTTTACAAAACTGTCACTTGTACCATGTTTTTTAGTAGTGTTATAAATATATCCCACTTCCTAACCCCCATGCATGTCCAAATAATTGGGCTTGGCTCCATGACCAGTAGGGAGAACTTACGACTAGCTCTGTATATGGCTGGTTGCATGCCACAAAGAAGTTTGAATGGAGGGAAACTAGTACAACATTTGTAAACTTCGTGTGTCGGAGCGACTGCGCACCTTTTCCTGGTTGTTACAACATAAGACTCTTTTAAACAATGAAAAAAAGAGAAGAAGACATATCAAAGTTGATATTACTTGCCCAGAATGCAATAACACACCATACTCCTTGTAACACAGTGTCTAGTATTTCTATATTACTAAACCGGCTTGGAATAGGTTGGTCTTCGCTTCAGACTTCTTCAACCGCGATGATGATAGGTTGTTATAATGTTATCTCTCCTTCTAGATATTGGTCTAAATCTGCCTTGTTGCTCATAGCATGATGGAACATATGGCAGGTCCGCAGTGACCTGGTATACTCTGGGAAAAAGGCCCATATTGAATCCATAGTAGATTTCATCAGATAAAACACACACACTATCTCCAAGATGTTTCCCTCTATCTGCAACATTTCTGCAAACAGCGACCTTTCCTTCATCAGTCAAGGAGGCAGTGACTTTTAATTTGTGTTCACTGATGCATCCTACCACTCAAAAAACTAAAGGGCCAATCTGGGAATCCATGTGGTAACTGAGTTGGTTCAGGTATCATGGGTACCAGACTTCCATTACTGTGACGTCCGCCAATTTCTATATACTTTCCATAGTGACATTCCTAGATATGCGTGCACTCATATCTATAGATGTCAAAAGGGAAAATATAAGAGATTTAGGTAGTCAACTAAAACAGAGATTAAGCCAAGATCTAGTCGACATCATCGGATAATGCCACACAAACATTCATTCATAAGGATAATAAAGTCATTACATATGGAGAGAAAATATGGTTCTAAAGAAAGTTAACTTTATTACATAGGATTTCAATCATCCTCAAGATCACTAAGGAAAGAAATAAACTAACATCTAGCAAGAAATGAGATAAGAGGAAAAGAGTCTATCTATTACATCCTCCAAGTTTATTATTTGTGCCTTCAGGTACTTTGAGCATGCCTTTCATTTTGTAGTCAATTGTTCCTTGCACCTAGAAAATACGAGAAAAAAAACCTCAGCTGGTCTGGTACGTGGTAAAAGTTACATTTAATAAGGTTGCATAAAGGGAAACATTTGAACAAGAAGAAGGAGAAATAAAACCATTTCTTAAGGCGAAAATCAGGTAAACATCCTTTCTATTACAATCATTTTATTGCAGTTGTACTACACATATTGCACTTGACTTACATCTAGTGTGGGCAACATAGTATCATCATACATCTAACATGGGCCAAGGAAAACATACATCCATGTTAGGCAACATACATCCACACTAGGCTATGTGCTCTAGTAGCTACAACCCATCATAACCATTTATGTTTCATTAGGTTTGGCGAAGTATAACTCATACTAGTCAACCAAGCAATAATATTCAAATATGAGCATTCAAGGTATACATATCATAGGCAACCAGAAATCTAGTCATATACTTATACGACCACGTACATGCTTGTTCAATCAAATGTCCAAAGATTTAGAGTCAATCAGGAATTTAGTCACCCTACAAAGAAAGCAAGGGTACAATATTATTATTGGTCCATGTGACCAGGACTAAGATATGTTCTTAGTTATTATTCCTTTTATGTTATCTTAATTCAGATCAGGGATTTCCCATATCCTAATTGAGTTTACAAACATTATCAGGTCTGATCCATCATAAACTATTTGGAATTAAAGATAATATTTAATTGATTAATTAGAAGGTTTCCCAAAATTAGGGTTTCTAAGATGATCGGAATAAAAGGGGAAATACAACCCTTAAGACATTAATGGTTCCATAATATCAGGTTTCGAATTAGGATTTAGGGCAAAATTATGATCACTAATCGTCATCTAGTGATATCAGATTTCGTATAAAGATATACCTATAATTTCATGTAGAAAGAGAAAGCTAAATTAGGGTTTCTTCTAATCCTTTGATCACTTATCAACATAGCATAGGATTTCAAGTTATTTTGAAATCAGGTTTTCATCTAATGGTTACAAACATTTTAGAAGTCATATATCATCAAGAAAGCCATTTTTAATAATTAACTATGATCAAGGATGTCCTTTAGGCCTTAGACAGTTATTTTTGAAATAGGGAACGGATTCAGGTATTGATAATATTTTATATGGATAGAGCATATTTTTCTGATCAAAATGGTATATTGGTTTGCTATAATCCGATATTCCTAGCATTTTTTATGATTTTTCTAAGGTAAGGTATTTTCTTGAGTACTAAAAGATTATCAAAAATAAAATAAAAGAAAAATACCCCCGATCGACGGCCGGATCTGACTGGATCGCGGCTCAAATAAATCTAAACCGATCGAGTGCTCAGGATCGGTCCGCACTTGATCGGACGATCAGGGTTTATCTTCACGCAATCGGACGACTCGGGCTAGCTCCGCAGGCCTGCATCTTGCTCCAGCAGAGGAGGAGGATCTCCGGCGAGGTCCCTTTCGTGTTCAGCTGGTAATCACGAACATGAGGCGATTGGAAAAGGTTCAGGGGCTCGGTCCGAAGCTGGAGAGGGTTAAAATAGGGTGCGAGACCACTTGTAGCTTGTCACCGCCACGTGGGCAGGCAAGGTCGCCAGAGTTGAGGCTGTTTTGGAGCGGGAGGTGATCGGAGGCCTCGTGGTGGTGACGGGGAAAAGCGTGGGGTCTAGGTGAATGTGTGGGGGAGATTAGAATGGAACGGAGGATGTTGTGGAGCTTGTTGGGTGGTGGCGGCTGGAGGTAGCCGAGGTTGAAGAAGGTGGGCGAGGGGAGCAGTGCTCGGGGTGTTGGCGCTTGCAATTGGAGATGTGAAATGGTTAAAGGAATCATGGTGGAGCTAATGAGGGCCTTATATAGGCGTGAGGGGGGGCTAGGAAAAGAAGCCCTAAAGGCTGCCACCGCCGCCAGGAGAAGGGCGAAGAAGGGGGGCTTCGTTCTTCCAATTCCGCGGATGGGGGGAGGTCAAATTGGGGCTTGACGAGGTCGTCGGGAAGTTTAGGAGATATTTGTTGGGTTCAAAACTCGAAAGGAGGTGCGAGGTGGCGAGATTAGCTGGGCTCGATTTCCTGTTGCCTCCCCGCCCTTTGCGGGAGGCAGGAGATGAAGTCTCCATCGTTGGATCAGGGCAGATCCGTGGATCACCCGATCTGACGGTTAGGAGATGGGGACGGGTTATCAAAGCCAGCGTGACACATCATTTAACCTTGATTAAATGGGAACTTAGGTCTAGGACATATATTTAGGTTGATTTATTAAATTGTCCATATCTCATGATTGGTAACTCCAAATCTAATGAAATTTGAGGTGTAGCTTCAAAAGGTCATTATGCTACTATGATATAAATTTGAGATCCAAAATCGAAAGTTTGGTGTGTTCATTCACTAAATACATTAACATACGTATTTTATCAATATAACATATTAGGGTTTGCATATTTTTGCAATCTGTGACACATATTAGTCCAATTAAGTGAGATAAGTACATGAGGGTAATTTGGTCCATAAATTTGATAACAAACTTTTAAGAGAGAGAAAATACTATAAAAACTCACTTTGTCACATTCTCCCCTCCTTTTAAGAATTTTGCCCTCAAAATTCAAGCAGCCTGAAAGAGATGTGGATATTTCCGCTCGACTTCGGACTTGAGCTCCCATGTAGCATCGGTTTGATCATGGTGGCTCCAGAGAACTTTCACCATATCTATACGCCGATTATTGCGGAGCTCCTTTGCCTTGAAATCAAGAATTCTAACTGGTGACTAAGCATACGTCAAATCATCTTTCAGCTCAAGAGGCTCATGATTTAGAATGTGACTGGGGTCTTTGACATAGGGCTTCAGATTGGATACATGAAAAACATTATGCATGGCACTATACTGAGGTGGCAAAGCAAGACGATAGGCACATTCTCCAACCCTTTCAAGAATCTCGAAGGGTCCCACATAATGAGGACTGAGCTTTCCCTTATTCTTGGCCAAAGCTCGAATTGGTCAGATCTTCAAAAAGACATGATCACCTTTCGTGAACTGACGTTCTTGCCAGTGAGCATCTGCATATGATTTCTGCCTATCCTATGCTCGCTTCATTCTCTGCCTGATCAGTGCAACTTTATCTGCGTACAGCTGCATCTCCTCGGATTTCATCAAGGTGTTTTCCCCGACATCGTCCCAATGTAATGGAGATCTACACGGTCGACCATAGAGAGCTTCGTATGGTGGCATCCCAATAGTCATCTGATAACTATTATTATAGGCGAACTCAGCTAAAGGCAGGTAATGGTCCCATGAGCCTTCCCAGTCAAGCACGCAAGCTCGTAGAATATCCTCCAGAATCTATATTGTTCGTTCTGACGGTCCATCTGTCTACGGATGATAAGCTGTACTAAAATTTAGTTTAGTGCCCAATTCTTCTTGAACCTTCTTCCACAGCTTTGAGGTGAACTTCGGGTCCCGGTCCGAGACAATGGATGCTGGAACCCCATGCAGACGTACAATCTCCCGTATATAAAGGTCGGCCAACTCAGAAACTTTCATACTGGTCTTCACAGGTAGAAAATGAGCTGACTTGGTGAGACGATCCACAATGACCCAAGCGGCGGCGTACCCCTTCCTGGTCCTGGGTAATCCCACTACGAAATCCATAGTGATATGCTCCCATTTCCATTCCGGAATCTCGAGGGGTTGCAGTAGACCACCTGGTCTTTGATGTTCGGCCTTGATTCTCTGACAGGTCAGACACCTGGATACAAAATTTGCAATGTCGTGCTTCATGCCTCTCCACCAGAACTGTCATTGTAGGTCCTTGAACATCTTTGTCGTGCCGGGATGAACTGTGTACTTGGACCCATGCGCCTCGCTAAGAATGGTTGTCTTTACAGCTGACTGCTCAGGGACCCACATACGGTTCTTGTATCGAAGACCCACTAACAGATGTGTATGAGGTTTAGCCAGGAGAGAGGAGAGCTCTGCAAGCTCGGGACTAACTTTTTGTGCCTCCAGAAGTTCAGAATGCAAGTTGGATGTAATAGAGATGTTGTTGACATGCATACGATCAGCCAGGAATTGTGGTCTCCAGATGGCTAGGTCTTCCATGTTCCTCCATTCGGGTACAAACAGGGATGCACAAACATCTCTTTTCCTACTAAGGGTGTCTACAACTACATTGGCCTTACCTGGATGGTATCCAATGGTGAAGTCGTAGTCCTTCAAGTACTCAATCCACCGTCGTTTTCGGAGATTCAAATCCTTCTCCGTCAGAATGTACTTGAGGCTTTTATGGTCAGTGAAGATATTGAACGTTTCCCCGTACAAGTAGTGCCTCCAGATTTTTAGAGCATGGATGATAGCAGCTAAATCCAAATCATGCGTAGGGTAATTCAACTCATTGGGTTTCAGCTGTCTAGAAGCGAAGGCCACTACTTTCCCGTTCTGCTGTAGGACACAACCTAGACCATGTCGGGAAGCATCAGTGAATATCACAAATCCTTCATTACCATAGGGTAGAACAAGGACAGGTGCTGACGTCAACTTCTGTTTGAGCTCTTGGAAGCTAGACTCACAAGCAGCTGACCAGATGAAATGCTCGTCCTTCCGAGTAAGTTTAGTGAGAGGAAGTGCCACTTTAGAGAAATTCGGAATAAAACAACGATAATATCCAGCCAGACCAAAGAAACTCCAGATTTCAGAAGGATTATGAGGAGGTTGCCAATCAAGTACAGCAGATACTTTAGCGGTATCAACATATATGTTACCCCCAGAAATGACATGACCAAGAAACATAACTTTGTCAATCCAAAATTCACATTTAGAAAGCTTGCCATAGAATTTTTGGGCTCGAAGAATCTCAAGAACAGACTTCAAATGCTCTCGATGCTTCTCCATAGAATCAGAATAGATCAGAATATCATCAATGAAGACAACTACAAACTCATCAAGATAAGGTTGGAAGACTTTGTTCATCATGTTCATGAATACGCCAGGTGCGTTGGTCAACCCGAATGGCATTACCAGAAATTCGTAGTGCCCGTAACAAGTTCGAAAAGCAGTCTTAGATATATCGGAGTCTTTGGCCTTAAGTTGATGGTAGCCAGAACGAAGATCAATTTTTGAGAACACTTTAGTAGTACGAAGTTTATCAAAGAGGTCGTCAATACGTGGGAGAGGATACTTGTTTTTAATTGTAGCTTGGTTCAAAATGCGATATTCAATACACATCCGCATCGAGCCATCTTTCTTTTTAACAAAAAGGACAGGTGCACCCCAAGGGGAAATGCTAGGGCGGATAAAACCCTTATCAAGGAGTTCTTGTAATTGTTTCTTCAGCTCCATAAGCTCAGCAGGTGCCATCCTATACGGTGCCCTAGAAATTGGAGTGATTCCAGGAAGAAGATCTATGGAGAACTCAATGTCTCGGTTTGGAGGCAGCCCAGGAAGCTCCTCCGAGAATATGTCAAGAAAATAACGTACCACCTCCAGTCTTTCTACAGGCCCGTTGTCAGGATTGGACTCCGAGACAAATGTGAGGAAGACTTTACATCCTTTAGATATGAGCTTTTTAGCTTTAAGAGAGGAAATTATTATATTATTACAGAATTCGCTTCCCTGAGGGATCACTACAGGAGAGGAATGAGGTTGAGAGAGAACTACCATCTTGTTTCTACAGTCAATATAAGCATGATATGTGTACAGCCAATCCATGCCAAGAATAACATCAAAGTCTTCCATGGTTAAGAGAATGAATTCAAAGGGCATGTCATGATTTTCAAATTTTAGAGGGAGAACATCAGTTTTCTGCAATGTAGTGAATATTTTGCCACTAGGAGTTGACACATCCAGAATGTATCCCAAGTCCCTTATATGTAAGTGCAACATTGAGGCCAGATTTCGAGAAATAAACGTATTTGTGGATCCAGAATCAAACAATGCTTTAACAGGATGTCCATTCAAGAAAACAATGCCTACACATGATAATTACATTGTAAATAATTGAAGGCATTGAACAAGATATTAGATATATGAAAAAGATTTAAGGTTACATTCGACAAGCTGGTTTGGATTTGCCCTAGCCTCCTCTGCTATTACTGCGAACACCCTGGCATTACGGTGTCCCTGAGGGGGTGGAGCACCTACTGGAGGTTTGCCAAGGATAGATGTATTGGGGCACTTGGCAAGGAAATGTCCCTCCTTCTTGCAGTTGTAGTAGACCAGCTTGGTGTAGCAACAAGGCTCGTCATGTCCTCGTCCACAAGTCTTGCATTTGCTGCGGTAATCCATCAGCTTGCTATTCTTTGGTCCTTTCTTCCCTGAACCTCCTCCTTTCCCTAATCCTTTATTATGGTCGGGGTGGAACTTCTTGAACTTATCCTCCTCGGTGGTGGTCAACCCTAAATATCCCATGCTAGAAGGCTTTTGTAATCCTTACTCCCTTTCCTGCTTAAGGGCCATGTCTAGGGCTTCATCAATGCTTCGGGGATGAGAGGTTATAACTAGGGTTTTCAGGTGTGCGGAGAGACAATCTACATAGTGCTCAGTGAGGCGGTCCTCAGTCCAGATAGGGGCATAGCGTTCCAGAAGCCTAAACTTCCGAGTATAATCGGCCACTGAGAGACTACCCTGCCTAAGCTCCATGTACATATTCTCTTTCCTCTTCCTCTCGGCTATGGGAATGAAACGGTCAGTGAAGAGGGTCTTGAAGGCTTCCCATCCCAAGTTGTCTACTTCCTCTCCCCGATTCCCACCATAATTCTCCCACCAGATCTTTGCCCCTCCCTTAAGCAAATGGGTGGCGAACTTGACCTTCTTTTCCTCGGGTACTTCTAGGGTACGAAAGGCATTCTTTATGGAAAGGACCCAGGCCTCAACCTTGTCCATGACCTCAGGCTGATCTTCCCCCCAAAAGAAATCAGGGCTGAGCTTAATGAAGTCTATCACCGTCACTTCCTTTTTCCTAGAGGAGCTAGGTTCAGGGGTTCCTTTTGTGGCGAGGGTTTCCATGAAGTCTAGAAGGATTTTCTTCTGTTCCTTCCACCTTTCTTTGGCCATAGTTTCAGGATCAGGTACTTCGGAGGTTTCAGGTTCTTTTCTCTTCTTAGAGGACGATTCCTCCAAGGCTTTTGAGTTGCGAGTTTTAGGAGGCATCCTGTAAGTAATATGAACATATTAGATCCATTACTCCAACAATTATTCTCATCATTATCATTATTATTATCACCTGATATTTCATTATTCTCATTTATCAATAATTAACGCTCTGAATGTTATGATTTATGGAGGATATCCTAAAATCCTTATCAGTCGATCCTTAGGACTTTCTAAATAGAGAGACTCCTTCCTAACCTTATAACAAAGGTAAGAGGGAAAAATTTAATTTATTTTTAAAACGTAGATGAGAGGGAGAAATTTTCCTATAGAAGAGGTGAGAGGGAAAATCTATAGATGAGAAGATTCCTAAATTAAGGTACACCCAAGAATAGGGGACACTAAGAGTATCAGCTAGGTAGGCTTATACTGCCATAAAGGTAGCCTCGTGATTGCCAAGCTAAGTGGCTCGGAGACTTTAGTTAGACCCATGGCAGATGCTATCCTAGACACCTCCACCCTTCATATCCCTAACTCAAGGACTACCCTAGACTCAAATAGGGTGAATGAAGTTCATGTGACTTGATGTGTGAACTTGGCTCTGATACCAACTGTGACGTCCCCCAATTTCTATATACTTTCCATAGAGACATTCCTAGATATGCGTGCACTCATATCTATAGATGTTAAAAGGGAAAATATAAGAGATTAAGGTAGTCAACTAAAACAGAGATTAAGCCAAGATCTAGTCCACATCATCGGATAATGCCACACAAACATTCATTCATAAGGATAATAAATTCATTACATATGGAGAGAAAATATGGTTCTAAAGAAAGTTAACTTTATTACATAGGATTTCAATCATCCTCAAGATCACTAAGGAAAGAAATAAACTAACATCTAGCAAGAAATGAGATAAGAGGAAAAGAATCTATCTATTACATCCTCCAAGTTTATTATTTGTGCCTTCAGGTACTTTGAGCATGCCTTTCATTTTGTAGTCAATTGTTCCTTGCACCTAGAAAATACGAGAAACAAAACATCAGCAGGGCTGGTACGAGGTAAAAGTTACATTTAATTAGGTTGCATAAAGGGAAACATTTGAACAAGAAGAAGGAGAAATAAAACCATTTCTTAAGGTGAAAATCAGGTAAACATCCTTTCTATTACAATCATTTTAATGTGGTTGTACTACACATATTGCACTTAACTTACATCTAGTTTGGGCAACATAGTATCATCATACATCTAACATGGGCCAAGTAAAACATACATCCATGTTAGGCAACATACATCGACACTAGGCTATGTGCTCTAGTAGCTACAACCCATCATAACCATTTATGTTTCATTAGGTTTGGCGAAGTATAACTCATACTAGTCAACCAAGCAATAATATTCAAATATGAGCATTCAAGGTATACATATCATAGGCAACCAGAAATTTAGTCATATACTTATACGACCACGTACCTGCTTGTTCAATCAAATGACCAAAGATTTAGAGTCAATCAGGAATTTAGTCACCCTACAAAGAAAGCAAGGGTATAATATTATTATTGGTCCATGTGACCAGGACTAAGATATGTTCTTAGTTATTATTCCTTTTATGTTATCTTAATTCAGATTAGGGATTTCCCATATCCTAATTGAGTTTATAAACATTATCAGGTCTGATCCATCATAAACTATTTGGATTAAATATAATATTTAATTGATTAATTAGAAGGTTTCCCAAAATTAGGGTTTCTAAGATGATGGGAATAAAAGGGGAAATACAACCCTTAAGACATTAATGGTTCCATAATATCAGGTTTCATATTAGGATTCAGGGCAAAATTATGATCACTAATCATCATCTAGTGATATCAGATTTCCTATAAAGATATACCTATAATTTCATGTAGAAAGAGAAAGATAAATTAGGGTTTCTTCTAATCCTTTGATCACTTATCAACTTAGCATAGGACTTCAAGTTATTTTGAAATCAGGTTTTCATCTAATGGTTACAAACATTTTAGAAGTCATATATCATCAAGAAAGCCATTTTTAATAATTAATTATGATCAAGGATGTCCTTTAGGCCTTAGATAGTTATTTTTGAAATAGGGAACAGATTCAGGTATTGATAATATTTTATATGGATAGAGCATATTTTTCTGATCAAAATGGTATATTGGTTTGCTATAATCCGATATTCCTAGCATTTTTTATGATTTTTCTAAGGTAAGGTATTTTCTTGAGTACTAAAAGATTATCAAAAATAAAAGAAAAGAAAAATACCCCCGATCGACGGCCGGATCCGACGGGATCGTGCCTCAAATCGATCTAAACCGATCGAGCGCTCAGGATCGGTCCGCACTTGATCGGATGATCAGGGTTTGTCTTCACGCAATCGGACGACTCGGGCTAGCTCTGCAGGCCTGCAGCTTGCTCCAGCAGAGGAGGAGGATCTCCGGTGAGGTCCCTTTCGTGCTCAGCTGGTAATCATGAACAGGAGGCGATTGGAAAAGGTTCAGGGGCTCGGTCCGAAGCTGGAGAGGGTTAAAACAGGGTGCGAGACCCCTTGTAGCTTGTCGCCGCCGCGTGGGCAGGCAAGGTCGCCGGAGCTGAGGCCGTTTTGGAGCGGGAGGTGATCGGAGGCCTCGTGGTGGTGACAGGGAAAAGCGTGGGGTCTAGGTGAATGTGCGGGGGAGATTAGAATGGAACGGAGGATGCTGTGGAGCTCGCCGGGTGGTGGCGGCTGGAGGTAGTCGAGGTTGGAGAAGGTGGCGAGGGGAGCAGTGCTCGGGGTTTTGGCGCTTGCAATTGGAGATGTGAAATGGTTAAAGGAATCATGGCGGAGCTAAAGAGGGCCTTATATAGGCGTGAGGGGGGGCTAGGCAAAGAAGCCCTAAAGGCTGCCACCGCCGCCAGGAGAAGGGCGAAGAAGGGGGGCTTCGTTCTTCCAATTCCGCGGATGGGGGGAGGTCAAATTGGGGCTTGACGAGGTCATCGGGAAGTTTAGGAGATATTTGTTGGGTTCAAAACTCGAAAGGAGGTGCGAGGTGGCGAGATTAGCTGGGCTCGGTTTCCTGTTGCCTCCCCGCCCTTAGCGGGAGGTAGGAGACGAAGTCTCCATCGTTGGATCAGGAAAGATCCGTGGATCGCCCGATCTGACGGTTAGGAGAGGGGGCCAGGTTATCAAAGGCAGCGTGACACATCATTTAACCTTGATTAAATGGGAACTTAGGTCTAGGACATATATCTAGGTTGATTTATTAAATTGGCCATATCTCATGATTGGTAACTCCAAATCTAATGAAATTTGAGGTGTAGCTTCAAAAGGTCATTATGCTACTATGATATAAATTTGAGATCCAAAATCGAAAGTTTGGTGTGTTCATTCACTAAATACATTAACATACGTATTTTATCAATATAACATATTAGGGTTTGCATATTTTTGCAATTTGTGACACATATTAGTCCAATTAAGTGAGAGAAGTACATGAGGGTAATTTGGTCCATAAATTTGATAACAAACTTTTAAGGGAGAGAAAATACTATAAAAACTCACTTTGTCTCACAATTTGTGCTTGACGAAGTGGAAGCTCTCGCCATAACTCAGGGTGCACGTCTTTGTAAAACGAAGGACCTGCAACATTTGATGATCCTCATGGACGAACAAAGGGCAATCGATACGGTAGCCCGTTCCACTACACCGCCACCAAAACTCCAGCCCTATTGGAGACGACTTCGGTAGTACAATCAAGGTGTTTCTCTGCAGTTTATTCCCCGTCAACTGATCAGACATAATTGCAAAACACTCTTCCTTAGTCAACTTTATTGTTTCATTTTCCTTCTCAAATGCTCCTTGGCTTGGGATGGATGTAAACATCGATTTCAACATCTTTTCGCCTGCTCTACAGACTACAGCGCAGGATGAATAAAAACTAAGCTCAAGTTGCCATAAAGAGAACATTTGTATTTACTTACGTATTTCTTAATTAATACCAAACAAAATTGGTTTAAAATGATACTCAGCCATCGAACCTCTACAATTTTACTTTATACTTAGATATAAATGTCGGTGGCTATATATCATTTGCATCTCGGTAAAAAGTATGAGACGTATGTGCCGAAACATGAATGTATCTCAATAGAGCTTCAGCCAGTTCAACAGTGCTATTGTAAGTGTGTTTCTATTTGTTGATCCGGTTCAGTTCAGCATAAAGGACAAGTGACCCCCATTTGTTTGGAAAAGTACAGAAGAGGCTAGTGTTAGGTCTAACACTTCGGTTCACCGGAATCTACTGTACAATACTTGTTGTTCTGGTTGTTTCCCAATAATTCCTATCATAGATTTACGCAAAAACCCACCCCTAAAATTTATTAATGTAGTGTGTATATGACAGAAATACCAGGGACATATTGGGATAGTAAGATTGCCGCAGATTTTAACCACCGACACGTCTTGCACTCAACACGTCCTGAGCTCCATAGCAGATCGAAGCCGTTGCCGTTCAACCAAGTAACCTTGCTGATCTGTCTAAATCCCGCAACTGCTGTTTCTAAACCACCACTCAGATCTATCTTGGATGCCACTATCTGCACCTAGAGCTGCTTTTCAGTATATACATATAACATGTATAAATGTTGTCACACTACATGTGACAGGAACAATTGTCGAGTTTTGATGACAGTTGGGAATACTCTAACAAACATGTCAATAAACTAGTAGAAATCTCCGATTGAATTTTTGTTAATGTTTTTACCTCAGCCGTCTACCTTTTCAGTAAAAGCAGGTAAGATAGAAAACATTTGATAAAATATCCGTATGATGGAGTCATGGAGGTAAGGAGATGGATTAAAGTGTTCATACGTTTTTCACTGTGCAATACCCTTCTTCTTGGGATGCCTCATCTGAATCCAAACACATCTCAATGTACTGTTATTGTTCACAGAACAGTGAGATTCAGATTGGTTTGTAGAACAAGGACACCAATGCAGGTTCATAGTAAAGTTGTCCTGCATATGCGGCTGATAGCGCTTGTAAACATTTAAGGTAAGAGTTTTGCTCTTCACAAGGAACTTGCTTTAATCGTGGTACAAGAGGATTGTACTGGAACTCAATGCTGATCCGTCTTGTCAACAGTGAGATGTATGGCATTGTTGCTGTCGAACTGTAGGTAGACACTTTTTTCATGACGCCGTACTTTCTAGCTAGGATGCATGAACATGTGTCTAGCTGGCTTGGTACTATTAATTTCTGTATATATATACAACCAGCCATTAATGTTATCAGTTCATCTAGGGTCAGGAGGTTCCTTTCATTTTATTCCCAAGTACAAGGAACTGTTCTACTGTTAACTGCTGCAAAGAGTCAGATATGGAACGAGCAATGTAACACCGCGCATTGCATGATAGGTTGGAGACGGGCAGGTAAGCTTCCTAGCAAGTTTTCTGTATGGTTCCCAACCTAAAAACAGTCAGATCCACAACAATAATTGATGGGTGCCATTATTTCTCTTACAATATTAAGATAAGTATCTGTTGTATGACTTCGACCAATCAATCTAGCTTTGCTTTCCATCAATGGCCCGGTATATGGCTTCAGATGTACTCAGATTTAAATAGAAAATTAATTAGCTTGGATCGGATAGATGAGTCTAACCAAATGATAATGATATTCAGATAAATATGTGTTGTTTGATTTCGATCAATCATTCTACCTTCGCTTTCCATCAATGGCCCGGTATGGCTTCAGACGTACGCTCCAACTGCGCAATTTTAAACCGATAAGGTAACTAGCGACTAAAAGACCTAGGCATTTGGAATAATCTAACACAATTCTTACTAATTACACATGTCCAGTTGGTTGCTGTTTTGAACATGGGAAGCAAATAGTCTGTTATGTCCACTGGATCACATCCTTCTGCCAATCATGCTGAGGCGCGTGCCAATAAACTAATGCTTGTTTAATAGATCACATAATTCATCAGTGCAACACTCGTATGGCGTTAGCGCTAGTTACTATTCATACCACCGATCCCCGTGTGGGAGAGGAGGGAAGCAACAACATCAACAACAAGCGAATTATCAGTAACATGGATATCATCCATGTATGATGCGCATGCACTTCTCTACCGATAGAGTAGGGGCCTGATCTCGCTGTCCTGCCTTGAAGAACTGGAGATCTCCACCAGAAAACATACGACCCAACTCCCCAACAAGCTAGTAACATGCATGATACTACGGATGTTCACTAGTGGCCATAGTTTGTGTGGATAAGATATTTGATAACCCAGCCGGTCGGATCTCAAACTAGAAGTCAGGTGGCCTATAATGTTGCAGCACCAGGCGTGCTGCACGCGTAGGTACTCCCACACATGGGGCATCAAGATGCATTCCCCTTCTCCAATTTATTGATAAAGAAACCTATGTTGCCCCAGCTCCCGCATGGAGTGCATAGGTTGGTAGGGCAGCTCGTCCTATAACAGGGAAAATGAGTAAGTAGAAAACGACCCGGCGTTTTCTAGAGCATCTGTATGCTTAGATTGATTTTTGATGTAGCTTTGTCGATGTTACATTTAACTTTATCGTCTGCCTTATTGTCCCTATTTGGGCTCTATGGGCCGCTTCTTTGAGCCCAATTATTTAACAAGACTGTACATGCAGTCTGCTGCTATACATATGCAATGCCTGGCACTGGACTCAGTTGGCGATTGTTCTAATACAGTACCTTACTCTCGTCTTCCCTCTCATTCTCATTTCAAAATAGAAGCGATCTTGGCGATCTAGAGCAAGAGGAAAGGGATCTGAGGTTTCTTCTTCACAATCATCACGCAAACACATCGCAATCTCCTTCTTGATCTCTTTCTTTTCATCATCTCAACAATCATGTTCCTGGTCTCCTGGAGGCAAATTCCAAAAGCTTCGTTCAAGCTCTTTGTCTTCCGCACTGCTTTCACTAAAAGGCGCAGTTCAAGCTCTTCGTCTTCCTCGCGACTCAACACGGACACTACAAAAAATTAAGTCATAAGCGTCAAACATCACGTCAAACAAAAGTGTTTGACATAATAAGTACATTGAACACGATGACAATTTTACTTTGCCGTTATAGCTGTGTCGAATTGCGACAAGATACATTTTCTCCCGTAAGTAATTGAAATTTTCCGCAATCTCTCTCTTTTCTTTTGTGTTGTACAATGATATTATTGTGTTTTATATCACCATAAACGTAGCACTCAAAATTTATTACCTATTGAAAAGTTAGATACAGTTGGCGGCTTCTCAAACCACTGGCGGCGCCAAATGAAGTTCCCTTTGCTCTAGCACCTTTTTGGCCCCGACGCATCATCTCCACTTTTTTTTTTGCTTTGTTCTTGTGTCGAAACTGTGAGACCCTCTTCACATGACTTATTCCATCCCAAAATCCCTAATTTCTCTCTATGCTCTTCGTGCTGCTACCAATTTCTGTGAAGCCTCTTACCGTCTCTCGTTACTGTGCCTCCATCTATCCCCTCAATCATGTTGGTTCCGGTTGCAACACCGATCAGATTCAAGGATTGATTTTCAGCTCTGGTAATGTAAGACTTGAAGAGATCTAGAGGGGGTGAATAAATTATTATAGAAATTTAAAGCAATAATATAATGAAGAATGCAAGCAACAAAAAATGAAAATGAGATTTAGAGTAGTTTCGTCTAAGACGTTAGTTCACTACCTAGTTGTTTCCAACTAGAATTTTGCAACAAATAAATTTATTACTTATCTGTTAGGACAAATTATAAAATTACTTGTTGCACTAATCTCTCTTCTTTACCAGCCACAGAAGAGCACCAAGCAAACCCCTATTTTGACGGATGACAGAAGAGCATCAATCTCCTCTTCTTTAATGGATGATGGAAGAGCACCACAATAATCCCTCTTCTTTAACAGACAATGAAAGAGCACCGTAACAACCCCTCTTCTTTAATGGCCACGGAAGAGCACCAAATTGAAAACTCCTTCTTCACTTGCAAGATCTTGGACAACCTCCTCTCTTTGGAGTAGTCCCACCGTAAATCACGACTGAAGGAAGAAGATTGGGGAAAGAAAAGACACTAATATAGCTCACAATGTCCTAGATCAAGCTTATGGACCAATACCACTATGGATTATGCAATGATGAAGTGGTGGCATTTGAGAACTATGATTAGGACTCGAATTTGGCACCTATAAAAGATTACAAATAAAGACTATGGCTCAAGATTGCTCAAATGTTGCTCAAATGTTGTATTGCAAGTATCTAAGTCATGTCTTTGGATGCCCCTAGATCACTACTATTTATAGAAATGGCTTACAAGTGTTAGGAGATCTTACGGTAGTGTTTATAGTGTTCTGTGATGTGATATAGCCGTTATAGATGGGTCAAAGTAGGAGTAATGGTTGATTTATTCGTAACAAAAATGGCATTCCAGAACCTATCTCGGTCGAAAAAATTGTCGATCGAAAGTCACTTGGTTGAGAAATTTGTTTGAACTAGGATGGTCTAAGGGTCAAACTCAGATAACGGCTAACTGTCATTCTAACTTCTTGGTCAGACGAACTAACGATCATTTTGGGTTCATAAAACTTCTATTTCCATTGACAATTTCTTCGACCGTGAATGATTCAGGGCTAGAGGCAATAGTTAGGGTTTTTCCAGTGTTTTAGGTCTTCGACCGAGGAGGCACTCGGTCGACAATATGGTCGACTGAGTTTGTCTCGGCTGACAATATCTTCGACCGACCAAGCCCCTGGAAAATGGTTTAACACAAGTTGGAAGACCTATCTAATAGTTTGTCTAATATGATCCACCTACCCTAGACACTTAATTTAGATATGTGGTTAGGTTTGGGATAGGTGGGGTTGGTCCATAGCTTGATTTTACCTGAGTTTTAAGAAATTTTACATTTGTATTATAAATAAGCACAAGTACACAATAATTCAAGTATATGATATTCGAATCTTGACCAATTTTTCTCACCCATGTTCTTTTGTTCCTAAAACACTTAGATAGAATGTTAATGATCATAAATATGAAATGTTTGTCTTCATAATAAGATAAGATGAGATAATGTCCAATTTACACAACCATCTCCCCTTTTTGAAGATGACAAACATTTTGATAGACGAAAATTTGAAATGAAATTTTCATACCTTGGTGATCTATTTCTTAAGTGTCAAAAATGTGTGCACACGTATACTATAGAGTTATGGAATATGTCATCCATCTCTCAAAGTAAGGTGCAATAATTTGCTTTATGGTAGTGTGATTCTCATTTTAAAAACTCGATTTAGAAAATATAAAAACTTAAAAATCCAAGTGTTTCTTTTGAAATTATTTCTCCCCCTTTGTTATTTCAAAAAGGTAAATGAATACTCCCCCTTAGTTGAATACTCCCCCTTAATATAATGCTTAAAACAATGTCCAATTTAGCCATGAATCAATACCCAAGCAAGCTTACTTCATTGTGCAAAGAGATCAAAATATACATTTTCAAGAGGTACGATACTTAACTTATCTCTTATTATTCTAAATTGTTCTAAACCAAGGTGATTTGTAAAAATATGAGCTAATTGGATTTTACTATCAACATGATGAAGGCATGTGTTATTTTTAGCAATATGATCCCAAAGAAAATGATGTCTTACTTTTATATGTTTAGCGTACCTATGTAAAATTGGGTTATGAACTAAATTGATTGCCCTTGTATTATCACAAAATATGGCATTCAAGATAATGAAAATCCAAAATCATTTAGAACTTGTTGCATCCATAAAATGTGTGTGTAACATGAGTCGACTGCCATATATTCTTCTTTAGTGATGGATAAAGCAACAATATTTTTTTTTGATGACCGAGAGAACCCACCCCGGGCGAAGCCGACATGGTAAACTCTCGAGGCATGAGAGGGTGTGGTCCGGTCACCCCCCTCCCGCGCCTAAAAAAAAGCAACAATATTTTGTTTCTTACTAAACCAAGAAACAAGTGATTTTCTAACTAAGAAACATCCTCCACTAGTACTTTTGCGATCAAGGCGACATCCAAAGTAGTCAACATCAGTATATGCTTTAAGGTCAAATGGTTTCTTTGTGGGTACCAAATACCAGAGTCTAGTGTACCAACTAAATATTGTAAGATCCTTTTGACAGCGACTAGGTGAGAATTCATAGGATTTGATTGTGCATAATCCAACAACAAATATAATATATGATCGAGATGTAGCTAAGTATAGTTAAATACCAATCATACCTCTATATAAGGAGTTGTCAATGGGATCTCCATCCTCATCTTTGTCAATTTTTGTTGAAGTGCCTATTGAAGTGGAAGCATACTTATAATTTTCCATATTAAATCGTTTCAATAGTTCTTTTGCATATTTTTCTTAGTTGAGGAAAGTACCACACATAGTTTGTTTAATTTGAAAACCTAAGAAGAATGTTAACTCACTCCTAAGACTCATTTCAAATTCCTTTTGTATAATATCACTAAATTGTGTGCAAAGGGATTCATTTGAAGCACCAAAAATAATATCATCAACATATATTAGAATGATAAGAAAATATGATTCATATTTTTTGAATAATAATGTAGGGTCTGATTTTCCCACAGAGAAATTATTTTTAAAAAGATAATTCTTTAAGCGTTCATACCAATTTATAGGGACTTGTTTAGACCATATAATGCTTTCTTTAATTTGTAAACGTGATCAGAATATTTTGGGTCTTCAAAGCCAGGAGGTTGAGAAACATATACTTCCTCTTGAATTATTCCATTCAAAAATATACTTTTAACATCCATTTGAAAGAGTTTGATATTTTTATGTGCATCTAGAGCTATTAGCGTGCGAATTGATTCAAGTCAAGCAACAGGACCATAGGTTTTATCAAAGTCAATTCCTTCTTGTTGATTATACCCTTGAGCGACCAATCTAGCATTGTTTCCCATGACTTCTCCAACTTCATTTAACTTGTTACCAAATACCCATTTAGTTCCAATAATGGTTTTATCTTTAGGTCTAGGTACTAAATCCTACACATCATTTTTAGCAAATTGATTTCGTTCTTCTTGCATAGAAATGATCCAATAATCATCTTTAAGAGCTTCATCCACCTTTTTAGGTCAATGATGGATACAAAAGTTCTATTAGCAACATCTCAAAAAGAGGACCTAGTTTTTACTTTATCAAAAGGATCACCAATTATTAGATCTTGTGGATGGTCTTCTATTATTCTTGGAATGGGTTGATGAGGTTCTTCATTTTGATTTTGATTTTGATTTTGTTCTTTTTGGCATTATTATCTTCTTTCGGTGATATTGTTAAATCTTCAATTAGTTGTGGAAGATTGTTTTCTATTTCATTGTTTGATTGATTTTCATGAAATGTTACATGAATTTATTTTTCTACCTTTTTGGATACAATATTAAAGATTCTATAAGAATTACTTGAGGTTGAATAATCTAAGAAGAACCCTTTTTGTGATGTTGGATCAAATTTTTCTGTATCAACTATAGTATTAAAAATGTAGCATGATGTTCCAAATGTGTGAAAGTAATCTACTCTTGGTTTCCTAGAAAAGAGTATTTCATAAGGAGCCTATTTAAGTTGTGGATGAATTGAAATTCTATTTTGAATATAGCATGCAGTAGTAATGGCTTCATCCCAAAAGTTTTAGGTGTGCCATGTTCTAATAAAATGGTTGTAGCCATTTCTTGCAGAGAATATTTTTTCCTTTAAACTAAACCGTTTTGTTGTGGAGTGCGTGGAGCAGAAAAATTGTGAGTGTAACCTTTAGATGAACAAAAATCTTCAAATGAATGGCTTTTAAATTCTTCTCCATGATCACTCCTAATTGTGTAAATTTTATTTTGAAGTTGATTTTCTATCTTTGGGCAAAAATGAATAAATGTTTTAATAGTATCATCTTTGTCAGAAAGAAAATGTACCCAAGTATATATACTATAGTCATCAATAATTACAAATCAATATCTCTTACCTCCTATGGATTGTGTTCTCATTGGTCCAAATAAATCTATATGTATGAGTTCAAGAGGTCTAGATGTACTAAGGATTTGTTTTGTCTTAAAAGATGTTTTAGTTTGTTTTCCTAATGTGAAAGGTTCACTATTTTTTAGGATTATCAAAAGAGATTTTAGGCAGACTATGAACTAGATCATGTTCAATTGATTTTTTAATAACATGAATACTTGCATTTCCTAATTTTCTATTCCATAGATTTTGAGTATTATCATTTGCAATAAGACATTTTCCATCAATTGATTTCATAGAATTTGGCCTAATAACATAAAGATTGCCTACTCTTTTTCCTTCATATACAATATTGTTTGTGTCTTCTTCAAGCAATTTGTAGCAAGTTTTTTTGAAAAGCACATCATATCCACTATCACGCAATTGACTAACACTTAAAAAAGTGTGATGTAAACCATTTACTAATAGCATATTTTTAATTGTGAGATTAGTTCTGATATTACCTATCCCCATGATGGTGCCTTTTATGTTGTCTCTGAATGTAACTGATCCTCCTTTCTTCTTTTCGAGTGATTTGAAGGCCTTTTTATCTCCGGTCATATGCTTGGAGAATCCACTATCAACCACCCAATCCTACAAGTTTAGAAGGTTTTGGTACGCAAGTAGAGTCCATGATGGTTAATTTATGACAATATCTCATTATTTCAAATATTTAGAAAAATCTAATATATAGAGCTCATAGATTTGAGACACCTAAGTTAGATTCAAGTGAACTATTTTATTTTTATCAAATATTTCTGCCAGAACTATTCTCGGTCGAGACAATCTTTGACCGGAAGAATTATTGGTCCACAAATTTGCCGACTGGGAAGATTTTCTAGTAACACTAACTTTGTCAGAACTACTTTTGGTCAAAACTTTCTTCGACCGGAAGAGATCTCAGTTGAGATCTTTGTCGATCGAGTTAAAGTTTTGTGCATTTTTTGTAAATTTAGAATTTCCAATGTAAATAAATCATGCTATTGTGTTTGGATAACATAACTAAGCAATCAATTCATACAAGAGTATACAAGTTAAAGCTTATTGTAGTTGAGATAAGACAATATGATTTTCAAATTAGGTTCAGGTCAAATCTCAGCTAAATTTTCTATGTTTCTAAGTTTGAGGTTTTGAAACCCAAACTAAATCTTTATCCTTATTTTTCTTGTATTTGCCTGAAAATGAGTAATGTACAAGACGTAAGCAATAATGACAACAAATGAAATCAATTCCATTCCTCTTTTTGACAATGTCATCTTGAACAAGATTGTTTGTAGGTATATACATGAGTTTCGTCTTGGGAATATATACTTTTCTAGTTTGATTTTTAGGTACATATCCTAGACCTCTTCTTCCTATTTGTTGTTTCCTTGCATTAACCTAGACACTTGTTTTTGTAGTTCAACATTTTCATCAACCTTTCTAGTTATATTGAAATTTGCTTGGTCTATATTTGATAACAAACTATCTTTTCTTTGATAATAGCATCATAATACAAATGAATGCATAAATTAGGTTGAGTTTGAAGATCATTCATTTTAGCAAGAAATTCAATTTTTCTTGAGAGAGTAGATTATTATTATTTTCAAGAGCAAATAATTGTGCTTTGTAATCTTCAATGGATTCTTTTAATTTATTATTTGAATACTTTAGAGTGAGGTTATCTAAATTTATGTGAAGTTCATCAATAATTTTACTAAGTTTTTTTCTTTTGTTTCTTACAGTCAATGTATTTTGCATGAATATCTTCTAGACTAGTAACTAATTCTTCTTTAGATACTTCAAAAATATCTACCTCATCTATTTCTTTTTCATCTTCTCTTTCCATTAGACATTATATCTCTTCTTATTTGCTGCTTCCACATTCATCACTTGGTTGATCCCAGGTGGCTTTGTAGGATTTTTCACCTTTGTCTTTCTTCTTGAATGGACTTCTTCTTTTTGAGCTTTGCACATTCATTTTTCAAGTGGCCATGTTCCCGCATTTGAAGCACCTGAAAGAATGAAAATATTTATATTTCTTACCGTTTACAATTAGAGCATTTTATGCATCATCGCTTCTTGTGTCGTTGTTGTCTTGTATGTTATTTCTTGGAGGTGGCTTGGAGGTAGCTTTAAACAGAAGTTCCTTCTTTATTCCCTTTTGTAGCTCTACCTCAATCCTTTCTTCTTAGGTGACTTCATGTGTCTCCAAGTTCCCAATGAGCTACTCCATCTCAGTGTTGTGAGATCATTTGATTCCTCAATAGTAGTTACCTTTGATGTGTACCTTAGAGGCAATGACTTAAGTATATTTGATACTTGATCTTCCTCGCTAATGTTTTCCCCAAGTGCACTTAGGCTGTTAACAATGTTAGAGAATGTAGCATATATTTCTGCAATAGTTTTGTCAGATTGCATACAATATAATTCGATATTTTTTATCTTTTAACATATTAATTTTAGTGATTTTAACTTATATAGTTCCTTCATGTGTTATAGATAATTTATGCCATATTTCATGAGTTATTTCACATGAAGATATGTGACTAAATTCACTAATAGATAAAGAAGAATAAAGAATGCTTACTTCCTTTGCATTAAGCGTGGTTTGTTTTACCGTATTTGCATCCCAAGTTTCGAATTCCATTACTGGGAGTTCATACGGGCCAGCTATCATTTTCCACAAATCAAAGCTAATGCCTTGAAAGTAGAACTGCATCCTCCTTTTCCAGTAGGTGTAGCTAGACCCATCAAATATTGATCTCCTCTTCTTTAATGGACGATGGAAGAGAACCACAACAATCCCTCTTCTTTAATGGACGGAAGAGCACTGCAATAATCCCTCTTCTTTGACGGCCATAGAAGAGCACCAAAGTGAAGACTCATTCACTTGCAAGATCTTGGACACCCTCCTCTCCTTGGAGTAGTCCCACCACAAATCATGAATGAAAGAAGAAGATTGAAGAAATGAAAAACACCATTGTAGCTCACAATGTCCTAGACCAAGCTTATGGACCAATACCACTATGTATTAGGCAATGATGAAGTGGTGGTGTTTGAGAACTATGACTAGGACACGAATTTGGCACATATAGAACATTGAAAATGAAGACTATGGCTCAAGATTGCTCAAATGTCGCTCAAGTGTTGTATTGCAAGCATGTAAGTTATATCTTTGGATGCCCCTAGACCACTACTATTTATAGGAATGTTTAGCAAGTGTTAGGACATCTTAGGATAGTATGTAGAGTGTTCTATGACGATATATAGCCGTTATAAATGGGTCAAAGTATGTGTCATGGTTGATTTATTTTTTAATAAAAATGGCATTCCAAAACCTATCTCGGTCGACAAAATCATTGACCAGAAGTCACTCGGTCGAGAAATTTGTTCAACTGGGGTTGGTCTAAGGGTCAAACTCAGATAACGGCTAATTGTCGTTCTAACTTCTTGGTCAGACAAACTAACAATCCTTTTTGATTCATAAAACTTCTATCTCAGTCGACAATTTCTTTGACTAGGAATGATTCAGGGCTAGGCAATATTTTGGATTTTTTTAGTGTTCTGGGTCTTTGATCGAGGAGGCACTCGGTCGACAATATGGTCAACCGAGTTTGTCTCAGATGACAATATCTTCAACCGACCAAGTCCCTAGAAAATGGTTTAACACAAGTTGGAAGACCTATCTAATAGTTTTTCTAATATGACCAACCTACCCTAGACACTTGGTTTAGACATGTGGTTAGGTTTGGGATAGGTGGGGTTGGTCCATAGCTTGATTGTACATGAGTTCTACGAAATTTTACATTTGTATTACAAATAAGTACAAGTACATAATAATTCAAGTATATGATATTCCAGTCTTGACCAATTTTCCTCAACCATGCTCTTTTGTTCCTGAACCACTTAGATAGAATGTTAATAATCACAAATATGAAATGTTTGTCTTCACCAAAAGATAAGATGAGATAATGTCCAATTTAGCCAATAGGACCGCCATCTTGAAAGACAACCTTCCATTTCAAGTCGGAGATGTACGCGAACCTAACTTTAGTTTCACCAACAATGCATGTAGACAAGGTGAGATGATAAAAACTAACGGTGGTTAACAATATCCACCTACCAGGTAACAATGACCTCCACACATCTACATAATCCACACAGACCACCGGAAACTCATGTCGCTCCTTTGATCTAACATGAAAGAGTTGTCCCTTTGATGTCAACATGCTAGCACTAACCAGTTCTCCCTATTCGTCTCTCTGTTTTTAGGTAAGACTTGATTTGGGCTCTCATGTTACCACAATAGTGAGAGGACAACATTTTTCAGTGTTAGTTGTGTCTTCTAAAATCCCTGACTGCCCCTCTATATATAGGAGGGCTAGGGTCAGGGTTTCTAGATGAACTAGTAGTTGAAGAGACAAATTTTCACGAATTTTTGGCTGCTATGAATCATGAATCAGTTGGTTTACTTCTGAACCGTTTGGTTCACATGTTAATTAGTCAATACAACACTTAAATCGATCAGTTCACTTTCTTTCCTATTTGAAAACAAATTGGCTTTCAATATGATGGTTAATGCAGAACATGATGTCAACATCAATCCATCATCCAATCTTCCTAATAATGGAACCAGGTGATTCACATACTTAATCGGTCGATTCAGACTTTTAATGGATCGATTCATATTCTGAATTGGTCAATTAATTTTCCAATTCAGCCAAGGTTCAACCGTCATTGTTCAAATTGACTAGACACTTGAATTGGTTGACTCAACATTTGAGTCAGTCGACTCATAGTCCTGGTCATCCAATTTTCAGCCAATGTTGCTTAAATTGAATACCTAAACACTTTTGTAATCAAGTTAAACCTTATTCATGAGTAAACTCCTATTTCAGGTGTATCTTATGTGTGTGACTCTATAGCTCCCAGTTACGTTGGTTGTAAATATCCATAACTAATTTATGACATCACAAGCAATGAGTGGCATATAGAAACACATCATTGCTACCCAAGTAATTTGGAAAGTTGGAGAACAACTTCAACCTACAATTTGTGATCACTATTATAATGATCATATAATTCCTTTTTACTCTAATATCCATATTGAACTCAACACATGAAATCATCATCCTCTCAACATTTAATCCATGTTTCTTGAACTAGAGTCAATTGTTTGAGATGCATGTTAGCGCACATATCATATATTGATTTACATGAGTATGTCCATATGTTTCTTAGTTTCTTATGTAGTGTATAGGATATCAACTCCAGTAGGAGGGACAAATATCATCTACATCACTCACAATCATTCAACATGTGTCGCAATGTATCCGAGCATCACCTTTATGGTCACCCTTATTCAAAATCATGTTTGATGGTGTCAAAATACATCAAACGACATGTGATGAGTGTAGTGACTTTAGGTCTAAGAAATAAAATCACCATTGTCACTGTGAGAGTTGACTCCAACAACCATTCAGTGGTTTGCATATATCACTCTCAAGGTGGATTCATTTGGAATACTATTCTTTAACAAGTACCTATGTGTTTGGTTTGATATCACATATCATGACTAAGGAGATTATGTCATCAACCAAAACACACTCTAGTCTTGTTTGTTATTATTGTTTATCAGCTTCCATAATAATATCTTACTAGGGACATAACAAGAATGTATATATTATTATCATTCATATGATCTCATTGTTCAGGTCCTCCACCTAAAGACATGCATCATCAAGTAACATCATTCTTTAGGAATCTATCATGTTATACCATTTTATCATAATTGAACAAACATATAGATGAAGATTGCCTTTCTTATTAATCAAATCAATTACAAGATTTGTCATTAAAATCATCATATTATTGTCTCTCTAGGTATACATACCTACTGAATCTCACTTGCACTTAGAGCCAATCACCCATGAATATAATACCAAGTGATATAACATGACCTTCATGCTTCTTCTGTGAAACTTCTTTTGTCAAGGGGTCAACAAATTTTCTTTCAATTGGTACTATGCAAATCTTCACATCTCTTCATTGTACAATCTCTTATATGAGATGATACCACTATTGTATATGCTTGGAATGTTTATGCGGTATGGGTTTCTTATCTTGTGAAATAGCTCCATTATTGTCACAATATAGGTCTATTGCATCACTGATGCTTGGAACTACCCCAAGTTCAATGATGAACTTCTTAATCTAAACAAATTCCTTAGTAACATTGGAGGAAGAAATATACTTGACCTCTATTGTAGAATCAACAATCGTTTCTTGGTTGGAACTTTCCCATCTTACAGCTCCATTGTTAACACAAAACAAAAATACAGATTGCGATCTACAATCATCTTTGCCAGTTTGGAGGCTTGCATTAGTGTAACCCTTTACCACCAACTCTTTCTCACCACCAAATACAAATAATTGATCCTTTGTTTTTCTTAAGTACTTCAGTATGTTCTTTACAATTGTCCAATGACTTTCACTGGGATCTGATGGATATCGTGTAGTCATACTCAAGGCATATGAGATATCAAGATGAGTACATAACATTGCGTACATGATAGATCCAATTGTAGATGCATATGGAATCTTACTCCTACTTTCTCATTCTTTACAAGAACTAGGACATTGAGATCTAAAGATAATAACATAATGAGACATGGGTAAGTTTCCTCTCTATGAGTTCTCCATGTTGAATTTCTTGAACACTTTGTCAAGGTATGTTCTATGTCTTAGACAAAGAATCCTTCTAGATCTATCCATGTAAATCTTGATTCCTGAGATACAAGATAATTCACCTAAGTCCTTCATAGGGAATGTATTTCCTATCCAGGTTCTTACCATTTGTAAGGTAGCATGTCATTCCCCACTAATAATATGCCATCTACTATAACATGAGTAATACGATCATGCTCACACTAACCTTCTTGTAAACACATGGTTCATCTTCATTTTGACTAAAGTCATACTCTTTGACAGTTACATCAAATCAAAGATTCTAACTTTGAGATGCTTGATTCAATCCATAGATTGACCTTTGTAGCTTAAAGAGTTTATTTGTATCTTTTGGATTTATAACACCATCGGGTTGTGTCATGAACAAATCCTCAATCATATTCTTGTTAAGGATTTTATTTTTTAAAATCCATCTGCCAGATCATAGTCATAATAACCTGCAATTGCAAGCATGATATAGATGTAATTAACCATCACAATTGGAGAAAAGGTTTCTTCATAGTCAACACCTTGAACTTGTTAGAATATCTTTTCAACCAATCGGCCTTTTTAAGTTTGTACATTACCATCCATGTCAGTGTTCTTCTTGAAGACCCGTTTCCACCGTATAGGTTTTACCATTTAGGTGGATCTACCATGTTCATACCTTGTTGGTGAACATGGATTTCATCACATGTCTCATGCATCAAGCCATTTCTAAGATATTGGTCCCTTAAAAAGTTCTTGGTAGGTTTTTGGCTCATCATCAATGACCAACTCATCGCCTTCTTGAGTCACAAGAAAACCAAATCTTTCAGGATCAAGGCATGTCCTACTAGATCTATGAGGTTTCTTTATTACATGAGGAACTTGATATTTCACAACAATTTGTTACTCTCCATATTCCTCTTGTACCTATAAAGGTTCAATTTTTTTCTTTTTGGTCTTAATCCTCTTCAAGTTCTACTTTTGTACCTCTGATTACTTTGGAAATGAATTCCTTTCCTAGGAATAAAGCATCCCTGGGAACAAACACTTTGTTGTCATATGGAGTATAAAAGTATTATCCTTTCATTTCCTTTGGATAAAAAATAAGATAGCATTTATCCAATTTGGGTTCAACATTTTGAGGAAACTACTTTCTCACATAAGCTTCACATCCCCAATCTTCATAAAAGCACATTGGGACGCTTCTAAACCATATCTCATATGAAATTTTTTGAACTGATTTAGATGGTACATAATTTAGTGTAAATGTTGTAGTTTCTAGAGCATGTCCCCAGAAGGAAGTTAAAATGCTAGAAAAACTCATCATTGACCGCACCATATCTAGCAATGTAAAACTCCTTCTTTCTGATACACCATTACATTGTGATGTTCCATGTGGAGTCCATTGTGATACAATACCATGGTTTCACAGAAGGCACTCAAACTCTTAGCTTAATTACTCCCCACCTCGCACTGAATGAAGTGAATTAATACTTTTACCAAGTTGGGTTTGTACTTCATTCATGAAATCCTTGAACTTCATAAGAATTTTTGACTTATGTTTCATCAAGTATACATAGCCATACCTACCACAGTCATCAATAAAGGTAATGAAGTATCGATAACCACCTCTAGCCTTTATTCTAAAAGGTCCACATACATTAGTATGTATGAGACCCATAGATCACTCTCTCTCTCGCTATTTCCAGTGAAAGGAGTCTTTTTCATCTTGCCCAACAAACAAGATTCACATTTCTATATTGATTCATAATCAAAAGAGTCGAGATATCCATCTGTATGGAGTTTTGAAACATGTTTCTCATTGATGTGCCCTAGACAGCAATGCCTAATGTATGTTTTGTTTGAGTTATCAAGTTTTAATATTTTGGTATTTATGTTATAAACATATCTCTATATCCAATAAGTAAAGACCATAGGACATTGGTACATTTCCATAAAAGATCTCATCTTTAGAAATAGAACATTGATCATTCTTTATATGAAATTCAAATCCATTCTTATCCATACAAGATATCTAAATAATGTTTCTATTAATAATAGGTACAAAATAGCAGTTCTCTAACTCTATTACAAGCCCAGTGGGCAAAGATAGATGCTAGTTTTGAACTTTAACGGTGGAAACTCTTTCTCCATTCACATTGCGTAGTTTGACCTCGCCCTTTCTTAGAGGATTACTTCTTTTTAGGTCATTCATATTTGAACATATGTGAAATACACATCCAGTATCAAGTACCCATGATAAAGAAGTAGACATATTTATCTCAATAAAGTATATACCTAAAATGGAGATCTTTATCCCCTCCTTATTCTTCCTGAGTTCCTCTAGGTAGACATCAATTCTTTTCTAGTGTCTAGGCTAGTGACAGTGGTGATAGTTGCCGACCTTATTCACCCTTCCCTTGGCTTTCAGGGAAGAAGACTTGGGTTTTTGGTTAGTTTTAGAACTCTTTTTAGCTTTTCTTTTTCCCTTAGACATCCCTTTGCCTCTTCTAATCATAATCACAAATTTGGTTTTGTCTTTGTTTATATGCACTTTAGTTGTTCTCAACATGCCATGTAGTTCTATCAACAACTTGTTAAAATCATTCATGTTGTAGTTCATAATAAATTGGTTGTATAATTCCAACAGTGACTATAGAATCACATTTGTGGCGAAGTCTTGGCCCATGGGAAATCCCAGTCTAACCAGGTTCTCCACATACCTAAACAACTTGAGCACATGGGGACCTACTGGATCTCCTTCTGGCATATTGCACTTGAACAATGTCGTAAATACATCATATCTCTCTTGTCTTGCTTGATCTTGGTACATGTTGTTGAGATGTGTTACCACCTCTGTAACATCCATATTATCATGATGGCTCTGCAACATGTACTTCACTGAGCATAACATTAGGGACTTGAAATCTACAACATCTTCAAAATTACTTCTTGTAAGCATCCATGTCAACCTTAGGTGTGGTGGGAGTGGGTTCATTTGGCTCTAGTGTCTATAGGACATAGATCTTGCTCTCTTGTGTGAGAACAATTCCCAACATCTTGAACCAGTCAAGGATATTAATCCCGATCAATTTATCCTTATTATGGACCGATCGAAAGGAAAACGTGTTGTTGTTTGCCATTAGTTTCTATAAAAGAAATTCACTTTTTATAAAAACACTTATGATTTGATATGGTAAAAGGAAAATTTGACAATATTAATTAGGCCTTCCATTAATTATCACTCACACTATTTTTCTCAAATTGATATTCCTCACAAATCAATTTGGAAAATTATAGCATACAACCTTCACGTGAGCTAAGACCTAGAACAATTAAGTTGTTACCTAGACAACACCACCGTCAATAACGAATTATTATGGTAGGCAACATTTTCCATTTGCATCTCATATAATTATTGGATATATGGTATATAAAACTCCTTGTCATTTCTCATAATTATGCTTCTAGGCACTTAATCTCATTAAACTCACATCATTAAGCCTACCCAAATGCCAACAAGATAGTAATGCACCCTGCTTGGTAGGCCCACATAACTACCATCACACTTCCATGAGATAAGCGGCTCACCACATTTGGAGTGCCTATGCTTAGTCGATCAAGTTTTTCAAGTGTACTAAAACTTAATATTTGATTGAGGGATATTATTTATATATAAATATATATACATATCCGATCACCACATACTAATAATATGTATCATATACATACTATATCCAAAAACAAAACATGCAATTATCAAATTTGAGTGATGGTTATGGCCACACTAATGCAATCCTTTAGAGCCATAAATAATTGATACTTAATATGGTCCACATCATGTTTAGCTATTTGTTTAGTAGAAAATCAATGATGAAACTATCTCAGACGGTCGACTCAACTCTTGAGTTGATCAGTCAGCCTCGTGGTCGGTCAACTTGTCTTCATGGATCGGTCGACAATCTCCTCATTCGAGTGGCGTCGAGACTCCTCCAGATGATCGATTGGGCTCCATTCAATCGGTCGGCGTCTCCTATCACCAGCCCTCATTGGTCCTCCAATCGACTAGTTTGACTTCTGAGTGATGGTCGACTCGTATGGTGTAGAACACCTTCCCTTTGCCAAAATATGAAATAAAACTAGCCTATTCATATTTAAGTAATTACATTATAAAAGTGAAACCTTGAGTTACATTTGAGGGGATCATAGGAAGGAAAGTGTTAACTTACATATGGAAAAGGAGACAGAACCTTGAGTTGCATTTGAGGGTAGCATAGGGAGGAAAGCATTTACTTACATATGGAAAAAGAGAGTGAGACTCACTATTCAAACTGAATTTAAAAGTTAGGAATAAAACTATTCAACCTTGCACACATATCTAGGAGTATTGGCCATAACCACGCTTACATCTGACATCAAAAACAATTTCATGGTGATGTGTATAAATTGTGTATATAACATATCATATATATAGGATCTATGGGGCATTCCCTTGCATATGTGGTATTCAATTGGATATGCACATTAATCACTTAAATATTCACATCACATGTTATAAATAAATTATAAAATCAAAAACCAATTATATGCATTAAATACCAAAACAAAGTAAATAGATGTGTCTTTGATACCACTGTAAGGATATATGGCATCAGAGATGGCAACATAAACAAAAAATGTCTTTCCATATTTCCCTTGACCAGTAAATCACGTCAACAAATATGGATTTGAAAGGAAGGTTTGCAAGGCATAAACCTTGTCTTGGAGCATATCCAATGACTATCCTTGCAACTACATGATTCTTTCTCAAGCAACACCCAGATGGTTGTTGGTGGCAGCCTCTTGGTGTTGCACCATGGATGGCGGTCAACGACGTCCTCCTAGCGGGTGGAAATGGCCTCCACACCTCTACGTAGTCCATGCAGACCACTAGGAACTCTTGTTGTTCTTTTAGAACTGATAGGAAGGAGTTGTCCCTTTAATGTCACCATGCTAGCACTGACTAGTTCTCCCTAGATGTCTCTCCTTTTAAAGGTAAGTCTTTCTTTAGGCTCTCACATTAGCACAATAGTGACAGATAATGTTTTTTAGTGTTATTTGTGTCTTCATAAATCCTTAACTACCGTCTATTTATTGAAGGGCCAAGGTCGGGGTTTCCAGATCAACTGGGAGTCAAAGGGACATATTTTCACAAATTTTTAGTTGCTACAAATCATGAATCGGTAAGTTTACTTCAGAACAGGTTGTTTCATATGTGAAGTTGATCCAACACTTGAATTAAGTAGTTGACTCTCTTTCCTATTTTCAAACATATTGACTTTCAATGTGGTGATTAATGCACAACATGACTTCATCATCAATCCTTGATCTAATCTTATTGATCATTGAATTGGGTGACTCACATATTTAACCAATCAGTTCATACTCTAAATCACTTCATTCATATTCTGAAACGGTCAATTTGTCTTCCACTTCATCCAATGTTCATCCAATGTTGTTCAAATTTCCACGACACTTGAATGGGTTGAATCACAGTCTGGGTTAGCCATTTTTCAGCCAATGTTGTTTAAATTGAATATTGAAACACTTTAGTAATCAAGTTAATACTTATTAATGAGTAAATTCCTATTCTAGGTGTATCCTATGTGTGTGACCCTATATGTCCCAAGTTATGCTGGAAATGAATGTCCATAACCAGTTCATGACATCAAAAGTAATGGATGATATCTAGCAACACATCATTGCTACGAAAGTAAATCAAAAGTTGGAGAATAACTTCAACCTACAATGTGTGATCAGTGTTGCAGTGATCATATTGTTTCTTTGTCTCTGATATCCAGAATGAACTCAAGGCATAGAATCATCATCATCTCAATGTTCAATCCATGTTCCTTGAACTCGAGAAGATTGTCTGAGATGCATGTGATTTCACATATCATATATTGATTCACGAGTATGTTTAAATATTTCTTAGTCTTTCTTATCAAGTGGCCAAGATATCAACTTCAACAAGAGCGACAAATCCCATCTACATCACTCATTGTCATTCCCCATGTGTCAAAACATATTCAAGCATTTCCTTTATGGTAAAACATACACAAGGTCATGTAGGATGATGTCAAAATACATCAAACAACATGTGACGAGCGTACTGACTTTTAGTCTAGGAACCACAATCAACATAACTATGAGAGCTAATTCTAACCATCATTCAATGGTTTCCATCTATCACTCTCAAGGTGGGTATGTCTAGTATACTATTCTCTAACAAGTACCTATATGTTTGGTTTGATATCACATATCGTGACTAATGAGATTCTATCATCAACCGAAATACACTATAGTGTTATGTGTTATTTCTATCTGTAACCTTTCTTAATAACATCCAATTAGGGACATAACAAGAATGTTTGTAAACCTATAATTTGTATGATATCACTATTCAAGTCCTCAAACTAAATACATGTGTCATCTAATAACATCATTCTTTAGACATATATCATGTTATACCATTATCTCATTATTGAACAAACATATTGAAGAAGATACCTTTATTATTAATCAAATCATTTACAAGATATGCCATTACAATCATCTTATGATTGTCTCTATGGGAATACATACCAATAGACCCACACTTGTACTTAGAGACAATCACCCATGAACTTAATCCCAAGTAATCTATCATGGCCTTCATGTTTATGTTTCATAATTGCTTATGTTAAGGGATCAACATTGCTTTTAGTTGGTACACTACAAATCTTCACATATCCTTGATGTACAATCTCTCATATGAGATGGTATCATGGTTGTATGTTCTTGGAAATTTGATGCAATCTAGCTTCCTTATCTTGTACAATAGCTCCATTGTTGTAACAATATAGCTCTACTTCATTATTGATGATTGGAACCACCCAAAGTTCAACGATGTACATTTTGATCCAAATAACTTCCTTTTTTGTGTTAGAGGCAGCAATATACTCGACCTTTATTGTAGAATCAACAAATGTTTCTTGATTTGTTGTGTTGGAGGAAGAAATATACACATCCTTTATTGTAGAATCAACAAATGTTTCTTGCTTTGAAGTTTTCCAGCTTACCGCTTTGTTGTTAAGGAAAAACACAAATCCATATTGCGATCAATAGTCATCTTTGTCAGTTTGGAAGCTTTAATTAATGTAACCCTTACCACCTACTCTTTCTCACCATTGTAGACTAAGAATTGATCCTTAGTTCTTCCCAAGTACTTAAGAATGTTCTTTATAGTTGTCCTGAGATTTCCATTAGGATTTGACTGATACCTACTAGTTATACTCAAGGCATAAGAGACATCAAGATGAGTACATAACATTGTTTTCATGATATATCCCATTCAAAATGTGTATGGAATCTTACTCATGTATTTGCATTTTTTTGTAGAAACTAGGACATTGAGATATAGAGATACTCACACCAAGAGGCATGGGTAAGTTTCCTCTCTTGGATTTCACTATGCTAAACCTTTTTACACCTTTTCAAGTTATGTGCTCTTTCTTAGTCTGAGAAGCCTTCTAGACCTATCCCTATAGATCTTGATTACTAAGATATATAACGCCTCACCGAAGTCCTTTATATAGAATGTATTTCATAGTCAGGTTTTAACCATTTGTAAGGTAGGGATTTCATTCCCCATCAACTTTAAGTCATCCACATACAATATGAGGAATAGAATCATGCTCCCATTAACCTTCTTGTAAATGCATGGTTCATCTTCATTTTGACAAAATCCAAACCTTTGACAATTTGGTCAAATGGAGGATTTTAGCTCCAAGATGCTTGCTTCAATGCATAGATTGACCTTTATAGCTTACAAACTTTATTTTAATCATTTGGATTTATAAAACCCTCATTTTGTGTCACATACACATCCTCAAGTAAATTCTCATTATGAAATGTAATTTTAACATCCATCTGCCAAATCTCATAGTCATAATAAGCTGCAATGTCAAGCATGATTCAGATGGACTTAACCATGACAACTGGAGAAATAGTTTCTTCAAAGTAACACCTTGAACTTTTCTAAAACCATTTGGGTAACGTTCCCAGATTTTCGCATTCTCAAAACCCCATGGGGATGAGAAGACAAAATCTGAAAATATTACCCAATTGTATCCAAGTGTGTTGTAGAAACAATATGCACATACAAGAAGATTAACTAAAACATACACCATAACAATATCAACATTCAACATGTGTATATTACAAAATGACTTATTACAACACGATTTACAATTACATATTGAATGAAGATTCTACAATCTATGAACATGTATGCTAACTAGGATCTTACACAATAGGTACAACCTGAACACTCCTTACTTGTGTATTTTATCCCATACTATCTCTAAACCTAAAACATACATTAAACAACGAATCAACACAATGTGTTGTGCGCATGGGTAGAAAAATACATATATTTATGGTTTTCATACATTTGAAAAGATTTACCGAAAGAAAGATCATAGAAACATTTTCTTGTTAAGTGAAATATGTTGGTTTTAATCATTTTTCAAGATGAATTGCATTACTAAGGAGGACTAGTACCAAAACATACATATTGTGTGTATCCCCTTGTATCGAGTACACTAGGGAACTCATCATACACCTTGCACTCCAGGGAGGTGTACTAGTAAACATTAACAGTTCCCTCTTAAGGGGGATAATGAACACCCTAAAAATAACTACAAAACATCTACTAATAATTATGTTTTCAAGTAACAAAACATCTACTACTTATAGTAATACTACATCAAATATTTGCAAATAAAAGAGAATACATATATATCATGATTCAACTAAGAAAACCATAATTATATAATAAAATAAACACACTTACCTAAGTTTAGAGAACTTAAGTTAGCCTTGACCATCTACCATCTATATTCATCACCTAATTAATAGAAACTAATCATCATTAGTACATGATTCATCGTATTATTGGTATTTTAGGTCCAATTTAGGATTTAGTCCAAACATTGGTTCAAACTGGCCTAAACATGTCTCTTATATTTTTATACCGAACTAGATGTTATTATTAGGCTCTAGGTCAATTTTCATATTTTCCTGATGCTTGGCCTAATTTATAGAATGAAAAGGGACTTAAAGGCCATCTAATTATCTTTAATTGGAAAATATCAATTTTTGGGTTTAATATTTAGTTTAAGGTTAATATTTAATATCCACATGATATTAGGTTCATAAATGATTGTCTCAGATTTAGTATTCATCATACACTAAGCATACCATTTAAATAACCCTAAAGTGAAACATTACCATTTACATTAATAAACATCAGTAATATTACTTCAAAAGTCTGATCTAGGGCTTTTATAATGAAGCTAGTATTTTTCTGAGTCCACTCATATTTTTCTAGAGTCATATTGACAAGTGAGTTGTTTTCTATGAATTAGGAAAGTCCTAGGTATTTTTTGGGATTTAGATTAGATGTTTACCTATTTATTTGATTGGAATTCAAATCCTTGTCTAGATCCGCCAAAGTATTGACCCGCATACCCATCCTGGTCTGGTAACTCTCCAAAGAGAGTCTCCCATTCTCACAACTCCACTCGCGATATTTTGTTGGTGCATATCGTGTGCCGCCGCAGCCAGAGTTCTGACAGGCTTCTATTGGTTTGTCTCACTGTTGCACGATAGTCATGTTATTTGTAAGACCATGTAAGCCTTCGACACCTCACACATAAGATCACAATCCTCTCACACTCACCTCCATAGGGCTCGTGTCCTAGATTAGGCTGTGGAATCTGGTGAGGAATCAAGCTAGGTTCATGCTAGATGTCTATCTCTCTCTTGCATGGAATTCTACTCTGTGGACGCTCTGATCTGGGTGACAAGACACCACCATCATGAGCATGGATCTTTGATGAGCATGGAGTGATTCTTGTCATCATCTCACACCCATCTTGTCCTTCTTCTTCTCTAAGTTCTTCTAATCTTTTATATGGTCTGAACTACTGGGACGATGAGCTCGTCGACACCCGTGCCTCTGGTTCATGCCATTGCCACTGCAAGTGCAAACTCAGGAGAGAAGTTGAGGCCGCATAGGCCTAGAAAGTTGGATCTTGTTCCTACTAAAGGTCTAATTTGGCTAGAAAATCTTGAAAGATACGTGTTGAAAGCTTCCCGACCCTAAATCTCCTTGACAATCCTTGGCTTGAGATATAAAACTAAGTAATCATTAAGCATTAACATTTTCCCTCAGTTCCATCCCCAATCTATTGGGAGCCTTTGAAATCATCTAGAGGAATCGTAAGAACCCCCAGGTGGATACGGGGAAGTCCAAGGAACCCAGGGTCAGACTCCAACCCCCTCAATGTGAAGAGTCAAAAGGGGTGTGTTGGTTGGACTTGAAGTAGTGTGTAGGATCTCTGGGTCAAAGGATGATATTTGTGGGTTCAAATGGAGTAAGGGGTTTGAGGTGTCTGAGGAGTTCTGTGAAATAATAGCTAGTCTAGATATTTGGCAATCAACCCCTTGATCTGATGTTTGTGTTGGAGTTGTTTAGCTGGGTCGTGGATGCCTCGTCTACAAAAATAGGAGAAGGGAGATGAAGTCACCATGTTCAGATGAATAGAGGGTGCAACTAAGATACATCCATGTATCTTATTTCAGCCTCCATTAAAAACTAAATTGCATGGCGTATACTTTTATCATAGAGCTAGATGAGACTTCTCCCAAGAACGAGCCTTTACTCATTTAGATCAATGATTCATATTTCCTAATCTTAATGACCTCTAACAAGGACCTCAAAACATTATAAGTTTTTAAACATAGATCTCTTGTCACATAATCTCTCATCTAGAAACATTTGACACCAAAATTTCATAATATGAACATGTACATAGTAACCCTTGAACCAAAGTCTATAAATCAGTGAATCTTAATTACACAAGTCCTGCAATACCATTCATGGTCGTAACACACCTTAGAGTTCATCAATTGGCCACATGATACCTCAAGTTCTGTAACATCCCAGGATTTGAGGCCTCGGATAACATGATCTTAAAAGGAATGATTGAACTACCCATATCACCAAGGTGCACCTCCTTTTCTGGGAGCCCATCTCTAAAGAACTCCATAGTTAAGCGTGCTCGTCTTGGAGTAGTACTAGGATGGGTGACCAGTCGGGAAGTTGATCCTGGCTTGCACGTGAGTGGACAAAAGCATGCAGTTAAGGCTAGTGGTGGTTTGTGGGGCCAGTCGTCATTCCTGAAACTCTGCTAGAGCCTTGGGTAGTGCGTCGGGGTGTTACAAATGGTATCAGAGCCTGGGTTCCTCAGTTAACCATTAATAATTATTAAATTTTACAAACTCCATAGAGCCCAAGGGAGTTATCAGAGGAGTATCTGAAAGACGGAGGTGTCTAGAAAGGGATTACGACCGGGGGCTGGAAAGATTTTCCTCCGCACCGCTAGTCAGAATACGAGGACTCCTGGACCCGTGTGACCGCCTGGCCAAAGTCTTAGGGTATGAATCGAAATAAGATACCTATAGGACTTTCTCATCTTATTCATCCCTTCTCATCACAAATTCTGATAAGGACATAAAGGATTAGGGTTTTCTTTCTTCTCCTCACCCTCTTGAGGTATGGGTAAGGTTAATAAGGTTTAAGGAATCCTCCACTAAATTAATGAAAGGCATGTAAATAAGATGTCATGGACATAAGCTTAATATATTAAGCGCAAAATAAATAATAGATACATGCTTAGGTCGTATGACATAAGTTGTCATGTCCTCATAAGAGACCTGAGGCTAGACCTTCTTCTCAGGAGGATAAGTTAGTCTTGGAGATAGAGATCTCCATTGCTAGTAGAGACCTGACACATCCTCGGAGGATGATGCTAACCCTAACCCTAAGTGAAGGTTAGAGAGAGATGAGTTGGACCCGGTGTTTGAAAGGACATGCCTTTGGGATGCCATACGATCCATGGGTGACCTAGCACCTTTGGCAACCCAACCCTGGGAAGGGTCGTGCATGTTAGGGTAAAGGATAGATCCTTAGATGATGATGTTAGTGAAGGACCATAGAAACCATATGGGCTTATGCAAGTAGGGCATAGCTGGCACTTGGGGCACGTCATAATACTGGCAGTAGGATGAAACCCTGAATAAGGAATTATGATGGAGCATTAAGGGTTATGGATGACCTTGAGCAACTATAAGTTTGAACCTAGGCTTCACCCATATAGAGCATGCCTTTGAGGTTCATCCTTCTTGAAGAAAGGACCTCTTATAGAGAGGTTGGTTGTAGGGTTAGCTCTAGAGAGAGAGGAAACCCAACAAGAAGGTTGGAAGCCTAAAACCCTGAACTATGGATGATAGTGGTTGCCTCATAATCGATCCCTGAAAGTTGATGATATCTTGGTTGCCTTTAGAGGGACCAACCTTAGAGAATGAAGATGAAGCATCTGGTGCCTATGTGCCTACGGTATAGGTGTTTACCTTCTGAGGTAGGAAAAAGAGTTCCTTAGACCTAGAAAGGTTTAGTAGCGGGTTATGAGGCATTGTACCTTGTTGGTTGTCCTTGAGGAGGACCCAACACTAAGTGTTGCTTGAGTTGAAGGATGACAAGGAGTGCGTGTCATGCCTTTTTCATGCTTGGTTTGCAGTTAAGAGACAGAGCATGCAGTGAACCTAGGGTTCCTAGGCCTAAGAGGGGAAGTGGTGTACCTAAGGCTCATGATGAGAAGTTGAGTTCCTATAGAAGAAAGCATAGTAATCCTCATGAATAGAGGAAAAGAGGAGCCCTTGAAGTTAAAGGTGTGTTTGATGAACCCCTCATAGCTAAGTTGATGATAAAGAAAGGTATGATCTTGATCCAACTTTGAGGAAAGAGGACAAGTATGACCTAGCATGGTAAAGTAAGTGATATGCTCGTTCATTAATGGCTTTCTAGGGTTAAGTAGGCTCGGGTGGATGTAAACCCTAGACCTAAGAGCTTTTGTGACCTTAGAGATAGTTTTCCTTCCATCCGGGGAGAGGGACCCCTTTGGAAGGGTGTATATCAATTTTGTTGGTTCAAAGTAACCTAACGAGGTCTCATAGGATCTTGAGAAGCTAAGTGAAAGGTACATAGTATGAGATTGAATCTACAGACCCATAGATATCCATCTCTATTGCATGTGAAAGTGTTACCATGGAGGTAACGAATATGGGGCTTGACCAAGGTAGGTAGGTTGCCTTAATGCTTATGAGCGGATGAGAGTCGGCCCATGAATGTAGAAAGAGAGATGATGAAGACTTGGGTATGATTCTAAGTGAACATGTACTATAATGGAGAACCCTAAGTCTATCCTAGCGTCAGGTAGGGATAAGACCGATGAAGGTAGGAGTTGCCTAATTCCCCAGTTGCGCATGACCATAGGGTCGGGAGGTAACAACTATCATTGTCTGAGGACCATGGGTTAGGAGATTGATCACCTTCATGAACTCATGGGACCCAAAGGGCAGTTGAGTAGGGCACTCTCTGGATGCATGAGGGAAGAGGGATGACCCCAAAAGAGTCGGTACCCTATAGACCTAGAGGAGATGACCAAGGATATAAGCCTCAGTAGGTTCAAGACTAGTTTGATATCATGATGTTTGTGATGAAGAGACATATGTGGCACGTTGCAACTTAGATTTAAAGGTGTACTGGCAAGGTGGGATGTACCATCTCTACTCTTGGAATAGGAAGAACTCTGTATTTGGACTGCAGCCAAATGCTTATTTCCTCTTGTTATGGGGGTGAGAGATAGGACATTATGCATGTCATACACCAAGGATAAGAGATGATGTAGGTTGGAGCGTTTCCACGAGAAATGGGGATAGAGAAGATATCTTACCATGGTAAAATGAATGAATGATGGATGGCTTGCAAACACTAAGAGGAATGAGGTAGTCCCCTTATGAGGAAGTTTCTAAGATGAGCTATGTAGAACTTACAAGTTATACCAGGTTGAGTTTGGTCACCATGATGATGAAATCAGAGAGTGTTCTTAATCGAGATAGACATGGAGTTTGAGGTAATATAATAAGTGAAATACATGGAAGTGTATGTCTTCAATGTTACCTGATACCTAAGGATGTGAGGTGGTAATGGATGCTCTGGTTGAGATACATATGGCTTGTTTGACTAGAAGCTAGAAGAGGTTGTTTGGCTAACCCTAAGTTTGAAAAGAGAGATGTTTGGATAACACTCAGATGTAACAAGATGCGTTGAAAAGTTAAGGGTTGTTTGGTAAGCCAGTCTAGTCCTTGATGCCACGAAAGGATGGTGGTAGAACCTCAGATGCACTTCTTTGGAAGAGAAAGTGACGAAACCCCGACTAGAGTGGTTTAGGGTTTCAGAGGATCTAATCTTGAAAGAATCATGACATACAGAAAATCATGGTTGAAGATCACCGTACACCGTAGAAGATGGCAATAGCACTTTGGATGCTTAAGATAAAGTTGCATGTGGTTAATGGCCATGCAAGCCAGGAGGTAAAGGACGAACCCCAGTAACCCATTGTATCAATATAGAGGACAAAAGAGTCCCTGAGAGGGAACAGGAGATCAACACTATGGATGTTGTGATACATCTTACCTGGGCCAAAGAAGGTCGAGATACAATATGGGTTATGGTAGGTCACCTTACCTAGATAATATGAGAAAGGAAGAGTTCGGTTAAGGGACAGATCCAGTTGAACTACCCATGAGAAAGATGGTTCAACTACACCATGAAGTGAGTTTGACCTAAAGGTTCAATTCCATAAATTGGAAGTAGGTACATGAAGAACTCAATGTTAGTATAGTTTATCACCCCTAACTATTGTTAGTATGATCCAGACTAAAGGGTCTGATGAGGGCATGTGTGCTCATTCAGGGTGATATCTAGAGACAGTTCTTGTCCTATGAAAGATGTGACAATGACCACCATAGCCGGTATCGGGTTTTATATAAAGCTCTGTAAGGGAGGTTGTGTCGGTCACCACTTCAGTAAGGTGATGTTGGTGAGAGGACCACGTGATGGTTAGAAAAGTACCACATGATGGTTAGAAAAAGGGATCCCAGTGCGTGTAGATGAAGTCATTTTGAATGTGCAAGGGCTGAAAGGAGCCTAGAGACGATGAGAGTCATGAGCAGATGCAAAGTAGACTGACATACAAGTTACTGTGGGAGAAAATGTGACATGAAAATCCGACCCCTGTAAGTTATAACTAAGAGAGCTGAGTCCCCGATACATGGGTCCATTAGAGATGGATGGATGGAGAAGGTTAGGTTTGACCCTACCCCTCAGGATAGAGTAATGTGAGATGAGTTCCATGTGTCCAATTTAGAGCACTATGTGAGGTACCCGACCATGTGCTGAGCAATGAACCTAGTGAGCCCTAAGGGAGGCTAAAATGAACTGAGTCACATGTGCAGTTTATAGACGCCAGAGTGAAAGAACTCAGAGAAAAGAATATGTGATAATAAGGGTTCTTTGAAAATGCCATGGGTACGGAAAAGCCACATAGGGGCCAATGATGGACATGGAAAAGTCTTATCCTGAATTGTTTGTTTGCTTGTTTGAATTTTGAGGACAAAATTCCTATAAGAGGGGAAGGATGTTATAACCCCAAATTTTTGGGTTCAATTGGTGAGAAATGAAATTTCTCATATCAAAGATAATTGAACAAAAAATGGTATATTTTGTTTTGAGTACATGGTTTTTGTTTACAATAACCTTGATATTTGTGTTGTGGGCTTTATTGGCTATTGGGCCCAATAAAAAGGAAAATAACAAAGGAAATTCAATTAGTAAATGGATAATTGAATATTCGAGAAAAGAAATAATGGAAACCTCTAGAAGGCAAATCCAAAGAGGATTTCGTGCCTCTTGGATTCCTTGGGTTCCAAGGAGTACAAGTTGCATAAATAAAGCAATGAGAAAAGAAAAAGGTTAATTAAGTGTTTCTTTATGAAGAAAGAAACTGGGAAATAATGATATAATGTGGAAAATGAATGAAAAGAGGCATCAATGAGATTTCTTTGGGAAATTTCGTATCCATGTGGTTGTTAATATTAAAAGGAATGCCAATGAGGAAAATAAAAGAGAAATAAAAAGAAATCCTCAAAAAGGAATATTTAAATGAGAAATAAACAAGATAATGTGAAATAAGGCATAAAGATGCATCTAGAAGGATAATAAATATCCTTGGAAAATGATTTCGAAATAATGGAGTATATTGGGATCCAAGGAGACCCAATAAAGAGGAAAGAAAGAGAAAATACTATATTTGCAAAATAAAAGGATGATGAGATAAGTTATTAAGGGTTTATGTGGTATTGCTAAAAAGAGAGTATTTGCTACTAAAGGAAAATAGAAATTCGTGTCAATTGATTAAAAAGCAAATATAAAAGGTGATAAGTAAGAGGTTTTTCAAATTTCTTGATATCCATATATTAGAGGATATCCAAAGGATAAAAAGAAAAAGAGAGACTTGCTTATCATTGAAGGAAAAGGATTCCAATTAGGAGATGACTTGTTTCCTCTTAGATGTTCATCTTAGGGTGTGGATATCCACCCCTATATAAAGGGTAGAGACCCTGGTTCGAGTTTTAGATGACATCTCACACAACTCTCTCCTTTCTCCTTCTTCCTTACATACAAACCCTAAAAGGAGGGTGGTTCGAATCCTAGGGCTATATGGGGCTGTGGGGGATCTACGACAGATGACTGCTACTCTCACGAGGATAAGGAGAAGCTCGCCGGACTTCCCACCGTTCTGGCTTGAACACCGCAGCATCAATACTGCGGTTGGACGGCCGCGTCTTGCAGGCTCACTCAGCCCGCACCAGCCGCTGTGGCTGCGAGATGAGGGCGCCTAGAGGAGCTTGGAGGCTCTACGAAGGTAGTGGAAGTGGAGGTCGTCGGGGTCAGGGACGAGGAGCTGGAGCCGCGCCAAGGTCGGCGCTCGGCGGCTAGGGCGACTGCAGGCTTCCGTTGTGAGGAAGAAGAAGGAGCACGGGCGCGTTTGACGGATTTGCCCTTCAGGGTACAAAGCAACGGCCAACTTAAGTAAGGTTATAACGGTAAATCTGTTATATTTCCAAATCTGCAACGTCGCATGGATTGTGATGACGTGGCAACTCCCGATTGGCCAAGTAAGTAAAACCTTGTTAATTTCATATCTAATAAACCGTAGCTCGGATAAATGCAAATAATATATGAAAATTTATCAGGAGAACAAGAGAAATCCATTAAAAATATTAGCAAATATTGATTCCGTTTCTAATTGCAAAATTACTATAAGATGATGAAAAGTGCATTAAAGTTGAGTTAAAAACCCTAATTTGTAATTAAAGGTTGAATCTTAGATGCTTAATGGGTTAATTGAAGTGTTAATAACCTATTGAATGATAATGTTAGATTCGAACCTGATTTAAATGTAGAATTGCGTGATTTAGGGTTATACCTCATATGAGAATGATTAAATAATTTAGAAACCCTAATTTAGGGTAAAAGGAGATAATATCATATTTAGATTGAAAACTGTGAAAATATGATTGTTAAATGATAATACTAAGTTTTGGTATATGAGAGTCCTTAATCCTGGATAAATACCCTAAAAGTGGTAATTAGGGTCTTTTCATGAGTAAAAGGTAGAAATGATGACAAAATGAGTTCATATGTTAATTAGGCCCTAATGAGCTTTGAATTAATGATAAATGCACATAATGATCTTGTCATGAATTAAAAGGAATAACAATAGTAGCTTTAATGTAAAAGAAGTTTAATAAAATAGAGATATGATGATTTGAAGATAAATTGAGTATCCAAGATCTTTAATGTGAATTATTTGGATAATTAGTGTTTCCTAGTGTATAAAAGTGGAAATAATGATAAATAAGGTTCATATATGTGAGTTGAACTATAATGAAATATGATTTGTCAATTTGGAAGAAACTGAAGATGATAATTAGCCTTAATGTTTTGGTTATGACCTAAAAGGATAAAGATAATAGTTTTAGCATTAAAAGTGATAAATGCATATTGAAAGATAAAAACCTAATAAAACCCTAAAGTTGGCCTAGAAATCATAAGGTGGAATCCAAGTTGATCTAGAGGATGTTTTGAATAAAACAATGACACTTGGATGTTATGCATTATTTTCAGGATATTGTTGATTGCTTGTTAATTGTGTTGAATGTTAATCCATGGACATCAAGTTATTATGGATCAGGTATGTGGTTACGATTATGAATAACCGCTTTAGTTTCCCAGTGAATTCCCGAATGTTTAATCGCATTGAATGCAACTAAACTGTTGGATGTTTATTTATTTCATGCATCTATAAAGTGACTATGATTATCACTATAAATGTGCATATATAACTGGCTAGATCCGGGTCCACCTCTGTTACTTTGAAAAGGCTAAAAAAAGGGGTAATCCTAGAGCAAGGTCTAGGTTACCATGAGTTAGAGACTCTTTAGCAAATCCCGAGTTAAGGAGTGGTCTACTTAAGAGTAGTTCCATGTGACTCAACCCTAGAAACTGGTTCACTTATAGGTGGATCATGAGGGGTTAAATGGGGAAAACACAGAGGATAGGGTACCCTTGGATCGCGGAGTTATATCTAAAACGTAATATTGGTTGTTAAAAAAGTAATTGAATGATTACATTGTTATCATAGTTGTATGTTTATTGTTTTCCCCCACATACCAGCTACTGCTGACCGACGTTTTGTTTGTCGGCGTTTTAGGTACAATGAAAAGAACAAACAGTAAAGTGGCACATGTGATACTGAAAGAAAATTAAAGTGCAAAGGAGGATTAGATAGATTAGAATTGGTGGGGATAGAAGTTTAGATATCCAAGTTTTCAAAAGGTATGTAAAGAAAAATGAATGAAAAGAGGCATAAATGAGATTTCTTTGGGAAATTTCGTATCCATGTGGTTGTTAATATTAAAAGGAATGTCAATGAGGAAAATAAAAGAGAAATAAAAAGAAATCCTCAAAAAGGAATATTTAAATGAGAAATAAACAAGATAATGTGAAATAAGGCATAAAGATGCATCTAGAAGGATAATAAATATCCTTGGAAAAGGATTTCGAAATAATGGAGTATATTGGGATCCAAGGAGTCCCAATAATGAGGAAAGAAAGAGAAAATACTATATTTGCAAAATAAAAGGATGATGAGATATGTTATTAAGGGTTTATGTGGTATTGCTAAAAAGAGAGTATTTGCAACTAAAGGAAAATAGAAATTCGTGTCAATTGATTAAAAAGCAAATATAAAAGGTGATAAGTAAGAGGTTTTTCGAATTTCTTGATATCCATATATTAGAGGATATCCAAAGGATAAAAAGAAAAAGAGAGACTTGCTTCTCATTGAAGGAAAAGGATTCCAATTAGGAGAGGACTTGTTTCCTCTTAGATGTTCATATTAGGGTGTGGATATCCACCCCTATATAAAGGGTAGAGACCCTGGTTTGAGTTTTAGATGACATCTCACACAACTCTCTCCTTTCTCCTTCTTCCCTACGTACAAACCCTAAAAAGAGGGTGGTTCGAATCCTAGGGCTATATGGGGCTGTGGGGGATCTACGACAGATGACTGCTACTCTCACGAGGATAAGGAGAAGCTCGTCGGACTTCCCACCGTTTTGGCTTGAACATCGCAACAACAATACTACTGTTGGACGGCCGCGTCTTGCAGGCTCAATCAGCCCGCACCAGCCAATGTGGCTGCGAGATGAGGGCGCCTTGAGGAGCTTGGAGGCTCGATGGAGGTAGTGGAAGCGCTCTGGAGGTCGTCGGGGTCAGGGACGAGGAGCTGGAGCCGCGCCAAGGTCGGCGCTCGGCGGCTAGGGCGACTGCAGGCTTCCGTTGCGAGGAAGAAGAAGGAGCACGGGCGCGTTTGACGGATTTGCCCTTCAGGGTACAAAGCAACGGCCAACTTAAGTAAGGGTATAACGGTAAATCCGTTGTATTTCCAAATCTGCAACGTTGCATGGACTGTGATGATGTGGCAACTCCCGATTGGCCAAGTAAGTAAAACCTTGTTAATTTCATATCTAATAAACCGTAGCTCAGATAAATGCGAATAATATATGAAAATTTATTAGGAGAATGAGAGGAATCCATTAAAAATATTAGCAAATATTGATTCCGTTTCTAATTGCAAAAGTACTATAATATGATGAAAAGTGCATTAAAGTTGAGTTAAAAATCCTAATTTGTAATTAAAGGTTGAATCTTAAATGCTTAATGGGTTAATTGAGGTGTTAATAACCTGTTGAATGATAATGTTAGATTAGAAACTGATTTAAATGTAGAATTGCATGATTTAGGGTTATACCTCATATGAGAATGATTAAATAATTTAGAAACCCTAATTTAGGGTAAAAGGAGATAAGATCATATTTAGATTGAAAACTGTGAAAATATGATTGTTAAATGATAATTCTAAGTTTTGGTATATGAGAGTCCATAATCCTGGATAAATACCCTAAAAGTTGTAATTAGGGTCTTTTCATGAGTAAAAGGTAGAAATGATGACAAAATGAGTTCATATGTTAATTAGACCCTAATGAGCTTTGAATTAATGATAGATGCACATAATGATCTTGTCATGAATTAAAAGGAATAACAATAGTAGCTTTTAATGTAAAAGAAGTTTAATAAAATAGATATATGATGTTTTGAAGATAAATTGAGTATTCAAGATCTTTAATGTGAATTATTTGGATAATTAGTGTTTCCTAGTTTATAAAAGTGGAAATAATGATAAATAAGGTTCATATATGTGAGTTGAACTATAATGAAATATGATTTGTCAATTTGGAAGAAACTGAAGATGATAATTAACCTTAATGTTTTGGTTATGACCTAAAAGGATTAAGATAATAGTTTTAGCATTAAAAGTGATAAATGCAAACTGAAAGCTAAAACCCTAACAAAACCCTAAAGTTGGCCTAGAAATCATAAGGTGGAATCCAAGTTGATCTTGAGGATGTTTTGAATAAACAATGGCACTTGCATGTTATGCATTATTTTCAGGATATTGTTGATTGCTTGTTAATTGTGTTGAATGTTAATGCATGGACATCAAGTTACTATGGATCAGGTATGTGGTTACGATTATGAATAACCGCTTTAGTTTCCCGGTGAATTCCCAAATGTTTAATCGCATTGAATGCAACTAAACTGTTGGATGTTTATTTATTTCATGCAACTATAAAGTGACTATGATTATCACTATAAATGTGCATATATAACTGGCTAGATCCGGGTCCACCTCTGTTACTTTGAAAAGGCTAAAAAAAGGGGTAATCCTAGAGCAAGGTCTAGGTTACCATGAGTTAGAGACTCTTTAGCAAATCCTGAGTTAAGGAGTGGTCTACTTACGAGTAGTGCCATGTGACTCAACCCTAGAAACTGGTTCACTTATAGGTGGATCATGAGGGGTTTAATGGGGACAACATAGAGGATAGGGTACCCTTGGATCGCGAAGTTATATCTAAAATGTAATATTGGTTGTGAAATAAGTAATTGAATGATTACATTGTTATCATAGTTGCATGTTTATTGTTTTCCCCCACATACCAGCTACGACTGACCGACGTTTTGTTTGTCGGAGTTTTAGGTACAATGAAAAGAACAAATAGTAAAGTGGTACATGTGATACTAAAAGAAAATTAAAGTGCAAAGGAGGATTAGTTAGATTAGAATTGGTGTGGATAGAAGTTTCGATATCCATGTTTTCAAAAGGTATGTAAAGAAAAATTTTATTACCATTTTCCGTATAGTCTGTTAGAATTTAATAATTGTTTATGGTTATATGTCGAACCTTTGATCCGGTATTAATGGGTGCTGCTTCAACCTCTTGGTCTCCCTTAATTGGGGGTTATCGGGAAGTGGGGTCGTAACATTTGGTATCAGAGCCAATTCCCCTCCAGTAGGTGGGGCCCACATGGGCATGGCATGCCAGTCTTGAGCCATGCGGTCCAGGCAAGTTGGAAAGGGCTATCTATAGAGACGAGATGGAGCCACCCTTGCGCTGGTAGCCGTGGACGGGAGCTGGGTGTCCATGGGCCATTGTGGGTCTGCACTGAAATGGGGTCAGATTATGAGGCCATATAGTTGAGCCTTGATGAGGACGTCAAGAGTCTAAGTGGGGGAGATTGTAACATCCCAAGATTTGAGGCCTCGGATAACATGATCTTAAAAGGAATGATTGGACTATCCATATCACCAAGGTGCACCTCCTTTTCCGGGAGCCCATCTCTAAAGAACTCCATAGTTAAGCGTGCTTGGCTTGGAGTAGTACTAGGATGGGTGACCAGTCGGGAAGTTGATCCTGGCTTGCGCGTGAGTGGACAAAAGCGTGCAGTTAAGGCTAGTGGTGGTTTGTGGGGCCAGTCGTCATTCCTGAAACTCTGCTAGAGCCTTGGGTAGTGGGCTGGGGTGTTACAAGTTCCATCACTACTTCATATTACTCGAGGTACTTCTTCAATTAGTATATCTAATATCACTCTCCTAAAATCAAGGACATCAAACTTTGCAACCAATCGGCCTTTGTAAATTTGGATATTACCATCCATGTTAGTTTTCTTCCTGATGACCCATTTTCACCTTATGGGTTTTACCCGTTTAGGTGGATCCACCAAGGTCCATACTTGTTGATGCACTTGGATTCCATCTCTGGTCTCATGGCCTCAAGCCATTTCTCAAATTATGCTCCCTAAAATTTTTTTATGTAGGTTATTGGCTCATCAACAATGACCAACTCATCGCCTTCTTGAGTCACAAGATAACCAAATATTTCAGGCTCAAGGCATGTCCTACTAGATCTGTGAGGTTTTCTATGTTACACTAGGAACTTGGGATTCCACAATAGTTTGTGATTCTCCATGTTCCTCTTATACCTCTACAAGTTCAATGTTTTATTATTGGTCTCGAACCCCTTCGAGTTCTACATTTCTACCACTGATTCATTAGGAACTAAATTCCTTTTCTAGGAATAAAGCATCCCTGACAACAAACAATTTGTTTCCAGAAGGATTATACAAGTAGTATCCTTTGGTCTCCTTAGCATATCCAACAAAATAACAATTATCCGATTTGGGTCCAAGCTTTTCAGGAAACTACTTTCTCACATAAGCTTCAAATCCCCAAATCTTCATAAAAGATGCATTAGGACGCTTTGTGAACCATATATCACATTGTTTCTTTTGAACAGATTTACATGGTATACAGTTTAGTGTCAAACGTCACAGTTTCCAAAGCATGTCACCATAAGGAAGTTGGAAGACTAGAAAAACTCATCCTTGACCGAACCATATCTAGTAATGGATGGTTCCTTCTTTCTGATACACCATTATGTTGTGGTCTTCCAAGTAGAATCCATTGTGATATGATACGACTATCTTGGAGAAGGTCCTCAAACTCTTGGCTTAAGTACTGTCAACCTCGATCACAACATAATGATTTAATTGTTTACCAAGTTGGTTCTGTATTTCACTCATGAATTCTTGAACTTTTCAAGGGTTTTCTAAATTATGTTTCATCAAGTATACATAGCCATACCTACTAAAGTCATCAATAAAGGTAATGAAGTATTGGTAACAACCTCTAGTATTTGTTCTAAAAGGTCCACTTACATTAGTATGTATGAGTCCCAATAGATCACTCGCTCTCTCACTATTTCCAGAGAAAGGAGCCTTGTCATATTACCCAAAAAAAAAGATTCACATGTCACTATTGATTCAAAATCCAAATAGTCTAGATATCCATCTTTATGGAGTCTGGAAATGTGTTTCTCATTCATGTGCCCTAGATGACAATTCCAGAGGTATGTTTTGTTTGAGTTATAAAGTTTTAATCTTTTGGTATTTACAGTATAGTCATTTGTCTCAACATTTAATAAGTAAAGACCATATGACATTGGGGAACAACCATAAACGATCTCATCTTTAGAAATATAACATTGACCATTCTTTATATGAAATTCGAATATATTCTCGTCCATACAAGATACAAAAATAATGTTTCCATTAATGGTAGGTACAAAATAGTAGTTCTCTAACTATATTTGGGCATCACTCACATTCATTCACATTCATTCCCCATGTGTCACAATGTATTTGGGCATCACCTTTGTTGTAATGACCTCATCTTTCAGCATCCCCCAATTAAGGAAACACCTAAGAAGTTGAAAGCCATTATCTATATTCTCATGGAACAAGATATAACCAAATAATGAATTATAGCAAATAATTTCCATTAATTTGAATATGGTTTACAAGATGATCCTCTAAGGAGTTACATGAAGTTCTATTATTAGAATTATACGAATGAGAACTATATGAGAAGAATAATCAATCTAATCCTCCTTACAATTTAACTTTAATGTCTTCAAGTAATTCCATCTTTCCATCATATGTTGATATATTCATAGTTAGGCACGTGATTAAAACACCATGAAACCGAATGCACATACCATTATATTGTAACATACTACGTAAATTGGATGCACACAAAGGTGTGCATATATCATAACAACATATGATCAATCAATACTTGCAAATAAGAACTGGCATTTTCTTCACATATTCTCATCATTATTTGATAATCATAGTGGCATTATAATTGAATAGAATGTAAATAAACATCCAACTATTTAGTTCTTCAATCCAAGATAAATCCTCATAAAACACTAGCAAACTATATAGAGGGTAGTCATAAGTTTAACCACATACCTCTTGTATAATAATGCATATTACAACACATAATATACTTCAAGTACGTTCACGCAATCCAAACAACCGAGATTAATATGAGAAATAACATTATATCTGCATGTATGTAAATCGTAAAGTATCACCATCACAACAAACAAATTAGACCTTACTTGGGTCCTAATCTTGGGTTTTAGGGTTGGGATGAGGATCGAGGTTATAAACATAATTTCCATTGCTTGTTAACCATTAGGTGAAATCTTAATTACTATATCCACCATATTCCTTCATTATGATCACTTAGATATGATTATATTCATTAATATTATAGCAAGTTATGATCTTTATCCCTAAATCTTGTTTTTCATGGTTATTCATATTTGCAACTCTAATTGTCACCATTTTGACTATGATCAAGTTTATTGGCATTACCTTTACTAATAATAGATAACATCTCAAAATAACAGCATTTACTATGTTAAGCATCATAATCATCAAAACTAGGGTTTATACCCTAATTCAATTATTAATGATTATACTCTATTAGAAATCCGAATTAACATAGCATCATACTCAACAAGATTAGATGATAACATAAAAGAAAGGCATTTAATGTTTTTGACATATTAATATAAAAATCTAGGGTTTCTATTATGAATCATCACTTTAACACATATTGGCACTACTTTTAGGATTGAGATCATATTTAGTCATCAATGATATTTTACTTGCATTCTACTCATTTGTATGATCAATTTTCATATATAACATGTTTTAATGCAAGTTATCAATTAATTGTTACAATTTTTTGAAATTCTAGTCTTCTGGAGAATTGAGGGATTGCCAAATCAACATTAAATTTCCTTATTCACATCATACATTATTGGCCAAGTGGTCGGGCCGACCAATGGCATGCAACCACCTCGACATGCCCTCTAGTGGAGCTAAGTCTAAGAAAAAATGACAAAAGGATCGGGGCCACTTACATGATTGTTTTGGACTTGAGGGAAACAATGTAATTTTCCCCTCCATCTTCTTCTACGTTGCACCCCCTCTTGTGAGTAGGCTTCTGAGCGATCAACCACCCCATTGACCCCATGTTTTAGGGAAGAAAAGCATCGAGCGAGGGTGCGGGAGCCTCTTCCAGGCCTGAGTTGACCTCTTGGTGCTTCTCAGTCTCACCAGGGATCACCCAGATGGGGAGGATGATGACTAGTCATACGCCAGTGCACATGGAGGACAAAGAAGAGAAGAGCATAGCTTTTGATAAGGAATTGGAGGCATGGATTGATCTCGAGGTTACACATACACTACTACAGAAATAGCATTCAGTGTCACTTTTCTGGGCGTCGGTTATTAAGGAAAACCGACGCCTAACATTTAAGGCGTCGGTTGTTTAAGCAACCCGACGTCTATATTCGAAGACCAGCCAAACACGGGTACCGCTTTGTATTAAGCGTCGGTTGTTTATAACAAACCGACGTGTAAAGTCGCCCGTGAAATCCATATTTCGATCAAAAAAAATGTGTCATTTTCAGCGTCGGTTATATACGTAGCAACCGACGCCTATGTGCGATGAAAATTTGCGCGAAAAGTGTCACTGTCAGCGTCGGTTATCCTTGTATAACCGACGCTGAAAGTGGTTCCCGCCAAATAATTTCATGAAAATATCATCCAATTGGACGTCGGTTTTTTCTAACAACCGACGCTAAAGATATTTAGGCGTCGGTTGTTGTAAACAACCGATGCTATTTGAGAACTTATAACCCGCGATCGTCCGACTCTTCCCCTTTCTTCTGTTTCATTGCTACCCTATTTCCCTGTTGCGGCGATTTCTCCGGCGATTTTGTGCTGCTGCTGCTAGTTTTCTCCGACGCTTCTCTCCGACGCTCCATCTCCGGCGTCCCTTCTCCGGCGCCCTTCTTCTCCGGCGCATTTCTTCTCCGCCGCCGCCGCCTGCTGCTCTAACCGCCTGCGCCGCTGCCCTGCTGCTCCAGCCACCTGCTGCCCGCCCTGCTGCTCCATCCGCTGCGCCGCCGCCACGCCTGAGAACCGGCACCGCCGCCACGCCTGGTGCCCTCCTGCTTGCCCACCTGCCTGCCCTAGCTCCTTCCTTCCTTCCTGTTGACGCCTGGCGTCCTGTTTCTAATGAGGTTAGTTTTACTGATTTCCTTGCTGCTTTCAGTGATTAATGATTGATACTACTGGTTAGTATTTCTTTAGTGATTAATTTAATTCAACAATTCATAGTTTGTTATTTACAATAACTGACCTGCTTGCCGATTTTAATGATTAGAGATACTGATTAATAGTAAGTATTGATGAATACTTAGTTAATTACTGATTTGTTGATTAGATATGTATAGAAGTTCTTTATAAATATATTTTTTATATACACATACATGTAATTTTGTATAAAATTCATGATGTAGTGTGATCTTAAATCCTAGAGTGTACCCCTTTTGTTCTATGATGGTACCTATGACCCTAAATACATCCATAAGGGTCTATTGTATCCTAAAGATGATTTATTTCTTCCTTCTTCCCTAATTTTTATATGGATCTTAATCTTATATCGCTTACTCATAAATAAGGAAATATCCTCCCTTATGACCACCTTGATGTGTATGTCCCATATAATCCACATGTTGGACCCTAATGATATAATTTTTTTTATGTTGAAAACGAATGTATGTTTCAAGTGTTGAACCTAATGTTGGACAATGTGTTTGTTATAGGTGGTACACATTTATTATATATAAGAATGACATCACATGTGTTTGTTGGCCTAGAATGTGAACAATCATTGTTTTTTATATTACTTGTACATCGGTATAAATTAGAATGAACAATCACTAAATTATGTACTGTTTGTATGGAGTCCAGCTTCATTGTAGATATCTATTATTGTGTTTGTTGGCCTAGAAACCTGTCCAAGATTGACTCATTAGGAGTAAATCTTGGATAGTCCCCGGTTTGGGACTGTTCTTGAACACCTAATCTCACTTAGGATGTAAGTGTATAATGTGTATTGAGTTTTCGAGAAAATTTTGGTAGCATTTCCCCGTTTGTTCTCTAAGTACATATGTACTTAGAGAACAGTGGGGAAATGCTGCCGAAATTTTCTTGAAAACCCAATACACATTATACACTTACTAGTGAGATTAGGTGTTCAAGGATGGGATAGGTGGTACACATTTATTATATATAAGAATGACATCAAATGTGTTTGTAGGCCTAGAATGTGAACAATCATTGTTTGTTTTTTATATTACTTGTACATCGGTATAAATTAGAATGAACAATCACTAAATTATATACTATTTGTATGGAGTCCGGCTTCATTGTAGATATCTATTATTGTGTTTGTTGGCCTAGAAACCCGTCCAAGATTGACTCATTAGGAGTAAATCTTGGATAGTCCCCGGTTTGGGACTGTTCTTGAACACCTAATCTCACTTAGGATGTAAGTGTATAATGTGTATTGAGTTTTCGAGAAAATTTTGGTAGCATTTCCCCGTTTGTTCTCTAAGTACATATGTACTTAGAGAACAGTGGGGAAATGCTGCCGAAATTTTCTTGAGAACCCAATACACATTATACACTTACTAGTGAGATTAGGTGTTCAAGGATGGGATAGGTGGTACACATTTATTATATATAAGAATGACATCAAATGTGTTTGTAGGCCTAGAATGTGAACAATCATTATTTTTTATATTACTTGTACATTGGTATAAATTAGAATGAACAATCACTAAATTATATACTGTTTGTATGAAGTCCGGCTTCATTGTAGATATCTATTATTGTGTTTGTTGGCCTAGAAACCCGTCCAAGATTGACTCATTAGGAGTAAATCTTGGATAGTCCCCGGTTTGGGACTGTTCTTGAACACCTAATCTCACTTAGGATGTAAGTGTATAATGTGTAGTGAGTTTTCAAGAAAATTTTGGTAGCATTTCCCCGTTTGTTCTCTAAGTACATATGTACTTAGAGAACAGCGGGGAAATGCTGCCAAAATTTTCTTGAAAACCCAATACACATTATACACTTACTAGTGAGATTAGGTGTTCAAGGATGGGATAGGTGGTACACATTTATTATATATAAGAATGACATCAAATGTGTTTGTTGGCCTAGAATGTGAACAATCATTGTTTTTTATATTACTTGTACATTGGTATAAATTAGAATGAACAATCACTTGTTTTTCTAATATATACTTGTTTTCTCTGATCATAGAATGGATAGATCATGGATGTCCATTCGTAATCGTTGCACCCCAGAGTTTATATCTGGACTTGATCAGTTTATTAGATTTGCCGAGGAACATAGGAAAAAACCTACAGATAGGTTCTACTGTCCATGTAGGCATTGCGGTAACAACTTGAAAGTCAACACTGGTGAGGAAATCAAAAGTCATGTCATGTGCAACGGGATTGTACAAGGCTATACAGAATGGCACTGGCATGGAGAGATTTCAAAATCAAAACCAGTAGATGTCGATAGCAGTGCTTCAGTGGAAGAAGAAATAGCCTCCGATGACGTAAATGTGAACGAACCAGTTCCAGCAGACATCGTTGATGCGATGCTGGATAGTTGTAGGGTAGAGCACACCGATCCACCTCCTATCTTTACAAACATTGTGCATGATGCTGAGATACTGTTATACACAGGCTGTGCTAAGTTTACAAAGCTTAGCGCTGTGTTGAGATTGTATAAGTTGAAAGCTAACAATAGATGGAGCGATAAAAGCTTCACTTCATTGTTGACTTTGTTGAAAGAAATTCTTCCTGAAGGAAACGAGCTTCCAATCTCAACATACCAGGTAAAGAAAATGTTGTGCCCAATGGGAATGGAGGCCAAGAAGATACACGCATGCCCGAATGATTGTGTATTATTTCAAAAGGACTATGTAGATTTGAAAGATTGTCCAAAATGTGGTGCGTCACGGTATAAATTGACGACTTCGGGGGAGTCCAAAACTGGTTCTCCTGCCAAGGTGTTGTGGTATCTACCTATAATATCACGGTTTCAATGCTTGTTTGCAAATCCGAAAGATGCGAAGAATTTGAGGTGGCATGCAGATGTTAAGAAAAATAATGATGGGATCCTACGACATGCGTCTGATTCCCCACAGTGGAAGAAGATTGATCTATTGTACCCTAAATTTGGTGAAGAAGATAGGAATCTAAGACTTGGGCTTTGTACAGATGGGATGAATCCGTACGGGACATTGAGAAGCCAACATAGCACTTGGCCAGTCATGCTTGTTATATACAATCTTCCTCCCTGGATGTGTATGAAAAATAAGTACGTTATGTTGTCATTGTTGATATCGGGCCCTAAACAACCCGGAAATGATATCGATGTTTATCTTGAACCTTTGATTGATGACTTAAAGAAACTTTGGGCTGAAGGTGTGATGACCTATGATGCTTCAGCAAGAGAGACATTTCGTTTGCACGCTATGTTGTTTTGCACTATTAATGACTTTCCAGCATATGGGAATTTGTCTGGATATAGTGTCAAAGGAGATAAAGCGTGTCCTATATGTGAAGAAAACACTGATTCAATAAGACTAAAACATGGCGGCAAGACTGTATATCTTGGTCATCGAAGGTTTCTTTCAAAATTCCATCCGTATCGTAGGAAGCGCAAAACATTCAATGGATGGAATGATGAACGGAGTGCACCTAAACCTATACCAGGGGATGTTGTTTATGAAAGAGTAAAATACATTGTCAATGAATTTGGTAAGAAATCACAATGTAGTATGGCCACACGGAGTGACAATTCTTCATTCAAGAAGAAGTCAATATTTTGGGATCTTCCTTATTGGAGTTCTTTGACAGTCAGGCATTGTATCGATGTAATGCACGTTGAGAAAAATGTCTGTGATAGCATCATTGGTACTCTATTAAATATACCAGGTAAGACTAAAGATGGGATAAAATCCATACTGGACCTACGTGAAATGGGAATAAGGTCAGAATTAACAGAATTACATGAAATGGGTAATAATAGAACATACTTACCTCCCGCTTGTTACACGTTGTCTAGAAAGGAGAAGAAAACTTTTTGTGAATGCTTGGTAAATGTTAAGGTGCCACATGGTTACTCATCCAACATCCGTAGATTGGTATCAATGAAAGATCTGAAGTTGATAGGTCTTAAATCTCATGATTGTCACACTCTAATGCAACAAATATTGCCCGTGGAAATTCGATCTATATTGCCGAAGCATGTAAGGTTTGCAATTACCAGACTTTGTTTCTTTTTCAACAGTCTATGCAGCAAAGTTATTGACCCTGATACTCTCAATAATTTGCAAAGAGAAGTGGTTGTTACCATATGTCAGCTTGAGATGTATTTCCCTCCTTCGTTCTTTGATATCATGGTACATCTTGTTGTCCACTTGACTAGGGAAGTGAAAATGTTGGGACCAGTTTTCTTGCATTGGATGTATCCCTTTGAACGATACATGAGCGTTTTTAAAGGTGATGTTCGAAACCGTTATCGGCCTAAAGGGAGTATTATTGAAGGTTATGTGGCGAGAGAGGTTATGGATTTTTGCAATGACTTTTTCAGTGGTAATGACACTCCTGATAATGACAAGAATATTGAGGAGGGCAAAGGAATTTTGGGATCACGGGTGAAAGTAATCAGTCGTGAGCAGTTGGAACAAGCTCACTTGTATATTTTACACAATATGGACGAAGTGAGTGTTTATATCGAGGAACATACCAATTTCATAAAGAGACAACATCCTCGAGCAAGTTCAATGTGGCTTGCTAGAGAGCATAATAAGACTTTTACTAAGTGGTTTGAAGATAAAGTCTTACATCAACTATCTCAAACACCAAATGATATTACAGAAACTATCAAATGCCTCGCCTTTAAACCAAAACCGAATGTTATGTCTTATGAAGGGTTTGACATTAATGGATTCACATATTACACAAAGCGCCAAGATGATAAGAGTGTCGTCCAAAATAGTGGGGTCACTCTTCAAGCGTCGACTATGTACTTTGCAAGTGCAAAGGATAAGAGTCCACGTGAAGCTAAAATGTCATATTACGGTGTCATTGAGGACATTTGGGAGTTTGACTACATAGATTTAAAAATTCCTCTCTTTAAATGTAATTGGGTTGATAACACCAAAGGAGTTATAGTGGATGAATTGGGTTTCACTTTGGTGAACTTTGAAAAGATTGGCGAGAAGGGTGAACCATTCATATTGGCATCACAGGCGAAACAAATATTCTATATCGATGATCCTACAAATGATAAATGGTCGGTTGTTCTTCATGGTAAAAGACAGTTCATTGAAGATCCTATAGATGAAGAAGAGTACTATGATAAGTATGATGACTCCAGTCCATTCTCAGTTGGGTTGCCAACTCCACAAAATATTGAAGCTAATGATGACTTATATGTGCGCGGAGATCACAATGAAGGATTGTTAATTGATAAAAGATCACAATTTTAGAGACATGTATGTTTATACAAATGCTAAATGTTTGCCTTTTTCTAGTTAATACAAATGCTAAATGTTTGCCTTTTTCTAGTTAATACAAATGCTAAATGTTTGCCTTTTTCTAGTTAATAGAAATGCTAAATGTTTGCCTTTTTAATGACATTTTCAGATGGCTGACCATGATGAGCATGATGTCCATGATGAGCATGAAGTCCATGATGAGCATGCTATCCATGACGAGCATGGCGAGGATACTAATGTAAGTTCTAAAAACATATCCTATATTTCTATAAAATTCATTATCTTCTAGTTATGTCATATATCCTATATTTCTATATTGGGCTAATTTAGTGTGTTTTATTTTTTTTCAAATTTTAGGTTGATGCACCTGTACCCACTAAAGCACTGGAGCAACTTGATGCGCAACACTAAACACTTAACAAGAAAAGGGGCATCACTCTGTTGAAGAAGTTATTAGCGCTAAGTGGTAGTGGATCCAAATTGGTGGTGGAGTTTGATAATGGAGGAAATCCAATTGGAGTGAACCGCAATAATTTTGTGAACTATCTTGGGTGTACCACTCGGAGCCATTGTGGTGTTAAGTATGACAATTGGCATAAAGTTCCTCAAGGGAAAAAAGACTTGATATGGAAGGATTTATGCGTGAGTTATTATTATTTGCAATTCTATTTTGTAAATTACAAATTCTATTATTTGCAATTCTATTTTGGATACTAGTTAATAACATTTCTATTTTATAGAATCTGTTTGCATTGGATGAGAAGTTGCATCGTAAAAATGTAATGCAACGCGCTGGAAAGATGCTTAGGAATTATAGGACAAATCTGAACAGAGAATACATAAAAGAGGGTGATAAGAAGAAGAAGTCATCCCTTGAACAATGGAACTTCTTGGACAAAGAAGATTGGGACAATTTTGTTGCTTCAAGAAAATCTGAAGAATTCAAGGTATTAGGCGTCACTCCTAATTTAATTAATATACATTGTATTCACCTATTCAAGATTAGCATTTAGTGCTACTAACCAAATCATTAATGTGCATACTAACTAGGCCCTTAGTGACGCACAAAAAGCAAGACGTGCACTGAATGTGCATGACCACACTATGGGTCCAAAAGGCTATGCAAGTGTTCGCCAAAGACTATAGGCGGAGTCTGCGGCTACTCAGGAGTCTGCTCCTACTCAGGAGTCTGCCACACCCATGCCTCGCCATGATATCTGGATAGCTGGCATGCAAAACAAGAAGGGTGAAATAAAGAAGCCTGTAACTGCTGAGGCGGCTGCAAAAATGGTAAAATAACACTCTTAGAGAAATTGTTTGAATATTGATTATTTGTGGTGTTAACTTACCAATTTCTGTTTATGGTGATTAGCGGGAGCTGCACGAGCAGAGGAAACAAGGCACGTTCATCCCTCAGGGCACAAGGGATGAATTGACAGTTGCTCTGGGTAACCCAGAGCATCCTGGACGTGTTAGAGGTGCCGACGCTGGTGTTGGCATCAAAGCATTCTTTGGGCCATCCCAGCGCAAACCCAGAGCGGGACTTTCTCAAGAAGAGGTAACCTATTCTTTTTTTAGAATGTTACTGTAAAAGAAAATTCATTAATAAGAAGCTAATGTTTCTTTTATCCATGTATAGGAGAATAAGAGAGTTGAGGATTTAGTTGCTAAGAAGGTCAATGATGTAGTTGCTGAGAAGATCAAGGAAGAATTGCTGCGGTGGCAGGCATCTCAGGCTTCCAATACGCCTATGGCGACCCACTCTTCTCCTGATGCACAGACTGCGAGTAATCCTGGAGACCCATCGCCTAGCACGTCTGCTGTAAGTATTGTTTATCACATTGTAGTTAGTCTTTTCAAGTTGTTATGTTTTCAAGATGATATGTATATATGTATAATATTATTTACATAAATTTGTAGGCATTGAAGCCATGCCGCTTAAGAATGCAAGACTACGTTGTTGCAGAGGCGCATGCTTACCCATCCCTTCCTTGGGCAATGTTTCACGGGACTCCAATGCCACAGGGCTACGTTCGTGTGAGCCCGATACATGTGTTACCTGATTGGAGAGAAGCTACATTGCCATATCCCCACCCGGATATTGATAGACTTGCTGATGCAGAAGGCGGGGTGATATTGTGGCCCAAAGCAGATGTCGTCTACATGACTGAAATTTTAAGATAAATTTACATTGATTTAGACAGTTAATGTGTATATATGATGTCAACTGATCTGAAATTATATGTACAGGTTAAAAAGAAGACACCAGGAGCACCTAGGCCTCCACTTCCACTTCCCGCATTACCCGATTGGGTTCCAACTGACCTAACATACCCGTTAGGTCCTGCTTGTAGGGGAATGGCATGTTGGCTACGGGCACATAATGTACATTGCCCTATAATTATTTCTTTAGATGCAGATTATGCAGGTCAATCATACGATAGCTCTTTATTTATACAAGATATTATTGAGCTGTTTATGTATGATTGGCTGAATACATCAATGATAGAGACATGGATAAGGTGAGATCTTGTTTATACATCCATATACCTTGTGTAAGATCCGGTGATCTGGTTTCTTATATATTAATGCATACGCCTATATGTTTTGCAGCTACTTAGTCGAAGATCATTGCAAACAATTTGCATTTGATCATTTGGGATTTTTGATTCCATCATTGATTAGTTTGGTAGCTAAAGACCCTGATAATGTTCAACAATACTGTATAGATGCTTTTACAATTTTTGGTCAGCAAAAGAAGAAGATAATAATAGCTCCATTCAATGTCAAGTAAGTTTACTTTATTTATAATTTGGACTTAAGAAAATTCCATTTTTATTTTGCATTTTGAGTTATTAATTGTTAACTTCTTACCTCTAGCGGTAGACATTGGGAGTTACTAGTTATTGTCCCCGGGACATTCACTGTTTATTATCTAGATCCTGCGGGGAGTACATTGAACCCTAAAATTGGACACGTAATGAGAATGCCATTATTCTGGTGAGAAATATTTCATTTTTATATCCGTTAACATCTTTTATTACATTACTATTTACTTATGCAATTTATTGTGTTATATTAACATGTAGGGGTTTAGATGCATTCAAAAAGGCTGGAGGAATGGTCCCAAGGAAAAAGAACCAGCCAATAAATTGGCAGAACGTACAAGTAAGTTCCCGACTCGAATATATATATTATTGATGTGAATTGTGCTTAGTTGTATTATTTTGTATGTTTCAATTTATAGTGTGCTACACAAGACAATGGTTGGGCATGCGCATACTATGTGATGTGATTTATGCAGATGATTATCAAATATGCCGCATTGGACATCGATACCATACATGAGGTATTATATATAGTCTCATTAGTTAGTATGCAATATATCAATCTTATCTTATTTTTATATTATTACTTATATATATACATCATTCTCTTTGCAGGTGTTTAAAACTGACAACACTACAGGTAAATGCTTAAAAAATATACATGCTCCATATACGATGGAAGCATTAAATGAAGTAAGAGAAGAATGGGCAAAAGCCATACAAGCAGTGGCAACTGTAAGATATAATTGGGATGTTGATAGCGATAATGAATGATACTTTGTAAATGAATATTTCTGAATGTTAATACATGTATTTGAATGTTTCTATATGTGTGAATGTGAGAATTGAATTGATGTCTGAATGTATGTACATGTATGTACTTGTGTGAAATTTTCTTTGTGACTTTTGCAGGTTTACGGCCTGTTTGTAGGCTGATATCAATGGATGTCGTAAACCTGCAGTTCAGAAAACTGAACTGCAGGTTCTCATCCTGCTGACCAGCCACAGCAGGCCTGCAAATTGATATGAAAAAAATATATATATAAATAGGCGTCGGTTATTTAATGAAAACCGTCAGCAAAGACATACAACGTCGGTTATTTATTGATAACCGACACCTGATGTGGCCAAAGCAGTCCTGGAAATGGCGTCGGATATTCGTATCGAACCGACGCCTATTTAAACAACAAAGCGTCGGTTGTTTGGTATATAACCGATGCCAAAAGGGTTTGCGCCACAGAAAATGGCGTCATCTAGGACACTTTATGCGTCGGTTATCAACTAAAAGACCGACGCTACATTGAATATAGGCGTCGATTTTTTAGTAAATCACCGACGCAGAAAGTGCCCTAGATGACGCCGTTTTCTGTGGCGCGAACCATTTTGGCGTCGGTTGTCTACTAAAAGACCGACGCCTATAGGTTAAATAGGCGTCGGTTAAAAAACCGACGCCAAAATGTTCGACCTTTAGCGGCGCCCACATAGGCGTCGGTCGGAAACCGACGCCAAATGGGGTTAAAAGACCGACGCCAAATGGGGTTTCTGTAGTAGTGATAGATTTGTGACTGGGGCACTCTAGTCTTGTTGAGGAGTTCTATCCCTTCTATAGACTTGTCCTCCCAGGACTGGTTGTCGAGCAGTCCACAAATTGGGGAAAGTTTCTATTAATTTCCAAAGCACCCAAAACTAGGGTTCCCTCACTACTACAGAAAATCCTTTTTACAACAGTTCATTTTTCCAATTTACAACAGGTGTTAACCATTTTATTAGATCATGTGGTCTTATGGCGGGGTGCTTTACACAACATGTGATCGCATGTTGTAATTGATGTATTTTATACAACGGTTAAAACATGTTGTCTTTTAAGGAATGGCTTGTTGTAATATGGGTATTTTATACAACATGTGGTGAACCCATTGTAATATATATTATACAACAGTTGAACGATGTTGTCTTTCTCTAAACACACCCATTGTAATAGGGGTGTTTTTTACAACATGCAGTTCGCCCATTGTAATATATATTATACAATAGTTGAAGCATGTTGTCTTTCACTAAACTCACCTGTTGTAATAGGTAGGTTTATTACAACATGCAGTGCACATGTTGTAATATACATGTATATACAACAGTTGAAGCATGTTGTCTTTCCATAGATTCAACCGTTGTAATAGGGTTGTTTATACAACATGGTGTGTGTCTATTGTAATATACACTTTTTATACAACAGGTTATGCATGTTGTAGTTCACTAGAAACACTTGTTGTAATAGGTGTATTTTTTCCTGACACACCTGTTGTAATAGGTGTGGATAACACAACATGTGTTGTTTGTTGTAGAATCATACATTTTACAACATATCTTTAACTGTTTTCTTTGATTAGAGTTTAACAGGTCATATATCGAACCAATTGTATTGATCAAATTAACCATATTTAATAAATTATAATAAATATGCAATTGTACTTTTTCATTTCACAAACAAGCACATAATTGAACAAAATTTCCATCAAATCTTGAAAGAAACTCGTACTAAATTTAATTAATATTAAATCATCCATACAAAGATTCAATAATACAGAGTACTGGGTATTCACTCTAGAATCGAACTGAAAACTAACTAAAAAGTTTCACACAATGGTCTATGCTAAAGAACAAATGTCTCCCCCACATGTCATATAATCTTATGTGTGCTCAAGAACACATGTCGCCCACTCATTTCGGACCTCGTCAATTTCTTCTTGGTTGAAGCAACGACCAATATACTTACTGCAATCATATGACAAATGTATCAACATATTGTGAATTTTTCAATTTATTTAGAAATTTGAACAAAGTAAAAGAATATAATGTTAAGTAGCTTACACATTTAGGAATATTTCTAATTCTTTCATCAGCGATGTCTTTCATATACTTCAGCACATAATACCCGCAATCTGTATTGTTCAGCTGCTTTGGACACTGTACAAAACAAATATTAATTTGTTATCCAAATAATTGTGAGAACTTATTAGCAAATAAGAGGATGGAAAAGTATAAATAACTAGAAAACTTTATAAAAGGTATGTGTATACAAAATCAAAAATTCTAAAACCAATATGCTATAACCCACAAACATTGTGCAGTGACTGGCAATATAACATGGATGGCACTTCTCAAGGCAATGAATACAGAGCAAAGGTTCCAGCTACAATTTTAGAAGTACCTAAAGAATACTATTACACTTAGGATCCCTCAGTCAGATATATGTTGTGTATGATCCGTTTTCTTCTATAAATGCATAGCATTTGAACCAAACAACCACCTAAAGAACTAAAGAGTACCTAAATTTGAACTTGGTGAATATTTAAGGGGCATGGGATACAACTTCCTTATCCTAAACCTATGTAGTCAAGTTATTGATGCCATACAAAATATGATGATGCATGTGTTGGATTAGTAAGTAGATCATTGGGCATTCATCATGTCCGTTGATGGGATATCTACTATCATCTCGACAAAAAATACATAAAAGGAGAAAACTCGAGTACAAATAAAGACTTATGGAGGAAAACATAGATTGCAAGTTAATTTCCCCAATATGTGTTTTACTGTCAAATGCACTTATGGACGTTCTTTGCATTATTTTTAGGTGCTTGGACCATACTTTGGTTGGATGAGAGAGAAGGAAGGAGTCCTAGGGTTCCTCCACTCATGGAGGGGTCCAAAGAAGGCCCCAAGAGCTCCCTTAAACTACCCTAATGGCCAAGATTCAACATCAAGCAAAGAAGTCCTTTGATAATGAAGTTTGAAGCTATTTTAGCCCTTGAAGACCCCAGCACAACCATGGTGTTAAGGAACGACCGTTCTGGTAATTGCACAAAGTTACAGGTTGAATCGCCAAATCTTGAAGTTTTAGCAACCCAACCACCACGGCTGTGCTACCCAGCACGGTCGTTCCACAAAGCCCCCAAAACGGTCATGCTACCTAGCACCTTGCAACTCCACCACCACGGGTCGTGCTGCCTAGCACGGTCATTCTACCTAGCCCCCACAACGGTCGTGCTGCCCCGCACGGCCGTGCTACCATCCTTCACTTAACCCATCCAACCTGTGATTTCACACTTCACCAGAACGGTCGTTCTCCACCACCATGGTCGTTCTCGCCTCCACCCACCATGGTCGTTCTCGCCTCCACCCACCATGGTCGTGCTGCCCAGCACGGTCGTGTTTCCACATAAAACCTAACTATTTTTACATTGATTTATTGGTATATATAAATTTATTGGTATATAATACTCGGGTAGTAGGAGGGATAAACACCATGCCCATGTTGGATCACCTCCCTACTATCATGGTCTATTACAACATGTACCAAATGGTAAATGGATTTTGTGGAAGATAATAAGAAGCTAATCCTAAACTTTCAAGTAAACTTGACTTTCTCACTGGTAAATGGATTCTGTTGAAGTGTAAAGCTTACATTTAAATTAGGACTATAGAGGTTATAAGTATCAAATACAATGGCCACAATTGGTATGACGAGGATGTTTAGGAGTTGATAACCTAGCTCCCTATGTTCTGTCACATAAGCATGAGCCACTGGATATAAAATCAGAGGTCTAAAAGCCATATAAAAAAACTTTAATACACTAAAAACTAATCGATATGATAAGGCTAGTACTATACATACCCTCCCCTATGCATACCCCTTGGAGTGAAATAAAATTATTGTAAATGGGACATTGTTTCTAGTTTGTGGACATTCAATTTGCTTCAATTGAAACTAAAAATTTGTTTATGGATCTTATTTCATGCATGTGAACTGTCTTTATGGGTTTGTTGAAAGTAAATTCTTGTATGGGAACATAATATGTCCACATATATACATCTGATCTAAAAGTTGAGATGTGAATTATCCATAACTTTGTTTATGTTAAGATTTTATACCATATTTACATGTATAGGGAATAATTATTTCTCTTATTTTGAAACACCCAACATGTCTCCATACATCACCCTATACAAACATGTTTGTTGAAAAATTGCATATAATTTCATTACAATAATGTCTAAAAAATTAACTTGCAATTGGTCCATGTAAAAATAAATCACTTTCAATGGAATTAGCAGGAAGATGACACTCTAGTCACTGCATTAGGATGACGATACTATATTAGAAGAACTGCACATGGCCATTTCAACCCCAAGCTTGGTGGAATCCCCTTCGTGATATCCACATAGAAACATGGAGGACTGATACAATCTTGAATATGTCAAAACTAGGTACAAAATTTTGACAGTTATTACCACAATCCCACACACCTTCTGGATAGTTCATCGTACTTATGAAGTCGGGCTAGTGTACTGGCCATAGCAACTAGGAATCTATCAAATGAATTTGAAAAACTTACAATCACCCTTCAAATAGTTAACACATTGGCCAAACAACAATTCCTGATGATGGACTGCACTCGGTTAAAGAAACCCTACAAAATCCCTTCCTATTGAATAATTGGTCAAGTATCCCTTTGGGAGGAGAGGGAAACGAATGCATCATAATATCCTCTTATACCTAATACTGTAATGGTTGTACTATAGAAACCGCCCCCAAGCTCAGCAGGGCCTTTGCCGACATAGCAAGGGGATCAGAACCCCAACGAACACACCTCTGCCCTGTGGGCCATCACCACCACAAACTAGAGCCAAATTCACCTCACTTTATCTCAAATCAAATACAACAAGATCACCAGAGCCAATTTGCAAAGGATGAGGTGCAATTGGAATAGAAATTTAGGCTTACCAAATTGGATTGAAGGGATCTCGAGATAAGCCTAGAGAAGCAGTCTTAGCACCCTGAGAAAATCGAAGGATCGATGCGACCCTACTGTCTTCACACGCAGTCGTCTCACTAGGTCAGCCAAGCCGCGTCATAGGAGGAGCAGGTGGGGACACCTTTGGAAGGAGGCAGCATAGGAAAGGAGGAGGCGGCGTTTCCTGGCGATGATGACTCTTCCTGAACGATGCTTGGCACAACCGATGCAGGGTGCTTATGTGGTTGGTGGCTAGGGTTCTTAGGTGATGATGGAGGAAGGGATAATAGAAATTGGGAGGGAGGCAAAAAGGAAGCAGAAAGGAAGAGGAGAGGATGAGAGGAGATGAAGGGGGAGTGGGGGAGAAACTGTTGTGAGAAGAGGGTGAGAATAATGGTTGCACGCTTTGCATTTTGTGAACACAGAAGACGCACAGCGTGAACCAAGGGGTGTGGTTGTTAATTAGAAATGGTAGTGGTAGTTAAATGTAATTAAGTCAAAGTTATAAGGAAAAATTAAGGAATGAAATGACCAGACAAAATGCAGTCAGAATGAGACCAAAATTTAGACAGTAATAGACTAGACAAGGGGTATTAAAATATTAACTTTTTTTCTACAATTGACCATCATTATTTAGTGTCAAACTTTGATAAGTATTTTATCACTACAAAAGAGTGTAACATACGACTTATCTATTGTTTAATGGGATATCAAAATTCGATATATAATGTGTATTACTCCAAATTAATGTTAAATTGTAAAGTATCGTCTGTAACCAATCATTTTTTTATATGAAAGGTGATGTGTTGAAATATGATATTTTCTTAGCTCTAAATATTTTTAATTAATCTATTTCAACCAAAAAGGATATGATTCTAAGGAAATAAAAAAGGGTCCTACGAAAGAGACAATTAGGTTGTGAACCTAGATTTTGGTATGTTACAGTGACGGTTCAACCGGTTGAACCAACCGGTTCGGGTTGGGTTTAAAAACTCTGAAAATCTGAACCAATTCTGGACCCAAGTCGGTCCCAAATTTGAAACTAGATTTTGTTCGACTAGTGTCTCAATTGAGAATGACCCGATTGAAAAAATTAGATTCGAAACAAAATCTGGACCTATATTTGATCATGAATTTATAAAAAATAATTCTCTGATTTTTGGATTATATTTTGTGTTATATAATGTTGGGATTGGGTCGGTTCTGGGTCAAAACATACCCATAGTGAAAAAGTGTCATTCCCATAAATCCCAAAAGGAATTCAGACCTATATTTGATAATAATACTATATGAAAAAATTATTATCAGATTACATGTTCCTGAAAAAATTATCTGATAAGAAATTGGGTTCGGCTCGGTTCCGGCTATATAACAACAAGTTAGAGTCTGTTGTATAATCTTGACATGTAACAACTAGTGATAGCGTGTTGTGTGACTATGGTCTATTACAACATGTAGCTATTACAATAGGTCATCACATGTTGTGTGATAATGGTATATTACAATGGGTTAGTTAATGTGGTGTAATGGTGGTCTATTACAACGATTTGTTATGTGTGGATATTACAATAGGTCACAACATGTTGTGTAAATAAAATATATAACAACAGGTTGGAGTCTGTTGTGTGATCTTGGTATATAACAACGAGTTTCAATATGTTGTATTATCCTGTTATATTACAACATGTACCAAATACAGCAAGTGAAGGCATGTTGTGTAATTAATACATAATACAAAGGGTTAGTCTGTGTTGTGTAATGATGGTCTATTATAATATGTGACTATTACAACGGGTCAAATATGTTGTGTAATTAACATCTTTTACAACAAGTTTAATTATGTTGTGATACTACAACCTATTACAACACTTTAACACTTGTTGTAGTATCCCTCTATACTACAACGGGTTTGGCATGTTGTAAATGACTTGTGTTGTATAAAATATACAATATACAACATGAAAACAAACGTTGGGTGTTAAGTATGCTAACTACAACACAATCATCAGAATTTTTGTCTATCTCCCGTTGTAAAAAGCATTTTTTGTAGTAGTGCCTAGATTTAAAACTTTGTTCTGAACCGGTTGGGAGGATTTCTAGGAGGGAAGGTGGTCATGAAAGAGGGGATTGGTCCCTGATAGGATCGAGTATCATGTTCAAAACTTTACCAGAACGTGCCAAGCTAGGAGAAAGCCACATACTATTGATCTCTTGATCCATGGTTAGGAGTTTGTGTGTGTAAGGGCCCTGACCTCCGTTTAGGGTTTAGCCTATTTTCTTTGCTTAACCCTGATGCTTAGTTGCTTGCTAATCACCTTTGGTGGTGATTAGGGTTTGTTTGTGCTTTGTTGAAGAGTTGGATGTGCTACATGCAATTAACCCAAGTCCAGGGTTTGTGGGCAAGTTTGCCACCTTGTGAGGTGTTCTTCTCTCTCCTTGCTTCCTCTAGTGTAGAGAGGAAGGTTTGGGCTCATTGCTTGAGTTCCTTTGAGCTTGGTTGAGCTTATTGGGCTTTGTTGTGCCTTGCATGAAACGACCGTCTCGCGAAAACATGATTAACTAATGCGGAAGCGAATTATTTGCAGCGGATTACTGAAAATCACTAAAAATTTAAAACTTTTTGCAAAGAGATCCATTCATAGGAAAACTCTTTAACCATGAACCAAAGTATTCCAAATTCATCCTGGTTCACAATGACACAACCTGTACCATTCCTTTTCAAGGATTACAACATTGACTGCCCTGTTAACAAATATACACAGGCAGTATAAAAACTTCAAGGCACTAAGCCAAAACTCAGATTGATACATTTAAAACTCCGAGGACCTGAGAGTACAGAGACGACACATAAGACTACTATCTATATGACTAGATAGACAATATTTCCACCTGAGATCTTATTGCTGTCCCTGCTGTTGCTGCTGCTCTTTCCCTGTTCTAGGGTTTCTGCTCTGCCTTCCATGCATACCTAAAAATGTTTCCCACGGGGGTGAGACAATTGAAAATTGCCCCAGTGAGAGATATAACTCTCTGCCAAAAACATTGTTATTGTAGTTTATCAAATTAAAATTGAGCAGGGGTTACTTTTACATTATCAGGCAGAATTATTCATCATAGAACAAAATAAGATAATCTCCATTCTCAAGGAGGTCATTGCATCTACCCATGGTAGATAAGTAATTCATATGTCTACTTTGCAGAGAATATAAAGAAACATAATTAACATTTATCTACTAAGGAATGCACAAAGAAATGCAACATCAGCCAATGAATCTTCGTATTCAATCCTTAAGCAAACATGCTATACGGCTGATTACATTTTACAATCACACTTATGCTCTGAGGAGATGAGATATACCGCTCATACTCCAACCGACCATTACGAAATCGCCACGGTACCATACATAGGTCATTAAAAGAGCCAGATTCTTATGACCTCATCTGTCTCGGTCAGTACGAGACCACATGCAGGACATCTCGTGTCTCTGCTAACTAGCTAGCCAGGGTATTCTGGAACCTTCGCTACAGAGTTACAACGTCAACTACACTCTCATCGCCAATCGAGAGATTTCTTGTTTATCTCCTCGATCCGACATTAAGTATAATTGGGAGATTCATGATACATCCATCCCGACATATTCATGAAGGATTGAGAGGTTTCTTGTTTACCTTCCAACAATCTCTTCAAGAGGACCTAAGGATATTTTCACCAATTTACCCCCACATATTCAAAATATGTGCTCCGGGTTTTGCCGCAGGCACCCATTTCACCATCACCTATTCCTGACGATGATGGATCTATGGTCAGAGCACTACATGAATAGATTTCACTTGATTTATTAAGTACATTCTCATATTCTTTTAGAATCAGCCAAGTTCTCAAACATAACTTATTACAACAATGCTATAAAGAGACATGTACTACTTTTATCAGATATTTATCAGTTTTTCAAAGACCCTGGGAACTCAGTCCTTCATTTCAATACCGGGAATTATCATCCCTTCACTTTCTCATCACCATAATCATATGGTTCTGGGTATTCAAACCCTTAACTCGTCATTGAGCATTATTATACCTTTTTCAGGTAACTATCACCTTCAGGTCATCTGACCAAGGCATTCATGATACTTGTTACACAAGTATCACACCTGGCTCACAAGGCCATGAAATATCTTGTCACCTCTCACTAGGTAAAAACTTACTCATGTGACTCATAAAAGTCCATGCATATTGCTTCTTTTACTAAGCAACAACAACATTAAGGCACATAATGCCAATCAACATTTATTATAAAAATGTCACAACTCACACTAGCTATATACATCATCTCATAATATCTGTATGGTTATTAGGCATGATAACAGTCATACAAGATATTCATCACATCATGTGATGTGATAGCAACACCATTATTCCTCTACTAGGAATTAGGGTTTACTATCAAATACGGCTTTTCATTCCCTTTACCCAAATTATGGTTAGGGTTCCCCATGTCTCATTAATAAAGAGTTCATGATCTCATTATCTGTCCAACCCTTAATACATTATTCCATACCTCTGGGGCATTCAAGGATATCATATTTGATTATTCTAGAACATTACTTTCATCATATAGCATTAATGATCATCAATTCAAGGTATGAGTTCATTTCTCATCCTTATCATGGTATGATTATATCATACACAACATTTGGGCTTAACCCCATTCTCAAGGTACATTAATTAACACTCATCAAGGTGTAACAACTCATTACATTTCATTGTAATAGTTGCATAACACACTTCATATGTTTCTTACCCAATTATATTGGATTTGAAGTACATCAAGGCATATAAACCCTGAAATGCTAAATGTGATAACTATCATATCTTGATGTATCACTTTCTCATCATTCCAAACTCTGTTGAGTTATCCATCTTATCTTGTATTAAGGTATTTCCCTCTTAATACATTCCATCACTAATCTCTTACCTTTAGCATATAATGCAAAGGCCACACATTAGAATTGTACAGCTATCTCACATGATATGGACTTATCTTAGTTTAAGGCATGACTTTATTATAAGGTTGCTTATAAATAATCACAATGATACACCCTCAACTAGGGTTTCTCATCACATATATTATGTATCCTTCATCCAATTAAATTGGACTTATAATCATATCAAGGTATACGATCATATGAGGTCACTTTCAAATCACCTCTAAATCAAGCATAGAGCACCACGGTCGTTCAACCAAGAACGGCCGTGTGAGGGGAAGCTACCACGGCCGTGCTACCTTGCATGGTCGTGCAAAGGGAGTTCACCTCATGAATCATATTCAAGTATGAATTCTATTCTCTCATTAGGGATTAGGGTTTCACATACCATCTCCCTTCTTTAGAATAGGGATTGCATATAGCATCACCCTTCATTAGGGTTTCATATCACATTGCCCATAATTAGGGTTTATGTTTATGATTAGGGTTTCATGATCTCTCTACTTAAGGATCATACCCTTAAACACCACATGAATCATATTCTTATAGGAATTCATGCTATCATCATCTCAACTTGATTAGGTCATATCAACCCTTCAATCGAGTTCATACAACTATGATTAACATAGTATATCAAGTCATTGATCCTATAAGCAATTTGGGTCCATCCCTTAATTGGCACCAACCACTTAGGTACTAATAGGGTTTCAACCTTTGTACCTTCATTGACTATCATTAATAATCAGCATTGGATCAATGGATCATTCACCATCTTGATTCTCAAGAGATTCAATCACATTGGACCTCCATTACATAAGTATCCAATTGAATTAGGGTTTCCAATGTTGATTCCTTCAATCATTGAATTCATGGAATCAATCATCAATTGGACCTATCATCATACTTCAATTGAGTTTAATAGGTAAACCTTCAAATGATTTGACCCTAAATTGACCCTCAATTGGTCATCAATTAGGGTTTGGTTCAATTGAATTAGGGTTTGGAATCGATGATTCATCAACACTAATCAATACAAGATTGGTTACATTGAAACAATTGAACCATCATTCAAATCGAACATGACCTGACCCCAAACGGTCTTGAGGTCATTCAGATGACCACAAAACGGTCTTGAGACCGTTTGTCCATCATATCATCAATATCCAAGTCAACCAATTAAGGTTTGGATCATTGGATTGATCACCAAATCAGCAATTGATTACACTTCAACTTAGTGACATTGGATCTTCAATTGCTTAACCATACTCAACCCTAGACCTCCAAACGGTCTTGGGTGACCCCCAAACGGTCTTGGGTGACCCCCAAACGGTCTTGATACCGTTTGTATGAGTCACAAATGGTCTTGAGACCGTTTGTCTCATCCAAACCTTGGATTCTAGTGAAAAATCATCAAGGTTTGGTCTATCGAGTTGATCAACAAATCAGCACTTAATTGCAATATGATTTGGTACCTTTAGACCTTCAATTGGTCAACTATACTTGACCCCAGACCTCCAAACGGTCTTGGGGGGACCCCCAAATGGTCTTGAGACCGTTTGGGTGATTCCCAAACGGTCTTGAAACCGTTTGGGCTAATCCACCCAAAATCTCCAATTAACTCATTGGAATTTCAGCACTGTTTTCAATTAGGGTTTTCCCAATTGAATAGCCTTCAACTCACGATTCCTTGGGAGTTAATCCCTAAACTTTGGTGAGTCATTAGACCACATCATTTTGAACAGTAATCCCAAACGGTAAACCCTTGGTCAACGCACTCAAATGGTCTTGAGACCGTTTTCCAAAAACGTTCAATTAAATCAGATTGATAATCAGCACTTAATCCAATTAGGTTTCCCTAATTGATTAGCCTTCAACTCACGATTCCTTGGGAGTTAATCCCTCAAATTTGAAGGGTCATCAACCAACATAAATATTAATAGGAATCCCAAATGGTAAATGCTTGGTCAACTCACTCAAATGGTCTTGAAACCGTTTTCCCAAACAGGTCAATTTAATCAGGTTGAAAATCAGCATTTAATTCAATTCGATTTGCCTAATTGATTGGACTTCAACCTACGATTACTTTGGAGTTAACCCCTCAAATTTGGTGGGTCATTATACTACATAATGAGGAACAAAATTCCCAAACGGTCAACGCTTGGACACCATCTCAAACAGTCTTGAAACCGTTTTCCCAAACAGGTCAAGTTAATCAGGTTGAAAATCAGCATTTAATTCAATTCGATTTGCCTAAGTGATTGGACTTCAACCTACGATTCCTTTGGAGTTAACCCCTCCAAATTGGTGGGTCATTAGCCTACGTAATTAGAAACAAAATTCCCAAACGGTCAACGCTTGGTCAACCATCTCAAACGGTCTTGAAACCGTTTTCTCCCAAACGGTTTCAAACTGTTTGCCTTTAAACGGTTTGCTGAAACCGCATAGCCAATCAAATTAAAACGATATGGAATAGCTATCAAGACCGTTTGGCTTGGTACTTTTCTTTGGATAAGCATCTAGGATGATGTCATCATCCCCTTCCTTCGAACAACCAATAACAGAAACCGTTCTTGATGGAAATTGCAGCAAAGAAACAAAAGTGTATCAAATTGAAGAAAACAATCAACAAAGCATAGAGAATTGATGCAATAGCAACGATTATGGGTTTAAGTTATAAAACCCGCCTCCAAATGAGCTCCAAAGCTCCAAGCTCACGACATCAATGGTGGATGAAGTTTTTGCAACTCCCCCTTAGGCTCGTCCTCAAGCTTTTGGTTGTAAAAGTTGGCTAGGGTTGAAGAGGAGATCAAAATAAGAAGGAATCCATAATTTATTTTCGATTTCCACCATGGAATCAAGATAAATGAGGGTTAATAAGCTTACCAACAGGTTGGGGCTCGTCCTCCTGTTTCTCCTAAGTCCCCTTGAGCTCATCCAAAGCAAGGGAAGAAGAGAGGGCCGAAAACTCCTTTCAATTGATTTGGAAATGAAGTTTTTATAAAGGAAATTGAGGAGAGAGAAAGCATTTTTAATTTCCCTCAACTCTCAAATTGGTGCCACATAAACCCCCTAACTCGCTTGTGTATGAAGGAACCTTCCTTTTCCTTTAATTCTCTTTCATTATCCTCAAATTAAAAGAAAAGAAAATTAAGCACCTTAATCATATAATAGTAATATCCATAATGTGAGTGGATATTACTTTCCTTTATAATAAGGTGAGTGGAGTTTCACCTCCTTTAGATATTTTCGTGCCTTATCTATGCAAAAGGACGTCTATCCTTATTCAAACTCAACCAATAACATTTTGGTTGAAGGCCCTTCAATTAATATATTCATTTTTTCCCTAATTTGAATTAGGGTTTCAATTAGGATTAAATCTTGATTATTTTAATATCAAGATTCTCTCTCCTCCAACTTAATCCAAAAGAGGTTCCCCTCTCATTTTCTTTGCTCTACATGATTCTGAGAAACATTAGGGACCTTATTGAAGTGATAAATTACATATTGCACCCTAGGTTTTGGGTAAATTGCATATTACACCAAAACTAGGTTTTCATGCACGTATATTGCTTTATCAGCTCTTTCTTGGTATTCAGGCTTCCATAAGCCATACCTCAGCATAATGTTCACTCTCATGATGATTCAAAACATGAGGAACATATTAGCATGCACAATTTGCACTTAAGCCCCTCAACTTGGGTAATTTGCACATTAGTCCAAAATAAGAAAACATTGATTCAACATTGTGCAAACATGACCAAAATTGAAACATAAGCTCCTCATGAGCCCTAATTACTTTTCATAAGATATTATTAAGCATATAATCATCTTTCTTAATCAAAACACCAAGGGTTAGAGTATAACCCAGGTCAGGGACATTACAAATTATAAACCCCTAACAAGGATTTCGTCCCCGAAATCCAGATTAAGGAAGACAGATGTATTTCATTCATCATACTATCTAATCTTCACATATCATCTCCTTATTATGGAGACACCAAAAAGTTTTGTTCAACAGAATGTGTTTCCTTATAGGATTCTTATAGAATCAACACACAAGACACATGCTCCACTGTCCCCTTATCATAGACTGTGGAGTCAACTTTGTGTCACATAACACTTTTCTTGTTCATAGAGACATCTTACATTACTTATTAATATCATGTTTTTGCAAAGCATAAACCCCTAACATATGATGTTCATATCATTTTATAAAATCAGACTGATTTCATAGTTGACCACTCTAGGTAGCCAACCTAAACCATCTGATAACTCTCAGATACCAGAATCTCTTACCTTGGTATCAGTCACATGTGTTGGGAACACATCACATTCTCATATTCCTTTCATTATGAGGCATTACTTGTTACATATGTCTTTTTCTTAGAGCCAAAGTCCAAGATAATAGATACTTTTCTAAGTATCCCTCACATGAACATATTTATCTTATGCACATCAGGTGTCCTAAGACCCACTTGATTGCCATGTCCCTAAAAGGAAAGAAAACAAGGATTCATATTCCTCTTATTATTTCATGTATTTTTAGCTATTCATGAACCATTTACTCATTATCTCATCTTAGGTTCCTTGCCTTTAGCATTGGAATTTGTAAGGATGATTACATGTCATTATCCCTTTCTTTATTATTATCTAGCATGTTTATGATCATCTCATGATCTCATCACATTTCCCATGTCCTCATTATGGAAAAGATCTTTATTATGCTGGCAACATTATTGAACAAGGTCCATCTCCCTCATTCTTATTCTTGTCTTATGAGGAGTACATTTTTAGTTCCTCATACAACATGCTCATCTGAGATTATCTCAAGCTTCTCTTTCTTATGCATGAGATATGACACATTTATTCATTCCAGATTTCTGATTTCATGATACTCATTAGATTGTCTCAGAATGACTACTTGATCAGAGCAATCAAAAAGACAAAAATCTAAGAGTTTCCATACCCACTTTATCATCAATAGTTGTATACCTGGCCAGGGTTTACAAGTATTTTGATCAAGTAGTATGCACTTTGTCTAATATCATATTCCTTGCTTTTATTATAAGCATAAAATCTAACATCCCTGGATTTTATCCAGGCATCTCTTCTATACCTCTTCCTCTTTCATAGAGGTAAGACCAATATAGAGCATTTAAAAGAATACTGAACAAAATTCAAATTCTATTTTTCATCATTTCTTCCCTATATAGAAACCAATAGGGAAAACAAAATCAACAATCCTCTTTTTTTTTCCTATAACAAAAAGGGTTTAGTGTACTCGACATGTACACATTAATAGCATACCTTTTCCTCATATCATGGTCTTATTAGTTTTATTACTGATGCAAAAACTAAGCCATGTGATCTTACAGGTGAAAGGTTAAGACCTTTGCACTTACTTAATGGCTACTGCCCTGGTACACTAGGCATTCGTTGCACTATTAGTACCAAAAACTTGGTTTTTCAAAACCATTAAGCAAATGTCTCTAGAATTATAGAGACCATTCCCTACTTCTCAGCTTATTGCCCTTCTTTGAGCACTGCCATCATAGATTTATTATCTGACTAAACTCATGGCGGAGTCTACTTTCTTGCCATAAGTTAATCTTTTCCATATTTTCCCTTGTTCCAACATGACTAAGTCATTCAGGAACTCTTTTAAAGCTCAAGCTTTGTGTATTAAGGACTAATAACCTAGATTGTAAGGCTAGTATCCAGTCCACTTATATGCATTAATGTTGCCCCAATCTATCCAACAAGAGCATGATCATAGGATTCTCTATCTTGATCAGGTCTTAATGGGGATTCTCAGGCACTCATTCTATTCTTGCCTGATCCCTTGCACCTCTTCTTGGTGCAACAACATTGCTCCCAGCAATGTGTTCCTTGTGTTCTCCAGTCATTTTAACTTTTACCCTTTCTCTGCACAAGTAGAAATCATTATAGGGTATACCGAAGGACACTATCACAAACTCGATACCTTAGTCCTATGTCTCTGTAGACTTAGTGAACCTAGATCTCTGATACCACTAATTGAAATGATCGTCTCGCAAAAACATGATTAACTAATGCGGAAGTGAATTATTTGCAGCGAATTACTGAAAATCACTAAAAATTTAAAACTTTTTGCAAAGAGATCCATTCATAGGAAAACTATTTAACCATGAACCAAAGTATTCCAAATTCATCCTGGTTCACAAGGACACAACCTGTACCATTCCTTTTCAAGGATTACAACATTGACTGCCCTGTTAACAAATGTACACAGGCAGTATAAAAACTTTGAGGCACTAAGCCAAAACTCATATTGATACATTTAAAACTCTGAGGACCTGAGAGTACAGAGACGACACATAAGACTACTATCTATATGACTAGATAGACAATATTTCCACCTGAGATCTTATTGATGTCCCTGCTATTGCTGCTGCTCTTTCCCTATTCTAGGGTTTCTGCTCTACCTTCCATGCATACCTAAAAATGTTTCCCACGGGGGTGAGACAATTGAAAATTGCCCCAGCGAGAGATATAACACTCTGCCAAAAACATTATTATTGTAGTTTATCAAATTAAAATTGAGCAGGGGTTACTTTTACATTATCAGGCAAAATTATTCATCATAGAATAGAATAAGATAATCTCCATTCTCAAGGAGGTCATTGCATCTACCCATGGTAGATAAGTAATTCATCTGTCTACTTTGCAGAGAATATAAAGAAACATAATTAACATTTATCTACTAAGGAATGCACAAAGAAATGCAACATCAGCCAATGAATCTCCGTATTCAATCCTTAAGCAAACATACTATACGGCTGATTACATTTTACAATCACACTTATGCTCTGAGGAGATGAGATATACGGCTCATACTCCAACCGACCATTACGAAATCACCTCGGTACCATACATAGATCATTAAAAGAGCCGGATTCTTATGACCTCATCTGTCTCGGTCAGTATAAGACCACATGCAGGACATCTTGTGTCTCTGCTAACTAGCTAGCCAGGGTATTTTGGCACCTTCGCTACAGAGTTACAGTGTCAACTGCACTCTCATCGCCAATCGAGAGATTTCTTGTTTATCTCCTCGATCTGACATTAAGTATAATTGGGAGATTCATGATACATCCATCCCTAAATATTCATGAAGGATTGAGAGGTTTCTTGTTTACCTTCCAACAATCTCTTCAAGAGGACGTAAGGATATTTTCGCCCATTTACCCCCACATATTCAAAATATGTGCTCCGGGTTTTGCCGCAGGCACCCATTTCACCATCACCTATTCCTGATGATGATGGATCTATGGTCAGAGCACTACATGAATAGATTTCACTTGATTTATTATGTACATTCTCATATTCTTTTAGCATCAGGCAAGTTCTCAAACATAACTTATTACAACAATGCTATAAAGAGACATGTACCACTTTTATCAGATATTTATCAGTCTTTCAAAGACCATGGGAACTCAGTCCTTCATTTCAATATTGGGAAATATCATCCCTTCACTTTCTCATCACCATAATCATATGGTTCTGGGTATTCAAACCCTTAACTCTCATTGAGCATTATTATACCTTTTTCAGGTAACTATCACCTTCAGGTCATCTGACCAAGGCATTCATGATACTTGTTATACAAGCATCACACCTGGCTCACAAGGCCATGAAATATCTTGTCACCTCTCACTAGGTAACAACTTACTCATGTGACTCATAAAAGTCCATGCATATTGCTTCTTTTACTAAGAAACAACAACATTAAGGCACATAATGCCAATCAACATTTATTATAAAAATGTCACAGCTCACACTAGCTATATACATCATCTCATAATATTTGTATGGTTATTAGGCATGATAACAGTCATACAAGATATTCATCACATCATGTGATGTGATAGCAACACCATTATTCCTCTACCAGGAATTAGGGTTTACTATCAAATAGGGCTTTTCATTCCCTTTACCCAAATTATGGTTAGGGTTCCCCATTTCTCATTAATAAAGAGTTCATTATCTCATTATCTGTCCAACCCTTAATACATTATTCCATACCTCTGGGGCATTCAAGGATATCATATTTGATTATTCTAGAACATTACTTTCATCATATAGCATTAATGATCATCAATTCAAGGTATGAGTTCATTTCTCATCCTTATCATGGTATGATTATATCATACACAACATTTGGGCTTAACCCCATTCTCAAGGTACATTAATTAACACACATCAAGGTGTAACAACTCATTACATTTCATTGTAATAGTTGCATAACACACTTCATATGTTTCTTACCCAATTATATTGGATTTGAAGTACATCAAGGCATATAAACCCTGAAATGCTGAATGTGATAACTATCATATCTTGATGTATCACTTTCTCATCATTTCAAACTCTGTTGAGTTATCCATCTTATCTTGTATTAAGGTATTTCCCTATTAATACATTCCATCACTAATCTCTTACCTTTAGCATATAATGCAAAGGCCACACATTAGAATTGTATAGCTATCTCACATGATATGGAATTATCTTAGTTTAAAGCATGACTTTATTATAAGGTTGCTTATAAATAATCACAATGATACACCCTCAACTAGGGTTTCTCATCACATATCTTATGTATCCTTCATCCAACTAAATTGGACTTATAATCATATCAAGGTATACGATCATATGAGGTCACATTCAAATCACCTCTAAATCAAGCATAGAGCACCACGGTCGTGCAACCAAGAACGGCCGTGCGAGGGGAAGCTACCACGGCCGTGCTACCTTGCATGGTCGTGCAAAGGGAGTTCACCTCATGAATAATATTCATGTATGAATTCTATTCTCTCATTAGGGATTAGGGTTTCACATACCATCTCCCTTCTTTAGAATAGGGATTGCATATAGCATCACCCTTCATTAGGGTTTCATATCACATTGCCCATAATTAGGGTTTATGTTTATGATTAGGGTTTCATGATCTCTCTACTTAAGGATCATACCCTTAAACACCACATGAATCATATTCTTATAGGAATTCATGCTATCATCATCTCAAGTTGATTAGGTCATATCAACCCTTCAATCGAGTTCATACAACTATGATTAACATAGTATATCAAGTCATTGATCCTATAAGCAATTTGGGTTCATCCCTTAATTGGCACTAACCACTTAGGTACTAATAGGGTTTCAACCTTTGTACCTTCATTGACTATCATTACTAATCAGCATTGGATCAATGGATCATTCACCATCTTGATTCTCAAGAGATTCGATCACATTGGACCTCCATTACATAAGTATCCAATTGAATTAGGGTTTCCAATGTTGATTCCTTCAATCATTGAATTCAGGGAATCAATCATTAATTGGACCTATCCTCATACTTCAATTGAGTTTAATAGGTCAACCTTCAAATTATTTGACCCTAAATTTGGTCATCAATTAGGGTTTGGTTCAATTGAATTAGGGTTTGGAATCGATGATTCATCAACACTAATCAATACAAGATTGGTTACATTGAAACTATTGAACCATCATTCAAATTGAACATGACCTGACCCCAAACGGTCTTGAGGTCGTTTGGATGACCACCAATCGGTCTTGAGACCGTTTTTCCATCATATCATCAATATCCAAGTCAACAAATTAAGGTTTGGATCATTGGATTGATCACCAAATCAGCAATTGATTACACTTCAACTTAGTGACATTGGATCTTCAATTGCTTAACCATACTCAACCCTAGACCTCCAAACGGTCTTGGGTGACCCCCAAACGGTCTTGAGACCGTTTGTATGAGTCCCAAATGGTCTTGAGACCGTTTGGCTCATCCAAACCTTGGATTCTAGTGAAAAATCATCAAGGTTTGGTCTATCGAGTTGATTAACAAATCAACACTTAATTGCAATATGATTTGGTACCTTTAGACCTTCAATTGGTCAACTATACTTGACCCCAGACCTCCAAACGGTCTTGGTGTGACCTTCAAATGGTCTTGAGACCGTTTGGGTGATTCCCGAACGGTCTTGAAACCGTTTGGGCTAATCAACCCAAAATCTCCAATTAACTCATTGGAATTTCAGCACTGTTTTCAATTAGGGTTTTCCCAATTGAATAGCCTTCAACTCACGATTCCTTGGGAGTTAATCCCTCAAATTTGGTGAGTCATTAGAACAAATCAGTATGAACAGTAATCCCAAACGGTAAATCCTTGGTCAACTCACTCAAATGGTCTTGAGACCGTTTGCCCAAAAAGTTCAATTAAATCAGATTGATAATCAGCACTTAATCCAATTAGGTTTCCCTAATGTATTAGCCTTCAACTCACGATTCCCTGTGAGTTAATCCCTCAAATTTGAAGTGTCATCAACCAACATAATTATGAATAGGAATCCCAAACGGTCAATGCTTGGTCAACTCACTCAAACGGTCTTGAAACCGTTTTCCCAAACAGGTCAAGTTAATCAGGTTGAAAATCAGCATTTGATTCAATTCGATTTGCCTAATTGATTGGCCTTCAACCTACGATTAATTTGGGGTTAACCCCTCAAATTTGTTGGGTCATTATCCTACATAATTAGGAACAAAATTCCCAAACGGTCAATGCTTGGTCAACCATCTCAAACGGTCTTTAAACCATTTTCCCAAACAGGTCAAGTTAATCAGGTTGAAAATCAGCATTTAATTCAATTCGATTGGCCTAAGCGATTGGACTTCAACCTACGATTCCTTTAGAGTTAACCCATCAAATTTGGTGGGTCATTATCCTACGTAATTATGAACAAAATTACCAAACGGTCAATTCTTGGTCAACCATCTCAAACGGTCTTGAAACTGTTATCTCCCAAACGGTTTCAAACCGTTTGCCTTTAAACGGTTTGCTGAAACTGCATAGCCAATAAAATTAAAACGATTTGGAATAGCTATCAAAACCGTTTGGCTTGGTACTTTTCTTTGGATAAGCATCTAGGATGATGTCATCATCCCCTTCCTTCGAACAACCAAGAACAAAACCGTTCTTGATGGAAATTGCAGCAAAGAAACAAAAGTGTATCAAATTGAAGAAAACAATCAACAAAGCATAGAGAATTGATGCAATAGCAACGATTATGGGTTTAAGTTATAAAACCCGCCTCCAAATGAGCTCCAAAGCTCCAAGATCACGACATCAATGGTGGATGAAGTTTTTGCAACTCCCCCTTAGGCTCGTCCTCAATCTTTTGGTTGTAAAAGTTGGCTAGGGTTGAAGAGGAGATCAAAATAAGAAGGAATCCATAATTTATTTTCGATTTCCACCATGGAATCAAGATGAATGAGGGTTAATAAGCTTACCAACAGGTTGGGGCTCGTCCTCCTGTTGCTCCTAAGTCCCCTTGAGCTCATCCAAATCAAGGGAAGAAGAGAGGGCCGAAAAATCCTTTCAATTGATTTGGAAATGAAGTTTTTATAAAGGAAATTGAGGAGAGAGAAAGCATTTTTAATTTCCCTCAACTCTCAAATTGGTGCCACATAAACCCCCTAACTCCCTTGTGTACGAAGGCACCTTCCTTTTCCTTTAATTCTCCTTCATTATCCTCAAATTAAAAGAAAAGAAAATTAAGCACCTTAATCATATAATAGTAATATCCATAATGTGAGTGGATATTACTTTCCTTTATAATAAGGTGAGTGGAGTTTCACCTCCTTTAGATATTTTCGTGCCTTACCTATGCAAAAGGACGTCTATCCTTATTCAAACTCAACCAATAATATTTTGGTTGAAGGCCCCTTAATTAATATATTCATTTTTGCCCTAAATTGAATTAGGGTTTCAATTAGGATTAAATCTTGATTATTTTAATATCAAGATTCTCTCTCCTCCAACTTAATCCAAAAGAGGTGCCCCTCTCATTTTCATTGCTCTACATGATTCCAAGAAACATTAGGGACCTTATTGAAGTGATAAATTACATATTGCACCCTAGGTTTTGGGTAAATTGCATATTACACCAAAACTAGGTTTTCATGCACGTATATTGCTTTATCAGCTCTTTCTTGGTATTCAAGCTTCCATAAGCCATACCTCAGCATAATTTTCACTCTCATGATGATTAAAAACATGAGGAACATATTATCATGCACAATTTGCACTTAAACCCCTCAACTTGGGTAATTTGCACATTAGTCCAAAATAAACAAACATTGCTTCAACATTGTACAAACAGGACCAAAATTGAAACATAAGCTCCTCATGAGCCCTAATTACTTTTCACAAGATATTATTGAGCATATAATCATCTTTCTTAATCAAAACACCTAGGGTTAGAGTATAACCCAGGTTAGGGATGTTACATTGCCTTTTCTTGTTTGGGCCCTTGTGTCGGCCAGGGGGTGCTTGTGTCGCCCAGGCTGTGTCGCCCATGGTGGTGGTGTGTCACCCATAGATCTTTGACCATCTTTGACCTCGTTTGTGTCACCACTAGTGGACACTTGGTGCTTTATGCTTGCATGTGGCAAAGGACTTGGACATGTGTTTAAGACATGAAAGGGTGATGGTTTTGCTCTTGGACAAGTGTTCCCTAGGTGGGAGACACCTTGCTTTGCTCTACCTTGTTTTCTCCTCCACCCCCTTCTATATATGTGCTCTTTTTCTCTTGCTAGGGATCCTTTTAGTCCCTTGGTTTCCCCTCTCCCTTGGTGCACAATACTCTCCTTCTTTGCAAGCTTGGTGGACGACACCCTTGGAGGAGTTAGCTTGGTGTCCGATCCTTCCTTGGAGCTTTCTTCTTCCTTGGTGCTAGGAGCTTGGAGCTTGCTTAAGGTGGGTCACATAATTCCTAACCCTAACTATATTACCATCTTCCATTGTTCTTGTTCTTATTGTTTATGATCGACTATGTTGTTGTTAGTTTGGTTTCCTTGCTTAGTTTCACCTTGTTGGCCGAACCTATGATCTAGGGTTTTGTGGTGCCCAATACTCCCTTCTCTCCTAGGTCTTGAGGAGTGAGCTTGAGTTCTAGTAGCTTGAGCAACACCCTCCTCTCACCAAGGACTTGAAGGGCGAGCTTGGTGGTAGTTGTGGACTTCGTTTAGGGTTGTTTCTTGTGTTGCCAGATTTGATGTTAAGAGATGTGCAAGACCCCTCTCTCGCATAAGTTGAGAGGTGAGCCATCTTCTTGACTCTTTAGGGTTTCACTGGTGGACCATCGAGGAGGAGAAGCGGCCTGGTGAAGTGATCGGTTGGGAGGTTTTCCGGCGCGAGTTCGTCAGCAGATACTTCCCGAAGACGTATCTAGATGAGAAGATCAGTCAGTTCGAGAGACTGCGACAAGGAACGATGAACATCACCGAGTATGAAGCCAAGTTCATGGATCTGTTGAGGTTTTGTCCTCACATGGCAGCAACCGATGAGGAGCGGATTAGATGTTTTGAGAAGGGTCTAAGTGCTGACTTGACAACACCTATTTCTACTTTGGAGAACAAAGAGCGGTTTGCTATGTTTGTAGAATCTATCCGGAGGATTGAAAGGTCAGTAAGGGAGAAAAGAGAATCTATGTCTAAGAAGAGGCCTACTCAGTTTCAGGGACAGTGTTTTGGTGGCTTCAAGAAGCTAAGGTTTTCAGCACCTTTTGTGATGAGAGGTTTTAGTGTACCGTCACAGTGGTCTCTAAGTAAGGGAAGAAGTTATGTTTCTTCGTCGTCTAAGGCACATAGTACAGCTTCTGTGGAAGTGACAGGGTAGGCCACGATTTGAAGATAGGGCATGCTATCTTTGTGGATAGACCGGGCATCTCAAGTCACACTGCCTGAATAGAGATGTTGAAGTGACACAGCAGCCAAAACAGAATCAACAAGGATCAGATAGACAGCAGCTCAGTAGTAGCAGAGGGTGAGGAAGCGGTCAGGCATCACAAGATGGATCGACTGCTCAAGGAAGTAGAGGACGTGGACAGCAAGCAACTGCTCGATTCTACGCTATGAATCAGCCGGAGGCGATAGTCAACCCGCGTGTGGTGACAGGTCAGATGGAGTTATTTCATTCTGGTATGTTTCTTCTTGCTTTATATCTGTTCTAGTTGACCCGGGTGCTACGCACTCTTTTATCACCTATAGTATGCTTGAAAACTGTCGTTTACCTGTTAGTTGTAAGAAGGATAGCTTGTTGTTAGAAACCCCTCGTGATGGTTCCTCGATGCTTCAAGAAGTGTGTCCATCTTGTGTCTTGTCTTTCTCGGGACACAGCATCCAAGTGGATCTTATACAACTTCATACACATGGTTTCGATGTTATCCTTGGGATGGATACCTTAGAGAAGTATAAGGTTGTTTTGGACTGTGGTTCCAGGCAGGTTGTGTTTAATGATGCGGGAGAGAAGTGGATCTTCCAAGGAGATAGGAAGATTCTTCCGACGTGTCTGGTATCAGCTATGGTGGCAGAGAAGTTGCTATGACAAGGGTGTGAGGAGTTCTTAGCTCACGTTGTGGATACCGTTGTGGCTACCAAGGCGAAAGGTCCTATCCTTGAAGAGGTGTCAGTCGTTCGAGAGTTTGCCGATGTGTTTCCTGATGAGTTCCCCAGTGTTCCTCCACCCCGAGAGATTGATTTTGAGATCAATCTGGTTCTGGGAACACAACCAGTTGCACAGACACTGTATAGGATGGCACCAGTAGAGATGGCAGAGATTAAGAAGCAGTTGCAAGAGTTGTTGGAGAAAGGTTTCATCTGACCGAGTATGTCGCCTTGGGGTGCTCTAGTGTTGTTCGTCAAGAAGAAGGACGGGTTGATGCGGTTATGTATAGATTACCGATAGTTGAACAAAGTCACAATCAAGAACAAGTACCCATTACCGAGGATAGACGATCTATTCGATCAGTTGCGTGGTGCTACAATGTTTTCAAAGATCGATCTACGGTCTGGATATCATCAGTTGAGGATTAAGGTGGATGACATACCAAAATCATCTTTTAGGACGAGGTATGGTCACTTTGAGTTTGTGGTTATGCTGTTTGGGCTAACCAATGCACCTGCTACTTTCATGGATCTGATGAATCGAGTGTTCCGTCCATTTCTAGATTAGTTTTTTGTAGTCTTTATAGATGACATTCTGATCTATAGTCGGGACAGGCAAGAGCATGAGCGACATCTTCAACTAGCATTGACTCTTCTTCGCCAACATCAGTTGTATGCCAAGTTCAGTAAGTGTGAGTTCTGGTTGGAAGAAGTGACTTTCTTGGGGCATGTGATATCTGCTGAAGGAGTCAAAGTAGATCCAAAGAAGGTGGAGTCTGTTGCAGAATGGGAGCAACCGAAGACGCCAACAGAAGTTTGTAGTTTCCTGGGTTTAGCAGGTTACTACCGGAGGTTTATCAAGGAATTTAGTACGATTGTGTTGCCGATGACAAGGTTGACTAGAAAGGATGTACCTTTTGTCTGGAATGATCGTTGCCAGCAAGGTTTCCAGAGTTTGAAGGAGAAGCTGACCAGTGCTCCAGTACTAGTGCTGCCAGAGCCTAGAAAGGGCTATGTTGTTTTCTGCGATGCTTCCAAGAAACATTTGGGTTGTGTGATGATGCAGGAAGATCATGTGGTTTCTTTTGCGTCGCGACAACTTAAGAAACAAGAGGAGAAATATCTGACTCATGATTTGAAATTGGCAGCAGTGGTTCATGCGTTAAGGATTTAGAGACACTATTTGTATGGGGAAGTGTGTCAGATCTTTACGGATCATAAGAATCTAAATTACATCTTTTCACAACATGACTTAAACATGCGACAGCGTCGATGGATGGAGTTAATCAACGATTGTGATTGTACCATCGAGTATCATCCTGGAAAAGCGAATGTGGTAGCTGATGTGCTTAGCCGAAAGTCTTCCTCTCTTTCTTCAAGGAAGGCACAATTGAGTTACCTGGTATGCCATAGACGAGATATGTTTGTTTCCTTGCGGCAGATGAATGTGTAGATGGAAGTTTCCTTGTTAGCTGGACTTTTAGCACAGATGCAAGTCAAGCCTATGCTGAGACAGCAAATCAAAGAGGCACAGCAATCGGATGATGCAGTACAGTTGATCAGATCAGAGTTCGGTAGTAAAAAGCGTGATGGGTTCCATGAGTCTGAGGATGGACTAGTTCGCTATCGTGATAGGATGGTGGTCCCCGATGCTGATGATCTGAGGAAGTTAGTACTCGAGGAAGCACACATGTCGATGTATGCTATGCATCCAGGTGTCACCAAGATGTATCATAGTCTGAAGGACTTGTATTGGTGGCCCGGCTTAAAGAGAGATGTGGCTGAGTTTGTGGCTAGGTGTGCGGTTTGCCAGCAAGTTAAGGCTGAGCATCAGAAGTCAGCAGGTACGTTACAAACCCTGTCGATACCGTAGTGGAAATGGGATCATATAACCATGGATTTCATAGTTGGTCTGCCCAGGACAACTAGGAATCATGATTCCATTTGGGTAGTAGTGGACAGATTGACAAAATCTGCCCATTTCATACTGGTGAAGACAACGTATACAGCCGAGAAGATTGCTCATGTATATGTGGATGAGATAGTACGTTTGCATGGTGTGCCAGCAATGATAGTTTCTGACAGAGGTCCTCAGTTCACGAGTCATTTCTGGGAATAGTTGCACAAAGCGTTGGGAACGCAGTTGAGGTTCAGTACCGCCTTCCACCAGCAGACAGATGGACAGTCTGAGAGGACTATTCAGACTTTCGAGGATCTCCTTCGAGTTTGTGTTTTGCAATTCTTAGGCAGTTGGGACACGCATCTCAGTTTGAAAGAGTTTGCCTACAATAATAGTTATCAGCGGAGCATTGACATGGCTCCTTATGAGGCCCTGTATGGTAGAAAGTGCATATCTCCTTTGTGTTGGTATGAGTCTGGTGAACATCAGCTTTTGGGTCCTGAGTTAGTACAGGAGACGTCAGAAAAGATCTAAGTGATACAGAAATAGTTGAAAGCGACACAGGACAGGAAGAAGTCTTATGTAGACAATCGTCGACGACCTTTGGAGTTCCAGGTAGGAGACAAGGTGTATCTTAAAGTCTCGTCCTGGAAAGGTGTGCTAAGGTTTGGCCAGAAGGGTAAGCTCGCACCCAGATATATGGGGCCATACCCGGTCATAGCACACGTTGGTAGAGTAGCTTATGAGTTGGAGTTTCCGCCAGAGTTGCACATGTTACATCCAGTGTTTCATGTCAGTATGCTGAAGAAAAGTCATCTGAATTCAGGAACAGTGATACAACCAGTCGAAGTTGAGCTTGATGAAGATGTGACCTACGAAGAAGGTCTTGTGGCGATCCTTGACAGAAGAGTTAAGAAGCTAAAGAAGAAGGACTTGGTTCTTGTGAGGGTTCTTTGGCATCACTGTGGCGTTGAGGAAGCCATGTGAGAGCTTGAGGAAGATTTGAGGAGGAAGTATCCCTCGCTTTTCTCTTTGGATTTCGGGGATGAAATCCCTTTGTAGAGGGTTAGTTTGTAAGGACCCTGACCTCCATTTAGGGTTTAGCCTGTTTGCTTTGCTTAACCCTGATGCTTAGTTTCTTGCTAATCACCTTTGGTGGTGATTAGGGTTTGTTTGTGCTTTGTTGAAGAGTTGGAGGTGCTACTTGCAATTAACCCAAGTCTAGGGTTTGTGGGCAAGTTTGCCATCTTGTGAGGTGTTCTTCTCTCTCCTTGCTTCCTCTAGTGTAGAGAGGAAGGTTTGGGCTCGTTGCTTGAGTTCCTTTGGTCTTGGTTGAGCTTGTTGGGCTTTGTTGTGCCTTGCCTTTTCTTGTTTGGGCCCTTGTGTCGACCAGGGGGTGCTTGTGTCGCCCATGGTGGTGGTGTGTCACCCCTAGATCTTTGACCATCTTTGACCTCGTTTGTGTCACCACTAGTGGACACTTGGTGCTTTATGCTTGCATGTGGAAAAGGCCTTGGACATGTGTTTAAGACATGCTAGGGCGGTGGTTTTGCTCTTGGACAAGTGTTCCCTAGGTGGGCGACACCTTGCTTTCCTCTACCTTGTTTTCTCCTCCACCCCCTTCTATATATGTGTTCTTTTTCTCTTGCTGGGATCCTTTTAGTCCCTTGGTTTCCCCTCTCCCTTGGTGCACGATACTCTCCTTCTTTGCAAGCTTGGTGGATGACACCCTTGGAGGAGTTAGCTTGGTGGCCGATCCTTCCTTGGAGCTTCTTCTTCCTAGGAGCTAGGAGCTTGGAGCTTGCTTAAGGTGGGTCACATAACTCCTAACCCTAACTATATTACCATCTTCCATTGTTCTTGTTCTTATTGTTTATGATCGGTTATGTTGTTGTTAGTTTGGTTTCCTTGCTTAGTTGCACCTTGTTGGCCGAACCTATGATCTAGGGTTTCTTGGTGAGCAATACTCCCTTCTCTCCTAGGTCTTGAGGAGTGAGCTTGAGTTCTAGTAGCTTGAGCAACACCCTCCTCTCACCAAGGACTTGAAGGGTGAGCTTGGTGGTAGTTGTGGACTTCGTTTAGGGTTGTTTCTTGTGTTGCCCGATGGATGTTAAGAGATGTGCAAGACCCCTCTCTCACATAAGTTGAGAGGTGAGACATCTTCTTGACTCTTTAGGGTTTGGTGCCCTTGTGCTTGAGGTTAGTGACGAGCTGTGGAGTTACAACTTGGTTGTTATGACCTTGGGGGAAGTGCTTCCCGATACTTCTTGACCTTGAGCCTTGGACGACAGGTTGGGGTAGTTGTAATAGACAATACTCTTGGTCCCTGACCTTGTGACGGGCGTCACACTACCATCCTTACTTTTTGATGGCCGATAGGCCATGGAAAGGTTAGCTGAACGACAGGTTTCTTGCTGGTTGTTTGAGTTGCCTAGTTGGTAGGTGTTGTGTCGGGCGTCAGGCTCCTGGACGATGACCCTTGTGTGTCGGGCGTTACACCTTAGTCTCGTTGGCTGATAGTTTGTGGTGTGCTACACATCATGCCTTGCAAATGTCGTTGCCCGTTATCCCTTGGGCTGGGTTGCACGCCCTGGATGCCCGTTACCAGTGAGTTGGCTGACACAACATTGTGCAACACAGCACTGCCAGGCAGAGGTGCCTGATACACAGGTTGCACGTCAGGCGTGTGCATGTTATGTTTTGGGTCCCTATTGCACGTTACATCTCGAGTTGTTAGTCGACACTCTTGCCTGGTGTTTGGCCGTTATGAGACTGGTTTAGCTTGACCGTTATAGGGTTGTGATGGTTGGGCGATATGGGAGAACACCTTTCCCGATACCACCTTTAGTGAGGGTGCCCTACCCGTCACACTTCTTGTGAGGGTAGTGGGCACTTCTAGTGAGGGTTTTGATCCTCATATAAAACATCTATGCTAGATCTTGTTTCATGCTATCACGTTTAGTTATGTTGGTGAACCTTGAGATGCTTAATGGTATTTGTTATGGTAGAGCTTGTCCATGTAACTTAGCATGACTTTACCTAAGTATGTGATCATCTTGATATTATTAATAATGCTGAGGAAATGATAAGCATATGATGTGCCCTGTGCTCATGATCATAAGTTGAAGCATGATTGATAAAGCATATAATCATTATTGTCACCTTATATTGATAGCATGGTCTTTCTGTTAAGCTTATAATTATTGTGTATACTAACCATGCAGGTGATGCATAGCCAAGTAAAAGGCTATAAGGTATATATATGATGTGTTTTGGTCTGAGGACCTGAGTTTGGCTAGAATGCCTGAGTTGATGAGAATGCCTTGAGAGGCAGTGGCAACATTTGATGAGGGATTGAGATCCCATGGCAATGTGATGATCCTTGAGCTGGATCTACATGATTGGCAAGAGGCCAAGTGATAACATGTAATGTGGGATCCTTGTGATGAATCAGGATGATGTAATTATAGTAAAAGCATAACATTGAGTTTTATGTTGTTTATTCTTGTTATAGTTTGCATGTTATACAACTTGGTTGAATCTTGCAATCCATATAAAAGATACTAATTAATCACAGTGGAATATATCATGCAGTTGCCTTGGCCATAGATCCATCATCGTCAGGAGCTGGTGATGGTGAAACGGGTTCTCCTACGGGTTAACCCAGAGCGCATATTATTGAATATGCGAGGTTTCTCCTAGCCTAAAATAGTGAGGATTTGAGTGAAGCTACGGTTGCAGACTCGGGATATGTATAGAGCATGGTGAACAGGCCCATGGCTCAGGATGTGTGATATGGGAGCATGAATGCATTCATGGCTCAGAGCACGGTGAACAGGCCCGTGGCTCAGATATACTAGCGCCGAGATCTGTACCGAGGCAGGCTAGAGGATGGGTAGCCTATGGAGCTGACCCTGTGGTTGAGGCCACTTAAGCAGGAGACTGCGGTCCTTCTTGTGTTGTACTCGTACACTGACTACGAGGTGGGAGGTCGTGGAGTCTGGCTCTTCCGTTTGACCTTGTATGGCACCGGCTTTGGGTTTCGCAACTGAAGGTTGGATTTGAGCGGTACGACTCACTTCCTCAAGGCATAATAATACGTAATCCAGCCGTATAGTATTTATTGCTTAAGGCAAAACACGGAACATTGGTTGAGGCCTTGCTTGTGTAGTTAATCTTGTTATATATGCAGTTGCTTAGACGTTTCACATGTTATGTGATAAGATCTTATAAATCTTATCTTGACAATCATGTTCCATAAAGAGATGAGTGGTGATATGTCTTATGCATAGCCTGGTAAGCTTGATGGTACAAATAGCCTTTCTATATAGACTGTTATTATTCTACGTTTTACTGGTTATCTTCTGATGTTGCTTTATCCTTGGTTTTATAGTTTTGGCTGGGAGTTATGTTTCTCGCTGGGACAATGTTCAATTGTCTCACCCCGCTGGTTTACAGGTGTTCATGCTAGATGTGGTGGTGGTCGCGGAGTTGCGGCCGAGCAGTAAGACGAGCAGTAGAAGGCAAGAGATGGATATGCTGCTGTTTTGGTTGTTGTGTAGTAGAGTCTTAGAGTCATCCCTGTACTCTCAGGTCCTTGGGAGCATTTTGACGTTGTTTCACGATGTATAGTTGTTGATCCTTTGTATATCCTACTACTGGCCAAATTTGGGCCGTTATGTAGATATGACAGGTGATGAACTCATGTGATGACTGAACAGCTGATCTTCTAAGCTATGGACACGTATCAAGGCTTGTATATGTGTATGTAACATGTTTTTCTATAGGATGAGGACTTGGATGTAATAGTTTCACAGTTTATCCGTTTTCCGCAATCAGTTTTAATTAACCCGTGTTTTGGTAATCTGTGGTTATGGTGTTTTCCGCACGTTTTCGCGTAACACCTCACTGTCCGTGTGATAGTGGGATGTGTTGTCACAGTGCGTCACACAAAAGATTGGATCCTAAGTTCTAAAGTGATATAAAATGTGACATTGAATTCATTTAACCTTTAAATCCTTTCACATTTGATAATCTTATTAAATGCATAAATCTCTTCTCTTTTACCCATTTGATCTCAAATTTTAAGGGAACAAGATTTATAATGATTAAATCTTGGTGTGGACCAGATTTAGTGTCAAAAAATATTTCTAGAAGCCCTTTTTCTCTTTCTCTCATAAAAAGGAAAATAATCCATTTATTTATTTCAATTTGATCCCTCTATCTTTACGAATTTCTCTAGGCTACTAGAAACATACTTTTTTTTAAACTTGGTGTGTAACTCGTTATAGTCTTTCTCAACCTTAATCGATTATGTGAGATTTATTGGAATAAAATTTATGCACAAAAATAGCTTCTTTAATAAGTTCTTAATTTAGTTTCCCATTCCACATGGAGAGTCTTTTTTCTCTCAAATTCTATAATTCTCTTCTTTTCTTTATTATTTACAAGTATGCCAAAGGTGAAACCGACATAACCCTATTTGTTGCCTCAATCATTGTGTTGCCAATAATGGCTAGATAATTACTCTTTCAAATATCTAAAACACCATGTATTCTATTTTATTTTGGAAACTTGCATGTTATCTTATATTTCAATTTTCCAATAATTAACAAAGTTCCCTTTCTTTATTTATGCAAAAAATCTCTTATATTATTTTACTTGTACCACAAGAACCTATTTCCTAAGAAATAGTTTTATGGGCCTTTATACGGACCATGTGTTGCACCCATGCCACAAAGGTAACTTGTTCTAGAATTATTTAGTTATTAATAATTCTAGAATTTGTTTATCAAACAAGTCTTATATATTTCAAATTTACCAAAATATGATGATATAATGTTCACCCCTCCATGAAAGATTTTTCTCCCCAAAATTCACACCTACTAAGCTTAAGCTGAATGTTAACCCTACTTAGTTTCAAACCTTAGGGTTAGAAATTATACTTATCATCTTTTATTGATATGAAATTTCCTCACATGATTACCAGTGTTGGTACTCTAATTCAATTTAAGGAATATCCACATCCTTAGTATTTACATGATATCATCTTTTGGGGATTACATCCTTCTTTTTAAATTTCAATTTCACCAGTTGATTATGGTTTTCACCTAGGTTTTTTAACCTATTATTCTAATATTTTCACATAAGGGTGAGGTAACACCTCAAACCATAGATCATACCATTAAGTTCAACTTAAGGTATCCATTCTCATATGCCAATTTTAATCATAACATATGCCTACCCAATATCTCTCACTCATAATGGGATGAAATAAGCATTTGACTACAGCTCAAATACAAAGTTCATCCCATTCCAAGAGCAGAGATGGTCTATCCAGACATTATCTGAAAATTTCATATTTTAGGTTGAATTATTCTTAACATGACTATAAACCATAAATTACTTTTTAATTCACAAGTTTCTTAAATTTAATGAAGTCAACTGTCTTTCTCACTCTTGATTTTGTAGACAAATCCTTTCACTATTACATGACTTCTTGTATCTTATATATTTACACCTCATGTATTATGAGCCTTAGACACTTCCTCAAGGTCTTTGGGGGTACATGTGCTTTTGGAGTTATATCATCCTTATACCTACAAGAAGTGTGTCTCACATTCACCCCTTGGGCCTCATAAACTCATGAAGGTTGTGAATCTCTTGAGTCATGGCCCTCAGGCAAACATAGTTGTTACCTCCCATCCTGATGGTCTTATGGATTTTGGGTACAATCATCTCCTAATCTCATCAGTATTATGTACCTTTAATACTCCCTACTTGACCTTAGGATTGACTTACGGATCTACCTTTCCCAAGGGTTTATTGAGAGCACATTATTTTCATATGTAATTCTTTATACTGAATTTTGTCCATCTTTTATGATGCACATTATTCATGTTATGTCCCCCCTATTGGGCTGATGGTGACTCTCCTTCTAGGCTTCGTCCCATACTATCATCTAGTTATATAGTGATTTCTCCTCATATTCCTTAGAGACGGTATACTAAGATTACATAATCATACTGAATATATGTGCTTTCATACTTTATATCCTTAATATGTTAGGTGAGATTCATGGTTACCTCAATCTTTAAATTGATTGGTCAACTCACCCCTCTAGGGAAGGTCCTAACCTAGGGTGTCTTCTAGACTCATAGAATGAGGTTAAGCTCTATTTCCAAAGCCAAGGCCTTAGGGTTTTCCCTCCCCCGTAGTTACGTTTCCCATTCTTAGACCGACTCACCCCAGGTCGGGATGCCAACCCCAAAATTTTTTGTATTTTTGAATGTAGATTTTTAGTTACAACTTCTTTACCCTTATCATTTTACTATCATGGTGATCCCTCTATTTAGGGGAGGCTCTTTATGGGGAACCCCCTCTAAGGGTTTTAGTCCCTACAGTGGATGCACAAAGCCATCCCTCACCTGAGCTTGGTTTTGTTCATAGTCCTTCCTTTCCAAGCTAAGCCTGAGGTGATCTAGCTTTCTGGCCTTGATCACCTATCATTTCCATAATGTCTTTCTTTCACCCCATGCTCTTAAACTCACCAAAGATATTTCATTTAGTGTTCGAGCATGTTATGTCCATAAAATGCATTGTTCATAAGTTGCTTATGTTTCTTAACTTTTCTCATTAACACCGTTCTCCACATGCACACATGCATGGGAGACTAAGTCACCAAACTCATATATATATATACATATATATATATATATATATATATATATATATATATATATATATATATATATACATATATATATATATATATATATATATGTATATATACATATACATATATATATGTATATATATACATATCTATATATGGATATATATATACATATATATATGTATAGATATATATATGGATAGATATATACATATATATATATACATATATATATGTGGATATATATATACATATATATGTATAGATATATATATGGATAGATATATACATATATATATAGGGTTACCATCATAAGGAAAAGCCCATAAAACTTTTTTCTTTTCTTTATCATTATTTCCACGTTACATGTACATTATTATTTCCACATTACATGGACAATATTATTTCCACATTACAGGTATATTATTATTTGTGCATTACATGTACATTATTATTTCCACATTACATATATATTATTATTGCCGGAGGATGCCTTAATCCTACATCTTCTCAAATACCTAACTTGAGATGAGGAGAGGAATTCCATTTAGGGTTTATTAAGAAATAGGATGATAAACATATGAATCCAAATGAGAACAAAACATAAATGTGTTTTATTTTGGGACAAATCTTCAGTCTTTTGCCATGCAGGATGAACGATCTCGGGCATCCTCATAATCCAAATAGAGATACTAAAGAAAGTTTTGTCAGCCCCTAGGTGGTCCCTTCTAGACACCATCGTCTTTAGAAAATGCCCTAATATTTCCCTCATATTTCAAAAGATTACTTGAATTTATATACTATTAAATATTATTTAAAAATTTTGGGGCTCTGATACTAAATGTAACGGCCTCACCTTGAAGCATACCCCAATTAAGGAAGGACCCAAAAGTTGAGAGACATTACCTATATTCTTGAGGATGAAAATTTAACTAAATTACAAATAATAGCAAAAATTTACATTAATTAAAATTTGGTTTACAAGATGATACTATAAGGAGTTACATGAATTTCTATTATCAGAATTATACAAATAGGAACTATACGAGAAGAAGTGTCTATCTAATCCTTTTTAAAAGTTAACTTTAATGTCTGTAAGTAATTTCATCTATCCATAGGCATGTAACTAAAATGTTGTGAAATCAAAAGCAAGAATCGTTATATCAAAACATACATTGTACATGAGGTGCATGCAAAGGTGTGCAAATCTTATAACAACATATGTTCAATCAATACTTTCCAATAAGAACAAACATTTTCTTCACATATTCTCGTCTTTATGTGATACTCATAGTGGCATTATAATTTAACATACTGTAAATAAAAATCCAATATTTTATTTCTTCAATCCTCCAGAAATCCTCATAAACATCGAAAAACTATATGGGTGGTCATAAGTGTAAACACACACCTCTTGAAGAACCATGTACATTACAACACAAAATATACTTCAAGTACGTTCAAGAAATCTAATCAACCAAGATGAATCCAGGTAATCACATTATATCTACATGTATGTAACTCCTAAAGTTTCACCATCACATTAATAAAATTAAACCCTATTCAAGGGTTTTGGGGTTTGGATAAGGAATAAGGGCATAAACCCTATTTCCATTACATGTTAACTATTAGATGAAACCATAATTACTATATCCACCAAATTCCTTCATCATGATAACTTAGATCTGATTATATTCACTAATAATATAGCAAGGTAGGATCTTCATCCCTAATTCTTCTTATGCAATATTACTCATATTAGCAAGTCTAATTATCACCACTATGATTATGCTCATAATAGATTGGCATAAATATTTACAAACAACAGATAACATCTCATAATAATCATATTTATTGTGTTAAGCGTCATAATCACCAAAACTAAGGTTTTTATACCCAAATTACTTAGTAATGACAAACCTCTTTTAGAAACCCTAATTATTTTATCATTATTATCATCTTGATGATCATCATACTCTACAAAATTAGATTATAGCACTAAAGAAATACTTTTACTATTTTTGACATATTAATATTAAAATCTAAGATTTCTATCTATTAATCATAACTTTAACACATAATGAAACTACTTTAAGGATTGGCATCATACTTATTTATCATTGATAATTTATTTGCATTCCTATAATCTTTTGGATCAATTTTCATATATAACTTGTTTTTTTCTAAGCTATTGATTAATTATTACAATTTTTACAAATTATACTCTTCTGGGCCAATCAGGGATCGCCAAATCAGAATTTAATTTCCTTATTTGCATTATACGTTTTTGGCCATGTGAACAAATAATTAAGGTGTTGAAATCTAGAATGTGAGAGGAGAAATAGTGTACATATCCTTTTGTAATAACCCATATGATAAATTTACATAAGAGTCCAACAATAAAGATAAATGACATAATAAAATATTACAAATATAAAATAACTAATAGTAACACTCCCCCTCCAACTGGAGTGTACACATGATATATGCCCATCTTGTAACTAAGACTCTAAAACATTGCTAGACCCAGTTGCTTTATAATAACATCAACAAGTTGGTCTTCAGATCCCCCACGAGGGGTCACCACTTCCCCATTCTTGATTTGATCTATGATAAAATGACAATCAACTTTTATATGTTTAGTGAGCCCATGGAAATTTGGATTTTTGGCAATATAGATAGCTACTTGAATATCACATCTGAGTTCTATAGGAGATATCACATGAATTTGCAATTCATAAAGTATAGATTGGACCCACTACAACTCACAACAAGAATGAGCCATTTATCTATACTCAACTTCTGTGCTAGAACAAGCCACATCATTTCTCTTCTTGCTAGTCTAGGTGATAAGATGATTTCCCATAGAAGTACAATACCCAGATGTAGACCTCTAGTCATTCATATTACCAACCCAATATGCATCTACATAGCCAGTAAGAACTAGAGTAGATGGAGGATTTTAAGGTCTAGAGTATGTGATCCCTTTTCTAGGAGCTCCTTTTAGATACCTCAGAATGCAAAATACTGTTGTCCAATGTGAGTACTTTGGTGATCTCATATGCTCACTCGCCACTCCTACTGCAAATGAAATTTCAGGACAAGTCACTATCAAATATATCATCTCAACAATGATCATCGTGTAATACCCTAGATTTGAATAATTAGTATCATCAACATTTTCTTTTAAATGATAGTTCATAGGAGTATACACAGGCTTACATGCACTCATCCATGTTTCACGAAGTAGATCCAGTACATATATTCTTTGAGATATACTAGTACTTGTATGAGTGTGAAGTACTTCAATGCATAGAAAATATCACAATTTCCCTAGATCTTTCGTATGAAAGTGCTTCTGCAATCCATCCTTCACCTTAGATATGCCCACAAAGCCAGTGATAACAATATCATCAACATATACATCAAGAATAACATATCTAGCAAAAGAACTAGAATAGAATAACGAGTAATCAGTCATAGAACGTAAGAAGCCCATTTGAAACACAATAGTAATAAACTTGTCAAACCAAGAAAAAGGAGACTACTTCAACCGATAAATGGCTTTCTTCAGCCTACACACCTTCTGACACTCCCCTTGAGAAACAAATCCAAGAGGTTGATCCATGCATACTTCTTTCTGTAGATCACCATGAAGGCATTTTTGACATCGAGCTGAAAAAGTGAACAGTAAAAGGTGGTAGCCAGAGAGATAAGGATCCTCAAAGAATTAAGATGAGCCACCTGTGAGAAGGTCACAAAGAAATCAACACCATACATCTGATTATATCCTTTTTCCACCAATCTAGCTTTCAATGTCTCTATGGAACCATCTGATGTATGTTTGACAATGAATGCCCAACTACATCCCAAAACATTCTTATCTGCAGGAAACTCTGTAAGCTCTCATGTTTCATTCTAAATAAGTCTAGACATTTAGAATTCATAGCATGTATCCAACCAACATTCTTCATAGCATCAACATGGCTCTTTAGACTTTTCATAGAATAAATTCTAAGAGCAAAAGAACAAGCATGCTTAGAAAAATTTAACAAACAATAAACATTTAAAATAGGATGTCAAATAGTACAAGTGTGAATACCTTTGCAAACAACAATGGGAATATTAAGATCAGATGGATCTTTAGGGTTCTCTTAAGCAGAGGAAGATGGGGGAGGCTTATTGATTGAAGTCTCTACCTCATCTTGATCTAGTTTTCTTCATCTGTGATACACTAGAGAATATTGTTGATTTAATGGATCATCAACAGATGGATCTTTCTTAGAAATGGTAGGTGGCACTCGCTCACTATACTGTGGTAGAAACACTCCCTCAATGATTAGTGATGGAGGGACTTCCTCACATTCATACAATTGCTCTACCTTAATGGGAACACTAAAGAAATATGGTGTGAACTCATGGAAAGTGACATTCCTCGACACAAACATGTTATTAAGACAGGGACAATAACACTTGTAACCCATATTGGTGTTGGAATATCCAACAAAGAGAGTCATAAGAAACCTGAGAGACCATTTGTCAACTTTAGGATAAAAGTTGTGAAGAGAGGGGGTAGAATCAAACACCCTAAGAGGAACTAGAAAAGTCTAATCATTAGGACACAAAACCAAAAAAGGAGTACCTCCTTGAAGAACATAAGAAGGTTGTATATTAATAAGTAAACATGCAGTCAGTAAAGCATTCGACCAAGATCTCTTAGGATCATTGGATTGGAACATGATCGTCCTAGTAATATCAAGAAGATGATGATTTTTCCTATTAGTTACCCCATTATATTGGGGAGTATGAGGATAGGACACCCAATGTACCATTCCATTTGAACTACAAAAATCAGCCATAACACTTTGAACATATTCCAAAGAGTTATCAGACTGGAGAATCTAATTATTGCAATCAAATTGAACCTATATTTCTTGATGAAAATGTTTGACAATGGAGAAAAATACTATAGAATCGTAAACAAATAGATCCATGTCATACCAAAAAAATCATCAATGAAAGAAATAAAATATCAAAAACCATTGTAACTGCTTTCTTGTACAGGACCCCTAACATCACTATAAAATAAATCAAATGGAGGAAGGGCCCTCTCATTGGCACGACTCAGATAAGACATCCTATGATGTTTCCCAAATTGATAGGATTGACACTCTAACGAGGTAACTTGTGTTGAATTTGGTTCTAAACAAACTCTCAGAGAAGGATGACCATATATGTAGTGCCATAGTAAGGGATACTCACCTAATAGGATAGTAGGATCAAGAGTAGTAGATACTTGATGAGGAAGACTTGCACCATGAAAAGGTAGAGATCACCTTTCCTAGCCCCCCACCAATTGTCCTCATGCTCTTGAGATCATGTCATATAAAACAAGAAGGAGAAAACGTCACTATACATTTCACAGTCTCAATTAATAGTGCAACAAAGAGAAGATTGAATGGAAATTTTGGCACATAATGTACATATCTAAGGTCAATTTTAGCGGTAAGAGAAATAGATCCACTAGCTAATACTTTCTGCACATAACCATCACCTAAATTCACTGATTGATGTGGAATATTTGAGTCAATGGAGTAAAGTAGTTTCCTCATACTAGTCATATGCTGAGAAGCTCCAAAATCAACCACCTGGGTAGGAGAAGTATTGGAAGCCCTTAAAGAAGAAGTAGGATTACCAGTAGATGAAGACAAGTGAGCTGAGGAAGATGCTCTCATGTTCAGATGTTGAGTGGTGATACTAAATCTATTATATTCTTCCTTAATGAGAGTGACTCCAGAGGGTCCAAAAGTAGATGCAGTAGTAGGAGTATTAGTAGCAGAAGGATCAAACAACTCATTGCCACTAGAAAAGTGGGGTGTCCCAATAGGTGGTGCATCTATTCTTCCATGTTTCTTCCAACACTTCTCAATGGTATGTCTTGGATGACCACATAAGGTGCATTTGTTCCTTGTGGACCATCCCCTTCCAACACATGTACGTCCTCCTCTAATGGCAACAATGATAGATGCTTGAGACTCACCAAAGGAAGGATCCACAATGGTTCATACAAGTTAAAAGTTGGATTTCATAATCCTAAAGTAGGATTCCTCCAAGCTAGGGAGCTTATCAGTAGCTAGTATAACACTCCATCCAGAACTGAAAGAGGATCTCAACCCAAATAAGAATTTTGCAGTAACCAGGTCATCTCTATCTTTGATAGACTCTTGAATAGTAACATGATGATACTCAGTTCTTGAGCGATAGACTGAATTGTCCAAAACTATTCTCCAATAATCTGTCTCCATGTTTTTGTGCAAAAAGACAATCATTTATCAAGAATTGACGTAGGACATTGTTCTTTTGAGAGTAGTGCTTTTTCACAACATCCTATATCTTCTTCGTCATGAAGTAGAACATGAATCTAGTAGTAATACCAGGCTCCATACTATTCCACAACCATGTTTTTACCAAGTTGTTGTTATGCTTCCACTCTACATATCCCTTGTATGTGGCAGCTGGAGGATCAAATTCCACATGCTTTGCCTTATTTCTGGATTCTAGTACTGTGTGGACATGATTCATCCACAATAGAAAATTCTTCCCATTCAGCTTGATCGAAGGAATAGGTGACACCTCGTTGAAAGCAATAGAAGATTTATTATCATCCATTATTTAGTTCTAATACATGGAGATGAAGAGATAGACGTCCTTTAGGTGAAAGATATGAAGCTAAGATACATGTCATGTTGAGAAAGATGTCACAGAAAGTGACAGAGAGATACACGACACCCGAATAAAGAAAAGATGATATGTTTATGACACATAAACAACATCTAAGAGAATATTTCCTAATCACACATGAAGGTGATGTGATTAGGAAATCTCAATGTAGATGTAGACTACTAGGCCTAGACTTTTAGAAATCCATCAAATAGATCTGAAGTTGGCCCACTCCTTCCAACTGAAGATCCATCCTTGGGAAACCTCTCCCTTCTCGAAGGAGGGCTTCCCAGAGACTGTCGGCCAGCTAACTGACGGAGGCCTATGCCCCACACAGCTTGCAACCCGACATTGGGTTGATGAGGATGGTGGCTAGTTGTTGCGAAGCACTACTGCTGGCGGTTGCTTGCTAATGGTCGCTGCTTGCTGTTGGTGGTGGTCTGCACTAGTGATGGCTGCCTATCCTGGTTAGTATTAGGTCCATTTGTGCTTCCCTTTGACCAGGAGGCTTTGATACCATGTGAACAAATAAATAGGGTGTTGCAATGTAGCATGTGAGAGGATCAATATGCTACCTCTCCCTTTATAATAACTCAACTAAGAAGTTTACATATGAGTCCAATAGTAAAGATAAATGACTTAATGAAATATTAATAATATAAAACAACTAATAATAACAGGTCACATGGTTGGGCTAACCATTGGTGTGGCTAACTCAGCTCATGGTCCAACATGACTACGTCTAATAAAAGAGGAAGAAAGGACCTAATTTCCCTAACCTAATTGTTTTTTAATTGAGGGCAACAAAGTGATTTTTGCCTCATCTTCTTCTACCTCATGGTCCTCCCCTCTCGCGAGTAGGCTTCCCAACAGTCAACCGGCCTGTACACCCCATGCTTCAGGAAATAGAGTGTCGAGTGAGGGTGTGAGTGCCTCCTCCAGGTCTCACCAAACTCTTTGGTGCTTCTCAATCTCACCGGAGATGTCCCACATGGGGAGGAAAATGACTCCTCCTATGGAGTAGCACAGTGAGGAGAAAGGAGAGAACATCAGAGCTTTTGCTAAGGAATTGGAGCCAAGGGTTGATCCTTGGGATAAACATAGCCTTTTGAGGGATGGTACTTTGGTCTCATAGAGGATTTGTCTCCCTTTTATAGATGTGGCCTCTCGGGACTGGCTGTCGAGCAGTCCTTGAATTGGGGAAGTTGCTATTACTTTCCAAAGCACCCAAAACTAGAGTTTCCTAGACTCAAAACCTTCTCCCAAATCAGTTGGGAGGATTTTTAGGAGGGAAGGTGGTCAGGAAAGAGGGGATTGGTCCCTGGTAGGATTGAGTATCTTGTTCACGAATTTCCTAGCATGTCCCAATCTAGGAGATACCCGCAAACTATTGATCTCTAGGTCCATGGTTAGGATTCTATGTGCCACACAAAGGATTGGGCCCTAAGTTCCAAACTAATATAAAATGTGACATTTACTTCATTTAACCTCTAAATCCTTTCAATATAGATAATCTTATAAAATGCCTAACTCTCTCCTCTTTTACCCAATCGATATCAAATTTTAATGGAAGGTTTTTAATGATTAAATCTTGATGTGGGAAAGATTTGATGTCAAAAATATATTTATAGATGCCCCTTTTCTATCTATCTTCAAAATATAGAGAATTCATTTATTTCAAGTAGATCCTTCTATCTTTACAAATTTCTTTAGGCTACTAGAAACATCCTTCTTATATGAAACTTGAAGGCCAATTCATTGAAGACTTTCACAACCTTAATCAAATTTTTTGGATTTATTGGAATAACATTTATGCATGCAACTTGCTTCTTTAGAAAATTCTTAATTTAGTTACCCAGTCCACATGGAGTCATTTTTTCTCTAATATTCTAGAATTTTCTTGTTTTAATTATTATTCAATTGGAAAATGAACAAGAAGAGATCCTTGGGTCTTGAAAGAGCTTTTAGATTCCTTAATTCATCTAGAGAAGAGGTAAAATTGAAAAATTCAAATGTTTAGCATCGCAGTTCGCTATGATTCCCATTTCCTTTCATTTGCATGTCCAGATATCTCACCCATCTTCAAACCCTAGACTCTACAAATCTTTTTGTATGTTGGTTTCTCCCCATCAACCTCCCCACTGTGGTTTTCATCTCCAACCTTTTTTCCAAGTTTTGCAGAAAGTAGTGATACTCTGACCACCATTGACCACAAGTGCAGGCTCATTGTGTTTGTCTCTATATGTTGAAGCCATTGGTAAGGCCATGGGGGACAATGCAAGACCCCAAATGCGTCTGGGTGTAGTTAACTCGCCTCACAGCCATAGTTGTGGCACTTCTATGTGTGGTCTGCAAGGGGAAGGAGATGAATCAAACTCATACTATTATGATTTTCCCCTTTCATCATAATGCGTGTGTCACAAAATGCCTAGGGCATTTCTGGAATGGACAAGCTTATATCAGTATCATTTTTTTGTGGTCTTAAAATAGATGATTGACTAAGATATTCCATGTCACGCCCTTGATTAGGATTTGAATGAAGGACCTATTGGTGTTTCTTCTTTCCTTAGTTAAAATTTGAGTAATGGATATATTTTAGTTAAATAGGATCTTCAATAAATCATAAAAAATAATCAAGATAGTGCATGTCATAGTCTTGGTCAATTTTAGTCTAATCTTCAATATATTGTAGAAGATAATCTAGAGATCAAATAGTATCAGATAATATATGATTTTTGATCACTTTATTGAGATCTAGATAACGGTCCAAGTATTAGGCCATATTTTGTGTTCATTTTCATGAAGCATCAGACTTAATGTAATTTAGGTTTTGAAACCTAACTAATAAGCTTTAGGTTAAAATCAAATGTTGATTAACTGACAAGAGAGTATAGATCTTAGGATATTTGTTTCTACTGAGTTAGATAAGAGGCCAATGACCCTGAGTATTCATTTTTATTATTCTCAGTATGCTTACATGTTTCTTATTGCTAAATAAGGTAGTTATCATTCATTTGAACTTATGCTTTATTATGTAAAGATAAATATATGTTTCTTTGAATAAGTTTATGATTCAAGAGTTAAAGATTTGATATATTATACGTCATTAAAATTCAAAGATAAGATCTTTTGATAAGAACACTTTGAGATTCATTCATTAACTTTTAAGTTAAGATAATATTTAAGATGAAATCAGATTAAATAATTAAACTATGACCTTAATATTGGTCAACTCAAGAGACATGACCATTGCCCTTTGTGCAAGTCATGAGTCATAGGCACCAGAGTGGAGACTGACTCATATAAGATGACTTGAGAACCAGAGTGTAGGTCATGAGACCCAGGTACCAGAATATACATGTCCAGTATAAGGTATGTATAAAGATACAAGTTAAGATTAAAGAAAGATTATATGTTCATGTACAAGTTTCATGTATATTTTGAAGTTCATATTTTATGTATACTTTCTACCCACATTGCATGCACTTTCAATCCACTTTGTACCTCATTTTTCCTCTAACCATACATGATTTCCTACTTTTTTTAGTTATTTTACTCACATTGTGTTTGTGATCATGAATTCACAATGATGATGAAGATATGGGGTTACTCAGACCAAAATAAGACCTTAGATGGATTCCCGAAAAGATTGTACAAGTTCCAGGGAATTTCTCAAAGTTATGACAGCAAAATAGCATGTGTTTAATAGTACACGACATGTAAGATTACATATAGCTTCATTCATCCCTAATGGTTTCCCATGTTTTCTTATGCGAGTTGATGCTTCCACATATAGTGTTTGTGGTTAATAAATGAGAAGGCGTTGCAATTTCCATAAATTTATGGAATTTCACATCATCTTTATTGTAAGCAAACCTTTGGGGAAAAGGGAGATCAAGCTTGCTAGAAGAACATGTTTGTTGTGGATTTTTTGCTGATTTCTACCTTTGGTTCATCTGTTTCTTCTTCATTTGTGTTAACAACCTCTTTAGATATCCTCTTTGAAGACGGTGAAGGTCCACCAATTACAGCTCAAATCCTTAATGTCAAGATTTGCATGTCTTCCTTGGATTCATTTCTGGTTGTCTAGGCAAGGAATCAGAGAGTGATTTTTGATTGGCAAGAACTTTATATGTGACTTGGCTATCCAACATCCTTGTATGTGTAGTAATGTCATCCACCTAGGAGGAAAGTTATTTAAAGGAATCTTTTATGAGATATCCATGCTATTAAACTCCTCCTTTCGCTTCATTTGAAATGAAACAAAGCCTTCTTAGAGAGATTCCAAATTGGACTTCAGTGGTTGTTGTTGATTGAAATTTCTGCTAACATTGTTGTTGAACCCTGGTGGATTGTTTGGCGTTGGTAGTCTATTCCCCAAATGTAATGGTTGTTGAACTCAAGTTTGTTGAGTATTTTGAGAATTTCTTGTATGATAAGAAATTTTGGATGATCACGCCTTCCCAGATTGTAAGTGTTTGAATATGGATTTTACGGTTGTTGGCTTTGATAATTTCTGATTGCATTGCATTGATCCATAGCCTCTTCAAAAGGAGTAAAATAAGGATAGCTTGAATAAGATACATGTCCTAAAGCTTCATTCACATCACAAATAAGATTCACTGGATGAACTGGTTAAGTGTTCAACCTCAAAAACTTTTGTATAAGAGCATCTAACTTTGGTACAATCAAACTTGCAACACCAATAGAATGTATTCCGACTTGCTTCCCAGAAGCAACATATGATGAGGATAGTAGGTTGTTCCTTTCAGTACTCCATTGGCAATGGTTAATTGCCATGTAATCAATGATTCCATATCCTTCCCTATAGGATTTGTTCAACAAAGATCCATGCTTTAGAATCTACAAACATCCTTGTGTTATAATACAACCCATTATAGAATGTCTGAAGGAGTATCCAGTTGTTGAGGCCATGGTCAGGAAAAAGACATTGGAGATCTTTGAATCTCTCTCATGTATCATATAGAGTCTCTCCATCTTTTTAAGAGAAGTTAGTTAGTTGACTTCTCAGCTGAGGGGTCTTTCTTGGCAGAAAGTATTTAGTAAGAAAAGATTTTAGCAGTTCCTCCCATCTATTTATAGATTTCCTTGACAAAGAAGAGATCCACTCCTTGACTCTATACCTCAAAGAAAATGGAACTATAAGTAGGTGTGTACCATTAAGAGGAATTTCATTAATCTTAAAAGTGCTATGGTACTGCAAGAATTCAACTACATGAAGATTAGGGTCCTCCACATGAGTCCCTCTAGAGTGGTCCTATTGTACGGGCTGATAGAAAAGTTGCTTGACTCAATCTGTGGGTTGTTGATAGCCCCATTAATATCTATAATAGAAAGAATGTAGAATTCCTTAAAAGGATGGTCGTATTCCATGGTTGGTTCTTGTTGGTCCAGTGAAGATGGCGGTGAAGATGAAGGTGATGATGGATGTGAGTCTTCCAAGCTTGAAGAGTTTTCACTCCTCTTGCTCTTCTACGAGTGCTCAAGTTATGTTCAATCTATGGATCTATAAATATAGATGATTGAAGACCATGTTTCTATCACCACATACAATCCTACAAATTTACAAGTGTGTTAGAACACTTATCAAACAATAGAAGATATGGTAGATGATAAAAATAATGACAAAATGATGAAATGAGGGTTTGATCTAGTCTCTCTTACTAATCAACACTTCCTACTCTAACAAAAATAATATTGATGCTCCCCATAGGTGATGCCAAAAACTTGTTATCTTATGTGTGCAAGTTTTAATATTTTAAACTCAAACACTACTCCACAAGTATTGGGGTGCATGTAGTACTATTAAGTTCATCCAAGGAGATGGGTACTATTAGGGTGTAGGAATATTGATCTTCAACAATGTAGATTGATTGCAAAGGTTGGTTTATTTTTTAATAGTAAACTAACAAACTAGAGAATTTAACTAAATAGAAATAACTTGTACTAATGATCAACCTTGACTAAGAATTCTTGAGGATAGGGTTCACATCCATATCATAACATGAAGAACAATAAATTCAAGAATGTTATATATAATCCCAAGGAAAATATGTATCCCAGATTCACCTCCTTATAATGTAGAATAGTCCTAACTTTTTCTACCACTTCCATGGATAAACTTAGATTCGACTGCAGACCTTAATTATCTAGTACATCCCAACCACTTTCATTGTTAAGGTAGTGTAGTAAGGAACATCTCCTTACTCCTATGCATATTTTTCTAGATTATACAAAGAGTAGAAATCAAACAGAAAAAGTAGTCAACAAAGCATGTACAAAGAAATAAACACCGATGAACCCTAGGAAAATGAAACAACTAGCATTATATATGAAATTTGTTCTCAATAATGTTATAACATGGGAGTTACTCCCCATGCCAAAGAAATGAAAATGTCTACTCCCTAATGATGGTGAATCACAAGTACATATTACATATTTGGGAGCTAAGCATGTCTAGAGAAAGAAAGAGCAAGGGAATTCAAAAGAACAAGGCAGAACTCTCATTTGAAGACACAATTCTACCCTTGCTCATGTTTCTTCTCCAACAACCTTCTCTACCGATTGGTTAGAGTGGAGAAGAGAAGCTTTTGCTACAATCCTTGAAGGAGTAATTAGTACAAAAGAGGTTCTCTCACAACAAACCACTTCTTCTTCCCCAAAATTGCCTATCCTCTTCTTTGGTACACTCTCTGGTCAAAAAGTGTTTCAAATTACAAGATATAACTATCCCATATGTTTCCCTACATATTTAAAAATGAGGGACAATTACTTTGTAAGACTGCAAAAGTCGACTATGACATGCCATGGCTGAGAGCGCACACACTGTGCCACCTTTAGTAACTAATGTCAAAATTTCTTTGTTCGAAGGATACACATCATTTTGTATGAGAGACATGTCGTGTATCTAGGAATCATTGAAGTCCTAGTTCGATTCTAATTGAATTGAACAAGGCGTGTGTTAATAAACACACGACATGTCTTTTGATAGAACTTTTGGTGATCTTGTGACAAATTGTGAACAACACGTAGGTTGAGGATATTGAGAGTTAACCACATTCATTAATCTATATAAGAAAACATGTATGTGTCACCATTATAAAAGTATGCATATTAGGGTTTATATTAAGTTTCAAAACCCAACCACCTAATGTTATTTTTTTGCTCTTCTTTTCTATTTTCTTCTTCTTATTTTTCTCCTTATCTATCAATATTCCATTTTGATTGGTGTTATAAGGTTCTCGGAAGTTATGTTATTTGAAACATCTTAGAATACTCAATCTTCACATTAAATTAAACGACAAGTTAAAAGATTGGCTAACTTTATATTTGTACATATTTAGATTCACTCAAGGGTTATGTCACATTTTACCCTTTCTTGACTCATACTATATATTCATGCAACTCTCTTACTCTCAATTACTCTTATATCAAGACACTTCATATAAGTGGGAAATTGAATTAAGTTGGTTAATGGCCCCATTTCAGTAAATGCTTTAAGATGCACAAGAAAGGGGAGCTAGGATAACTTCTATTGTTTCACCTTATTTATTATTGAATAACTCAATGAAGAGTAACTTTTGATAGTATTTTCAATCATAATGAATTAACAAAAATAATGACTAATTGAGAAAGGGCATGAAATCAGGGTTGTAATACTATTTCACTACAAAATATGCTCAAAATTTAGCAATAAATCTAGCACATAGTTTCGGCATTGTTCTTCTTGAGATAGTGTGTGGCTGGCAAGCAAAAGAAGACGGGCAAATAATCACGATGATTGATAGGGTTTGGGATTTGTACAAGAAATACTGACTCCTTGAAGCAGCGGATACTAAGTTGAATGGGTGTTTCGAATATGAGATAAAGAAATATGAGATAAAGAACTATAAGAATGAAAAATAAAAGTCGAATAAAAGTCTGTGAGAGTTTGCGGGGTAAGCTCTCTTAATTTATTTCTTGATTTACATGGTTCTAGTAGTAAACCGAGCAACTGATTTCTAGGAATCTTTAGTTTTAGTAAATAACCTTTGTGTAATAAGGGGCTAGCTTCCTGCTTTGGAGATTTTATGTCAAACAAGTATTATTTTAATTAACAAAAATAAACTATAGTCATATGAGGGCCTTCGAAATTAAAAAGCGATGATAAAAAATGTAAATTTATTAAATGCATAATTTACCAAACTTATAGAAGGCACTCTTTTTGGCAAATTGAATGTGGGGTTAGTAAGGGCCTTTAGAGCTGGAATCACTTGGATCATGGATGGACGATTGGTGGGGCATGGGCTAGCACACCATAACCCGACAACAATCAATTGACCACATATCATCAGAACAAATTGAAACATATTAGATGGGATCTCATCACATCATTACTTTATGCATGTTATTCATCATATGTCCAACACAAGGACAAATGTCCATCACAAGGACCAATGTGCATCACAAAGGCCAATGTCCTTCTCAAGGACCACATATATTGGGGTAACAAACCCTCCTCCCATCATTAAGGAAAGACATCTTATGTAAGGAAATAAGCCATCATCTAGTCATAAGACCTCTTTCCTCCTCTTTCTGAGTCACCATCTCATATGTACCTTAGAAGGCTTATCAAACATATCAATATCACCATGGGTCATACATGGCAATGTGCATCAACTAATATTATCGACATGGTTAAAAACATGTAACAAGCGAAGCAATACATCATTAACACTACCATCTCATAAGATTCATACCATAGATTTCACATTATATCAATTAGGGTTTCACTTTACCCGATTAGGGTTTATAGGGTTGGATAAAAAACCACCAACATATCATCATTTTCATCATCATTATGAGGTGTGTTATGAGACATAGAAACATGTTTATCATTATCATATAAAATGTAGCTCTCACATCACACGTATAGCTACTCCATAGAGTAACACACCCTACCATGTGACCTTAGTATCCACATGGTACATCTCAAACATCACCACAAGGTGTCATTTAGGGTTTCACAATAGGGTATCGGTTTATCCTAAGTGTATGTAAAGAAAACCTCATCAAGGAAGTTATTAGTTAAGCATATTTTTAAGAGATCAACAAAGTATCAGCTTACCTCTTGGGAGGCTGTATCGGTTTAGCACCATGAGGTATCAGGTATAACACTTCAAGAAGAAAGTATCAGCCAACCCCTTGCATCAGGTAATGCTATCTAGAGGCACAACAACGTCAGAGGGATAATGGCATCATGGTGTATCAGAAAACACTCATCATGATGGGGTGATGATTTGGGTTTAAGAAACATGTTAAGACATGATAGCTAACAGGGTGTCACGTAGCAACGCTCCCAAGGTAACGGGTTTGCCAAGCATCAAGACATGACGAGCAATGACATTGTCGCCATGATGCATCAGACTCTGCCCAAGCAACACGTCACAAGTTGTGATGGACAAGCCATAATGGCCAGCACACTAGGCATCCTGATCGACTCCATATCGGTTTAACAGCCACCAAACCAGCTAACTCTCTCAACTCATACTGACCTATGCCTTACTAAGTCATGACGATCTAGGAAACATTTGATCATGTCGACCTATCCCTAACCAAGGTTGTGACGACCTGTATCTTGGTGTAACGGTCCATCACCCTCAGGTCATGATGGCCAGGGGGCGTCACAGGCCATGACAGCCTCCCAAATCCTAACAATCTAACCTACATGTAGGCCTCCACAAAAGCATATTGGCCACTTCATCTTCAACCTCAAGATGATGTTACTGATAAGGTAAAAGAAAGGTGCAATGCATGGGCAACATCTAAGCCATGCTCTTATACTAAAATAGGTTGCAAATCTAACCAAAAGAACTACTAGAAGGCAAGAAAAAATGAGTCAAGAAGAAACAACAACATAGCAAGTAAAAGTTGATAACAAAGAGGGTTTAGAGTTATATAACCCACATAAGGATCACCACCAAGCTCTAAGCTCCAAGGTCAAGATCCAAGCTTCACGAGCTCAAGGTAGAAGAAGATTCTCCAAGCTCGATCACCACAACACCTCCAAGAGAGAAAATAGAACCAAGGTTAAGAGAGCATGAGAGGGAAAGAGAAGCAACCAAGGTCCATGACTGAGAAGGAGAAAGAAGGAGAGAAAGAAAACTAAGGATCATGGCTTACCAAGGTAGAATATGAAAAGAGCACACCACAATCTTAGGCTTGCTCACGAAGCTCCAAGGGAGAGTACTCCTCAAGCTCAAGATCATCCACCAAGGAAGAGGAAAGAAAAGATGGCCAAAGGATTCTCTTGCATGAAGAGAAAGAAGTAAATATATAAGAGAGATGAAAGAGAGAGCAAGGGAAAGATTTCACCACCAAGGAACCTTAGATGACACATGTCTAAGAAAAATGGCCACATGCAACACCATGCAACAAGGTGATAAGAACCATGCCACACCCACTATGTTACCTTCCTAATTCAAGGCCGATACACATCTCGTCCTCCTTTCACAAACCCATAGGGATAAAACACTAGAGCCACAAACTGATAGGGTGCATCTAGAGACACTCAAAAACTGATAAAAGGTCCCCTCATGGATCTCAAGCCTGAGACAACACTCCTAGGTGTAAGATACACCTCAGATATGAGCCCAAAAACACCAACAAGGATGTAACCACTCAACCAAGCCTCAATGAAGGTGTCCATCTCTCTCGCACTCCTATAGGTGATGCCAAGAGAGAGAAGAAACACTCTAGAGGTGGAAAACTTGCACATAAACACCTATCCTTGGTCAATTGCAAGTTTGCATCAAAACCTCTCCACAAAACACAAGCATCAACCAAACAAGCTCAAACAAGGAACTCAAATCTCCAACATGCCCAACTTAAATATCAGATAATAAGAGAAAGGAGCTAAGAAAAATACCTAACAAAAACAACAGGGTTATCCCAAAATGTGCTTCAGTTTCCTTACATGGAGAGTTGTTAGAAACAAACATAGATTGCAAGTTGTAAAACAACTATTTTTCATTCTTATGTAATCCCACTGTCGCGCCCCAATCTCACATTAACCGCAAACCACGGATTAGGGCACGACAGGTGGGATTACACACAACCGACCTTTCATTTCTTCTTAAACATTTAAAGATATTACTGCAAATAAAAACTAAACAAACTGCGGAAGCATTTATATTAACTGGCAGGAAATTAAACAAGTCTACAACACACTGCATTGTTCAACGTAAAATAAAGCATAACAGTTAATTTACATCTTTGTACATATTCTCTCTCTCACTCACACCTTGTCCCGAAGATCAAGGGGAATGGACTAAGAGACCTTCTAACTAGACTAACTACAAACCTACTATCAACTAAGTGTTAGGACGATACGATCCTTCCGACTCCTGAAGCTGGTGCTGACCTGAAAATGTTTGAGTAGAGGGGTGAGCCTACTCGCTCAGTGAATAACATTTCACTTAGCTATCAATAAACAACTCGTCAGGTTCAATAACTGAAAGTAAACAGGTATACAGTTTAAGCAGAGCAATTCTATGAAATAGCAGATGTTCAGAAAACAATCATATTCCTATGCAACATCAGGTGTTCAAGTAGAAAGACAGTTATATAAATTTACTGTGATCCTAATTGCTTTTTCATCCATTTTATTGTTATGCCCTAAATATATGCAGTGTACTCTGCATATAAAGATCCATAGCAAATTCATGCTACGGCCCCACCGTACAAGACTTAGCGACACACCCGGGAAATGCTAAGTCTGACGCCAGCCCTGTTCTGCCACAGGACCACAGGCTCTCCGGCCTACAGGCTCTCCGGCCTCAATGCACTACTCCGAGTGCTCTAGACTCCTCCTCTAACCTGAGCACACAGGCGGAGAGTCTCATGGGGATTACCACTGTGACTCCGCACGGATTAATGTTGAATAATCCACATTTTCTTCCAGTGCCACCGTGACTCCGCACGCGTTATTGTTGGACACTACATCTTTCTCTTTCCTCATTTGTCCGCGACACAAGCACAGATGATGTTGCAACACGAGTTTCACCCCAAAGCTGCAGATACCACTTAGGGGTTCTACAGTGTTAGGGCATCTAAGTCTATACTTGATTAACAAATAACATAAATAACACATTATAACTATAAAACACAAAATTTCCTCTTCCTCATCATTCTTATTACACAATTCAAGTTCCAATGAACTTATTAAACTATTACTGAAGCAATCAGATATTTAAAATGAGTTAAATAATGATTTCTAAATGAATTGCCACTCACAACTTGGAACTCGGCCGAACGCCTCCCAGATTCTGAAACTCGGCCGACCAATCTCGGCCGACCAACTCACCGCTTGAAAAACCTACAAAGGAAACTCGGCCGATCAGGACCAAACTCGGCCGACCAAATCCCTGTTCGTTTATCTAATTAGGAAACTCGGCCAATCCAAAACAAAAACTCGGCCGATCAGAAAACGTTGTACAAAAGCCCTAATAAGAACTCGGCCGACCGAATTGGAAACTCGGCCGAACCGCGCACAGGCAGAACATAAAAACGGCCTGCAGAAGTCGATTTCTCTCGAATCGACGGGCAAACTTCGAGCAAATTAACAACACCAAACGATCACAAACGATACATACAACTAAACCGTACCTGAAGGAAGGAAGAAAACGAACTGGGGCTGCACCGTGCACCCCAATCACCAAACCGTCTTCCTTGCAAATGCAGCTCCAGCTGCGAAATCGATTTGAATCGATGAAGATGAAGATCTACGGGGGAAAGGAATGATCTACAACAACTAATTGGAGCAAAACGAAGCTCCAGAGCTTCTCCCTCCTCAGCTCCCTCTCTCTCTCTCTCTCTCTTTCTCACGCAAGGAACAGAACGCTTCCTGCGTTCTGCGTTTCTGAGAAATGAAACGAGAAAGGGAGAAAGGAAGGATAAGGAAGAAAACTTAGGGGCCATATCGCAAAGTTCCAAACTTTTGAAAATTACAATCGGGTCCCTAGAAGCCCAAAAACTTGCAACTTTTGACTCGAAGGTCGGATTCGAACGATTTCTCTGGCAATGCTTCAAGTGTAAGATACTACACACTTTAGAAGCTAGAAAACACACTAAGCACATATCATGTCCATTTTAAACATTATTAACGAAAACAGTCTTATAACTTAACACATCAGCTAAACACATGCTGAACAACTTACTTACGGGATAAGCTCGACGCGGGTCGTAACAATTCCTCTTACCCTTATAAGAATTTCGTCCTCAAAATTCCTAGAAGAGAAAAGGGAACTTGCCACGCATCTCAGACTCTAACTCCCACGTAGCTTCTTCAAGATTATGGTTTCTCCACAAAACTTTCACTAGAGGAATCTCGCGGTTCTTAAGCTTTTTGATCCGGTGATCGACTATCTGCACAGGTCCTTCAACATAGGACACATCTGTCCTAAGTTGCACTGGTTCTGAATCTAGAATCTTATCTGTACCAGGATAACACTTTTTCAGCATAGATACGTGGAAGACATCATGAAGATTTGCCAACTCAGACGGCAAATCCAACCTGTAAGCTACAAGTCCAATTCTCTCAACAATAGGATATGGATCCATATATCTAGGGGTCAACTTACCCCTCTTGCCAAACCTCAGAACTCCCTTCCACGGTGAAACCTTCAAGTAAACCTCGTCACCAACCTCAAACTCAAGAGGTCGACGACGTCTTTCCGCATAACTTTTCTGTCTATCTTGTGCAGCTTTCAACTGATCCCGAATCACTGATATCTTTTCAATTGTCACATCAACTAACTCAGGTCCAAGAATTTCCTTCTCACCCACCTCGTACCAACAAACTGGCGATCTACACTTCCTGCTATAAAGAGCTTCATATGGAGCCATTCCAAGACTAGAATGGTAACTATTATTATATGCAAACTCCATTAGGCTTAAGTGTTCTTCCCAGTTGCCTCTAAACTGTAGCACGCATGCTCTCAGCATGTCTTCAAGGGTCTGTATGGTCCTCTCAGATTGACCATATGTCTGTGGGTGAAACACTGTACTGAACTTCAGCCTTGTGCCCATCGCATGATGTAACTGATTCCAGAATCTAGATGTAAACTTTGGATCTCTGTCAGAAATAATAGAAACTGGAATCCCATGCAACCTGATTACCTCATCCACATAAACTTTAGCCAGCTTAGAGACGTCAAAGGTTGACTTGACAGGAAGAAAGTGAGCAGACTTAGTTAGTCTGTCCATAATCACCCATATCGAGTCTGAACCCTTAGGCGTTCTGGGTAATCCGACCACAAAGTCCATCGTGATGTGTTCCCATTTCCATTCTGGTATAGGAAGCGACTGTAGAATACCCGCAGGTTTTTGATGTTCAGCCTTAACCTTCTGACACACCCCGCACCTAGCCACGTATTCAGCCACATCCTTTTTCATGCCATACCACCAGTACAGCCCTTTGAGGTTCCTGTACATCTTTGTGTTACCTGGATGCATGGCATACATAGAAGTATGTGCTTCCTCAAGAATCTGCTCTTTCAACTCACTGTTCCCAGGTACACACAACCTATCATGTAGATACAACATGCCTTCATCAGAAAACTTGAACTCTGTTCTCTTCCCCTCAGACATCTCCTGCATGATTTTCCATAGCTCATCATCGCTCTGTTGCAATTCTTTAATCTGATTATAAAAGGTAGGTCTGACTTGCATCTGTGCAATCAGCCCACTCTGTCTTGTCACCTCCAAGTCCAAGTTCATCCTTCGCATATCTACAAGCAAGTTTCTCTTGAAACATGCCATAGAAAATGCATTGGCTGTTGAACTTGACTTTCTACTCAAGGCATCAGCTACAACGTTCGCCTTTCCAGGATGGTAATCGATTGTCACATCATAGTCTTTAATCAACTCCAGCCATCTGCGCTGTCTTAAATTCAAGTCTTTCTGAGTGAAGATGTATTTCAGGCTCTTATGATCTGTGAACACCTGACATGTCTCGCCATACAAGTAATGACGCCATGTCTTAAGAGCATGAACTATAGCAGCTAATTCCAAATCATGAACAGGGTAATTCTCTTCATTTTTCTTAAGCTGTCTAGATGCGTAAGCAACAACTTTACCTTCTTGCATCAGTACACAGCCTAAACCCTTTCTAGAAGCATCACAGAACACTGTATAGCCTTTATCTGCTTCTGGTAAAACTAGCACTGGTGCTGAAGTCAGCCTCTTCTTCAAAATCTGAAAACTTTTCTCGCAGTTATCAGACCACACAAACGGTACATCCTTCCTCGTCAGGCGTGTCAAAGGTGATCCTATCCCACTAAAGTTCTTTATGAACCTTTTGTAATAACTTGCCAATCCCAAGAAACTTCTGATCTCATTAGGAGTCGTAGGTTGTTCCCACTGAAGCACAGACTCAACTTTCTTAGGATCCACACTAACTCCACCTCTCGAGATAACATGTCCAAGAAATGCTACCTCGGCTAACCAAAACTCGCACTTGCTAAATTTAGCAAACAACTGGTGTTGTCTCAACAACTGCAACACTACTCTCAAGTGTTGCTCATGCTGTTCATCGTCTCTGGAATATATCAGAATATCATCTATGAAGACCACAATAAACTGATCTAGAAAAGGTTTGAAAATCCAATTCATCATATCCATAAAGGCTGCTGGGGCATTGGTCAGCCCAAACGACATGACCAAAAACTCATAATGCCCATACCTGGTTCTGAAAGCTGTTTTGGGAATATCAGAAGCCTTTATCCTGAGCTGATGATATCCGGATCTCAAATCAATTTTAGAAAAGATCGTCGCTCCACACAACTGATCAAACAGATCATCTATTCTTGGCAAGGGATATTTGTTCTTTATAGTGATCTTATTCAGTTTCCTGTAATCTATACAGAGACGCATGGTTCCATCTTTTTTCTTAACAAACAGGACTGGAGCACCCCATGGTGAAGAACTGGGTCTAATGAAACCCTTATCTAACAACTCCTGCAACTGTACCTTGAGTTCTTTCAACTCTGCAGGTGCCATTCTGTAGGCTGGCAGCGCTACTGGATGACTACCTGGATATATCTGAATTTCAAAATCAATGTCTCTGACTGGAGGTAAGCCTGGTAATTCTTCTGGAAAAACGTCAGAGAACTCACATACTATAGGCACATCATAAACACGGGTGGTGCTCTTCTCTGCTCTGGTGTCAACTACATGAGCAAGGAACGCTTCACATCCTTTCTGTAACATCTTATCAGCTACAGCAGCTGATATTATGCACGTAGGCAGAACTTTCCTATCTCCAGTAAAGACACAAGAAGATTCGCCTAATTGAAAGGTAGCTTCCTTTTTCCAGCAATCGAGTTGCACTCGATATGTCTCAAGACATTCCATACCCAAGATGACTTGAAAGGTATTTACATCCAAGGGTATAAGATTAGCAGCAAAGGTGAAACCTCCAAAAGATAACAAACATCCGGGGCAGGACTCAGATAAAACTGTCGGTTCACCTAGTGGAACCCTCAACACTAACTCATCTGTCAACTCTTGAGTTAACAGATTAAGCTCAACAACCAAAGACCGTCGTATAAAAGAATGAGTAGCTCCCGGATCTATCAAAACTGAAACTGGTATACTATTAAACAAAAGCATCTCTCCTGTAACAACTTGTGAAGAGATTATACCTTCCTGAGGTGTCAAGGAAAAGAAACGTGCTGAAGTTCTCCCTCTGCCACACTGTCCTCTCTGACCACTCCTGCCGCTAGGCACTCCACCACCTCTAGAACCAGAAGCCACAGAGGAACTTGGAACATCATGGTATTGAGGCTGAAAAGCTTGTGATGCTGCTTGATGAAGCTGAGGACATTCCCTTCTAAGGTGTCCTACTTGTCCACAGACAAAACAACTTGGACCCCAACACTGACCAGTGTGTGGTCTACCACATTTATCACATGGCGGTATCTCTTGTCTCTGGGGACCTGTTACTGACATTGACGACCCAGAAGACTGTCCACTAGACGCACTGCCCCATCTCCCTGAGTCGTATCCCCCTCTGCCTCTGGAAGGAACAGCATCCTCTGATCTCTGTCTGCTGAAACAGCTAAAGCCACGCCCGAGTTTAGAGAAGAAACCTCTGCCTCCACCTCTGTATCCATTACTGGACTGTCCTCTACCAAAATCTGCAGATCTTTTCTTGGACTCGGGTATTCTGTCAGCATTCACGGATTCTTCAACCTGTCTGGCAGCCTCAACAAATTCACCAAAATTCTCTCTGTTCCTCCTGCTAGTAGCAGAGACTGTATGCCGGATCTCTGGCCTTAGCCCTTCCTGAAACCTTCTGCATCTCTCTATGTTGTCAGGAACAAGCTGTGGACAGAAGTTAGCTAACCGTGTGAAAAGTGCTTCATATTCTATAACTGTCAAGTTCCCCTGCTTAATATTCTGCAACTGCCTGATTTTCTCATTGAGAAAGGTGGGTGGATAGAATTTGAGATGAAACTCCTCAGAGAAATCCTGCCAGGAAAGCTCTGTGCTTCTTCTCTTTTCTTCCACACTACGCCACCACAACTCTGCATCGCCTGTCAGAAGGTAGACTGCATGATTGATCTTCTTGTCTTCTGGAAGCTCCATCAGACGAAAGACCTTCTCAATCTGTCTAAACCATTCATCAGCTTCGGTAGGATCTGTGGTGCCACTGAACTCTGTGCCACCAAGCTTCTTCACAAGCTCATAAGATCGCATCAGATCTTTACTGCTAGTGGAAGAAGATTCTCGCCTATCAGCCTTATACCTCTCCTTGGTCTCCAAGAACATCCTGTACATCCAGGATGCTTCATCCACGTGGTCACCACCACCTGGACCCAAGTATCACGGATCAGGGCCAACATGGCTCTCAGCCTGATCATCACGATCAAAGCCTCTCCCTGGCATCTGCAATAATATAATAGAATATTTCCTATTAGAAAATTACAGATAGAAGAAAGACACCTAGACCTTAATCCTATTGGTATCTTATCGTCCCCTGACTTGAGTAACTAAGTACTCAGACCTAGGCTCTGATACCAAAAATTGTCGCGCCCCAATCTCACATTAACCGCAAACCACGGATTAGGGCACGACAGGTGGGATTACACACAACCGACCTTTCATTTCTTCTTAAACATTTAAAGATATTACTGCAAATAAAAACTAAACAAACTGCGGAAGCATTTATATTAACTGGCAGGAAATTAAACAAGTCTACAACACACTGCATTGTTCAACGTAAAATAAAGCATAACAGTTAATTTACATCTTTGTACATATTCTCTCTCTCACTCACACCTTGTCCCGAAGATCGAGGGGAATGGACTAAGAGACCTTCTAACTAGACTAACTACAAACCTTCTATCAACTAAGCATTAGGACGATACGATCCTTCCGACTCCTGAAGCTGGTGCTGACCTGAAAATGTTTGAGTAGAGGGGTGAGCCTACTCGCTCAGTGAATAACATTTCACTTAGATATCAATAAACAACTCGTCAGGTTCAATAACTGAAAGTAAACAGGTATACAGTTTAAGCAGAGCAATTCTATGACATAGCAGATGTTCAGAAAACAATCATATTCCTATGCAACATCAGGTGTTCAAGTAGAAAGACAGTTATATAAATATACTGTGATCCTAATTGCTTTTTCATCCATTTTATTGTTATGCCCTAAATATATGCAGTGTACTCTGCATATAAAGATCCATAGCAAATTCATGCTACGGCCCCACCGTACAAGACTTAGCGACACACCCGGGAAATGCTAAGTCTGACGCCAGCCCTGTTCTGCCACAGGACCACAGGCTCTACAGCCTACAGGCTCTCTGGCCTCAATGCACTACTCCGAGTGCTCTAGACTCCTCCTCTAAGCTGAGCACACAGGCGGAGAGTCTCATGGGGATTACCACCGTGACTCCGCACAGATTAATGTTGAATAATCCACATTTTCTTCCAGTGCCACTGTGACTCCGCACGCGTTATTGTTGGACACTACATCTTTCTCTTTCCTCGTTTGTCCGCGACACAAGCACGGATGATGTTGCAACACGAGTTTCACCCCAAAGCTGCAGATACCACTTAGGGGTTCTACGGTATTAGGGCATCTAAGTCTATACTTGATTAACAAATAACATAAATAACACATTATAACTATAAAACACAGAATTTCCTCTTCCTCATCATTCTTATTACACAATTCAAGTTCCAATGAACTTATTAAACTATTACTGAAGCAATCAGATATTTAAAATGAGTTAAATAATGATTTCTAAATGAATTGCCACTCACAACTTGGAACTCGGCCGACCACCTTGGAACTCGGCCGAACGCCTCCCAGATTCTGAAACTCGGCCGACCAATCTCGGCCGACCAACTCACCGCTTGAAAAACCTACAAAGGAAACTCGGCCGACCAAATCCCTGTTCGTTTATCTAATTAGGAAACTCGGCCGATCCAAAACAAAAACTCGGCCGATCAGAAAACGCTGTACAAAAGCCCTAATAAGAACTCAGCCGACCGAATTGGAAACTCGGCCGAACCACGCACAGGCAGAACATAAAAACGGCCTGCAGAAGTCGATTTCTCTCGAATCGACAGGCAAACTTCGAGCAAACAGCACCAAACGATCACAAACGATACATACAACTAAACCGTACCTGAAGGAAGGAAGAAAACAAACTGGGGCTGCACCGTGCACCCCAATCACCAAACTGTCTTCCTTGCAAACGCAGCTCCAGCTGCGAAATCGATTTGAATCGATGAAGATGAAGATCTACTGGGGAAAGGAATGATCTACAGCAACTAATTGGAGCAAAACGAAGCTCCAGAGCTTCTCCCTCCTCAGCTCCCTCTCTCTCTCTCTCTCTTTCTCACGCAAGGAACAGAACGCTTCCTGCGTTCTGCGTTTCTGAGAAATGAAACGAGAAAGGGAGAAAGGAAGGATAAGGAAGAAAACTTAGGGGCCAAATTGCAAAGTTCCAAACTTTTGAAAATTACAATCGGGTCCCTAGAAGCCCAAAAACTTGCAACTTTTGACTCAAAGGTCGGATTTGAACGATTTCTCTGGCAACGCTTCAAGTGTAAGATACTACACACTTTAGAAGCTAGAAAACACACTAAGCACATATCATGTCCATTTTAAACATTATTAACGAAAACAGGCTTATAACTTAACACATCAGCTAAACACATGCTGAACAACTTACTTACGGGATAAGCTCGACACGGGTCGTAACACCCACACTCAAAGGAACACCCCCAACTATAAATAGGACCTCTTATATTTCATCCCAAGGTTGCTCATTCATGGTATCCTTGGTCCTTTCTATGGTTGAGTGTGCACAACCCCTCTGAGAACCTTTCTCTCTCTCATTTACAAAGAATTTCGTGATTATGAGTGAGTTAGGCATGTTGTAAGAGAGATACCTCATTATTACCTTGTAAGGCTCTCCATCCTTCCATCTTCCCAATCCCCTTTATCAAAGAGAAAAGGCTTAACTGATCTTCTCTGAGTGAAGGAGGAGTTTTTGTTCTTCTTCAAGGCTGAAGAAGGTGTGAAGATCTTCTCTAAGTTAAGGAGAAGGACACGGAGGAAGATCCAAGGAGCTTGGTGGGTAAATCCTCAAGTTTGAAGACTTATTGCAAGGAGGAGATGTCCTAGAAGAAGGAATCGAGCTATTTGCAAGAGTGGGTAAGACCTATTGTGAGGTACAAGACTAACTCTTAGATAGGTAAGCCCTGGGATGTAAGGCGGTCTTCTTGTATGTCTTATAATGGAATATAAGTATACATGGGTTGCAAATTCCTAGAGGTTGACCTCTCTAGGTAGTACACTGACGGTCTCCTAGTTTGAATAATGGAACCACTCTAAACACCTTTTCTAAGTGTTTTTTCCGATCTCTCTCATCCTTTCTATGATTGTTTAGATAGGACTTCAAATACACTTTTAGCATTTGGTTTTAATTGATATTATTTGAAGGTCTAACTATTATTGTGCTAGTTGTGAAGCTCTACTAACCCCCCTCTAGAGCCCTAGATCCAACAAGTGGTATCAGAGAGGATCTTCTCCAACAACTCTCCTACAAGAGGAGAATATGGGTGAGAACCTACTTGGTTCCCTCAACCTAGAGGTGAGGCTTCTCCATGCACCCCCAGTCTTTCACGACACCAACTTCCTTTATTGAAAGTAGTGAATGCAGTTCTATATTCATGGAATGAATTTTGACATGTGGAAAGTGAAGATTGCGCCCTACAAGGGGTTAACCTAAGTTGTAGGTACTTGGGATGAAGCAACTCTAAAGGTGGAATAGCTCAATGGAAAAGCAATTAGAATCCTCAATGTGGCCCTCACTCCTTCCTAATTCAACTGCATCGACCTATGATATATGGGACAAGTTGTGCATCACTTATGAAGGCACAAAGCAAGTTAAGGAGGCAAAGATCTACATGTTGAATAGACTCCTAGAGAACTTCAATATGGGGAAGAAAGGAGTTTCTCAGATGTATTCAATATTCAACATCATCATCAATGGTTTGGTTGCTTTGGGACGTACTTTGGATATAGAAGCAATCAACTCAAAGATCCTAAGGTCTCTTCCAAAGTAATGGGAGTCAAAGGTGACCTCCAAAGAAGAAGTAAGAAGTCTCTATGATCTTCCAACCAAGGAGCTTATTGCCATTCTACAATCTCATGAGCCAAGAGTTCACAAGCAAGAAGAGGAAGTAAAGTAAGAAGAAAAAGAATCAAGGAAGATCAAAGATGGTTCCTTCAAAGCTCAAGTGGAGGCTCTCATTCTTCAATAATAACTTGCTTGTCGGACCTCTCCCTCCTCCTATAGTGAAAATGATGGCCCTAGTAAGCATAAATCCAACTTCTCCAAGGGAAATCACTTCAAATGGAAGCAATCTTCTTCATCTACTCCAAGGTGCTACTAGTGTGGTCAAAAATGACACAATAAGAGTGAATGTCCTAAGGCTAGAAAGTCACACCACAATAGTATCTCCAAGAAGGAGTTAGACTACAAGAAAGATACCAAATATAAGATGAAGGATAAGAAGGAGAGGAGGAACAAAGATGCAGCTCATGACGCATGGGAAGGACCATCCGTTAGTGGGTCAAGCTCCAATGAAGATGGAGAATCCCACCTTGTACTCATTTACTGCACAAGTGAATATATTGGTGAGGTAAGTTTGCATGAGTTAACTAAAGAAACTGTATTCGACATGCTTAATGCTATATGTTCTTCTTATTCTGATTGTAAATCTAAAAAGAAGAGATTGGGTGAAATTATTGATGTTTTGTATGCTAAGCTTGATATTCTTGAGCGAATTGAGAAAATTCATCTTGAGAACATTGACTCTTTGAAAGGCCAATTTCTTGATATTGAGCTCCAATATAATGGATTTGAAGTAGAGAATGGTGTCTATCTTAAGAATATTACCTCTCTTAAGGAATATAACCAAAAGTTACTTGATGAGATTGAGTTACTTAAAGCTAAAAATGTAGAACTTAAGCTTATTAGTGATGCTCGTAGAGATGAGAGAGATGTTTATCTCAAAGAAATTCATTTACTTAAATCTAAAAATGCTAGATTACTTGGTCAAGTAATGATTTATCATCTAGACCAATTTTTCTTAGTAATGATATTGCCTCTATTACTTTTGAAAAGGATTCTTATTTGACTAAAGCCCTTTATTTAGAGGCCAATCTTGTACATGCTAGAGATGATCTTGCCAGTTTCTCTACTACTGTTATCTCTTTTGCTGATGACAATCATAGATTTAGAACCTCTATAAGAAATTCCTCAAAGGGAAGAACTCCCCAAATGAAATCCTTGATCACTATACTAAATAAAGTGGTACTAGTGATTTGGGATTTGTAGGGGTAGGGTCCTAAGGGAAAGAGTAAGACCAAAGGTAAGAAAAAGAGTAAAGAACCTCCTTTCTTCCATGCAGCGTCTTTTGGCTCAAAGAATCTTATGATTTGTTCTCATTGCAAGAGTGATTATCATTATTCTAGTTTTTGTCCATACAAGCCTAAGGGGACCAACCCAAGGATGAAATGGGTCCCCAAGGTTACATCAAATCCCAAAGATTGAGTTGGGAACTAAAATTCACATTTCTTGCTGAAAAAAGGAAAATGGATTGTTGATAGTGGCTGCACAAAGCTCATACATGTGATATAAGACATTTCAACAATTTCACAAAGAAGAAAGGAGGATTGGTTACTCTCGGGGACAACAAGAAAGTTAAAGTAAAATGTGAGGATGAGGTAGGTGAATCCTTGTGTATCAAGAATGTTCTCTTAGTGGGTGGCCTACATCATAATTTAAAAGTGTAGTCAATTATGTGATAATGGTTACCTTGTGCTATTTACTTCTTTTGAATGCTTGCTCCTATATTACCTCACTTACAATGTCATATATATGGGAACTAGGAATGGTAATCTTTATGTAATTGTTCTTGACTCTATTAAGCATGTTGTTGGTAGATGCCTTGTAGTCAATTTGAATGATATTTCTCTATGCATCTTTGGCTAGGTCATATAAATATGCATCAATTGAAGAAGTTGAGAAAAAAGGACTTGGTCAATGGGCTTCCCAAATTGGATATTGAGAAGGTTGAGGAATGCCAACATTGTACCAAAGGAAAGCAAACCAAGTCCTCCTTCAAATACAAAGGAGTCATTAGTACCAAGAGAGCTCTTGAAACTCTCCATATTGATCTATTAGGACCTATGAGAACTTAATGGCTTCTTGATTCCAATTATTGTCTTATTATTTTCTATGCTTTCTATCGATATACTTGGACCTTCTTTCTCATTTCTAAGAGAGATACTCTTGATGTTTTTTCTAGCTTTTGTAAATGGGTTGAAAACAAAGCTTCTTGTCGTATTGTTTCCATCATTAGTGATCATTGGGGAGAATTTGAAAATGATCTTTTTGAATGTTTTTGTGAAGATTTAGGCTATGCACATAACTTTTCTTCGCCTCGAACAAATCAACAAAATGGGGTTGTAGAGAGGAAGAATAAGTCACTATAGGAAATGCCTAAGACCATGCTTCTAGAGTATGATACTCCAAAGATGTTTTGGGTCGAAGCCGTTAGTACTTCATGCTTTATGCAAAACTGGGTTTTCACACATCCCTCTTTGAAGAAAAACCCCTATGAGCTATGGCATGGTAGGAAGCTGTCTATCAAGTATTTTTCATGTTTTTGGGTGTCCTTGTTTTGTTTAGAACGTGAAATAATTTCTTGACAAGTTTGATTTAAAATCATACAAGGCTTTCTTTCTTGGCTATAGCACTAATGTCAAGGCTTAAAGAGTGTATAATGTTGATCTATCTAAAGTAGAAGAATCTATTAATGTCAAATTTATTGAGACTAACCCCTCTATTTGCAAAGAATCATCCTATAGAGCTAATCATAGGTGACCCCTTTGAAAGAGTGAAGACGCATGCTGCCTATAATAACGAACAAGACAATATCTCGTTCATCTCACAACTCGAGCCAAAGAATGTCAAAGAAGCTCTTGGGGATAATGAGTTGATCCTAGCCATGTAGGAAGAACTGGAGAAATTCGAGAAGAACAAAGTGTGTACTTTAGTTACAAGACCATGTGATAGAATGATCATTGGCACCAAGTGGGTCTACTACAACAAATCGGATGAAAGTGGAAGGTGGTAAGAAACAAAGAAAGGTTAGTGGCTCAAGGCTACAATCAACAGGAAGGTATGGGTTTTGATGAAACATATGCACCTATAGCTAGACTTGAGTCAATTAGAATGTTACTTGTTTTTTCCAGTTACAAGAATTTTATTCTATATCAAATGAATGTCAAAGGTATGTTTTTGAATGGTACAATCGAGGAGGAAGTGTATGTTGAACAACCCCCAGGCTTTGAACATGATAATCTACCTAACCATGTTTATCTATTACAAAAATCTCTCTATGGTCTCAAACAAGCACCTCCATCTTGGTATGAGAAACTAAAGAACTTTTTGTTAGATCATGGCTATATCATATGCAAAATAGATTCTACCTTGTTTCTAAAACACACTTCTAACAAATTTCTTATCATTAAAATTTATGTTGATGATTTTATATTTGGCAGAACTAATCTTGATCTTTGTAAGGAGTTTAGTGATCTTATGCATAGTGAGTTTGAGATGAGCATGATGGGGGAGTTTATATTTTTCCTTGGCTTTCAAATCAAGCAATCAAAGAATGGGAACTTCATCAACCAAAGTAAGTACACAAGTGAACTACTTGAATGCTTTGGGCTAGATAACACCAAGCCAATGGACACCCCCATGTCAGACAACGCCAAGATTGATAAAGATGAAGAAGGAGAAAAGGTAGATGAGAAGCTCTATAGAGTTATGATTGGAAGTTTACTTTATAAAACTTCGTCTAGACTTGGCATAATGTTTAGTTTTGACTTGTGTTCCTACTTTCAATCAAATCCTAAGAAATCACATCTTATAGTTGTTAAGAGGATTTTGAGATACTTAGCCAAAACCCAAAATTTTGGACTATGGTATCCTAAGTCACAAGACTTTACTTTTACTTCTTATAGTCATGCTCATTACAAAGATGTTTGATTGATAGAAAGTGCACAAGTGGCACTTGCTTCCTCCTAGGACCATGCTTGGTGTCCTAGTTTTCCATGAAACATAGCACATTGGCTCTATCTACTACTACGGCTGAATACATTACAGTCGAGAGTTATTGTGCCCAGGTTTTGTGGATGAAGAAAATGCTTCAAGACTTTAAGATTTATTTTGATGCTTCTCCTATCTATTGTGACAATACTAGTGCAATCAAGTTATCTTAAAATCCTATATTGCATAATAGAGACAAGCATACAGAGGTTCAACATCATTTTCTACGTGATAACATTGCCAAGAAGGATATTTATATCACGCATGCATGAAAAATCAATTGGCAGACATTTTTACTAAACCTCTAGATAGAGAGAAATTTAATTTAATTAGATCTAAACTACTCATAACTTCTTTGGATGATATTGATCTTCCATCTAGCTAGTTGATATCTTTTCTAAATTCTTTGCTCATGTCTTGGTCACCTTTCCTTGCTAAGTGCTAAAATTTTCACTTTCTTATGCCTTATTTTTCACTTGTTTTGGGTATTTTTTGCAAAAGATTGTTTTATCGCTAAATATTACCCTATGATTAGTGAAATGTGCCTAAGTATCTATAAAATGAAAAATGGACCAGAAAAATAAATTAAATTAGCACTCAAATGGCTAGAATCTTGAATTTCTAATGTTAGGTCAAACTGACATTCAGTCGAGTTGCCAACTCTACCGATCGATGGCTGAGGGCTTATGTAAAAATCCATTCAGTCAGGTTTCTTTCTATCAGAACTCAATTGAGGACCATGTTGGGCCAAATCATAAATAGGTTTTGACTGACTATTCTCCCTCTCGACTAGAGAAAAGTCGACAGATTCGTCCTCCAACTCTCATAAACCATCAACCCTAGCCTCGACCTTCCTTCTCCTAGCCCTAGCTAGCCTCCGTTTGACCTACCTGGGACTTTTTCCTATCTATCCTCGGTGGTTAGATGACCTTTGGTGGTGGTTTCCTCTTGTGTCGACTCGTAATCCTCTCCATATCACCTTCATGGCCTCAAATAGAATAAAGAGGGTCGTACCTACTGGAGCACCATCATCATCCTCCAACTCTTGCCTCATTCCTTATGATGACACCTTCTTCGTTTCAACTGAAGCTCTAAATAGGTACAAGTAGCTCCTCCCTAGGAACCCTTTTCCTTTTTGTACTTGTTTGAACCTCGTCCACATAAACAAGAGGTGATAGACGAGCTAGCGAAGTTTCTCTACGACAATCACCTAGCAGCCTTGAGTGTTGAACATCAGTGCTTTTGTAATTCCATCATAAGAACAAAGGTGGTCCATAAAGTTTAGGCCAATCTTTCATGGAACTATGACTCTCTTGTATCCCCTACTAATACTCAAGTGATTATCACTTCCATGATTTCTAGTAAGAAATTCACTAACTCTGAAGATACTTTGAACATGTTTCTCAATGGTATTGAGGTAACTAACAAATGGAGGAAAGATTATCCTGAGTATTTTGACTTTCTTGACTCTGAGTCTTTCTACAAGAACTATGGTATTACTCTCCCTGACATGCATAAGTTCTTGAAGAATCCTTAGATACCATAAAAGAAGAACTCCACCATCCCATCCTCTTCCTTGGGTCTCAAAAACTGCATACTCGCTTTGGTAGTCAACTACAATATTCACCCCAAAAAGAATCAAACTAAAATTGCACAAAATACCACAATGATTATGTATTATCTTTTGAATAACATAGGAGTTAAGTGGTCTATATACATTCTCCACCACATGACCTTCTTTGACTTTGGGAAGAATACCCGAGGCACCCACCCACCCTACCCATCCTTGATCTGTGGTCTCTTCACCTTTGCAACTGAGAAGTCTCTTTTTTATCATCTTCATTACAAACCCTCTAGAAAATGAGTTTGTATCAGTGAGACCACAATCAAGAAAACCTTTTTGCATACATCTTCTTCCACCACACCTAGAGCATCTATGTTATGACCCACTCCGTGATTAACTAATAAATACCTCGAATTACGTAAAACACCTCAATTAGTGTTGAGTATCGAGTTAAACATCATGGATAATCAAGATAAGCTAAGACGTGAATTAATAGCTGAGATTGAATCACCTAAGGCAATTAATAATGTCAATGTTGATTATTTAGTACATTAAGTTGAATCAAGCAATCACAGTTGTAATTAGAGCTTTGATCCAGTAGAATTGTCCATTTAGCATGTTTTGCACTTTGAGGTTATAGATAATTCCGTGCTTAAACCGTTGCAAGAAAAATCACTCGAAACCGACTTCCGAGTTAAAAGATATGGACATTTGAGTGTTTAGGGACCTAGTTGTAAATATTGGAAGTATATGGGAAATTTGCAGCTCGCCCCCTAGCCCTTTCTCCCTTATCCCCTTCTTCACCCGACCACTTACAAAGCGACCTCACGAAGCGGCGCCCGATAGAACAGGGCACGACACAGGGTGCGATTGAGAGACTCAGAGAGACAGATCGCGTGGGCGATTTCTTGGGTTGGCTCCGTCCAGCTACAACCCTACCTCTGTTCTCTTCCTTCCTCCTCCTTCGTTCCCCTTTCCTTGCCTAGGATGGTGCCCCATCTGCAGCCGACCTGCTGCACAGGGCTGCGGCCAGCAATTAAGGGGGAGAGTGGGGCGGCTTCGTAGCACCATCGATCCAGCAAGGCGTCGGCTTGGAGCTTTGGGCGCGAAGAGTAGCACCCCGCCTTCATCTGCGGCCACCCGCCTCTCAAGCGGCAAGGGGTGGCGCCCGCTTGAAGAAGCATCTAGCTGCAGTTGCAGCTGCGGCCAGTATCTCAGCTGGGTGAGCAATAACACCAAAACGGCCGTCTAGGGCTGGAAAAGTAACAGCATCCATCTCCTACCTCGTCCAAGGAGCGACGCCCAGCCTAGCAGGCCGCCCTACAGTCTTGGCCGGTGGCCAAGCTGCAGCAGCTGCTGCTGTTCACGGCAAAGGGGTGACGTTGGGTGCGCCTACAGTAGGAAGCTAATCCAAGGTCCAGACAACAAACCAACAGCCCTAGTTTTTTATTCGGCTTTAGTCGAATTCATCTTCAATAAGTGTAAGATATTGTTCCATTGCAACAGGTTTATTTTAGATTTCAGTATGTACACCGATCGGCCGAGTTGCATATGATTCGGCCGAGTTTCTTTATTAGGATTAACGAACAGCATTTTGGTCGGCCGAATTGGGTGTGATTCGACCGAGTTTCCCTTTTTAGGTTATCGATCAGGGCTTGATCGGTCGAGTTGCAGGTGGATCGGCCGAGTTGTCAGCCGATCGGCCGAGTTTCCAGTTTGGTCGGCCGAGTTCCAGAAGGGTGAGTAGTAGTTCATTCAGTAATCATTATTTAACTCAATTTAAATGTTTAATTGCTTCTGTATCAGTTAGTATAACTTCTAAACAGTGTAGTACATACAATAGAGTATGTTAGTTTCATTGGAACTTGAAATACTTAATATGCTTAGTGAAAATGATGAAATTTCCTGTATTATAGTTGCAATGTATTTGCTGATTTAAAAATAGATGTTTAGCATCGAAAGTGGATAAATGATACTGAATCATGTTTAATGATGATAATGGATTTATATTTGCTTCATGTATTATTCAGATTGTGCAATATGCATGAAATGTGATATTCCTGTTTAAATGTTTATTTGTTAATCAGTTAATAGACCTAGGTGCCCTAACACTGTAGAACCCCTAAAAGAAGGTATGTTTCTTAGGGGTGAAACTCGTGTTGCAACATCATCCGTGCTTGTGTCACGGACAAACGAGGAAAGAGAGACAGTGTCTAACAACAATCGTGCTTGTGTCACGATGGCACTGGAAAAAAGAAAACTTGGTTATCTAACACCATTCGTGCTTGTGTCACGAAGGTAACCCTGTGAGACCCTCCGCCAGTGTACTCAGGTTAAAGGAGGAGTCTGGAGCACACGTGGTTGTGCAGCACACGTGGTTGTGCATTGAGGCCGTGGAGCCTGGGATCCTGTAGCAGAACAGGGCTGGCGTCAGACTTAGCATTTCCCGGGTGTATCGCTAAGTCTTGTACGGTGGGATCGTAGCATGAACTTGCTGCGGATCTTTATATGCAGAGTACAATGCATATGATTAGGGCATAATAAAATAAATATGAGATCATATATGATCACAGTAAATTTAAAGTATTCGAACATGTGTGCTATTTCTTTATATCTGATTATTTGTTCAAATTATGTGCTATTGCGTGAAATGTAATTATATTCTGCAAATCTGATATGTTATTAGAACTGCCTTTCTTAGTTCTGCATTTATGTTTAATTTCAATTTATAAACCTGATGAGTTGTTTAGTGATAGCTAAGTGAAATGCTATTCACTGAGCGAGTAGGCTCATACCTCTACTCAAAACATTTTCAGGTTATTATCAGCAGCAGGAAATCTGAAGGATCCTTTCATCCTATCGCTTAGTCTGTAGAAGGTATATGTAGTTAGTAGTTAGAGGTCTCTTAGTCCATTCCCCTCGATCTTCGGGACAAGGTGTGAGTGAGAGAGAGAATGTGTACAGAGATGTAAATTAACTGTTATGCTTTATTTTATGTCGGACAATGTAATATGTTGTAGACTCTGTTTATATTGCTTTTCAATTTATTAAAGATGCTTCCGTAGTTTGTTTAATTTCATTTTACAGCATAAATCAGATTTTTCTATTAATATCTTTAAAATGTTTTAAAAAGTGAAGAGTGGTTGGCTTATGTGTAAATCCCATCCTGTTGCGTCCTAATCTTGTGGTTTGTGGTTAATGTGAGATTGGGGTGCGACAATTTTGGTATCAGAGCTTTGGTTTGAGTACATAGTTACTCAAGGTCAGGGGACGATAAGAGACCAATAGGATTAAGGTTTAGGTGTCTTTCTTCTATCTGTAATTTTCTAACAGGAAATGTTCTGTTATATTATTGCAGATAGCAGGAAGAGGATGTGGTCACGAGAATCAAGTAATGAGCTTAAGATAAGTCGTTAAGAATCATTAGGGTCAAAAGATAAGGTTATAAGTAAGACGAATAATGAATGATGTGTTTTAGCTCTGGAAGGTCTGAGTGTTTAGATACCCTGGCCAGGTGTCTGAATACTTAGATTGACCAGTATCAAGCTACTCTGTCTGTTCTTCTCTGGATGCCCTGGCCAGGTATGCAGAGGAAGGATAGGCTAGAGAGAAAACCCTAGAAATCTTAGGGTTAAGAGATCAGAAATTAATAAAGGAATAAGAGATTACATATAAGATGCGATTCAATTCTTGTCTATCATTGTTTATTTGATTTAAATATTACTAGAAATGCTTTTATATGCATGAAATGAAATTTTCAGTTTGCAAAGTAAACATGATTCTTTTATATTGTTGTGACATGAAGTGAATTGTTTAATGTTTGTTTTCTTTGTATTAAAGTAGACCCGAAATTATGTTTAATTGAGTTTGCCCTAAGTGGATATTCTTTCCACATGTTTAAGATTATTAGGGGTTGATTAATCCTGAGTAGCTCTTGGCTTCAGGACTACAGGTTCGGCCTGGTCCGGCTGGCAGGATGCGTTACTGGGATCTAATGACTCCTATTAACAGTAAAATAAGAATAGACTCTGGATGATTTAGACCCATAACATAGTGAGAATGTATATACACTAGGATGTTTTAACTACGATAAGAAGTCTAAATGTTCTTTGTTCTTGAGAATTAGAGTTTGAGAAGCATAGACCCTAATCGGCCCAAAATAGGGTTTTGATGATACATATATACAAAAATTGATAAGTAAAGTGTCTCAGTAAATGATTTTTAGTATTTTATGTGTAACTTTGATTTGGCTAAAATTGGGATATGAGTTGGATATATATAATGTGAGAAACATTTGGAAAATATCAGAATTTTTGAAGAATGTTCTGACCTGTTTATCGGCCGAGTTTCAAACTCGACCGATCACATTTTCTGAATAATATAGCAGTGTGGTAATTGAATTTTATCTTTTTATTGGTATATCCAATTGATCTCAAATTTTAACTGTTCTTGAAAAACACAATTTTAGACACTCTATTAAATTGGTGAAATTTTTGGATGACTTTTGACCTCTACAGTAAGGGTGTCGGCCGAGTTTGTAACTCAGCCGAACCTGCTGCAGACTGCAATATAGCAGTGCACTGTTCGATTTTTAATTAATTATTGGTAACTTGAAATGATATGAAATTTTTACTGGAGGTCTGAAACTTCATTAGATATAACATATAAAATTTCCAGAATTTTTGGAGCTTCTGTTAGCTGTTTACTAAACGAATTACTGAAACTATTGTAAAAAACTGAATTTTCAGCCATATAAATAAGTTGAGTGTTGGGTTAATATGTCATTGACCCAAGCAACTCAATTTGATCTATATGATCGATCACACATACACACAATAATGCTATGTTACTGATATAGACCAAAACCCTAGAATGATTAAAGTTGTAGTAGTTTAAGGGATATCATTAGTGATGAAACCTTGAATACTAGTAACTTTGTAAAATAAGACCCTGAGATTTGTTCTATGTAATGTAATTTGGTAGTGATAATGATCTAGGATTTTAAGGTAGTTAATCTGAACGGTACATGAACAACATGAAATGACTTAGAGAAAAGAGTAAAACATAAACCTAAAATGTAATTATAAGAAAGTAGCATAGAAAGCGGAGTATTTTCCGATATATGACCTGAAGATAGTTGATGTAGTTCATGTTTTTTTTTTAAAGATATGGTGTTATTATCTTTATGATGTGACAATAGATTATCACCCTGGTAAGGAGAATGTGGTGAATAATGCTTTCAGCAGAAAGTCAAGTTCAACAACTAATGCATTTTCTATGACAGGTTTCAATAGAGACCTGTTAGTAGAAATGTGGGAGTTGGACTTAGACTTAGGGGTAATAGCACAGAGTGGTTTGATTGTACAAGATGTAAGTTAAGCCTACTTCTTATAACCAGACCAAGGAACTACTGTAGGGTGATAGTAAGGAAGTGGTATTAGCGGAAATGTTACTGTAAGTTATAATGCAAAAACCTTCAACTTGAGCATCACATTCCATGACGCAGGCTCTGTTATATCGTTATCGCATATAGTAGATCTGAAAAAAGTACTCCCTCAGTGGGTTGTAGTGGGTTTTTCTGGTTCGACTGTGTCTGATGTTTTTGAGTATAATAGTATTTTACTGTGGAACTTCAATTCTACTTGGGATGACGACCAGGGCACTGCTCCTCCAACGGTTAATAAAGCGATTATAGGTTCGATATGCGTAATTATTGTGGTCCTCTCAGTAACCTTCTTGTTAACGGTAGGCATGATACTTAAGATGGTGTCTTATGCGTTCTTTTACCGCATGATGGAAATCCCACGGCTATTTAATCGATGCCAACAAAATTTTTGTACGAGAACACATGAATGCCGAGTATTTTTCTCCAATGGGCTCCGGGTTCTTCAAGCCTGGACATCCGAGCTCTGGAGGCGTGCTCTTAATTCTACTATGAGGAAGCCGAATGAAGGAGTGAAAGGTTCAGTCGTCGCACCAGTCATAACCATACCTGACTGCATACGCCCTCGGAGATTCTCATACATTGAACTTGATGCCGCCACAGGTCATTTCCATGAACATAGAACAATTGCTCAGGGCAGTTCCAGCGTTGTTTATAAGGGCTACCTGTCAGATTCCAACACCTCTGTCGAGGTTAAAAAGTTCACCAGCGAATTGATGTTGAAAGAATACGTCTCTGAGCTCGAAATCGTTAGTCAACTGGGGCGCAACTGTCTTGTGCAACTCATTGGTTCGTGCAACGAAGGTGAACATCTACCGCTTGTCTATGAATTTATGTCCAATTATAATTTGGAGTATCATCTGTTCGAAAATAACATGCCAGTACTTTCGTGGCTAACGCGGTACAAGATCGCCCTTGATGTTGCATCAGCACTGTTGTATCTACACAGTGAATTGAAGCAGTGTGTGGTGCACGGAGCAATCAATGCTAGGAATATCATGTTGGACTTCAATTTCAACGTTAAGTTGGGGAATTTCGGGTGTGCAAGGTTGGTCGACAGGGAGACAACAAGTTCTTCTGACTACATGGCTCTTGAATACGTTGGAGAAAGTTCCATAGAATCGGATGTCAATAGTTTCGGCATCCTTCTTCTCCAGATAGCATGTGGGAGGCAAGCAAATGAGGCCGAGCATAGAATCAAGATCATAGATTGGGTTTTGAATTTGTACAAAGAAGATCGACTCCATGATGTTGTGGATGTTAAGCTGAATGGGTGTTTCGATAACCACCAATTGAAAAAGTTGATCGTTGTCGGTTTGTGGTGTATCAACCCATCACCCGATGGTCATCCATCCATGAGCCAAGTTATAGCAGCTCTCAACTCCCAATTAGACCCCACACCCAATTTGCCACCTAGAATGCCCGTTGTAAGTTTGGTAAACTATGAATCTAACCTATTTGTATTATTTATATTTGATTATCAATATTGAAAGTTTTAATATATCTAATGTTTGTTTATGTTCATGACAATACTACCCGCCTGACAGGAAAATCAATAAAACATGAAGATGACTCCGTTTACCCGAAGCTTGTTTACTAAAGATGAAGTTTCCTGAAATCATGTGCTCGGCTTACTTCTAGAATCATGGGAAAACCAAGAAATAAGTGAAATGAGCATGTCAAGCAAACTTTTGCATCTAGTAGACGGTTTTTCTTCATTCTTATCTTTCTGTCTTCTCTTCCTTTGTGCCCATATTGCATTTGCCTTACATGTGCTTCTGTATTGGCTAATTCTGTTAAGCGTTTTGTTTGATCTCATTGATGAATTTGATTGACCAGTGATAAAAAGTGGGCCTTATCAGATCCGAGCGTACATCGTTGATTGTGGTGTTAAGTACAAAGACATCCGTGATTGCAGTGTTCCCTTCTAAGAGAAAAAAAGTGAGTGTTTTAGGGGAAACAAAAGAAGTGGTGAGAAAATACAAAGGTGTCCAATAGAGAGATAAATGGACATAAGAAAAGGTGGAAGTTAATGAAAATATGGGAAACGTAATTTGTGATATAAGTGATGAGGGTTAAATAATGATGTAAATAAATATAGAAGTGAGAGAAATAAAATAAACATTTTTGTACATATAATTAACAATATAATACATTTCATTTTTCACAGAATATGTAAGCAAATATCATGATATTCATTAACACATCAAACCATTTGTATTCTAAACCATACAACAAACAATACATAATCATACCCATGTGCTTAAACAAGTATAAATCTCTAAAAATACTTGTGTAACATAAATAGTACTAATACATATTCGAATGACATGTTTATAAAATTTGCAAGAAATATATTGCTCCAATGGAACAAACAACAAAAATTATATTATGTGTTACACATATTGTTTATAATACACCACACATTAACATTTACACAAACCAAAAGAAAAGGACTACCCACCAAAGATAGTAAAATAGATGTAATTTATGCTATTTGAAGAGGCATGCAAGCTGCAATAGGCTTATGCTATGCCACTATTGTTCTCTACTAAAACTGCCAAATAGCAGTGAAAGGGAATATGAACAATGACTTTAGTGTTGGATATAGGGCTCAAGTGGGGGGATGGATAGAGCTTCAAAACTTGCACAAGAATAGTTAGACCTTCAAATTATATAAATTGAAACCAAATGTTAAAAGTGAATTTGAAGTCATATCTAAACAAACATAGCAAGGATGAGAGAGATTGAAACAAATACTTGGACAAGGTGTTTAGAGTGGTTCCAATCTCCAAATGAGGAGACCGTCAGTCCACTACCTAGAAAGATCAACCTCTATGACTTTGCAACCCATGTATACTTATATTCTATTATAAGACATACAAGAAGACCACCTTACATCCAAGGGCTTACCTATCCAAGAGCTAGTTTTCTACTTCACAACAAGTCTTACCCACTCTTGCAAGCAACTTGATTCCTTCTCCTAGGACATCTCCTCCTTGTAACAAGTCTTCAACCTTGAGGATTTATCTACCAAGCTCCTTGGATCTTCCTCCATGTCCTTCTCCTTCACTTGGAGAAGATATTCACACCTTCTTCAATGTTGAAGAAGAAGAACAACTCCTCCTTCACTCAGAGAACATCACTTCAGCCTTTTCTCTCTGAGAAAAGGGATTGAGAAGATGGAAGGATGGAGAGATTTACAAGGTAATAATGAGGTAGCTCTCTTACAACATGCCTATCTCAAAATAAATACAAGCCAAATGATGAAAGCAACATGATAATAGAAATAGTACAACTCAAATAATGTGTTAGATGTCTTTAGTACAAAATAGTCTAGAAAGATATATATATATATATATATATATATATATATATATGATCAACATCTAAGAGCTAAAAACTAAAACATCTAAACATCTAGTCTATCTATGTCGACAACATCGTCATGGACATCATCCTCTTCAGTTGTAGGCTCATAGTCCTCATCTCCATCTGAAGGTGCAACATTGACATCAACTTCACCTTCATCACCAGATCCATCAGAACCAACATCATGGCCATCATCCTAAGTGGCCTCCTTATCATTAGCAACAACTTCCTCATCATCTTGGTCGGGCATCTCCTTATCGGCAGAAGGACCAAAGACGCGACCAAGCCACATGACATTCTGGTCGTCCCAAGATATGTCAAGATCATGGAGATCCTTGGCCTGAGGAAAAGTGGGAGCAAAAGTGCCAAGTCCGGTAAGCAGGGTAGCAATGGGGCCAAAATGTATAGGTAGCACTCCAGGGGTAGGTCCATCAGCAACAGAGGGTGTAGCAGTAGAAGAAGTAGGTGTAGGGGCTAGGTAGAAGTGACTATATGCATATTAAGCATAGTCACCACCTGAATAGGGCTGGTAGGTAGGGAAAGGATGGGAACAAGATAGGTTCATGGTCGACATGATCTGGCAGGGATCCTGATGCAGGTGCTCCTAAACTTATAGGTTGTATGCCTGTTGATGCACCATGTAACCCATGAGGGCTTCATTGGATACATGAAATGAGGTGCGGGCAGGTCGAGAGGGTGGTGGAGGTAGAGGTTCCTGGTTGGAGGTAGATTGTCGCGACCAATCTCACATTAACCACAAACCACAAGATTAGGATGCAACAGGATGGGATTTACACATAAGCCAACCACTCTTCACTTTTTAAAACATTTTAAAGATATTAATAGAAAAATCTGATTTATGCTGTAAAATGAAATTAAACAAACTACGGAAGCAACTTTAATAAATTGAAAAGCAATATAAACAGAGTCTACAACATATTACATTGTCCGACATAAAATAAAGCATAACAGTTAATTTACATCTCTGTACACATTCTCTCTCTCACTCACACCTTGTCCCGAAGATCGAGGGGAATGGACTAAGAGACCTCTAACTACTAACTACATATACCTTCTACAGACTAAGCGATAGGATGAAAGGATCCTTCAGATTTCCTGCAGCTGATAATAACCTGAAAATGTTTTGAGTAGAGGTATGAGCCTACTCGCTCAGTGAATAGCATTTCACTTAGCTATCACTAAACAACTCATCAGGTTTATAAATTGAAATTAAACATAAATGCAGAACTAAGCAATGCAGTTCTAGTAACATATCAAATTTGCAGAATATAATCACATTTCACGCAATAGCACATAATTTGAACAGATAATCAGATATAAAGAAATAGAACACAAGTTCGAATACTTTAAATTTACTGTGATCCTATATGATCTCATATTTATTTTATTATGCCCTAATCATATGCAGTGTACTCTGCATATAAAGATCCGGAGCAAGTTCATGCTACGATCCCACCGTACAAGACTTAGCGACACACCCGGGAAATGCTAAGTCTGACGCCAGCCCTGTTCTGCTACAGGACCCCAGGCTCCACGGTCTCAATCCACAACCACGTGTGCTGCACAACCATGTGTGCTCCAGACTCCTCCTTTAACATGAGTACACCGGCGGAGGGTCTCACAGGGTTACCTTCGTGACACAAGCACGAATGGTGTTAGATAACTAAGTTTTCTTTTTCCCAGTGCCATCGTGACACAAGCACGATTGTTGTTAGATACTGTCTCTCTTTCCTCGTTTGTCCGTGACACAAGCACGGATGATGTTGCAACACGAGTTTCACCCCTAAGAAACAGACCTTCTTTTAGGGGTTCTACGGTGTTAGGGAACCTAGGTCTATTAACTGATTAACAAATAAACATTTAAACAGGAATATCACATTTCATGCATATTGCACAATCTGAATAATACATGAAGCAAATATAAATCCATTATCATCATTAAACATGATTCAGTATCATTTATCCACTTTCAATGCTAAACATCTATTTTTAAATCAGCAAATACATTGCAACTATAATACAGGAAATTTCATCATTTTCACTAAGCATATTAAGTATTTCAAATTCCAATGAAACTAACATACTCTATTGTATGTACTACACTGTTTAGAAGTTATACTAACTGATACAGAAGCAATTAAACATTTAAATTGAGTTAAATAATGATTACTGAATGAACTACTACTCACCCTTCTGGAACTCGGCCGACCAAACTGGAAACTCGGCCGATCGGCTAACAACTCGGTCGATCCACCCGCAACTCGGCCGATCAAGCCCTGATCGATAACCTAAAAAGGGAAACTCGGCCGAATCACACCCAATTCGGCCGACCAAAACGCTGTTCGTTAATCCTAATAAAGAAACTCGGCTGAATCATATGCAACTCGGCCGATCGGTGTACATACTGAAATCTAAAATAAACATGTTGCAATGGAACAGTAGCTTACACTTATTGAAGATGAATTTGACTAAAGCCGAATAAAAAACTAGGGCTGTTGGTTTGTTGTCTGGACCTTGGATTAGCTTCCTACTGTAGGTGCACCCAACGTCACCCCCTTGCCGTGAACAACTGTAGTTGTTGTAGCTTGGCCACCGGCCAAGACTGTAGGGCGGCCTACTAGGCTGGGCGTCGCTCCTTGGACGAGGTAGGAGATGGATGCTGCTACTTTTCCAGCCCTAGACGGACGTTTTGGTGTTATTGCTCGCCCAGCTGAGATACTGGCCGCAGGTGCAACTGCAGCTAGATGCTGCTTCAAGCGGGCGCCACCCCTGCCGCTTGAGAGGCGAGTGGCCGCAGATGAAGGCGGGGTGCTACTCTTCACGCCCAAAGCTCCAAGCCGACGCCTTGCTGGATCGATGGTGCTACGAAGCCGCCCCACTCTCCCCCTTAATTGCTGGCCGCAGCCCTGTGCAGTAGGTCGGCTGCAGATGGGGCACCATCCTAGGCAAGGAAAGGGGAATGAAGGAGGAGGAAGGAAGAGAACGGAGGTAGGGTTGTAGCTAGACGGAGCCAACCCAAGAAATCGCCCACGCGATCTCTCTCTCTGAGTCTCTCAATCGCACCCTGTGTCATGCCCTGTTCTATCGGGCGCCGCTTCGTGCGGTCGCTCTGTAAGTGGTCGGGTGAAGAAGGGGATAAGGGAGAAAGGGCTAGGGGGCGATCTGCAAATTTCCCATATACTTCCAATATTTACAACTAAGTCCCTAAACACTCAAATGTCCATATCTTTTAACTCGGAAGTCGGTTTCGAGTGATTTTTCTTGCAACGGTTTAAGCACGGAATTATCTATAACCTCAAAGTGCAAAACATGCTAAATGGACAATTCTACTGGATCAAAGCTCTAATTACAACTGTGATTGCTTGATTCAACTTAATGTACTAAATAATCAACATTGACATTATTAATTGCCTCAGGTGATTCAATCTCAGCTATTAATTCACGTCTTAGCTTATCTTGATTATCCATGATGTTTAACTCGATACTCAACACTAATTGAGGTGTTTTACGTAATTCGAGGTATTTATTAGTTAATCATGGAGTGGGTCATTACAACTTTTTCCCCTTAAAAGAATTTCGTCCCGAAATTCCTAAAAGAGAAAGGAAATGTGTTACTCATTCTGACTCGTATTCCTACGTAGCTCCCTCTAGGTTAAGATTTCTCCACTAAACTATCACTAATGGTATCTCACAATTTGTGAGTTTCTTGATCCTCCGATCAACCATCTGTATAGGTCCCTTAACCTAGGACACATCTGATCTGATTCCAGATCGACCCACAAAACATTGTCTTTCCAGAACTGTTATAGCAGTATCTCACTTTATGATAATTACCAAGAAATTATTATACTATACAAGCAGACAAACTAAAATTCTTTAAATAAACAGAATGCATGTCTATTTGGTACTAAAATTAAATCATGCAATTTAACTGTTAAACATCACTACATATCATACTGAGAATTGATATTAAAATACTTGATTCATCGTACACCCTATCCTTAGGGTTTCATTTGCCTTGTTCATTCATCACATGCCAACACCCTACTCTTAGGGTTATCTCATTCACTAATCACATGGCAACACCCTACTCTTAGGGTTTCCATTATCTCATCTGTTTGATTGCAATTCAAATCACAATACGGTATCATTCTAAAACCGGCAGAGCAGTATATTCATAATCATAGTAATTACTGAGTAATCTTTATATCATGCATGCAGGCAGATTAAAAATTCATAAATATCCCAAACTCAAATCAATTTCGGCACATACATACTGAATTCATGTAAATTTTAAGTCATGCACATTAACATAACAGGAAGCATGCAACTAGATTTATTTGCATATTTAATGCTATCTTATTATCTTGAAATCATGCACCTAATGGTTTACCAAATTTGTATTGCCTGGGTTTATACCCAAACTGTACCATTATCGTTTGCGTATTTCTAAACTCAACATTCACATTAAGAAGACTCTATAAGATTTAAAAGTTCATTCTTACTTCTACCGAAAAGCGAAACACATGCTCTCTGCATGTCCTCAAGAGTGTGAATGGTTCTCTCAGACTAACCATCCGTCTGCGGATGAAAAATGTTATATTGAATCTTAACTTTGTGCCCGAAGCACGATGCAACTGTTTCTACAATTCTAAATGTGAACTTAAAATATCAATAAGATATGATTGAAACTGAATTACCAGGCAACCTAATCATTTTATCCATGTATATCTTAATCAAGTCTCGAGACATCAAAAGTCGACTTAATATGAAGAAAGTGAGCAGACTAAATTAGTCTATCCACAATTATTCATATTGAGTCACAACCTCTAGGTGTCCTGGGTAATCTTACCACAAAATCCATTGTGATAATTTTCCCACTCCCATTCAGGCATAGAAAAAGATTACAAGGTAGCTGTAGATTTCTAGGGTTCAGCCCTAACCTACTGGTACACACTACTTCTAACCATGTACTCTGCTACATTCTTCTGCATATCTGAGCATTCATTTCAACTTCTTGAGATTCATATACATCTTAGTGTTTCCTGAAAGCATAGCATACATCAATACATACACTTCCATAAGAATCTTTTCTTTCAGCCTTTTCCCCTTAAAAGAAATTTACACTATCTCGAGGTACACACAACATGTCATGCATGGTCTGGTTTAACATTTAGTCTCTTCGTGCTTACAGATATCATAGAATTGATGTTGACTCCTATATGAGCATATTCCGGGTCAAAAATACCTGGTGTAGTGTTAGTATCGAACTCGACGGCGAGGAGGCTAGTTGTCGTGTTCTCTTTGTCAGCGCTTACAAGGCCGAGGTCCACCGGGTTGGGTGGAACCTGGTACTGATAAGGCGAGAGGAAGAAGGCACTCCCGCAGCAACTGCTGTTCTTGTTGGTGTACCGAATGTCAACCGCGTATGTGGTGGTGAAGTCGGTGAGCTCCAAAGTGGAATTGTCCCAGAGATGCAGCGGCTCTGAGTAGTAAACCCTGCCAATACTGTACTTTCTAGTACCGGGTTGCGACATCGAGAGATGGATCATACCATCTTGGATGGTGGCATCGCCTTGCAAACAGATGGCTTTCTCGCCTTGGGTGCAGTTTCTAGAAAGTACTCTTGATGCCGAGAGGTTGAAATACATTGAGAAAGTTGCAGGGGTTAGCGAGACTAGGGTTAAGATAAGTGGTAGGAAATGGTCGAAGCAAGGACGTCGGAGTCGGCTCATTGAAATGCAAAGAAAATTAGAACCACTACGTCTGGGATGATGATTCTGTCCTGATGTGATGGTAAAGCGGCGGAACAAAGCAGAGGTTGCAGTTTGCAACTGCTCAGGCATTCATATTCTTCTGTAACCTTATTTCTTGACGTATATTTGGGAAGCTTACGGCCAGAGATCTATGTGCCCAAGAGTCTAACGCAAACGAACACAACTCATATCGCAAAGTACGGACTTTATCACGCGTGTTTACTCAATTAATCCACCCCAACGTACGTGGTTTCAATTATGTGGAGTACATTATCTGTACTTTTGTTGCTGGCACCGTCTAATCAGATTATATAAGGAACGTGGGTGGCAGAAATGTATTACCTCTGAAAACAATCGAGTTTAAGGTAAGCGCTCCGTAAACGTCGTGCTTATATTTTATTAGAAAATACACGTGCTCCGCACGATGTTATTTGTGCATCATGAATTTGAAATGTCATGAAGGAAACAATTTTATATATTTTTTACACATTAAAGATGAACTTTTATGAAATTAGACTATAAGAATGACGATGTGTGGAAGGATAAATGGATTCAGTATTACTGTTTTTTATATTCTATAACTGGTTTTTGTTTTGATCCTTTGTGCTTGTCTGATTTTCTTTTACCTTAATGTTTTTTAAGAGAATTCATTTGGTCCTTTCTTTAGTCATGGATATATGTTTGTTTCGATTATGAGTTTCAGTTTGAGTCTGTTATGCATTATGTCAATATAGTGATATATCCCAAAATTCATGTATGTCATTCTAGCAATGAACGGGCTCATCCATGACACCTTGAACCTTTATAGTTCATATACATCTATAATCCTATTAATAATTATAGGTTCAATAGTGATGTCATGTTTTTAGGTCCGAATTGGTTTCAATCGTAAGTGAATAGATCTCTTCTAACACTAATACTTTTTAATTTGGAAGTCTTTTGTTGTTTCCTTGTATACTCATATGGATGTGTTATGCATATATTATTAACATCGGCACAAAAGAATATATATTTAATAAAACTTTGGACTCCATGGAATTGCAGTACATGTCATTTTAGACCAATAGCAAGGGCGTCATCATCGGTAGTGGTTCACTGTATTCCACCTACTATTTAACCTTTTGACCAATAAATTATATTCAAATGATACAATTTTATTACTTACTGGTTGGATTTTTCTATTTTCATTCACCACCTCACAATCTCATATCCTCCGTTCGGAAAGCATAAACTCCATTATTTATTCCCATATTAGCAAGAAGCAATCTTTAATAGATGATTGATTGCTCTCAATCTTTTTGTCGATAAATGAGTATATATTAGTCCTACATAATAATACGTTCGACTGCTAATATTACAAGTTTCCATATACAACATGAACTATTTTATCCTTCAAAAATTTTAAAGGCATATTTTGTCAAAAATATTTACTTACATTATAGGCATGTAATAGATTTATCAATTCTAGACAATTAATAATGATGTAAATCTAATATCTACTATTCTATTCTTCTAAACACCATTACTCGTTTGTGTCCATGTTATTTCCCATAAAACACTCATGTACTTTTCTTTAATCCTATTCTCTAAAAAATTAGGACTCTTCAGTATTATCATCAGTATAATTATATTTCCATCATCCATATGTAGCCCTATAATCTACTCGAGCGCCTATTCTTCCGATCACAGCCGAGCGTGATCCTGATGCCCCCATCTGTGGGTGAACTTGTAGGAGCTACCATCATCTGCTCTGGTATTTGAAGACACAGGAGCAACAAATCTACTATTCTACTCTTCTAAGCACAATTACTCTTTATGTCAATCTTATTTCCCATAAAAAATTGGACTCTACGTTTCCATTAATCCTAATCTCTGAAAAATTAGGGCTCTTCACTATTATCATCAGTGTAATTATATTTTCATCATCCATGCGTAGCCCTATAACCCACTCGAGCGCCTATTCTTGCGATCATAGCAGACGCAATCCCGAAGCCCCCATCCGTGGGAAAGCTTGTAGCAGCTACCATCATCTACTCTTGTATTTAAAGATACATGAGCAACAAAGATTATCCGACTTTCAAAAATTTCACTTGATGCCTTCTTCTGTGACGTCCCCAGATTTTCTTGAACTTAATCTAATGTGTGACGTCAAAATTGAAACCTAATCATCACATATTACTGTATATGGTTAACCATTTATGCATAGAGATCTATCAAACCATCTCTAAGTTTTCATCATATCATGTCTATATATCACATCTCGAGATTAGATCACATACTTACATATATTATATCATGGTTGTGCTAAACAAACTTATGTGAGTGACTTATTAAACAAATATCAAAACTTCATCTAGTCCTATTGAGGTTCTCCTGACCCATATCATGAGGGTATTGTCACGCTCAGTCTCTCTAAGCTCTCTCATCTCTTTGAGTATCATGTACACACTAGCTTTATCTCCCCTCTTTGGTCTAGGGTTATCATGTCTACCTCATTGGCACTAGATGAAGTTTTGATATATGTTTAATAAGTCACTCACATAAGTTTGTTTAGCACAAACATGATATAATATATGTAAGGATGTGATCTAATCTAGAGATGTGATGTATAGACATGATATGATGAAAACCTAGAGATGGTTTGATAAATATCTATGCATAAATGGTTAACCATATACATGAATATGTGATGATTAGGTTTCAATTTTGACGTCACACATTAGATTAAGTTTTAAAAAATCTGGAGACGTCATAGGTGGTATCAGAGCATGAACAATAGCAAAGCCTGGAATTTGCTCATTATGCAACTCAAATTAAAGAACTTTGAACTTAAAACAAATCTTTAGGGTTAGATTAGTCATCTTTTAGAGACTAGATCTGACCTAGCCTCTAGGTTAGCACCTAGATGCCCAAGAACTAGGTCTCGACTAGTGCTTGTTTTATAGAAGGTCCTTGGATGTCGTTCTTTCCTTATTAGTGCAGAGGTATGGGATGTTGCATTATTCAAAAATGATGTGCATCAAGGGAAGATCGACCCTAGACATATGGCGCTCGTTGTCTAGAGTAGCTACACTAGTATACACCATGTTCTCACCCTTTTCACTAGTTTTCATGGCAGTGTACTCTCTACTATGTGTGAGAAACTCATTTTCTGGATTTGGTTTTTGATTCCCATCAGATCAAACCTCGATAGTTTTTATGCCACTTTTTTTATCAAAGGAAAACTATATAATATTTTATTATATATATGTATTACAAAAATATGTCCCCATACATGTACGAGTAGGAGGTGGTCATGAAACCAAAGTAAAAGTGAGTGATATTAGTCTAGAAGAGAGAATAGTTCTAGATTAGATGTCTAGAGTCTTGTTAGAATATGTGATAGATGGAATACATGGAATAAATTTAGATGACGATCTAAGATATATAGAAATGATATAAGATATATTATGTTGATATATGTTTGTCTTTGAGGACTTAAGTTCGGTTTTGAGGATTTGAGATAAGTTTTGATGATGCTAGTATATATGCTTTTCTAAGATAAGTTAAGATAGGTTGTGAGTCAGCATGAGCCTTGAGCTCTTTTACAAAGGAGGACCTATAGTGTTAGGACTGGTTTTAGGGTTAACTCTAGAGAGAGTGAGACCCATTGGGAGAAGGTCAGAGAACCTAAACTCCAAGATATGAGAATTATGGAGGGTTCCAGTGGAAGTTTCGATGAGTAGAAGCATTTCGCCTCTTCTTCTCTACAATAGGCAGACGCAGTTCGTGGACGAGGAACTTTGGGGAAGAAGACGAACCCTTCTATTTATGGAGGTCTATCTGAATCCATCAGATCTGAGGGTGCCTATTGCTCCTCGGAGCCATCCTTGCATCATCGGCAGTTCGTGTTGTGATCAGAGCGCACATAGTGCAGGATCGGGGTGCAAGGCACGAGCGGGATCGGATGCAAGATATAGGAGCACAGATCCCATGGAGGCGCTCATGCACTCTCAGAATAGAGAGAACATGAGGAGGAGGGGGCGGTCGATCACCGCTAGAGAACTGTTGCAGTGGTGGTTTGGGCGGAAGAAGGTGCAGCCCTGTAGAGTGCCCAACGGACGACGGAAGACTCGCGTTCACGCGAGTAAGGAAGATGAAGAAAGAAAGAGAAGATCGGGTCCAGAGAAAATAAACTGAGTTGAACCGACCGACTCAGCATGGGCAGAGGTGGAATGAGTCATGGGCAGAGGTGGATTGGCCAAAAGGTAAGAAAATCTCAAAATTACATAGATCTTCAATAATTCACAATAATTAGTTTGTTCATCCAAAAATTACAAACAAGCTACTGAAATGTTCAAAAAAATTAGTAGAATACTGTTGGATAATAATATCAGGCTTTTGATGCACTAATAATAGTGATATCATGTAAGTTGTGAAATTCTTGTTTTATGGACAATAAATATCAAACGTTGGCCAAAAATTATGAGAATGCATCAGTAACTAAAAAATATGATATATAATCCATTTGATGTAAGATATTTTAATTGGTATGCACAAAATGATGCAGTTTGTTCCACATGGCTAATTAGGGCTAATAACCCTAAATAAAATACAATAAATACATACATGCTCAATAAATGATGAAATTCACAAAAATCCCTCATATCAATAACTGGAAGATAACATGTAAATCTGAGATCAGTTTTATACATGAAATCCATGTTATATGAAGATGACCCTTAATACATGTTATTAGACCCTAATTTAGGTTAAAGATGTAAGGTAGGGTTAATATATGCACAAAAAGTATTTGGAACCTAATGTTTAGATAATGAACCATAATATGGAAAACAAAATTAGTAAGATAATTATAAGACAAGAATGCAAGTAATGATGCACACATCCTAATGAACTAAGCAAACCCTAATGAATCAACTAAGGTTGAGGTGATGAGAATCCGATGATGGTATATATGGTCTTGTCTTGATCATGGTTTGACCAAGGATATAGTTGACATCAGTGATATGTGATTAGGATGTCTTAGTTCAAGGTACTTCATTACCTCTTACTTGGCTTATTATATAATATGCTTGTGTTATATGTGTAGTAAAATAATTGACATATGATATTGGATGAATGACTATTCTTGTATGATATGCTGTTTGATTTTTTCCATATCTATGGTTATGAACACATGAAACATAAAATATCTGATCCATCATATCATAGCACTAAACTCATTGGTAGTAAAGTATATTGAAGTGATCACAAACTCCTCGGGGAAAGATCACATGTATAATGATCAAAAACTCCTCAGGGGTAGATCATAAGGCCTAAAATATCAAAGCCCTTTGGGGCAGATGTAAGAGATATATGATGGAAATGTGCTAAAAATATATGCGTTCTCTTTTTTTAATGAATATATTTGTACAAGTATACACTTTTCCTTATATTTTTTTTATGTTTCCAAGTATTAGTTTTATTTTATTGCCAAGATATAATGAGAGGTATATAAAAGACATGTAGGCATACTCAGTACAATATTCTTGAATATTGTGCTGACGTGTACCACATGTAATCTTTTTTTTAGGTTGTGGACATGTGATCTTGAAGAATCAAGATAGTTGTGAGTTGTGTGGCGAGCTGATGTACAGGTGGACCTGTTGTCTTAAGATCTTGTAGTTTAGTGGTAGTACATGTATATGTATAAGTTTGTTGTTTAATATGTAATATCAAATGTTGTAACAATTCATGTTGTAATTATATGTTGAATGGTGAACATGTGTATATGGTTTTATTATTGTTCATCTGCATGATCTACTGTTGTTTCCTTCTGACTCCCTTGATTTTCTTCTTCTTAGCCTAGTGTGGGGTGTTTAAATTGGGATTCTCACTGAGGTCAGGTTTCAATTTTGACGTCACACATTAGATTAAGTTTTAGAAATTTTGGGAAGTCAGAAGGAAAAAATAGTAGCACATGTACATGAACAATAATAAAACCATATACACATGTTCACCATTCAACATATAATTACAACATGAATTGTTACAACATTTGATATTACATATTGAACAACAAACTTATACATATACATGTACTACCACTAAACTACAGGATCTTAAGACAACATGTCCACTTGTACATCAGCTCACCACACAACTCACAACTATCTTGGTTCTTCAAGATCACATGTCCACAACCTAAACAAAAGATTACATGTGGTATATGTCTATGCAATATTCAAGAATATTGTATTGAGTATGCCTACATGTCTTTTATATACCTCTCATCATATCTTTGCAATAAGATAAAACTAATACTTGGCATCATTAAACAAATATAAGGAAAAGTATATACTTGGACAAAGATATTCATTAACAAAAGAGAACACATATATTTTAAGCACATTTTCATCATATATCTCATACATCTGACCCCAAGGGCTTTGCTGTTTTTAGGCCTTATGATTTACCCCCTTGGAGTTTGTGATCATTATACATGTGATCTACCCCCGAAGAGTTTGTGATCACTTCAATGCACTATAATACCAAAGAGTTTAGTGCTATCATATGATGGATCAGATATTTTATGTTTCATGTGTTCATAGCCATAGATATGGAAAAAATCAAGCAACATATCATACAAGAACAATCATTCATCCAATATCATATGCCAAGTATTTTACTACACATAACACAAGCATATTGTATAATAAGCCAAGTAAGAGGAAATGGCGTACCTTGAACCAAGACATCCTAATCACATATCACTGATGTCAACTATATCCTTGGTCAAACTCTGATCAAGGAAAGACCATATATACCATAATCAGATTCTCATCATCTCAACCTTAGTTGATTCATTAGGGTTTGCTTAGTTCATTAGGATTTGTTCATCATTACTTGCGTTCTTGTCTTAGAATTATATTACTGATTTCGTTTTCCAAATTATGATTCATTATCTACACATTAGGTTCCAAATCCTTTTTGTGCACATATTAACCCTAGGTTACATCATTAACCTAAATTAGGGTTTCATAACATGTATTAAGGGTCATCTTCATGTAACATGTATTTTGTGTATCAAACTAATATTAGATTTACATGTTATCTTCCAGTTATTGATATGAGGGATTTCTGTGAATTTCATCATTTATTGAGCATGTATGTATTTATTGTATTTTATTTAGGGTTATTAGCCCTAATTAGCCATGTGGAACAAACTAAATGATTTTGTGCATACCAATTATAATATCTGACATCAGATGGATTATATATCATATTTTTGAGTTATTTATGCATTCTCATAATTTTTGGCCAACGTTTGATATGTATTATCCATAAAACAAGAATTTCACAACTTACAAAAAATACTTGGCATATGATATTGGATGAATGACTGTTCTTGTATGATATGTTGCTTGATGTTTTCCATATCTATTGCTATGAACACATGAAACATAAAATATATGATCCATCATATGATAGCACTAAACTCTTTGGTAGTACAGTGCATTGAAGTGATCACAAACTCCTCGGGTGTAGATCACATGTATAATGATCACAAACACCTCGGGGGTAGATCATAAGGCCTAAAAACATCAAAGCCCTTGGGGGCAGATGTATGAGATATATGATGGAAATATGCTTAATATATATATATTCTCTTTTATTAATGAATATCTTTGTGCAAGTATACGTTTTTCCTTGTATTTGTTTAATGCTGCCAGGTATTAGTTTTATCTTATTGCCAAGATATGTTGAGAGGTATATAAAAGACACGTAGGCATACTCAGTACCATATTCTTGAATATTGTGCTGACATGTACCACATGTAATCTTTTATTTAGGTAGAGGACATGTGATCTTGAAGAACCAAGATAGTTGTGAGTTGTGTGGCGAGCTGATGTACATGTGGACAAGTTGTCTTAAGATCCAGTAGTTTAGTGGTAGTACATGTATATGTATTAAGTTTGATGTTCAATATGTAATATCAAATGTTGTAACAATTCATGTTGTAATTATATGTTTGATGGTGAACATGTCTATATGGTTTTATTATTGTTCATGTGCATGTGCTATTATTGTTTCCTTCTGACTCCCTTAATTTTCTTCTTCCTAGCCTAGTGTGGGGTATTTAAATTGGGATTCTCACTGAGGTGAGGTTTCAATTTTGACGTCACACATTAGATTAAGTTTTAGAAAATTTGGGGTCATCACATCTATGCTATTGTTTTGTTGGACCGATCATCTCGTATCAATAGTGGCGGCACCATGAGTTAGCGATTGGGCGGGCCAAAAAAAATATTAAGTACTTAATATAGATTTGAACTCATGACCCCCCCCAAAAAAAAATTAAGTAGTTAATATAGGCTTTGAACGCATGACCTCAAATACAATTGTAAATATTGTTACCACTTTACCAATTCTAGTAATGTGTTTTTTTGTGTCAAATAGCATATATGTAGCATCTGCATTCTGTATGTATCATGAAAAATAAATAATACATGCACAAAGGATCAAACCTAAAACCTCTTAGATATGATTGTAACTTTAAACCACTAAACCAAGGCCATATTTGTGATGAATATGCAATAGATATAATATATATTATCTATATACCATGACAAACATATGTATACATACATATATATATATTACATTTTTTTTGGGGGGGTGCATGGGCCCTGCCCGCCCCCCCTTGGGTCCGCTCCTGCGTATCAACATTGTGACGTCCACGCTTGCCCATGCTAGCTGTCACGAAATCTAGATTGCTGATATTATCTGATTATCTAACCTATTCATCAAATAAGTAGCTACTGCAAGTGCTCAACTACTAATATTATTTGATTATCTCCTCCTATGTCATCTATTGGTTCAGTAGCGACTACAGTCTATTCTAGACTATTGACATTAACTAAGTATCTGATTTCATGCCTAGCAAGATTTAAGACTTGGTTGGATAATAAACTTTTTCTCGAAGTCGTTAATTAAGAGGAATTAGATTCTTCAATGCTACTATGGGCCATCTGACATCTTTGGAAAGGCAACTTTGGTACCATAAATATACCAAATAGACTTCATGTCGAGAACAAGCCTATTGAGATTGTTGGCGTGACGCATGGGGAAGAAACAACACTCAAAAGAAGTATCAAGCACCACAATTGGAAGGGTAAAATCATGACTTCTTGGAGTTTTATATTTTCCCATATATATTGGACTCACAATGTTGTTCAACCTTTTAAACATGATCACAAATCTTAAAATATGATTGTGATTGTTCATATGCTTATAATACATAGAGAAACCCTTCTAATTTTACGTGATGCTTATAATAAGTCATGTTTATTTTTGCCCACTCATGTACAATCTGTTCAAAAGATTAGACATCAACATGGATCTGCATGTTCTACAATCTGTTCAAAAGATTAGACATCAACATGGATCTACATGTTCTACTTTCATAATAGCGGAGATTGTCCTACAATCAGAAGGTCTCCTTTGGTAAAAGCTCTAGGTAACTACGCTTGTTGTGTTTATATCAGTTTCAAGAACAATGACAACCATTAACGTCCTGGTTTGAAGGTAAGTGGTGACCCTTCATTCTAATCATATTTATTGTAGTTGGTTCTTTAATTCAACTGATGACATTCATAAGTTATATGCAAAAGTGAGTGTGTCAATATCTTATACATTTGATATTTTCATATTGTTTTCCAAAAGTGAGGTGATTTTAAAAATTGTGAAACAAATTTTTAATCCCCTTTCTGAGAGGAGTACGCTTCTCTTGCCTCTATGAGTTACATATCACACAGTACATGCATATTTATTAGATAACGAATCAGGATTTGATTTATTATTTGTGTGTCCTCATCTTCATTCAGGAGTGGCCTACTCCACCCAAACCCAACTCTCTATATAACATGCAAATACTATCTCATTTGTAGGACCATGTTGGAATTCATGACATCCTTAAGACCTCAAAAATCCATGCAGACTTTATACTCTCTTTTTGTGTGACGAGGAAGCACTTTGAGGTAAAGCAATATTTATCCAACCCCGATTGACCTTAGGGCTAGACATAGTGTAGTTGAGTTCACTAGCATTGTGCTGAATCACTTTTGAATTTACGAAGTTTGGTGTGATTGTGTAAAATATTAGCTTGTAAAATACTAAAGCACTAAATGTACTCCTCAAACTTAGTCATCCTTATTTTTATACACTTCTAGGTATTTTGAATTTAAAATAGTAGTTGGTCTATAGTTTTTATTGAAATTGACATTATTGTATTTTGTGATATATGCAGTCATCACTTGTTATAGCGGGTGGTAGGATAGAGTTTGTGTTTCCAGAGTTGAAGTGGTTTTGTGTATTTATATCATTTAAGAATATTAAAATGTATGTTATGTCATGGTTTGAAATCTTCCTCCCACTAATTAACCAAGAACTAATAGTCTCACATTCCTACAGTGGTGACAATGCTCTAAATAATACAACACATTGTATGTTTAATGGAGATTGACATATAAATATAGCATTTCTTTTAGTGTATCTTAGTGAGCTCAATGTTTCTTAGGCATAATGGATGATGTGCATGAAACATTGGCTGCTCGATATTTATATCATATCAATGTTTCTTAAACATAAGTGATTATGTGCATGAAACATTGGGTGCTCAATATTTATATCATATAGACGCTGAAGTGTAATTTTTTCATTTAGATATCATATAAAATATTAATTGATTTATAGTTTAGAAAATATTTTACATGTAACAATTTCTTTGAAGTTCTCCATTTGTTTGGAAAGACAAATTAGCTTTTATAGATACATATGTATTTACTAATTGATAGGAAAATAATAATAATCACACATTCTAATCATGCTTATATTCTTGATTTTTAAATCCGTCATGTTGATCCTTTTGTGTTTCCTTTCCAATTAATAGATAGTGCTATGTCTATGTAGGGATAGATAATGACTTAGATATGAGGGAGAAAGTGTCTTAGAGGGTGTAATACTCCTGAGAATTTTCTCACTCAAGTTAATAGGGTGAATCGTGATTCTTACATCATCCTAAAGTACATCTTTTTGTTTCTTTAAATTTGGTAAGTTTAAGAAATTGTAAACTCATATTATATCTTATATGAATAGAATATCTATTTTTTTTTTAATTTAATTGTATTGATTCAATTTTGGGTAATTGAACTTCTTATAAATTCATAGGAAGATAATGTCAATATACTAAAACATATTTAGATGCATTTGAACGAAACACCAGTTATACATACCTCTGGAACATCCAGACCAGTGTAATGCTCACACGCTCTTTAACACCTTCACCACTCATTTTATATTAATCCTTATTGGAACCTTAAAACTAACCATGTATCCTTACTTCATTTTGAAGCCTTTTGGTTTTGTACATGCTTAAACAATGTCCATCTATGGATCAATTAATCTCTTTTTATTTTATAAATCTACAAAAAAACAAAGGTTATATTTCTTCTTACCTGACCAATGTTTGCAAAGTAGCTTGAACCAATAAAATATAATAGACACATATATTCATTTATCACTAGAAGAAAGGGCTATTCGTTCTTTAATATTGTTCATATTTCACAAAATTAGTTTGAATATTAATCTGATATTGAAGGATTTGTTATGTAATTAGTAAGGATGAAATAGAACGTATTGTGAGTACAAGTATTTGATATATAATTAATGGGGTTAAAATATAATTTTCAGGGTTGAACTTCATATATCATGAACTCTACCTTACATCACCTTGTGTAGTAGTTGTAGAAAAGTATTAAGATTTTCAAAGTATAGATGTAATTACGTATTCATGAAATGCTATAGACATGTTTGCACTTTTAGACTTTGTCTAGATCCCCAAGAATTCTTGTATTGTCTCTTAGTTGCTTCATTTTATGTAGGAAATGGATTTTAACCCTTTTGACATGAAACTAAACAATATGTCTGGAGAAAAGATAAGCTTAATTCTACAACTTGACACCTCTATTTACAACAAGCATGTATGATAAGATACTTGCAAAAAATTGCAAACAAGCATGAAGCATCACTCAATTATGAATTTAAAATATTGGGGACCTAGCTACCTAGAAGAACCATTATCCAGTTAGGTATATATTGTCGTTAAGTGACAACCTATATGGCAATCTTTTACGTCAAGGTAGGCCTTATTTTGTTGGGGCTAAGCCAAAAGCTTGCATCGGGTGATGCACCATGTTTTCTATCTACAAATGTTTATTTTAATACATATTTAATCCTTCATTGGAAACCCAACTCATACATTTTTCAACTATATAGAAATAGCTATACTAAAAATGATCTCATTGTTTATCATCACATTCTAATCATAGGATACCTCTAGTCTCTCATTTTGTCTAAGTCTTCCTCTCTCTCCCCACAATGACACGTTCTACAATGTTAAAATTTTCATTGGCAAGGATGGTAGACACCACTACTATCTTTTCCCTCATTGTGATGGGTTGAACTAAAACTTTTCATTTCTCAATGTCATATTGGTTATCAATGAGCAGCCGCTGCGTCATTTATAGAAATCCCTTTGTAGAGGTATGCAAGTTCATATAGTTTTCTAGGACAACTTAAACTGACGAACTTGATTTTAAATAATATTCTCTTTCCTATCAAACTTTTTTCTTCTTCCTCCACATGTTCCTTCCCCCTTCTCCATTTGTTAATTTCTTGGAACTACTGCTCTAATAAAGAAATACCCAATGTAAGGTAAAAACGATACCACATCGTACATATGATTATGTGGTTTTACATTTTTTGATAAAACATGCATAAACATATAAAAAAACATAGACACAAAACATGAAAGTGTATGAATATGGTGGTATTTGATCGTTGTTTAATATTTTTATGACTTAATTAAATTTTTAATCAAGGAATAAATTATAAATATCTTTAAGTGATTTCTTACGCAAATCAAACATTGAAAAGAGTGAACCAAAAATACATGAAATTGACATGATGCATGAAACTATATAGATATCTCCAAAGCATATAAAATAAAAGACCACAAGTCATCTAGAACAACCATAATTATTATTCACTCTATGTATGTCTTTATATATATGTAGGCAAAGTAGTTCCTACTTTCATGATAAATACACTATATAACATTATAAAGATACAACATATTCACAAACTAAATATAATCATGCCATATAATCAGTATGTGGATGCATATCATGACCCATATGCATATGTAGTGTGGATGCATATATAGATACTGATAATAAAAGCCTCCTTCATGTTTCATATGTTATGCTTTCTTGTTGTTCTCAATGGACCTTGCATCATCTTTATCATCACCTTTTCTAATAACTATTCAGGGAGGATGTAGATACTAATAGTTTATATATAAATTGTATCATGATAATCACACTTACATGTTTGGATGTCAGATTATAAACAATAATATATATGATCAACTATAAAGCACCATGAATGACTAATTTAAATTATAGATAACATCCCTAACAGTTATAAACATGTGAATGATTTAAAACTATAGTTGTAGATATAAAACAAATCACTATGGTTTGATGAGTGTTATTCTATTTTTAATATAACAAGGGATCATATATTCTGTTAGACAAAAAGACGTGAGGTGTGACCATAGGAGACATCCTAAAACAAGTGGAACTTACATTGATTTTATACCATTTACTAAATAATTATGTACCATAGGATATATTTATTCCTAATTGAGGAATGAACTAGGCATCTAATCTTGTAACACACTTTTCATATGTGAACTATTTAGATGACGAACAACATTCACACCCTTCTAAAAAAAAGACAAGCCCATGGGTATTGTACTTTTGGAAAAAACCATTTGTTGAAAAAACGTAAATTTAACAAAGCTACAATTTCTTCGGATCCAGTTTAATATACACTCATTTTTTAAATAGTTTTATATATGTTTATAGTACTTCTTCAATTTACCATTGATAACATGGCATAAAATAGATGCACAAACTCTATGTAGATTGGTAAGTAGTTTTCATTTGTGAATCATATATATATATATATATATATATATATATATCCCTTTTATAATTAAAATCATCACCTTTTCCATTATGATAGATCCCTTTTATGATTACAATCTCAAATCAATGTGGAGCAATGAAGTTTTAAATACAAATATATATTTTCATCTAGGTAATTTCCCATTTCAACTAATCTTTGAAAGAGTTTGATAATTACTCAATCCCCAAAAACCATGAAAAACATATTCATCAACAACAATACAAATATATTGATTCTTAGCAACGTGCACACATTATTTGTTTCTCTTACTTTAATCTAAATATATAGTATATAGTTTTACTTGATGATTGTGGGTTGATTTTGTTAAGTGTTTGTTTTTGTCATGTGTGCTTTTTAAAAAATAATTTGAAGATATATGAGAATATGTGTGTGGAATGATGACTTACAAACCATTGAGAATCCGTTTGTGTACATAAAATGTAGAAAGTGTTGAAGTTATTATTCTATACAACAACTAATGAGTAAATGAGGTGCTTCAGCTCGTCAAGTACCAAAAAGAAACAAATATAGGAGGTAAGTCAAGAATGAATAACGAGTTGCAATGATAAGTTGCTTGTAAACAAATGCTTAATTGGAAATTTCATGCATTATATGAAAAATATGTGTTTATGTTAATAGAAATAATATAGTATTGTCAGTCATGAATTATGTGGCATATTCTTAATTGAACTTAACACTAGGTGCAATTTTTGTCTATTGGTTTGATTTTACTTATTCATATTTACCCTTTTTTATGTTAAGTGGTTGGTAGATATGTTGTTATTTTGACATTTGAAAGTGAAAATTTACAATTGTTAATGTACTATAGAAATCATGTAGAAAAGTGATACTGATGTGTACATTCAATCATGTAGGTTGGTATATGTGCTAATCCTTTGAAAAAACTTTGGTGGTAATTTTGAAACGTGTGTATGTAACATTTATCGACAAATCTAAGCATATAAAATAATAGAACACTGCTTGAAAATAACACACTAAAAAAACATGCAATAATTCAAAAAAAATGAACATTGATCATTTTCATATGTCGACATGTTGCCATCATACAAAACATTCAAATCATATTAGTTAATACCAATTACTATAAATAAGGCTCACTTGCAAAGCACGTGCTATTACCAGTAATATGTATATGCAACAATATTAGTGTAGATTTCTTCTACAATTGTTAGTGTTCTAGGTTGACTCCCCTTCATTAGTCTTCGAAGCGTACATGACTGTACTCTTAGACTTCCTAGGATTAAAAAAAAATTGGTCATTCTATTCATCATGTGGCCTAGGCTAGATCCTGGGACCTCTCACTAACAAACTGAGTGTCTAACCATCTTGATGTCTTTTGTTACAACAAATGATTATATAGTGTATGATCTTTCATGTTTACCAAGAAACTCATTTTCTTTTCAAAAACAAACATTAGTAAGTATTAGGAAGACCACTGTTTTATCCAAAAATTAGTAGGTCATGTGTTCATAAAACACTATAATAGAAAAGTTGACTGCTTAAAAATAATCAAGAATGTGGAATATATCTTTTATATAGTAATTTTTGGTTGTCCGCATTGGTCACTCTATTGATGTATAAGTTTTTGTTACAATATATATATATATATATATATATATATATATATATATATATATATATATATATATATACATTTCATAAATAAAATAGTATCCACAAATATTTTTTTGTTAAATTTATTTCAATTGATCACATATATTAGTTGGCTAAAGTTGACTTTTGTCTCATCACCCAATATTTTAGTCTTATGTTATTATTTTAAATATTTTCATCTATACATCTGAAAATAAGATTCATATACTTGCATTATAATTAGAAAATGAATTGAAAAAATAAATGTGGACGTGAAGAACAAATTACAATAAACCTTTATAACATAAAGCTTTGATTACCTTGGATTAACATTGCCAGAGGTGATATGGATTAAACCTGTTGGAACCCATTCAACCTAGGAGGGCTTTGGATAGCACCTAGAGTGCATCTCATACAATCCAAAGTCACATCTAAATTACTGAAATTAAAATTATTGTTTTTAACTTAGTTAGTTCATAATTGAAACTCTACGACATATTATCTAAATGAAATTATAGATTTATAAAAGTATTACTAAATTTATCAAAAACAACTACAAGATTCAAAACCGATGAGGATACCTTGAAGTGATATTAACCAAATGTTTCACATTTTTATCAAGTTTAATCTCAGTTAAAGAAACTATATTGAACCTTCCATTTTCTCTTCATTAAACAATTGGTTTTTTCCTATTTCAATTGCTAACATATATATCTTAACAAACAATCAAAGATATAAAACAAAGATAGACTTGACTAAGTCCACAAATATCATGGAACATAATGTATATGTAGTGCAAGACAACTCATATATGGTGGTTGATCAAAAGAAATTTGATCTTATTTATACAAAGTTTAATCCTTCTTTTTGGAAATTTCGTATCTTTTAGGTCCATTTAGTACAATGGAAAGAGACTTTGCGATGAATATATAACAAATTCACAAAAAGATTGTATCACTAAATTGTTGGAGAGTTAAGACAAAAAATGCCATAATCCCATGTTGATAAACCGTTAAGATCAATTACAACATTATAATTAATTTCTCAATTTTTTTCTTTATATACAATAAGCTTTTTATGATAAAATATATTTTTTCCAAAATATTTATAATATTATTTGTGGGATTAATACCTTTAGCTATGAACTTTTTTCTTTGCACCTAGGAAGTGTTGTTATTTGAAAGTGAGTGACATAGTTCTTTACATATTTTGGAGGTGTGATTTGCATATGAACTATCCAAAAAAATATTTTAGAAGAAAACTCTGACCTTAAAAATTTATTATCATATTTTCTAAAATTACCTACCATTTTGTCACGACTACAATATAGATCTAACATGAGAAACATTTAAATACTTCCACTTCCATGTATATTTTTATATAGCAATGATAAATCTTCCTATAGTCAGATTCCCAGAAACAAAACTCATGGCAAAGCCTAAAGCTAAAATAATCATAAACCTAATAAAATGAGTCTTGAATTTTTAGGAGAACAGTTACTCTCCTACAAAAACAAGAGAAATGTAAATATTGATTGAGAGGGACATATTATGATGTAAAAAAGGAAGGAGAGATCATCATAGCAAGCCCTGATATTTTATAGAGGTTTAGTATTGCGGTGACATATTCGTAGCACATGATATAGATGGTGGTACACATGTTTTATCCCAATTCTTCCATTAAGATAGAGTAGCAATATGAAAACCATAAGATTATTCATATATAAGAAATAGCTATTTCAAAACCTCATTACACACATAATTAGGATAATTCTATTCCACATAGTGGAGCCACTATTATTCATGAGAATGATTGTCTTATGGCTCTCAAATGTGATATTTCATAAAGCAAAAATGCAATAAATATATATATGAAGAAGTTTGTTGTTAAAAATTTGGTTAAATATCTTCAAAATTTCAAAAATTTAACTGTTATACTTATTTCATTTAGTAGAATAACCAAATCAATATAAGTGGTAAAGTAAGGTGTAACTAAAGTAATTTATTTAATCGTTATTGTTGTAGTAATAAAAATATATAACGAGAATTATGGTAGTAGTTTCTCACATAGTTGGTATGTCCTTGCCTTGCCCTTTTTATAACCTTATTGGTTATCTTAACTAACTTATTGTCATCATCAAATGCAAGAGGATTATAGTTATCATTATAATTTCCCTTTAATTTATTGATCTTGAGATCATGTAAAACTTGGTTCTCGTATATCTATGTTGACATGGCACATAATCATACTTAATCATCTTCTCATTCACATTCATTTTGATTGCGTATAGTAATTTCTTCATACTACGTGTATTTGGGAAATTGAATATCTACTTTTATGATAATCAATGCAATACTCGTCTTAACTCATTTGTGGAATCAAAAGTCTACTTTGTTATTTTTCACTAACAACCCAAAATAATTAGAAAATTTTGATGAAACAAAATATGATTATCTTCCTAAATACATTGTTCATATATGTTGCTAGAGCATTCTTGATATTTAAATTTTGATCATTTCCATTTACATATTTGACTCAAAAACAAGTGAATTGGTGATTGCTAATAAATCCTTCTAATTCACAATAATTATAAACAAACAATCTCATTTTTCTAATAGTGGTCTCTTAATCAATGTTTCTATCAATATGCCTAAAAATGAATTGGTTGTTATAAAGAAAATAAAATACATCTTTCGTTTATATATACGAAACATTGTTTCTTAATATTGCCTCGGATCCAATTGGTAACTAATAATTGGTAAGTTTAATGGAACTTGATTAATGGAAACACTAATTCTATTTCTTAGACATATGTTTGGCTAAATTATATGGGATATTTTTATGCATATAAGAAGTTAGACGTGTGTTTCTATGGTTATCTCTAAAAAAATGCAAGTATAGATGTTGTATACCATAATTATGCAAGGAAAGTTTTTAAGATATTGTAAAAAACGCAGTATGTTTTATGTGAAATGGAACTATTTTTTCTATTTAAATTGAAACAACTTAAAAACATAATTTTATATATACTTTTGAGAAATCGTGGAAGTCATTTGAAATTTAACTTTTCCCATAGAGGAACAGATCATGGAAAAGATATATTCAAGTTTGTAAATTGTCGTTTAACCCTTTCTTAGAATAGAAGAAAATGAGGGGAAAATGTTTTCAACTTAGAGGTCACAGTTCATTATGGAATACAACAATTGTTAGATAGCATTGTGTAATATAAATTCATGTCGTATAAAGACATGAATTTTGCTTGTTAACTAATTTTGCAAATATAATAAATAATTACAATAAAAAAACTTAGTTGGTAGTTCAAGTTAGATTGCTAATATGTAATAATAGGTTTGCGAGTTTACATCACTTGATATGAGTGAAATTAATTTGAAGTCAAAATAATGGAGTAGCTAGTGTTACCCATAAATTATATTGTAACATGCTCCAAATCAGTTTTCTATTGGAGATCGATAACCTAACAGTACTTGTGTTACAAAACCAAATACTTCAGTGGGAAGAGAAACCACTATATTTTCTTTTTACACCTACACAATAATTTCAAAAGGCCTTCTACTAATACCCAGACAAATGACTCCAACCAGATCATGATGTTTAAATGTATGTACACATTGTCATTGTCTGTAAATGTTCCAAATACAAAGAAAAGTCATTATGTAATATGATACCGCACATGCATAGCACAAACATGGCTCTATCTCAGAAAGCAACATATAAGAGGATCCTTTTCATAGCAAGAAGTCAATCATAAATAAATTTGCAGGAATTTGATTTTGTAAGGTGCAATCCTTGTTCTGGTTGCAATAAAAACTTACAAACATATAGGTGAAGAGGGGACCATGTACCTGACATATTCTTCACAATGTAATCTAACAAGAGACCACATGGAAGTATAGCTACAACGCATGCCATCCTGGATCAGTAAATTGACTAATGCAACAAGGCAAGAAGCGGGATGAGAAGTCTGTAAATGATGGCTAATAGAAAATCACCTACAGGAGGTAGTATGAATAGAGTCATTTTTTAGTGGGATAAGGCTCTTTAGGTAATTGAAAAAAATTGTAAGCCAGTGGTAGAAGTGTCACAAGAAAATTATGGGGTTACCTGAAATAAAGGAGATGTCTAATGATATTAGGGATTTGAATATATTTTTGTAGAAGAAAATGAAAAATCTTGTCGCTTCCATTGTTCAAGGAAAGAAAGTTGGGGAACAACTACCAACAATTAGATTGAATTTCCAAAAAAACAATCTCACTAATCTGTGTGAGACGAAACCCTAGCATATTCTAGAAACATAGAGAAAATAGTTGTACCACACTCTTCCACACCCTAAGAGCCTCCATGGAAGTTGATGCAATGCAAACTACAATGATATAGGATTGCATATGGATCCAAATTCTGTTAAGTTTCTTCATAATCCTTTAAGTGTCGACCTCTTCTGACTTGGCACCTCCATTGGAGCACAAAAACTTGTGGCAATGAAGTTGCCAACATGCAATGTTCCAGTATCCACCGTGATGGTCCTTTGCCTCATTATCATATTTTTATCTTCAGTAGACTAAAAAAATTAAGGGAGGTGATGCGGAAGGGAAGTGCGGTACACACCTGACAAAAAAATCTAGGATTTCATAAATTATGAGGACACAGTGAGGAAGCTCAATTGTATTGTGGAATTAGGAGGGACAAAGATGACACAATTAGGAGGAGAGGGGGGTGAAGTCCAATTATTTCACAGAATTAAGAGGGGACAGAGATGAGTATTGGTGCTTAGTAGTGTAGAATAGTAGATTATAAGATATTCGCGATGATATATTGATGATGTATCTATGGTTTGAAATATAATGCATGATTATCTGCACATTCCTATCTTAACTATAAAAATATACAAGATATTCATAAGGTACTTTTGTTTTCCCAGTAATCCTTGTAAGGACATCATTGCAACATGTTTTGAAATACAATTATGGTCACCATATAATTTTTTTGGATAACAAACACTTAAAGACACAAAAACCCCCATTTATTTATATTTGTTTGTGAAAGGCCAAAAGTTATTATACCATACTATTAGATTAGAATGGAATTGTGAAATACTGTAATAACTCCCTTCCCCTATTATCCCCTATTCAGGCGGACCGAGAGGTCAAGGGCCATTACATTTATTACATGATTGAAGGCTTAGCAAATAACCAGATATAATTAATAAATTTTCACGATATAGAAATGAGTTTGTACAAGATTAACTTTCCACAAAGGAATTACATAGTATAGTTTTCAAAAAAAATTGCAACATGAAATAAAACTAACTAAATTTTCTAGAGATTACATTTTTGCCTGTTTCTTTGTGTGCCTTCTTTTCCTGGATATCCATTTTCATCTTACTTGTAGAATAGTAGATTATCCTGAAATGGAGTGAAATAAAAGTACGGTCAGTATAACAAGCTATACTATATGTGAGGGGAACAAAAATAACCACAACAATTATTGTTACAAAAACAAAATTTATCATTTTGTTCATTACTTCTCAACTCATTTTTACTCAACCTCTAGTATACCCTCTCTTAGGGTTTTGTCCATGCAGTGGAATTTAGGCCACCTCTCAATCTGGAGCTAGGTGCCTTATTGGCCACCTCTCAATCTGGAGCTAGGTGCCGTGTAGCTCTTTCCAATCTGGGGCATGACCTCTTACGATCTTCCCAATTTGGGGACTAGTCTGACCTTCCCAGTCTGGATCATGCTCGTTAGTCATCATCATCACGACTTTTCATTTCATTTCATTCCATGCGGGGTTTGAGGAAGTTATAAGCATAAATTGTGATAACCATAATGACTTTATAGATTGCAAGAATTAAATAAACATGCAAGCATTTAATTTCAAACAATCTGGAAAAGTCTGACAAAAATGTCGTGATACTAATGTGGTTAGTCTTACGTGTAAACACATACCTATTTTAGAAATAAATTGTTGTCCAAGCTAGATAAATCAGGAATAACCAAACAAGCAACCAAGCAATTTTCTTGAAAGTTAAAGCATAACACCCATGTTTCATTATTTTATCCATAATCTATCATTAAGACTGCCTTTGGGTCCAAGTTAGAGTTTTATTAAGGTTTTGGCTTCCGAAAACCTAATTATTACTTTTCATGTCCTTTGAGTTCACAAACCCTAATCTTATCATTAATTGTACTTTTAATATCAAGGAAATCCCATTTCATCAAATTATGGTTTGCTAAGTTCACATATGTTCCAAGTTGCTCGTTTTATCAATAAAAGATCAATATTTCATTATCAATATCAATTGGTCACCTTAGTATCATCAAAACCTAAAACATAGGGTTCTTATACATCTAACACATTAAAGTTAACAACTTTAGATACTTTTCTAACTAGAAGAAAATTTAGGCAGTGCACATATTTTTATTGTACTCCTTACATTTTTTTGAGAAAAAACATATATTACATGCCTTTATCCAATTATCATGTTATTTACTAGGATTTTTACAAAATTGAATACCAACTGACCAATCACATCATGCCACGTTGGCAACTGGCCAACTTAGCAAAAGGGCCACAGGACCAGGGTTGAGCCAATGGGCTCTCGCCATCTCGGCGCCCCACACCCGCATGGAAGAGCTCAAGCGAAATGTCCAAAGAGACCAAAAGGCCCACATATCTCTCATGAACAGAAAGGGTCAAAGAGGGAAATTCTAGAAGGATTTTCTCTCTCCTTCATCCCTAGTCTTGCGAGTAGAGACAATGCAGTCGAGTTAACCCCAAGGTAGACTTTGGACGTCAGGGCCTAGAAGTAGCAAGCAAATGTAGGGTGATCTTCACAAATACTTGTCGAACTCAATCATCACCTCTGATTTCTTGGTGGAGGTGATGAAGAAAAGGCTAAGGCGGTGGTTTCTTTGTCGGAGAAGGTGCTACAAACGGGGTTGTAGAAGGGGATTATCTAGGGAATTGATGGTGAGGGAGGTCTCTCATAGGTCTTTTAGTCCTGTGGGTGGATGTAGAGGGGAAATCCATGTCTTTATATAGACTTGCCCTCTCAAGATACTTGTCACATAGATTTGGTTTATAGATAATTGGGGAAACCCTCATTTCTCCTCGAGGCAGGGTCATCCATGGATGGTTGCATCCGGATTGATCTCTCTGATGCAATGGGAAAGGCATTAAGTGAAGAGATGGTTGGGGAAGAGAGAACGAGAGTCCATGCTTTTACTGTTATGAAGTTTCCATATTGGTTTCAAGCCAGAAGACAACTTTTTAACCATCTGATCCTAATATAAGGGTCAACAACATGTTTTCCAATCCAAGTATAGTTCTGATGTGAAAAGAAATCCTGACATTTAATGTAAAATCCAATTAACCCATCCACTTTATGGATTTTTGTAAAATCTGTATCATTCTCATCTTAAATCCTTTTTCTCACAAAATTTAAGGGAAAGTCTATAATGACTTTATCTAGATGTGAGCAAAGATTGGGATCAAAATTTGAAAATGAAAGGGACTTTATTCATATGCAAGTCTTCCTCTAACATCATGCATTTAAGCCATTAAAACTAATCTTTTTCTCTTTCTTTCTTTTCCATTTTCTTTATTTTGTCTATTCTTTCAATAGAAACCATATGCAGATGAAAACTAATTAATGGTGACCATCCATGTCACTTTCTAGAGGATTCCACACAAATCTCTCAAGTACACATAGTTATTATCTATTTTCTTTGCTTTTTGCTTATTATGGGATTTTCTTCTCTCCCTTTTTCCTTTTATCCTTAATTAGAATAACAACAAAATAAAATCATGAAATCCATCATCCAGGGGAAATTTGCAAAGAAAACCATTCTTTAAAATAAAGCACAAAAATTTCCAACATGTCTCTTTTACTTGAGTAATAGGATTTCAAGTATATAAATAACAAGTGAACCTCTTATAAGAATTTTGTCCTCAAAATTTGACTGATCAAAGAAACAAATCAAAATAAGACTTTTCCATGTCCTCCTTTAGCTGCCATATGGCTTCATCCTCACCATGGTGCTGGCAAAGAACATTCACCATCTCTATCTTTTTATTCTTGATCTCTTTCACCTTGGTATCCAATACCCTCATAGGTGACTTAGGGTATGTCATCCTCACTTGGATTTCAATAGGTTCAATGCTAAGCACATGGCTCTGATTGTCACATAGCTCTTTAGATTGGACACATGGAACACATCATACATCATACTACCTTGAGGGTGTAAGGCTAAATAATAAGAAACTTCACCAATCCATTCTAGCATTTCATATGGAACCATGTAATGGGGACTCAACTTTCCTCTATTCTTAGCTATAGCTCCAAGGGGTCAAATTTTTAGAAACACAAGTTCACCCACAGTTAAGTACAAGTCCATGCACTTCACATCAACATACAACTTATGTCGATCTTGGGCTCACTTTAGCCTTTGCATGATCAAAGCAACTTTATCAGCACTCAAATGCAGTTATTCTGACCTTAGCAAGGTCCTCTCACTAACATCATCCCAGTGAAGTGGTGATCGACACAACCTCCCATAAAGATCTTCATACAGAGGAATCTCGATACTGGTATGGTAATTATTATTATGAGCAAACTCATCTAGGGCAATTACTTCTCCCATGATCTACCCCAATCGAGCACACATGCTCTCAAAAGGCATTCTGAGGTATGGATCATTCTTTCTGACTGTCCATCAGTCTGGAGGTGGTAGGTAGTGATAAATTTCAATCTCGTGTCATGTTCCTCATGCACTTGCTTCCACAACTAGAGGTCACCACCGAAGATTATTCAACCAGAAACATCATGCAATCAAACTATCTTTCTAATATATATTTTAGCTAGGTCTGCCACCTTGGCAGTGATATTTAATACAAGGACACGTGTTAACTTGGTTAGGCAACCCACCACAACCCATATTGCATCATGACCTTTCTTTTCCTTGGGGAGATCCAACACAAAGTCCATGATGATCTGCTCCCATTTCCACTCTGGAATCTAAATGGATTGCAGTAATCCACCTGGTCACTGGTGTTCATCCTTCACCATCTGGCACGTGAGACAACTAGACACATATACTGATATGTCTCTCTTCATTCTAGGCCACCAAAAATAGTTTTGCAAGTCCTCAAACATTTTGGTAGTGTCGGGGTGCATCGTATACTTAGAACCATTAGCTTCTTGCAAGATACTAGTCTTCAAGGAAAAATATTCAGGAAACTAAATACAACTCTCATATCAGATTCCACAATTGACAGCTATCAAGGCATGTGTCTGAGGTATCTCCCTCAAAACTTTCATCTTGTCAAGCTTTGGGCTGGCTAATTGGGCAACAACCAACTCAGTCAATAGGTTTGGTTTTATTTCAATGTTAGCCACACAGATTTGGTCTTCTAATGGCTGTGGATTCCACCTAGAAAACTCTTCCAGTTCTCTCCACTAGGTAGACAGGACAACTGCACACCTGATCTGTTTATGACTAAGAGGATCTTCTACTACATTAGCTTTTTCTGAGTGGTAGGTGATTGTGAAATCATAGTCTTTCATATACTCCATCCATCATCTTTGTCTCAGGTTTAGGACCTTCTAAGTCATGAGGTACCTTAATCTTTGATGGTTAATGAAGATTTCAAAAGTATCTTCATAAAGATAGTGTCACCAGATCTTCAAGGCATGAACAATCACACCCAATTCTAAATCATGTGTTTTGTAGTTCACTTCATTTGACTTGAGATGTTTGGAGGTATAAGCAACAACATGTATATTTTTCTCTAGAACACATCCAAGAACCATCTTCGATGTGTCCGTGAAGATTAGAAATCCTTCATCTCAATTAATTCTAGGTCATCTAACTGGCTTGTTAATTACAAGCTGGGTCAAAAGGTCAGGCTTGGTTTACTTTTATTAGAACCTCAATGCTGGCATCCAATATTTTGATCACCAGATCCGGTCGTACAACCATAGAATTCAAATCCCACTTTATAACATTATCCTCATTTGAAATTTCCAATTTGGCGATCACCTTTCCCACCTAGGTTTTCCAACCATTTATCCAAAATCTTCTCATAAGGGTGTGGTAATACCTCAAATCCTCAATTATGGTCATATGAATTCCACTTCTAATATGGCATGTGTCTGTCTCATCTTTCACACCCATAACAAGATGAAATAAGCATTTGGCTGCAGTCCAAATACAAAGTTCATCCCATTCTAAGAGTAGAGACAGTGCCTCACATATTGCCATTTTTAATTCCATATTTAGGTTGAATCCTTCTCAACAAGACTCTGAACCATACATGCTTATATTTCTTAAACTCAAAATCTCTCACTCTAGGGTTTATGCAATTTCATTATTAATTGGATTCTTATATCTTTTCTCATTAGCCTTAGTCATCTCCTCAAAGTCTTTAGGTTGCCAATACTTTTGGAGTGATCTCATCCTTATGCATCTAAGAAGTGACTCTCACATTTACCCCTTGGGCCATATGAACTCATGAAGGTGGCCAACCTCCTAACCCATGGACCTTGGGAAAACATAGTTGTTACCTCCTGACCATTTGGACTTGTGCATTCAGGGCACAATCAACTCCTACTCCCTTCAGTGTTATCCCTTCTTGACCTTAGGATTGGCTTAGGGTTGTATTGAGATGTCATAATTTCATTTTATTTCTACCCACATTTTTCTTGCAATTTGTCTAACATTATTCGAGCACATTATATACTTCAAAATTCTTCCACCCAAAATTCCTTCATCTCTTAGGGCACACACAATTTTTTGTCTATTTTTTTTATTGGGTTCATGGTGACCTACTCTTCTGGTCCGGGTCATGTTCTATCAGTCACTCCCTTGGTGACTTTTCCTCATGTCCCAAAGAGATGGGATACATGGGTGTAATGAATAATATTTAGTAAATGTGTCGTTATGCTTCCTGCACTGTATCTCTTATGTTTTAGGTGACTTTTAGTGTTACCATAACTTATTTGTGAACCCACACTTTAGGGAAGTCCCCTATACAAGAACAAGATAAAACTAATACTTAGCAGTATTTAAAGATCACACAAAAGCATACTTGAATCTAGGGTAGGCATACATCCTATCATTCCATCCAAGCATTTTCTTCCTGGGAGTTACTATACCATGTGAATTATAATTCAAGAATTGGATCACTATCAAAATCTTAATTTATAGTTTGGTTACATGATCTGAAACTTCATATTACTCATGCTAAGGACTATATGGTTTCACTGAGCCATACATTCTCTAGTATAAGGTGTACTGCTACTTTTTAAAGATAGACACTTCCTAGAATAGGTTTTAATTGGTCTGAGCTCCCTTATCATCAATGGTGAAAACTTGTACCTGTCGGCATTCTGCAATTACTAGGACTACCCCTGTGGTGATGTAGTCACTGCCTGAGTTACTATTGGGCTTGTTCCTTGAGGGTCAGGGAGAGGACAGTTACTGTAACATCCCTGACCTGGGTTATGAGCTAACCCTAGGTGTTTTGCTTAATTATGTAATTAAGATACTTGTGATTATCTTGTGGTATGTAATTAAAGCTCCTGAGGAACTTATGTTTACATTTCTGTCCTTTTTAAACAATGTTTTAGTATTGTTTTGTAATACATGGACCTATGTGCAAATTACCCAATTAGAAGGATTAACTTGCAATTTACACATGTTAATATGTTCCTTTAGTGTTGATACATCATAAGAGTGAATGTGATGAAGTGTGATTGATTCCCCAAGCTTGGGCACTAAGATGCAGCTTGTGGAGCAATCCTTGTGACTAAAACCCTAATTTTGGTGTAAGATGCAATTTACCCAAAATGTGGGGTGCAACTTGTAAAATACACTTTCTAATATATCTTTTATGACTCTTGGCATCATTTAGAGTAAAAATGATGAAGAGGGCGTTTCAATTGAATAATCATATAATAAGGAACACCTTTGAAAGTAAAACACCAAGTTGTAAGTAAGAAGACCCTTATATATGTGCACCTTAGTGATAAGTTGACCTTCCTTGCCTTTAGTTTTTGGTCTTAGAAGGAGTTTTGCCTTAGAAATGAGGAGGAGGGACCTGCCTAGAAGAAAGGAGGGACCTAGATGAGAATAAGAGAAATAGTTATCATTATCATGGAAATACCCCCTAAGGTATATAGTCATCTATCCTTTACAACTAAACGATCGTTTCCTTCCTTCCTTCACTTATCACCTTGCTTGGACTGACTAAGGAAGAGCTTTGGAGCTCTGTATAAGAGGAGAATGACCAAGGAGAATCTAGGTAAGCTTGGGTCATCTTCTTGCTCAAATTCATGGAGGAAAGTGGATTACAAGGTTGGTTTCATGGTTATCTTACTTAGTTCTTTCTTTCTAGCTGATCTTTCCCAACCTTTTCTTGGATCAACACCTTTGGCCGACCTATGGACCTCAAGACACCATTAAAGGCTTGAAGCTTGGAAGCTTGGAGCTCAAGGAACGACCTTAAGGCGGGTTTTATATCTCTAAACCTCTTGCTTTCTTATACATATACTTGTTCGTGCATGTAGTAGTTAGTTCTTCTTCTTCCCCATCTTTCTTTGCTTTCTTGCAAGAAAATCCGTGAAGTAACCTACCTGTTTTGAGGTTGAAGATGATGGGCGTTATTTCCTAGGTAACTTTACCAAATGATCTTGGACCCTTTGGTCTAAACGGTTTGCAAACCGTTTGAAATCAAACGGTCTCAAGACTATTTGATCTCATGCGGTCTTGCAAGACCGTTTGGGACCAAACGGTCTCAAGACCGTTTGGAAAGTTTGACCAAGGGAAGACCATTTAGAGGTCTGCTGTACATATGTTGAATTAAACATCTACCAAGAATTGTAACCTAATTGCAAACCAATCATAAGTTGAAGGCACCTCAACCCTCTAAACCCTAATCGGGTGAAATTGTTGATTTCAATGACCAGTTTGGGTGAACTTTGGGTTGAAGGGCCCAAATGATCTCAAGACCATTTGGGGGTTCACTCAAACGGTCTCAAGACCGTTTGGTGACTAGGCAAGACCGTTTGGAGGTCTAGGGTTAAGATAATTTGATTAATTGAGGGTCCAATCACAGTAGGTTAATGAATTGATTAAAAGTGCTGATTTTAGACCTAATTAGGGTTCAACCTTCATCAACTTGACTTAGATTTTGATCAAACTTTGGGAAAATGGTCTCAAGACCGTTTGGAGGATGTCCAAACGATCTCAAGACCGTTTGGGCCAAGTTTGGACCCAATTCAGTGCCAATTGATAGGTTCAACTTCAATTAGATTCATGATTATCAATGTTGATGGTTAATTGATTACAAACCCTAATTCAATCGGTTTCAACCCTAATTGGCTAGCAAATTAAGGGTCAATTGAGTGTTCAATTGGTTAAGGATAACCCTAATTTTCTCAATTGATAAGTGATTAGCAAGGATGTTTCAATTGAAGGCTTCAACATGGAAAACCCTAATCGAGTACAACCTTTGAATCACCTTTGAGGTCCATGCGGTTTGGAGCCCATTTGGACCAAACGGTCTGAAGACCATTTGAATCCAAACAGTCTCAAGACCTTTTGGGGCCAAACGGTCTCAAGACCATTTGGGCTCAAACGATCTTAAGGTCGTTTAGATCCAATCGATGTCAAGGTCGCATAGCTTCATGCGGTTTCAAGGTCGCATAGCTTCAAACGGTTTCAAAGTCAACTCTTTCAAACGGTCAACGCACTCATGCAGTCTTGGAGGTCATGTGGTCTTGGAGTCAAAGTGACCAAACGGTCAACGCCCCCAAACGGTCTTAGGACTGTTTGGAGGTTGAAGTGTGTAATCGTTTGGGGATCTTTAGGGCTGTGATTGCTTAGTAGTTTGAAGGTTTAATTGGTTCAATGGTGGTCTAATCCAAACCCTAATGATACCTAAAGACATTAAGGGGCTAAGTGATTAATAGATTGACCCATGATGTGAATTAATGGTGTACTTTACCAATGTTCTCTTGAAGGGTTCAAGTAGATGACACCCTTGTTTAATCAAACCCTAATAATCATAATAGTGGTGACATGGCTTATGTTAATCAAAGTTGATTTGACCTAATCTAATCTAGAGTGATGTAAACATCATCTAGTAGTAAGAGGAGAGAGAAGACTCCTAATATGAATAAGAATCAAGTAACCTACCTTTAATATGTAAGAATGTACATGATTAGGGTATGATCCACCTATGTGAGATCATGAGAACCCTAATTATGATGATTAATCTTAACTTAATTTGAGGGCATCAATGATGATAATTTCATACATGGTGATTCTATGAGCTCAATTCACTATGAAGTGAATAGTAAACCCTAATTCTAGGGTAATAACATGTAATGTGAATAGTAACCCCTAATTGAGGGTGATGTGTTGAAATGTACAACAAACCCTAATTCCAAGTTATGCTTTTAAACAGGAATCTTCATGATTAAAGTATGAGATGAGGAATCATTATTCGTAATCATAATGAAAGGGTTTGAATAACCCTAATTAATGTAAATAAGGGAACCTAGCCTTAGTGAAGGCATGAAGGTACAACCCAATTGAAAGGTTAATTCTGCTTTATAAATTGAGTGATTTGGATATGAAATGTTTATTGTTATCAATTGAATTAACCATGCAGATTCTTATAAAAGGATGATCATATCCAGGTAATGGTTATGATATCATATTCATTGAAAGCATTTTATTAGCTTTATGAATAATGACATATCATGATTATTTAGTAAGTGGCATCATATGAGATTGAAAGGGCTGTAAGAGCCATGAGTAACATCAAGGTCATGCTGATTAGATGACTTATGATCAGATGATTAAGAATTGATGCTCATATGATAACTGATGTGAGTTAGACTTGATACATTTAGTATTCTTATTATATAGCAGTGCTTTAATAGTTAAATGCTTGGAAACATGCTTGATGTTAAAAGAATGCTACAATGTACCTAACTAATCAAGTATAATCATATCACGTAGAGCCCTGATCATAGATCCATCATTATCAGAAGCTAAATGATGGTGAAACAGGTTTTCCTAAGGGAACTCCTGGATCATATACTTTTGAGTATATGGGGGAATATGGATGTGAATACCCTTACATCCTAGTATAGGAATTGATGTAGATGTATCTTAATCTATCAACCCTTCACTATGTGTTTATGCCGGGGTGATGTATCACTATTCTCCTGAGGGAATCTTTGAATGCCGCATCGATGAGAGATAAATAAGAGGTCTTTCACTGGCGAAGAGTGTACAGAATGCCACTGTGACTCTAATAGCGAAGTACCAGAATACCCTGGTAAGCTATAGTAGCAGAGACACTAGATGTCCTGCAAGTTGATCCTCACACTGACTAAGGAAGATGAGGTCATAAGAATTTGGCTCTTTTGATGACCTATGTATGATACTGATGTGACTTAATAGTAATCGGTTGGAGTATGAGAGGTATACCTCATCTCTGCAGGGCATAATAATGTTTGTAAAACATAATCAACCGCGTATCATATCTACTTAGGTTGAACTACGAGAAACAATGATTGATGTTACATTGTTTATAAATGTTCTAGTCAAGTAACTAGTTTGCATGTTCTTCATATTCCTTATTGACATGACTGCCTAAGTAATGTTGCTTTACTTGATATCAAATCTGTTGTTGAATGATTTAAGTTACCTTTCTTATGTTATTCCTTATATGCTATAACAAAGCTTCTGGCGAAGAGTTATAACTCTCGCTGGGACAATTATTCAAATTGTCTCACTCCGTAGGTTTCAACTTTTTAGGTGGACATCGAGGACAGAGAAACCAATCTGAGGGTGAGCAGTATCAGCAGCAGTAACACCAGGGGCAACAGTGAATCTCAGGTGGAGATACTGACTGTCAGGTCCTATAGTTAGATTGTCTTATGTCGTCTCTGTACTCTCAGGTCCTAGGAGTCAGTAGGTCTGAGATTTTTTGGCTTAAAGCCTCAAGATTTTGTATCTGGATGTATATAATCATTCGAGAGGTGATTTCACAATGATGTAAACTGTTTATCTTGTTTATGAAAAAAGAGTTTTATGGTTTACAGATCTTCCTTAAAAAGTTTTTAATTTCTAGTGATTTTCATAATTCCGCTGCCAGTTAATAAACCGCTTCCGCTTTAGTTAATCTCATTTTTCAGTGACGGGTCGTCTCAGTTTAGTGGTACCAGAGCTCTAGGTTCGCTGAGTCTACAAAGACATAGGACTTAGGACGTCGAGTCTACTCTTAGTGTTATCCAGTATATCTAATAGTGTCTTCTACTCCCCAGGAGAAGAAGATAAGTAAGGATGTGTGGACCACATGAGGAGTATGTGGTAGAAAGTAGTGTTGCTGCACCCCGAGGTGGTGCAAGGAATCCAGAAGTAGAGCAACCTGTACCTGAGCCACCTATGGAGCCACCTCAGTTTAACCCAACTGACATGGAGAACCCAGCTGTCCAGACTATGTTTGGGTAGTTTATGACTGCCATGACACATATCACAGATAGGATGCCCATGCCTGCACCTAGGGCACCTTACCAACCTGAAGGACAAGGTATTAGTAAGACATTCGAGCGACTTCGTCGTGTCGGAGCAACTGAATACTTTGGAACAGCTGACCCGCAGATGCCGATCTATGGTTAACTGAGCTTGAGAAAGCCTTCAGAATCCTGAATATCCCTGAAGCTGAGAAGGTTAGACATGCCGTCTATCTTCTCAAGGGGAGTGCTGGTCATTCGTGGACCATGGAAGAGCAGAAGAGGCCTGGTGTGGAGGTTGTGTGGGAAGTCTTCCGATGGGAATTTATCAATAGATATTTCCCTAAGACGTTCCTGGACAAGAAAATCTCTCAGTTCGAGAGGTTAAGGCAAGGTTTGATGAACATTAGCGAATATGAAGCTAAGTTCATGGAGTTGTTGCTGTTTTTTCCACATATGGCTGCTACAGATGAAGAAAGGATTAGGCGGTTCGAGAAAGGGTTGAATGCTGAGTTGACTACCCCCATATCTGCCCTAGAGAACCGGGAGAGGTTTTCTACCTTCGTTGAGTTAGTCCGAAGGATAGAAAGGTCTGTGGCAGAGAAGAGACAAACCCATAAAAGATATCTTCAGTTCCAGGGATCTTCATCCATAGACTTCAAGAAGCCTAGGTTTTCTACACCGACACCACCACCACCTAGACCTAGTGTTCAAACAAAGTGGACACTGAGTAGAGGTAGAAGATGAAGCCTACCACTACAAGGAGCTCGCAGTTCAGCATCGATGTCAGTCACAGGACCACCAAGACCACAACAACTGGAGAGAAGCTGCTACAACTGTGGGAAGGTGGGACACCTGATGAAGGACTGCAGAGCTAGGCCTGTCAGTGTGACACAGCCACAGAGGTAGAGTCAGCAAGGATCCCAAAGGAGGCAGTTTCAAGGAGTAGCTAGAGGATGTGGACAAGCGTCCCAAGCTGGATCGTCAGCATCGAATCAACCTCAGGCGACAACAAGGGTCTATGCATTGAACCCACCTAATGCAGTGATTAACCCACGGGTTGTGGCAAGTCAGATGGAGTTGTTATATTCTGATATGTCTACATCCTGTGTTGTATCTGTTTTGATTGATCCGGGTGCTACGCACTCCTTTATCACTCAAAGAGTGATTTGTAACTGCAATATGACAGTTAGTCATAGGACAGATAGCATGTTGCTTGAGACTTCGTTGAGAGGGTCTGCTGTGTTGCAGGAAGTATGCTCTCCCTACATTCTCTTCTTTTCTGATCATCGCATTCAAGTGGATCTAATACCAATTGAGATGCAAGGATTCGATATAATCCTTGGGATGGATACCTTGGAAAGGTATAGGGTTGTCTTGGATTGCAAATCCAAGCAAGCTGTGTTTGCTAATGAGAGCGACACATGGATCTTTCAAGGAGAGAGAAAGATTCTACCCACCTATCTTGTGTCAGCTATGATTGCTGAAAAACTGATGAGGCAAGGATGTTATGCATTCTTGGCCCATGTGGTAGATACTACCATGGAGAGTCCTAACCCTGATGAAGTTCCTATAGTCAGGGAATTTGAAGATGTATTTCCTAAAGAACTTCCAGGTGTGCCACCGCCTCGGGAGATTGATTTTGAAATCAATTTGATCCCAGATATACAACCTATAACACAGACACCATATAGGATGGCGCCTGCCGAGATGGAAGAACTCAAGAAACAACTGCAGGAGTTGCTTGAGAAGGGTTTTATCCGACCGAGTACTTCACCATGGGGTGCTCCGGTCCTTTTCGTTAAAAAGAAAGACGGGTCAATGCAGTTGTGCATTGATTATAGACAACTAAACAAAGTAACAATAAAGAATAAGCACCCTTTTCCGAGGATTGATGATCTCTTTGATCAGTTGCGTGGTGCAACCGTCTTCTCAAAGATAGACTTGAGGTCGGGATATCATCAACTCCGTATTAAGGATAGTGACATATCCAAGTCTGCTTTTAGGACAAGGTATGGTCACTATGAGTTTAAAGTTATGTCATTTGGACTAACTAATGCACCAGCTACATTTATGGAACTCATGAATAGAATCTTCTGACCTTTCCTTGATCAGTGCATATAGATGACATTCTGATCTATAGTAGAGATGCTCAGCAGCATGAACAACATCTTCATCAGGCTCTAACTTTGCTAAGAGAACATAAGCTATACGCTAAGTTTAGTAAGTGTGAGTTCTGGTTGCCGGAAGTATCTTTCCTTGGACATGTGGTATCTGCCTTGGGTATTCGTGTTGACCCTAAAAAGGTAGAATCTGTTCTACAGTGGGAACAACCGAAGACACTGACAGAGATCCGTAGTTTCTTAGGGTTGGTTGGCTATTACCGAAGGTTCATTAAGAACTTCAGTTCCATAGCCTTACCCCTGACTAAGTTGACCCGGAAGGATGTTCCTTTTGCCTGGAGTGACAAGTGTTAGCAATCTTTCCAGCTACTGAAGGAGAGGTTGACAAGTGCACCTGTACTTGTGCTACCTGAGCAAAGCAAAGGATACATAGTTTTCTATGATGCCTCCAAGAATGGACTCAGTTGTGTGTCGATGCAGGATAAGCAAGTGATTTCTTTTGCTTCTCGACAACTTAAGAAACACGAGGAGAATTATCCGACACATGATTTGGAGTTAGCTGTTGTGGTTCATGCCTTGAAGATATGGAGACATTATCTCTACAGAGAGACATTCTAGATTTTCACTGATCATAAGAACCTTAAGTACATCTTCTCTCAGCATGAACTTAACATGAGGAAATGTCGCTGGATGGAGTTAATCAAGGACTACGATTGTACAATTGATTACCATCCAGGGAAGGCCCATGTAGTTGCAGATGCCTTGAGTAGGAAATCAGCAACATCAACCATGGATAGAGCACAACTAAACTCTTTAGTATGCTCTAGGAGAGATATGCTTATCTCCTTAAGGCAAGACAATGTACAGTTGAAAGTGTCATTATTAGCCGGGTTGTTGGCTGAGATGCATATAAAACCTACCCTAAGAGAGCAGATTAACGAGGCACAGCAGGTTGATGCTACAGTTCAACTGATCAGATCGGAGTATGGTGAAAAGAAGCGAGACAGTTTTCATGACTCAGATGATCAAGTAGCATGTTATCATGGAAGGATGATAGTGCCAGATGTGGATAACTTAAGAAAGTTAGTCCTGGAAGAAGCTCATTCTTCGATGTATGCCATGCATCCAGAGAGCACCAAGATGTATTGAAACTTGAAAGATATGTATTGGTGGCTTGGGATGAAGAAGGATGTTGCAGAGTTTGTGATGAGGTGTCAAGTGTGTCAGTAGGTTAAAGCTGAACACCAGAAGCCTGCAGGAACAATGCAAACTTTACCCATACCACAATGGCAGTGGGATCATGTAACCATGGACTTTGTTGTTAGTCTACCCAGGAAAAATAAATGACACGATTCCATTTGGGTAATAGTTGATCGGTTGACAAAGACAGCACATTTCTTACCTGTCAAAACAACCTTTTCAGCTAAGAAGTTAGCACAACTGTATGTTGATGAGATAGTGCGACTGCATGGTGTTGCATTCACTATAGTTTCAGATAGAGGTCTTCAGTTTATGAGTCGTTTTTGGGAACAACTACATAAAGCTCTAGGCACCCAGTTAAGGTTTACTACATCCTTACATCCTCAGACTGATGGACAGTCAGAAAGGACTATATAGACCTTGGAGGACTTGTTGAGGGCATGTATTCTCCAGTTTACAGGGAGTTGGGATCTACACCTAAGCTTGATAGAGTTTTCCTATAAAAATAGCTATCAACATAGCATTGACATGGCACCTTATGAGGCTTTGTATGGTAGACGTTGTAGATCACCCTTGTGTTGGTATGAGACTGGTGAACATCAATTGTTAGGTCCTGATCTTGTGCAGCAGACCATAGAGAAGATTAAAGTAATACAACAACAGATTAAGACTGCGCAGGATAGGCAGAAGTCATATGCTGATAGATGTCGTAGACCCTTAGAATTCCAGGTTGCAGATAGAGTGTACCTCAAGGTTTCGCCTTGGAAGGGAGTTCTGAGATTTGGAAGGAAAGGGAAGTTAGCTCCTAGATTTATGGGACCTTATGCAATCACTAAACAGATTGGAAAGGTAGCCTATAGACTAGAGTTGCCACCAGAGTTACAGAGGTTACACCCTGTGTTTCACATTTCTATGCTCAGGAAATGTCACCTTGAAACCGAGTCAGTTCTACAACCTATGGAAATAGAATTGAATGATGATATAACTTATGAGGAAGGACCAGTGTCAATTTTGATAACAAAATTAAAAAGCTAAAGAAGAAAGATATAAGTCTTTAGAAAGTCCTCTAGAATCACCATGGTGTTGAAGAAGCCACATGGGAACTAGAGGAAAAGAGATGAGAAGGAAATACCCTGCTCTTTTATCTTAATATGTTTTGTTGATTTTGGGGACGAAATCCTTATAAGGGGTGGATAATTTGTAACATCCCTGACCTGGGTTATGAGCTAACCCTAGGTGTTTTGCTTAATTATGTAATTAAGATACTTGTGGTGATCTTGTGGTGTGTAATTAAAGCTCCTGAGGAACATATGTTTACATTTCTGTCCTTTTTAAACAATGTTTTAGTATTGTTTTGTAATACAGGGACCTATGTGCAAATTACCCAATTAGAAGGATTAACTTGCAATTTACACATGTTAATATGTTCCTTTAGTGTTGAGACATCATAAGAGTGAATGTGATGAAGTGTGATTGATTCCCCAAGCTTGGGCACTAAGATGCAGCTCGTGGAGCAATCCTTGTGCCTAAAACCCTAATTTTGGTGTAAGATGCAATTTACCCAAAATGTGGGGTGAAAATTGTAAAATACACTTTCTAATATATTTTTTATGACTCTTGGCATCATTTAGAGTAAAAATTATGAAGAGGGCGCTTCAATTGAATAATCATATAATAAGGAACACCTTTGAAAGTAAAACACCAAGTTGTAAGTAAGAAGACCCTTATATATGTGCACCTTAGTGATAAGTTGACCTTCCTTGCCTTTAGTTTTTGGTCTTAGAAGGAGTTTTTCCATATAAATGAGGAGGAGGGACCAACCTAGAAGAAAAGGAGGGACCTAGATGAGAATAAGAGAAATAGTTATCATTATCATGGAAATACCCCCTAAGGTATATAGTCATCTATCCTTTACAACTAAATGATCATTTCCTTCCTTCCTTCACTTATCACCTTGCTTGGACCGACTAAGGCAGAGATTTGGAGCTCTGGAGCAGAGGAGAACGACCAAGGAGAAGCTAGGTATGCTTGGGTCATCTTCTTGCTCAAATTCATGGAGGAAAGTGGATTACAAGGTTGGTTTCATGGTTATCTTACTTAGTTCTTTCTTTCCAGTTGATCTTTCCCAACCTTTTCTTGGAGAAACACCTTTGGCTGACCTGTGGAGCTCAAGATGCCATTAAAGGCTTGAAGATTGGAAGCTTGGAGCTCAAGGAACGACCTTAAGGCGGATTTTATATCTCTAAACCTTTTGCTTTCTTATATATATATACTTGTTCTTGCATGTAGTAGTTAGTTCTTCTTCTTCCCCATCTTTCTTTACTTTCTTGCAAGCAAATCCATGAAGTAACCAACCTATTTTGAGGTTGAAGATGATGAGAATGATTTCTTAGGTAAATTTACCAAACGACCTTGGACCCTTTGGTCTAAACGGTTTGCAAACCGTTTGAAATCAAACGGTCTCAAGACCGTTTGATCTCATGCGGTCTTGCAAGACCGTTTGGGACCAAACGGTCTCAAGACCGTTTGGCACCAAACGGTCTCAAGACCGTTTGGAAAGTTTGACCAAGGGAAGACCATTTAGAGGTCTTCTATACATATGTTGAATTAAACATCTACAAAGAATTGTAACCTAATTGCAAACCAATCATAAGTTGAAGGCACCTCAACCCTCTAAACCCTAATCGGGTGAAATTGCTGATTTCAATGACCAATTTGGGTGAACTTTGGGTTGAAGGGCCCAAACGGTCTCAAGACCATTTGGGGGTTCACTCAAACGGTCTCAAGACCGTTTGGTGACTACCAAAGACTGTTTGGAGGTCTAGGGTTAAGATAATTTGATTAATTGAGGGTCCAATCACAGTAGGTTAATGAATTGATTAAAAGTGCTGATTTTAGTCCTAATTATGGTTCAACCTTCATCAACATGACTTAGATTTTGATCAAACTTTGGGAAAACGGTCTCAAGACCGTTTGGAGGATGTCCAAACAATCTCAAGACCGTTTGGGCCAAGTTTGGACCCAATTGAGTGCCAATTGATAGGTTCGACTTCAATTAGACTCATGATTATCAATGTTGACGGTTAATTGATTACAAACCCTAATTCAATTGGTTTCAACCCTAATTGGCTAGAAAATTAAGGGTCAATTGAGTGTTCAATTGGTTAAGGATAACCCTATTTTTCACAATTGATAAGTGATTAGCAAGGATGTGGCCAATTGAAGGCTTCAACATGGAAAACCCTAATCGAGTACAACCTTTGAATCACCTTTGAGGTCCATGCAGTTTTGAGCCCATTTGGACCAAACGGTCTCAAGACCATTTGGGCTCAAATGATCTCAAGGTCGTTTAGATCCAATCGATCTCAAGGTCGCATAGCTTCATGCGGTTTCAAGGTCGCATAGCTTCAAACGGTTTCAAAGTCAACTCTTTCAAACAGTCAACGCACTCATGCGGTCTTGGAGGTCATGCGGTCTTGGAGTCAAAGTGACCAAACGGTCAACGCCCCCAAATGGTCTTAGGACCGTTTGGAGGTTGAAGTGTGTAATCGTTTGGGGATCTTTAGGGATGTGATTTCTTAGTAGTTTGAAGTTTTAATTGGTTCAATGGTGGTCTAATCCAAACCCTAATGATACCTAAAGACATTAATGGGATAAGTGATTAATATATTGACCCATGATGTGAATTAATGGTGTACTTTACCAATGTACCCTTGAAGGGTTCAAGTAGATGACACCCTTATTTAATCAAACCCTAATAATCATAATAGTGGTGACATGGCTTATGTTAATCAAAGTTGATTTGACTTAATCTAATCTAGAGTGATGTAAACATCATCTAGTAGTAAGAGGAGAGAGAATACTCCTAATATGAATAAGAATCAAGTAACCTACCTTCAATATGTAAGAATGTACATGATTAGGGTATGATCCACCTATGTGAGATCATGAAAACCCTAATTATGATGTTTAATGAATCTTAACCTAATTTGAGGGCATCAATGATGATTATTTCATACATGATGATGCTATGAGCTCAATTCACTATGAAGTGAATAGTAAACCGTAATTCTAGGTTAATAACATGTAATGTGAATAGTAAACCCTAATTGAGGGTGATGTGTTGAAATCTACAACAAACCCTAATTCCAGGTTATGCTTTTAAATAGGAATCTTCATGATTAAAGTATGAGATGAGGAATCATTATTCCTAATCATAATGAAAGGGGTTGAATAACCCTAATTAATGTAAATAAGGGTGTTGGGTTTTTGGGGAGACAGAGAAGGCAGCGGAAACAAAAATTTTCTCCCCAACCCATACCGAGGAAACGCGTCAACGTCTATATAATAGGAAAGGATGGTTTGTGGAATCATACCTTGTCCCGAGGCTTGCTCGGCGACAATACCTCGCGCAATGCGCGGTCTTCAACTCCGGTCTTGGACGGCGTCTGTGCAACTCCTGGTCACACCGGGACTGACGACTCCTCCTCCTACCGGACTGTCGGATGACAGTTGTCCTCCTGAGCGGCAGTGTCCTCCTGCCTCTGTAGTAGTCCACACGAACCACCTGGAACTCCACTCTCCTTGTCCCACAAGGAAGTGGAAGGAGTCGCACCCTCCTGTTGACGTACTAGTCGCTAACACACTCTCCTGCTACCAGTTCCAACTGCAGTTGTCCTTCCCTTGCTGCACCTCCCTTTTGCGGGAAGCACTTGCTCGGGATCTCTCACGGTTACCAAAACCAGAGAGAACGACAACTTCGCAAAGCAACCGGCTTGCATTGAGTTGTACTTTGAGAAGCCCCCAATACCCCTATATATATAGGCGGGTCATGGGACAGGGTTCTCTGTGCCCAGAAATATGGGACTAAAGCAGGAGTAGAAGGGTTCGAGAATTTTCCACAAAAAGCAACCGGTTCGCAACTTGAAATTATCGGTTCACAACTGAACCGATCGGTTCGGCCATTGAGCCGATTGGTTGGACCTGAGCCGATCGCTTGGGGCACTCCAACCGATCGGTTGGTGCCCTGAACTGATCGGTTCATAGTCCTAATCTGGCTCAAAAAGACTTTCCTTGTTTCGTTCCCAATTGGTATCGAATTCCAATGTTATTCCCAATCGAATTGGGCAATTTGAAACCAAAGGAAAATTCTTGCCGACATGACTTTTCCCAACTGGTCGGTTGCACCAGTTGAGCCGATCGGTTCAACCCTTGAACCGGTCGTTTCAACCTGGGCATGAGCTGATCGTCCTAGACACTCCATCCGACCGGTTCAGCAACCTCAGCCGACCGGTTCATCACATGAATCGATCGGTTGGGAGCACAGGTTGGGCAAAATCAGTCAATTGCGATTTCAATCAATCTGATACTCCAATCAATGCGTCCAACACCTTGAACCATACGATATTGAGCCATCGACTGATTGAGTGTTTAATTGAACTACTAAACTCCTTTAGTAATCAATCTAAACATTGCTTTGTGGACAAAACTCCTCTTCTAGGTTAAATCCTATGTGTGTGACCCTGCAGGTCCATTTCACATTGGCAGTGAAAGTCCATAACACTTATGACTTCACAAGCAAAGAGCGGTGCCTAGTCACACATCAGTGCTTCCCAAGTGAAAGTAGAAAGTTGGAGAACAACTTTCATCCTACAATCCGTGAATGGTGTTACAGCGAGTGTATAATTCCTTTGTCACTGATATCTCGAATGAACTCGAGGCATGGAACAGTCATCCTGTCAACGTTCATTCACTTTCTTGATCTCAGAGTAGATTGAAGGAGATATGTATGACATCAATATCACATATACTGATTCATACATGCGTGCGCACGCCTATCTCAATCCTACTCATCAAGTGGCCTTGGATATCATACTCCCTCAGGAGGGACAAATCCCATATCTATCACTCACCCCTCAAAAGCCCCATGTGTCAAAGCCACCCAATCATCACCTTTATAACAACCCATGTTTCAAGACTGCGTTTGATGATGTCAAAGTGTGCCCAATGACATGTGTTGAGTGCAGTGATTTCAGGTCTAAGAATCACACTCACCACCATCACTGTGAGTACTGACTATGACTACCATCTCATGGTTCCATGTGTCAAACTCACGGTGGGTCTGTCCGGTACACTTGTTCTCTAACAAGTACCTATGTGTTTGGTTTGATATCTCTATATCATGACTAATGAGATTCTGTCATCAACCAACACCACAATCTAGTCTTGTGTGTCATTGTTGTCTATCTACCTTCCACAATGACATCCGACTAGGGACATAACAAGAATGTACAAACTCTTAGCATCCGTATGATCTCATCGTTTAGGTCATGAACCTGAAGGCATACGTCATTGAGTACTGTCATTCTCTAGACATTCAATCTGCTCTATCACTATCTCATATGACTGAACCAGAAAGAATTGGAAGCTCGCCTTTGATGTTTATCAAATCAATCTTAATGTATCCCACCAATCATCCCATGATTGGCTCTCAGGGCATACATACCAACAGACTCCCACTTGCACTACGAGCCAATCACTCTTGAATCATATTCATAGTGATCTTCAAACATGTCCCACATGTTACTGTGCTCTAGTGCGAACATAGTGAGTAATGGCAACACAATGCCAAAGTCAGTATAAATTGCATGTCTCTCATCTATTCTCTGTACGTCACACGTATGAGATGGAGTTTCCGTAATATGCGATCTAGTATTCCATTACTAACCTTTAGCCACATTACATGATCAAGGATTCCAGACATTTCATCAATGAGTGGAATATCTATAAGTTCATCTCATGAACTTCTAGATCCATATAGTATCCACTGTTGTTCTCTAACACACGGATACTCGGCATTTCCTTTTAAATGGTTTTATTGGAACACTTCCAATTATCAACAAACTTTCACTTTTATATATCCTATATATATTTTGCGATTTATTTTCTGTCCTTTCGGAAGTTCGCATCAATGTAACTCTTTACATCGAACTCTTCCTTATCTCCATAGAACTAGTACTTCCCAAGTACTTATCAAGTTCTTATGGTATTCCAATAACCCTTATTGGAAGTAGACAGACATCCACTCGTCATGTCCTACATACGAGTTATCAGGATGAGCACATCATATTGCCATGTCCTACATACAAGATGATGAATGCATTTTATTCTTGCCATGTCATACATGCAAGACAATGGGATGATTACATACATGATAGATCCATATCTATTCTTAGTGTTCCCATTCTTCATAAGAATTGGACACTTGGCCTTGGGATACTAATATCCATATAACATGGACAAGTTTTCTCCCACTGAATCTGTGCATACTGAACCCTTCAGTACATATTGCCAATGTATGCTCTCTCTTTTCTAGGTCAAGAGATTTGTCGAGAACTATCTCTATAGATCTCTATTCCTATCATATAGGAAACATCTCTATCTTCCTTAAAGATAATTTCCACTTTTGGATTTCCATTCTAGAACATTTCCATTTCACATCAACATGTGGAATGTGAACACGCTCCCACTAAATCACAGATCCCTTCTTTATCTTTGACATATCAGTCAAACCCTTTGACTATATCATCAAAGTAAAGATCCAATTCTGAGTTGCTTGTACTCAATCAATCACATTGATTAGTCCATTGTAACTTATAGACTTCATTTACATTAGTGGATTCATAAACCTTATAGGTTGTGTCACGTACACATCCTAGTTTTATTCCTCATAGGAATGCGGTTTTAGTATCCATATACCAAATTTCTTAGTCATTAAGTTGCAATCAACAAGCATCATCCTTCTCAAAATGTTATCCTTGTGTCTTAACACTTAAGACTCATTTGCACTTATGGATATGATCCAATGAGTGCTACCATCAAGGTCATACCTTATGGTTCAAATGGATGTCATTTAGGATGTAATGGTCATAAACCATAACTCAAGATTCGGTTCCTCATATTCATCTTGATAATTGACTCATCACATGAACAACTCATCACATAGATAATTGAGGTGTATCTGTTAAGGATATAAGAACTCACAACCCTTGTGATTCTTAATTTCCTTTATTAGTGTGGGGTATTCTTTTATTAAGAAGAATTCAGTTATTCGATAATCATTCTCTAACTCCTTAGAGTATGATTCCTTCTTGATTTAGACATCACCATTCCTTAATCATGAGTTCACTATGATACACTATCATAATCACTCATAAGGATCTCAAACATTTGGTCCAAGTATTTCATTCTTTGATCTCATCAAGAATTAATACTTTACCAAATTTTTACTTCATCTATGATAATCTTGAACACTTCAAGATATTCATATTGGTATTTCTCTAAACACCATTTGAAGTATTAGCATTTGTCCCAATAGGTATGTGAATACATCACATGTATTATACCTAATAGGATAATCATTCTCCCACTACCATTAGTGAAGATTGATTAATCATGTCCAAGATATTCATGTCTCTTACTGGTTCTCTAACCAAAAGAGTCTAGATTTATCCATCATATGGAAACTAGAAATGAATTTCTTATGATATATGCTAATTTAATTGTTTGAGTTATCAATAACTTTAGGTATCATTTTATCTTATACATACCATGTATTACAAGATAAACAAGGCATTGCCACAAAGATCATATCTTTAAGATTGAAACATCAACTTTATTAATTGCCATCATTGTCATACAATATGCAAAAATAAAGTGTTTCTATCTATTGGAAATATATGAAATAGCAGTTCTCAACTCTATTTCGTGCCCTTTAGGCTGAAATAAACTGAAAGATACTCCTATCTATGGCAGCAACACTTGCTCCAATGATGGGTACTTCTTTCTTGGTCCTTTCACAAAGGGCATCACTTCTTTGTGGATATTGCATATCATATATGACATATCCATATCTTGGTATCATATACCTCGGATAAAGAAGCGGTTCATTTCATGATACCTTAGGTGGAGATCTCCATCCCCTCCTCCTTCTTCTTTTGTTCTTCCAGATATAGAGGGCAATCCCTTATACACCCTTTCCCCATGTGCCTTGAGGCTGAAGACGGCTTGGATTTCTGGCTAGCATCAGAACACTTCTTAGCTTTGCCCTTGTCCTTGCCCTTAATAATTACCTTTTCTTTGATCACATCAAAGATTATGGTTTTTCTTTCTTTATCTTTGTCTCTACTATCCTCAACATGTCCAACAACTTTGTCAACGCTTGTCAAAGTCGTTCATGTTGTAGTTTATCATGAACTGTATGATTTTGCAACACTTACAGTATCATACCAATAGCCAACTCTTGGCTCAGAGGGAATCCTTCTTAGTCGGGTTTTCCACATACCCAATCACATTGAGTGTGTGAATACCTTACTGGATCTCCTTCTGTCATGACATACTAGGACAATATCTTGGAGACATCATATGTCTCATGTTGTCTCTGCAACTCATAGTTCAGAGAACACAACATCAAGCACTCCTCATCAATGTCATCCTCGGTATGCTTCCATAAGCATACTTTCAGCCATTGATGTGGTGGGATCGAGTTCATCTGGTTCTGGTATAAATAGGACTTAGAGCTTCCGCTCTTTGATTGAGAACACTTCTCATCATCATCCTAACCAGTCGTGGAATTATTCCCATTTAATTTGTTGGTCTCAAAGACCGATCGCAAATAAAGTGATTTGTTGATTAACCATTTATTTTAACAAAAAGGAAATATATGCAATTTTAGTCCAAAAACTCATTTTTGACTTGTTTGATTGATTTGAAAAGTTGACGATAAATGAGGCCTTTAATTAATTATCACTCCCACTATTTTAGTTCAAATTGATAGCCCTCACCATCAATTCGGAAGATTGCAGCGTTCAACCTTCTAGTGGGCAAGATCCTGAAATCCTCTAAGTCATGGACCAGCTTGGGCTGTCACCCACAACATAGATCTCTCAGGTAGGCAACTTTTGCCAATTGCATCATATGCAACTCTTGATAAGATGTCATATACAACTCTTTGCAATGATCATCTCCATGCCTCAAGGTACTAGATCCCATCTAGATCACCTTGTTATGTCCGACCCAAAGCAAACATGATGAACATGCACCCTGCTAGGGTAGACCCACACATTCATCCTTCACGCTTCCACGAGGTAGACGGTGCACCACGCTAGGGCGTGCCCACACTTGGTCGAACAAGTTTTTCACGTGTGTCGCATTTGGAAGGCATCTAAAACTTAATATTTTAATGAGGGATTTGGTTTTATACACGTATACATATCCAATCACCACAATACATAGTACGTATCATATACATGCTATATCCCACAGAAAACATGCACAAAATGATAAAAGCGATGATTATGGCCATCCTAATGTGATTCCTCGAGCCAAGAGGAATCACGGTCATCTAGGTCTACATCACATGCAACCTGTACAAGATGAACTTCTGTGCCTTGCCTTCCGAGTTGATCAACTCATCACATGAATGATCTGTACTCTCCAGCCGGTCGTCTGGGTGCCACCAGCCGATTAGTTGGCTCCTCCAACCGATCGGTTCGCCTGGTCGTCGTGCATCTCGTCATGTCCGCCACCCGCTCGTCTCGCTCCTCGAACCGGTCATCAACCGATCAGTTCACTCCTTGAACAGACCGTCTAGAACTTCAACCGATCGGTTCATTTGTCGTCTTGATGTCCGCCGGTATATGACATAACAGGAAATAAAAATCTATCCTATTTATTACATTGCTTCAAAAAGGGAAACCCCGAGTTACATTCGGGGGGAGCAAAGCTAGGAAAGAATCTCGAATTTATTTCGAGTTACATCAGGAATAAGAGAGGGAAGATCGGTGCGCAAACCGAGATGCAAGCAACCACACACAACCAATCACAGATAGGGGTTTATAGTCCATAATCATGCTACACACATCCACCACAAAACTCGTTTAAGGGCGATGCGTATTGAGTGCATTAATAATACATATCATATATGTAATTTGGGATTTGTGGATTTAGGATTGGACATACATAAAGACAATATTATTCGCATTGCGTGCAATAAATAAAGGCGAAAAACCAAAATCGATCATATCAATATTCCTAAAATATAGAGCAGTTGACGTGGCTCTGATACCACTGTTGGGTTTTTGGGGAGACAGAGAAGGCAGCAGAAACAAAAATTTTCTCATCAACCCATACCGAGGAAACGCGTCAACGTCTATATAATAGGAAAGGATGGTTTGTGGAATCATACCTTGTCCCGAGGCTTGCTCGGCGACAATACCTCACGCAATGCGCGGTCTTCAACTCCGGTCTTGGACGGCGTCTGTGTAGCTCCTGGTCACACCGGGACTGACGACTCCTCCTCCTATCGGACTGTCGGATGACAGTTGTCCTCCTAAGCGGCAGTGTCCTCCCACCTCTGTAGTAGACCACACGGACCACCTGGAACTCCACTCTCCTTGTCCCACAAGGAAGTGGAAGGAGTCGCACCCTCCTGTTGACGTACTAGTCGCCAACACACTCTCCTGCTACCAGTTGCAACTGCAGTTGTCCTTCCCTTGCTGCACCTCCCTTTTGCGGGAAGCACTTGCTCGGGATCTCTCACGGTTACCAAAACCAGAGAGAACGACAACTTCGCAAAGTAACCGGCTTGCATTGAGTTGTACTTTGAGAAGCCCCCAATACCCCTATATATATAGGCGGGTCATGGGACAGGGTTCTCTGTGCCCGGCAATATGGGACTAAAGCAGGAGTACAAGGGTTCGAGAATTTTCCACAAAAAGCAACCGGTTCGCAACTTGAAATGATCGGTTCACAACTGAACCGATCGGTTCGGCCATTGAGCCGATCGGTTGGTCATGAGCCGATCGTTTGGGGGACTCCAACCGATCGGTTGGTGCCCTGAACCGATCGGTTCATAGTCCTAATCCGGCTCAAAAAGACTTTCCTTGTTTCATTCCCAATTGGTATCGAATACCAATGTTATTCCCAATCGAATTGGGCAATTTGAAACCAAAGGAAAATTCTTGCCGACATGACTTTTCCCAACTGGTCGGTTGCACCAGTTGAGCCGATCGGTTCAACCCTTGAACCGGTCATTTCAACCTGGGCATGAGCCGATCGGCCTGGACACTCCAGCCGACCGGTTCAGCAACCTCAGCTGACCGGTTCATCACATGAACCGATCGGTTGGGAGTACAGGTTGGGCAAAATCAGTCAATTGTGATTTCAATCAATCTGATACTCCAATCAATGCGTCCAACACCTTGAACCATACGATATTGAGCCATCGACTGATTGAGTGTTTAATTGAACTACTAAACTCCTTTAGTAATCAATCTAAACATTGCTCTGTGGACAAAACTCCTCTTCCAGGTTAAATCCTATGTGTGTTACCCTGCAGGTCCATTTCACGTTGGCAGTGAAAGTCCATAACACTTATGACTTCACAAGCAAAGAGCGGTGCCTAGTCACACATCAGTGCTTCCCAAGTGAAAGTAGAAAGTTGGAGAACAACTTTCATCCTACAATCCATGAATGGTGTTACAACGAGTGTATATTTCCTTTGTCACTGATATCCCGAATGAACTCGAGGCATGGAACAGTCATCCTGTCAACGTTCATTCACTTTCTTGATCTCAGAGTAGATTGAAGGAGATATGTATGACATCAATATCACATATACTGATTCATACATGCGTGCGCACGCCTATCACAATCCTACTCATCAAGTGGCCTTGGATATCATACTCCCTCAGGAGGGACAAATCCCATATCTATCACTCACCCCTCAAAAGCCCCATGTGTCAAAGCCACCCAATCATCACCTTTATAACAACCCATGTTTCAGGACTGCGTTTGATGATGTCAAAGTGTGCCCAACGACATGTGTTGAGTGCAGTGATTTCAGGTCTAAGAATCACACTCACCACCATCACTGTGAGTACTGACTGTGACTACCATCTCATGGTTCCATGTGTCAAACTCACGGTGGGTCTGTCCGGTACACTTGTTCTCTAACAAGTACCTATGTGTTTGGTTTGATATCTCTATATCATGACTAATGAGATTCTGTCATCAACCAACACCACAATCTAGTCTTGTGTGTCATTGTTGTCTATCTACCTTCCACAATGACATCCGACTAGGGACATAACAAGAATGTACAAACTCTTAGCATCTGTATGATCTCATCGTTCAGGTCATGAACCTGAAGGCATACGTCATTGAGTACTGTCATTCTCTAGACATTCAATCTGTTCTATCACTATCTCATATGACTGAACCAGAAAGAATTGGAAGCTCACCTTTAATGTTTATCAAATCAATCTTAATGTATCCCACCAATCATCCCATGATTGGCTCTCAGGGCATACATACCAACAAAGGGAACCTAGCCTTAGTGAAGGCATGAAGGTACAACCCTTGAATTGAAAGGTTAATTCTGCTTGATAAATTGACTGATCTGGATATGAAATGTTTATTGTTATCAATTGAATTAACAATGCAGGTTTTTATAAAAGGATGATCATATCCAGGTAATGGTTATGATATCATATTCATTGAAAGCATGTTATTAGATTTATGAATAATGACATATCATGATTATTTAGTAAGTGGCATCAAATGAGATTGAAAGGGATGTAAGAGCCATGAGTAACATCAAGGTCATGCTGATTAGATGACTTATGATGAGATGATTAAGAATTGATGTTCATATGATAACTGATGTGAGTTAGACTTGATACATTTAGTATTCTTATTATATAGCAGTGCTTTAATAGTTAAATGCTTGGAAACATGCTTGATGTTAAAAGAATGCTGAAATGTACCTAACTAATCAAGTATAATCATATCACGTAGAGCCCTGATCATAGATCCATCATTGTCAGAAGCTAAATGATGGTGAAATAGGTTTTCCTAAGGGAACTCATGGATCATATAATTTTGAGTATATGGGGGAATATGGATGTGAATACCCTTACGTCCTAGTGTAGGAATTGGTGTAGATGTATCTTAATCTATCAACCCTTCACTATGTGTTTATGTAAGGGTGATGCATCACTATTCTCCCGAGGGAATCTTTGAATACCGCATCGATGAGAGATAAACAAGAGGTCTTTCGATGGTGAAGAGAGTACAGACTGCCACTGTGACTCTAATAGTGAAGTACCAGAATACCCTGGTAAGCTATAGTAGCAGAGACACTAGATGTCCTACAAGTTGATCCTCACACTGATTGAGGAAGATGAGGTCATAAGAATCCGGCTCTTTTGATGACCTATGTATGATACCGATGCGACTTAATAGTGATCGGTTGGAGTATGAGCGGTATACCTCATCTCCGTAGGGCATAATAATGTTTGTAAAACATAATCAACCGCATAGCATATCTGCTTAGGTTGAACTACGAGAAACAATGATTGATGTTACATTGTTTATAAATGTTCTAGTCAAGTAACTAGTTTGCATGTTCTTCATATTCCTTATTGACATGACTACCTAAGTAATGTTGCTTTACTTGATATCAAATCAGCTATTGAATGATTTAATTTACCTTGCTTATGTTATTCCTTATATGCTATAACAAAGCTTCTGGCAGAGAGTTATAACTCTCGCTAAGACAATTATTCAAATTGTCTCACTCTGTAGGTTTCAACTTTTTAGGTGGACGTCGAGGACGGAGAAACCAATCTGAGGGTGAGAAGTATCAATAGCAGCAACACCAGGGGCAGCAGTGAATCTCAGGTGGAGATATTGACTGTCAAGTCCTATAGTTAGATTGTCTTATGTCGTCTCTGTACTCTCAGGTCCTAGGAGTCAGTAGGTCTGAGATTTTTTGGCTTAAAGCCTCGAGATTTTGTATCTGGATGTATATAATCACTCGAGAGGTGATTTCACAATGATGTAAACTGTTTATCTTGTTTATGATAAAAGAGTTTTATGGTTTACAGATCTTCCTTAAAAAGTTTTTAATTTCCAGTGATTTTCATAATTTCACTGCCAGTTAATAAACCGCTTCCGCTTTATTTGATCTCATTTTTCCGCGACGGGTCTTCTCAGTTACCCCGGATATGTACTTCTTTCTGACAGTGATAGCATACTTTATTCTCATAGTGGCATCTGTTGTGATGCCTCCATCCGTATTTATGGTAGGAGGGTATGGAATTCTTTGACCAAGATTTTCCTTTTCTATCATTCCTATTCCTTCTAGAATTACAACCTTGCCCTTTTCCATTACCATTCCTCAGGGGCAAGAATGCCTTCTGCAAAATTTAGACATCCTTCAGGTGGGTTCTGATCATGTAACATTTTTCTCCATATCTCGGGTGAAGTAGATGGAGAGGATGGTGCAGAAGTGCTTCCAGACCAATAGTTTTATGGCTAAATCTCAGTTAGTGGCACATACTCTAACCATAGTTTTGCATTTCCTTCATGCATGTGAGCAGGAAAGAGAACCTTCATTCTGGGTTGTACTCCCAGGATATGAAAACCATTTTCCACAACATGAAGCCAAGTTTTGACCTTAGAGTTGACTTCATTCCCGAACTATTTTGTACCCAACTTGATGATGTCGAGTATGGTTCCTTCACGATGAGGGTAGATAGGTAGGGGTTAACCATTGTAATCTCTAGAGTCATTCTTGGGTGCAAGGACATTGACAACCTTAGTGAGTTACCTCTGTTGTCCTAGCCTGAGATCATCAGGGATATGAACTTGCCCGAGTTCAAGATAGGCAATGTGGCATACAACTCAAGAAAACATAATTAACTAATGCGGAAGCGTTCACTAAGCAGTGGATTACCAAAAATCACTAAAAATTAAAACCTTTTTATCAAAAGATCCATCAAAGGAAAAACTTTCTCACATAGAACCAAAGTAACATAATTATATTCTTGTTCATAGGTACATATTTTGTATCATCTCCTTTTGAGAATTACGAGCATTAACTGTCTTGTCAAGCTAAACACGAGCAGTATAAAATCTCGAGGCACTGTGCCAAAATCTCGAAAGCACTAACTACTACTCCGAGGACCTGAGAGTACAGAGACCACACATAGGACTCTATCTACATCTATACAAGGTACAACATCCAGTGTCTCCACCTGAGACTTCACTACTATCCCTACTGCTGTTGCTGTTGTCCTTCACCTACTGAAGGGTTCCTGCCTCCTTGTCCGCATCCACCTAACTCTCTGCCAGAAACATTATTATTGCAGCTTAACGAGATAAATATGCACATAGGAATCATATTTGTTTGACAGTAGATAATTCAATGTGTAACAGATTAGAACATCATTCTTATCAAAACATTACAACTATAACTTGATGAAACAACATGTCACTTATCCTTTAAGGAATATGAGGAACATGTATGACATTTATTCACTACAACATCATTACCAAAACATTATCTATCTTTAGGCTTAGACCATATATCTAATACCTGGCATTGTCATTGTGGAGTCAGGGCATGTGGCCATACTCTTTTCACAAAGTGTTGGGATCTTAATCCCTCAACTCACCAAGTACATTTCCTCTTTAAACAAGTTCATCATCATGATTATAGCATCTGGGTATTTGAACCCATAACTCAGCATAGGATACTTATTACCACTTGTTAGGTAACTTTTTACCTTCAGATCATCTGACCAAAAACATCATAATTCTTTCTATACAATGTATTTTACAGAATACACACAGCTCATTGATTCTTACTACACAAAGCATATGAAGGCTTATAAAGCCTATAATATATTCTCAATAAACAAGCATCATAGCCCATACCTGGCATGCTTCTCATCTCATCATCCCTGCATGATTAGTATTCATGGTAACAATTATAATGCTTTCATATCAGTATCATACAACACTAAGTAGTATCATCCCTTTTTAGGGTTCATGATTTCTCTTTCACATCAGTACCATACAACCCTAAGTAATATCATCCCTTTTTAGGGTTCATGATTTCTCTTTCACATCAGTACCATACAATACTAAGTAATACCATTGTTCCCTCTTTAGGGGGTATGGTTTCTCTTTCACATCAGCACCCTTCATTAGGGTGTTCCATAAATAACCACTTGGGTTCTTAAGATCATATTATTAATGATCAACCCTATTCCATTGCTTTTCAAAGCTAGAAACCACAAATAGATATCATAAGTATTCAAACATACTTATATACCCTCATCATTCATGATTGAATGTATTATCAACACAAAGTATGAGTTTCTTTCTCATCTTTATCAGACTATGATAGTATCATAGTCTATTGATTTGGATTAACCTTTTCATAAGGCATGTTATCCTACAACCATCAAGGTGCATTACATCTCAATGTAACAATTGACATGACACATTTCATGTGTCATCCATTCAAATTATAATGAACTTAGAACACATCATGGTATATCAGAATTGGGGTGTTGGATGTTGATAACACCGAATTTTTTGATGTTTTTGGCCTTTATTCTGTTATCAAAACTGCCCTTTTCTGCTATTTTCCTCTCTTTTATATGCATTTTCGCAATAATTAGCCAAGCAATGCTCTCAATCCAATATTTCCCTCTTTTGCAGAGTTTTCCTCCTATTTTAGCCCATTCAACACCAATAAGGCCATCCCGGCCCGCAAATAAGTCCAAGTTTGTTTCGACCCCCTAACGCCTGTTACGCACGCTGACCGGCAGGGCTGCGCGATACGACAACGTGCAACGCAAGGATGCCGCACGAGAGGGCACCGATGGGCGACACGCCTCATTACCCGACAGGGAGCCGAGCACACCACGACTACTCCCTCTGACGCGCAATATTGGCCACCCACCGGCAGGCGCCTCTCGCCACAACGCCTGACGCCCGACACCCTTGTGTCGGGCGATACTTGCATCTGCCGACACCAGCTGAGCAGCGGTAAGGAGGACACGTGGCGCTTCACGCACCATATCTTCTCCCGACCAGCTGCCTATAAATAGCAGCTACAGGGAGTCGAAAAGATGGGTCAGACAAGCTTAGTCACTTCAGGTTTTGGACAGTCGAGTGATCTTCGGAGGAGACTGTGAGAGCAGGCGTATCGTGCTCCAGTGTTCGTACCGGGCGACACTAGGTGAGCTCTTCCTCATCCCGAGAGGGAGGGGACTGGTTCACCTAGGACTGTATAGGGCGACACTGAGAGTCGATATCGGCCGATGTAGATATGTGACATGAGTGTCCGACACCAATGCCTGACAGTAGGATACACAGCTCCATCCCCGACATGATATTGAACCCGATACGCTCCGCCCGTCATGCGTGCTGCCCGAGAGGGTGTGCTGCCCGACTTGAGCATATCGGCCAGGTCCTTGAGCGATGTAGTCTCCTGTCGCGGTGTGCCGCTTGAGAGAGCGTGCCACCCGACACGGCTGTATCAGGCTAGGCCCCTGTCCGATATCAGGCGGGATGGTTAATGTAGCCTGTCGTCCTTCTACATCAAGAAGGTGACACATATCTTTAATTGTGTTATTTAATTCTTTACTTATGCATTGTAATTAAAACATTTAATGCTTATAGAAATAGAAAAGATTAATTACTTGTTGCTTTATGCTTGGTGCAATATGTTGGATGACTGCTATGTTTGATATCTGAACTCTAGCTTGCATGTTTTAGATCGTGCTTCACTTAGCTACCGAATCGTGTTTTCCCATCACAACAGCTTCGAGAGTTGTGTTGTGGCTCTAGTGTTTGGTCCGATTCTGGAGTACGAGAGTGCCCGAAACGGAGTTGCTTTAGTAACCCTTCCACTCTAATTTGAGTCTGGTGACCCCGAGAGTGGAGCTGATGCCTTTTTAGAGGTACCTGTTTCGAGAGGAGGGGTACAAGATTCGTTCTACCACCGCTTGTTTTACCACAGTTCTATCCTTCGTACCTTGCTTTAGCTCGAGCAATATCCTTCTGTTTCTGTTGCATGAAAACCCCTAAAAATTGCTAAATGCTTAAAACCTTAAATCTTTCTAGTAACTCCACTTGGAGATAGTTTTCTTGTTTTGTTCGTGACATCTTTATGCTTCCCTTCTGGGGAATTTATAATCTCTTCATACCTATCGGAGTGTAGCGTGTCAATTCTGGGTTCTCAACACTACCCCCTTGTCCCTGTGTTCGACCCCGTATATCTTCTTCGACCCCGTAAACAAAGTTGCGGGGGCCTAGAAGGATTCGGGTTTATAAATGTAAAAGCTCGACTACCTCAAATCCGCCTCCAATTTTAGGACGCACGATTTAGGCCGATCAACTTTTTGGCATTGTTGCCGGGGACAAGGCATCAAAACGGTATTGTTGACGAGTCTGAATCCACTAACTATACTCCTGTGCCTCAAGCTTAGAAATGAGCTTGACAACACTCTTTTTCTTATTATCAATATTCTTTGCCTAAGATAAATAATTCAATTTTCTAACTTGATCTTATATGCTCTTGCAGGAACCCTAAAAGCTGACCTGCTCCACCGAGTTTTGATACCATGTCTCATTGTGAGCAGTCTCTTCCTGAAAGTGAATGTCAGGGCCAAGGTGAGAGGGGGAGCCAGCCCATCTTGGTTGGTCAACTTTCCGCCTACATAAAAAGACAGGACACCATCATCAGCAAACTAGTGCAGGATGCGCTTCCCAGCCCTGGGGCTCAGAATTCCATGCAACACCAGATGGCGAGTCTGCAGATGCGCCAATGGTAAGTCGATCAACGATTGGCCCAAATGGCAGCACTGATGAAGAACCCTGCGGGGAAGACACTCTCCTACCCAGAAACTGCCATAATGGCGGTACTAAGGTCCGAGAAGATGGTGGAGCGCACAGCTGAAGCCGAACCGGAACCTGAACCGAGGTCTGAGAGCACCATTCCAGCAGAGGGCGAAGGTGGACAAGCAAAAGCTCAAGAGCCTGCAAAGAAGCCTTCCAATGAGCTACCTGGTGGGAGGAATCCTTACGCTCCAAGGTCGCCGTTCCCGTATAAGCTGATAAAGGCAAATCTGAAGAAGCGTCATGAGAGGTTCATGGACTCGATCAGGAAACTGCATCTTGAAGTCCCCTTCCTTGATGCATTGGAAGAGATGCCTATGTATGACAAGTTCCTCAAGGACCTTATCACAAAGAAGAGAAGGGGAGGAAGGACAGAGACAGTGTATCTAGCTTCCGCCTCCTCCACCTTCTTGAAGCCTGACACGCCAAATAAGAGAAGGGATCTCGGAGCTTTCACAATCCCGTTCGCCATCGGAGACAACGTCGAGCACAAGGGTCTAGCAGACTTGGGGGCTAGCATAAGCCTCATGCCCCTAAGTTTCGCACAAAGGGTGGGTTTGACCGACATGGTTCAGACTAACATGCGGATCCAACTGGCAGACCACACCTTCAAGAGACATGTCGGCATTGTCAAAGATGTACCGATCAGGGTCGGCGACTTCTTCATCCCTTGTGACATAGTCGTCATCGACACAGCTGAAGATCCTCGTTGCCCGATCATCGTTGGTCGCCCCTTCTTGGCGACAGGGAGAGCGCTAATTGATGTTTCCTAGGGGATGATCACCTTAAGGGTCAGAAACGACCATATCGACTTCAAGCTGAAAGAGATCATGAAGAGCCCGTCCCTATCTAAATCAGCATGTTTCACAGATAGCTACAATAAATTCTGTGAGCAAGTAGAGGAAGATATCCAGACAGTAGACCCCCTCTTGAGGGATATAAACTGTCAAGATCCCGACCTCGAAGATCCTGAGGTCGCGAACCACCTCAACCTTCTCAACCTTTCTGACAAAGATTTGCAAGAAGAAGATGAGGTGGTGGACTCTGCATGGTATGTCTCTCTCGAGAGGGAGACTCAAGAGAAGGCGCCTAGACCGATGCCCGAGTTAAAAGCGTTGCCTGAAGGCCTAAAGTACGAATTCTTGGATGAAGAGCAGAGAAACCCTGTCATCGTAAACACCAATCTGTCAAGCAATCAGCTAGACCTACTCCTTGAGGAGCTAAGGCTCCACAGGGGGGCTATAGGATATTCAGTGGATGATATCAAGGGCCTTAGCCCCGCCTTGTGCATGCACCGCATCAGCTTGGACGAGTCTGCCAAGCCTCTGGCCCAACCCCAGAGGAAGCTGAACCAGATGCTCAAGGAGGTCGTCAAGAGAGAGGTAATAAAGCTTAGGGATGCGGGGATTATTTACCCGATCAACGATAGCAATTGGGTAAGTCCAATCCACGTAGTACCCAAGAAAGGTGGAATGACAGTGGTTAGGGGCGAGAAGGGCGATGAGATGGCGGTAAGAACCGTCACCAGATGGCAGATGTGTATTGACTACCGAAAGCTAAATCAGGCTACAAAGAAGGATCATTTTCCGCTACCTTTTATTGATCAAGTTCTCGAAAGGTTAGCACATCACGATTTCTTTTGTTTTCTTGATGGCTTTTCAGGTTTTTACCATGTCCCCATCTTGCCCGACGATTAAGAGAAAACAACATTCACCTACCTTTATGGGACTTATGCCTTCCGAAGGATGCCATTCGGGCTCTGCAACGCCCCCTCCACCTTTCAAAGATGCATGATATCGATGTTCTCAAATTTTCTAGAAGACATCGTAGAAGTCTTCATGGATGACTTCTCAGTCTATGGGAAAGACTTTGATAGATGTCTGAAGAATCTGTCATCGGTCCTTCAAAGGTGCGAGGAGAACAGCCTAGTCCTGAACTGGGAAAAATGTCACTTCATGGTGTGGGAGGGCATCGTTCTAGGGAATAAGGTCTCAAGACGTGGGATCGAGGTGGACGTAAGCAAGGTCGAGGTGATATCTAAACTTCCTCCACCAAAATCCGTGACGGGAGTGAGAGGCTTCCTCGGGCACGCCAGATATTACCGAAGATTCATCAAGGACTTCTCGAAGATTTCCAAACCAGTGTCCAGTCTTCTGGTAAAAGATGCTAAATTTGTTTTCTCTAACGATTGTCTCAGTGCTTTTCAGGCCCTGAAAAATGCTTTAATATCACCACCTATCCTTCAAGCGCCAGAATGGGGTTTACCTTTTGAGCTGATGTGCGACGCTAGCGACTACGCGGTCGGAGCAGTCCTGGGGAAGAAGAAAGACAAAAGGCACCATGTGATTTGCTATGCCAGTCGCACGTTGGACGAGGCTCAAGTAAACTACACAACAACTGAGAAGGAGATGCTAGCGATCATCTTCGCATTTGATAAGTTCAGGTCATATCTCATTGGAGCGAAGGTCAAGGTATACACAGATCATGGGGCAATAAAATACTTGATGCAAAAGAAAGACGTGAAGCCCAGACTGTTGAGGTGGGCCTTATTGCTACAAGAGTTCAACCATGAAATTATCGACAAGAAGGGCACAGATAATGTGGTCACCGACCACCTATCAAGGATCGTGGCTGAGAGACGGGGAGGGCCACCTATCAACGACGACTACGCCGACGAAGCTCTTATGTTGGCCGAAGCTCAAGAAGAAAGTCTACCCTGGTTTGCGGACATCTGCAATTATCTTGCTTATGGAGAACTTCCTCCTGACATTACATACAACCAAAGGAATAAGCTATTCTCGGATGCCAAGAACTATTACTGGGATGATCCTCTCCTGTTCATAAAATGCGCTAATAACTTATACAGGAGGTGCATCCCAGAAGAAGAAACCGCGGACATCCTGAAGCAATGCCACACCTCCCCTACGGTGGTCACCTGGGTAGCGAAAGAACAACAGCAAAGGTGCTACAGTCAGGTTTCTACTGGCCTTCCTTATTTAAAGATGTCTTACAATTTGTGAAGGTTTGCAAGGAATGCCAATTTATAGGGAACATAGGGCAGAGGAATGAAATGCCAATGGCAAGCTGGATTGAAGTAGAAATATTTGATGTTTGGGGGATCGACTACATGGGACCGTTCCCTCCATACCGGGGGTATCAGTACATACTCGTGGCAATGGATTATGTATCGAAGTGGGTGGCAGCGGTATCCACCCAAACCTATGACGCCAAGTCGGTTATCAAGCTCTTCGAGAAGACCATCTTTCCTCGTTTCGGTGTCCCGCGCACGGTTATAAGCGACAGAGGGTCACACTTCGGTGAAAGGTAGTTTGAAGCACTCCTACGCAAGTACGGAGTAAAGCACAAGATCGCTACACCCTACCACCCATAGACGTCAGGGCAGGTAGAGGTTTCCAACAGACAAATCAAGCAGATCTTGGAGAAAACTGTCAGCCGGATGAGAAAAGACTGGTCCATGAAGCTTGACGACGCGCTTTGGGCCTACCGGACCGCCTACAAAACACCCATCGGAACCACCCCCTACGGACTCATCTATGGAAAATCCTGCCACCTGCCTTTGGAGTTGGAACACAAGGCCCTCTGGGCAATCAAATTCCTAAACATGGACCTCGACAAAGCAGGAGAAAAGAGGTTTTTGCAGCTTTAAGAGCTCGAAGAGCTGAGGATGAACGCCTATGAAAATGCAAAAATCTACAAGCAGAGGACAAAATTGTGGCATGATGCCCACCTGAGGAGAAAAGATGTAAGCAAGGGGGATAAAGTCTTGTTATACAAGTCCTCTATTCGTCTCTTCCCTGGGAAGTTACAAACGAGATGGTCAGGATCGTTTACCCTGTCAAAAATATACCCATCTGGAATGATGGAGCTTTACGACAAGGACGATCCGACCAAAGTATTTCAAGTGAATGGGCACAGGGTGAAAAGATTCTATGAGGATGAAGCATTTTTTAGGAGAGTAGAGATCGACCTACAAGATACGAGTGGCTGACCAAGATGATCTTGCACCGATCAAGCTGGCGACGCAAACTCCAGCGCTCTTCGGGAGGCAGCCCGATTCTTTCTTTCTTTCCTACGATAGGGCTCCTTCTTATTCCTTGTTAAACAAACATTACGGACTGTAATAAGGCCCGAGTCAGTGAATGCGCCACATGCGCTGACTCTGTTTTATGGGCCACCACTGTAATAATTTCTGAGGTGGAGGGCTTAACCCTAAACCAATGATGTTTTTCCTTCATCTAACATCGGTTTTTCGGCCACCTATTTTAATCGCGTCGGGCAGCGGCTCGGCTGTGACGGTTGGCATTCCTGGACAACGTGCACCCTATCATGCATGCGAATAACTGCCCTTAATGGACTGATGGGACCATCCTCTCGGGAATTGCCTGACTCGCCGGCCGGCATGAAGCCCTGATCTGCCCGTTTTACCCCCAGTTGCGCTTGCTATATATATGGCAGAGGGACCATCGTGTCGGGCACAACACTTTCTCTTTTCAACCACCTGTAACACATGCAGTAGCCCACTTTTTCTTGCGTGTCAGCCTTTTTGCCTTCACCCTTGTATCGGGCGATGGCTCCAATGAGCAAAGGTATAGCCCGACACGCTTATCGCTCGACAATCTATCCCCCGATAGGCTTATCGCCCGGCACGAGTTTTTCCTATTGCGCGCTGCCTATCGGGATTACGAGCCTTGTCAAATCTTGTATCGCCCGACGTGGTTTTGCACGACATAACGACCGATGGTGTTTGCCCGATACGCCATATCGGGCGACACATTTTTCTTTTGTGACGTCCTGTCGGGCAGTTGCTCTTTGGCGACCTTATCGCCCGATATACCCGTATCAGGAGGTATTTTGTGCCGTACAGCCCTCCTCGTATCGCCCAATCTTATATCGACTTATGCTTTCTTTTGACGGACGATACCCGAATTTTGAAATAAGTGTAGTATTATCGAGCTTCTTTAACTTTTTCTATCTAACGATTTATAATGGTTAATGAACATGATAACAGGCAGAAGGGAGGCCGCAGCTGAAGCAACAACTGTTGGTCAGAAACGTCAGCACCCCGAAGAGGGGCACTTCCTTGTCACAGTCTGTCTTCTGTAGTAGTCTGGGACCAACTACAGAGACAGCACGAGTACAGCATCGGTGGCTGCCAGGACAGCACAAGAGCTCTCTATCTACCATTGACCCGTTTCTTCAGAGGAGCTCCTGCGCATGTTTTCCCGACTGAGATGGGAAAGAAAATGGAAGAAAAGGAGGCTGCAGCAAAGGAGCATATTGCAGCTTCTCCTAGGCACAAGCGAACCCGCTAAATAACCTTCACTGGGCTAACATGAACTCACTCTCTTCTTCACTACTCTGGGTCAGAGTGTAGAATAAGTTTTGGGGGGGGGTACCCATGTACCAGTGAAGGAGGTATAAAAATTCTCTTGTGCCATTTTGTTCTTCTATATCACATGTTGTACTCGAATAAATATTTGCTTATTTTGTTCCTTACATATGTACACAGCTGTTATATTAGTAAAACCTGATGCAACTGCTTGCAAAGTTTGTTTTCTGTATGCTTAATGTGATGCAAGTTTTGTTATATCTTTCCGATAATGCTGCTTCAAACAAACAGAAGATTACGTTTTTCCATGTCAAAATTTTTGAAAAATATAATAATCTCACAAACAGCTAAGAGACGAGTATGGAGAAGGAAAAAGCTGCCCAAACAGCAAGAATCTCTTTGTTTCCCCTTACCCGACAAAAATCCTAAAAAGAGAGAGAAACCTTATGAGTGTGAATAAAAGCATGAGAGTTGTGCCCAATAAAAGAAAAAGAGAAAAATATACACACGCTTGTTTTCCAAAAGTACCCATCTTTAGGCATGGTAGATCCGGGGCAGTGGTACGTAGGATGTGAAATCACTGCTCTAAAGCCAACTGGCTTGGACTGCAGGGACCACTTGCCCGTTAACGGACCCTTACCTGGATGGACCGATGGGAAACAAGAAGAAAACCCAAAAAGCCTTAGCCTACCCTATACACAACTTTCTGCCCCGAAAATAAAGTTGTTTGGTGTGTAAGCTAACTTCGGAATCATACAACAAAGTCTCACTGAAGCTGTAGAGAAGAATCTTACTTAAACAATAAGGCAGGAAAAACAAAGTCTTTTGTTCGTAATGAGACGGCATTATCTCTAAAGGCATTACGATACTTGTTTTACATCCTGGCCTGAGAATTATGCTGCGCAAGAAGAAGCATCACTAAATAAAGTTTAAATATTGATTGAGGACAATCAAAATGCTAAGTTTGGGGGAGTTGATAACACCGAATTTTTTGATGTTTTTGGCCTTTATTCTGTTATCAAAACTGCCCTTTTCTGCTATTTTCCTCTCTTTTATATGCATTTTCGCAATAATTAGCCAAGCAATGCTCTCAATCCAATATTTCCTTCTTTTGCAGAGTTTTCCTCCTATTTTAGCCCACTCAGCACCAATAAGGCCATCACGGCCCGCAAATAAGTCCAAGTCTGTTTCGGCCCCCTAACGCCCATTACGCATGCTGACCGACAGGGCTGCGCGATACGACGACGCGTGACGCAAGGATGCCGCGCGACAGGGAACCGATGGGTGACACACCTCCTTACCCGACAGGGAGCCGAGCACACCGCGACTACTCCCTCTAACGCGCGATATCGGCCACCCACCGGTAGGCGCCTCTCGCCACAACGCCCGACGCCCGACACCCTTGTGCCGGGCGATACTTGCATCAGCCGACACCAGCTGAGCAGTGGTAAGGAGGACACGTGGCGCTTTGCGCACCATATCTTCTCCCGACCAGCTGCCTATAAATAGCAGCTACAGGGAGCCGAAAAGACGGGTCGGACAAGCTTAGTCACTTCGTGTTTCGGACAGTCGAGTGATCTTCGGAGGAGACTGCGAGAGCAGGCATATCGTGCTCCAGTGTTCGTACCGGGCAACACTAGGTGAGCTCTTCCTCATCCTGAGAGGGAGGGGACTGGTTCACCTAGGAATGTATCAGGCGACACTGAGAGCCGATATCGGCCGATGTAGATACGCGACACGAGTGCCCGACACCAGTGCCCGACAGTAGGATACACGGCTCCATGCCCGACACGATATTGAACCCGATACGCTCCGCCCGTCATGCGTGCCGCCCGAGAGGGTGTGCCGCCCGAGAGGGTGTGCCACCCGACTTGAGCGTATCGGCCAGGTCCTTGAGCGATGCAGTCACCTGTCGCGGTGTGCCACTTGAGAGAGCGTGCCTCCCAACACGTCTGTATCGGGCTAGGCCCCTGTCTGATATCGGGCGGGATGGTTACTGTAGCCTGTCGTCCTTCTACATCAAGAAGGAGACACATATCTTTAATTGTGTTATTTAATTCTTTACTTATGCATTGTAATTAAAACCTTTAATTCCTATAGAAATAGAAAACCTTAATTACTTGCTGCTCTATGCTTGGTGCAATATGTTGGATGACTGCTATGTTTGATATATGAACTCTAGCTTGCATGTTTTGGATCGCACTTCGCTTAGCTACCGAATCGTGTTTTCCCGTCGCAACAGCTTCGAGAGTTGTGTTGTGGCTCTAGTGTTTGGTCCGATTCTAGAGTACGAGAGTGCCCGGAATGGAGTTGCTTTAGTAACCCTTCCACTCTAATTTGAGTCTGGTGACCCCGAGAGTGGAGCCGATGCCTTGTTAGAGGTACCCGCTTCGAGAGGAGGGGTACAGGATTGGTTCTACCGCCGCTTGTTTTACCACAGTTCTATCCTTCGTACCTCACTTTAGCTCGAGCAATATCCTTCTGTTTCTGTTGCATGAAAATCCCTAAAAACTGCTAAATGCTTAAAACCTTAAATCTTTCTAGTAACTCCACTTGGAGATAGTTTTCTTGTTTTGTTCGTGACATCTTTATGCTTCCCTTCTGGGGAATTGATAATCTCTTCATACCTGCCGGAGTGTAGCGTGTCGATTCTGGGTTCTCAACACTACCCCCTTGTCCCTGTGTTCAACCCCGTATATCTACTTTGACCCCGTAAACAAAGTTGTGGGGGCCTAGAAGGATTCGGGTTTATAAATGTAAAAGCTCGACTACCTCAAATTCGCCTCCAATTTTAGGATGCACGATTTAGGACGGTCAGATGTGATATCTATCATACCTTGATGTATCACTTCCCTCAACACCTTCATCTTACCTGAGTTATTCACTTAGCTTGTATTAGGGCATCACTCATCCTAATACTTATGCAATAGGTCATCACATTCATTAAGCTATGTATTGGTCATGATTCATCTATTTTAGAACACACAACCATTGCCAAAGATATGGACTCACCCTTGAGTCAGGGACTATTCATACAAGGATATTCATAATCAACCCCTCTAGGTATTTCATTTTTTAATACACTAATCACCATTCCATAAATAGGAGTAGCATTCCCATAAATATAACTTAAGGTTCACTTAGAATCTCACAAACATATATAGATTTCACCTAGAATCACTCTTCATTAGAGTTTCACATAACATCCTTCTATATCAGGGTTTCACCTAGAATTATGTGAAATTAAGGTTTCACAACACATCACCCAGTTTTAAGGCTTCACATTAGTATTAATGGCACTACCCTATATTAGGGTTTCATATATATTTATCCCATTTTAGGGAATTAGGGTTTACCATTCACATCCAAGTGGGGTTTCTCTTTCCTAATACCCAAATTAGGGTTAAGATATACAATTCCCATTAACTCAGGGTTTCCTTCATTGTTACACTAAGTTAGGGTTACATCATCACCCTAGATTTACAATAACACTCAATTTTGCACTAAATTAGGGTTTCACACATAGCTTTGCTCTAATTAGGGTTTCACACATAGCATTACTCTAATTAGGGTTTCACACATAGCATTGAGTATCTAAATAGGTTCACCATATTCGACCTTCAATTACATGAGATATTCAAATGGATTAACCATGTTGATCTTCACAAAGTTAATTACTTAGACCCTCAATCATCTTGGTTCTCATACATCGTTTGGTTGAAAACCATTTGAACAAGTTGTACTTGAAATCGATTAGACAAAGTAGGTATTGAAACCGTTTGCACTTTGGGTCTCCAAACGGTTTGAGATCGTTTGGTACCAAATGGTCTTGAGACCGTTTGGCCCCAAACAGTCTTGAGATCGTTTGGTCTAAACCTCCTCAAAACCGTATGGACCAAATAATGTCTCAACCAATTGAATTGGATTAGGATTTCCAATGTTGATTCATTCAATCATTGAATTCATGGAACCAATCATCAATTGGACCTATCCTCATTCTTCAATTGAGTTTAATAGGTCAACCTTCAACTGATTTGACCCTCAATTGACCCTCAATTGATTATCAATTAGGTCTTGAATCAATTGAATTAGGGTTTGAAATCGATAATTCTTCAACTCTAATCAATGCGTGATTAGTTACTTTGAAACCATTGAACCATCATCCAAATTGAACATGACCTGACCCCAAACGGTCTTGAGGTCGTTTGGATGACCTCCAAATGGTCTTGAGACCATTTTCCCATCATATCATCAAAATCCAAGTCAAACAATTAGGGTTTGGATCATTGGATTGATCACCAAATCAACAATTGATTACACTTTAACCTAGTATCATTGGATCATCAATTGCTTAACCATACTCACCCCTAGACCTCCAAACGGTCTTGGGTGACCTCCAAACGGTCTTGAGACCGTTTGGATGACCTCCAAACGGTCTTGAGACCGTTTGGCTCATCCAACCCTTGGATTCTAGTGAAATATCATTAGGGTTTGAGCTATTGAGTTGATCATCAAATCAGCACTTAATTGCAAAGTGATTTGGTACCTTTCACCTTCAATTGGTCAACAATGCTTAACCCTAGACCTCCAAACATTCTTGAGTGATCCCCAAACGGTCTTGAGACTGTTTGGGTGATCCCCAAACGGTTTTGAAACCGTTTGGGCCAATCAACCCAAAGTATCAACTCATTCAATTGCAAAATCAGCACTTAGTCGATTAGGGTTTATACCATATGTTTGAATCTTCAAATACTTAAACATACTCAACCCTGGACCTCAAAATGGTCTTGGTTGACCTCCAAACGGTCTTGAGACCGTTTGGGTGATTCCCAAATGGTTTTGAAACCGTTTGGGCTAATTAACCCAAAAAGTCAAATCAATCAAGTTGAAAATCAGCACTTAATCCAATTAGGGTTTGCCTAATTGATTTGCCTTCAACTCATTATTCCTTTGGAATTAATCCATAAAATTTGGTGGGTTATCAACCAACATAATTAGGAACAGGATTATCAAACTTTCAACCATTGGTCAACTCTTTCAAATGGTTTTGAAACCGTTTTCTCTCAAACGGTCAAACTATTTGCTCTCAAACGGTTTGGTGAAACCGAATGGGCAAGCATGTTGAAACTGTTTGGAACAAGATTTCTTTGGAAAAAGTGTCCAATATGATGTCATCATCATCTACCTTCGTCCCTGCAACTCCTAATGCATCTGATTTCATGGATTTACCAATTACAACAAGTAATTAATAAAAACGATGAAGAAATCAACGAAATTGCAAGATTGATAGTTGAAGAACAATGTAGAAGGGTTCAAGTTATAAAACCTGCCTCCAATTGAGCTCCAAAGCTCCAAGCTCACGGAAAAAATGGTGTATGCAACTCTTTTCACTATTCCAAGGGTCGTCCTCAAGCTTTGAGTGAAAAGAATTGGTTAGAATTGAAGAGGGGATTGAGTTATGAAGAATTCATGCATTGATTTTCGATTTTCACCATGGATTCAAGGTGAAAGGAGGTCTAGAACCTTACCAACAGGTTGGAGGTCGTCCTCCTGCTCTTCCACAGCTCCTTGGTCGTTTTACAAGCAAGGGGAAAGAAAGAAATCCGAAAAAGCCTGTGTTTTGGCTTGGAAAAGGTACTTTTATAAGAAAATTGATGAGAGAGAAAATCTTTTAGAAAAGTCTATTTATTCCAAAATTGTTGCCACAACTCCCCCCTTGGTTTATTGCATGCAAGGGCATATCTATCCCCACCGAGCTCCCTTCCATTCTCCATGAATTAAGGGAAAAGAAATTAAGCACCTTAACCCTTATAATAAGAATATCCATATTTGAGTGGAAATTCTTTTTCTTATTATAATGGTGAGTGGAATTTCACCTCCTTAGGATATGCTCGTGACTTTGCAAGGCTTTAATCTCATCCACACACATCTGAATCAAACCATTTTAATTTTGGTTGAAGGCCCTTTAATTAATACATTCATTTTTGCCCTAAATTGAATTAGGGTTTCACTTAGGATTAAATCTTGATTATTTTAATGCCAAGATTCTCTCTCCTCCAACATAATTCAAATGAGGCGACCCTCTCACTTTCTTTGCTCTACATGATGCCAAGAAACATTAGGGACCTTTTTGAAGTGGTAATTTGCATATTGAACCCTAGATTTTGGGTAAATTACACATTACACCAAAACTAGGTTTTAATGCACAAGTATTGCTTTACAAGCTTAATCTTGGTGCCCAAGCTTGTGAAAACCATACCACTACATCATATTCATTCTTATGATGTCTCAACATCAGAGGAACATATTATCATGTACGATTTGCAAGTTAACCCCTCAACTTGGGTAATTTGCACTTTAGTCCAAAACAAGCAAACATTGCTTCATCATCGTTCAAACAGGACCAAAATTGAAACATAAGTTTCTCATGAGCCCTAATTACTTTTCCCAAGATAAGATTAAGCATCTACTAAACCTTATTAGGCAAAACATCTAGGGTTAACACATAACCCATGTCAGGGATGTTACATGCAGCATGACTGGGGTCATCTTTGGGCTCATCCTCCACCATAGGTATGCACCTGGGGTCTGAATTATCTATAGGGTTCATGGTGTCAAAGAAGGTGACTTTGGGCTCGAAAATTTCCTCATGGGTGGCCTCCTCTTACCTCTTCTATTTATTAGAATTCTCATCTTCCATTCTTTTCGAGTAGGAGGGCCTCTCTCTTTGGTAGTCCAGGATGAAGGTGATCTTGGTGTGGGCCATGTTGATTCACATAAGCATATAATTAAACTCATTCTATGTTTTTTGAGTATTAAAGCATCATAATTTATATCCATGACATTTTGATTACATGTTTTTTATTGTTTTGCGGAGGACGCCTTATCTCATATTTCTCTTAACCCTAGTACTCAGAAAGGGGATATAAAGAGAAGTTATAGATACCTAAGATTTTGTGAGTGAAGGGGGTAAAACGATGATGAAAAAGATGATAAATACTAGAGGTATGTTATTTCAAGTATAAGTCCTCTGAATTTGGCTAGGTCGGAAGAAAGGGACCTGAAGTCCTTGTAAGCCGACTAGCGATGTGGAGTAAAATATTGCTAGCCCTCAGATCGTGGTCCTTTCTAGACACCATTGTCTTTGGAAAACACTCTAATAATTCCCTTCAAGCTTTATAGAATTCCTAAAATTTAATAATTATTAGAGGTTAAATGGTAAAACAACTTTGATGTCAAATGTAACGACCCCCTCCCCCTGTTATCCTTCATTCAGGCTGAGAGGGCAAGGGCCATTACCTTTATTACAGGATTGAAGGTTTCGCAAATAACAAAAAATAATTAATAAATTTTCACTAAATATTAATGAGTTTGTAAAAGATTTACTTTCCACAATGGAATTACATAGTATGGTTTCTAAAGTTTTGCAACATATAATAAAACTAACTAAATCCTCCAGATATTACAATTCTGTCTTTTCTTTGTGTGCCTTCTTCTTTTGGATATCCATTTTCATTTTACTTGCAAAATAAGAGATTATCCTAAAAATGTGTGAAATAAAAGCATGACATTATAATGAGTTATATTGGTATATGGAGGAAACAAAAAGTTTGCATTCAGTTGTCACAATATAACCACAACAGTTATTGTTATGGAAACAAAATCATTTTCTTCATAATTTCTCAACCCGGTTTTTACTCAACCTCTGGTATTCCCTCTCTTAGGTTTTTTTCTCTATAGTGGACTTTAGGCCACCTCTCAATCTGAAGTTAGATCCCTTATTGGTCACCTCTCAATCTGGATGTAACAACCCTGACCAAGTTTATACTTTAACCCTATGTATTTTGATTAAGAAAGGTGATTAAATGCTTAATCTCATTTTGTGAAAAGTAATTAGGGCTCAAGAGGAACTTATGTTGCAATTCTAGTCCTTTTTGAACATTGTTGAAATCAACGTTTTGTTTGTTTTGGACTAAAGTGTAAATTACCCAAGTTGAGGGGTTTATGTGCAAATTGTGCATGATAATATGTTCCTCATGTGTTGAAGAATCATGAGAGTGAAAATGATGCTGAGGTGTGGCTTATGGAAGCCTAAATACCAAGAAAGAGTTGATAAAGCAATGTTTGTGCCTGAAAACCTAGTTTTGGTGTAATGTGCAATTTACCCAAAACCTAGGGTGCAATATTTAATTTACCACTTCAATAAGGTCCCTAATGTTTCTTGGCATCATGTAGAGAAAAGAAAATGAGAATGGCACCTCATTTGAATTAAGTTGGAGGAGAGAGAATCTTGATATTAAAATAATCAAGATTTAATCCTAATTGAAACCCTAACTTGATTTAGGGAAAAAATAAATGTATTAATTAAAGGGACTTCAACCAAAATTAAAATGGTTGGATCCAGATGTGTGTGGATGAGCCTAAGGCCTTGCAAAGGCATGAGCATATTGTTGTTATGTATGCCCATAGAGCAAGTCATATGATGATTGTAATGGGATACGTTGTAAATGATTTGAATAATAATAAAGGCAATTTCCAATCTATATGTTTAAACTGTTTCTGAGATGATAGTGTAACATGATAGATGTCTAAAGAATGATTTTACTCAATGACGTATGCTTTTAGGTTAAGGACCTAAATGATGAGATCATGCGGATGTTAAGAGTATACATTCAGGTTTAGTCCCTAGTCGGTTGTTATTGTGAAAATAACCATAGACATCAATAACACTAAAGACTAGATTGTGTGTTGGTTGATGAGAGAATCTCATTAGTCATGATATAGAGATATCAAACCAAGCACATAGGTACTTGTTAGAGAACAAGGTACCAGACAGACCCACCGTGAGAGTGACACATGGAACCATGACTTGGTAGTCACAGTCAGCTCTCATAGTGATGGTGGTGAGTGTGATTCTTAGACCTGAAATCACTACACTCAACACATGTCGTTGGGTACACTTTGACATCATCAAACGCAGTCCTGAAACATGGGTTGTTATATAGGTGATGATTGGGTGGCTTTGACACATGGGGCTTTTGAGGGGTGAGTGATAGATATGGGATTTGTCCCTCCTGAGGGAGTTTGATATCCTTGGCCACTTGATGAGTAGGATTGAGAAAGGCATGTGCATACACGTGTGAATCAATATGTGATATTGATGTCACACACATCTCACTCAGTCTGCTCTGAGATCAAGGAAATGAATGAACGTTGACAGGATGACTGTTCCATTCCTCGAGTTTATTTGGGATATCAGTGACAAAGGAATTATACATTCATTGTAACACCATTCACAGATTGTAGGATTGAAAGTTGTTCTCCAACTTTCTATTTCACTTGGGTAGCATAGATGTGTGGCTAGGCACCGCTCTTTGCTTGTGAAGTCATAAGTGTTATGGACTTTCACCGCCAACGTGAAATGGACCTGCAGGGTCACACACATAGGATTTAACCTGGAAGAGGAGTTTGTCCACAAATAATGTTTAGATTGATTGCTAAAGGAGTTTAGTAGTTCAATTAAACACTCAATTAATTGATAACTCAAAATCATAGTATTCAAGGTGTTGGATCAAATTATTAGAGTATCAGATTGATTGAAACTGCAATTGACTAATTATGCACAATCTGCACTCCCAACTGATCAGCTCATGTGATGAACCAATCAGCTAAGCTTCGTGAACCGATCGGCTCAACTGGTGAGTCGATCGGCTCATGGCCAGAGTGAAACGATCGGTTCAAGGGTTGAACCGATCGGCTCAACTGGTGCAACCGAGCGAGTTGGGAAAGTGAGATTGGTGAGAAACTTCCTTTTTGTTTCACTTGTCCAATTCGATTGGAATAAGGATTAGTATTTGATATCAATTAGAAACGAAAGAAGAAAGTCAATTTGAGTTGAACCAGGATCACGAACCAATTGACTGGAGTGTCCAACCAATCGGCTCATGGATCCAAACGATCAGCTGGAGTGTCCAACCGATCGACTGGAGGGTCCAGACGACCGTTTCAGGGTTGAAACGATCGGTTCAACTGCCGCAGTTTGTCTGATTTTGTGGAAATCTCAAACCCTTCTACTCCTACTTTTAGTCCCATATTTCCCGGGATGGAGAACCCTGTCCCATGACCCTCCGATATATATAGGGGTATTGCGGTCTTCTCAAAGAACAACTCAGAGTGCCAGTTGCTCTACAAAGTTGTCGTTCTCTCTGGTTTTGGTAACCGAGAGAGAGCCCGAGCAAGTGCTACCCGATAAGGGAGGCACAACAAGGCTAAGACAACTGCAGAAAGGCAAATGGCTACAGGAGAGTGTGTCAGTGACTAGTACCCTGATAGGAGGGTGCGACTCCTTTCGATTCCTTGTGTGATAAGGAGATCGGAGTTCCAGGCAGTCTGTGTGGATGACTACAGAGGCGGGAGACCTTTGTCGCTCAGAGGACAATTGTCAATCCTGACAGTCCCAGTGAGACCAGGAGTCTTCAGTCTCAGTGTGACCAGGAGCTGCACAAACACCGTCCAAGACCGGAGGTGAAAACCGCGCAAGGCGTGAGGTACTGTCACCGAGCGAGCCTCGGGACAAGGTATGCATCCACAAACCATCTTTCCTATTGTATAGACGTTGACGTGATTCCTTTTGTTCTGGGTTTTGGGGAGAAATTTTTTGTTTCCGCTACTTCTCTGCCTCTCGTAAAAACCCAACACATATCTTAAGGAGGTGAAATACCACTCACCATTATTATAAGGAAAATAATTTCCACTCAAACATGGATATTTTTATTATAAGGGTTAAGGTGCTTAATTTCTTTTCCCTTAATTCATGGATAATGGAAGGGATCTCAGTGGGGACAGAGATTGCCTTGCATGCAAGAAACCAAGGGGGAAGTGGTGGCAATAATTTTGGAATTAAAAGACTTTTATAAAGAATTTTCTCTCTCATCAATTTTCTTATAAAAGTACCCTTTCCAAGGCAAAACAAAGGCTCTTTCGGATTCTTTTCTTTTCCTTTGCTTGGAAAACGACCAAGGATCTTGGGAGGACCAGGAGGACGACTCCCTACCTGTTGGTAAGCTTCTTGATCCTTTTTCACCTTGAATCCATGGTGGAAATCACAAATCAATGCATGAATTCTTCCTAATTCGATCTCCTCTTCAATTTTGGCCATTACTTTCCACTCAAACCTTGAGGACGAGCCTTGGAATGGTGAAAGGAGTTTCATCCACCATTGTTGCCATGGACATGGATCTTTGGAGCTCAATTTCATGTGGGTTTTATAACTTGAACCCTTGATTTTGTTATTGCGTTCAATTCCTTATCAAATAATGATCATTTCTACATTTACAATAATTGATTTGGTTGATGGATGCAATTACCATGGAAACCATAGAAGGTTTCATGAGTTCAGAGGTTGAAGATGATAATCACACACCTCTCTAAATATCCAAAGCAAATGATCTCGTTTGGGTTGCTCAAACTGTTTCCCAAACCATTTGGGAGAAAACGGTTTCAAACCGTTTAGAAGCAAACGGTTTCACCAAACCGCATGAGACCAAACGGTTTCAAAACTGTTTGGGGGAGTTGACCAAGGGTTGACCGTTTGAGAATCCTGTTCCTAATTATGTTGGTTTATGACCCACCAAATTTAGTTAATTAATTCCAAAGGAATCATGAGTTGAAGGCTAATCAATTAGGCAAACCCTAATTGATTTAAGTGCTGATTTTCAACTTGATCGATTTGACTTTTTGGGTTGATTAGCCCAAACGGTTTCAAAACCGTTAGGGGATCACCCAAACGGTTTCAAGACCATTTGCAGGTCTAGGGTTAAGTATGGTTACCTTTTTGAAGGTCCAATGTTACCAAGTTACAAAGCAATCAATTGCTGATTTGTTGATCGACTCAATAGACTAAACCTTAATGAAATTTCACTAGAATCCAAGGGTTGGATGAGCCAAACGGTCTCAAGACCGTGTTGGAGCTCATCCAAATGGTCTCAAGACCGTTTGGAGGTCACCCAAGACCGTTTGGAGGTCTAGGGGTGAGTATGGTTAAGCAATTGATGATCCAATGATACTAAGTTAAAGTGTAATCAATTGCTGATTTGGTGATCAATCCAATGATCCAAACCCTAATTGGTTGACTTGGATTTTGATGATATGATGGTCAAACGGTCTCAAGACCGTTTGGTGTTCATCCAAACGACCTCAAGACCGTTTGGGGTCAGGTCATGTTCAATTTGGATGATTGTTCAATGGTTTCAAAGTAACTAATCTTGCATTGATTAGTGTTGAAGGATCATCGATTCTAAACCCTAATTCAATTGATTCAAACCCTAATTGATGACTAATTGAGGGTTAATTGAGGGTCAAATCAGGTGAAGGCTGACCTATTTAACTCAATTGAAGTATGAGGATAGGTCCAATTGATGATTGGTTCCATGAATTCATTGATTGAAGGAATCAACATTGGAAACTCTAATCCAATTTGATTGTTTGAGACCAAATTTGGTCCATTCGGTTTTGAGGAGGTTTGGACCAAACGATCCCAAACCAGTTGAGCCCATGCGGTTTCAAAAAGTTGCTTTAGCAAACAGTTCCAAGTACTTGGTTTAGCAAATGGTCTCAAGCACCACCTTTACCAAACGGTTTCAAACCATTTGAACTTTGAAATACCAAGACCGTTTGGGGCTCAAGCAGTCAAAGTTGATTGAGGATTCAATTGGTTAATCCACTTGGACACCTATTGTAATTGAAGATTCAATTGGTCAATTCAATTGGATACCTTATGTAATGAAGGTCCAATGTGATTGAATCTCTTGAGAATTAAGATGATGAATGATCCATTGATCCAATGATGATTAGTAATGATAATCATTGAGGGTACAAAGGTTGAAACCCTAATAGTACCTAAGTGATTAGTGCCAATTAAGGGATGAACCCTAATTTCTTATAGGACCAATGACTTGGTACACTATGTTCATCATAGTTGTATGTACTTGACTGAAGGGTTGATATGACCTAATCAAATTGAGATGATGTTAGCATGCATTCATACATGAATATGATTCATGTGGTGATTACGGGTATGATCCTTAAGTAGAGAGATCATGAAACCCTAATCATGAACATAAACCCTAATTGATAGGGCTATTGAGTTCTAACCCTAATTGAGGGTAATTCTAAATGTAACCCTAATCCAGGGTAGTGATGTGTGAAACTCCAATTTAGGGAAATGAGAGGTAAAACCCTATTTGAGATGAATGGTAGACCCAAATTGTGGGTGACTATAGTGGAAATCCTAATTAAGGATGATTCCATGAGAAATCCTATTCTAGGGTTGTGTTATGAGAAACCCTAAGTTAGAAGATGTATGTGGAACTTTGATGTGGTAATGTGATGTGAGAATAAAACTTAGGGTAATGTCATTAATGACATGTGAAACCCTAGTTGAGGGCGGGACCATGTGAAACCCTAGTTGAGGGTGATTCCATGAGAAACCCTGACTAAGTATTAACATTACATGATGTTCTAATACTATGTTGTGATGAGAGGCCCTAAGAAGGTAGAAGGTATATAAGACTCTAATGTGAAGCCATAATGCATAAATCCCTAATCCTGGGAAATATGACAATGAATCATAATCCTAATTTTAAATAAGGATACAAGGAAACCCTAATGATGAGATAAAAGGAATTACCTTGTAAAGGTAAAATATTTCATGTGGTTGATTATATGCAACCTAATTGTAAGCAATGTATTTAGCATTAGACAAGTCCATATAATTAAAGATAGTTGGACAATTCTAATGTGTGGCCTATGCATTATATGCTAAAGGTGAGTGTTTAGTGATGAAATGTATTAAGAGGGAAAATACCTTAATACAAGATAAGTTGGTTAACTCAAGAGAGTCTGAAATGATGAGAAAGTGATACATTAAGATATGATAGTTATCACATTCAGCACTTCAGGGTTTATATACCTTGATACACTTCAAATTCAATATACTTGGGTAAGAAACATATGAAGTGTGTTATGCAACTATTACAATGAAATGTAATGAGTTGTTGCACTTTGATGAGTTTTAATTAATGTACCTTGAGAATGGGGTTAAGCCAATGATGAGTATGATATAATCATACCATGATGAGGATGAGAAATGAACTCAAACCTTGAAATGATGATCATTAATGCTATATGATGACAGTAATGATCTTGAATAATCATATATGATACCTTTGAATGCCCCAGAGGTATGGAATAATGAATTGAGGATTGAATAGATTATATAGTCATGAAACCCTAATTAATGAGAAATGGGGAACCCTAACCCTAATTTTGGGTAAAGGGAATGAAAAGCCCTATTTGATAGTAAACCCTAATTCCTGGAAAAGGAATATTGGTATTGCTATTGTATCACATGATGTGATGAATATCTTGTATGACTGTTATCATGCCTAATAACCATGCAGGTATGATGAGATGATGAATATAGCCATGTTTGAGCTGTGGCATTTATATAATAAATGTTGATTGGCCTTTTGTACCTTGATGTTGTTGTTGCTTGATAAAAGTAACAATGTACATGGATTCTATGAGTCATATGAGTAAGTTGTTGCCTAGAAAGAGGTGACAAGATATTTATGTGGCCTTGTGAGTCATGTGTGATGCTTGAGTAACAAGTATCATGAATGCCTTGGTCAGATGACCTGAAGGTGATAGTTACCTAATAGATGGTAATGATGCTCAATGATGAGTTAAGGGTTTAAATACCCAGAACAATGTGATTATGGTGATGAGAATGTGAAGGGATAACAATTCCCAGTTTTGAAATGAGGGACTGAGTTCCCAAGGTCTTTGAAAGATTGATAAGTATCTGATGAAAGTAGTACATGTCTCTTTATAGCATTGTTGTAATAAGTCTTGTTTGAGAGCTTGGTTGATGCTAAAAGAATATGAAAATGTACTTAATTAATCAAGTGATATCTTTTCATGTAGAAGCCCTGACCATAGATCCATCATCGTCAGGAACAGGTGATGGTGAAACGGGTGCTCTGCGGCAAAACCCGGAACGCATATTTTGAATATGTGGGGGTAAATGGGCGAAAATATCCTTACGTACTTGTGAAGAGATTTGAGGGAAGGTAAACATCAAGCCTCTCAATCCTTCATGCTTCTGGGATAGATGTATCACAAATCTCCCGATGATTGGGATAGATGTTGTACACATCTCCCAATGATATTTTATGTCGGGTCGAGGAGATAAACATTAAATCTCTCGATGGCTGATGAGAGTGCAGTTGACGCTGTAACTCTATAGCAAAGATCCAGTATACCCTGGAAAGCTATCTTGAGCAGTTAACACAGTCCTGCTTATTGTCCCGCACTGACCGGGATGTGTGAGGTCATGGGAATCCGACTCTTCCATTGATCTATGTATGGTACCAATTTTGACTTCGCAGTGGTCGGTTGGAGTATGAGCGGTATACCTCATCTCCTTAGGGCATAAGTGTTTGTAAAATGAAATCAGCTGTATAGCATGTTTGCTTAAGGATTGAATACGGAAATTCATTGGTTGATGTTACATTTCTGTTATATATTTGTAGTTCATTGATGTTATTCATATCTGTTGTATTCGTTACAAGTAGATGGATGAACTATGAGTCTACCAAGAGTAGATGCAAGGTTATCCTTGAAAAAGGAGATTACTTCACTTTGTTCATACAAGTGACATAACTGATGTTGATTATATATATATATCAATCCTTCTGCTCAATTTATTTTAATAAGCTGCTATAACAATGTTTTGGCGGAGAGTTATATCTCCCGCTGGGGCAATTTACAATTGTCTCACCCCCGTGGGATCCAAATTTTTAGGTGGACGCGGACAAAGAGGCAGAAGCCCAATGTAGGGAATGGACAGCAGCAGTAACAGCAAGGACAATAGTAATATCTCAGGCGGAGATACTGTCTGTCAAGTTACATAGTTAGAAAGTCCTATGTGTCGTATCTGTACTCTTAGGTCCTCGGAGTTTTTAGTTAGTGTTTTTGATAAAACGATATGAGGTTTTGGCTTGATGCCTCGAGATTCATATGTTATCTGTATATAATGTTTATAAGGAAGCTGATGATGTAGTCTCTGAAAAGAGATGGTATAGGTTATGTACGTGTGAACCAGAATGTAAATGTTATACAATGGTTTTTGATGGAAAAGATTTCCTATATGTGGATCTCTTCGCAAAAAGTTTTAATTTTTAGTGATTTTCAGTAATCTGCTGCAAATGATTCGCTTCCGCTTAAGTTAATCTTGTTTTCGTGAGTTGGATGCCACAAATTAGTGGTATCAGAGCTCTAGGTTTGCTGAGCCTACAGAGACATAGGACTAAGATAGTAGAGTCTGTTTTGGTGTCATCCAGTGTATCTGATAGTGTCTTCTTCTCATATAAGAGAAGAAGAACTTAAAGATGACTGGGTCACATGAGGAGGTTGCTGCTGAAAGCAGCAATGTTGCACCAAGAAGGGGTGCATGGGAATAGGAAAGAGAGAGACAGTTGCCTGAGAATCCCCTAGTTGATCCATCTATGATAAGAAAATCCTTCTTTAAGTATTACTATTGGAGAATTTAGGGCAATAGTAATATATATAGTGGATCAAGCATTGGCAGTGTAACTTAGATTACCAACCCCAATGATGATGTTTTAGATATCAACAGGATTTTTAATCAACATCAGTAGGTTGAAGCAAAAGGAAATGATGAATTTCTGGACTTAAATTGAGTCTGTGCTCAACCTTAGCCTGTTGAATCAACCTTTGAGGCAGAGTTAGCCTGAGGTAGTGAATAATTCATGAATTATGACAAGTTAGACAAGATAATGTCATCTTATGAATTCCTGGATTAACTAAGAAAGGAAATGATTGAACTTTCTTTGTTTAGTCCTATGAGGACTTAAGTTCTGCATGGTAAAACATTACAAATGTTTTATGTTGTTCTTACCTCTATAAGAAAATATGAGGTACATAAGAGATTCCTGGATGAAATCCAGGGATGTTAAACCTTATGCTTGTGATAATATGAAAAGAAGGAATATGATAGTATACAAAGTGCATACCACTTAATCTCAATATTTATATACCCTGGCTAGGTATACAACTATTGATGATAAAGTGGGTATGGAAACTCTTAGATTGTTGTCTTTTTGATTACTCTGATCAAGTAGTCATTCTGAGACAATCTAATGAGTATCATGAAATCAGGAATATGGAATTAATAAATGTGTCATATCCTAAGTATAAGAAAGAGAAGTCTGAGATAATCTCAGATGAGCATGTTGTATGAGGAACTAAAAGTGTATTCCTCATAAGATAAGAATAAGAATAAGGGAAATGAACCCTGTTCAATAATGTTGCAAGCATAATAAAGATCTTTCCCATAATGAGGAAATGGGAAATGTGATGAGATCATAAAATGATCATAAACATGCTAGATAATAATAAAGAAAGGGATAATGACATGCAACCATCCTTATAAATTCCTATGTTGAAGGCAAGGAACCTAGGATGAGACAAAGAATAAATGGTTCATGAATAGTTGAAAATACATGAATTAATAAGAGGAATATGAATCCTTGTTTTCTTTCCTTTCAGGGACATGGAAATCAAGTGGGTCTTAGGATACTTGATGTGCATAAGATAGATATGTTCATGTGATGGATACTTAGAAAAATATCAGTTTATCTTGGACTTTGGTTCCAAGATGAGGACATATGTAATAATTAATGTTCCAAAGATGAAAGGAATAGGAATATGTGATGTGTTCTCAACACTTGTGATAGATACCAAGGTGAAAGATTCTGGTATCTGAGAGATATCAGATGGTTTAGGTTGGCTACCTAGAAGTGGTCAACTATGAAATCAGTCTGATTATATAAAATAATATGAACATCATATGCTAGGGGTTTATGCTCTGCATAAACATGATATTAATAAAGAATGTATGATGTTTTTCTGCATAAGAAAAGTGTTGTTTGAAACAAAATTGACCCCACATTCAATGATGAGGAACAATGGAGCATGTGTTTTGTGTGTTGATTCTATAAGAATCTTGTATGAAAACACTTTGTGCTGATAAAATCTTTATGGTGTCTCCATAATAAGGAGATGTTATGTGAAGACTAGATAGTATGATGATTAAATGACATATGTCTTCCTTTATCTGGATTTCGGGGATGAAATCCTTGTTAGGGGTTTATGATTTGTAACAACCCTGACCATGTTTATACTTTAACCCTAGGTGTTTTGATTAAGAAAGGTGATTAAATTCTTAATCTCATTTTGTGAAAAGTAATTAGGGCTCAAGAGGAACTTATGTTGCAATTCTAGTCCTTTTTGAACATTGTTGAAATCAATGTTTTGTTTGTTTTGGACTAAAGTGTAAATTACTCAAGTTGAGGGGTTTATATGCAAATTGTGCATGATAATATGTTCCTCATCTGTTGAAGCATCATGAGAGTGAAAATGATGCTGAGGTGTGGCTTATGGAAGCCTGAATACCAAGAAAGAGCTGATAAAGCAATGTATGTGCATGAAAACCTAGTTTTGGTGTAATGTGCAATTTACCCAAAACCTAGGGTGCAATATGTAATTTACCACTTCAATAAGGTCCCTAATGTTTCTTGGCATCATGTAGAGCAAACAAAATGAGAAGGGAGCCTCATTTGAATTAAGTTGGAGGAGAGAGAATCTTGATATTAAAATAATCAAGATTTAATCCTAATTGAAACCCTGACTTGATTTAGGGCAAAAATAAATGTATTAATTAAAGGGACTTCAACCAAAATTAAAATGGTTGGATCCAGATGTGTGTGGATGAGCCTAAGGCCTTGAAAAGGCACGAGCATATCCTAAGGAGGTGAAATCCCACTCACCATTATTATAAGGAAAAGAATTTCCACTCAAACATGGATATTCTTATTATAAGGGTTAAGGTGCTTAATTTCTTTTCCCTTAATTCATGGATAATGGAAGGGAGCTCGGTGGGGATAGAGATGTCCTTGCATACAAGAAACCAAGGGGGAAGTGGTGGCAACAATTTTGGAATTAAAAGACTTTTATAAAGAATTTTCTCTCTCATCAATTGTCTTATAAAAGTACCCTTTCTAAGCCAAAACAAAGGCTTTTTCGGATTATTTTCTTTTCCTTTGCTTGGAAAACGACCAAGGAGCTTGGGAGGACCAGGAGGACGACTCCCTACATTTTGGTAAGCTTCTTGATCCTTTTTCACCTTGAATCCATGGTGGAAATCACAAATCAATGCATGAATTCTTCCTAATTCGATCTCCTCTTCAATTCTGACCATTCCTTTCCACTCAAACCTTAAGGACGAGCCTTGGAATGGTGAAAGGAGTTGCATCCACCATTGTTGTCGTGGACATGGAGCATTGGAGCTCAATTGGAGGTGGTTGTTATAACTTGAACCCTTGATTTTGTTATTGCATTCAATTCCTTATCAAATAATGATCATTTCTACATTTACAATAATTGATTTGGTTGATGGATAAAATTACCATGGAAACCACAGCAGGTTTCGTGAGTTCATAGGTTAAAGATGATAAGAACACACCTCTCTAAATATCCAAAGCAAACGATCTTGTTTGGGTTGCTCAAACAGTTTCCCAAACCGTTTAGAAGCAAACAGTTTCACCAAACCGCATGAGATCAAACGGTTTCAAAACCATTTGTGGGAGTTGACCAAGGGTTGACCGTTTGAGAATCATGTTCCTAATTATGTTGGTTGATGACCCACCAATTTTGGTTAATTAATTCCAAAGGAATCATGAGTTGAAGGCCAATCAATTAGGCAAACCCTAATTGATTTAAGTGCTGATTTTCAACTTGATCGATTTGACTTTTTGGGTTGATTAGCCCAAACGGTTTCAAAACTGTTTGGGGATCACCCAAACGGTTTCAAGACCGTTTGGGGATCACCCAAGACCGTTTGGAGGACTAGGGTTAAGTATGGTTACCTTTTTGAAGGACCAAAGTTACCAAGTTACAAAGCAATCAATTTCTGATTTGTTGATCGACTCAATAGACCAAACCTTGATGAAATTTCACTAGAATCCAAGGGTTGGATGAGCCAAATGGTCTCAAGACCATTTGGAGCTCATCCAAACTGTCTCAAGATCATTTGGAGGTCACCCAATGTAACATCCCTGACCTGTGTTATGAAGTAACCCTAGGTGTTTTTCATAATGAGAGTAGTTATATACATGCTTTTGTCTTTGAAAAGCAATTAGGGATCAAGAGGAATTTATATTACAATTTTAGTCCCTTTTGAATATTGTTGAAATCAATATTTTGCCTATTTTGGACTAAAGTGTAAATTACCCAAGTTGAGGGGTCTATTTTCAAATTGTGCATGATAATATGTTGCTCATGTGTTAAGGCATCATGGTAATGAAGATGATGCAGAGGTATGTCTTGTGATAGCTTGAATCCCAAGAAAGAGTTGATTAAGCAATGTTTGTGCATGAAAACCTAGTTTTGGTGTAATGTGCAATTTACCCAAAACCTAGGGTGCAATATGTAAATTACTACTTCAATAAGGTCCCTAATGTTTCTTGGCATCATGTGGAGCAAAGATAATGAGAGGGGCGCCTCATTTGAATTAAGTTGAAGGAGAGAGAATCTTGATATTAAAATAATCAAGATTTAAGCATAATGGAAATATTAATGCAAAAATAAATAAAATAATTCTAGGGCGTTCAACCAAAACTGATTTAGAGGAATTCAGATGCAAGAGTGAACGTCCTTGAGCTTGCAAGGATCGAAAATATCTTAAGGAGGTGAAATTCCACTCACCTTATTATAAGGAAAAGAATTTCCACTCAAAAAAATATATTAATATTATAATGGATTAAGGTGCTTATTTTCTTTTCCCTTAATCCATGGATAATGGAAGGGAGTTCGGTGGCTTTTAGTTGCCTTTTTATGCAAGAAAATCAAGGAGGAAGAGGTGGTATCATTTTTGGAATTAATTGAATTTTAATTAAACATTTTCTCTTTCATCAATTTCCTTATAAAATAGCCTTTTCCAACCCACCTAAGGAGTTTTTCGGATTTTCTTTCTTCCCCTTGCTTGCAAAACCGACCAAGAAGGCTAAGGACAGCAGGGAGCACGTCCCCAACCTGTTGGTAAGCCTTTGATCTTCGTTCTTCATGATTTCATGGTGAAAATCATAAAACAATACATGATTTCTTCATTTCTTCACTCCATCTTCAACCCTAGCCGATCCTTTCACTCCAAAAGCTTGAGAAACGACCTTGGGAGGTTGCTAGAGATTCAAACACCATTGGAGCCGTGAAGCTTGGAGCTTGGGATCAGATTTGAAGGGGGGTTTAATAACTTAAACCCTTAATCTTTGTCATTGAATTTGATTTCTACTTGCAATTGATTTAATTGTCATTTTTGCAATAGCTTTGCTTAATTGAGGGAGTTGCCATGGAAAATGGAAGTAGCTCCGTGAGTTTGAAGGTTGAAGATGATAACATGTTCATAAGCACACACCTTAATCAAAGAACAATAGCAAACGGTCTTGGACCTTTGGTCCTAACGGTTTCACCAAACCGTTTGAGACCAAACAGTTTGCAAACCGTTTGGTGAAGTTGGACTCCAAACCGCATGGTTGAGTTGACCATTTGGTTTAGTTGACTGTTTGGGGTCTAAGCTTAATTTTGGTTGGATGATGATCCAATGGACTCAATTGAGTGATCCAAGGTGTGCACGATCCTTCAAGTTGTAACCCTAATTGAATTGATTGATAAAATCCATGATTGGTCCTAATGGTTCGAAGACTTTTGGGGGCAAACGGTCTTGAGACCGTTTGGGACCAAAAGGTTTCAAAACAGGTTTGGTGGATTGAAGGTTGATCATTGACCCATGGATGGTTATCTAATGGTTTAGATTGATGATCCTTTCAATTGAATAATCAATGGCCATTTCAATGGTGCAATTGGAAACCGATTTGATTGAGAATTGACCTAGTTAGCCTTTGTAGTTTTGGGACTGATTTGGCCCAAACGGTCTCAAGACTGTTTGGTTGCAAACAGTTTCAAAACCATTTGGTGATGGAACTTCAAGACCGCATGGAGATTGTTAGTGGTTCAATCATTAGGATATTAAAGGAAAAGATGGTCCTAATTATCCAATGATGATTAGTAATGTTAATCAATAAGGTACAAGGGTTGAAACCCTAAAAGTACCTATGTGATTAGTGTTAATCAAGAAAGAAACCCTAATTGCTAATAGGAGCAATGACTTGGTACACTATGTTATTCATAGATGTATGAACCTAATTAAGGGTTGATATGACCTAATCAAGTTGAGAGGTATGATAACATAGAGTTGATACATGAGTATGACTCATATGATGATTAAGGGTATGAATCTTAAGTGATAAGATCATGAAACCCTAATCATGAATCTAAACCCTAATTGACAAGGTTGTTGATCCTTAATCCTAATCCAAGGTATGGATGTAACCATAATTTAGGGTGATAATGTGTATAGACCTAATCAAGAGTAAAGTAATCCAAAACCCTAATTGGGATGAATAGTAAACCCTAATGGTGGATTATTGATTATGAATCCTTTCATAGGGTGAATTTGATGTGAAACCCTAATTAAAGATGGTTTCATGAGAAACCTTGATGTTTGATGTTCTGTGAAGCTCAAATCTAGGGTGACACTATGTATTACTTAATGAATCCTAATTTTGGGCAATATGGTGATAAACCATATCTATGATGTGGAAATGAGATGATTATCCTCATATGACATTAAATGGGAAACCCTAACCCTGGTAAGGGAGTAGTGGTGTTACCCATGATTAGTGAATTCATATTTTTTGAGCATGGTTCTGTTATACAATTAATATCACTATTATTATTTGTGCTAACCATGCGGGCATGTTGAAATGATGATCATGGCCAGGTATGAGCTATGATGTTCAATTCACTATTATGATTGTACCTTGAGTGCCTTAATATACCTTGTTTCTTGGTAAGAGGTATCAAGAGAATTAATGGGCATCAAGTACCTTGTGGGATGCTTGTAATAGTAAAGCATCATGTTTGCCTTGGTCAATTGACCTAAAGGTGATGGTTACCTGGAAAAGTGGTAACAATGTTTAATGATGAATCTAGGGTTTAATTACCCAGGGCCATATGAATATGGTGATGAAATGGAGAAGGGATTGAGTTCCCAATATCTCTTAAGATTGTTAAGTAATTGATGAAAATAGTACATGTTTCTTTATAGCATTGTCATAATGAGTTTTGTCTGGAAACTTCTGTGATGCTAAAAGAGTATGAAAATGTACTTAATTTAATCAAGTGAAACTTATTCATGTAGTGCTCTGACCATAGATCCATCATCGTCAGCAGTTGGTGATGGTGAAATAGGTATTCCATATAATTCCTAGAATTCGCATATTTTGAATATGTGGGGGTAAATGGGAGAAAATATCCTTACGTCCGGGTGAAGAGATTGAGGGAAGGTAAACACTAAACCTCTCAATCCTTCATGTGTCGGGATAGATGTATCATAATTATCCCGATGGTTGGGATGGATGTATCATTAATCTCCCAATGTTATTTATGTCGGGTCGATGGAGATAAACATTAATGCTCTTGATTACCGATGAGAGTGCAGTTGACATTGTAACTCTATAGCGAAGTTCCAGTATACCCTGGAAAGCTATTTGAGCACTCAACACAGTCCTGCTTGTAGTCCTGTACTGACCAGGATGTGGGAGGTTATGGGAATCTGGCTCTTCCATTGACCTATTTATGGTACCGATTTTGATTCTAGAAATGTCGGTTGGAGTATGAGTGGTATACCTAATCTCCTCAGAGCTTAAATATGTTTGTAAAATATAATTAGCCGTGTAGCGTATTTGCATAAGATTAAAATGCGAGAAATACTGATTGATGATATACTACTTAGCATGTCCTTGATACAGGAATGTATTTATGTTTCCTTAATTCATATTGAATATGAGACATGCTTCTTAATCAAGTTATAGCTGTAATATTGCATAAGAATGTTGCTTTAGTATGCATAGATGTTGATTCACCTGCTATTGATTTATATTATCCCACTCTTCAGTTTATTTCTATTAAACTGCAATGACAATGTTTTGGCAGAGAGTTATATCTCCCGCTGGGGCAATTTTTATAATTGTCTCACCCCCGTGGGATCCAATGTTTTTAGGTAGACGCAGACATCAAGGCAGAAACTCTTCTGCAGAAGAAGAGCAGCAGCAATAGACACAGGGACAATAATGATCCAACATGTGGAGACATTGGTTGTCTAGTTATGTGTAGATAGTCCTATAGTCGTCTTTGTACTCTCGGGTCCTAGGAGTTAGTGTTTTGATACTTCGATCTGAGATTGTGTGCAATGAGACATGATATGTATATATATGAACCAGGATGTAATGTTTTACTTTGGTTCTAAATGAAAGCGTTTTCATGTGAATGGATCTCTTGATAAACGGTTTTAATTTTTAGTAATTTTCAGTAATTCCGCTGCTAACGAAACACTTCCGCATTCGTTGATCTCGTTTTCCGAGACAGCTGTCACACCCAAGACCGTTTGGAGGTCTAGGGGTGAGTATGGTTAAGCAATTGATGATCCAATGATACTAAGTTAAAATGTAATCAATTGCTGATTTGGTGATCAATCCAATGATCCAAACCCTAATTGGTTGACTTGGATTTTGATGATATGATGGGCAAACGGTCTCAAGACCATTTGGTGTTCATCCAAACGACCTCAAGACCATTTGGGGTCAGGTCATGTTCAATTTGGATGATGGTTCAATGGTTTCAAAGTAACTAATCTTGCATTGATTAGTGTTGAAGGATCATCGATTCCAAACCCTAATTCAATTCATTCAAACCCTAATTGATGACTAATTTATGGTTAATTGAGGGTCAAATCAGGTGAAGGTTGACCTATTAAACTCAATTGAAGTATGAGGATAGGTCCAATTGATGATTGGTTCCATGAATTCATTGATTGAAGAAATCAACATTGGAAACCCTAATCCAATTTGATTGGTTGAGACCATATTTGGTCCATGCAGTTTTGAGGAGCTTTGGACCAAACGGTCTCAAGACCGTTTGGGACCAAACGATCCCAAACCGGTTGAGCCCATGCGGTTTCAAAAAGTTGCTTTAGCAAACGGTTTCAAGTACTTGCTTTAGCAAACGGTCTCAAGCACCACCTTTACCAAACGGTTTCAAACCGTTTGAACTTTGAAAGACCAAGACCGTTTGGGGCTCAAGTAGTCAAAGTTGATTGAGGATTCAATTGGTTAATCCACTTGGACACCTATTGTAATTGAAGATTCAATTGGTCAATTCAATTAGATACCTTATGTAATGAAGGTCCAATGTGATTGAATCTCTTGAGAATTAAGATGATGAATGATCCATTGATCCAATGATGATTAGTAATGATAATCATTTAGGGTACAAAGATTGAAACCCTAATAGTACCTAAGTGATTAGTGCCAATTAAGGGATGAACCCTAATTGCTTATAGGACCAATGACTTGGTACACTATGTTAATCATAGTTGTATGTACTTGATTGAAGGGTTGATATGACCTAATCAAATTGAGATGATGTTAGCATGAATTCATACATGAATATGATTCATGTGGTGATTAAGGGTATGATCCTTAAGTAGATATCATGAAACCCTAATCATGAACATAAACCCTAATTGATAGGGCTATTGAGTTCTAACCCTAATTGAGGGCAATTCTAAATGTAACCCTAATCTAGGGTGAGGATGTAACCCTAATCCAGGGTAGTGATGTGTGAAACTCTAATTTAGAGAAATGAGAGGTAAAACCTATTTGAGATGAATGGTAGACCCAAATTGTGGGTGACTATAGTGGAAATCCTAATTAAGGATGATTCCATGAGAAATCCTATTCTAGGGTTATGTTATGAGAAACCCTAAGTTAGAATGACGTATGTGGAACTTTGATGTGGTAATGTGATGTGAGAATCAAACTTAGGGTAATGTCATGTAATGACATGTGAAACCCTAGTTGAGGGTGATTCTATGTGAAACCCTAGTTGAGGGTGATTCCATGAGAAACCATGACTAAGTATTAACATCACATGATGTTCTAATACTATGTTGTGATGAGAGGCCCTAAGAAGGGTGAAGGTATATGAGACTCTAATGTGAAGCCATAATGCATAAAGCCCTAATCCTGGGCAATATGACAATAAATCATAATCCTAATTTTAAATAAGGATACAAGGAAACCCTAATGATGAGATAAAAGGAATTACCTTGTAAAGGTAAAACATTTCATGTGGTTGATTATATGCAACCTAATTGTAAGCAATGTCTTTAGCATTAGACAAGTCCATATAATTAAAGATAGTTGGACAATTATAATGTGTGGCCTATGCATTATATGCTAAAGGTGAGTGTTTAGTGATGAAATGTATTAAGAGTGAAAATACCTTAATACAAGATAAGTTGGTTAACTCAAGAGAGTCTGAAATGATGAGAAAGTGATACATTAAGATATGATAGTTATCACATTCAGCACTTCAGGGTTTATATACCTTGATACACTTCAAATTCGATATACTTGGGTAAGAAACATATGAAGTGTGTTATGCAACTATTACAATGAAATGTAATGAGTTGTTGCACTTTGATGAGTGTTAATTAATGTACCTAGAGAATGGGGTTAAGCCAATGATGAGTATGATATAGTCATACCATGATGAGGATGAGAAATGAACTCATACCTTGAAATGATGATCATTAATGCTATATGATGAGAGTAATGATCTTGAATAATCATATATGATACCTTTGAATTCCCCAGAGGTATGGAATAATGAATTGAGGATTGAATAGATTATATAGTCATGAAACCCTAATTAATGAGAAATGGGGAACCCTAACCCTAATTTTGGGTAAAGGGAATGAAAAGCCCTATTTGATAGTAAACCCTAATTCCAGGGAAAGGAATATTAGTATTGCTATTGTATCACATGATGTGATGAATATCTTGTATGACTGTTATCATGCCTAATAACCATGCAGGTATGATGAGATGATGAATATAGCCATGTTTGAGCTGTGACATTTATATAATAAATGTTGATTGGCCTTTTGTACCTTGATGTTGTTGTTGCTTGATAAAAGTAACAATCTACATGGATTCTATGAGTCGTATGAGTAAGTTGTTGCCTAGAAAGAGGTGACAAGATATTTCTGTGGCCTTGTGAGCCATGTGTGATGCTTGAGTAACAAGTATCATGAATGCCTTGGTCAGATCACCTGAAGGTGATAGTTACCTAATATATGGTAATGATGCTCAATGATGAGTTAAGGGTTTAAATACCTAGAACCATGTGATTATGGTGATGAGAATGTGAAGGGATAAGAATTCCTAGTTTTGAAATGAGGGATTGAGTTCCCAAGGTATTTGAAAGACTGATAAGTATCTGATGAAAGTAGTACATTTCTCTTTATAGCATTGTTGTAATAAGTCTTGTTTGAGAACTTGGCTGATGCAAAAAGAATATGAAAATGTACTTAATTAATCAAGTGAAATCTTTTCATGTAGAAGCCATGACCATAGATCCATCATCGTCAGGAACAGGTGATGGTGAAACGGGTTCTCCGCGGCAAAACCCAGAACGCATATTTTGAATATGTGGGGGTAAATGGGAGAAAATATCCTTATGTCCTTGTGAAGAGATTTGAGGGAAGGTAAACATCAAGCCTCTCGATCCTTCATGCTTCCGGGATAGATGTATCACAAATCTCCCGATGATTGGGATAGATGATGTACACATCTCCCAATGATATTTTATGTCGGGTCGAGGAGATAAACATTAAATCTCTCGATGGCCGATGAGAGTGCAGTTGACGTTGTAACTCTATAGCGAAGTTCCAGTATACCCTGGAAAACTATCTTGAGCAGTTAACACAGTCCTGCTTGTTGTCCCACACTGACCGGGATGTGTGAGGTCATGGGAATCTGGCTCTTCCATTGATCTATGTATGGTACCGATTTTGACTTCGTAGTGGTCGGTTTGAGTATGAGTGGTATACCTCATCTCCTTAGGGCATTAGTATATTTGTAAAATGAAATCAGCCGTATAGAATGTTTGCTTAAGGATTGAATACTGAAATTCATTGGTTGATGTTACATTTCTATTATATATCTGTAGTTCATTGATGTTATTCATATCAGTTGTATTCATTACAAGTAGATGGATGAACTATGAGTCTACCAAGAGTAGATGCAAGGTTATCCTTGAAAAAGGTGATTACTTCACTTTGTTCATATAAGTGACATAACTGCTGTTGATTATATATATAAATTCTTCTACTCAGTTTATTTTAATAAGCTGCTATAACAATGTTTTGGCGGAGAGTTATATCTCCCGCTGGGGCAATTTACAATTGTCTCACCCCCGTGGGATCCAACTTTTTAGGTGGACACGGACAAAGAGGCAGAAGCCCATTGCAGGGAATGGACAGCAGAAGTAACAGAAAGGACAATAATAATATCTCAGGTGGAGATACTGTCTGTCAAGTTACGTAGTTAGAAAGTCCTATATGCCGTCTCTGTACTCTCAGGTCCTCAGAGTTTTTAGTCAGTGTTTTTGATAAAACGATATGAGGTTTTGGTTGATGCCTCGAGATTCATATGATGTCTGTATATAATGTTTATAAGGCAGTTGATGATGTAGTCTCTGAAAAGAGATGATATAGGTTATGTACGTGTGAACCAGAATGTAAATGGTATACAATGGTTCTTGATGGAAAAGATTTTCTATGTGTGGATCTCTTCACAAAAAGTTTTAATTTTAGTGATTTTCAGTAATCCGCTGCAAATGATTCGCTTCCGCTTAAGTTATTCTTATTTTCGTGAGTTGGATGCCACACTGGAGCTAGGTGCCATGTTGATTTTCCCAATCTAGGGCATGACCTCTTATGTCCTTCCCAATCTGGGGCCTGGTCTGACCTTCCCAATCTGGTGCTTGGTCCTTAGTCATTATCACGACTTTTCATTTCTTTCTATTCTCAAACTTCTAGAGTTGGTAAGAGGGGTTCGAGCAAGTTATAAGCATAAATTGTGTTAGCCATAGTGATTTTATAGATTGTAGGAATGAAATCAACATGCAAGCATTTAATTTCAAACAATCTGGAAAAACCTCAGAAAAACACCGTGAAACTAATGTGGTTAGTCTTAGGCGTAACCACATGCATATTTCATAAGTAACTTGATGTCCAAGAAAGAGCAATCAGGAATAGCCAAATAAGCAACCAAGCAATTATCCCGAAAGTTAAAGCATAACACTAGATTCCCTGGTACATTCTCCGGTGTAGCCAGGTGAACCTGCTGTCTCAGTGTTGACCAACCTTGCAAACCCGAAATTCACCAACTTAGCATTGAAGTCAATGTCTAGCATAATGTTGCTGGCCTCGATTGCTCCATGAACCACACAATTCTTCCCTTCACTGTGTAGATACAGCAGTGCTAATGCGGCATCCTGCGCGATTTTATACCGCGTTGGCCACAAAAGCACCGGCATGTTATCTCCGAACAGATGATACTCCAAGTTATGATTGGACATGAATTCATACACAAGTAGTAGATGTTTCCCTTTGTTGCACGAACCAATGAGTTGCACAAGACTATTGTGTCCCAACTGACTAACGATTTCGAACTCAGAGTCGTACTCTTTCTTGCTCGAGATGTCAGAAAACTTCTTTACCTGGACGGAGATTTTGGAATCTGATAGGCAGCCCTTATAAACCACGCAGGAATTGTCCTCATCAATCTTAAATGACTTGTAGCGGCATCAAGCTCGTTGTATGAGAATCTCCGCGGGCATACGTGCTCGGATGTGATTATGTTAACTCCTTCATTCTGTTTCTTCTTAGTAAAATAATTAAGAGCACGCATCCAGAGTTTTGATGTCCAGACATGGAGAAGCCCGAGGCCTTTCCATAATAGTAAAGGAACTCCGCATGCAAGTGTTGAGCACCGAATGAAAAGGAGTAACGCTACCCACACCCCGCAGTCCCACTCGGCTGTCCACCTATTCTTGGTAATATGTAAAAAGACTCCACTCAGCTATTTTTAATTAATACCAACCTTCTGCGTACCTCAGAAGCCGAAAAGAAGTTCATGACTCCCAAGCTTCTCCCAACTGTTGTCTGTCGTCCAATTTTTTTTAAAAATAAAATTTTTTATTACTTAGGTTCAACACATCTACGTTCTCGCGGAAGTACAGTACAATAATCAGTTATAAAGTGAATTCATAAGTATCGTACAAACTACTTATTAGTTTCAACTTAGTTACTGACGCATAAGTGCAGTACCTAGCAAATTACTAAATAAACATAACTGTATAAGCGAGCTGAAAGCATAAGTACAGTACCTACAGAATCAAATAGCAACATTTGTCATCTGGACATATTTTTTTTACAAAATGCAGATATAAGTTGAGTGTCCACTTGTTAATGATCTTAAAAGTATGGTGCACATCAGATCAAAAATCAACTATAAAATACATCTATAAGTACGATACACACTTGTTAATGGTCTCAAAAGTACAGTGCACACCAGCTCAAGCATCAACTATAAAATTGCATCTATAAGTACGGTACCCCACTTGTTAATTTTAACTCAGTTACTCAAGCATAAGTACAGTACCTAACAAATTTAGTTCATAAGTACAATACCTAGTAATATAAAGGATAAAAGTACAGTACTCACGTATTTGTAAAAGAACACAAAGCGGATATGTATTTGTACAGTACTCAACATGAACAAATGATATGTATAATACTTACTCAGTGCTTGGCGGAAAATACATCCATAAGTACAGTAGTCCACTTGTTAATTTTAACTCATTTACTCAAGCACAAGTACAATACCTAGCAAATTTAATCTGTAAGTACAATACCTAGCAATATATACCAGAATGTACCACATGGGTGACTAATGGCTTGTTGAGTCGCGTAATTAGGTTTATTACTGATATGAGAATAATAATTAGGTATTGTACTTATTGTTAAATTGTATAAGTGAACAAATAGTACTAGTTCAACATGAACAAATAGTACGTACAGTACTTACTCAATGTCGGGCGGAATTGGTTCAACATAAACAAATATTACTCAGAGCTGGGCGGAAATGAATAAGGAGGGGGATGATTGAGTGGATTTGAAGCTATATACGAAATTCGAAATAAAATAGAGGGAATCATTAGAGGGAAATAAAAAATTGAGGTGGTAGATTTGTATTTGGTGGCGAGATAATCATTTCATGCATCACTTTTGCATGTAGAAACATGAAGAATTGGTGCCTAAATATGCATGGCGCGCAGTAGGTAGTTGGGTGAGCAGGTGGGCATTACCGATGTCCGGGTAAGGCCCGCGTATGTAGCCGGTTATGCGTAGAATTATTCTTGAAAAGCGGTGACATTTATATCATGCTTAAGCAGCGAAACAAGGATTTAGAAACCTTTGCGCATCCCATTAGCAGCATTCCCGCGACTAGTCCAAATAGCCCAATAAATAAGACACAAAAATATATGATCTTCTGACGCTACGTGATCTTCTTTTTGTTAGCAGTACTCCCGACGTCATGCAATGTAGAATTGAAGGTCCAAGATAAAATATCATCATACTCAAAAACTCCAGTAACAGTTGAACCGAAAAAACCCACAACGACCCACTGGGGGAGTACTTTTTTCAGATCGACGACATGCCATAATGATATACAGGGCCTGCGTTCTGAAAAAGGATGCTCAAATTGAAAGTATTTGCGTTATAACTAACAATGATAGTGCCTATGATACCGCCTCCGCTCACGTTGAGTCTCTCCGTACTTGAGGATACCATAGAGTTGATGTTGACACCAATATGAGCATACCCCGGATTATTAACGGTGACAAGGCGAAAAGGCTGGTGTAGTGTTGGTGTCGAGCTCAACGGCATCAAGGCTGACAGACGTGTTCTCTTTGCCAGAACTTACCAGGCCGAGGTCCACTGGATTGACCGGGATCTGGTACGGGTAAGGGGAAAGGCAGAAGGCACTCCCGCAACAACTGCTGTTGCTGTGCGCGTACCGAGTGTCAACTGCGAATGAGGAGGTGAAGCTGGTGATCTCCGAAGTAGAATTGTCCCACAGATGCGCGCAGAGAATGTCCTGGAGTGCAGTTTTTAGAAAGTACTCCTGACGCCGATATGTTGAAATTCATTGCGAAAGTTGGAGGTGTTAGTAAGACAAGGGTTAAGATAACGGGAAGGAAAAGGTGGAAACAAGAGTTAAGATTCTATCAAACTCACGCCTTAGCGCGCGGCCTCACGCACGCGGTGAAACTGTTGCCAACCTATCACGCCACGTGGCAGATGCTGATTGGCCCGTTTTTTTGGAATTATGTAAAAGGTAAAAATAAATTTGTTTTGCTTATAACTTTTGAATCATAATGAGTTTTTTAATGAAACAAAACATGTTGGTTTCGTTATGAAAAATGCAATCTAACAAACCTAATATTGACATATTTTTGAGATAAAAAAAATAAAAAAGATATATATAGGTTAATTGACAACTAACTACGGTGCACATACCCATAAATGGTTATTAAAACCCAAAAATGGTTAACTGACGTCTAAAATAGTGCATTTACACCCAAAAGCATAAAGATGGTGCCCACATAAGCTAATGACACCCATAATTGGCTAATGACACCCAAATATGGTTATTTGACGTCTGAAATAATTCACTGACACCTAAATTTATAACGACGCCCATAAATAGCTAATGACACCTATAAATGGCTAATGACACCCAAATATAATTATTTGACGCCTAAAATGGTTCACTGACACCTAAAATTATAACGACGCCTACAATTGGCTAATGGCACTCATAAATGGCTAATGACACCCAAATATAGTTATTTGACGCCTAAAATGGTTCCCTGACACCTAAAATCATAACGACACCCACAAATGGCTAGTGACACCCATAAATGGTTAATGACACCCAAATATGGTTATTTGACGCCTAAAATGGTTCACTGACACATAAAATTATAACGACACCCACAAATGGCTAATGACATCCATAAATGGCTAATGACACCCAAATATGGTTATTTGATGCCTAAAATAGTTCACTGACACCTAAAATTATAACGACATCCGCAAATGGCTAATGACACCCAAATATGGTTATTTGACGCCTAAAATGATTTATTCACACCTAAATTATAACGACGCCCGTAAATAGCTAATGACACCTATAAATGGCTAATGACACCCAAATATGATTATTTGACGCTTAAAATAGTTCACTATCATCCAGAATAATGTATTCATATCATCTTTATATTTTTTTGTTAAAAATATATCAATATTAGTCTTGTTGGATTGCATTTTTAACAAATCCAATGATTTTTATTTCGTCATAAAATTCATTACGGTTCAAAAATTATAAGCAAAACAAATTTATTCATTACACAACTCCCACCAACCCATCCAATTAAAACTCGCCATGTCATCATCTGAAATCAACTCTCCCTCACCCAAAACCACCCCCAGCCGCGCGTGAGCTGCGCTTGGCTGAAGATGCGCGTGACCAGCGCATTTCTGTGGAAGCAATGACGTCTCAGTAGGCTCATTGTAATGCAAAGAAGCGTAGAACCACTAAGTCTGGGATGATTCTCTCTTGATGTGATGGTAAAGCATGGGGAATGGTAAAGCATGGGGAACAAAGTAGAGGTTGCAGACTGCAACCGCCCAGGCATTCATATCGCCCACGAAGACAAATCAGATTGCAAGTTACGGACATTACCATGCGTGTTTACTCATTTAATTCATCCCAACGTGGTTTCAATTATGTGGAGTATCACTTTCTATATTTTTGTAGCTGGGGCCATCTAAACAGATTATCAAAGGAACGTGGGTGGCAGAAACGTATAAAGTCAGAATACACAATCGAGTTTAACGTAAACACTCCATGAAGGTCACGCTTGAATTTTTATGGTAAAATGTCCCTGATGCTATATTGATGCTGTATCCAAGGTTTGAAAATCTGATGCATGGTTATATCCACGTTCCACTCCGACTATCGAAATCTATACTACTATAAAAAGAGCGAGTTTTGCAGACATTTCAAATACACCCGCCCAAAGTCATATTAACCAATCACGTTGCACGGTTTTGCCAACGTGACAAAAGCTTGCACTCTCCTTCACTCAAGCTGCTCTCACGTTTTTTTCAGTTTTTTTACTTCTAAAAATGATTTAGTTTGAAAAAAAGGAACTACTCTTTTTGAACTCTGACGTTTGAATTTAAATTTGCCGCACCCTTTTCTCTCTCACCCAACCATCAGTCAAACTCATTTCCCGCCAACACATGTTTTACTTGGTCAAACTGAAACTGGCACGTTCAACACCACATTCTGCAATTATCTCTAAAAATGTATATATAAAATAACATTCAGTCACAACAACATTCAACGTCCACCACCACATGGACCATTATCTCAACGTAAATCAACAAAATACACAAATTATCTGTAAAAATTTGAACGCAAAACAGAATTCTGTTACATCACCCACATCCAACACCCACGTACAGCAATACAACCCACCTCTTCAACAACCACCCAAGACCATTATCAAAATCACATAGCCCAAAACCACTATCCAGTGTTGCTGCGTGCGACCAGAAAAGGATGTTCCTCCATATTTTCTTCACTGCACTTTGAAGAAAACACCTACAGGTGAGACATTCAACCATTGGATAATATTTTTTTTGCAAAAAGCTATATGACATTATTTTCGTATCCCTACTAAACTTTCATCATATACTTATCATATGAATATATAATAACAATGTTTTGGATTCCAGTTTCTTGTTGCTGTTGGGTTTCCCACTACTCAGAGATGCAACAATCTGTGAAAGTTGCTCTTAGAACAAAATAAATCTAGTTACGATTTCATCATATACTTATCATATGAATACATAATAACAGTGTTTTTACCTTAATCGTCACACATTTAACCTAATTAGTCGACCTCTTGATCAAACTGTAGGAGTCACAATTCACCAGTCAAGATCAAACATTGGATTCTAGTTTCCTGTTGTTGTTGTTATTCGAGAGTCAAAGTCCACATATTCTGTCAAGCAGTTGATCAAACTAGAGGAATACACATTCAAGTAAGACATTAAGCAATAAAATAATATTTTAAGCATTTACAAAGTATTGGATAATTTTTTTTGCAAAAAGCTATATGGTATTATTTGTGTATCCCTACTAAACTTTCATCGTATACTTATCATATGAATACATAATAATATTGTTTTTACCTTAATCGTCACACATTTAACCTAATCAGTCGACCTCTTTTGATCAAATTGTAGGAGTCACAGTTCACCAGTCAAGATCAAACATTGGATTCCAGTTTCCTATTGTTGTTGGGTTTCCCACTACTCAAAGATGCAACAATCTGTGAAAGCTGCTCTTAGAAGAAAATAAATCTAGGTATGATTTCATCATATACTTATCATATGAATACATAATAACATTGTTTTTACCTTAATCGTCACACATTTAACCTAATTAGTCGACCTCTTGATCAAACTGTAGGAGACACAGTTCACCAGTCAAGATCAAACATTGGATTCTGGTTTCCTGTTGCTGTTGTTATTCGAGAGTCAAAGTCCACATATTCAGTCAAGCAGTTGATCAAACTAGAGGAATACACATTCAAGTAAGAATTTAGCAATAAAATAATGTTTTAAGAATTTAGAAAGTATTGGATAATATATTTTTTGCAAAAAGCAATATGGTATTATTTTCGTATCCCTACTAAACTTTCATCATATACTTATCATATGAATACATAATAACAGTGTTTTTACCTTAATCGTCACACATTTAACCTAATCAGTCGACCTCTTGATCAAAATGTAGGAGTCACAGTCACCAGTCAAGATCAAACATTGGATTCCAGTTTCCTATTGGTGTTGTTATTCGAGAGTCAAAGTTGGAATACACATTCAAGTAAGACATTTATTAATAAAATAATGTTTTAAGCATTTACAAAGTATTGGATAATATTTATTTACAAAAAGCTATATGGTATTATTTTCATATCCCTACTAAACTTTCATCATATACTTATCATATGAATACATAACACATTCAAGTAAGACGTTTAGCAATAAAATAATGTTTTAAGCGTTTACAAAGTATTGGATAATATTTTTTTAGCAGTATTCAAAGTATGCAATCACCTAAGTACCATAGTCTAATCATCATTGAGACTTTATTTAGCAGCAGTTATAACATGTCAATCATGCATTACAGTTTTTAATACACTTTAATAATTAGGTTTGAACACCAAATTTCATAAGGCCATATAGAAAATTCAAAGCAAGCAAATTATCCAGATTATAAGATATATAGTTTTGGTAAAGATTTAGTTGAATCTAGACTTATCTTTATGTGTAAATTCATATTGACTTCCAACTTCTAAATTCTTAACCACTTTATATTCACATGTAAATACAAATAAGTTGTAAAATATGATAAGATACAATTAATTCTCAGTCAAACACAAACATAGACACGGATATAAAAAGATCAAGTTCTACAACCAGTTAAAATAAATCAACCAAACTCATTTTTGGCCAATCAGAAATAACAGATCAAATAAGTAGTAGATTATATAACAAACTCATAATACTAATGAATCAAATTAGCTAGATGAGATGGTTGAAATAGGACTTGTCTTTCTTCAAACAAAAACAAATATACACGAAGTATACCTCAGTCAAACATAAACAAAAAATGTGAGCTACACATTCAAGGGCCTAATATTTAGATCTAATAATCTAGACACAAATATGCAAAAAAGACACTCCCTTACTGATTCAATCCTTTTTAAATTGAAATGATATAGCAAACTCAAAATACCAATGAACCAAATTAGTCAGAAGAGTTGGTTGAAATATGACTTATCTTTTTTAAAAAATTGGAGAGTTGACCATTCTTGCATTTAGTAGATTGGACCTATGAAGAAACAACTAAGTTCCTTGCATGACGGGACCTCTACCTGCAACAACATATAGTCCACAGTTAACAAATGCAATTAGTACCACAGATAACTAATGCAATCAGTAACCAAGTAAAAATTAAAACCTTAAAAAGTAAATACACCATATATACCTCAGTAAAACAGAAACAGAACATATGAGTCATATATTCAAGGACCTGCAACAATAGGGAGTCCACACTAATGAGATGTATACACTACTTATCTATATTAGAATGCGGTCATCTAAATTTTTATTAATGCCTTGAAATCACCAAGTTTGTTACATTTATAAAATCTTTGATATGCCAATCAGAACACAGTTCATAATCCAATATCAAGTCATTGAAGCCAGATCTCACATAACATTCATGTGCTGCCCTACATGAAGGGACCTGTACCTGCAACAAGATTTGTGACCAAGTAAACATTAAATCCTTAAAGGGTATATACATAATATAAAGGATCGTAAAGGCCAAATCATTTAGGGACCAATAGAGACCCTAAGGCTGCCCTGTGTCTATATAAATGCTAAGAAGAACATGGAACAAAAGCATAATCTAAATATGCATGTTCATAGGCATTTTAGATGAAGTTAGAATGGATTAGAACCATGGCATTCACATTTGAATAAATTGGCCTAATCTAATGAACCTATGTTGACCTAGACTACACATGCTGAGAATAACATGGAATAGAAGCATAACATATAGACACATGTTCATAGGGACTTTAGATATGTATTAATGCCTCAAAATCACAAATCTGTTACCTTGATAAATTTGTTGAGATGCCCATTAGAACATAGTTGACAAGGCGAGATCAAGAAATCATACCAAGAAATCCAACATACACATACAAAGCAATATCTCATTTCAAGCCAAAGAAGGAGCAGCACTGAAGATATCTTCAGACCCGCAAGCATCAGCCAATTGGAAAGGCAGACAGAGCCTTAGATACGCGAGCATCAGCCGACCATAAGAGAAAATAATTAGGGCTAGGTAGGGGAATGAGAAGGAGTGAGACACATAGAAATTGGACATTTATAATTAGGAGTGAGACACACAATATCTAACACGATCTACTCTTGGAACCACAAAACCAGGGATATATAATTAGGGCACAGAGAAATTGGGCTAGGGTAGTGATGCATGTCTGTGAGAAATAGAAACTATGAAGAAATCGGTTGATATATTTTCTATAGCTCAGATAGACCTAAATCAGACATGCAATAGCTCAGATTGACATAGATCAGATTGAAAATCTAGCTCACCTAAAATGACTTATCTTCTTTGTATCAAAATCATACTAAGAAATTCAGCATACACATACAAAGCAATATCTCATTTCAAGCCAAAGAAGGAGCAGCACTGAAGATATCTTTAGACCCACAAGCATCAGCCAATTGGAAAGGAAGACAGAGCCTTAGATACGCGAGCATCAGCCGACCAGAAGAGAAAATAATTAGGGCTAGGTAGGGGAATTAGAAGGAGTGAGACACATAGAAATTGGACATTTATAATTAGGAGTGAGGCACATAATATCTGACGCGATCTACTCTTGGAACCACAAATCCAGGGATATATAATTAGGGCACAGAGAAATTGGGCTAGGGTAGTGATGCATGTCTGTGAGAAACAAAAACCATGAAGAAATCAGTTGTTGGAAAACAAATCGAACTGCAGGGAGGAAAGGGAGGCCTCTGCTCTCAGGTTAGGTCACCGAAGCAGTCTAAATCGTCATTGTTGCGATTAGGGCACGGAGAAGTTTGGGGGTCGGAGAGTGCTAAAATGAAGAAATTGGTTGTCGGAAACACAAATGGAACCAGAGCGAGAAATGGAGGACTCTGCTGTCGGGTTAGGGCATCGGAGTAGGCCACGAAGAATCTTGGGGGTCGGGGAGTGCTAAAATGATGAAATCAGTTGACGGAAATGAAAAACAAACCAGATGGAGGAAATACATTTCCTGGCAGTGGCGCCAGCAAGCAGGGAAGCAGTGGCCGGAGAAGATCCTAAGAGCTGTCAGCATTAGAGAGCTCGGCGTTGTTGGTGACGTTTGGCATCGTTGGGGTTGGAGGTTAGACCATCAGGCTGATCAGACTGTCGGAAGGGTTGAGTTGCATCTGTGGTGTCGGGACTCGGAAGGGAAGGGCAAATTGGCTGTTGTGATTAGGTTGCGGAGTATTTGAGAGAATGGAAACGGTGAGAAACCTAGAACTGGTGCCTGGTGGAGGTCAGAGAGAACGGAGACGGTGAGAACCCTTAATCTGGTGGAAATCAGAGCGCGAGACGGTGAGCATGGAAACCCTAGATCACCCGAGCGAGAAGATGGAGTGTCGGGAAATAGGGTTTCGGGTTAAGACAATAGAGAGTCGAGAGAGAGAGGGTGGTTGGATAAGGAATGGGAAGATGTGGGGGGGGGTTATACTGAAGGGAATCGTTTAATGAGAAGGATGGGAATATGGGGTCAACTTATGTATACTCGATAATTATTTGTCACCAAATGTTGACAAAATTTGCAAACTGTCTGAATCGAACACATTCACTTTTTATTTAGATTTGTCGTATGCGAATTTAAGATAATAAAATAATAAGTCATATCACTGCATATAGAATCCTTCTCATTGTTTTCACTTTCCAAAATGAAGGAGTCGTGCAAACTATGGTGGAACCGTGCCTATCTTCTAGCACTACATTTCAAAGTTGTGACACGCTTACGTCATGTCTTACTTCAATAGAGTCACGTAGATCTCAACGATTTGAAATAACATATATTTACAGTTATCATTTGAGGTCCTTTCAATGGATGCGTAGATACCATCGTCGAATGGTTATTAGAAGTAGACAGATGCATAGGCGTGCCAGATGTGAAGGTGGTGGAGAACTTATTGCAAGATATGCTACAATTTACAATAGTTTGCCACCCTATATGAAGTTAAGGATTGATATGGACCCATATTTTGACGGAGTTAGTGAAGTTATTCAAGTTCTCAATGAAGGTGTGGACTCTGCACTTGGTCAAAGAGTATTGTTTCTGCCTGTTATCTCGTATGATAACAACTTCCAACATCATGTGGATAATGTTGTCAGTGGAATTCATAGGCGAGCAAGGCAATGAAGATTCTTGATCCAATTCCTGAAACGATGTCAAGCAAAGTTGAATGATGTTGCAACGAATTCATTAGAACAACCGAGCACTTCCTATCTTCCTTGGAATGGCAGTGTTCCCAATGGAGATCATGTTGATATGCATGTTTCCTCTAACCCTACAATTAATGATAGTGCCTTTGAGGAGTGTAACAATCCACATGAGGTTGTTGATTTGGCAATCCCATGTAGTAAAGGTAATATAGTTACAAATCCTCATGCATTATTCTATGAGTTAACATTTGTACTCATCTTGTGTTATAACAAACTAGATGCAGGTATCGTGGAAGAGACGGAGGATTTCTATATTTCAAGCATGGATCAAAATGTTGAAGATTCTTCAGGTGTTGATATTTCCAATTGAATTTTTGACGATCTTCTCAATGAACCACATAAATTATCCACACGTAGTTTGTGCAAATTTTGTGGTGCCAAATGTTTCCAATTTGAACCACCATCTTTTTGTTATATGAAGGGAAAGGTACATTTAGTTACCAATCTTGTTCCAATAGAACTATACGATTTGTACACATCGCAAAAACCAAATTCTATGGAGTTTTTGAGGTCCATTCGAAGTTACAATAGTCACTTTGCATTCACATCACACGATATCCATCTAGATGAAAATTTGTGTAGTATGTGGAATGGCATATATACTTTTCAAGTACAGGGTCAAATGTATCATTTCATAAATAGATTACTACCTGGGAGTGATGGACCAAAATACCTACAACTCTATTTCTATGACACTGAGTTTGAGGACCGAAATATTTACACTAATCATTTTTTCATATGTGAAAGGTTCGAAATCAAATTATAAAAACTTTAGGATTAAATCACCAGAAAGTGATCACATGCATTATAATAAGTGAGATATTGCACTATAATATTTATTATTTATTTATTTCTTATTTCTTATTAAATAATTAAACTCATATTTTCTTCTCCAATCAGGTGTCCACCTCTCTTTGATTGTTCATATGAGGAAGAGCTCATTAAAGTTCAATTTTGGATGGAAAAACAGACGCGTCACATCACCTGCAGAATTTTGTCACATAATGAACTTTCAGTTACAAAATAAATATGTATTTTTATTATTTATGAAAGCAATAGATCAATTTTTCTTATTTAACAATATTAACATTATGATATTTTTCTATTGCAATTCCAACTAACTTTTATATATCATGTGCATCTGCACGTATGTGTTCACTAGTATACAAGAAAATAATCAGTTACTTCTCTTTTCCCCACTAATCCTTGTTTGGGCATGAAGCAGCACAACGCTTGTTATCCATATAATTCCATCTGTTTTCATTTTGTTTTAGAGAGGCCAAAAGTTATTATACTGTACTTTTGGATTAGAATAAATTTTTTGATATCCTCATAGTCAGTCCAGATTAACCTCTCATATTATTCATGCGGAGAGAAATTATTTCATCGCATCGTCGAAAAATTATGGCTGGATTGATTCCATAACAATACACTTAGCAGGTTAAAAGTCAACGATGGCGATGCATTGATAATAGTTTCCATTATAACGGACGTTGAATATAAAAGAGACAAGCCTCTGGCTGAGCTTTCCTGGGCAAAAGAGGAACACTGTCCACATCGTGTTGTCAATTTGTGTCCTACATGCCTCTTTAATTTTTAAGCTGGAACCAGCGGATCAAAGAGAATATGGGTGGAGGAAGTCGCCTAAAACATCAAAACCGTGTCCTTCATGATGTACGTAGCACAATTTTTCCCTATGTTCAGAAATGGGTACTGACTGCGCATCCTATTTTAAGTCGATTAAATGCAAGGTATCTCGGCATTACTGCCCGGTATCAGTCAGGAAAATAAAACATTTTATGGATGTGTATGTCATCTAAAAAGACACGAAGGAGATGGTGTGGTCACTATAATAGAACTCGTTAATGAGAAATGCAAATCCTTGACAAAAAAATTACAAAAGGGAAAATCCCTAACCAATGTCTCATGTACATGGGTGACAAATAATTATTGAGCTGCTCCTAATTTTGACGAATAGGGGCAGAATACTTGGGCAATCAACAAAAACATAAATACTTCCGTGGTCAAAACATTGTATCCAAAGCCGATTTCATAGAAATCAAGGTCAGTGTTTTTAAATCATTAGCATTTGCATATCTATAACATACAAAAGAGCTACACTATGAAGATTTACTTCATATTATGACAAAAAAAATAAAATTTAACACATAAAAGTTTTGTTCTATTGTCAATTAATTGTTCACATTAAGAAATTATCAGAAAATCATATATTAGTAAGAAAGTAACATGCATTCTATAACATCACATTGGTATGAAATTTATGTACATCATATGCCACATCAAATTAATTCATATATGTTTCATGAAAATATTGATCTTTAGACTCATGACTGAATTCACTTCAAGATATTTCTTTAATATTAAATTCATTATTTCTGCCTTTGGGTATTATTCTAGTGTTTCTATTGTTCATCATACCTTGTAGAGTACTATACACTACAAAATTATTTTTGGTTAATTTCATAATGAGAGATTACCATGTTATGGGTCAGAAGTCTAAGCATAAGTACACAATAGAATAATTAAATATGTACATAGCACACCCTACTTTTCTACAAAAAGAGAAACCACGCTTCATTTCAATAAAAAAATATATTGGTTGTAGTAAAGGTATCTATCTATAAAAAAATAAATATGAATTCATGTTTCATTACATTAAAATTATGAGACCAACAAGGATGACATATTGATGATATAAATACATCATGTATAGTAAGTAGTGACTATCACCAAGAAAAATGTGTTCGAATCATATCTTAGCACTATGCTATTACATTACTAGATTTGGAGGTATGCAACATGTATAAATGAATGGGTATCCAAAAATTGAATAAAGCATTACAACCTTGCAAATTATTTCCATCCTAGAGATATACACAATCACAAGATATTTCAATTGGGAAATTAATGGAGTTGTAAAAAGGGAGTTGTACCACTATATGTAACACTCGTGTCCTTGTTTACTTATAAACCTATTTTCTAAGATGATGAACCCTTTTGTCATGTTAATATAGGATTTTTTTTTACTCCCCATCTAACTACTCTAGGTTGGGGTGTAGGTTATGACATGTTTTGACATGATATATGTCCATATTTTACTAATGTAAAGATTAGAAGTTTAATGAATATCTCTTCCATGTTGTTTTTAATAGGATATTTCTAGATCTTGTATGTACGTAGAATGGGATCATGATGGATAAAGCCTATGTTGCTCTATAATTAGGTCTTTAGGGTGGAATGCCAAATGATGAGATGGTAAGCATGACATGTGTGTTGAATCCTGAGAAAAATAAAGAGATGTGATGAACATTGATGAGTTTTTTTCACTAAAAGAGAAACAATGCTACCTTCAAGATCTTTATTTTTAGATTACAATAAAGGTATATATCTATCAGAAGTAAATATGTTCTCATGTTTTATTATATAAAAATTACGATGCCGAAAAGGAAGACAATTTGGTGATTGAAACACATCATATTATAGTAAGTAGTGGTTTAGTCAAGGCTAAAGTTTTCAAATCATATCTTATTGCTATGCTATTACACTACTAGATTTGAAGGAGATATGCGCCTCATATAAAAGAATGTTAGTCATAAAATGAATGAAACTTTACAATCTTAAATGTTATTTCCTTCTTAGAAAATATAAAATAACAAGATAATTTGATTGGGGAATTGAAGGAGTTGTGAAAAGTGAGTTGTGCCACTAAATGTGTAACAACCAGAGTCCTTGATAACTTGTTAAACAGATTTGTAAGATAATGAACCATTTTGGTAGGATAATCTGATGTTAAGTCATGTTGTGATATGATGTATGTTGATATCATACTAATGTAAGTATTGGAATTCTAATGAATATCTTCTATACCACTTAATTGGATATAGTTGATCTTGTATGTATGTATAAGAGGATTCAGATGGATAGACCCTAAGCTATGATATGAGTATGACTTTAGGGTTAAATACTAAATGATGTGATGGTAAGCATGTCATATGTGTGTTGAACACTGAGAAACATAAAGAGATGTGATGATCCTTTGTGAGATGTGATGATTCCTACTGAGATACTATATGTTTTAATGTGCTCGTCAATCTTTTAATGCATGAATAACACTTAGCATGATATGGAATGATGCATGTGTGCATAGATTGCATAGGGATTGAAAATGTGTGCATGCATGTTGAGCAATAGTTGGCATGAATGGTTGGAGTTGTGATTTTTTGATGATGTGCATGGTTTTCCAAACAACAAAAAATGATTGGGGTAAGTTTGAAATAAATCATTTAGGTAAAAGAATGTAAGTGTAAATGTTGATGAGTGTTGGTTGGTGTTAAGTTGTTGATGGGCCTTGGTTTCACATACTTGCTAAGTTTGACGTTTAATGGGACCAAATTGGGTGAGATCATGATAAATAACTTGATGGGATGGTTTGGTCCTTAGTTTTTTGGGATTTATGCTTGATAAACTAAGTCCATGTTTGAGTACTCCACTCGTGAATCTCTTTTGCAAAGATGGGGATAATGTTTTGAGTCTCATTTGAGCACGGGTCCCACTTTGTGAATGCAGGCCATGGGTTTTTGAACCTAACATGGTTAGGGATTGAACCTAGGATAAACTTTGGAGATTATGAATTCATAAATATAGTGTTAGAAAGTTTTATTTAGACCTTATAGGCATGGACCTGGGCTGGGGTTGCATGAACCCAGTCGTGTTAGCGTTTAATGACCTGAGTTAAGTTGTTATTAGAAAAAGAAGAGAGGTTAGAGTACGAACTTGTGAGCCCAAAATGGGATGAGTTAAACCTGAATAGGGTTAGGTTGTCTACTTGGGTCGATTGAGTTGAGTTAGAAGAATAGATAGAAGAGTTTAGATATTGTCAACAAGGGTTGACTAGAATGTACTCAGGATGGGATGACCGATCCTATCTAGGTTTCCATGATCAGTGTGTCATGGATGGTCAATGTGCTTTTGGATGTCCCTCCCTAATGAATAATGATTAAGGTTAGTTTCCCAAACATGGTCGGGGTCACTTTATTAAGCGATGCTAGTTGGGATGGTTTGTAAGTGAGTCTATTTATGCTATATATAGACATGAACCCTTGACAATTATTGGTTAATAGTATTTTTTCCATACCTAATGTTGTTTCTCTATATAGAGGTGTAGGAGGTGATCCAAAGGTGGTCATAATCCCATAGAGCGGTGGAGGAGGTGTTCTGAGGGTAGTCAATCTCTTTAGCCAATAAAGAGGCCTAATCCACTATAAATCATGAAGGAGAACCCTATGTGAGGTTAGAAATTGCATCTCCAATTTATTTGCTTCCTACTTTCTCCCTTCGAGGCAGCATGAATGCCTATTCTAGAACGCATTTTGAGGATAAATGTTTTTCCCTCCACCTTGTACTTCCATTAATGGTTCCTTGGCTAGGAACAAAGAAGTATATGATTGGTTGAAGATTGGTGGTGCTGATAGATTCCTTGGTTAGCCACAAGAAGGCTATTTGTTATTGTCTAGAGGCTAGGATGAGGAAGAAAGATTGTGGAGGAGGTGGATCCTTATTTCTTAGTGGTTGATCTAATGGTTTGTTGCATTGTGACCTTTGTTTTGTTTTCAGTGCCCTTTTTCTGGCAATTTTTAGTTGAGTCGATACTTCTTTTTTAGTATTAACTATTACAATGGTATTATAGAGAAAGAAAGAAGCACCTTTTTTCTTACACTCTATCATACTTGTTGTTGGAATCTATGTCATAATTTCTTAAGTTTTTGCATCGTTTGGCTTACTGTTCATACATGTATAAATTTACAACCCTCTACCACTTATAATTATGCTTGTTCGTTCCCTCTCTAGCATTCCCCATGATGATCGATTAAGCGACTACCATATCTATATCTCAGATTTTAAAGCTCAGATAGTGTTTTTATGTTTTGATAAGGTGAAATGAAAACCTTGTACCTCTTGTATGTTGCACTAGTCAGTTAAGAATCTTATAAATAGTAGATGTTAGCTTAATGGATGATGTTTTTGCATATTTATGAAGGAGTTCCTAGCTACATGTTTAAGCTAATTTAAAGTTCTAGCATGCTTATTTTCCTAGTTGTTACTTGTGTGATGTACTGAAACGAAAATACTTCTTCTATATCTACTTAAATGTTAGAAAACCTTGACCTATAACCTCGAATATGCTATGACCTAAATGAATACCACTTAATATGAGTTTTTATGGGATTATGTCTTATAGTATCTTCTTCTATCTTATGCTTAGTTTATGTGCCTAGTGTTTGGATATGTGTGATTCTTAGACAACCATGTTGATATATAAAACATGTTACCTTAATGATGAATACAGACATGTAAGAATGAGGATAACTTTGAAATAATTATGAAGGTTACAATCTCCATTACACCTTCAAAAATAATGAGCATCACAAAGGAATGCATCATTTCTAATAAAATAATAAGATTCATTAGACATCAACCTTAACCTTGTCATAAAAATGTTATCATATTATATAAATGTAAGAACCCTGACCCAACTTTGTGATCAATTGTAATTTTATTATGTAATAATGTTTTAAACCTTAAATTAATCTTTTGAGAAGTTCTAATATCATGTGACATGCTTGCATTTTCAATTAGGTTCAATTTAAATAATGCTTGAACTATCCTTGTTATAATTGTACATGTTTTGGACCATCTTGCAATTTAACCAAAAGGGAGGGTTAACTTGCAAATTGTCACATATAGAGAGTGTTTCTAAAGATTTACATTATGAGAGATAAAATGATGATATAGGGTGCCTTGATTGAATCATAGTTATACATACATACACACACACACAAACACACAAATATATATATATATATATATATATATATATATATATATATATATATATATATATATATATATATATATATATATATATGACATCATCAAGTGACATTAGGGTTTCTAGGGTTTCTTACTTGATATGATGACTACCCTAGGGTTCAATTTTGTGACCATTACATCACTTTTGGTGAGGGTCGTGTCTGAGACATATGTATGGGGATGCATGGTCGCGACCGTGACACCCTAGAGTAAGGATGGTCGCGACAATTCTCCTTTAGAGTAAGTGTCTCAACCGTGAGATGGTGATTAGGGTTTTGGGTTGAGACAAGGTGTGTATGGGAATGTTTGGACCACGAAAAGGGGGATAACTGACCCTAGATGGCGTGACACACCTATTGGATAAACATGGATATTTCATATTTTTTTCATGCAAAGGAAATAAGGTTAACCCTTTGAAGAACTAGTGTCCTTTGGTGATCTATGGTGTTGACAGCTCAAAGACCCCTACTTTCCTCCTCCTTTGTATATATGAGCCCTTCTTTTTCTTACAAGCTAATCTTTTCAGCTCTACACATCTTCATCTACCTTGAAACCTCCTTTGGAGATTTAGGAGCAAGAAGAAGTAGAACTTCATCCTTGGGTGGCTGATCATTGGTGCATGATTGAAGGTTTTGTGCTAGGTATAGCCTTTGGTGGTGAATCTTGGTGAATTGACTCTTAGTAAGTGATCCTTCCTTCTAGATCATGTCTCCTTTTGAAACTCTTAATCTTCTTTTTCCTCCTCTTTGGACGTGGATCATCTTCTTAACAAAGATCATAAGTTAGGGTAATCATGGTGAACTCGAGTGAAAGATGATCCTTTCTTTTTCTTTTTTCTTTTTTGTTCTGCCAAGATCTATTTATCTTTCTCTGAACCTCCTTATGATCATGGACTTTGCTTCTTCCTGGAGGTGATTCCTTGGCCAAAGTGTTGGAGTTCAATTGAAGGTCTTAGAGCTTGAGTCTTGGGAGGTTGTTCCTCATCCAAATCAGGTGAATTTTATAACTTTTCTCTTCATCTACTACATGCATCCTAAACCTGATTAGATATTGTTGATCTATGTTTCAAAAACATGTTCTCAAGATGGAAGAGATGGTTTTGTTTAAAGGTTTAATTTATGTTTGAAGAAAATATTACACTTATTCTAACCCTAAATCGTTGTAATTTTTCTTTCTTATAGATCTAATCTGCATAGCTTCGGATCTTTACGTCTTGTTAACGGATGCAACATTGCTACTTAAGGTTTTATCTGTAGCATTGCAGGTCGAGATGGTTAATTATGTCAGTCGCAACACCTATTTAGGTCATGCCATGAACTTAACATGTTAAGTTTAGTTTGTTATGACCATGATACCAATGAGTTAGAGCAATAACGCCACACGACAGGTTGGTTGACACCATGTTGCCTTTTGGTCGCGACCTCCCTTGGAGCTACACGGTTGTGACACCCCTTAGTGTTGCATGCATTATGGCTCTGCACGTGTTGTGGTCACGATGTTGTGATAGTGTGCTGTGCGGCTAAGTGAGTTGAGTGTGTCACATGTGAGTGAGTAGGGGTGCATCGCGGGTCTAGGTGAGTTGAGCATGTCGTAGGCAAGTGAGAAAGGTATGCGTTGCGAGCTGCGATATCATCTTTCCCTACACACGCTACGACTGAGGTAGGGAGTTGCACACGTTGTGGGCCGTGATATAGGCCTTGCATGTGTTAAAAGGTGGTATCACCTACTATACACATTGCAACTAGAGTTTGCTTACACATGTTACAAGTCATAAACCCATAATGTGTGAGTGAGCAATACTAGTGCACTTAAGTATGTCGTTGGATGTTTTATAGTAAAATGGTGACATATGATTAAATAATTAGTAATAGCTAATTAATAATGATTGTGTTTAGCCCTAATACCCATGTACATATGGTAAGTAATGAATTAGGGTTTAGGGGATGAATAACTTTATCAAACCCTAATCAAGTGATCATGTGACTTATGTGCTCACTTTACTTGATGAATTGTATTCCATAATAGTGTTTCTCTCTCTTGAGTGTGTAAACCTAATCTTGTAGGCCAGACAAATAGCATAATAATATAAGTGTTATTTTGAACATGGTATAATACGTAGTAGTGATGATGAGTATGATTGAGATATACTTTGTTATTATTTATGCATGAATTACAGGAATGGGTCTAATGACCTAGAAAGTACCTTGAGCACAACTTGAAGTGAAATTACATGAAATGTGAATAAGGGATTGATGTTCCATAGTGATGTGACACGGATGATGACATAATGAATTCCAATAATACAAATTCTATATGATGATGAGACAAGGTCTCATTTAATACGTTTCATATCTTCTAAAGTTGTATCTTGCCTTAATTTTGTAGAATTTATTTATGTTTTATACATTGTAACTTGATTGATTCATTAAAAGATACTTAATTGGAATGTTTAATCTAGTGAAACCCTAATCATGTAGTTTCAATGTACCATAGATCCATCTTCAATGTTAGTATCTAGCTAGATGGTGAAACAAGTAACTCCTATGGGAAAGTCGTAGCACATATTATTGAATATGGAGGGTACAAGTGTAGATAAATCATGTATCCTTCAATTGTTGAAATAATGGTAAATTGTTTTATTATTTGACGGCCATGTATGAGGTTGTTCTCTAGTGTTGTTCCATGTATCAAGGCAGAGTATTTGTTTTATAGAACCATAGCTTTAACTATGAGTTGCTATCTCTATAGGACTATATCTATGACAATAAGTTGTTGTTTAGCAGTTAGACTACAATATATGTCACTGCATTGCAGACCCAAACTAAATGAGTAGTGTTGGTGATGATCATGGAGTCTGACTCTCCCATTGATCTTATATGGTAATGATTTTGACTTAGTAGTGGTCAGTTGGATTTGAGTGTTATGCCTCAAATCCTCAGGGCATAATGATAAAAGTGATAATATGATTGTGTTGTATATTTGCTTAGGGTCAAATACAAATCACATTGGATGACCTCATACCTTATTTCTTGTATTGATTAGTTTGAAATAGTTATATGTGTTCTTCATATTCCTTCTAAATAAATAAATTGTTCTACTGCTCAGTTGCCAATGCTTAAACTGCTTAACCATTGTTTACCACTTTATTAATTTCTTCATTATTCTATTGTCCTTAAAATAGTTGATGGTGAAGAGTTATATCTCTCGTTGGGATGTTTGGTCTCACCCCATGGGTTACACAACTTTTTAGGTGGTCATGGATGAGGAGGTTGAGGTCGTGGTGCTAGATCTGAGCAATAAGGAGATCAATAGTTACCATAAGGTGGGACAAGCTATTGGTGTAGAGTCTTAATAGAAGTCCTAAGTGTCATCCTTGTACTCTCGGGTCTTTGGGGAAATTTTATTTTTGTAATCAATACGTAGATTTTTTATGGTACCATAATTTTATAGAATGGTTTATACATATAGCCGGGTTGAATATGTATCAATTGTGGCTTGATTACCTGTGAACATAATATGTAGCATCTTTTAGCAATTATGAAATGAAGATGTCATGTGTTTAAGGCTTTTTATGAAATACTTCAGCTTGAAATATCGACTTGCTATTGGTTTTAATTTACCTTATGTTATGGTAATGTTGTTATTAGTAATAATTCCACATTTTGTTTTGAGTAATCTCATATTTGTGGCAAAGGTCCTCACAATAAACCTCTTAAATCTATTTTCCAAATTGGACTAGAGGCAAACACATAGAATCTCCACATAACACAACCCTTTTCTTATTAACTAAGTCAAATATTGATATGACACTCAAGCTCATGTCTCCATATGAACTACATGAGCATGGAAACACATTGCATGGCCTCACTTATCATGAGACCGAGGATATATGTCTCATAATGTACAAGAAGAACAAATAATATAGTACTCCCACTCTGGGTCATCCAAGACAACCTGTTCTCAAACAAGCAAATATGTCTTTTACTTGAAATTCAATGGCATGACCCAAGAGCTATGATCATGAGTCACAACATATACTTAGAACATATGTTGTAAAGCACGGGCCCACCACCCTAGGCTCTAGTAGAGGTTCAAGAATGACGAATGGCCCCACAAATCACCACTAGCCTTAACTGCATGCTTTTTCCTCACTCACGTGCAAGCTGGGGTCAACTTCCCGACTGGTCACCCGTCCTAGTACTACTCCAAGCTGAGCACACTTAACTATTTAGTTCTTTATTGATGGGATCTTGGAAAAGGAGGTGCACCTTGGTGATATGGGTAGTCCAATCATTCCTTTTAATATCATTCTATCTTAGGCCTCAAATCCTGAGACGTTACAATCTTCCCCACTTAGACTCTTGACGTCCTCATCAAGGCTTAATTATATGGCCTCACAATATTTCCCCATTTTAGTGCAGACCCAGAATGGCCCATGGACACACAGCTACCGATCACAAAAAACCAGCATAAGGGTGGCTACATCACCATGGACATCCCTTTCCAACATGCCTGGACCGCACGGCTCAAGAATGGCATACCACATGCCCATGTGAGCCCCACCTATTGGACTGGTTTTGGCTCTGATACCATTTGTAAACCTCGGGCCCACTGCCCTAGGCTCTTGTAGAGTTTTAGGAATGACAATTGGCCCCAAAGACCACCACTAGCCTTAACTATATGTTTTTCCTCACTCATGTGTAAGCTGAGGTCAACTTCAAGATGAGCACGCTTAACTATGTAGTTCTTTAGTGATGGGCTCCCAGAAAAGGAGGTGCACCTTGGTGATATGGGTAGTCCAATCATTCCTTTTAAGATCATTCTATCTGAGGCCTCAAATCTTGGGACGTTACAGAAGAGTGGTACCTGAAACTCTACTAGAGCCTTGGGTAGTGGGCACGGCATTGCTCTGCATTCTTTTCCTGATGAGTGGTACCTGATATGTATAAAGATGCAACTCTTCACTCCTTATTAAGCTTCTCTCACCAAGCTCATGCTAAAGCAATGGTGACTTCAACGACTTCCCATATAGGGCCTCATATGGTGCCATGCCTATACTTGCATGATAACTATTGTTATAGGCGAATTCAGCAAGTGGAAGATACTTCACCCATGAGCCTCCCCAGTCTAGAATGCAAGCTCTGAGCATGTCTTGAAGGGTCTAAATGGCCCTCCAACTCCACGACTGCTTCCAGTGTCTCATGTATTGTCCTGATGCCATGCCCTACCAGAGCGAAGCCAAGATCAGGCTTCAGGCCGCACAAGAACTTCTTGTCCAGGTGTGCCTCATCTTCATTCCCATACTTCTGCATCATACAAAACTTCATAGCGTACTGGCTGATGGTGTAGTCATACTGCTTGAGGCATTTGAACTCTATCTCCTTCTTCTTGATCATTACTTCTGAAATGTAGCAGTTCTGGAAGGCGGTGGTGAATTCCTCCGTGGTCAGCGGTGTAGCATTGGGTCCCCTGGCATTGATGAAGTTCTCCCGCCAGACTCTCGCAGCACTCTTCAGCAGGCGATTCCCAAAATAGACCTTGGAATTCTCAAGGCATCCCAGATCACGAAAGCAGTGCTCCACGCTCAGTAACCACTCCTCAGCACGAGTGACTACATATGTTTTAGCTTCACCAGAGAAAGTCTCAGGCTTGATCATAAGGAAATTAACCAAGGTCAGTTCCTAGTTTCTTGGGTGCAATTGTCCTCTCTGCTGGCCAGTCATGGCATCAGTCAACGCCTTTAGGAGCACGTCAAGAGGAGGATTGGGGTTGCCATTGGGGTTGCCCCCCAGAGCCAGCACCCTCGCTTCCCATGCTATTAGAGATTTCCTCTCCGTCTAAGTGATCTTTGCCCTTATCAGTCCTCTTCTTGGGAGCCATCTGTAAAGAAAGGACATCTATAAGAGGTGTATCTAAAGATATCAATCACTAATGGTTATTAAGTCACTCTGATACCAAATTATAGCGCATGCACAATTATTTACTACAAATCCACAAGCAGAAGCATAGAATCTCACATAAAACTAAAACATGGGCAAGCATCACATATTTGGCATACCAAGCATCCAAATAACCAAAGTAAATGAGTTCAAATAGAAAGTCTAACATACTGAAATGGAAAGTTTGGGAATAACAATCCCAACAGGAACATGAAAGTAAACAATGAAAATAAACCTCCAAGCTGGAAGGATCGTGTAACATACACATTTTTCATGTATTTAATTTCAATTTCCCTATTATCACATCCTTTATGGTCACATCTTGCAAAAAGGTCATTTTAAATAATATTAATTTCTATTTTGAACTAAAAAAATTCCTAATCAATGATAACATATAAATAAGAGGAAACTTAAAATTTTAGTATTTATTGATTTCTAAATAATTAGTTATGCATTAACAAAGCTTTATCAACTATTAATTATATTTATTAATTTGATAACCCAACATGGAAATTAAGGGTAGAAGAATATTCTAGACATTTTTAAGAACATCTGGTCAAATTTTGGGACCCATCAGACTTTATTTGATATGGGAAATAAATTTGGAAAGTAAGTGTTTTAGATGCATGAAAATCTCTTAAGAAAGGCCATTTTTGCCCTGGTTGCTTTTTCCCAGCCGTCAGATCTGGCCCGCTAGAACAAGGCTAAGTACATCCATCAGATCACCTTCTTCAACCTTGGTTCAAAAAGGAAACAAGGCAGCCCGCTTGATTTGTGAATATTTTGCAATTTTCTTGCTCATTTTCAAAACCAAAAGATGCTCTGTCTTCGGGAGACTGGTCTGCATCCAACGACCCCTTGCACGAACCCTATAAACAGCTCTATTAGAAATGCCCAACTCAGCTGCCACTCCCTTCTCACTGCCCAGTTGCAACTTGCCTGCTACCCTTCCGTTTGTCTTCCAAATTTTCCTCCAAGCTTCAGGGCACTCACTCGAACCCTCCTCCACCATCAATTTCGCTGCCCTCGCTCTAGCCACCCACAACCTACTTTATCTTCAACCTCTAGCTCGCTATCATCGTTCTCGGCCCTCCCACCATCCCACCATGATTCCTAGCTCCAACACCATCTACGGCATCCCAAGAACGCGCCCCTGGCCTCCCCTTGGACTGCGAGGTGCTGGGTCGACATATCCTATAGAGTCGCGACAACTGTTGTTGGCTGCCCACTGTCGGAGGGACTCCAGCCCCGCACAGTTGTGTTTCAGGCGATGAGGATGCACCCTCTCTTCTAAAGAGGTCGTTCTGCTATTCCCAAGACTTGGCCACATGTGTGTGCTCTTCCTCCCGAATCCCCTGTTCTCGGCTAGTTTCGCGCGGAGGGGGCCGACGCCGCCACCCTGCTCCACGTAGACTACCTTGCCGCATTTTCTTTGTATCTGAGAATCATGACAGTTTGTTTGTGTGTTGGGCATGAGTCCCTATTTGCTCGTCGGCGTTTCTCACTCGTCTCCCTGTGTGCGGCCGTGGCAGGGTAGCTTCGCTGCTCTGACCTTGCTTGGCTTGCACAAGGACCGCCGAGGGTGTCTCGACACCCCTGGTCTATTAAGCGTGAGCCTTTGTTATCCTTATGCAGGCTGTGAGTATTCATTGATTTCTTGCTCTATTTTGTACCATGTTTTGGCGATGTTTTGTTATGTTATTTGCTCATATATTGCTCTGCTTTATCACCTTACCACTTTGTTGTTTTAAATTGCCCGTGTTGCTTGAACCAAGCAAAACCCAACAAGAACAAGGCTGAATTGATACTGGAATGTGCATATATCACCTAATAGACTTAGGACTAATGGGGATGATAAACTGGAATCTCAGTATAAGCCACTTCATATTATGTCACTATGTTGTCTACATGGAATACACGTAGTAAGTATATATTATGACTATCTTAATGGTCCTAAGAAAATCATACAAATCCTAACTTATATATATAGTGATAAAATGTTAGAACATGAATATTATATGTATAATCCTAAGCTCTATGAATATTATGTATTAATGACAATAATATCGACTTGGATGCATAGAAACCATGGTATGAGTTAGTAGTGTATAAATAAGCTATTTTGCACAATGAACTTAGACTATGGATTCTAATATCATTATGCTTATTAAAGGGACATCTACGAACCCTAATCTAATATACTCTGATAATGGTGCACCTAATCGCATGTTTTGATGTAATATGTATGACCCTAAAGATGTTGATGAAAAGGAAAGGATGTGAATCTGACATAGCCCTTGGATTTTCAAGAGAGAGTCAGACCCATCTTACTGAGGAGCAGTGAGAGTAAGATTTTGACTTACTACAAGTAAGTGGGCCATGTCCAAAAAATCAGTTTTTTGCCTTATGTTTAGACAGTGTGTCTAACTTTGTTTCTTAGATTCAGAATATCCTCTTATTACAGTTCTTTCTATTTCTGTACTTTAGACATATTGCAAGATGATAGTTTTTATCATGAGATCAAGAATAGTCATTATAAGAGTATTAATAGTTATATTCGTGGACTCAGACATTGGGTCAAACTAGGACGGGAAACCAAATTTTCAGATTTCAAACAATAGATCTTGATTATATTTAAAGTCAGTCCATAATGCTGAGATAATGGACACAAAGTCAGAGATAGAGTTGCAAACTCAAAGATACAAATAGAGATAAGAAAATAAGCACATAGATAGGAAATGACATCAGAACAGTAAATTAATAGGTTATATGATAAGTCCTCATTCTGAGAGTCCCGAGACAATTCAGAGGCATCTGTTGCCAATTTAGAGGAGTGTTTACTCCATTTTAGAGGGCACGTTGTTCCAACAGAGGGTGCGTTGCACCATAGAGGACACTTCGGTGTCAACAGAGGGCACATTGTGACAACAGATGGTGTGGTGCACCATAGATGACACTTCGGTGTCAACAGAGGAGGACTTATCATATAATTGTGGGCACTGAATAAAATAATTAATTAAAAGATGTTTTATCTTGTTCAGTAGATCTTTCAATCTCTCATACATTTCTTTTTTTTTAATATATTGTTCTGGTAGATTTCTTGCCACTTACTCTAACTCCTACATTTCTCTTCTTTTGGTGCATGGCTGGGGACGCGATGTCCGCAGATAGAGAGCAGTTGTCTGAGGTTTAGTTTGAGGACTCAGAGATTTCAAAGTCATCTTTCACTGGTGGGACATTACCCTAGGCGATCCTTCTAGCTTGGAGATTTATTTTAGTTGTTTACTTTCATATTTCTTGTTGGGACTCTTATTCCCAACTTTCTTTTCCTGTATGTCAGACTTTTTGTTTGAGTCTTGTTGCTTTGGTTATTTGCACGCTTAAGTATGCCAGATTAGTGATGTTTACCCATGTTTCGAGATAGTTATGAGATTAAATGCTTATATATATATATATATATATATATATATATAAATATATATTGTGATCAATGATTGGGAAGACGTTACAATATGGTATCAGAGCATCTTAATAACCTCTAGTGATCGATGTCTATATGTATATTGTTATGAATGCCCTTTTTCCCTATAGATGGCCCCTAAGAGGAAGGGAAAGGATCACGTCAAGGGAGAGGAGAGCTCCTATGGTTCAGGGGTAGGGGTGCTGACTCAGGTGGGGCCAACCCCAATGGTAACATGAACCCTCCTCTCGATGTCCTCATCCAGGCTCTTACAAATGCCTTGACTGCCCCAAGAGTAGTTCATCCACCACTTAGACACCATGAGATGACCTTGGTTGATTTCCTGAAGATCAAGCCGGAGACATTTTTCTGGAAAGGCTGAGGTTGATGTTGTTACCTGAGCAGAGGAGTGGCTAATGAATGTTGAGCACTACTTCCATGACCTGGGTTGTCCCGGTCACTCAAAGGTCCATTTTGGGACCCATCTATTGAAGAGTGTTGCTTGAGTTTGGTGGGATAACTTCACCAACCCTAGGGGTCCTGATGCCGCACCTTTCACCTGGGAGGAGTTTACAACTACTTCCAGAATTGCTACATCTCCGAGGCAATGGTCGAAAAGAAAGAGCTGGAGTTCAAACGTCTTAAGCAATACAACTCGACCGTCAGCCAGTATGTAATGAAATTCCGCTTGCTGCAGAAGTATGGTTCTGAAGATGAGGTGCACCTGGCCAAGAAATTTATGTGCGGTCTGAAGCCGGACCTTGGCTATGCTCTGGTGGGCTGTGGCATCAAGATAGTACAAGATGCACTAGAAGCAGATCTGGAGTTGGAGGACCACCCAGGGCAAAATTGGAAGAATGGAGGACCTTCTAGGAGCAACTATCAACACAACAACAATCACCATGGTGGACAGAACAACAAGAGGAAGGTACCAGGAGGTGTCCCAGCTCAGAGAGGTCTAGGGGGACCACCAGCACAGAGAGGTCCAGGAAGACCACCAGTCTAGAGGCGACCACCACCACCCGTAAAAGGAGACCAGAGGCCACCTACTCCAGTCTGCCCCAAGTGTCAGAGGTCTCATCATGGGGAGTGCAAGTATGGACAACATGTATGCTATTTTTGTGGTGAAGAAGGCCACATCAAACTCAACTGTCCAAAGATGCAAAAAAAGTTTGGCAACAAAAATTTGAAGCCAGGTCAGAAAAACCAGAGGGAGAAACGTCATGCAAGGGTATTTGCCATAACTGCAGAGGAGGCAGACGAAGATCAGGTCATTGAAGGTATGGCTTATATCGGCCAACTATCTATTAAAGTTTTATTTGATTCTGGTGCATCACATGCTTTCATATCATCCACATTAGTCTCGTCACTAGAACTACCAGTGGAGGACCTTCATTATGATCTTAAGATTAGAACAACTAGTAGACATGTTAATGTACCTGGGAGAATGATTTCTAGGGTTGGGATTACCCTGGAGGGGAGAGTGTTTCCTGTTGATCTTATGATTATGCCTTTGAACGATTTTGATATCATTTTGGAGATGAGCTGGCTCCATGAGCACTATGTGATCCTTGACTGCAGAAGGAAGTTAGTTACCATATATCGTCCTAAGGAGGATCCTCTAGTCATAAAGTGAAGGAAGAAGCATCGCAAGGACTTCCTTGTTTCTGCAATACATGTAGATAAACTAAGGAAGAAGGGGTGTCAGTCCTATCTGGTATCTGTTATAGCTGAAAAGGAAAAATATGTTGTCGATATTCCTATAGTTTGTGAGTTCTCTTATGTCTTCCATGAGGCCTTGCCTGGCCTACCTCCTGATCGAGAGCTTGAATTCCCTATCGAACTCCTTACTGGTATTGCTCCAAGGCCCCATATAGAATGGCACATGTAGAGCTTGTTGAACTAAAGAAGCAGATACAAGAACTTCTAGACCTAGGCTATATTCGTCCTAGTGCATCTCCCTGGGGAGCACCCATCCTCTTTATAAAAAAAGAAAGATGGTTCTCTTCGTATGTGCATTGATTACTGAATGATGAATCAGATGACAATAAAGAACAGGTACCCTCTGCCACGAATCGATGACCTGTTTGATCATCTTAAGACAACCAAGGTATTCTCAAAGATCGACTTGCGAAGTGGATACCATCAGCTGAAGATCAAACCCTTTGATATAGAGAAGACAACCTTCCGCACCAGATATGGGCACACTACTACAGAACCTACCTTTAGTGTCGGTTATTTAAAGCCTTTAGTGTCGGTTTCTGAGCGACACCTATGTGGGCGACACTAAAAGCTCACCCATTAGGCGTCAGTTCCAAAACCGACGCCCAAACTCTTCGCGCGCCACTAAAAACGCACCATCATGGCACTATAGACGTCGGTTATTAGATACGAAACCGACGCCCAAACCCTTCGCGCCACAGAAAGGGCGCCATCTTGGGCACTATCAGTGTCGGTTTTTTACAAATAACCGACGACATATATCTTCACGCCACAGGATAGGCGTCGATTATTAGCTAATAACCGACGCCATATAACTCCCAACATGGCCGTGCTGGACAACACGGCCGTGGTCTTAAGGAAATAGACGTCGGTTTCTATTAAAAACCGACACTGTAACTATTTGGCGTCGGTTTTATACAAATAACCGACGCCTATTGTTTTTTTTTTCTGTCAGTCTGCAGACCTGCTGTAGCTGGTCGCAGGATGAGAAACATGTTCAGTTCAGTTATGAACTGTAGGTTTTACGACATCCATTGATATCAGCCGACAATGGGCCACAAACCTACAAAATTAACAACAAAAATATTCACACATGCATTTAGCAATGCAACCTACAGTTCCATTTTATTTTCACACATTTAGAAACATTCATGTAGCTAGCAATCTGTAGTTCCATTCATTCACATTCACACATGTAGAAACATTCATATAGCAACCAACACTTTCATTCATTTTCACTCAAACACATGTAGAAACATCCAGACATGTAGACACATTCACACATATATTATAATTCAGAAATTCATTTACAAAATATCATTGTTTAGTCATTATTCTCTATCAGGATCCTAATTATATTTTAAAGCCCCCACTATTTGTATGGTTGTTTCCCATTCTTCTCTTACTTCATTTAATTCTCCCATCGTATAGGGAGCATGTACATCTGGTAAGTCCGTTCCTGTAGTGGGGTCAGCTTTAAACATCTGTAAAGAGAATGATGTATATATATAATTAATGAGCTATAAATAAGATTGATATATTTCATATTATCTAATGAGACTATATAATACATGAGCAATACAATCGATGTCCATACAACATGACAGACTAACACATATATAGTACATAACAACAGCAGCGTCGAATTTACATACAACACTAGCTTAGTACATATATAGTGGGACTTATAAGGTGACGATCCCACCTGATAAAACAGGTTATCGACAACTACATGTTATGACTGGGAGGTCGTGATTCAGCAATCGTATGCATTAGCAGGAGGACAAACAGATCACCATATGTTTGTCCTCCTGCTAATGCATATGGTTGCTGAATCACGACCTCCCAGTCGTAACATGTAGTCGGTAACCTATTTTAGCAGGTGGTATCGTCACCTTTGTCCCACTATATATGTACTAAGCTAGTGTTGTATGTAAATTTGGCGCTGCTGTTGTTATGCACTATATATGTGTTAGTCTGTCATGTTGTTATATGAATCTGAAGCACTTGTGTGTGCTGCACTTTATGTATTGTATCTGTATCCTGCTTCTCTTCATTGGGGCTTCTTCCTGCATATCCTGCATAGCTATGTCATGGCCGTCATGCATAGCCTTCTTCCTATATTTATTTTTCAAAGAGAAGACAAACAAAAATTATTAGTGTAGAGTTAGTGAAATACTGATCAATGTCTAGAATTGGAATAGATCAAGAACCTACTCTCAGCATCGCGTATGTAATCTCGGGTGAGATTGGTCCTATAGTTCTTTAGCACCCTCCCACAATGTTTAGCATTTGTATTAACTAGAAGATAATGAAACATCAAATCAGAAAATGATATTGATATTAAAAAAGTAAACATTTAGCTTCAATAAAAAAATATAAACATGCATGCCTCTAAAATTGTGATCTTTTATCAATTAACAATCCTTCATTGTGATCTCCGCGCACATATAAGTCATCATTAGCTTCAATATTTTCTGGAGTTGGCAACCCAACTGAGAATGGACTGGAGTCATCATATTTATCATAGTACTCTTCTTCATCTATAGGATCTTCAATGAACTGCCTTTTACCATGAAGAACAACTGACCATTTATCATTTGCAGGATCATCGATATAAAATACTTGTTTCACCTGTGATGCCAATATCAATGGTTTAGCCTTCTTGCCAATCTTTTCAAAGTTCACTAAAGTGAAACCCAATTCATCCACTATAACTCCTTTGGTGTTATCAACCCAATTACATTTGAAGAGCGGAATTCTGAAATCTATGTAGTCAAATTCCCATATCTCTTCAATGACACCGTAATATGACATTTTAGCTTCACGTGGACTCTTATCCTTTGCACTTGCAAAAAACATAGTCGATGCTTGAAGGGTGACCCCACTGTTTTGGACGACACTCTTATCATCTTGGCGCTTTGTGTAATATGTGAATCCATTAATGTCATACCCTTCATAAGACATAACAGTCAACTTTGGTTTAAAGGCGAGGCATTTGATAGTTTCAGTAATATCATCTGGTGTTTGAGATAGTTAATGTAAGACTTTATCTTCAAACCACTTAATAAAAGTCTTGTTATGCTCTCTAGCAAGCCACATTGTATTGGCTCGAGGATATTGTCTTTTGATGAAATTGGTATGTTCCTCGATATAAACATTCACTTCGTCCATGTTGTGTAAAATATACAAATGACCTTGTTCCAACTGCTCACGGCTGATTACTTTCACACGTGATCCCAAAATTCCTTTTCCAAATAGCTCGTCAATATTCTTGTCATTATCAAGAGTGTCATTACCACTGAGAAAGTCATTGCAGAAATCCATAACCTCTCTCGCCACATAACCTTCAATAATACTCCCTTCAGGCCGATAACAGTTTCGAACATCACCTTTAAAAATGCTCATGTATCGTTCAAAGGGATACATCCAATGCAAAAAAACTGAGCCCAAGATTTTCACTTCCCTAGTCAAGTGGACAACAAGAAGTACCATGATATCAAAGAACGAAGGAGGGAAATACATCTCAAGCTGACATAGGGTATCAACCACTTCTCTTTGCAAATTATCGAGAGTCTCAGGGTCAATAACTTTGCTGCAGAGACTGTTGAAAAAGAAACAAACTCTGGTGATTGCAAACCTTACATGCTTCGGCAATATAGATCGAATTTCCACGGGAAATATTTGTTGCATTAGAGTGTGACAATCATGAGATTTAAGTCCTATCAACTTCAGATCTTTCATTAATACCAATCTACGGATGTTGGATGAGTAACCATGTGGCACCTTAACATTTATCAAGCATTCACAAAAACCTTTCTTCTCTTTTCTAGACAACGTGTAACATACAGGAGGTAAGTATGCTCTTTTACTACCCATTTCACGTATTTCTATTAATTCTGACCTTATTCCCATTTCACGTAGGTTCAGTCTGGATTTTATCCCATCTTTAGTCTTGCTTGTATATTTAACAGAGTACCAATGATGCTATCATAGACATTTTTCTCAACGTGCATTACATCGATACAATGTCTGACTGTCAAAGAACTCCAATAAGGAAGATCCCAAAATATTGACTTCTTCTTGAATGAAGAATTGTCACTCCGTGTAGTACATTGTGATCTCTTACCAAATTCATTGACAAAGTCTTTTATTCTTTCATAAACAACCTCCCCTAGTATAGGTTTAGGTGCACTACGTTCCTCATTCAATCCATTGAATGCTTTGCGCTTCCTACGATACGGATGGAATTTTGGAAGAAACCTTCGATGACCGAGATATACATTCTTACCGCCATGTTTTAGTCTTGTTGAATCAGTGTTCTCTTCACATATAGGACACGCTTTAGCTCCTTTGACACTATATCCAGACAAATTCCCATATGCTGGAAAGTCATTAATAGTGCAAAACAACAGAGCATGCAAATGAAATGTCTCTCTTCGTGAAGCATCATAGGTCATCACACCTTCACCCCAGAGTTTCTTTAAGTCATCAATCAGAGGTTCAAGATAAACATCGATGTCATTTCCAGGTTGTTTAGGGCCCAATATCAACAACGACAACATTACATACTTATTTTTCATACACAGCCACTAGGGTATCAACCATGATATCAAAGAACGAAGGAGGGAAATACATCTCAAGCTGACATAGGGTATCAACCACTTCTCTTTGCAAATTATCGAGAGTCTCAGGGTCAATAACTTTGCTGCAGAGACTGTTGAAAAAGAAACAAACTCTGGTGATTGCAAACCTTACATGCTTCGGCAATATAGATCGAATTGCCATGGGAAATATTTGTTGCATTAGAGTGTGACAATCATGAGATTTAAGTCCTATCAACTTCAGATCTTTCATTGATACCAATCTACGGATGTTGGATGAGTAACCATGTGGCACCTTAACATTTATCAAGCATTCGCAAAAAGCTTTCTTCTCTTTTCTAGACAACGTGTAACATACGAGAGGTAAGTATGTTCTTTTACTACCCATTTCACGTATTTCTGTTAATTCTGACCTTATTCCCATTTCACGTAGGTCCAGTCTGGATTTTATCCCATCTTTAGTCTTGCTTGTATATTTAACAGAGTACCAATGATGCTATCACAGACATTTTTCTCAACGTGCATTACATCGATACAATGTCTGACTGTCAAAGAACTCCAATAAGGAAGATCCCAAAATATTGACTTCTTCTTGAATGAAGAATTTTCACTCCGTGTAGTACATTGTGATCTCTTACCAAATTCATTGACAAAGTCTTTTATTCTTTCATAAACAACCTCCCCTAGTATAGGTTTAGGTGCACTGCGTTCCTCATTCAATCCATTGAATGCTTTGCGCTTCCTACGATACGGATGGAATTTTGGAAGAAACCTTCGATGACCGAGATATACATTCTTACCGCCATGTTTTAGTCTTGTTGAATCAATATTCTCTTCACATATAGGACACGCTTTAGCTCCTTTGACACTATATCCAGACAAATTCCCATATGCTAGAAAGTCATTAATAGTGCAAAACAACATAGCATGCAAACGAAATGTCTCTCTTCGTGAAGCATCATAGGTCATCACACCTTCACCCCAGAGTTTCTTTAAGTCATCAATCAGAGGTTCAAGATAAACATCGATGTCATTTCCAGGTTGTTTAGGGCCCAATATCAACAACGACAGCATTACGTACTTATTTTTCATACACAGCCAGGGAGGAAGATTGTATATAACAAGCATGACTGGCCAAGTGCTATGTTGGCTGCTCAATGTCCCGTACGGATTCATCCCGTCTGTACAAAGCCCAAGTCTTAGATTCCTGACTTCTTCACCAAATTCAGGGTACAATACATCAATCTTCTTCCACTGTGGGGAATCAGACGCATGTCGTAGGATCCCATCATTATTTTTCTTAACATCTGCATGCCACCTCAAATTCTTCGCATCTATCGGATTGGCAAACAAGCGTTGAAACCGTGATATTATAGGTAGATACCACATCACCTTGGTAGGAGAACCAGTTTTGGACTCCCCTGAAGTCGTCAATTTATACCGTGACGCACCACATTTTGGACAATCTTTCAAATCTGCATAGTCCTTTTGAAATAATACACAATCATTAGGGCATGCGTGTATCTTCTTGGCATCCATTCCCATTGGGCACAACAATTTCTTTACCTGGTATGTTGAGATTGGCAGCTCGTTTCCTTCAGGAAGAATTTCTTTCAACAAAGACAGCAATGACGTGAACCTTTTGTCGCTCCATCTATTGTTAGCTTTCAACTTATACAATCTCAACACAACGTTAAGCTTCGTAAACTTAATACAACCTGTGTATAACGTCATCTCAGCATCATGCACAATGTTTCTAAAAATGGGAGGTGGATCGGTGTGCTCTACCCCACAACTATCCAGCATCACATCAACGATGTCTACTGGAACTGGTTCATTCACATCTACGTCATCGTAGGCAATTTCTTCTTCCACACAAGCACTGCTATCAACATCCACTGGTTTCGGGTTTGAAATCTCTCCATGCCAGTGCCATTCTGTATAGCCTTGTATAATCCCGTTGCACATGACATGAGTTTTGATTTCGTCACCAGTATTGACTTTCAAGTTGTTACCGCAATGTCTACATGGACAGTAGAACCTATCTCCAGGTCGTTTCCTATGTTCCTCGGCAAATTTAATGAACTGGTGAAGACCAGAAATAAACTCTGGGGTGCAGCGATTGCGAATGGACATCCATGATCTATCCATTCTATGATCAAAGAGAAAACAAGTATATATTAGGACAAGATTAGGGTCTAGGGTTAACAAATACATGTGATGTCATTATTATATATAATAAATGTGTACCACCTATCCATTCTTGAACACCTAATCTCACTAGTAAGTGTATAATGTGTATTGGGTTTTCAAGAAAATTTCGGCAGCATTTCCCCGCTGTTCTCCAAGTACATATGTACTTAGAGAACAAACGGGGAAATGCTGCCAAAATTTTCTTGAAAACCCAATACACATTATACACTTACATCCTAAGCGAGATTAGGAGTTCAAGAACAGTCCCAAACTGGGGACTATCCAAGATTTACTCCTAATGAGTAAATCTTGGACGAGTTTCTAGGCCAACAAATAATGTATTGTCATTCTTATAGCTAAAATCCTAGTTCTTCAAGTTAGGGTGATTATTGATGTCTTTAAAAGCATGATTGGCAATTTAGGGAAAAGTTCATCATTTACATTCCAAGCATGTCACATGTGTGCATTACAGTTCATCATTAAGCAAGATATAAGCAAGTATGTCATATTAAAATAGACTAAACAATATGAGAAAATAGTAGTGTAATCATGCAAATGGGAGCATTCATGGAAACACACACTTCAGTTATAAGCATTCATGTAGCAACTTTCAGTTCCATTCATTAATCTCTTTTTACATCCACACACAGGGGTGTACCCCTAAACAATAACTAAACAAAGGGGTTGGTATGACCAATTGGTTTAAGGAACGATCATCTAGGATGATGTCCAATTGTTCTTCAATAGGGAACGTTAACATTGACATAGAGGCCCAGTTCATAGTGACTGTTATGGGTGGACAGAGACTGCACAATATTAGTATTAACAAAGTGTAAGTACATATAATGATGTTATATATTTTCAGAAAAAGTTGTATAACATCAGTTAACCTTTTATTGCTTGTCATAACCAACTTTATTGTGGTAGACATGATAGCTTGAAAAGAAGTCTACAAATGTACTTAGAGAACAAACGATGAAATGCTCCTAATGAGTAAATCTTGGACGGGTTTCTAGGTGCTTACTAAAATAGAACCATTATATGGAACTAATCCTACATTATACACATACTTTTCCTGAGTAAGATAATGTGCACTTCATGGAATTATTAAGATCTGAATATATATAAGTTGTTTCTACCTACTTTGATGAGATTTTATAACATTCGAGTCTTCCATTTATAACATTAAGATCTGAATATATATAAGAATCACATTTGATACACACGATTGAGAATCTTTCACGATACTAGGAAAATACACTAACTAGATATTCATTTAGGTGTTAGACATCAATATGTGTATGAGCCCTAATTAAAACTGATTCTCATAGGAAGTAAATAAATTTTAAAAAAAATGCCCAGCAGCAGGGCGGCACCTTGAGGGAAGACGAGCAGAGGAAGAAGAAGAAGGCAGGGCGGGCACCTTGAGGGAAGAGGAGTAGCGGCCGGAGCAAGTCCTACCAGCTTTCGGCGGCGAAGAGAGGAGCAGCGGAGAGGGCGGCAAGGCTAGGAGACCTAGCTGCTACCGGCGACGGCGGGTGGAGAGGGAGGCCGACGTGCGGGCGGGAACTGACTGCTTCTCGCTCGACGATGACGAGCGGTGAGCACGGAGGAAGGAGCGGTGGCGACGAAGCACGACGACGGAGCACGAACAGCAGGGAGCGGCGGCGGCGGCGGTAGGGAGCAAGAAATCGCCGGAGCTAGGGAAATCGGGAACGAAATAGGGAAATGGGAAGAATCATTTGGGCAGGGTGAGCTATTAAGTTGAAAATATGTGTCGGTTATTTAAAAAACCGACAACTAAACCAACAGTGTTTGTTCGTTTGCAACAACCGACACCTATACTATATTATAGTCGTCGGTTTTTGATTAAACGACAACCGACAACTATTCCTATCTCATGAATACCATTTAGTCGTCAGTTATTTAGTTACGAACCGACGCAATATGTAAAATATTGGAGCCATTTTTTTCTCTAGAAGTTTGGGTTTGGCGGTTGAGTTTAGGTGTCGGTTGTTTATTAATTAACCGACACTTAATAAAAGCGGTACCCGTGTCTGGTCGACCTTCATGGGTTGGATGTCGGTTTCGGTTAAAAACCGACACAGTAGGGTTTATGTGTCGGTTTTTGTATACAACCGACACCTTGAAAACCGACTTTATAAGCCATTTTTGTAGTAGTGGCACTTTGAGTTTCTTGTTATGTCTTTTGGCCTCACTAATGCCCCTGTCATCTTCATGGACCTAATGAATCACATCTTTCACCAGTATCTGGACTCTTTTATTATTGTCTTCATAAATTACATTCATATCTATTCTGATAAAGACCAGTTGCACGAGGATCACCTTCGCATCACTCTGGAGACACTTCGACAACATCAGCTGTACGGGAAGTTGTCTAAATGCGAGTTCTAGCTTCGTGAAGTTATGTTTCTTGGGCATATAATTTCTGATGGCCATATCTCAGTAGATCCATCAAAGGTTGAGTCAGTGATGAACTGGGCTACCCCTACTACTCCGTCAGATATCAGAAGCTTTTTGGGGTTAGTTGGTTATTATAGGTGTTTTATTCAGGACGTCTCCATTATAGCAAAGCCCCTGACTGCACTCACTCGTAAGGAAGCAAAGTTTGTGTGGAGTGAGAAGTGTGAGTAGAGTTTCCAGACCTTGAAGAGAAGACTCACTTCAGCACCTGTGCTTGTACTTCCTTCTGGTAATGATGGTTTCATCATCTTCAATGACGCTTCAAAGTTAGGCTTGTGATGTGTTTTGCAACAGAATGGTAGAGTCATAGCTTATGCATCTAGACAACTCAAACCACATGAAGAGAACTACCCCACTCATGATCTGGAGTTGGTAGCTATCGTGTACATGTTGAAGATATGGAGACATTACTTGTATGGTACCCAGTTCGAGATTTTCTATGATCATAAAAGTCTCAAGTATATTCTGAATCAGAAAGATCTGAACATGAGGCAACACTGATGGATTGAGTTCTTGAAGGACTATGACTTCATTATCTCTTATCATCCTAGAAAAGCCAACATGCTAGCTGACACCTTGAGCAGAAAGAAGGAAGTGGCCAATGCAGTAGCCATTATTGATGAATGGAAGATGATGCCGAGTTTGGCAGAATGGAGACCACAACTTAAAGAGGTGGAGTTAATGATGTCACATCTCACAATACAACCAGATTGGACTTCTGTCTAAAGGAAAGGATGGCAAGATCTTGATGAAGGATAGATTATGGGTACCTTCACCTGAGTTACAACAGAAGGTTCTATTAGAGGCACATGGGACAAAGTATACAATTCATCCGGGTTCTACAAAGATGTACCAGGACCTGAAGAGAGCCTTCTGGTGGGAAGGCATGAAGAGAGACATAGCAAAGTTTGTGTCTAAGTGCCTCACTTGTTAGTAGGTGAAAGCTGAACATCAGAGACCTGGAGGTTTGTTACAACCACTAGAAATCCCTGAATGGAAGTGGGATAAGGTAACCATGGACTTTATCACCGGTTTTCCCAAGTCTCAGAAGGGATTTGATGTTGTTTGGGTAGTCGTGGATCGTTTGACAAAAAGTTCTCATTTCCTAGAATTCAAGACTACTGCTACCGTCTCAGATATGGCAGAGCTTTATATCCATGAAATCGTACGTCTGCATGGAGTACCCACATCTATTGTTTCTGACAGAGATCCCAAGTTCACTTCTAAACTATGGAAACATGTACCAGGAAGAATTGGGTACCAAGCTTCACTTTAGTACTACATATCACCCTCAGACTGATGGTCAGTCTTAGAGGACCATTCAAACTCTTGAAGACATGCCTCGAGCTTGTATCCTAGATTGGGGCGGTTCATGGGTGAGGTACCTTCCACTCGCTGAATTTGCCTACAATAATAGTTTTCATGCAAGTATAGGCATGGCACCATATGAGGCCCTCTACGGGAGGCCGTGCAAGTCACCTCTACTCTGGAATGAGCCTGGTGAGAGAAGTTTGATAAGAAGTGAAGAACTACAGCTATATACTGACCAAGTGGCACTTATTCGGGAAAGAATGAAGGTAGCTCAAGATAGGAAAAAGAAGTATGTTGATGCACATAGATCTGATAGAGAGTTCCTTGTGGGGGATCATGTATTCCTAAAAGTCAAGTCCATAAAATCTATTGCTAGATCCAAAGTAAAAGGCAAACATAGCCCTAGATATGTTGGCCTGTTTGAGATCCTTGATTGGGTAGGCGAGAGTGCCTACCGGCTAACCTTACCACCTTCGTACGAAAAAAATCCATAATGTCTTCAATGCTTCCGTGTTGAGAAAGTATGTTCAAGATAGTTCCCATATTCTTTCTCATGAACCTATTGAGATCAGGAAAGATTTATCTTATGAAGAGATTCGATTGAGGATTCTTGATACCTAGACAAAGCAATTAAAGAAGAAAGAAATTGTTCTAGTTAAAGTTTTGTGGAAAAACCACAATCTCAAGGAAGCCACTTGGGAACTTAAAGAAGAATTATTAAAGAATTATCCAGAGCTCTTTAATACTTAAATTTCGAGGATGAAATTTTCTTGAGGGGGTGAGGATTGTAACATCCTCATTTTTCAGGTATTAAATTTCAATTTCCCTATTATCACATCCTTTATGGTCACATCTTGCAAAAAGGGTCATTTTAAATAATATTGATTTCTATTTTGATCTAAAAATTTTCCACATCAATGATAATGTATAAATAAGAGCAAACTTAAAATTTTAGTATTTAATGATTTCTAAATAATTAGTTATGCATTATCAAAGCTTTATCAACTATTAATTATATTTATTAATTTGATAACCCAACACAGAAACTAAGGGTAGGATCAGGAGAATATTCTAGACATTTTTGGGAACACCTGGTCAAATTTTGGGACCCATCAGACTTTATTTGATAGGGGAAATAAATTTGGAAAGTAAGGATTTTAGATGCATGAAAATCTCTTAATAAAGGCTATTTTTGCCCGGGTTGCTTTTTCCCATCCGTCGGATCTGGCCCGCTAGAACAAGGCTAAGTACAGCCATCAGACCACCTTCTTCAACCTTGGTCCAAAAAGGAAACAAGGCAACCCACTTGATTTGTGAATATTTCATGATTTACTTGCTCATTTTTGAAACTGAAAGATGCTCTATCTTCGGGAGACCGGTCCGCATCCAACGGACCCTTAAATGAACCCTATAAACGTCTTTATAAGAAACACCCATCTCGTCCACCACTCCCTTCTCGCTGCCCAGTTGCAACTCACCTGCTAGCCTTCTATTTGTCTTCCAAATTGTCCTCCAAGCTTCAAGGCACTCACTCGAACCCTCCTCCACCATCAATTCCGCCGCCCTCGCTCTAACCACCCACAACCTACTTCATATTCAACCTCCAGCAACCTGTCATTGTTCTCGACCCTTACACCATCTCGCCATGATTCCTTGCTCCAGCACCATCTACGGCATCCCGGGAACGCACCCCCGGCATCCCCATGGACCGCGAGTTGTTGGCCGCCCGCCGCCGGAGGGACTCCAGCCCCGCATGACCATGCTTCAGGTGACGAGGACACACCCTCTCTTTCGCAGAGGCCATTCTTTTATTCCCAAGCCTCAGCCGTAGGTGTGTGATCTTCCTCCTGAATCCCCTATTCTTGCCTGGTTTGGCACGGAGGGTTCGACGTCGCCGCCCTACTCCACACAGACTACCTCGCTGCATTTTCTTCATATCTGAGAATCAGGATAGGTTGTTTGCATGTTGGGCATGAGTCCATGTTTGCTCATCGGCATTTCTCACTCATCTCCCTGTGTGCGACCGTGGTAGGGCAGCTTCGCTGCTCTAACCTTGCTTGGCTTGTGCAAAGACCGCCGAGGGTGTCTCAACACCCCTGGTCTGTTAAGCATTACCCTCTGTTATCCTTGTGCAGGCTGCGAGTATTAAGCGATTTCTTGCTCTATTTTGTACCGCATTTTGGTGTTGTTCAGTTATGTTATTTGCTCCTGTATTGCTCTGCTTTCTCACCTTGTCTCTCTATTGTTTTAAATTGCTCGTGTCTCTTGAACCAAGCAGAACCCAATGAGAATAAAGCTGAACTGATATTGGAATGTGCATTTATCACCTAATAGATTTAGGACTAATGGGGATGATAAACTGGAATCTCAGTATAAGCCAATTCATATTATGTCACTATGATGTATACATGCAATACACGTAGTAAGTATATATTATGACTATCTTAATGGTCCTAAGAAAATCATACAAATCCTAACTTATATATATAGTGATAAAATGTTAGAACATAAATATTATATGTATAATCCTAAGCTCTATGAATATTATGTATTAATGACAACAATAATGACTTGGATGCATATAAACCATGGTATGAGTTAGTAGTTTATAACTAAGCTATTTTGCACAATGAACACAGACTATGGATTCTAATATCTTTATGCTTATTAAAGGGACATCTACGAACCCTAATCTAATAAACTCTATTAATGGTGCACCTAATCGCATGTTTTGATGAAATATGTATGACCCTAAAGATGTTGATAAAAAAGAAAGGATGTGAATCTGACATAGCCCTTGGATTTTCAAGAGAGAGCCAGACCCATCTTACTAAGGAGCAGTGAGAGTAGGATTGTAGCTTACTACAGGTAAGTGGGCCATGTCCAAGAAATTTGTTTCGTGCCTTATGTTTAGATAGTATGTCTAGCTTTGTTTCTTAGATTCAGAATATCCTCTTTTTATAGTTTTTTCTATTTCTGTACTTTAGACATATTTCATAATGATAGTTTTTATCATGAGATCAAGAATAGTGATTATAAGAGTATTAATAGTTATACTCATGGACTCAGACATTGGATCAAACTAGGACGAGAAACCAGATTTTCAAATTTCAAACAATAGATCTAGATTATATTTAAAGTCAGTCCATAATGTTGAGATAATGGACACATATTCAGAGATAGAGTTGCAAACTCAAAGATACAAATAGAGATAAGAAAATAAGAACATAGATAGGAAATGACATCAGAACAGTAAATTAATAGATTATATGATAAGTCCTCATTCAGAGAGTCCAAGGACGATTCAGATGCATCTGTTGCAAATTCAGAGGAGTGTTTACTCCATTTCAGAGGGCACGTTGTGCAAACATAGGGTGCGTTGCACTATAGAGGACACTTCGGAGTCAAAAGAGGGCACATTGTGCCAATAGAGGGTGTGTTGCACCATAGAGGATACTTCAGTGTCAACACAGGAGGACTTATCATATAATTGGGGCCACTAAATAAAATAAGTAATTAAAAGATGTTTTATCTTGTTTAGTAGATCTTTCAGTCTCTCATACATTTCTTTTTTTATATATATTGTTATGGTTGATTTCTTGCCACTTACTCTAACTCCTATATTTCTCCTCCTTCGGTGCATGGATGGGGACGCGACGTCCGTAGATAGCGCGCAGCTGTCTGAGGTTTAGTTTGAGGACTCAAACATTTAGAAGACATCTTTCACTGGTGGGACATTACCCTAGGCGATCCTTCCAGCTTGGAGATTTATTTTAGTTGTTCACTTTCATTTTTCTTATTGGGACTGTTAATCCCAACTTTCTTTTCATGTATGTCAGACTTTCTGTTTGAGTCTTGTTGCTTTGGTTATTTGCACGCTTAAGTATGCTAGATTAGTGACGTTTTCCCATGTTTTGAGATAATTAGGAGATTAAATGTTTATATATATATATATATATATATATATATATATATATATATGTCTGTTGTGATGAATGATTGGGTAGACGTTACAGATCGCCTAAGATAATGTCCCACCAATGAAAGATATCTCTTGAATCTTCAAGTCCTTAAACTAGACCTTGGACAGCTGCTCACTATCTACAGACGTTGTGTCCCCAACCATGTACTAAAAGAGAAAAAGCTAGGAGTTAGAGTAAGTGGCAAGAAATCTACTACATCAAGTATAAATTGTATGAGAGACTGAAAGATCTACTGAAAGAGATTAAATATCTTTTAATTAGTAGTTTTATCTTAGTGGCCACCATTATACGATAAGTCCTCTACTGACACCGAAGTGTCCTCTGTGGTGCAACACACCCTCTGTTGGAACAATGTGCCCTCTGTTGACACCAAAATGTCCTCTATGGTGCAACACACCCTCTATTTGTACAATGTGCCCTCTGTAATTGAGTAAACAATCCTCTCAATTGGCAAAAAGTGCATCTGAATCATCCTGAGACTCTCTAAATGAGGGCTTATCATATAATGTATTATTAACATTCTGATGTCATTTTCTATCTATGTTCTTAGCTTCTTATCTCTGACCCTTAATCTCTTATCTCTAAATTTTCTTTATTATCTCTGTATTTGTACCTCTGAGTCTTTATTTATATCTCTAAATTTATATATTTGTTCTTAATGGAATCTAAATCTATGATTGACGTTTGTAAATATGTTCTCTAACTCTAAGATGACTCAAAGTTTGATCCCACGAGTATAAACTCAAATATCATAACTCATATCTTGCAATATGTCTAAAGTACAGAATAGAAAGAACTATTATGAAAGAGGATGTTCTGAATTTGAGAAAAGTTAGACATCATGTCTAAATACAAAGTGCACAATAGATTTCTAGGGCATGGCCAATTTACCTGGTAGTAAGACAAACTCCTAGCCATGCTGTCCTTTTGCAAAACTGGATCTAATTCTCTCCTATTATTGACGATTAGAACTCGATCGATGCGTTACTTGTTATTGATGATTAGAACTTAGTCCATGCATTACTTGTTATTGACGATTAGAACTTGGTCGATGGGGATTTAGAAGACTCAGTAGTTGTTCCTCGTTGCTCCTTGCATAGTTGCCCCCATAAGAAAGTGTACGGAGATGGAGTTTCACGCTGCTGGTGGTGTAAGGCTCGTCGGTGGGTGACACGAGGCTATCATACACGGAATGGAACAACAAAGTGAGGGGGGCGTTAGGGGTTGGAAAAAGGTAGTGGAGAATGTAGGATGTAGGCTGGTGGCTGAAGACTGGGTGTTAGATATATATGCTAAGATTTGGGGTTCAAGCCAGCGGGGAAGCCTGTTTCCAAACGAATGCTCATATGGGGAGAAAATTTGAAATTGATCTGGACACAGAGTCCTTCTACAAGTGGGTGGTTGAAGTACAAGGAGGATGGCTATGATGGTCTGTGTACATGGTTTGTCTAGATTGGATGGTACACAAAAGGCCCAAAAGTATAATTTTGTAGGAAAAAGGCTGTCCTAATAAAATTTGTATTATCTTCTAGAATACATTTATCTAGTAAAATAAACACGGATTAAGCCTAAATTTTGACCAATTGGTCACACAAGTGTCTAGAAAATTCTCATAGTGTTAGTTTCTGAATTTGAAAATCAAATTAATTACTATGATTAAAATAAAACAAAATCTTAAATACTACATAATTAATTATTTTAAAAGAATTAGATCTTGATATTTTGGGTGTCGTCTTATTTACATGTTTCCTCTTAGTAGTAAATTTTATACTGCATGATAATAACCACAAATATTTAAAATTGACCCATTTATAACATGTTTCCATAAAGGATATGGTATCAGAAGAAAACAATTTGCAAATAAGTACCTGGAAATTGAGGATGTTACAATCCTCTTCCCCTTACGAAAATTTTGTCCTCAAAATTACAAGGGTTAAAGAGCTCTGGGTACTTCTTTAACATCTCATCTTTAAGTTCCCAAGTGGCTTCCTAGAGATTGTGATTTTTCCATAGGACTTTAACTAGGAAAATGTCTATCTTCTTTAGTTTCTTTGTTCGAGTGTCAAAGATCCTCAATGTAATCTCTTCATAAGATAACTCTTTTCTGATCTGAATACGTTCATGAGAGAGAATATGGGAATTGTCTTGGACATACTTCCTCAACATAGATGTGTGGAATACATCATGAATCTATTCGTACGAAGGTGGTAAAGCTAACTTGTAGGCACTCTTGCGGCCTTGCCTACTTTCTCAAGGATCTCAAAAGGACCAACATATCTGGGACTGAGTTTGACTTTTACTTTGGATCTAGCAATGGAATATATAGGTTTGACTTTTAGGAATACATGATCTCCCACAAGAAACTCTCTATCCGATCTGTTTGCATCTGCATACTTCTTCTGCCTATCCTGAGCTGCCTGCATTCTCTTCCTGATGAGTGGCACCTGATCTATATAAAGCTACAACTCTTCACTCCTTATTAAGCTTCTGTCACCAGGCTCATGCCAATGTAATGGTGATTTGCATGACCTACCATATAGGGCCTCATATGGTTCCATGCATATACTTCCATGATAACTATTGTTGTAGGCAAATTCAACAAGTGGAAGATACTTCACCCATGAACCTCCTAGTCTAGAATGCAAGCTCTGAGCATGTCCTCAAGGGTTTGAATGGTCCTCCAACTCTAGGGCTGCTTCCAATACCTCATGTATTGTCCTGATGCTGCCTCTTACTAGAGTGAAGCCAAGATCAGGATTCAGGCCACAAATAAACATCTTGGCTAGGTGCTCCTCATCTTCAGTCCCATACTTCTACAACACACAAGTTCATAGCATATTGACTGATGGTGGAGTCGTACTACTTGAGGAATTTGAACTCCATCTCCTTATTCTCAATCATTGCTTCTAAAATCTAGCGGTTCTGGAAGGCGGTGGTGAATTCCTCCCAGGTCAGCGGTGCAACATTGGGTCCTCTGGCGTTGATGAAGTTCTCCCACCACACTCTCACAACATTATTCAGTAGGTGAGTCCCAAAACAGACCTTAGAATGCTCAGGGTATCCCAGATCACAGAAGCAGTGCTCCATGCTCAGTAACCACTCCTCAGCACGAGTGACTACGTCTGTCTCAACTTCATCAGAGAAGGTCTTAGGCTTGATCTTCTAGAAATCAACCAGGGTCAGCTCCTGGTATTTGGCATACCAAGCATCCAAATAACCAAAGTAAATGAGTTCAAACACAAAGTCTAACATATTGAAATGGAAAGTTTGGGAATAACAATCCCAACATGAACATGAAAGTAAACAACTAAAATAAACCTCCAAGCTGGAAAGATCACCTAAGATAATGTACCACCAATGAAAGATATCTCCTGAATCTTCAAGTCCTCAAACTAGTCCTCGGACAACTACTCACTATCTATGGACGTCACGTCCCCAGCCATGTACCAAAAGAGAAAAAGCTAGGAGTTAGAGTAAGTGGCAAGAAATCTACTATAACAAGTATAAAATGTATGAGAGACTGAAAGATCTACTGAAAGACATTAAACATCTTTTAATTACTAGTTTTATCTTAGTGGCCACCATTATACGATAAGTCCTCCTATGGTGACACTGAAGTGTCCTCTGTGGTGCAACACACCCTCTGTTGGCACAACGTGTGCTCTGTTGACACCAAAATGTCCTCTATGGTGCAACACACCCTCTGTTGGGACAACATGCCCTCTGAAATGGAGTAAACACTCCTCTGAATTGGCAACAGATGCATCTTAATCGTCTTTGGACTCTTTGAATGAGGGCTTATCATATTATGTATTATTAATATTCTGATGTCAAAGTAATGGTGACTTGCACGGCCTCCCATATAGGGACTCATATGGTTCCATGCATATACTTCCATGATAACTATTGTTATAGGTGAATTCAACAAGTGGAAGATACTTCACCCATGAACCTTCTAGTCTAGAATGCAACCTTTGAGCATGTCCTAGGTCAACAGTGCAACATTGGGTCCTATAGCATTGATGAAGTTCTCCCACCAGACTCTCGCAACACTCTTCAATAGGTGAGTTCCAAAACGGACCTTGGAATGCTCAGGGAATCCCAGATCATAGAAGCAGTGCTCCACACTCAGTAAACACTCCTCAGCACGAGTGACTACGTCTGTCTCAGATTCATCAAAGAAGGTCTCAGTCTTGATCTTATGGAAATCAACCAGGGTCAGCTCCTAGTTTCGTGGGTGCACCTGTCCTCTGTGTTGGCTAGTCAGGGCAATAGTCAATGCCTTTATGAGCATGTAAAGAGGAGGATTGGGGTTGCCCCCAGAGCCAGCACCCCCACTTCCCATGATGTCAGAGCTTTCCTCTCGGTCTACGTGATCTTTTCCCTTATCAGACCACTTCTTGGGAGCCATCTGTAGAGAAAGGGCATCTATAAGAGGTGTATCTATAGATATCAATCACTAATGATTATTAAATCACTCTGATACCAAATTGTAATTAATGCCCAATTATTTACTACAAATCCACAAGCGTAAGCATAGAATCTCACATAAAACTAAAACATGGGCAAGCATCACATATTTTGCATACCAAGCATCCAAATAACCAAAGTAACTGAGTTCAAACACAAAGTCTAACATACTGAAATGGAAAGTTTGGGAATAACAATCCCAACATAAACATTAAAGTAAACAACTAAAATAAACCTCCAACCTGGAAGGATCGCCAAAGATAATATCCCACCAACGAAAGATATCTCCTGAATCTTCAAGTCCTCAAACTAGACCTTGGACAACTGCTCACTATCTACGGACGTCGCGTCCCCAGCCATGTACCAAAGGAGAAAAAGCTAGGAGTTAGAGTAAGTGGCAAGAAATCTAATATAGCAAGTATAAAATGTATGAGAGACTGAAAGAGATTAAACATCTTTTAATTACTAGTTTTATCTTAGTGGCCACCATTATACGATAAGTCCTCCTCTACTGACACCGAAGTGTCCTTTGTGGTGCAACACACCCTCTGTTGGCACAACGTGCCCTCTGTTGACACCAAAATGTCCTCTATGGTGCAACACACCCTATGTTGGGACAACATGCCCTCTGAAATGGAGTAAAAACTCCTCTTAATTGGAAACAGTTGCATCTGAATTGTCCCGAGACTCTCTGAATGAGGGCTTATCATATAATGTATTATTAATATTCTGATGTCATTTTCTATCTATATTCTTAGTTTCTTATCTCTAACCCTTAATCTCTTATCACTAAATTTTCTTTATTATCTCTGTATTTGTACCTCTGAGTCTTTATTTATATCTCTAAATTTATAAATTTGTTCTTAATGGAATCTAAATCTATGATTGACGTTTGTAAATCTATTCTCTAACTCTAAGCTGACTCAAAGTTTGAGCCCACGAGTAAAAACTATGTTTGCTCTTATATTGACTATTCTAGATCTCATGATCTCAAGTATCACAATTGATATCTTGCAGTATGTCTAAAGTACAGAATAGAAAGAACTGTTATGAAAGAGGATGTTCCAAATCTGAGAAAAGTTAGACATCATGTCTAAATACGAAGTGCGAAATAGATTTCTAGGGCATGGCCCACTTACCTGGTAGTACGGCAAACTCCTAGCCATGTTGTCCTTTTGCAAAACTGAATCTAACTCTCTCCTGTTATTGATGATTAGAACTTGGTCAATGTGTTACTTGTTATTGACGATTAGAACTCGGTCCATGTGTTACTTGTTATTGACGATTAGAACTTGGTTGATGGTGCTTTAGAAGACTCGGTAGTTGTTCCTTGTTGATCCTTGCATAGCCGCTCCCTTATGAAAGTGTACGATGATGGAGTTTCAGGCTGGTGCTGGTGTAAGGCTCGTCGGTGGGTGACACTGGGCTCTCGTACACGGAACGGAACGAGAAAGCGAGGGGACGTTAGGGGTTGGAAAAAGGTAGTGGAGAATGTAGGATGTAGGATGGTGGCTGAAGACTGGGTATTAGATATATATGCTAAGATTTAGGGTTCAAGCCAGCGGTGAAGTCTGTTTCCAAACGAACGCTCATATGGGGAGAGAATCTGAAATTGATCCGGACACAGAGTCCTTCTCCAAGTGGGTGGTTGAGGTACAAGGAGGATGGCTATGATGGTATGGGTATATGGTTTTTCCAGATCAGACGGTACACAAAAGGCCCAGAAGTACAAATTTTTAGGAAAAAGGCTTTGCCCTAATAAAATCTATATTATCTTCTAGAATACAGTTATCTAGTCAAATAAACTCGGATTAAGCCAAAATTTTGACCAATTGGTCACACAAGTGTCTAGAAAATTCTCGTCATGTTAGTTTCTAAATTTGATAATCAAATTAATTACTATGATTTAAATAAAACAAAATCTTAAATACTACATAATTAATTATTTTAAAAGAATTAGATCTTGATATTTTGGGCGTCGTCTCATTTACATGTTTCCTCTTAGTAGTAAATTTTATACTGCATGATAATAACTACAGATATTTAAAATTGACCCATTAATAACATGTGACCATAAAGGATATGATATCAGAAGAAAAAAAATTTGCAAATAAGTACTTGGAAATTGAGGATGTTACAATCCTCTCCCCTTTACAAAAATTTTGTCCTCGAAATTACAAGGGTTAAAGAGATTTGGGTACTTCTTTAACATCTCATCTTTATGATCCCGAGTCGCTTCCTTGAGATTGTGATTTTTCCATAGGACTTTAACTAGGACAATGTATTTCTTCTTTAGTTTCTTTGTTCGAGTATCAAAGATCCTCAACGTCATCTCTTCATAAGATAAATCTTTTCTGATCTCAATAAGATCATGAGAGAGAATATGGGAATTGTGTTGGACATACTTCCTCAACATAGATGTGTGGAATACATTATGAATCTATTCGTATGAAGGTGGCAAAGCTAACTTGTAGGCACTCTCGCCTACTTTCTCAAGGATCTCAAAGGACCAACATATCTGGGACTGAGTTTTCCATTTACTTTGGATCTAGCAATGGACTTTATATGTTCTACTTTTAGGAATACATGATCTCCCACAAGAAACTCTCTATCCGATATGTGTGCATATGCATACTTCTTCTGCCTATCATGAACTGTCTGCATTCTCTTCTTGATGAGTGGTACCTGATCTGTATAAAGCTAAAACTCTTCACTCCTTATTAAGATTCTCTCACCAGGCTCATGCCAAAGTAATGGTGACTTGTACGACCTCCCATATAGGGCCTCATATGGTTCCATGCATATACGTCCATGATAAATATTGTTATAGGCGAATTCAACAAGTGGAAGATACTTCACCCATGAACCTCCTAGTCTTGAATGCAAGCTCTGAGCATGTCCTCAAGGGTCTGAATGGTCCTCTTACTCCAGGGATGCTTCCAGTGCCTCATGTACTATCCTGATGGCACGCCTTACTAGAGTGAAGCCAAGATCAGGCTTCAGGCCACGCATAAACTTCTTGGCCAGGTGCGCCTCATCTTCAGTCCCATACTTCTGCAGGACAGAAAAGTTCATAGCATATTTACTGATAGTGGAGTCATACTACTTGAGGAATTTGAACTCCATCTCCTTCTTCTCGATCATTGCTTCTTAAATGTAGCGGTTCTGGAAGGCAGCCGTGAATTCCTCCCAGGTCAGCGGGGCAACATTGGGTCCTCTGGCATTGATGAAGTTCTCCCACCAGACTCTCACAACACTATTCAGCAGGTGAGTCCCAAAACAGACCTTGGAATGCTCAGGGCATCCCAGATCACAAAAGTACTGCTCCACGCTTAGTAACCACTCCTCAGCAGGAGTGACTACATCTGTCTCAGCTTCATCAGAGAAGGTCTCAGGCTTGGTCTTCTGGAAATCAACCAGGGTCAGCTCCAGGTTTCGTGGGTGCGCATGTCCTCTGTGTTGGCCAGTCAAGGCATCATTCAATGCCTTTATGAGCATGTCAAGTGGAGGATTGGAGTTGCCCCCCCCCAGAGCCAGCGCCCCCGCTTCCCATGATGTCAGATCTTTCCTCTCGGTCTACGTGATCTTTTCCCTTATCTGACCACTTCTTGGGAGCCATCTGTAGAGAAAGGACATCTATACGAGTTCTATCTAAAGATATCAATCACTAATGGTTATTAAATCGCTCTGATACAAAATTGTAATGCATCCCAATTATTTACTACAAATCCACAAGCGGAAGCATAGAATCTCACATAAAACTAAAACATGGGCAAGCATCACATATCTGGCATACCAAGCATCCAAATAACCAAAGTAACTAAGTTCAAAAAGAAAGTCTACCATACTAAAATGGAAATTTTGGGAATAACAATCCCAACATGAAAATGAAAGTAAACAAATAAAATAAATCTCCAAGCTAGAAGGATCGCCTATGATAATGTCCCACCAGTGAAAGATATCTCCTGAATCTTCAATTCCTCAAACTAGACCATGGACAGTTGCTCACTATTAAAGATTAAATGAGGAACCTAGTCTCTGATACCAAATGTAACGACCCCGCCTCCCGATAACCCCCAATTAAGGGAGACCCGAAGGTCATAGTCGTTATCCCAATTAACAAGATCAAAGGTTCGACAAATAATCGATAATAATTATCAAATTCTACCAAACTAAACTGAAAGGCTGTAATAAAAATAAACTTTGCATACCTTTTTAAAAACTTTGGTAATCTACTACTATCCACAGCTTGGATCTATTCAATCTAATCCTCCTTGCACTTTATTTCTTATTTCCAGAATGTGTCACTTTACTATTTGTTCTTTTCAATTGTTGTACCTAAAACGCCAACAAACAAAACGTCAGTCAACATATCGAAATATGCCGGTATGTAGGGGAAACCAAAATTCACAAATATGGTTAACAATCTAAATATCACAATCAAGTTAATTAACAAACCAATTTATGCTTTCAAGGTGACATTCTCCACCGCTTTTTCCCTAACCCTGGCATACCCTCCTTAGGGTTTCTCTTTTGCCAATGACTTAAGGCCACCTTCTCAATCCCGAGCTTGGTGCCTGGGGTCACCTCTCATGGTGCCCATTAATCATGAAACTTAGACCACCTTCTCATTCCCGAGCTTGGTGTCTGGGGTCACCACTCATGGTGCCCATTGGTCTTCCCTCCTGGGCTTGACCTTTTTACATCATCCATCAGGGTGGCATGTAGGTGCGAGAATACACACTTATTTTACAATTGTGATAATCATAGTGACTTTATAATTTGCAAGTATGAACATCCAAATTGATAGGTTGCATTCAATGCAATTAACCATCTAGAAAACTATCAGGAAAACTAATGCGATTAACTATAATTAACTACATACATGTCCAGATGACTTGAGTCTAGAAATAATTCAACTAAGCAAGAAACCAAGCACACATAAGTTGATCCTAAAATATGCTTCCAATTTTCCTATCATTAATCATGCCATCATGGTATTTTAAACCTAGCTCGCTTCCTATGGCTTCTAATCCATTTTTAGGGTTTTCATTGCAATTAGGGTTTTTCTTTTACTTTTATTACTACAAACCCTAATTAAGCAAAATAACTCACAAACCCTAAGGATCATAACCTATCTTATCTAACAGGCTTAGGATCACCATTGAACAACATATTTTCACATATTTTGAGTTAAATATGATCTTTCCTCTTTTACCCTAAATTAGGGTTTCTAAACGCTTTATCGTTCATAATTGGTGGAAAATCATAAACCATGCAATAAATCATCTAGATCAGGTTCAAGTTCATCATTAACATTTCAACAGGTTACTTATTACCTAATTTCACCAATTAAGCATCATGACTTTAACCATTAATTGTCAATTAGGGTTTCTAACATAATTTCAAAGCACTTTTCATTAACTTAGCATACTTTTGCAAATAGGAACTAAATCAGGTTCTCAAACTATTTTTATTGTGTTCCTCATATTTTTTTGAGAAAAATAATTTATTACTTCGCTATTTTTGGACCTTCCTAGCACCTTCTATGAATTAAACAAGAAAAGCATAGTGTACCTCAAAATTATGCCACATGGAGGTTTGTTATTGGTTGGTGCTATTATAAGCCCAGTATGGTCTAGTTGGGGTGCGATTCTTTCCCTCTAGACTGACCGGTCCAGGAACGCATCTCCCGTTCGCCTGTCACCCTCCTCCTTGTGCGAGAGGGGTTTCAGTCCCACGCAACCCCTGCCGCAGAGCAGCTGATGGAGCGGCGACCGATTCTTCTCCACGCACCTGCTGGAACGTCCATCTCCGCTCTCCATCTTCATGACTACCACAATAGACTGGGTGCCACCACCGCGTCTGTAGCCTGGGCACCACTGCCTTGTCTGCATGAATCTACAGAGTACAACATCACTGCTGCCCTGGCCATCCATGCCGCCAAGATACTCCTCCTTGCCTCTCATGTGGCGAGGTGTTGCAGCGGCCAAAGCTGCCTTTTGATGACTTGTATGGGAGCCACCCATGGGTGATGGAAAGAGGAAGAAGGGATAAGCTATCACGACATCCTTCTAGAATCGACGCACCATCTGTAGCCACTGCTCTAGCTTTGTTGTAGAGAACAGACCTCCGGCAACCACCCAGGCATGGTAGGGTATGACGAGATTAGGGAGGACCTACGGGTCTATTCTAGAAACCAGAGAACGAGTCTGCTCCTCCGCCTACTATAGGCCAACAGAGTAGTAAGGTAATGATTTCTTTGATCAAGAACGATGTGAACTACGTCCCTCCATGGTTCCTTATATAGGCATCAAAGGAGGAGCCCTAATGATTTTCATGAGGGAGTGGGAGAACCAGGGACCTGGAAGAGGAGGCATGCGTGCCTTCCTCTTAAATCTCATGAGTCACAATTTATCTTCATAGGAAGATGTTTCTATTAAACACCATCACTACCCCTTTTAACTTCCTTTCTCATTCTTTCCTTCTTTCTCTCCATCATTACAAGGAAGATGCCCCAAAAGATAGGGTACATGTGATATTTTATAAATTCATTTACCACTTTCTAAAAAAAATATTAAAAGACATTTCCTTTATATGCAACTCTTGGCATTTATTATATTCTTATTAAATCTTGAATTTGGCAAACGAAAGCCATCAAGGAAAACATATTCTCATATGATACCCTTTGGGGAATTTGGATCCTTAAACCATTTCAAAGGAATTCTGGACTCAAGATATAGATTGTTCTTCTCTCTCTCTCTCTCTCTCTCTCTCTCTGGGATATGTCCCCTTAAAACAAACATCTTTATTTTATGGAAACTGACCATTATGTTTATTGGGATTTCCTCTCATATCCAAAACTTATTCCTTTTTCATCCAAATTTTAGAGAAAGTCTTGTATTAGCATTATCTACTCATATTCTAAGTTTCAGCCCCAAATTCCAAAGGAAAAGGGCATTATCTTCATGTGCAAGTTATCCTTTATTAAAGCTTATTTTATGCATATTTTCTCCCTCTTAATCTGTTATTTTCCTTATTTTGATTCCTTTTATCATTGGAAACCATGTGGAGTTGAAATCTCATTCATGATGATTCCATTATCCATATTTCCACATATTTCTCATATTTTTATCACTATCTCAAATTTTCTTCTTAATATTGCATTAATTGTTTTCTTCTTTTTCTTTTAATTTGTTATTGGGCCCAATAACCAATAAAGCCCACTAAGAAACCATCAAGGCTATTATAAACAAATTTCATTGATTCAAATCAAATCACACCATTATTTGCTCATTTATCTTTATTAAGAGAAATTACATTTCTCATCAAAAGAACCCAAAATTTGGGGTTGTAACACTACGTCTGTCTCAACTTCACCAGAGAAGGTCTCGGGCTTGATCTTTAGGAAATCAACCAGGGTCAGCTAGCGGGTTTCTTGGGTGCGGCTGTCCTCTATGTTGGCTAGTCAGGGCATCAATCAACACCTTTACGAGCAAGTCAAGAGGAGGATTGGGGTTGCCATTGGGGTTGCCCCCCCTAGGGCTAGTGCACCACTTCCCATGATGTTAGAGATTTCCTCTCCATCTACGTGATCTTTGCCCATATCAGACCTCTTCTTGGGAGCCATTTGTAGAGAAAGGTCATCTATAAGATGTTCTATCTAAAGATATCAATCACTAATGGTTATTAAATCGCTCTGATACCAAATTCTAACGCATGCCCAATTATTTACTACAAATCGACAAGTGGAAGCATAGAATCTCACATAAAACTAAAACATGGGCAAGAATTACATATCTGGCATAACAAGCATCCAAATAACCAAAGTAATCGAGTTCAAACAGAAAGTCTAACATACTGAAATGGAAATTTTGGGAATAACAATACCAACATGAACATGAAAGTAAACAACTAAAATAAATCTCCAAGCTGGAAGGATCACCAAAGATAATGTCCAACCAGTGAAAGATATCTCTTGAATGTTCAAGTCCTCAAACTAGACCTCAGACAGTTGCTCACTATCTGTAGACATTGCGTCTCCAGTCATGCACCAAAAGAGGATAAGCTAGAAGTTAGAGTAAGTGGCAAGAAATCTACTATAGCAAGTATAAAATGTATGAGAGACTGAAAGATCTACTGGAAGAGATTAAACATCTTTTAATTACTCATTTTATCTTAATGGCCACCATTATATGATAAGTCCTCCTCTACTGACATTGAAGTGTCCTCTGTGGTGCAACACACCCTCTGTTGGCACAACGTGCTCTCTATTGACACTGAAGTGTTCTCTATGGTGCAACACACCCTCTGTTGGCACAATGTGCCCTCTGAAATGGAGTAAACACTTGTATAAATTGGCAACAGATGCCTCTGAATTGTCCCGAGTATCTCTGAATGAGGGCTTATCATATAATGTATTATTAATATTCTGATTTTATTTTCTATCTATGTTCTTAGTTTCTTATCTCTGACCCTTAATCTCTTATGTCTAAATCTGCTCTATTATCTCTGTATCTGTACCTCTGAGTCTTTATTTATATCTCTGAATTTATATATTTGTTCTCAATGGAATCTAAATCTATGATTGATGTTTGTAACTCTATTCTTTAACTCTAAGATGACTCAAAGTTTGAGCCCACGAGTATAAATTATGTTTGCTCTTATATTGACTATTCTAGATCTCACGATCTCAAGGATCACAACTGATATCTTGCAATATGTCTAAATTACAGGATAGAACGAATTATTATGAAAGAGGATGTTCTGAATCTAAGAAAAGTTAGACATCATGTCTAAATATGAAGTGCGAAATAGATTTCTGGGCGTGGCCCACTTACCTGGTAGTAAGGCAAACTCCTAGCCATGTTGTCCTTCTGCAAAACTGGATCTAACTCTCTCCTGAAAAACCCCAATGGTTTTATCAGATCACATATCCCTTTTTGGTCAACATGTTTAAGGTCGTAAGGGTGTTCTTTTGGATTATTATCACATGCACTTTTCATGTATGCTAAACATTCATACATTAGGAAAATTTCATTTGGTTAGTTTAAAAAGCATAACGTTTCAAGTGTCTTAGATCATTAAGTGATCTTTATAGCATTTGGATTTCTGATTTGGGTCTTAGTAGTTCAAGTATAAGTTACTGATTTGAATTCCAATTAGACATATAAAGTGTGTATACACATTAACTAAACATATTTTTGTTGCACAATACTATATATATATGCCTACACGTAACTAGTATTATAATGATATCTAGTTACTATACTGCTTGCTTAGTGATGTTTGATTACATATTCTGGTTTAATAGTTTAGGTTAGGACAATACTACTTGGTCCAAGTACATATATATGATTGATTAACATTAGTCTTTTGATTAGCTAAATAGTAAAATAGATTAATATAAATATAACTTGATGTATATACAACAGTTACCTACTAAGAATAAAAGAACAAAAATGACCAGACTACGAATATGAGTAAAGGATCAGAGTTTCTTAATCATGGTTCTACCGCATAACTAAGGTGCATATGCCAACGATCCATCATGGTTTAGGCATTAGGCTACATTAAGATATGAAGTTATGGTATGGTACGATTCCTAATGTGAAGTTTGCATAAATTAGCATTGATTATGTGAAGGTAGCAGCAACTAAGCAGAAGTGACTTAAATTTTATATGCAGAATAGAACACCGACGAATTGTGTTTCAGGACCTTAACCACCACATTACGTGGGTATACAAGTCTGTATACATGAGGCTCAAGTCATAAGATTATTGGCAACAAGGTACATGGACATGCTACAATGTTTCCAGACCGACGACTGTCTTGTAGTATTATCTAGTAATCACAGTTTCATGAAACGATATGTATCAACTCGTATTAACAATGATGGAAATTGAAAATCTGACATTGGTATCCGCAGCGAGAAGCAACACTAACATCATTGATTCTTATGCTAGGCCGAGGTGGACAAAGCATCGACTGCTAATTTGGGGAGACCGAAGCGGAGACCCTTGCTGAGAAATCCTCACATACACGCAGATTGTAGCAATCAAAGAGGAGAGGAACTCGGGTAATCAAAATGGCTGGAAAGATTATGAGGACGCGTCGGTGATTGCCAATAGGCGTAAGGAAGCAGGCCACACAAAGAAAAAGTATATGATCGGAATAAAGGAGATAGGTATGGGGAGAGTTACCTATGATTGATGAGTAGAACTCGGTGATGGGGCTTCAGAAGACTCGGTAGTTGTCCCTCATTGCTCCTTGCACAACCACCCCCGTCTGAAAGTGTACGGTGATGGAGTTTCAGGCTGCTGCCGGTGTAACTGTGTAAGGCTCGTTGGTGGGCAACACCGGGCTCTCGTACGCCGAATGGAATGAGAAAGCGAGGGGGACGTTGGTGGTTAGCAAAAGGCGGCGGAGAACGTAGAATGTAGGCTGGTGGTTGGAGACTGGGTGTTGATATATATGCTAAGATTTAGGACGGTGAAGTCTGTTTCTAAACGAACGCTTGTACGGGGAGAAAATCTAAAATTGATCTGGACATAGAGTCCTGCTCCAAGCGGGTGCTTGAAGTACAAGGTGGATGTCTGTGATGGTCTGGGTATATGGTTTGTCCAGATTGGACGGTACACAAAAGGCCCAGAAGTACACATTTTTTGGAAAAAGGCTTTGTTCTAATAAAATCTTCATTATCTTCTAGAATATAGTTATCTAGTCAAATAAACTCGAATTAAGCCCAAATTTTGACCAATTGGTCACACAAGTGTCTAGAAAAGTCTCGTAGAGTTAGTTTATGAATTTGACAATCAAATTAATTACTATGATTAAAATAAAACAAAATCTTAAATACTACATAATTAATTATTTTAAAAGATTTAAATCTTGATATTTTGGGTGTCATCTTATTTACATGTTTCCTCTTAGTATAAATTTTATATTGCATGATAATAACCACAAATATTTAAAATTGACCCATTTATAACATGTGACCATAAATGATATGGTATCAGAAAAAAAATGCAAATAAGTACCTAGAAATCGAGGATGTTACATATGTATTCTTTTTATCTAATTCAACTATAACACTTGACTAGGGCGTACCACTTCAGTATCAAACACTCTGAAGTTTATGATATCAAACCATATTTTCAATTACATTTATCATGATCATAAACACATTATGAAAACAAACATATTATAGTGGACTTGCCTTGTTGTAAATTCAAATAACCTTCACATGAGCTCGTACAACTAACCCATGATTGGATCTTAGGGCATTACAATCTTAATATATTACACTTCTAAATTTTAAAACCCAAAAAAATTCCCAACACTCCATGAGAAATTTGGTAGATTTCAATATGGGGGAATGAAGGATCTAGGTGATTACATTATTTCTTTTCAAAAAAAGCATTTAGAATTTGTCATATATAATTTTTCCCTAATGTTGTGAGAACATAAAGTATGCCTAGAAAATGAAATTTCATAAGGAAATTACTTTGAGTGGACATCATAAACCTATTATAAAATCTATTTGAAAATAAATGTATGAGGAGAATGAAGAGTGATGGTACCATTTGTTGTTATCCTTGTTTAACAATGATTAACTGGTTATGTTCTAGGAAATTTAAGTGCATAAGAAAACGTCCATTAGAGATGAAATTAGAGTGTGTATTTATTTCTAATTTGAATTCGGTGTCGTCTTGTTGTAATTGAACAAACTATATAGCCATAAAATTCCAAGGTGTTTAGTGGCACTGAACATCTTAGATAATAGCATAATATTGACTAATGACCTTGTCTCTAGGACTAAATTGGACATTTGTTTTGAGGGTTTGATCCAAATTTATGATTTAATTTAATAAATTAATTAGATATTTGTTAGATTAAATTTGAATTTCATCTATGGAATTGCAAAATCGGATTGATTATTGATTAATATTGCAACTTATTTGATAATGTTTTATTTTCAATATTGACATCCATATAATATTATATACTTACAATCCAAGTAGATTTCTAGATAAAATTAATATAAAAATTGTGTTTGAAATATTTTTATTATCATTGAGTTTTGGATCTAGAATAACTTTGAACATGGACAACACCTATAAATATTGCATTTTTTATTATTTCCAATAACTTAGTCAAATAAGAATTCTAATCTTTGACACAAACTTAAAATGAATTTTTTTGTAGTCCTAGTTTTCATTTTAAATGACCCTTGGTTTTAATTATCTTTGTTTTAGTGAACAAAAATTACCTTCTCATTTTTATTAGTTATATGTAGACATGGAATATGTGATCCAAGGGGAGGAACATAGATCGAATATAATATATTTATAGTTGTTGAACTACTTTTTGTGAGATGTGACTAAGGAATATGTCATAGACAAGTATACTAGAGAACATTTGAGTTTTTCTTTTATTTATTTCCATGACTACACGAACCTTACCTTACCTTTGATCAATTTTTTTTTGAGTGTGTATAAAGTTGGACCAAAAAATGGATAAGGACGAATACAAATATTATGTTCATCATTGTGAAAATAACTATCTTTATGGATGGAAAAATCATTGTATGACTCATCAAAATGTGAAATCATCATCTACAGTTCACATTTTCCATTGTTTATAGTTTCCTCTAAAGACTAATTCCCCTACTAAAACAAGAATAGTGCATCTATGACTAATCTTGTGTAGTATTCATAAGGACAAGAACCAATGTATATAAAAAAAATTTTGATGTTTGATATTTGAGTATCGATCACCAAATATTCATGGAGAAAGATAGGTAAAGGCATATTGAAATGAATATGAAAGAGGTCTTTTCACTATATGTAAATTGTAAGGAACTTTGATGTTTGCGATTTTATATCAATTATCTTTGATTGTTGCCCTGATGAAAACTTCAGACGAAAGTCTCTGAAGTAGTGAAAACGGATATGTAAGTAATGAGACATTGAGCTTGCTGTGATATTCACTTATGTAGACACTCACACAGGAAGGATGGGGTTTGCATATCTTTAGTTGGATCTTCATACATGTCTACATTTGAGATAGATGTAAGCATTGGTGGTGAAACCCAAGTCCAACACAATGTTTCTCATAATTTATCTAGACCTAGTCTTAATTCAAACTTTTAGTTATCCTCAATTAGGTTAATGTAAACAACTCAAATATTTATTATCAAATATTGATGTTAGTATGACTAGACAAAATCTAGCAAGGTTCTTAAAAACGTTGTTCTTTGGGTGTAATCCCTATGTTATTCTTCGATAAGACTCATCTGCTTGCCGGTGGTATTATTGGAAGTTCATTTTGTGTAATAATTTAGGAATTCTTTCCTAGGTGAATTTGCTTGTTGTGATAATCTCCAAATCACTACATCAGAATCATAGTAAATGAAAATGCAAAAACAAAATAAAACACATTTCTATATAACAATACCTAAACAAAGAAAAGATGATTGCTCCTATCTAATAGTTATCCAATCTTTTTCCAACACCCCTTCTTCTATTTGCACCAATTGAGCTAGGAAACATCAAGCCTAGATCTTCTTTCTCCCATTCATAGACAAGTGGTGCATTTGGAGTGGATTCTCATATAAGGTCAAATGCATGTAAGTGAAACAACATCCCTAACCACGGTAACTAATGCTAAGAATGAAGTGGTTTACCTGGATTTTTGTGAATACTATAGAATGTGTGTAAGTTTTAGTTTTCTATATGGAAAGTTTCTATTCTTTATGCCCTTTTTACATTTTTAATGTGTTAGATGAGAAAGGAGAAGTGGAATACACATATGAATTCATGCTCGAACATACTTAGTCAACATTCATCTACTTTAATGCATTTTTCATTTGATTATGGTTCGAATAGCAAAGAGAGATATAGTTATAGAATACTTGAGGAAGAGTATGTTATATACTCGGTGGGGTGATCAAGACCTAGTATTTGTATCCATCTTGTGTTATTTTACCTCTCATTCCCAAAAAGAAATGTAGAACACATGCTATTTCCCAAAAAATACTATTTCATGACAAAAGCACTAATTAATGCTCTTACATGTTTTTATAGGTATTTTAACACTTATTCATGGAATGGAGAGAATAAGGATGAACCCAGGATTTCCCCAACCATGTAGGATCTTAAATGAGCCCTCGAGATGCCCTAACTCACCCCAAGTGACTAAGGAATGAATTGATGCAATAACACCACGAAAGAACTATTAGAAGATCAAAGTACAAGACAAACCCCCCATAATGTATGTGGTCATTTTCCATGGTCATTATACTAGCATGAAAATTACAAACATTATTAGTTCCAAGCACATACCTGAGGACACCCATCCACCATTACCAATCTCACTAACACAACCCAGGCATTAGGCAACCAATGCAGGCATGCCATGCAATGCGAGTGTGCCATCTATGATTCAAAACTCCTCCTTATCTCCTCTAACATGGCCGTGGTGCCCACAAAGGTCATGCTAACATCAAGCCATCATGGTGGTAATGCTACATCACTTAATTTATGCCAAAATTTATCAAACATTTTTACCTCTAAATATTATTTTTCCCTACAACCATGACCATTCCCTTACCCTACTCCCATGGCTGTGGTACCCACCATGGTCATAATACCCTCCTAACTCTAATTCTTCCTATGTATAAATTTACCAATTTACCCCCACATAACCCTAGACCCCCTAGGCCACTATATATATGCCATTGGTGACTGGCAGTCCAGATTTAGCTTCCTTAAGCCTTCACAACCTCCACCCACTCCTATTCACTACCTTCACTCCATTTCATTCCACTTTACACCCCAAAATGCTACTAAGCTTTTTGTCGCATCTCTTCTATTCATGCCATTCCACACCCTTGGAGGAGAAGGACGACCTTGGAGATATTGGAGGTGAAGAGTGGATCTCCTCACCCACGTCTATGTAGTTGTTACCCACTCTTTCCCTTTCTTTTATTCTTTCCTCGATCACAAGTAACTCAGTCCCATTTTTTGGTCTAAGTGGGGGCAAAACCATGTACCATGATGCCATGTTGGGAACTATTTATTGCATTAAATTGTGATTTCATTAACTAATGCAATATAGTTGCTTGTTCTCTTTCTCTATATATTGCTATGTTTTTTGAGCTATGGGGTCACTTAAGGTAGAGGAAAAATGAGTGGTTTTCGGCTTTTGGTGGAAAAAATCCTATGTTCCCTAGAAGACCCTTAGCTTATTTTCCCCCTTACCCTTGTCTCTCACTTCCACTAGACCTAGTTGAGAGATCTAAGTTACCAGGTATTCTACTCTACATACACTTTAATAAATGGTTATCTTAATTGTTATATGAAGATAGTGGAAGGTGAAATAACCATCCCCATTACTATACACCACTCCCTAAGTGCATCAGGAGAAGTCCATACAGAAACCTAGACTTGGATTAGATATATCTATTCTCACCTATTTTCATCATAGTCTCATAAAGATAGATGCTGAGTGATAGGGACATGTTCCCCTATCGACCATCATATCATCAATGGTCCACTAATATAATAGGAGGCATGATCTACATTGATCCTTGTTGGTTAGTTTGATATCTACTTGTTGGATGTTTTTTAATGAATATAGCCCATTGTGATGTTAATTGTAACATATTCCTATGAAAACCTGACCATGCCAACTAATTTCTTGAAACTAATTTGCATTATTTCTAGTTAGTTCTCTCTTTTTACAAACATTTGAAAGGCGGGAACCACCTATGAGTATAGGGATGAAACACATGAAATCTTTAACATGCTAGTGATCAAAGCCATATAACTAAAGTAAAAGAATTTGATAAGAAGGAGCTGACTCAAACAAATGTCATTGTCAAAATTAATAAACTGACACAATCACATTTTTGTACTTTGAATGCATGAATCTCGATCTTTAGGCAAACCAACGTCACTCAGTTCTTAATTAGGATCTTATAGAAGAAAATGTGGTTATAAGGAAAACCCATGATAAACATAATGGAGGGAGTACCCAAAGACAATGTTGCACATCATGAGAAGAAAAAAAACTTCTCAAAATCACTTTTGATTATTGCACAATTAATTTTTAAAGAAGATATGTAAAAGTAGCATGGTACATTGTTCCAATAAAAAGATTAAAAGATAAAAACTCCAAAATAGTGAGGAATAATAGAGTGATGTAAGATCTCCCGAAGGGTCACAAGTCAATACTGTTGAGGATGATGATGCAAGACACTTCATGTACTTTATAGAGATACCCTAGACAATGTAAAACACATTGAGAATAATCTTCCTTCGGTCCAACCACATCTTCATGACTATTTCATAAATCTTGTGAACATCAGGTAGCACGCAACACACTACTTCAACACTTGAAGAATGTTCATCTACTAAAAGTCATATGTTTCAATCCTGCACCTTGAAGTGTCAAAAACAACCTCATTCATCACCGACACAAATATGCATGTGTCAAATTGGAGAGACATCATTCCAGATCCCCTTACTGCTATAGAGGTGCACCAATTTGGATATTCTTCAGCAAGAAATTTTTTAAGAACATATGAATTACTTGAATCTATTTGGACTAATATGGATCCATATATAATTATGCAATCCCTTGTAGGGTCCCAGTATCCTTCCAATCACCAAGGCACTATTCAAACATCAATATAGTTCACCCAATATCATGGGCACAATGGTCTATTTTACTATATTGCTTCTACAACACCTCTATTGTTGTTTCCACCAGACCAATAGTTTACCTAAAGAGCACCATATTGACCGGCCTAAATCGCACGCCCAAAAGGAGTGGATTTAAAGTAGTCAAACTTTTTAAATAGATAACCCAACTCTAAGGCCCCCGCAACGATGAATGGGGTCCTATGTAGTGATCGGGGTCGAACACAGGGACAAGGGTGGTCGTTTTAAGAATGCGGAATCAAACACTCTTATACTCTAGCCGAAAAGGGTGTAAAGAGATACTCCATAAGGAACGGTAGCACAAGAATGAGAATAGAAAAACAAACAAGAAAAGGAAACGAACGGTAAACAAGTATATGGGGGAAACCCGGGTTGGGGTTCACCTACTAAGTACCTCTCAAACACGTACATCTTCTCTCTCTCTTGCATACTTGTATCAAGATTACAAGAAACCATTAAAATGTCTATTCCACTCTCTCGAGATATGGATAGATCTAAGTCTAAAGAAACCCCTCTCTCGAGATGACAACTCAAAAACCTCGCAACAAAACATATGGTAAAAGCTTTAGCATTCCAACACTCTCGTGCATTCATGCCACTCCATGACACGGGATAAAAGTGATATTACTCTCTCGAGATATCAACAATCAAACATCACAAGATGGTAGCTAAGCATACAAGTGAAGCATTAAAATATGTGCATGGAGATAATCTTGATAAGAATATGTATATTCAAAAGAAAAAGGCAATATACATGTTGGGAGAGCCTTAGTGGCTACTCCCAACCCAAGTTAAGGTGTTAGCCGCTCATGCTTGCGGACAACATGACGACGCTACATATAGACAGATCCATAAGTTTCACGAAGAGGGCAAGGGGTACAACGAGATGAAGCGATAGATCTGGAAGAGAAGAACGTGATACTACACACTACTTCTTCCGATCTGGATCTACCGCGTGGATGGCCTTCTCCTATCAAAGAAGGGGCAGACGATAGTCTTCTCTCTCCTCGGCTTTCACTCCTGGAGATCCAAGACTGATGGATGGGTGGTCAGAGATGAGTCTGAAACGCATCAACACTTCGTGGCCTCAGGATCTGATCTGATGATTTGACAAGACAGGTGGGGGCACTATTTATAGGCGCCTTTCACCAACTTAGAACCGCGGTCGCGGTATTTCCTTTAAGTGAAGGCAAGACCGTGGTCGCGGTCTCTGCTTTATTCCTCCTAGGTCACAGTCCTTCTTGGTCGCGATCCTCCCAAAACCTCGGTCGCGGTCCTTCTTGGTCGTGATCCTCCCTAAACCTCAGTCGCGGTCTTTGAATGACCACGGTCGCGGTCTTTGAATGACCACGGTCGCGGTCTTTGGATGATCGCAGTCGCGGTCTTGGAATAACCGCGGTCGCGGTTCCTAGATAACCACAATCACGTTCTTGGAATAAACGCGGTCGCGGTTCCTGCTAATTGCCTGAGGCTTCGAAACGTATGGTACTCTGGAATCATTGTCGCGGTTCCCAAAGACCACGACCCGAGGTCATGTTGGTTTTTGAAATCAATAAAATAAGGCCGGAGTAAAAAAGATAGAGAAATTTTGTGAAAAGCTAACTAAAGTTTTACTAAAAGTAATGTAAAATGTATATACAAAGTACATAAAGTACAGTGTTGTCACATATCTAGAAGGATCAAACTATATTCCCACATATGTGGAATATTTGAAGATATGGCGTCTTTACACACCTCACTCTTGAATGACTCCCAGAGAGAACAAAACTTGGTGTAACAACCATTTTCATCCAGACATTGATCATCTCTTGATTTCTTAACACCTGGTAGATAAACTAGCTTTGCAATCTAGCTTGCCTTCTTTGGAAAATGGGTCAAGAGTCATATAGAGGAAAACAAGCTATCTCATCCACATCCTCCAAAGTGGGATTCAGAACAACATCCCCAAAATGGAAAGAGTGACTAAGGGGATCCTAGAATGGGACCAATCTCAATGTCATTTTCCAAGCAACATGAAAATAGGCTAGAAGAAGGAGATGTTGAGTCATGCCAGATTTAATCATAATATATCACCAAAAAAGGTAGACTCATTGGAGTCCATCTCAAGAGAGGAACTTCATTAATCACAAACTACATCATGGATCTAGATCCTAAAAGCCAATGATGTGGAATAACATTGTGATCATGTTCTATATATAGATATGTGGAGTAGTCAAGACAATCCAAACACAATTATTGAGGCATGAATGATTTCCAATACTAATAACCAATGGAATGGAGTTGTGACATCCCCAGATTTTTTAAAACTTAATATAATGCGTGACATCCAAATTGAAACCCTCACCTCATCAAGAAACCCAATTTAAACACCCCACACTAGGCTAAGAAGAAGAAAATCAGAGGAAGTCGGTAGGAAACAATAGTAGCACATGCATATGAACAATAATAAAACCATACAACACATGTTCATCATTCAACATATAATTGTAAAATGAACTGTTACAACATTTGATATTACATATTGAATAGTAAACTTTTACATATACATGTACTACCACTAAACAACCATATTTTAAGACAACATGTCCATCTGTACATAAGCTCTCCAAACAACTCTCAACTATCCTAGTTCTTCAAGATCATATGTCCACAACCTAAACAAAAGAATATATGTGGTAGACATCAACACAATATTCAAGAATATTGTACTAATTACGCCTACATGTCTTTTATATACCTCCCATTACTAAGCTTGGAAATAAGATAAAACTATTACTTGGCAGGGATTAATAAATATAAGATAAAGCATATACTTGTACAAAGATATTTTCTACTAAAAGAGAACACATATTTTAGGAACATTTTCCATTATATGCTTGTGCATCTTCCTACCAACGGGATAGATGCATTAAGGCCTTATGGTCTTCTTACCAATGAGATAGATCATTGTACATGTGATCTGCTAACTAAAGAGATAGATCACCTACTAGCACTATGCTTACCAAAGAGATATAGTGTTTTCATATAATTGAACACTTATATTATTCTTCATGTGCTAATAACACTAAGTATGTTAAATCAAGCAACATATCATACAAGAACAATAATTTCATCCAATATCATATGCCAAGTCTTTTACTATGCATATAATACAAGCATACTATATAATAATATGAATAAGAGGTAATGGAGTACCTTGAAGAATGACAAACCTAATCAACATATCCATTATGTCATCTATATCCTTAGTCAAACCCTGATTAAGATAACATCATATATATGATCAGGTTCCCGTCATGTTAACCCTAGTTGATTCATTAGGGCTTGCTTAGTTATTTAGGATATTCCCATCATATTTCTTGTCTCATTATTACTGATCTTATTTTCCAATTATGTTCAGATTAGGGTTCATTAACTTTTGATTATATTTCATGTCATTGTGTGCACATATCAACCTTATGTCACATTCATTAATCTTATTAGGGTCGAAAAGAAGTGGTTCAAATGGTCAAGCATGATGTCCCCTAATAAAGGGATTCATGTTTAAATCCCAGTTGTCACCTTGATTTATCACCCTCCCTGGCATTCAGCCTACACAATGGGCATGGGAGAGGGGGAGAGAATGCCTCTCTTAATCCTGTTAATCATATTAGGGTTACAAACCATGTATTAAAAGTCATATTCACATAACATGTATTTTGTGTATAAAACTGATGTAAGATTTACATATTATCTTCTAGTTTTTGATATGAGCTTACTCTGTAATTTCCAGGGTTCTTTAAGCATATTTCTAAATATTGTACATTAATTAGGGTTATTAGCCCAACATAGCTATATATGTGAAGCATTTTATGTGATTTTGTGCATCAACATCATAATTACTAACCTTAAATGGATTTTAAACATGTATACATATTTACTAACATATAATCATAATTTTAGGCCATCATTGATATTAATTATGTTTAAAATAAGCATTTCACAACTTATATTATACCTGAGATTAGTGCATCAAAATACTGATATTGTGCTTTCATGTTATTCTACACATTTTTCTAAGACTTTTGGTAGCTTGTTTGTAATTTTATGATAATCAAGGTAATTTCTATGAATTATCAAAGATCTTTCTAATTACTGGAGTTTTTACCTTTTAGGGCCAATCGAGGGTTCCCACATGGCTATACTGGCGCAACTCCTTTTCATCTCAGAGTGAACCAATCTTAGTTTTATTGATCTAAAACCAATTCAACATGGGTTTTGGGATGGACCAGTGCACCTCTCTTCTTTCCCTCTCACATGAAAGCCAGGGCGTACAACACCCGCGTGTGTTTGTCCTTAGTATCACGCTGCCACATTGGTATTCTCTGGCAAGCAAAATATTTGAGGTCCTTCTCAGTCTCTTCTAACTCATTTATTGGATATGTGAACGTTGTTTGGTCACCCTCAAAAGCTTCAGGAACTTTCTGGATTCCCCCTCATGGATCAGGCACTCCACCCAGGGCACGATAACGACCTCATAACTCTGAGCTTGTCTCTTTCAAACTTTGGCTTCGATGGCCATGAAAGACTCCAAGGAATCCATTGGAAATGCCACCTTTCTTCTCCTTTAGTCCTCACTTCTCAGATAAAGTTTGCAAGAAGCTGCACTGAGATCTACCCTCCTATCTAGGGTTCCCTCTACTCGGCGCCACCTACCGAAAATGATGGAGATAGTAGTAGGAACCAGGAAGATGAAACTCCTCATTTCTGGTTCATTTTCCTGAAGTGAGCGGCTTTCCACTCCTCTGAATGTGAAGAAACCACCCCCATGATTGACTACACATCTCGGCCCATGCCCAACGGTCGTTACTACGTTGTGGGTCGTTTGATCATTCTAATTCAAAGGCTACAAGATGCTAGATCTGTGGCATCTCCATCTTAAGTTTGTCACTGAATCAAGACTATGTAGTTAAATTCTTATCCATGCAACCAACACATAACACATGAACGTGACTTTGCATTGATAAGGCCTAAGTTTCTAATGTGAAACATCATTCCAAAGTATACATCAAAAAATTAATCATTTAGCATGTTTATGACTTGAATATCTCTCTATAGGAGCATTAAAACCTAACAAAACATTGACCATAGTTTTATCATACCTCAACTCACAATGTATTTAATTTTGGTGCCAAAACTCAACTACTTGACCATTCAATTAAATACTTCACACAGGTATAAATTGGAGGATCTTAATCATGATATCAATATCCATCACCATCTAAACCTTACGAAAGCACTTGTAACTCTCAAGATAACTCAACATATGAATTCCAATATGTTATTGGAGATTTAAGGATTCAAAAAGTGCATCCCATTATATCCTACACACCTTAAGAGAAATTTCATCCTAGAAATTAAGCTAAAATCCAGTTCATCACATCATATGCATCTTAAAAGAAATTCCATGCTCGAAATTAACCCATCCTCTTACTTCAAAGAAAAACCAAAAGGTATTCATCAATATGTAGTACACCACTCTATGTTCAACATATCAAAAAACAAAGCCCCATCATCATATCCAAACCACTATTAGGAGGTTTTAAAACATCTAAGGTGAAATAATCACCTCATAAGATTGAAACACAAGTTTTGAAGCTTAGGGTTATGTCATGTCATGTTTCATATTATAAGATTCGCATCCTTATTTTAACCAAGCATTAAGATTCCCACATCATATTACCATTTTCTATAGGAGTTAACTAAAGCTAGCCCATTATATCAAGGTGTTATCAACATTTTGTTGAGCTAATTGTTAGAATGTGTTCAACATTAACATATGCCTTTTAGGAGGGAGTTAACCATTTATACATTGATATCTATTAAACCACCTCTAGGTTTCCATCATATCATGTCCATATGTCATATCTCAAGATTAGATCACATCCTTACATATATTATATCATGCTTGTGCTAAACAAACTTATGTGAGTGGCTTGTTAAACATATATCAAAACTACATCTATACCAATTGAGGTTCTCTTGACCCATATTGTGACGACCCCAATTTCTACATACTTTCCTTAGTGACACATACAGATATGCGTGCACTCATATCCATAAATGTAAAAAGGGAAAATAGTAGAAATCAAGATAGCCAACTTAAATCAGAGAAAAGCCAAGATTAAGTTCACAACATAACAAATAGCCACACCACATTCCATTCAACAATATAAGATAAAGTCATACATATTGATACTGAAGAAAGAAGAAGAATAAGTCTACGATTATTACATTGGATCTCAATCATCCTCAACATAATTTAGGGAAAGAAATAAACTAGCAACTAGCAAGAAGAGATAAGAGAACTAGATCTATCTAATAAATCCTCCACACTTATTATTTGTGCCTTCATGTACTTTGAATATGCATTGCACTTTAATCTTCAATTGTTCCTTGTACCTAGAAAATACGAGAAACAAAAACATCAACAAAGTTGGTACGTGGAATAAAAGCTATACTATGCTGACATATAAAATACTCGAATTGAAGAAGAAGAAAGAAAACATTATTTAAGGGCAGAAAATCAGGTAATCCCAAGTTATTAGCCTCATTTATAGTGAACATGCATTACTATGGTGGACTTAGCACATAATTGCATAAATAGTGGGCCCTTCCCCGTGTACCTTGTACTCTAGGGATCTCCCCGTATACCATGTACTCTAGGGAGGTGCTAGTCAACATTAAAGCTTTCCCTCTCTAATAGGGAGTTTAATGAGCACCACTAGTAACTACACTTCACTTATATTCAATTATGTTCTTTTATGTTCAAGGCGGTAAAATATCAACTAATCATATATCAACATCCATCAAGGTGTATCAATTTCATGCAAACAATTACATATACTTAACATCCAGCAAAAACTAGTCATATAATTATATCCACGTACCTCTAAATCTCAGATCTGGATTCCACAAGTCCTAAGTTAGGAGAAGACAATAGATCACCCTGAAATGTAAACAAAACCCTATGTTACTATGGATTCTCATTATTCCACATTAGGGCTTCTTATTAGGGTTTAGGTCATTTAGAGAGGTCACCTAGGGGATATATATATATATATGTATAGGATTTCGAGTTGGGGTCTGAGATTAGAGTAGTCCAGATTATAAAAGGACATTTCAGTTATTAGGGTTTCCATAAATTGTACTTCATAATCATGATGAGGTGAGAAACCTAGAGATTTAGGTTCTTCTCAATTATTAAATCATCTATCTTCCATAAGTAGGATTTCGAGTAACATTATGACTAAGATCATAATTAGGATTTAAATATTCCCAAGACAGAAATAAAATCAGTTATAACCATTATTCCACAAAACAATGTATTAAAAGGGTCATTAGAGATGGTTGGCCATATTTTCCAAAAATGGTTCATATCCAGGTCGTGATTATATTTTATTCAGATATCTTGGATTTTTCTGATGAAAATGGTATATTTATTCGTTATTTTCTGATAATCCTACTATTTTCTAGGGTTTTCCTAAGATCTGACCAATCAGGGAATATTCTAAGGAATTAAAAATAAAAAAAAAGGTTTGCGAGCTCTGACTCGCGGATCATGCGAGGGATCCGACTAACCGGACCCTCTCACTGACCCGCGAGCAAGCGCTCGTCTAAGCGGGGTCAGGGTCACTGGAAGGTCAGGAATACCCCTGACGCCATCCTGCTGGCTCGTTTCTGGGTGAGGGCGAGGAAGGGAAATCACCCCTCCGAATGTTCCTGCTCGCGCCATGGCTGCAGCGAGGGATCGGAGGATGATCGACCGAGGTGGGATGTGATTCCAGGGAGTGAATTGGGGTTGCGCCACCTATCGGGTTGAGTTCGTCGACTCGCGGCGGTTGCGGGGAGGTCAGGTTCGTCGGAGAAGGTGATCTAGATGTCGTTTTCCATTCAAAACAGACTATCACAGGCCGAAGAGGAAAGTTGGGAATTACCTGCCCTCGGGTTGGATTGAGGGAGTCCACAGCTTCGCGGAGGTCCGTCGATGTTGTTGCAGTCCTCCCGAGGCTCCGAGACAGTCCCAAGCTCGCCGGCGGTGGAGCTTTGGAGCTCAGCTGTGGCGGCTCGTCGACCCGAAGCTCAAGGCCTTCGTGGCTCCAACCGAGGATGTCGGTCGCCTCGCCTAGACTCCTAGATGGTGTGGTCGAGGGTGATTGAGAGGAGAGGACTGCTAGAGGGAGGACGAGGTCGAAGTCGGGCGAGCAGGGGGTGCTTGAGGTCAGGGAGTAAGGGGTGGTCTCGGTTGCAATTGAGGGGTTCGTGAGACTAAAAGGTAGATGGGGTAGCTACTGGACTCCTTAAATAGGAGTGGGGGGTGCTAGCGAGGAGAGCCCTAATTTGGCTGCCGCCGCCAGTGAGAGGCGCGAGAGCTCGGGGAGTCGTTCTCCCTGATCCGGTGGAGAGGGATGACGTGGTGAGGGTCGTTGGGTTCGGTTTGAGGAGAGGAGGTGGTCCTCCAAATATCTCGCGAGGAGGAGGCGGGGTTCAGGCGCGTGAGGTGGTTGTTGGTGTTGGCGTTCAGCTGGGGTCGAAGCCGAAGGAAGCGGGAGGTGGAAGACGGGGTCCTGGACCCTTGGATCGAGATGGAGCCGCGGCCTTCAGATCGAACGGCTGAGATCAAACCCAGCAAAGGGCCGCGCCCAAGCAAAGGGAAAAGATGGGCCGCGTGACATTTAAATGTCCAAATTAGATGTAGACCTTAGTTCTAGGCTAGTTTAGGTGATATAATACACCAAAATTCCAAAGTAAATAACTCACAATTGGTAATTCCAATTGTGATGAGATTTTTGGCATAGTTTTATAATACTATGATTTAGCTATGGTGGAAAGTTAGGGTCCCAATTCGATTATTGACTATGTCAATTGATTAATGTCATGATACTTGTATTATTGACTTTATGTACCATTATGGATGGTCTTAAGTGAAATTAATAATCCACTAAATCAATTTATTGAGAGAGATGGTCAAGGGAAAAAAAGGAACAATTAAAATTTGTAAGAGAGATGAATTAAATAATAATATATTTAAAAACTCACTCTGTCACATTCTCCCCTCCTTAAAAGAATTTTGTCCCCAAAATTCAAGCAGCCTGGAAAAGATATGGATACTTTTTCTCAACCTCGGTCTTTAGCTCCCAGGTGGCATCGGTTTCATCATGGTGGCTCCAGAGAACTTTCACCATTTCAATTTGACGATTACTGCGAAGCTCTTTTGACTTGAAGTCGAGAATTCTGACTGGGGACTCAGCATATGACAGATCATCCTTCAATTCAAGAGGCTCATGATTTAAGATATGACTGGAATCTTTGACATAGGGCTTCAGATTAGATACATGAAACACATTATGCATGGCACTATACTGAGGGGGCAAAGCAAGACGATAGGCACATTCGCCAACCCTTTCTAGGATCTCGAAGGGTCCAACATAACGAGGACTGAGCTTTCCTTTGTTCTTGGCCAAAGCTCGAATAGGTCGGATTTTCAGAAATACATGGTCACCCTCCTTGAATTGACGTTCTTGACGGTGAGCATCTGCATAAGACTTTTGCCTATCCTGTGCTCGCTTCATTCTCTGCCTAATCAATGCAACCTTATCAGAATACAACTGCATCTCCTCGGATTTCATCAGGGTACGCTCTCCGACATCATCCCAGTGTAACGGTGATCTGCATGGTCGACCATAAAGAGCTTCATAGGGAGGCATCCCAATGCTTGCCTGATAGCTGTTATTATAGGCGAACTCTGCTAAAGGCAAGTAATAGTCCCATGAGCCTTCCCAGTCTAGAACACAAGCTCGTAGAAGGTCCTCTAGAATCTGTACTGTACGTTCTGACTGCCCATCTGTTTGCGGATGGTAAGCTGTACTGAAATTCAACTTAGTACCCAATTCCTCTTGAACCTGTTCCCATAGCTTAGAAGTGAACTTTGGGTCCCTGTCTGAGACAATAGATGCTGGAACCCCATGTAGGCGTACTATCTCCCGTACGTAGAGATCTGCCAACTCAGAAACCTTTGCGGTAGTCTTCACAGGAAGAAAATGAGCTGATTTAGTGAGACGATCCACGATGACCCATGCAGCATCGTATCCCTTCCTGGTCCTGGGTAATCCCACCAAGAAATCCATGGTGATGTGTTCCCATTTCCATTCCGGAATCTCGAGGGGTTGTAGTAGACCGCCTGGTCTCTGGTGTTCGGCCTTAATCCTTTGACATGTCAAACACCTGGACACGAAATCGGCAATATCACGCTTCATGCCCCTCCACCAAAACTGACGTTGTAGGTCTTTGTACATTTTTGTTGTGCCTGGATGAACTGTATACTTGGACCCATGTGCCTCATTTAGGATTGATGTCTTTATAGCTGACTGCTCAGGAACCCATATACGATTCTTGTAACGGAGACCTCCATCCAGACCCACGGCCAGATGTGTTTGCGGCTTTGACAGAAGGGAAGAGAGTTCTGCAAGATCGGGACTAGCCTTTTGTGCCTCAAGAAGTTCGAAATGCAGGTTGGACGTGATGGAAATGTTATTGACATGCACACGATCAGACAAAAACTGCGGCTTCCAGCCCACTAGATCCTTCATGTTCCTCCATTCGGGGACAGAAAGAGATGTACATACTGCCCTTTTTCTACTAAGGGCATCAGCGACTACATTTGCCTTCCCCGGATGGTAGGCAATAGTGAAATCGTAGTCCTTTAGGTATTCAATCCATCGTCGTTGACGCAGATTCAAGTCCTTCTGAGTCAAGATGTACTTCAGGCTTTTGTGGTCAGTGAAGATGTCGAACGTTGCCCCGTACAGGTAGTGCCTCCAGATCTTGAGGGCATGAATGATTGCAGCTAATTCCAAATCATGGGTGGGATAATTAAGTTCATTGGGTTTTAGCTGTCTAGAAGCGAAGGCCACTACTTTACCATTCTGCTGCAGAACACATCCTAACCCATTCCTCGAAGCATCAGTGAAAATCAAAAACCCTTCGTTGCCAGAAGGTAGAACAAGGACAGGAGCCGACGTCAACTTCTGCTTTAACTGCTGGAAACTGGACTCACAAGTATCTGACCATATAAAATGCTCGTCCTTCCGAGTAAGCTTGGTTAGAGGGAGTGCAATTTTGGAGAAATTTGGAATAAAACGATGATAATATCCGGCCAGTCCTAAGAAACTCCGAATTTCAGAAGGATTACGGGGAGGTTGCCAATCAAGTACAGCAGAGACTTTGGCGGGATCAACCGATATACTACCTCCAGAAATGACATGCCCAAGAAACATAACCTTATCTATCCAGAACTCACATTTTGAAAGTTTTCCATAAAACTTCTGGGTTCGAAGAATGTCAAGAATAGATCGTAAGTGTTCACGGTGTTTTTCCATAGAATCAGAATAGATCAGGATATCATCAATGAAGACGACCACAAACTCATCAAGATAGGGTTGGAAGACTTTGTTCATCAGATTCATAAATACCCCTGGTGCATTGGTCAAACCAAAAGGCATCACCAGAAATTCGTAATGCCCGTAACGAGTTCGAAAAGCAGTTTTAGAAATATCAGAATCTTTGACTTTGAGCTGATGGTATCCAGAACGGAGATCAATCTTTGAGAAAACTTTAGCAGTACGAAGCTGGTCGAAAAGGTCATCAATACGAGGAAGGGGATACTTGTTTTTAATAGTAGCCTGGTTCAACATGCGATAGTCAATACACATACGCATAGAACCATCCTTCTTTTTAACAAAAAGAACAGGAGCTCCCCAGGGGGAGACACTAGGACGAATGAAGCCTTTGTCAAGAAGTTCTTGCAACTGTTTCTTCAACTCCATCAGCTCAGCAGGAGCCATCCTATACGGTGCCCTAGAAATCGGAGTGGTTCCAGGAAGGAGATCTATGGAGAACTCAATGTCTCTATTTGGAGGCAGCCCAGGAAGCTCCTCCGGAAAAACATCAGGGAAGTCACGTACCACCTCCAGACTTTCTACAGGCCCATTACTAGGACTGGTCTCTGAGACTAATGCGAGGAAAACTTTACATCCCTTAGAAATAAGCTTTTTAGCTTTAAGAGAGGAGATTATAATATTGTTACAGAATCCACTTCCTCTAGGGATTTTCACAGGATAAGAATGAGGGTGAGAGAGAATGACCATCTTGTTTCTACAGTCAATGTGAGCATGGTATGTGTAAAGCCAGTCCATACCAAGTATAACATCAAAGTCTTCCATAGTTAAGAGAATGAATTCGAAGGGCATATCATGATTTTCATATTTAAGAGAAAGTTCATTAGTTTTCTGTAAAGTTGTGAGTATTTTGCCACTCGGAGTAGACACGTCCAAAACATAGCCCAAATCCCGGATGTGAAGATTTAATATGGATGCCAGAGTTTGAGAAATAAAAGTATTTGTAGATCCGGAGTCAAATAAAGCCTTCACAGGATGACCATTTAATAATACAATGCCTACATAGGGAAATCAAATTATGAATAATTGCAGGCTTGAACAAGATATCGAATTATAAAGAAATTAGGTTACCTTCACAGAGCTGGTTTGGATTTGCCTTGGCCTCTTCTGCATTTACTGCAAACACCCTGCCGTTGCGGTGTCCCTGAGGCTGCGGAGCACCACCTACAGGATTTCCAAAGATGGAGGGAGTGGGGCACTTGGCAACAAAATGACCCTCCTTTTTGCAGTTATAGCATACGGGCTTGGTGTGGCGGCATACTCCACCATGGTGTCGTCCGCAAGTCTTGCACTTCGGGTGGACAATCTTCTGTTGATTTCGATTGTTCTTCTGTCCTCCTTTCCCTGAACCTCCTCCTTTCCCTGATCCCTTGTTATTATGGCCTGGGTGGAACTTCTTAAACTTATCCTCTTCAGTTGTGGTTAACCCTAAGTATCCCATGCTAGAAGGTTTTTGCATGCCCTGCTCTCTCTCCTGCTTGAGGGCCATATCTAGGGCTTCATCTATACTTCTGGGATGAGAGGCTATGACTAGGGTTTTTAGGTGGGCGGAAAGGCAGTCAATGTAGTGTTCAGTAAGATGGTCTTCAGTCCTGATGGGTGCATAACGTTCCAGAAGCCTAAACTTCCGGGTGTAATCAGCTACTGATAGACCTCCCTGCCTTAACTCCATGTACATCTTCTCCTTCCTCTTCCTCTCAGCTATGGGCATAAAACGATCTGTGAAGAGGTTTTTAAAGGCTTCCCACTCCATGTTGTCTACTTCCTCTCCCCTATTCCCGCCATAGTTCTCCCACCAGATTTTTGCCCCTCCCTTAAGCATATGGGTGGCAAACCTAACCTTCTTCTCATTAGGTACTTCTAGGGTATGAAAACCATTTTCTATGGTCAACATCCAGGCTTCAGCTTTATCCATAACCTCAGGCTGATCCTCGCCCCAAAAGGAATCAAGGTTTAGTTTAATAAAATCTATCACTGTCACATCTTTCTTCTTGGATGGGCTGGGTTCTGGGGTCCCTTTTGTGGCGAGGGTTTCCATAAAATCTAAAAGGATTTTCTTCTGTTCTTCCCACCTTTCCTTGGCCTCAATATCGGGATCAGGTACTTCGGAGGTTTCACGTTCTTTTCTTTTCTTAGAGGATGATTCCCCTGAACTGCGAGTCTTAGGAGGCATCCTGAAATTAATTTGAACATATTAGATTATTACTTCAGCAATTATTCTTGTCATAATTGTTATTATTTTATTATTCTCATGATTTAATGATTAATATTCTGAATGTTATGATTTAGGGAGGATATCCTAAAATCCTTATCAGTCGATCCTTAGGACTTTCTAAATAGAGAGACTCCTTCCTAACCTTATTACAGGGGTAAGAGGGAAAATTTAATTTATTTCAAAGCATAGATGAGAGGGAGGAATTTTTTTCCTATAGAAGAGGTGAGAGGGAAAATCTATAGATGAGAAAATTCCTAATTTAAGGTATGCCCAAGAATAGGGGACACTTAGGATATCGGCCAGGTAGACTTATACTTCCATAAAGGTAGCCTCGTGATTGCCAAGCTAAGTGGCTCGGAGACTTTAGTCAGACCCATGGCAGATGCTATCCTAGACACCTCAACCCTTCACATCCCTAACTCAAGGACTACCCTAGACTCATAATAGGGTGAATGAAAGTCATGTGACTATGATGTGTGAACCTGGCTCTGATACCAACTGTGACGACCCCAATTTCTACATACTTTCCTTAGTGACACATACAGATATGCGTGCACTCATATCCATAAATGTAAAAAGGGAAAATAGTAGAAATCAAGATAGCCAACTTAAATCAGAGAAAAGCCAAGATTAAGTTCACAACATAACAAATAGCCACACCACATTCCATTCAACAATATAAGATAAAGTCATACATATTGATACTGAAGAAAGAAGAAGAATAAGTCTACGATTATTACATTGGATCTCAATCATCCTCAACATAATTTAGGGAAAGAAATAAACTAGCAACTAGCAAGAAGAGATAAGAGAACTAGATCTATCTAATAAATCCTCCACACTTATTATTTGTGCCTTCATGTACTTTGAATATGCATTGCACTTTAATCTTCAATTGTTCCTTGTACCTAGAAAATACGAGAAATAAAAACATCAACAAAGTTGGTACGTGGAATAAAAGCTATACTATGCTGACATATAAAATACTCGAATTGAAGAAGAAGAAAGAAAACATTATTTAAGGGCAGAAAATCAGGTAATCCCAAGTTATTAGCCTCATTTATAGTGAACATGCATTACTATGGTGGACTTAGCACATAATTGCATAAATAGTGGGCCCTTCCCCGTGTACCTTGTACTCTAGGGATCTCCCCGTATACCATGTACTCTAGGGAGGTGCTAGTCAACATTAAAGCTTTCCCTCTCTAATAGGGAGTTTAATGAGCACCACTAGTAACTACACTTCACTTATATTCAATTATGTTCTTTTATGTTCAAGGCGGTAAAATATCAACTAATCATATATCAACATCCATCAAGGTGTATCAATTTCATGCAAACAATTACATATACTTAACATCCAGCAAAAACTAGTCATATAATTATATCCATGTACCTCTAAATCTCAGATCTGGATTCCACAAGTCCTAAGTTAGGAGAAGACAATAGATCACCCTGAAATGTAAACAAAACCCTATGTTACTATGGATTCTCATTATTCCACATTAGGGCTTCTTATTAGGGTTTAGGTCATTTAGAGAGGTCACCTAGGGGATATATATATATATATATATGTATAGGATTTCGAGTTGGGGTCTGAGATTAGAGTAGTCCAGATTATAAAAGGACATTTCAGTTATTAGGGTTTCCATAAATTGTACTTCATAATCATGATGAGGTGAGAAACCTAGAGATTTAGGTTCTTCTCAATTATTAAATCATCTATCTTCCATAAGTAGGATTTCGAGTAACATTATGACTAAGATCATAATTAGGATTTAAATATTCCCAAGACAGAAATAAAATCAGTTATAACCATTATTCCACAAAACAATGTATTAAAAGGTTCATTAGAGATGGTTGGCCATATTTTCCAAAAATGGTTCATATCCAGGTCGTGATTATATTTTATTCAGATATCTTGGATTTTTCTGATGAAAATGGTATATTTATTCGTTATTTTCTGATAATCCTACTATTTTCTAGGGTTTTCCTAAGATCTGACCAATCAGGGAATATTCTAAGGAATTAAAAATAAAAAAAAAAGGTTTGCGAGCTCTGACTCGCGGATCATGCGAGGGATCCGACTAACCGGACCCTCTCACTGACCCGCGAGCAAGCGCTCGTCTAAGCGGGGTCAGGGTCACTGGAAGGTCAGGAATACCCCTGACGCCATCCTGCTGGCTCGTTTCTGGGTGAGGGCGAGGAAGGGAAATCACCCCTCTGAATGTTCCTGCTCGCGCCATGGCTGCAGCGAGGGATCGGAGGATGATCGACCGAGGTGGGATGTGATTCCAGGGAGTGAATTGGGGTTGCGCCACCTATCGGGTTGAGTTCGTCGACTCGCGGCGGTTGCGGGGAGGTCAGGTTCGTCGGAGAAGGTGATCTAGATGTCGTTTTCCATTCAAAACAGACTATCACAGGCCGAAGAGGAAAGTTGGGAATTACCTGCCCTCGGGTTGGATTGAGGGAGTCCACAGCTTCGCGGAGGTCCGTCGATGTTGTTGCAGTCCTCCCGAGGCTCCGAGACAGTCCCAAGCTCGCCGGCGGTGGAGCTTTGGAGCTCAGCTGTGGCGGCTCGTCGACCCGAAGCTCAAGGCCTTCGTGGCTCCAACCGAGGATGTCGGTCGCCTCACCTAGACTCCTAGATGGTGTGGTCGAGGGTGATTGAGAGGAGAGGACTGCTAGAGGGAGGACGAGGTCGAAGTCGGGCGAGCAGGGGGTGCTTGAGGTCAGGGAGTAAGGGGTGGTCTCGGTTGCAATTGAGGGGTTCGTGAGACTAAAAGGTAGATGGGGTAGCTACTGGACTCCTTAAATAGGAGTGGGGGGTGCTAGCGAGGAGAGCCCTAATTTGGCTGCCGCCGCCAGTGAGAGGCGCGAGAGCTCGGGGAGTCGTTCTCCCTGATCCGGTGGAGAGGGATGACGTGGTGAGGGTCGTTGGGTTCGGTTTGAGGAGAGGAGGTGGTCCTCCAAATATCTCGCGAGGAGGAGGCGGGGTTCAGGCGCGTGAGGTGGTTGTTGGTGTTGGCGTTCAGCTGGGGTCGAAGCCGAAGGAAGCGGGAGGTGGAAGACGGGGTCCTGGACCCTTGGATCGAGATGGAGCCGCGGCCTTCAGATCGAACGGCTGAGATCAAACCCAGCAAAGGGCCGCGCCCAAGCAAAGGGAAAAGATGGGCCGCGTGACATTTAAATGTCCAAATTAGATGTAGACCTTAGTTCTAGGCTAGTTTAGGTGATATAATACACCAAAATTCCAAAGTAAATAACTCACAATTGGTAATTCCAATTGTGATGAGATTTTTGGCATAGTTTTATAATACTATGATTTAGCTATGGTGGAAAGTTAGGGTCCCAATTCGATTATTGACTATGTCAATTGATTAATGTCATGATACTTGTATTATTGACTTTATGTACCATTATGGATGGTCTTAAGTGAAATTAATAATCCACTAAATCAATTTATTGAGAGAGATGGTCAAGGGAAAAAAAGGAACAATTAAAATTTGTAAGAGAGATGAATTAAATAATAATATATTTAAAAACTCACTCTGTCACACATATCATGAGGGTAGTGTCATTCTCAGTATCTTTGATCTAACTCAACTCTATGAGTATCACATACTTATGCAAACACTTTATCTTCCCTCTTTGGTCTAGGGTTCCCAGGTGTACCTCATTGGAACCAATTGATAACTTTACAAGCTCAAGCTACATAAGAGAAAACCAAAACATGATATGACATTCTCTTCATAGGTCTCTACCCATGAGTTATGCTTACCAAAAACTCTCTTATATACACCACTATATTTCCATGTGGGAATCCACCAACCTAATCATGAGGTTGTACATAAACTTGCATGTTACCTCCTCCATGGTCTTGGGATTCTCTCTCCCTCACCCAGATGGTAGGCACTCATATTCATGTTCACATATGCACATATAACCAACCTCTCTTTGTCTCTAGGGTTTGGTCCTCCCAAGGACATCTAGGGTTCAACAAGACTATAGGAATCATGCATAAAGTGACTCAATTCAATCACTCTAGAGTATTCTAGTTTAGGATATATCATATTACATATTTCTCATAATTCTCATATATTGGAGTTTGGGTTATCTAACCTTCTCCCTATGGGTTTCACTCTATCTGGAGTTAACCCTAAAACTGGTCCTAACACTAGTGGTCCTCCTTCATAAAAGAGCTTGAGGCTCATGCTGATTCACAACCTTGTCTTGACTTAGCATATCTTATCTCATAAAAGCCTAGTTACTTGCATCATCAAAACACATCTTGCATCCTCAAAACTAAACTTAAGTCCTCAAAGACAAACATATATCATCATAAACTATCTTATATCATCTCCATACATCTTAGATCGTCATCTAATCTTATTCTAGCTAATCCATCTATCACATATTTCAACAAGGCTTTCGACATGTAATCTATAACTACTCTCTCTTTTTGACTGATGTCATTCACTTTCAATTAGGTTGCATGATCACCTCCTACTCGTACATGTATGGGGACACATTTTTGTAATACATATATATATAATAAAATATTGTATAGTTTTTCTCTAATAAAGCATGTGTTAGAGAAAACTATCCAGGTTGGATCTGATTGGGATCAAAAACCAAATCCACAAAAATAAGTGACTCACACATAGTAGAGAGTACAGTGTCATCAAAACTAGTAAAAAGGGTGAGAACATGGTGTAGAGTAGTGTAGCTACTCTAGACAATGAGCGCCATATGTCTAGGGCTTCTATTCCCTTGATGCACATCATCTCCAAAGAATGCAATGTCCCATACCTCCACATTATATGGAAATAATGACATCTTAGGACTTGCTAAATAACAAGCACTAGTCTAGACCTAGTTCATAGAAATCTAGGTTCTAACCTAGAGTCTAAGTCAGATCTAGTCTCTAAAAGATAATTAATCTAACCCTAAATATTTTTATGGTTCAAGGTTTTCTTTGGTTTGAGTTGCATATAGAGCAAATGCTAGGCTTTGGTATTGTTCATGATCTGATACCACATACGACGTCCCTAGATTTTGTAAAACTTAATATAATGTGTGATGTTCAAATTGAAACCCTCACCTCAGCGAGAAGCCCAATTTAATCACCCCACGCTAGGCTGAGAAGAAGAAAATTAGAGAAAGTTAGAAGGAAACAATATTAGCACACGCACATGAACAATAATAAAACCATACAACACATGTTTGCCATTCAACATATAATTATAAAATGAATTGTTATAACATTTGATATTACATATTGAGCATGAAACTTTTACATGTACATGTACTACCACTAAACAACATGATCTTAAGACAACATGTCCACCTATACATTAACTCACCATACAAATCTCAACTATCTTGGTTCATCAAGATTATATGTCTACAACCTAAATAAAAGATTACATGTGGTACACATCAGCACAATATTCAAGAATATTATATTGATGCATTAAGGAATTATGATCTGCTTACCAATGGGATAGATGCATTAAGGCATTATGATCTTCTTACCAAAGAGATAAATCAGTGTACATGTGATCTGCTTACCAAAGAGATAGATCATTCACTAGCACTATGCTTACCAAAGAGATATAGTGCTTTCATATAATGAAACAAATATATTATGTTTCATGTGTTCATAACACCAAGTATGGTAAATCAAGCAACATTTCATACAAGAACAATCATTCCATCCAATATCATGTGCCAAGTATAATACTACTCATATAACATAAGCATATTGTATAATAAGCCAAGTAAGAGGTAATGGCGTACCTTGAAGAACGACAAACCTAATCAACATATCCATGAGGTTATCTATATCCTTGGTCAAACCCTGATTAAGACAAGATCATATATACCATCAGTTTCTCATCATCTTAACCTTAGTTGATTAATTAGGTTTACTTACTTCATTAGGATGTTCCCATCATATTTCTTATCTCATCAGTGTTGATCTTATTTTCCAATTATAATCCGATTGGGGTTCATTAACTTTTGAATATATTTCACATTATTGTGTGCACATATAAACCTTATGTCACATTCATTAATCATATTAAGGTTACAAACCATGTATTAAAATTCATATTCATACATGGATTTTGTGTATAAAACTTATCTCAGATATACATATTATCTTCTAGTTTTTGATATGAGCTTACTTTGTAGTTTCCAGGGTTCTTTAAGCATATTTCTAATTATTGCATATTAATTGAGGTTATTAGCCCTAAATTGCTATGTGAAGCATTTTATGTGATTTCATGCATCAACATCATAATCACTGACCTTAAATGGATTATAAATATGAATATAGATTTACTAACATATTATCATAATTTTAGGCCATCATTGGATATTTATTATCTATGAAATAAGCATTTCAAACATATATGATATCACTGAGATTAGTGCATCAAAATTCTGATATTATGCCTTCATGTTATTCTACACATTATTCTGAGAATTTTGGAAGCTTGTTTGTAATTTTCTGATAATCAAGCTAATTTCTATGAATTATCAAAGATTTGGCTAATTACTAGAGTTTTTACCTTTTAGGGCCAATCGAGCGCCGCCACGTGGCTATACTGGCACTACTCCTTCTCATCTCAGAGTGAGTCGGTTTTGGTTTTCTTAATCTAAACCCAATTCAACATGGGATTTGGAATCGACCGGCGCACCTCTCTTCTTTCTCGCTCACGTGAAAGCTAGGATGTACAACACCCATGTGCATTTTGTCCTTTGGGTCACGCCGCCGCACTGGTCTCCTCTGGCGAGCAAAAGCTTTGTTGTCCTCCATCTCAGTCTCTACTAACTCATATCTTGGATACATGAATGTTGTTTGGTCATCCTCAGAAGCACCGGGTGCTTTCTGGACTCCCCCTCACGGATCAGGAACTCCACCCAGGGCACAATCATCACCTCATATCTCCAAGCTCGTCTCCTACCAACTTCATCTTTGACGGTCGTGGAAGACTCCATGGAATCCTCTGGAAATGCCACCTTTCTTCTCCTTCAGTCTTCGCTTCCCAGAGAAAGGCCGCAAGAAGCAGCATTAAGATCTACCCTCCTATATGGCTCTGTGCTACCTACAAAAAATGATGGAGACAACAGTAGGAACCAAGAAGGTGAAACTCCTCATTTCTGGTCCATTTTCCTGAAGTGAGGGGCGTTCCACTCCTATGAATGTGAAGAAACCACCTCCATGATTGACTACACGTCTCAGCCCATGCCCAGCGGTCGTGGTTGTGTGTTGGTTCGTTCGATCATTCTAATTCAAAGGCTAAAAGATACTAGATCTATGGATTCTCCATCTCCAAGTTGTGTTCACTGAATGAAGACTATGTAGTTCAATTCTTGTCCATGCAACCAACATGTAACACACCAACATGAAATTGCATTGATAAGGCCTAAGTTTCTAATGTGTAACATCATTCCAAAGTATACATCGAAAAATTAATCATTTAGCATGCTTATGACTTGAATATCTCCCTCTAGGAACCTCAAAACCTAACGATTCTAATATGTTATTGGAGATTGAAGGATTCCAAAATCCACCCCATTACATCCTACACACCTTAAGAGGAATTTTGTCCTCAAAATTAAACCAAAATCTAGTCCATCACAGGAGCCTGTTGCAGACAAGTGGGAGTGGCATAACATGGAATTTTTTTAATTTGACTTGGGCTCCAACGAGTCCAATTCATTACACAAGTATGAGATGAACATCATAATAAATTGGGATTTTAAAGTCCCATAATAGGATTTGGCCCACAAAATCAAATTCTAAATCTAAAATTTTAATCAAAATATCATACATATTGCCAAATATTTCTAGAAATTCTACTAATTCATAGTTTCATTATAGAATAAAATTTAACATATCGAGAAATAAAAGATACTCTAACTTATTTAGTTTCATCTTCAACCATTTTAAGAAGGTATTAATCAAAGGTTGATGATGAGAAGAAGATGAATCTTAAGTTCTACGCACTACGATCACGTCAAAAAGAACAATAATTTAGGGCCACTGATGGAAGAAGATGATCTATTAGACCTTGCTCCATGATAAAACAATCATCACATATCCGAGCCAAATGTAATCCATAAATCACAAAAGATGGTTCTATTGTAACCACATGACTGTGGCAGTCTACAACAAAGAGTGGATTTTCCACCGGGAAATCACTCATGCTCGCACTTGGACCAATATGTCATTGAGCTCCCTTAAATTATTGACTATGCTCATATGCTATTGGGATACTTAAGCCAAAGACATGCTCTATTACACTATTCTCAGCATCATCCTTTCTGGTAGGATAAATTCCAACCAAAATCACCAATAAAGTGACATGAAGCCTCAATGCCAAAGTTGTACTAAGCTCTTCATCTTGGAAAGTCATCAAAGCCCTTGGATGGCCCAAGTGGAGGATGAGGAGATTTGGGATGAAAATCTTCATCAGGAGGAGGTTAATGTTGTAGTTCTAAGCCAATTTCATTGGGTTCCTCATATGAATCGTGTTCAATCACATGTAGAGAACACATTTCAAGTTACAATAATAAAGAAAATGGTAAGGACTAAGATGAACTCTTTTAGTGAAGCACACGCCAGACACTCATATGCCTCATGTGAGAACAATAATGGTTGACGAACACAAATATAACGCCCAAGATATGAAATTTAATCCACTTAGATACTCATCCACTCCCATGATGATTGATTGATCATGGATCCAAAGGGATCAACCTAGGAAGACGATCAAAAGATGTCCTAACAGCCATCCAATTGACGAGAAGCACACTCGCCTATTTACAAACACTTAGTGAAGTTGAATCAAAATAGATACTCTATGCAATCAAGCCCAAGGACTAAAAGTAACAATTACATGTTGTGCTCACTTCACTAGGATAAACCTAGAAAAGATTCTAAATATGCCACGGGAAGCAAATACACAATCATGTAAAGAATACAATATCAAGAAGTGCTACACTTACCTCTAAAACTGACATTATTTATAGCTCGCCTCTTTACTACCTATATGACACTCTACAACTACTTTCGTACCAATATCATGATTTTGGTAGAGAAGCATGCATATAGGTATGAGGATCAGTCCAAGTGGCATGCTTATTGAGCTAAAAGTGCACATATACTCATACTACAAACTAAATATAAGAGAAATAAGTCACAAAATAATAGCTCAAGCTAAGAAGAAGACCAAGATATACATCTCTTTCTTAAGTAGTCCCATAAATTCTATACAATTCTTTGGATCCTAATAAATCCTATCAAATATAAGTTACCAAAATGGAACTATATTAGACATATCCACGTTGGTGTGTACGTCTCAACTCTAGTCAAAAGATGGAATAACATCCATGTCAGTCAAATAGGAGAACTAGACAATTTCTCCTCAATTCCCATCATTTCTACCAAAAAGGCAAGCAATAACTAACACAAACAAGAATACACTAACTCACAAAGTAGCAAGCTACAGATAACTCACATCCTTCGCCTATTATTCATGAATAATGTCTTACAAAACTAAGTATATTTGACTTCATACTTTGAAGCAATGCAAACATCACATACTTATAAACCAAGAAACTTAGTTAGGAACACCCATCCATAAAGATTCCTATATGTAAAACTACTAATAGGGACTGAACCAAAAGCTAACCCAATGATTCTAGTAGATTCAATAGGATTAATGGACAACTTGCCAAAATAAAAGTAAAAACTAATACATTCTGGAAAAAATGCATGATCAAAGGCTTGAAATAGTTCCAGCCTACAATCCCACAATGATGAATGCTCCTAAAGCTAGTCTTCTCTTCTCCAAAAAATCCTACTAAACCGATACTAGATCATCATGCAAAATCCTAGTCATTCCAAAAATACCTCAAAGAAATGTCTGCATCTCCAAGTCCTTAAATTACAAAGAAAAAGTCAAGTCAAGATTCCATCTAAAAAAATCCTTCTAAAGCCTGATTTGATTCCACCATTAAAACAAGAAAAATAAAGGACATAATTTCAAATTATTACTTCATGTCCACTTAATGTCCCCAATAATGAGAATTCATCTACAACATGTCCAATGTTGTCATGAATTTCTTAGTAGGGAGAAGATCTCCCTTATTATCACACCTACATGAGAACTTTCTAGAGCTAACAAAGGTCTGAAAATTCTGAGTATGATGTAAATTGAACAAATAGACAACAAGATACACCGAGGGTATGCATCAAATACTACATCATCATAAATGTCATGCTCATCCATGAAAATATCTTCCTGAGGTACAATCACATGTTCCCCACTGAAACTTTGGGATGCATCCTACAAACACCTTAAAAACGACATCAACTTTTCTCTACAAGTTATTATCACAATTCTGTACTAGAAATTCATGAAATGAAAAAAATAGCTAAAAACATACGAATCACAAGAAAAAACACGAGTTTACTCATCTTCACAATCTAGATATTAAAGAACCCAGGGAACCCATAGAACATATTTCTCTACTAAAGGTTAAAATAGAAAGAATAAGACTACAAAGATAAGGATATACCTCTTGGATGTAGAATGGAACCAAAAATTTCCTAAAAACACTATAAAAATGTCGGATGTAGCACTACTTCTCCTGCATAACTGAAGCTCGATGTATCACCCTAGAGCATCAATAGAACAAAGGATTCAATAGATCTTGTCGATACAGAACACTAGATTTTGTCATGTTTTCTCTCTCTTGTCAGTTTCCACCACTACCTCATGCATGATCTTCCAATCACCACCACAAGTGAAAATTTGGAGATTGATGGCATAATGAACCTCCACTCATTTAAGTCTCTTATAATATTTTTTGTAAAATCACAAATACATCCTAAGAGTTTACCTGATTTTCCAAAAACCATCCAAGTAATGAAAAATAATAGAGAAACCATAATGAATAAAATATACTTGTACACAAATGAAGATATCAAATTTTCCTTGAAGTTGAATAGTTATCTATTGTAAAGAAGATAAACTATTTAACTTCCAAAAAGGCTAGACAATCTCTGGGATTGTGAATCCTAGACTAAGGACCATACTATCTTTATTTTTAATCTTCAAGTTTCAACCTAACCTCATATTTTAAACTCTTGATCAGATCTATATTTGAGTCATATCAAATGCAATCCCTACTATACATAGATAATTCTTCCTTCAAATGGTTCATAGATCATGAACTTAGATTGTACTAATGGGTCCTAGAACATGACCTTCAATTAGGAAACCAACCTTGTGTTGAAAGACCTATCCCAAATAGGGAAGCCACAATTTAAAACTATATGTCAGATAAATACCTTCGGTTGAATCCTGAGACCTTAAACTGCACCTCCTCATAAAGAATGAGAAGAGAAATTCTTTTACTTTAGTATCCAAGCCCCACAAAAGGTACGCAGTGTTCCTTAGAAAATAATACTTATGCTTCAAGGTAAATTTATCTAATGGCCAATTGAATCTCTACCCTATATAGGTATATTGTCCTTTAGTCTTTCAATATATGTCCTATGTCTGAAAGGGACCTCATTTCCTTTAAGGTCCTACATCTGTTGTACATTTTGAACTTAAATTCAAAATCTTGTCATTAACATGTGCTTTGCATTTCAGAAAACCCTATCTAGCATGGGAAAGTAATCATATTTTTGTCAATTTTAGGGTTGTGATCCTATCCCTAAATTTTTATGTATCTAAGAAATCTCATGATTGAATTGACTTACTTAGATATCTAATCAAAATTGGAAATTTGACGTACACATGGTCATATACTAGTTTAGTGATGAATGACTGAAAAGACATGTAATGGACATAAATCAATGGAAAAAATCACTCTAAACTAACATGTCAAATATATAGAATAATGTAGGCATCAAATACTCCTTTGACTTAACATTATTCATTCTCAATAAACATTACTCTTATATTTGTTTGAAGAAGTAAGCTATAACATAGATCTGATAACATACAACTCTCATAATGACCCTCCAACAAATGCTCCCAAATTGGTCCTCTTGACAGTGAAACATGTAGCAACAACAAGTGATAAATCATAACAAGAAAAGAAACCTTGGAAATAAGATCAGTGAATCATACAAATACCTATGATAAAAAAATACCATGAGTAATTGAAATCATGTTGTGTACCACATTATATCCTAATCTATATTTTGTTTTAAGGATATAGAAAATAAAGTGGATGTAGTCCCTAGACAAAAATTTGCATAAGGGAAGAACCATGGAAGTGGGATACCATGTAGATCAATAGGTGGATGGAATTGGGTGGCTTTAAACAAGAGATGTACTTTGATCCAAAATATTATGTATTAAGGAAATTATCTCCATCGGGTGGCTTTAAACAAGAAATGTACTTTGATCCAAAATATTATGTATTAAGGAAATTTTGCACCTAAATAAAATAGTCAACAAAATGCGACCTATGCATACAATAGAATGCCTTTTCTTAATGACAAGATATGGGTCAAATGTGTTTACGATAACACATTATTTCAAAAATTTCCAACAAAAGTTTAAGGGATATGATTAACATTATACAACGTCTACTCTCTTGTTATCTTTATTTTTTATATTTATTTTTATTTTCTCATTTTCATTTTTTTCTATCAAATCATCAATTGTTTTAGTAAAATGAATGTTGGAGCATTCAACAAGATAAAACATGGTGAAATAGCATGGATCCCCTATTTAAAGAAAATGTGGAACAAAGGTATCTAACTACCTTATGATTAACATATGCTTGAATTCGATCTAGCTTGACTACTTATGTAATTCTAAATGCAACAAAATGAAAAAAAAATGATTTGCAATAATGTTAAAAGAAAAAATTTGAATTGGTATCATTAAATACAATGCATAAATCAAAACATGGACTGAAATTGATCCTTTTGTGGTAAGGATGAGAACTAAAATGAATTATTAGTGGATTGAGATCATGGAAACGACAAACTGTTGGTATGTATGCCCTGAGAGCCAATCATGGGATGATTGGAGGGATACATTAAGATTGATTTGATAAGCATCAAAGGCAAGCTTCCAATTCTTTCTGGTTCAGTCATATGAGATAATGATAGAACAGATTGAATGTCTAGAGAATGACAATACTCAATGACGTATGCTTTTAGGTTCAGGACCTGAACTTTTAGATCATACGGATGCTAAGAGTTTGTAGATTCTTATTATGTCCCTAGTCGGATGTCATTGTAGAAGGTAGATAGACAGCAATGACACACAAGACTACATTGTGGTGTTGGTTGATGACAAAATCTCATTAGTCATGATATGGAGATATCAAACCAAACACATAGGTACTTGTTAGAGAACAAGCATACCGGACAGACCCACCGTGAGTTTGACACATGGAACCATGACATGGTAGTCACAGTCAGTTCTCACAGTGATGGTAGTGAATGTGATTCTTTGACCTGAAATCACGACACTCAACACATGTCGTTGGGTACACTTTGACATCATCAAACGCAATCCTGAAACATGGGTTGTTATAAAGGTGATGATTAGGTGGCTTTGACACATGGGGATTTTGAGGGGTGAGTTATTGATATGGGATTTTTCCCTCCTAAGGGAGTTTGATATCCATGGCCACTTGATGAGTAGGATTGAGATAGGTGTGCATGCATGTGTGAATCAGTATGTGATATTGATGTCATACATATCTCCTCCAATCTACTCTGAGATCAAGAAAGTGAATGAACGTTGACATGATGACTGTTCCATGCCTGGAGTTCATTCGGGATATCAGTGACAAATGAATTATACATTCACTGTAACACCATTCACAGATTATAGGATTGAAAGTTGTTCTCCAACTTTCTATTTCACTTGGGTAGCACTGATGTGCGACTAGGCACCGCTCTTTGCTTGTGAAGTCATAAGTGTTATGGACTTTCACTGCCAATGTGAAATGGACCTGTAGGGTAACACACATAGGATTTAACCTAGAAGAGGAGTTTATCCACAAACGATGTTTAGATTGATTACTAAAGGAGTTTAGTAGTTCAATTAAACACTCAATCAATTCATATCTCAATATCATATTGTTCAAGGTGTTGGACCGATGGATTGGAGTATCAGATTGATTGAAACTGCGATTGACTTATTTGCACAAGTCTGTTGCCCCAACTGATCGGCTCATGGGATGAACCGATCGACTCAGGTTGTTGAACCGGTCGGCTCAAGTTGTGGTTCGATCGGCTCATGTGTCATAAAACGATCGGCTCACATGTTGAACCGGTCGATTCATGTGACCAACCGAGATCGTTTGGAAAGTCAGAAGACTATTTAGCAAAAACAATTTGTTTGACTTGTAAAAATTCGATTTGGACAAGGATTAATATTTGATTAATCGGAAACAAATATGAAAGTCAATTTGAGTTGGACCAGGACCACGAACCGATTGGTTCATTCTTGAACTGATCGACTCAGGTGCTCCAACCGATCGGTTCAGGTGTGAACCGATCGACTGAGGTCCCCAACCGATCGGTTCATACTTGAAATGATCGGTTCAGGTGGCACAGTTGGTTGTTTTGTGGAAAATCTTGAACCCTTCTACTCCTGTTTAATCCTGCATTTCCCGGGGTAGAGAACCATGTCCCATGATTCTCCTATATATATAGGGGTAGTGGGGGCTTCTCATGAACACAACTAAGAACACCAGTTTCTCTGTAAAGTTATCATTCTCTCTGGTTTTGGTAACCGATAAGGGAGGCACAACAAGGGAAAGACAACTACAGAAAAGCAACTGGTTGCAGGAGAGTGTGTTGGTGACGCAAATTTACCGTGCGTAGAAACGCAAGTGAACGCGTCGAAGTAATATAGGCCTTTGTGAGGCCCGAGTCAAACTCAGGGATATGTGAAATTGTCGGAGACTCCTACTAACTACTCGCGATCAGCTAAGCCGATTGACAAGTTGAGAGTTGTTGTTAAAATTAAAAGAAAATAAAAATGAAACAAAACAAAGCAATCGATTAAATGTTTGGTTTAATCAATTCAAAAGGAGATCTTTAGGATTGCGGTTTCACCGCGGGTTTTTCATTGTATTAAAGTCTATATAGTTACTCAATTTTATCTCTCTATCCGGGTAGTGGCCTGAAATCAATATTGCCCACTGTCATGGTATAATTCACTACCTATGTCTAGGTCGGTTCCACCGTCGTAGTAACCTATACCCTAAACTAGGTGCATTAGAAACGATCTCTCAGTATCCACCATTAATCTTACACCACCTTGTTCAAGGGATTTGTCAATTAATGTAAATTTCGTCTCTTTTCAACCATTCATTCTTCTTTCAAAGAAATTGAGGGCATTAGATTATTATTATGGTGATCAAGAATAACAATATATTGGAGAAAACAAAATTATACCACGGATTTAAGAAATAAGATATGAATTACTATGATAAAATTGTCATACAATGAATTCCCGGGCTACTCCCAGTCCTAAATACAAAGGGGATTATCCCCGCATGTTCATCTCAAAGCAAAACGTGGAGTAGAAAAAGGAAAACATGGAGAAAAATGCGATTGAGTGGTGAAACCCCTGAACGGAGAAGATCCAAGCGATCCTTGGCGTGGAATACGCGTTCTCCCGCCTTTCGGTGGTGGAAATCGTCTTCTTCAGCGTCCAGATCGGATGGGGCATGCTCTCGTGCTCCGTTCTTCTCTCCTTGCTCTCCAAGATGTGTGCAGTGGCTAATGACGTGACCATTCCCTCTTGGGCGCCGTCATTAGGTATATTTCCCGAATTAGGTCGCCAATTAATCACAGCCGTCCGATTAAGATCAATCTGAAACAAACTCATATCTAACGATGTCGATACCATCGACGCGGGTCGATGGTATCGACCTAGCGCGATATCGGTTGTTCTTCTTTTCTTGTGTCTCTGCGCCTGATGTCATCTCGATACCATCGACGAGGGTTGATGGTATCGACGAACCTGTAGCAACAATTTTGTCTTTATGTGTCTCTGTAGCTCCACCAGTCGATAGTATCGACATATGAGTCGATAGTATAGACTCACTTCTCGCCATCAACCTGATGGTATCTCGATACCATCGACATCCCAGTCGATAGTATCGACTTTCTTCTGGTCCTTGCGGCTGGCAACCTGTGGTCCGGTCGATGGTATCGACCACCGTCGATGGTATCGACGGTAGAAGATACTTGTTTTTCCTGAAATTAACACATGAAACCACATAAGTTCACACAAAACATATTCTTTTGATAATTAATACTCAAAATGCTTGAAATAGGGGAAATTTGACATAAAGAAGTAGCTTAGACCAAAGTGAATGAATTATGCAACATTAACCATAAAAAATGACTAATAAATGCATAAAGTACATATCGAACAAGTCTATAAATGCGACTCAAAATCATCGCATCAAACTCCCCTAAGCTTGAACCTTGCTCGCCCTCGAGCAACTAAACCTTAGAATAGAATTACCAGAGTCAACTAAAGAACAAAGCATCACAACAAACATCCCATATGACTCCCACCGGACATTCACAAACCGGCCCTCGCTATCCACAGAATGATAATTACCCTAAAGGCGACAGTATTCATCCATACAAGATATGAACCTAAAAACTGATGAACATTATCACATAAGGCAGTTAACATAATAAAAGTCGCCGGTCCAGACTTAATGCATCTTGTGATCTCCTATACTACGTTGCTCGCCCTAACTACCATCTACATGGAAGCAGTTCTCCTGATATTCACTAGTGAGGAGAAATTCACGGTGGCCTACAAATCCGAGCAACGGGTGGATGGAATGGGTGGCTCATGGAAGAAGTGGAAGCATTATACGGTTTCAACATGCTTAAAATAAAAATGCCCTAATTGATGCAAATGCACATGAAAAATGCCCTAATGCCTAAGATTAGGAGGAATGATGCATGCACTAACAATCCATCTCAAAATGAGATGAATATCTAATTAAGCTACATCATGTACTCACTCATCTTAAAAATGCAGGTGAGATTATGTCCCTTTCTCCTTCTTATTCTAGTTGCTTCTAAATAACTTTTTTTTCAATTTCAGATTTTTTTTCCTAAGCCCTTATATCCATAATTGACAATGAATACTTTATTGGGCTTATTTTTTCTGCATAACTCAAATATTTGCACTATTTAGAAGGTATGGAACAATTTAATTCACCATTAAAGAATAAATGAGGTACATGATATACTTTATGCATAAAAGTTATGAATGCAACTACATGACATGCACCTAAGGGTAATGTGCATGTATACCTAGTCTATATTTTTTTATTTTTCATGCAAAACATATGAAGGTGGTTGCAATGCAAGTCCTATCTACATGACATGCAATCAAAAAGGTTAAAACCGTACTTTACTTCCAAGTCTTGATGGATTGTGAAAAGTAATGCGGTGGACAGATCACAAGACTAATTGACTGAACCTTTGAAAAATATTATGTGTCCCTCCTTACTGACATGTGTAGTAGTTAAGAGGTTTTTCTCTCTTACTTCAAATTGGAGTTTCATTATCATTTGGTCAGTTTAGGCTCAAACAACCAATTCCGTCCACTTTCATGAATCATTAGGAATATACAGTTGTGATTTTCTATTTTAAAGTTGACAAAACCAATCATTTTCTAAGTTATGTGATCAAAGTTGAACAACACTCAAGCTTGCGAACACTCAAAAATTTTTAGTTTTCCCCTTAATTCCATGCACATGCAACTAAGATGACTCAAGATTAACGACATCCACGATTACACTAGATAGAATGTGGATCCTACAGACAAACTAAAATTGCAAGAAACAAATGACAAGAAACAAAAACAATAAAACTAAAAACAGAGAAAATAAAAGATAGAGTTGTTCCAACACCCCCCTAAGCTTGAATTCGACTATGGCCTCATAGTCAAAAACAATCTTAAAGGTTGGAACAGAGATACCGCTTTACTCTTCAGGTGGAGGCTGGTACTGCGGAGCCGTAGGGTCCCAAGAAGGATACTCCCCCTGGAAGCTTAGATCAAACTGGGCCCTAGGTGGAGGTTGTGGATAGCCTCCAAAGTAATTTTGGCTCCAATAGTGGTCGTAAAAGGGTTTTTATTGCATCTCCATCCGTTGCAACCGATCATGAGTTTGTTGTTGGTTGTCAAGGAGAAGACGCTCGTTCTCGAACACTGCCCTTTAATTGTCCAGTAACTGGTTTGTAGTGTCTTGAATACCGGTGTACATCGCCATGTGATGCTGTTGCGTCTCTTGTATGTCTTGCAGCATAGCATACATGCCCTGCATCGAGTAGGCATCCTTGCTTGGCTGTGAGGGCGGTGGTGGTGGTGGAGGCTGTGATGATGAAGATGCACCCGGATGCATCTGAGGACGCTTCTGTGGTGCCACTCGAGCCCGAAGAGGTGTGAAGGCCTCCTCTTCCTCTTCAGCCTCATCGTCATTCCCATCAACGTCGTTGTCGCCGTCTTCATCGGAGTCAGTGATGGCTATGATAGGCCATCGGAAGTGTTGCGCCCCTTCGATGTTGAAGACCGGATCGGGAAGCGAGCATTCCTGGTAAGCATGGTTGACGTGGCAGTGCGCATACGCCAAATCATCTCGAAGAAGGATGAGGTTGGAGTGGTGCAGATGTTGTAAGTTCACCTTGCTCCTGGTGGAGAGAGGAGTCAAAGTAGAGAAATTCAGCCCGAGGTAGGAAGCCAGCTTGGTGATAAGCCCGCCAAAGTGAATCGCCGCTTTCTGTGTACTCCTATTCACCGCCAAAACCCGCTGCAAAAAGAAGGCGCCCCAGTTGCATTCTTGGCATTTCAGGAGTTTAAACAAGAAGAATAAGTCCGTCTCCTAAAACTTGCTGAGGGCCAAATCACCCCTAGCAAACAACGTCGAACTCAGCATCCGGTGAAGTATCCGGACGAAGGGGTGCTCGAAATCATCTACCGCAGCATTATGGTAGCTCACTGACTTGCCCGACGACACCGTCACCATCTCGGCGAAGATTGCATCATAGTCGGTGCGATTGTCCGGTCACCGGTAGTCAGACCGCAAGTGATTCCAGTTGAAAATCTCATTGAACTGCCGGAGTGTAATGGTGTAGTCGTTGTTGTACAGTCGGAAAGACACCCGGCCCTTGATCCACTCGCGGTCGGTGGCTATGACGTCATTGGGTACGACACAGACATCAAGTGACGCCATAAACTCAGCCACCAGCTCCTTGTACATAGGCCACTCACCGAAAAATAGCTGGTCATCTGCATGGTATTCCAGTTTGTCAGGCCTTCTGCTCGTGTGATGCGCCTTCCCCTTCAAGAAGTAGGCAAGGTTGGCGTCGAATCCCAGGTTGCGGATAGTTTCTCGTTCAACATAATGGGTCGGCTCGATCTTCCTCTTTAGAATCTCCTCATATATGTTCTTGACCTCCGCGGATGGATGGATCAGCCGCGGGCGTGAGATTGATGCGGTCAGAGGTGGCACGAACCTCGGGATGTCCATCGGGTTCGCGCGTGAAGACGATGCACCAGCTACATGCACCATGATTGCGACAGAAAGAGGAATAGAAAGGGAGCTCGGTGAAGATCGGAGAAGTGAATCTCTTCTCGATGAAGAACTTGCTCGGTGTTGCTTGTCGTCGGGCTTGGATAGCTCTGGAACACGCTCGGCACAAGTCAAGGAGAATTGCACTGGAGTTGTGATGTCATCTAACGCAAGTACTCGTCATATATAGTCGTGGCCGGCGCTACTGTATGCCCGTCGATACCATCGACGTGAGTCGATGGTATCGACACGGGTAGCATGATCCGTACCTCCGCGAGTATTGACGGTTGTCGATGGCTGGATCTGCGGTGCCCAGATTGCTGACGTGTCGATACTATCGACGCAAGTCGATGGTATCGACCCGTCCCCCAGATCGACTTCCTTGTTTCTGCGATCGTCGTTGATCTTTCCTCACGGATCATTGATGTGGCGCGTCGATACTATCGACACGAGTCGATAGTATCGACTCTCTGATTAGGGCAAACCCTCACGAGGCCCGGCCGCCGCCTTCTTTGCATAAATGTGTCGATACCATCGATACGCCCGTCGATGGTATCAAATTTCCTGAGACGATTCGTTCTGAAAATATCCAGAGATCTCGATAGTATTGACACCCATGTCGATACCATCGACCTATGCTTGCGATCTTCCTGTTGGTATGTCGATACCATCGACGAGGCCGTCGATGGTATCGACGCAGTGCGATTCCAGCAGTCGCCAACCTGTACCATGGTCGATACCATCGACACAAGGGTCGATGGTATCGACTCTGCCTCAGCCCTGCACATGTAGAAAACAATCATGGTATCTTTTTTACACTACAAACTAAGTTAAAACAAATCAAACTATGAATGTAAAGGAACTAAACTAGAGTACCAATGGTTGGGTTGCCTCCCAACAAGCGCCCTTATTTAACGTCTTAGGCTAGACGACTTGAAGCACATCATGCATCCGAAAGTGAAATGAGTTTGACCTCATTCACCTTACTTGTGTAATCTTCACCAAAATATAACTTCAACCTTTGTCCGTTCACCAAAAATGTAGTCTCGCCATCGCACACCATGATTGCGCCATGTGGTTTGACCTCTTCTACCATGAATGGCCCACTCCATCGGGATTTAAGCTTCCCGGGATGCAACTTCAGCCTTGAATCGAACAAAAGCACACGATCTCCTTTCTTGAAGGTGCACATCTGAATGTGGCGATCATGGATCAACTTAGTGCGCTCCTTGTATATCTGAGAGTTCTCATATGCAGTCATTCACAGCTCATCCAATTCATTTAATTCAAGTAATCTCTTCTTCCCCACTTCATCATAACTCAAGTTGAGCTTTCTCAACGCCCAGTGTGCTTTGTGCTCTAACTCCATCGGTAAGTGACAGGCCCGACCGTACGCCAACCTAAAAGGTGTGCTGCCTATAGGTGTCTTATATGTTGTCCTATATGCCCACAATGCATCCACTAGTAAGGCACTCCAATTCTTCCTCATGGAAGCCACCGTACGCTCCAGGATCTTCTTAATTTCGCGATTGGAGACCTCCACTTGTCCTTTAGTTTGCAGGTGATACGGGGTACCAATGTTATGTTTGACCCCGTATTTCCTCAATAGTGTCGAGAACTTTTGATTCTTAAAGTGCGTACCCCCATCACTAATGATCATTTGGGGCACTCCAAACCTATAGAAGAGATTTTCCTTAACGAACTTGCACACTACAGTAGAATCGTTAGTCCTTGTGGGTATTGCTTCTACCCACTTCGACACATAATCAAAAAATAAAAGGATATATAAATTTGAATTGGAGGACACAAAGGGTCCCATGAAATCTATGCCCCATAGATCAAATACCTCAACCTCTTGGAAAACATTTAGGGGCATCTCTTGTCTCTTTGAAATGTTACATGCTCTTTGGCAGGAATCACATTGCCTCACAAACTCATAGGCGTCTCGGAACAAGGTAGGCCAATATAGGCCACTTTCCAGTACTTTGGCAGCCGTACGAGAGCTCACATGGTGTTCGCCCGTAGGTAGAGTGTGGCAATGATGAAGAACACTCTCGTATTCCACCTCACATACACACCTGCGTAGGACACCATCCCTGCATTGCTTCAAAAGAATGGGGTCATCCCAAAAATAATATCGTAGAGAATGGAAAAATTTCTTCTTCTCTTAATATGTCCAATCATCCACGATGATCCTGCAAGCAAGATAATTCACGATATATGAAAACCACAGATCTTTAGAATTGACTTTCAAAAGTTGTTCATCCGGAAATGTCTCGGTTATGGGTATGTGTATATCTTTTTCATCTACCCTCTCTAACCTAGACAAATGATCCGCTACAACATTTTCAATCCCCGCCATGTCTTTGATTTCGATATCAAATTCTTGTAAGAGCAAGATCCACCTAATCAATCTAGGTTTGGCATCTTTTTTCTCCATCAAATATTTAATAGCGGTGTGGTCAGTCCAAACTACTACTTTCGATCCAACTAAATACTGTTGAAATTTTTCAAAAGCAAAAACAACACCAAGCAATTCTTTTTCAGTAGTCGTGTAATTTAGTTGGGCATCATTCAAAGTCTTAGAGGCATAAAAAATCACGGCGGGTTTATTGTCCACCCTCTGTCCCAACACAGCTCCTACAGCGAAATCAGATGCTTCACACATGAGTTCAAACGACTTAGTCCAATCCAGTGTTTGAACAACCGGTGCGGAAATCAATTTCTCCTTTAGCACGTTGAACGCGTGTAAACATTTGTCATTGACATAAAAAATAGCATCCTTTTCGAGAAACTCGGATAGAGGTTTGGCGATTTTTGAAAAATCTTTTATGAACCGACGATAAAATTCGGCGTGGCCTAAGAAGCTTCTTACCCCTTTTACCGAATTTGGTGGGGGTAATTTAGAAATTACTTCAATTTTTACCGGATCTACCTCCAAACCTTTGTTGGACACCTTATGTCCCAGCACTATCCCTTCACTCACCATCATATGACATTTCTCCCAGTTGAGGACCAAATGTGTGTCCTCGCATCTTTGTAACACCTTATCCAGATTATAAAGGCATTCATCGAAAGAAGCACCATAAACCGAAAAATCATCCATAAAGACCTCTAGACAGCGTTCTACCATATCAGAAAAAATAGCGAGCATACAACGCTGAAAAGTCGCCGATGCACTGCATAATCCAAAGGGCATGCGGCGATACGGGAAAGTTCCATAGGGACAAGTGAAAGTAGATTTCTCTTGGTCCTTAGGATCAATCGAAATCTGATTGTACCCCGAATACCCGTCCAAAAAACAGAAATGTGATCGGCCGGCTAAACACTCTAGAATTTGATCAATAAACAAAAGAGAAAAATGATCCTTTACCGTAGAGGCATTCAGACATCGGTAATCTATACAAACATGCCACCCGGTTACCAAGCAGGTGGTGACAGGTTCATTTAAAATATTTTGAGTGACAGTTATTCCCCCCTTTTTAGGGACTACCTGCGTGGGACTCACCCATGTCGAGTGTGAAATTGCATAGATGATACCTGCGGAAAGAAGCTTAATCACCTCCTTCACCACCTCCATCATGCTCGGATTCAGTCGACGTTGCGGTTGAATCACCGGCTTGGCTCCCTCCTCGAGCCGAATCTTATGCTGACACAAAGTAGGGGAAATCCCCTTGATATCTGCAACAGACCACCCAAATGCTCCCCGGTGGTTCTTCAGCACTATCAACAACTGGTCCTCCTCTTCCGCACTCTGATAAGCAGAAATAATCATCGGTAACTTTTCTTCCTCAGCTAGGAAGGCGTACTTGATGTGCGGTGGCAGTGGCTTTAACTCCAACTCCGGCGGGCTGATTAAGGATGATTGAAGCGGTGGGGGAAGTTTGCCTAAATCTTCATAATACCTAGCATAGAAGCATGGCAACATCTGAAGCATCTTGGCACACTCCTTGAGTGATTTGCTTCTCATCCAATCATGAGTGATATTGACTAAACAAGCCTCCAGTGGTAATTCCGAATATGCATCAAAAACTAAATTTGCTATAGCATCATCCTCCGTAGAGGGAGGAATGTCCTCATCCTCATCATTAGGGAACCCTACAGCCTTGCAAAGGGATACCACTTTGGTCTGCTCCATGATGTCTACAGCCAAAGTCCCCTTGTCCACCTTGGTCATTACATGAGCCATATCTAGAAATGGCTTCCCTAGACAAAGTGAGATATTGTTATCAAAATGTTTTACCATGTGGCATTGCTCCTTGGATTTAGGTGAAGTGACGCTGGAAGGCATGACCATCTCAAATCAGTCATTGGCTATACCTAAGGTCAAACGACCTCTCCCCATCTCAAGTATCATGTCGGCTGTAGCTTGGAATGGTCGTCCGAGTAGTAGCTCATTGCCTTGTTCATCTTGCATCTCCATGCTGACAAAATCTACTGGAAATACAAATCGATCCACTTTCACTAGCATGTCTTCACAAATCCCATATGTCTTTACCACTGAATTTTCCGCCAATTGGATAGTCATGTTGCTTGGCCGTGACTCTTTTAATCCCAGCTTTCTGAATGTAGAAAGGGGCATCATATTAATGCTCGCCCCTGAGTCACATAGTGCTTCACCAAATTTGACTTTCCCGATGTAACAAGAGATGTTAAAACAGCCTGGATCTTGCCTCTTTGGTGGCAATGTGCCCATGATAAAGGCACTCACCTGCTCCTTAAGCACAACAACCTCAGTGTCTGGGATTTTTCTCTTCTTGGTGATGATGTCTTTCAGAAATTTCCCGTAAGAAGGGATTTTCTCAATAGCTTCCAATAGAGGGATATTGACTGAAAGCTTTCTGAAACTGTCTAAAAACTTTTTGAATTGGGCATCTACCTTCCGTGCCTTAGCGTTGTTCGGATAAGGGACTGGGACTGCCTGTGCCCTTTGATGCGGTGGCACATAGGGTGTCCTTTTCTGAGGCTCCTCCTCCTCTACAATAGGATCTTCAGTAGCATCCACTGCTGTGTCATCAACTGGTTCAGTGACCGGTATGGGCAGCTCCTCAATGGCCTCACCTTCAATTTCCACTTGGGGTTTGCTTGTTTCATCGGCCCTAGGATTTAACAATTTCTTGCCACTTTTTAGCAAGATGGCCTTCGCCTGCTAGTTTCCTCCTAGAACATTAGTATTACCCGTAAAAGTTGGATGCGCCGGCTTCTTCAAACTGGCTATCTCCGCTACCATTTGTGCCATAGATGTCTCTATTGTCCTCATTTGATCCCCATGGCTCTGCAGTGTCTGCCCAAATTGGTTCATAAACTCCCCATGTTGCTTTATTTGCTGGCCGAAAGTAGTCATGAGTTCTTGATTTTGCTTTATCACTTGATTGAGTAGCTTTGTGCTCTTATCCTCCACTACTGGATGGGGTTTAGCGTCCAGATCCTGCAAGAAGTTATTTGGATCCTTCTAGGAGAACTTCTTGTCTTTCCTCCATGAATAGTCGTTATTCCTATAGCCTTGTTGCTGCCTCAGGAATTTAACTTGAGCCTCATCCTCGGACTCAGTATCCTCCTTTGCGAGAAGTTTCTTTGCGAGAAGATCCATCTTCTCATTCAGCTCCTTGATTGCTTTAGATTCACCTGCCACTCGAACTTGCTCCACGGTGCCTCTTTCACCCCACAATTGTTTCTTAGCCATGTTCTTTAGGATTTCCCAACATCTTGTGTCTGTGTTATTCAAGAAAAACCCAGAGCCGGCTGAATCAAGGTTGCTTCTATCATGCTCAGAGAGAGCAAAATAGAAGATCTTGACTTGTGTCTCCTTATCAAGCCCGTGATGCGGGCATCGCCTGAGCATGATCTGAAACCTTTCCCGCACCTCAGAATAGGTATCTCCTGCTTGTTGGGTGAAGTTATGGATCTTTCTGATCATGTCATTGGTCTTCTCGAGCGGAAAGAACCTCTCGAAGAAAACCTCCACCATGTGGTCCCAAGACTCCACGTATTCATCGTCCAAGTTGTGTAGCCATTCGCGTGCATTTCCCGCTAGAGAACTCGGGAAGAGCTTCAAGTAGAGCACATCTTGTGGAAATCTGTCGATTTTTATCATATCACAATTTTCCACAAATTGACTTATGTGCGCGACGGGGTCTTCATTTTTGAGCCCATGGAAAGCATTCGCCTTCACCAAGTTGATTAAAGCCGGATCAATCTTGTATGTCGGAATATTCACCGCTTGCTTCTTGATTGGCCCATTGGAAGCGGATGAGGAAGAAGCCTTGGTCTTCTCCCATATTGTCTGTGGCTCGTCCATCTCTTCTTGTTCAGGTTCAGAAACTATATCCTCCATCTGGTCTTGATTATACTCATCCTCGTCTTCCGATCCCAGCAGCGGAACCTCTGGTGCGTGCCCCGTGTAGTCTGTACTACGCGTCTGCACCATGCACAGTACCTACAAATAGAAAAATTAAATTTAGTACAGTGCTTGACGATTGCAAATATTTAGAAAATAGATTATGAATTTTTGAAATTTAAAAAAAAATGTGGCCTAGAGTGGCCTCTTGTAGCACTCGTAGTGTCGACAATTCGCTGTATCCCCGACAATGACGCCAAAAACTTGACGCAAATTTATCGTGCGCAGAAACACAAGTGAACACGTCGAAGTAATATAGGCCTTTGTGAGGCCCAAGTCGAACTCAGGGATACATGAAATTGTCAGAGACTCCTACTAACTACTCGCGATCAGCTAAGCCGATTGAAAAGTTGAGAGTTGTTGTTAAAATTAAAAGAAAACAAAAATGAAACAAAACAAAGAAATCGATTAAATGTTTGGTTTAATCAATTCAAAAGGAGATCTTTAGGATTGCGGTTTCACCGCGGGTTTTTCATTGTATTAAAGTCTATATAGTTACTCAATTTTATCTCTCTATCTCGGTAGTGGCCTGAAATCAGAATTGCCCACTGTCGTGGTAAAATTCACTACCTATGTCTAGGTCGGTTCCACCGTCGTAGTAACCTATACCCTAAACTAGGTGCATTAGAAACGACCTCTCGGTATCCACCATTAATCTTACACCACCTTGTTCAAGGGATTTGTCAATTAATGTAAATTCCGTCTCTTTTCAACCATTAATTCTTCTTTCAAAGCAATTAAGGGCATTAGATTATTATTATGGTGATCAAGCATAACAATATATTGGAGAAAACAAAATTATACCACACATTTAAGAGATAAGATATGAATTACTATGATAAAATTGTCATACAATGAATTCCTGGGCTACTCTCGGTCCTAAAGACAAAGGGGATTAGCCCCGCATGTTCATCTCAAAGCAAAACGTGGAGCAGAAAAAGGAAAACATGGATAAAAACGTGATTGAGTGGTGAAACCCCTGAACGGAGAAGATCCAAGCGATCCTTGGCGTGGAATATGCGTTCTCCCACCTTTCGGTGGTGGAAATCGTCTTCTTCAGCATCCGGATCGGCTGGGGCGTGCTCTCGTGCTCCGTTCTTCTCTCCTTGCTCTTCGGGATGTGTGCAGCGGCTAATGATGTGATCATTCCCTCTAGGGCGCCGTCATTAGGTATATTTCCCGAATTAGGTCGCCAATTAATCACAGCCGTCCGATTAAGATCAATCTGAAACAAACTCATATCTGACGGTGTCGATACCATTGACGCGGGTCGATGGTATCGACCTAGCGCGATATTGGCTGTTCTTCTTTTCTTTTGTCTCTGCGCCTGATGTCATCTCGATACCATCGACGAGGGTCGATGGTATTGACGAACCTGTAGCGACGTTTTTGTCTTTATGTGTCGTTGTAGCTCCACCAGTCGATAGTATCGACATATGAGTCGATAGTATCGACTCACTTCTCGCCATCAACCTGATGGTATCTCAATACCATCGACATCCCTGTCGATAGTATCGACTTTCTTCTGGTCCTTGCGGCTGGCAACCTGTTGTCCGGTCGATGGTATCGACCACCGTCAATGGTATCGACGGTAGCAGATACTTGTTTTTCCTGAAATTAACACACGAAACCACATAAGTTCACACAAAACATATTCTTTTGATAATTAATACTCAAAATGCTTGAAATAGGGGAAATTTGACATAAAGAAGTAGCTTAGACCAAAGTGAATGAATTATGCAACATTAACCATAAAAAATGACTAATAAATGCATAAAGCACATATCAAACAAGTCTATAAATGTGACTCAAAATCATCGCATCAGTTGGTGACTGGTATGCCGATAGGAGGGTGCGACTCCTTCCGATTCCTTGTGGGACAAGGAGATCGGAGTTCCAGGTGGTCTGTGTGGACTACTACAGAGGAGGGAGACTTTTGCCACTCCGAGGACAAATGTCAATCTCGACAGTCCCGGTGAGACCTAGATCTGCACAGACACTGTCCAAGACCGGAGGTGAAGACCGTGCAAGCCGTGAGGTAACGTCGCCGAGCAAGCCTCAAGAAAAGGTATGCCTCTACAAACCATCCTTCCTACTGTATAGACGTTGACACAATTCCTTTATTCTGGATTTGGGAGAAGAAAATTTTTATTTCTGCTGCCTTCTCTGTCTCTCCTAAAACCCAACAGTGGTATCAGAGCCACGTCAACTGCTCTATACTTTAGGATTATTGATGTGATCGATTTTGGTTTGTCGCCTATATTTATTGCATACGATGCGAATAAAATTAGCTTTATGCATGTCCAATCCTAAATCCACAAATCCCAATATACATATATGATATGCAATATGAATGCACTCGATATGCGTCGCCCTTAAATGAGTTTTGTGGTGGATGTATAGCGTGGTTATGGCCAATAAACCCTATGTATGTGTTCTTGGTTGTATGTGGTTGCTTGCATCTCGGTCTGTGCACCGATTCTCTACCTCCTTATTCCTGATTTAACTCGAGATTTGTTTCCTACCTTTGCTCCCTCCGAATGTAACTCGGGGTTTCCCATTTCAAATGTAAATAGGATAGAACTTTTATTTCCAGTTATGTCAAAGAACGAAAGACAACCTAACGCAACTGATATGATCGGTTCAAGGCGTGAACCGATCGGTTGGCGTACCAGACGACTGGTTCGAGGAGTGAGACGATCGGGTGGCAGCCATGAAGAGATGCACGACGACCAAGCGAACCGATCGGTTGGAGGAGCCAACCGATCTGCTGGTGGCACCCAGACGACCGACCAGGGTGAGCAGGTCATTCATGTGATGAGTTGATCAACTCGGATGGCTATAGCACTTCATCTTGTCCAGGTTGCATGTGATGTAGACCTAGATGACTGTGACTCCTCTTGGCTCGAGGAATCACATTAGGATGGCCATAATCATCGCTTTTATCGTTTCACATGTTTTCTTTGGGATATAGCATGTATATGATATGTACTATATATTGTGGTGATTGGATATGTATATGTACCTATAAAACTAAATCCCTCATCAAAATATTAAGTCTTATACGCCTTCCATTAGTGGCACACATGAAAAACTTGATCGACCAAGTGTAGGTTACGCCAAAGCGTGGTTCGCCGTCTATCTCGCGGAAGTGTGAAGGGTAAACATGTAGGTTCTGCCAAAGCAGGGTGCATGTTTACCGTGTCGGCTTTTGGGTTAGACTTAACTGGTGATTCTTAGAGCGTCTAAGCTCAGTGGCACGGAATGTTCATGGCAAGGTGTTGTGCATGTTCATTCATCAAGAGTTGCATATGATGCAAATGGCATGATGGCCTACCTAAATAGTCAAAATAATTGGCGATCAGCCAAAGCTGACTCATGACTTGATGAAATATGGATCTTGACCCATTAGAAGATTGTACACTGCAATCTTCCAAATTGATGGTGAGGGCTATCAATTTGAACAAAAATAGTGGGAGCGATAATTAATTAAAGTCCTAATTATATCATCAACCTTTCAAATCAATCAAATAAGTCAAAATTGTGTTTTGGACTAAACTTCATATATTTCCTTTTGTAGTACAAATGACAACAAACACCAATCACTTTTCGTTGCGATCGGTCCTTGAAAAGGACAAGCTGAATGACACTAACTTCCACGACTGGTTTAGGACATTGAGAATTGTTCTCACTCAAGAGCAAAATCTCTATGTCCTGGATACTCGAATTCTAGAGGAACCTACTCCTACCACACCAAAGGCAGAAAGGGATGCTTACAAGAAGCATTATGATGATGCCATTGATGCAGAGTGCTTGATGTTGTGCTCCATGAACCACGAGTTGCAGAGACAACATGATAACATGGGTGTCATTGAGATGATTTAGCATCTCAAGAACATGTATGAAGATAAAGCACGACAAGAGAGATATGATGTCTCCAGGGCACTGTTCAAGTGTGTCATGACAGAAGGAGATCCAGTTGGTCCTCACACACTCAAGATGATTGGGTATGTGGAGAACCAGATGAGACTGGGATTTCCCCTGAGCCAAGAGTTGGCTACTGACGTGATACTGCAATTGTTGCCAGAATCCTACAGTTAGTTTGTGATAACCTACAACATTAACAACTTTGACAAGCCAATGACGGAGTTGTTGGGCATGTTGAGGACAGCCGAGACACAGATGAAGAAGGACAAGCCTAAGTCTGTGATGATGATCAACGATAAGAAAGGCAAGTCCAAGCGCAAGGGCAAAGGCAAGGCTAAGAAATGTTCTGATGCTAGCCAGCAGCCCAAGGCATCTTCAACTCTCAAGGCCAAGGGAGGCGTAACCAATAGAGGCAATTGCCACCATTGTCAAAAGCTAGGACATTGGAAAAGGAATTGTCCACTCTATCTAGAAGAACTAAAGAAGAAGGAGGCGACAGACGTCTCCACCTGAAGGTGTCATGACATAAACTTGTAACATTTTTTTGATGTATATGATGCCAAGATATAAAATGTAAAGCACTCAATAAATGGGGCAAGTGTTTCCGCCATAGGTAGGAGTACTTTAGTTTATTTTCAGCCTTGAAGGCATGTAATAGAGTTATGAACTGCTATTTCATATTTGCCAATAGATAGAAATACATTATTTTTTCATATCGTGTGACAATAATAGCAATTAAATAAAGTTGATGTTTCAATCTTTGTGGCAATGCCTTATTTATCTTGTGGTACTTGGTATGCATAAGATAAAATGATACCTAAAAGTTATTGATAACCCAAACAATCAAATTAGCATAAATCATGAGAAATTCATTTCTAGTTTCCATATGATGGATAAGTCTAGACTCTTTTGGTTAGAGAACCAATAAGACACATGAATCTCTTGGACATGATTAATCAATCTTCACTAAGTTAGTGGGAGAATGATTATCCTATTAGGTATAATATGTGTGATGTATTTACATACCTATTAGAGTTAATGATAATACTTCAAATGGTGTTTATAGAAATACCAATATGAATATCTTGAAGTGTTCAAGAATGTCATAGATGAAGTACGAATTTGGTAAAGTGTTAATTCTTGATGTGATCAATGAATGAAATACTTGAACCAAATGTTTGAGATCCTTGTGAGTGATTACGATAATGTATCATAGTGATCTCGTGATTAAGGCATGATGATGTCTAAATCAAAAGGAGTCATACTCTAAGGAGTTAGAAGATGATTATCAAATAACTAATTTCTTCTTAAAGAAAGAATACCCCACACTAATAAAGGACATTTAGAATCACAAGGAGTTGTGATTTCTTATATCCTTAACAGATACACCTCAATTATCTATATGATGAGTTGGTCATGTGATGAGTCAACTATCTAGATAAATATGAGGAACCGGATTTTGAGTTATGGTTTATGACCATTACATCCTAAATGACTTCCATGTGAACCATAAGGTATGACCTTGATGGTAGCACCCATTGGGATGAAATCCATAAGTGCAAATGAGTCTTAAGTGTTAAGACACATGGATAACATTTTGAGAAGGATGATGCTTGTTAATTGCAACTTAATGACTAAGAGATTTGGCATACGGATACTAAAACCACATTCCTGTAAGGAATAAAACAAGGATGTGTACGTGACACAACCTATAAGGTTTATGAATCCATTAATATAAATGAAGTCTATAAGTTACAACGGACTAATCAATGTGATTGATTAAGTACAAGCAACTCAGAGATGGATCTTTACTTTGATGATATAGTCAAAGGGTTTGACTGATATGAAAAAGATAAAGAGAGATCTGTGATTTAGTGGGAGCATATTCACATTCCACATGTTGATGTGAAATGGAAATGTTCTAGAATGGAAATCCAAAGTGGAAATTATCTTTAGAGAAGATAGAGATGTTTCCTATGTGATAGGAATAGAGATCTATTGAGATAGTTCTCGAAAAACTCTTGACCTGAAAAGAGAGAGCATACATCGGCAATCTATACTGAAGGGTTCAGTATGCATAGATTCGGTGGGAGAAAACCTGTCCATGTTACATGGAGTTAGTATCCCAAGGCCAAGTGTCCAATTACTATGAAGAATGGGAACACTAAGAATAGATAAGGATCTATCATGTATGTAATTATCCCATTATCTTGCATGTATGGACATAGCAAGCATAAAATGCATTCATCATCTTGTATGTAGGACATGACAATATGATGTGCTCATCCTGGTAACTCGTATGTGGGACATGATGAGTGGATGTCTGTCTAGTTCCAGTAAGGGTTACTGGAATACCATGAGAACTTGATAAGTACTTGAGAAGTACTAGTTCTATGGAAATAAGGAAGGGTTCACTGTAAAAAGTTACACTGATGCAAACTTCCGAATAGTATAGAAAATTAATCGCAAAACATATATGAGATATATAAAAGTGAATGTTTGTTGATAAATGGAAACGTTCCAATAAAGTTGTTTTAAAAGGAAATGCTGAGTATCCGTGTGTTAAAGAACATCAGTGGATAATGTATGGATCTAGGAGTTCATAGAGATGAACTTATAGATATTCCAGTCATTGATGACAAGTTAGGAGTGCTTGGTCATGAAATGTGGCTAAAGGTTAGCAAAGGAATGCTAGATCACGTATTACAACAACTCCATCTCATACGTGTGACGTACAATGAAGAGATGAGAGACATGCAGTTAATACCGACTTTGGCAAAGTGTTTCCATAACTCACTATGTTAGCACTAGAACACAATAACATGTGGGACATGTTTGAAGATCACTAAGAATATGATTCAAGGGTGATTGGCTCGCAGTGCAAGTGGGATTTTGTTGGTATGTATGCCCTGAGATCCAATCATGGGATGATTGGTGGGATACATTAAGATTGATTTGATAAGCATCAAAGGAAAGCTTCCAATTCTTTCTGGTTCAGTCATATGAGATAATGATAGAACAAATTGAATGTCTAGAGAATGACAGTACTCAATGACGTATGCTTTCAGGTTCAGGACCAGAATGATGAGATCATACAAATGCTAAGAGTTTGTACATTCTTATTATGTGCCTAGTCGGATGTCATTGTGGAAGGTAGATAGACAACAATGACACACAAGACTAGATAGTGGTGTTGGTTGATGACAAAATCTAATGAGTCATGATATGGAGATATCAAACCAAACACATAGGTACTTTTAGAGAACAAGCATATCGGACAAACCCACCGTGAGTTTGACACATGGAACCATGACATGGTAGTCACAGTCAGTTCTCATAGTGATGGAGGTGAATGTGATTCTTTGACCTGAAATCACTACACTCAACACATGTTGTTGGGTACACTTTGACATCATCAAACGCAGTTCTGAAACATGGGTTGTTATAAAGGTGATGATTGGGTGGCTTTGACAGATGGGGCTTTTGAGGGCTGAGTGATAGATATGGGATTTGTCCCTCCTGAGGGAGTTTGATAACCATGGCCACTTAATGAGTAGGATTGAGATAGGCGTGCACGCATGAGTGAATCAATATGTGATATTGATGTCATACATATCTCCTCCAATCTACTCTGAGATCAAGAAAGTGAATGAACGTTGACAGGATGATTGTTCCATGCCTTGAGTTCATTTGGGATATCAGTGACAAAGGAATTATACATTCATTGTAACACTATTCATGGATTGTAGGATTGAAAGTTGTTCTCCAACTTTCTATTTCACTTGGGTAGCACTGATGTGCGACTAGGCACCACTATTTGCTTGTGAAGTCATTAGTGTTATGGACTTTCACTGCCAATGTGAAATGGACCTGTAGGGTCACACACATAGGATTTAACCTGGAAGAGGAGTTTATCCACAAATGATGTTTAGATTGATTACTAAAGGAGTTTAGTAGTTCAATTAAACACTCAATCAATTGATAGCTCAATATCATAGTGATCAAGGTGTTGGACCGATTGATTGGAGTATCAGATTGATTGAAACTGCAATTGACTGATTTGTACAAGTCTGTTGCCCCAACCGATCGTCTCATGGAATGAACTGATTGGCTCAGGTTGTTGAACCGGTCGGCTCAAGTTGTGAGTCGATCGGCTCATGTGTCATGAAACGATCAACTCAAATGTTGAACCGGTCGATTCATGTGACCGGGGTAGAGAACCCTATCCCATGACCTTCCTATATAGGGGTAGTGGGGGATTCTCATGAACACAACTAAGAACACCAGTTGCTCTGTAAAGTTGTCGTTCTCTCTATTTTTGGTAACTGAGAGAGCCCGAGCAAGTGCTACCCAATAAGGGAGGCACATCAAGGGAAAGACAACTGTAGAAAAGAAACTGGTTGCAGGAGAGTGTGCTGGTGACTAGTATGCTGACAGGAGGGTGTGACTCCTTCTGATTCATTGTGAGACAAGGAGATCGGAGTTCCAGGTGGTCCGTGTGGACTACTACAGAGGCGGGAGACTTCTGCTGCTCGGAGGACATCTATCAATCCTGACAGTCCTGGTGAGACCAGGAGCTGTACAAACACCGTCCAAGACTGGAGGTGAAGATCGCGCAAGCCGTGAGGTAACATCGCCGAGAAAGCCTCAGGACAAGGTATGCCTATACAAAGTACAAACCATCCTTCCTACTGTATAGACGTTGATGTGATTCCTTTATTCTGGGTTTGGGAGAAGAAAATTTGTGTTTCCGCTGTCTTCTTTGTCTCCCCTAAAACCCAACACAGACACCATCTTCCTAAATCACTGTACATTTCTTACACATAAGGTTTGTAGATCAAGGTGATACTAGAACTTATCCCTATAATCATATTAAGGTTCTCATTGTAACTGTTGGAATCAAACTTTTCATCTTTCCACATGTCATAGGTCAATTTCAGATGCCATGCTCATTACACAAGTTTTAAAGATGTCTGGTTTAGAAAACTTCTAAATTTTTGCCTCAATAATTAAAAAATACAACTTGCATGATAAGAGTGAAACCACATGCTAAAAAGAATCACTTGATACCATGCCTCAAGCAAGACTAATTAGCTATGTTTTTTATTAAATTTTTTATCAATTTTTCATGATTTACAACTAAAAATTATACTAGATAGATGTCAACCTTAAGGAAATGAAGCATTTCATTTGAGTAAGATCATGGTAATGCATGGAGTGAAGCATCATTCCATTGACCCACTAAGTATGAATTTTGCATTGTCCCAAATGTCAATAGAAAATAGAAAGAAATAGAATGAGTGTATCAATTTGATTTGACATGTAGGAATAAATATAGACTAGGTGGGACATGAATAAAAATTATGCCATACAAGATTGCTAAAGCTAATGAGAAATACATGTTGGAGTATCTAAGATTAGCTTCTACATCATGCTTGATGAGTGTAAGCGGTGGTATGAAACAATACACCCTCAAGATCTCCTTCTTAAAGATACCCAATGCATTTTCTATTGAGGTCTTGGCAACCAAAAAAGTGTGTTGGTGGTACTCGACTGTGAATCTTGAAGATGTAGGTAGGTAGTACTATGGGTTGTCAATGTATCATATTATGGTGTTAATGTTGGTGCAACCAAGTTAATTTTGGATACATATTGTTCATCTTCTCCAATGGACTCAATGTTACAGACATGGTAATCAGTTCCACTGAGTTTAACTCTAAAATTTTGTTCTAGAAGTGTGAAGCAAGTTGGTAGGTAGAATAATGAATTAAATTGGTTCCACAAATTGTGATGTCGATGGTATGACTCTAGTTTTACGTATTACTTGTGGAAAATTAGAAAGAAGGCTAATGGGTTATTTATTATTGATAGTCGGAAAACTCTCCTCCTATATATAGGAGAGGAGGCAAGTACAAGTAAGCATAAATTAACCTAATGGGCCAATACAACTTGGATCCATGTACATAATAAACTAATTCATGTAACACTCCTCCTCAAACTAGAGCATGGGTGAAGCACATATCCATCTTTTTTATACATAAAAAAGATAATATAGCATATATACAAAAATTTATCTCCCCTGAAAAAAAAATGGTCTCTCTGAATCTTGTAATGAAAAAATGAAGTAATCTAACAATCCTCTTGAAAATGATAGCATGTAGCAACAAATAAGTCTTCTCCCCTTGATGATGATACGATCCATGCAAAGGTAGTAATTACAGAGTGGACTCCCATTGAAATTGACAACTTCCAGACTTGTAGAAGTAATCACAAATTATTTTCTGAGGTCGCCTGACTCATTGAACCACACACATAAAAATTTCTGAATCATTGATGAGTAATTAGAACAATATATATGGCGGACAACATATATAGAAGTTACCTGATTCACCATTATTATTGAAGTATTTCCACACGAGAAGAACCAACACTAGAATAATACATGTAGTTGGGATAAGAGCATTGCTACAGAAACATTGCATCATATCAACAACACAGATGAATATGCAGAATCTAGGCAACATGGTCGGATGATATAACTTCTTCTCTTTATCTTATCTCCTCTTCCTTCTTGTTCTCATCTTCGTCTCTTCTCCCCCTCACTCTAACCACTAAAAAGATCATTAAAGTGGTTGGGGTGGAGAGTCATAAATACTGATAGAGGAATGACTATATAGAAATAAAGCAATATTGTTGTAAAGGCACGATAGTAAGAAAAAAAAAACACTATCACTATAAACACGGTATACTAGAAAAAAAATACTACCGAGATGACTCGGTAGAAAAAGGGGTAAGACTACCACAACGAAACTCGATAAGAAGAATGCAATATTATCGGAATGAAATGGGGTAGAAAAAAGAGTGACACTACCGAAATGGATCTCAATAGGAACAACAAAGCACTACGGATATAAAAGCACATTAGGAAGAAAAAAATGATTAAAAAATTATATGTCCCTTTTTTTACTTTATAAACTAACACGGAGTCTTTTGTTTTCTTTGGCCAATATTTTTCCTACAGCCGATAATATGAACTATTGAAAGAGATAGAGTAATTTTCAGCCAATTTCTTATTAGATTTCATTGGACAAAACACACACATTGCTCTCTCTTGCATTGGATGGAACCCACTCAGGCAATTGCCGCTTTTCTGCAGTACCTAGATCTAACATTATTAGAAAGATGGCTGCTTTATGAGTCCTTTGCATGACCGGAAAATATGTCACACGCAATAATTAAGCTTTTAATTTGCTGTTGGCGTCCTATCAAGTGTTGAACTTTGGCGGACTGGTCAAAGCCTTTATTTTTTTTCACGGTGTCCTTTGGCTTGTGAGGGAGGCGGCAACTAGATGAGTTCACATGAATCCGGATCCCGGCAGAGTGTATTTTAGACATGGCGAGAACGACAACAACATCTACAAGGCTGAAAGGGAGTAGGGCCTTTGGTAGCATCTCTTGGATTAAGAAGTCGTGATGAGCATCTTCCCATTAAGAGACCGAGGTGGGTTCTATCTTGAGGACTCTGTGTGGCCGACTTTACCGCCCTCTGCAAACCTCGCTGTGTAGAGCCGCCGATGCATACATAGTTGAAAGGTCTAGAAGAATAATGATTTGGGGAGGGGGTGAAAAGTATGGAAGACATGACTGCTGATGATGGGAGTGGGTGAAGAAATAACGGGGAGGCAGATAAATATAGATAATGGTGACAGGGAAGGAAAGCACTGACCAAAAAAGTTTGATTTTTTTACGAAAGAAGAATGAAGAAGACGCCCATAGAGGTCGAGATGAGGCATGGTGGGCGGCCAAACTAAGAAAAAACGACGGCCGCCCACAGGCAGAAGCTCTCTCATTTTCTTCTTAGGTTTGGATTGATGCTCTTATACCATCTGGAAAATTAAAAAAGTGACTAATGTGATATTTGTTATTGATAATGGACTAACTCTCTTTATATATATAGGAGAGGAGGCATGTACAAAGAAGCATAACTTAACCTAATGGGCTAAGAAAACTTCAGCCCATATACATAATAAAATAATTAATCTAACATTCCTATATCATATCAATTACATTTCATTGGTATCAACTTCAAACTTAGTGCAATCAACTCTATCGAATGGAGAACCTGAATCTAGGCATGGGAAAGTTGGTGCGACCAACTTTGAATTAAGTGGTATCCACTCCACGATCATTTTGCACACTTCACAAACACATCAATGCATCTTTTTTACTTGTATTAGAACTGTACTGAACAATTACCAAAATTTAACAAAAGTACCCACTAAAAGTAGTGAAAACAATTAATAATGAGAAACAAAAATAAAGGTGTGGGTTGTCTTCCAAAAATGCCCTTGTTTAACTTCTTAGGATATCAAAATTAACTTGATTCATCTCCCATCATTGGTGTGATTGGATTTGGCAGCTAAACTCCATTCCATTATCTATAATGCCCAGTTCCGTGTATCTTTTCCTATAGAAATGATTATATCTTTTGTGGCTTGGAATGGTCTTCTACAAAGCAATTTCGGACCATGATTCTCTGACATGTCAATCACCACAAAAATTTTAAAACAGATAAACTTGTCCACTTTAACATGTACATCTTCATTGATACCAAAAGACCTAACAATGGACTTGTTAGCCAATTGGATTGTCATATGGGTCTTCTTTTGCTCTTTAAGCCCAAGCCTCTGGAATGTGGTGAGCATCATCAAGTTGATGTTGCATCCATAATGGAACAAGGCTTCATCAAATGTTTTGTTGCCAATGGAATGAGAAATATCCAGACATCTCAGAATCTTCACCTTCTCACAAAATATGTATCAACACATTCACCATCTGATTGACATCTACTATGTTAAATTCATTGATCTTGCACTTTTCTTTTTGATAATATCCTCCTAGAATTTTCTATTATCTAGAATATGTTCTATTACCTACAAGAAACGAATGTTGACTTGAAGCCATATGAAGATCTGAATAAACTTTTTAAATTTCCTATCATTCCTTCCCAACTTCCAACTATTAGGTTATGGATCTAGATCCACATATGTGCACTGATGTGGGGAACAATATGTCTCATTATGAGATTTCACATTTAAGCTATATGTATTGTTACATTCCACCAACACAATATCTAATGTAGTTGTACCATTTGCATGGTGGCTTTACTCTTGTGCTGGTTGAGTGGGTGTGCTATTTAAGGAGCCCTACAAATGCTTCCCCCTATTGAAAATGTGTAGTTGGAATCTCTTTGTTGATGCCTAGGGTCACTAATCTACATCTACTAGCTTCTTCAAACATGCAATATCTACTTCTAGTTGTGCAATTTGCATCTTCAAACTCTTGATCTGACCCCCTAGTTTTACTTCTCCCAATGAGATTGATTAAAATGTTGCTCATTCTTTTGCATTTACTTCATGATCATGTCCTAATAAGTTTGATAAAACTTGGTCTCTGTCTATTCTACTGATATTTCTTCCCCATATATATTACATCCTCACATGTAGACTATGTTAACTTATCATGTATATAACCTACTTGCTTTACCATAGTATAAAGTTGAGACCTCAATTTGTGCAATTCCTAGACCTCCAAAGCACTTGTCACACTATATGTGGATGTTCACATGTATCACCCTAATATTGATTCATGGACATATTCTTCATGATTTCCTTACACCTTGATGTGAGATTATTCAGAAAGAACTTGATCTTATCCAAATCAAGCGTAATTATATCCATGAGATGCAGACCACAAAAAAATAATTAAGCCTTTTTTAATGTTGATAATATGGTGATGAGGGTACTTCGTCAACTACTCTTAGAAACATTCCCAATCATTGGAATATTAATATCTCATTAGTTCCCTTCACAGAGTTGTGTATATTCCCTACAAGCTAATTATCTTATGAGGTGGAAAGTATCTTTTAAAATATTTATCCACCATTTTATCCCATGTCGCTATAGATTTTGACTCTAGACTGTATGACAAAGTCTTGGCTCTACCAATTAGAGAAAATAAGAATAACTTCAGGAAGATAACAATTATAGTACCCAATCAATATTCAGTGTATCGCAACTTTCAACACACTTATTGATATGTTGCATAGGATATTCATGTTGACGTCCATGGAAATCTTGTGATTGCACCACTTCCGAAAGACTTGGATCAAATTTATAGTTTCCCACATCCATGGCTTGTCTCACAATAGGGCCTTGCTGAGCTATGACTAAAGAGGCCTGCATGCTCCTCTATGTACTCTATTCCTACATAGGATGTGGATCAAGTTTTGCATCTCCATTTGCATCCTTCATTCACCTTTTTCCTTGTTTTTCATTTGGAGGCATATTAGGAATGATACATGATGAAGAATCTACAAATTCCATAGCTTGGTAAATTATTTTTTGTAAATCTGTCGTGAATGGTGTGCCCAGACCGTCAAGATTGGACTGATTTTATACGATGGACTAGTACCTACAATAAATCAATACAAATGTCAGAACCATGGATTACTAGAAAGAATACCATGGAATATTAGAATATAAAATGTAATAATTTGAAAGAAAAAAAATAAAAATTACTTAGAGTGGCCAACTTTGGCCCTCGTAGTGCTAGTGTTGCCAAATCCCTGGCAATGCTGTGAAAAACTTGACAAGAATGAACCATGTGCGCAATACACAAGTGTATATATTAAACTAATAATGTGAGCGTGAGTTTCTAGTTTTTAAACTCAAGGAACTGCGAATAGAAGAGACTACTAACAATCAACTAGACTAAAGAAAGGGGTTTATTTTGTTTTAGTTATATGTAAGAATTGATCTATCAAATCAATTTGAAGATAGAAAGTAATAATAAAATCGACTCTGAACCAAGATGATGAGCTTATCCAAGATTAACAATTTCATTGCTATGATATTTATATTGAATTCCATTTAATTATAAGCAAAACATCATTTCTCATTAGCAACGTCCACTTTTGTAGCATCATGCCATTTTCAATTTAGTTGAAAGACTACTGTCATGGCATCTCTACTTCGGATGTGAATTATGAACTCTCAATTATTCCCCTTTTTAGTTGTTAGCTCACTTTTATTTCGTATTATTAAGTAAGTTAATGATAATTAATCTAATGATAAATCCTCTTTTGTAGTAATAAATTGAATAAATATTACCTAGGTTGATCTAACATGGAATAAAAAATAAATACAAATGTCACAAAACTACGCATCGATCTTTAAATTAATGAAACTTAATTATTCCAATACATAACCATGGAAGACTCCCCATGGTCCTACAAATTAAAGAAATTAGTTGAACATTGGTGACATGGTATAAATGTAGAAACTATGATATTTAGAAAACATGAGATAAAATTTATAGAACCCTAGAGACAATAATTATGAAGAGAGGTGTAATGCTCGGGCCCACTGCCCTAGGCTCTAGTAGAGTTTCAGGAATGACGACTGGCCCTACAGACCACTACTAGCCTTAACTACACTCTTTATCCTCACTCACGTGCAAGTCGGGGTCAACTTCCCGATTGATCACCCATCCTAGTACTACTCCAAGATGAGCACGCTTAACTATGAAGTTCTTTTAGTGATGGGCTCCTAGAAAAGGAGGTGTACCTTGGTGATATGGGTAGTCTAATCAATTATTTTAAGATTGTTTCATCTGAGGTCTCAAATCCTGGGACGTTACAATCTCTCCCACTTAGACTCTTGACGTCCTCGTCAAGGCTCAACCATATGGCCTCATAATATCTCCCCATTATAGTGTAGACCCAGAATGGCCCATGAACACCCAACTCCCGATCACGGAATACCAGCGCAAGGGAGGCTACGTCACCCTGGACAACCCTTTCCTACATGCTTGGTCCGCACGACTCAAGACTAGCATGCCACATGTCCATGTGGGCCCCACTTACTGGAGGGGTTATGGCTTTGATACCATTTGTAACGCCCAAGCCCACTACCCTAGGCTCTAGTAGAGCTTTAGAAATGAAGACTGGCCCCACAGATCACCACTAGCCCTAAATGCACGCTTTATCCTCACTCATGTGCAAGCCGGGGTCAACTTCTCGACTGGTCACCCATCCTAGTACTACTCTAAGCTGAGTATGCTTAACTATGGAGTACTTTTAGTGATGGGCTCCCAGAAAAGGAGGTGCACCTTAGTGATATGGGTAGTTCAATCATTCCTTTTAAGATCGTTTCATCCGAGGCCTCAAATCTTGGGACGTTACAAGAGGCATGCTGGATTTAGTAACGAACTACCTCCCTTTCCATTGATAAATTGCTCATCAAATTTGTTAAGTAATGTGTCATCTCCATATTATTCTTGTTCTCCTCCTAATCCTCTTGTCCATAGTTGTGTGAATACCAACATGGGGATGTGACTCTATTCAATTAGGCCTTAATATGATTTCAAGACCAAGATGACACATTAAATGTTGGATTTAAGACATTCATTTTGGCCCTTGATGTAATTCTGAGTCGGTTCCACCGACATGCAAGTTGGTGTCCCCGATATGCAAGTTGGTGATAGAAGTTTTGGTGTTAGCCTTTACTGGTCGAATTGGATGGTAGACTTGGCTCCACTAACTTGAAAGTTAGTGCAAGTAACTTAGTCATATTTGGATATGGAAATTCTTTGTCATTTATGTGCGTTGTGTCGATGTTACTGACTTTAAGTTGTTTCCACCAACTCTATGAGTTTCTTATCAACTTTTCTCACAATAATACAACTAATTATAATACCAATTAATATTATTATAGAATATGCCTAATTGCATTCAGATATACAATGGATACATGCAGAAATGATCATATACTAGTTTTGTAACAAATGAATATTAAAGTATGTAATTGAGATCATTAAATGGTTACAATCATCCTGAACTAACATATAAAATGGTAATAATTATTTATGCATCATTACATGTTGCCACATTTGTCCCCATTTAAATGCCACCATGATATTCTTCAAGATGAACTTTTTGTAACTATTTATCATGGAAGGATTAAAGCCATCAAAGAACTCCATGTTTCTTATTTCAACATCATGATGATCTCCACTCCCAAAATCCAACAAACACCTTAGTACTTGATTGGAATGTGGAAAATCATCTTGTATTAATCTATTTAAGGTTGCTCCTTTCACTAGAAATATTTCAAACCACTTCTTGGTAGGTAAATATGCTTCTCACATAACCACACAAAAAAATTGTAAGCATGGTGTAGTGTGTGAGGAAAACCAATATCATTTCCTTCCCCTTTTATTTGATGCATTCCATGTATATTATGATGATTATGTTTCTCTGTTGCATCTCATTCACAACCTCACCAACAAGAATGCGACCTTGCCATCATTAAACTATTTTGATTTTATCTTAGATCACTGGCTTTACCATACAAAATAGTTTGACATCTCAATATGTAGACTTGCATTTAAAAAGGCATTTATGTATATGGTACCCATTGTGTAGTTTATATTTGATTTATTTAGTTTTTTCATGATAAGAATACATGAGGGCAAAGATTATGCCATCATTTTTGTGGCATTAGAATTTGAAATTTTGTAGAAGTGTGTTGGAAAAATGATAATTTGTTGTATTAAATGAACTCACCACACCTAAGAAACCATCACCTCAAAGATGTTACATAAGGGACATGGTGGAAGTAGTTCGGTTTTGTTTGGTTTCCTACTAAAACTACAAACCAACAACATACATTGTTTTCTAAAGTTGTCAAACTAAACTGAACCATTAACCCATAAAAAAATGGAACTATTAATCTATAGTTTTCTTTGGTTTAGGTTGTTTTCAATATATAATATGGGAAAATACAATATTTTCTAGTATACTATAGTGACATCCAACACTATTACCAATTCATCTATCATGATAAATTAACTTCCAAATGAACTGCACGTCTTGGTTGGTTCAACTAGTAGACTAAATTAATTGTAAGATGTATGTTGTGATTTCAAAACCTAGATGGACCACTCATATGGGAGGTTTCTAGAGGCCAAAAATTATAATTCAAATTTCTATGATAGGATTTGACCTCTCCCCCTCACACAAAAAAAAAACTTTCAAATACATTGCTTAGCAATCGTTAACATAAGATAACATATATATACTATTTGTTGATATTGACCAAATAACTTATAATCAATATGAATTCAGAATTCCACATAGTGATTTTTTTATTGAATTGAACTGGTCAAGCATTGGTTATATATCTTAACAGAAATCTAATATAATACAATTACATTCAAATGTGCATTTTTACATAACACAACTCTATAGTATTAATATGAAGAAAATATTTTTGTTCAGATTGGTTTGGTTAAAGTACAATCTCAAACTAAACCAAACCAAATTTATTGTTTTTAAAAAAAATTAAACCAAACCAAACCAAATTGGTAGGTTTTGTTTGATTTGGTTGGTTTCTGTAGTCTTGATTAGTTTTGTGCCAAACCTTAATAAGTCCATGCGTAAATCAAGGATACCTTAATACAATGGTGGTGTAATTCTTAAAGTAAACCAAAATAGTGCCTTTGATTCTATTGTAACACGACTTGTGCTTGAGTCCACACAACCAGTACCATTGTTAATTAGCAATATACTACACTTTTGCAATCTATTTATCAATAACTTAACTAACTTAAAAGGAATTGTTTACTTTGAATCAGTACTAGAGAATTTTTGGAAATTAATGAAGGAAATATTTATATAGTTATATTTTTTTTATTAGGCTCCGATGGGTTTTCTGTAAGTGTATTAAGAAAATAAGGAACTTAATTTTCAAGACATGTTTTAAATGATTAGTTTTCCGTAACTCCAGAAAACTATTTCCATGGAATGTTCTGGACTTCCATATGTATAAATAGGGTTTACACCCTGAGTTCCGGGAAAACTAGAGGTGAAAATGAGTTCCATCTCTTTTTTTCTCTGCCCGGCGGCTGCGTGCACGAGCGGACTGCACTGTTCTGTTCCAACTCCAAACCAGTTCCATTCTCTACCGCATCAGGCCGTTCTTCTATTTCTGATTCTCCACGGCATAAAGCATCAAGCTGTTCTTCTATTCTTGTTTATCCACGGCATAAAGAAAATCCAAGGACTTAAGGCACGGCATTGACTCTGGATTCGTTTCTTCACTGCGTGAAGAATACTTATTCTATTGAAGTTATCAATTAGTGATCAGAAGATATCTAGTGTGATTGCTTTTTTCTCAACAAGCTTTCACGGTGAGTTGTCTTGACCAAGTAATATTTGGGTGATTGTCATATTCTTCGTATCATATAAATAATTGTAAAGCAAAATCCAGTTCTTTAAATTAGGAAGTTTCTTTAAATCAATTTGAAGGCCTATTGGTGATAATGGCAGTGTACAAATCCCAATGGAACATGTTGACTTGACTGAGAATGATATAAATTATGAAATTAGAATTGAAGATTATGAGGTAGTCCCAAAATCTCAAAATATAGATGTCTCAAAAGCACTAACTCATGCAAATAACACAAGGATGAAGAATAAAGTTAGAAAAAGAGCACGAGAATTAGAAGATGATATGGTTGAGAAATTCTCGTACAAGCTCAACAAGATGATTGAGGTTTTCTCAAGGCCATCATATTTAGATAGAAGTAAGATATCTGAAGAACTAGAGAAGTTGAAGGATTTTGGACCATTTGATGATGACGATATAATGGAGGTCCTTACACATCTATGTGGTAATGAAGTTGATGCAAGGACTTCATCAGTTGCAAGCCTAACATGCGTTTGAAATGGCTTCACAAGTTTTTCGGAAAGATCCAAGATACATGTGTTGAAGAAGATCTACAGGATAACAACTACTCTTCTACAGATTTTATGGATCGTTGACAAAGTTTTATTATTCTTTGATATCATTGACTTTAAACTCTAGGATAGTAAAGTTTTAGTATTTCAACTCAAGATTATGTACTTTCCAATCTTTTGTCAATGTTATCTATGAATTTTCTTGAAAAATTACTTTGTTGGTTATGAAGTTCTATTTATAATATATATGATATGGTTTGCAGAATATTAAAGTTTGTGATGTTTGTGGTACATTACATTTCATGTGTCGTAATAAAATTACAGAAAACCAATCACATGGAACTCTAAAAAACTTTGATTTTTAAACCAATCATCTCAACTCAATTTCCAGGAACTGCACTTCAGTTCCTGGAAAAGGACTTCCAAAAAAAATTTACTTACACTGAACCAATTGGTGCCTTAGAAGAAGATTATTTCACTCCCTTTCATTAATGAGGATTCCAACTAGCCTGATATCTCAAAGTGTCTATAGCCATCATTATAAAGTTTATAGACAAAATGTATCTTGACACCCCACTTTGGGAATTAGTTAAGAGAGTATATTTAGTGTGAATTTTTTTCCAGTTAATTGAATTATTAAAAATTTTATCCTTTAAGATGTTAATACAACCATTACTACTTGATTCTAGTTTATTGTTACACGATTACCAAACACTTACACCCTTCATTATGTTTTTTACTATGTTGATAATTAGAGAGGAATATGGACATGGCTTTGCATCAAATGAAACTCAAGATAGGATATGACATAAATAGGAACAAATCTAATTTCTAGGTGTACGCACATTGTAAAGACTTTATAAGTACATCCTTAAAGCTCACTATTTCACTACTACATAAATAATAAATTTCATTGGGAAATTATAGTTAGTCCTCTATTGGTTTTGTAATTAGTTAATATAATATAATAGGTCCATTCATGTTTTGCTTATTAAATATTTAGAACAACTTCATTTATTTACAATGGACAATCCAATTCTAATATATGTGTCTACACCATAGGTGTTAAACTCTAATTTCTAGGTGTACACACATTGTAAAGACTTTATAAGTACATCCTTAAAGCTCACTATTTCACTACTACATAAATAATAAATTTCATTTGGGAAGATTATAGTTAGTCCTCTACTGGTTTTGTAATTAGTTAATATAATATAATAGGTCCATTCATGTTTTTCTTATTAAATATTTAGTACAACTTCATTTATTTACAATGGACAACCCAATTCTAATATATGTGTCTACACCATAGGTGTTAAACTATGTTAATAGAACATAATTATACAATTACTGTAACACGTTGCAGTAGATCATAAACGCACAATAGGATGTAACCTATTTTAATTATGACCGTTACTAATAAAGCCCTAATTCGACAGAAAAAACCCTAGTTTTCATTCTTTAGAAATATCATCTAGAACTATAACAAATGTATGCATTACCAACACTATATCTTGAAAAGATTAATTGAAAATATAAAACATTTATTTTATCTCTCCTTTTTAAACTAAAACTTCCATTGACACCTGATCTCTTAAGAAATTTATTACAAAAAATTGTGAAAACATCCTTCCCCTCCCTAACAAGAAACACTACTTCTCCTCCCTCCCTACAACTCTCCACTACCCTCTCTAAACTCTTTTGAAAAGACATCCCCTTAATACATGACAACCCTCCCACACTCCTAGAAAGTCTACAATTACCATGTTCCTTCTTCCTATTGTGAAGAATTATTCGTGGTGAGCACACACATAATCTTTCATATCCCTTTGTATGAGGCCTCACCTTCTAAGGATTCTATGTCAAGATCCCAATTGTTATACCACTTAATGTTTAGGATACACACACACTTCTTATTCAATGTTGGAACCAATTATGTTCCACTTTGTATATTTTGCAGCAATGTAATGGTTGACAAACACAAAATTTGCTTAATTCTTGATAATGTATCAAAAGTGAGCTTCATTTTTCAGTTGTGTACATGCTCTTCTTACTTCTTTACCTTTTTATTGCTGTGTTTCGTTGTGCTTGAGAGAGATGCAGCAGTTTTTGGAAAATCTAGACTTCATACTACTATCTTTGATAGATGAAGTGTTTGCATCAACCAAAACGTGGCGCATACCTTGAAAGGATCATGATGTTGTGTGTGCTTGGTTTCCTTGTTTACCCTTTATAGGATTTATTGAGATAAATAACCAGAAGTAGGAAACTACTCAATATGTGATGTTTTCCTAGTTCTGTCTTGGGTTTGTTTGTCTTTATCACTTAAATCCTTGAATCATGTGTATGGTTTTCATCACATGCATGATAGTTACAACTAAACATCTTTTATGTTGAATTGTCAATTCTAGCTTTTTGTAGGTGGACACCATGTCATGTATAAGGAACAAAATATGTATTTCTATCCAACCAATAGATGACCGGGAAAATATCAAGGATCAAAGTAGGGCATAAACAATAGATGTTGATATCCAATTCACTCAACATGTTCCACATACCTTGGTCACTAGAACTAGAAATTTGTGGCATGACAAATACACAACCATGTTTGTCACCTCCAATATCCTTAGCACCAACTGATAGTGAGAAAAAATGTTGGAACTTATTTTATGGTAGGCTACTCATATTTCTTGGAGGAGGAAAAATGTAATGATTTTGTTAAATGCTTTGTTTCAATAGGTGTCGTTATCTTTGTGATAAACTTTCTCACCATAGGAAACTCTAAGCCTCTCCATGGCTCACTAATGAACTAGATGTCATGGGTTTCTGCCAATAGGTGTCGACACATTTGTTGAAATTTTAACAAACATTATTAGTTTGGCAACAATTAATGTTGTTCCAGTGTTATTAGTTCTCTACTTCTTGTTTATTACGTTAAGACAGATTGTTAATGTTTCTTGTGCCATGTTATTGTATTTTCTAAAAATAATATGACAATACCTTGTGGATAACATGCATTTGAATATAGGTTAGTGGGTATTATATATACTGTTATAAAGAAAGTGTGTTCATAAAGTAAATTATAGAAATCTATTTTCTAATTTATCCAGGATATTTTGAACAATTATGTTTCCATTTTCTTACAAATGGAATTGTTAATTTTATAAGAGTTGAAACTATTGACTCATTAGCTCAAACTAAAAATTGACTGCAAGTTCTGTTTCATCCAAGTTTTTATGGATTTGCTTGGCATATCCGCTATACAATTTGATGTGTCACTCTCTATGGAATAAGTATGATACTTGAATAGATTTAAGATAAATAAAAAACGTTATGAATATGTATAATTATGATTACCTCAAATTATTATAAAATAAAAGTGATATAAACGAGAAGAAAAAGGGCATTGCATCACATCTCTTGTTATTCATGTATTTTTAGCTTAATGGACCATTAAGTAATTTTGTTGTGAGTCCAAGACCTCCAATATTCTAGATTCCCATCTTTTATAGAAACAAATATGTAATAGTACATATGTTTCCATCAACACCAGTAAAACTAGATAAAAGACAAAAAAAATTAAAATATGTAAATGAAAATGAAATCACCATGTTTTGTAGAATATGCCTATCAATAATGGATAAAATATAGACAATCTGTATGAGGGGATGTTGGTTGAAGATATCACTCATAGGTTGTGAGTAAATTAATGAAAAGAACAAAATTTCACTGAAAAAAAGTGTGAGAATGCAAAGGGTACACCATTTTTAAGTTATTGAGATGTTATTTTCATGTTTATATTTATTTAACCTCTTAAGTTGTCCAATATATTTCTATTTCAAATCATATATGCAATATAAAGAAAAAACTCTAGTTGATGGATTCCTTTTGTATTTTGATAATCCAAATATCCGTCTTCCTTAATTCCTGGCCTCTCTCACACAACATCAATGCTCATGTCGATATAGGCATGAGAAAAGCATTACTTTCCCATTGATGTTGGCCTCTGACTGCCAACACTAGTTGTGCAGTCAATTTTGACCTCTCTTAAGAAGATGCTTTCCTCTGATCAATCTCAAGGTCTCCCATGTGAGACTCCAATCAAGCCTAAGGTAATATCAATGATGTAATATAATTCTTACGTGATTTGTGTGATCTAGATGTCATCGTAGTTGCAAACCTTCACCAATCATGAATTGGTCTTAGTGTAGACATTTATAGATTGTAGGCTGCGAGATGGTTGTAAGCTAAAGGCTGGAATTGATGGCCAGATGTTTAGGTACTCCACTAGCGAAAAGAAGTACAATGGCTAAGACTTTTCCTTTGAGATGTAATTAATTAGATTTTTTGGTTCCGTCATAGTTATATTGCAACACCTCGATTTTCTTATCCCATGAGAAGAAGCAAATGTTTTTTTAACTGGGAGTGTCACAAGCATGATATACATTACTATAATGATAGAAAAGAACCATTGCAGACTTTGTAGAAAATAAATTCTCATCATATTCTCATAATGGAAGCTTGGTTACATCAAATCTTATCATAAAAAACATGACATATGATGTAAAACACTATATTTCTATCATTAGCTCTGGGATCGTGTAGATGGCGTCCCACTAAGTACACCTCCTAAAGTTGTAGTTGCATCCTCTTGTCACGCTATCACCTAAAATTTTGTACCTGTAGACATCTCATCCCCAGCCATGCACAAAATCAAACCTTGGTTAGAATAAGTGGCATTGAATTTCTAATAAGACAAACAAGAATACACTCCAAATTATCTCTGAATAATTTATGTTTTTAGGTCAATGTACACTCCAAAAGCTTTCGTTTGATACCTTATCCACCCAAATCAGATAGAAAAATACCAAGCTATGATTTTTCTAAAATTACCTTAGTTTTACTTAATATCATATGTTCGTCTAGGATCTAATGATTTTTCAACAACTCGTCCATTCCATTCCATCGCCTGGGTTGCTAATTGATAACTTGGCCTACCTTCCATCTAACCCAACTTAATTGGGTGCGTCGGGCACCTTCCTCCTTCCTACATGAGTGTTATCACTGATGTGAAATCCAACAAGCACTTGAGTCCTTAGTAGATCGTCCCACCACCAATAAGGTAGTCAAAATCTCCATACTCCTCCTTTGTTCTTGGGTGGTTAACTAATTGGCATTATCTTCCCGTCTCCTTTGCTCACTGTTCTAGGAAAGAGTTCCCCCATTTTTCCCCTGTTGCATGCCACTGCCTACTAGAAGTCTCTTTGAAGCCCCAAATCCTGGCATGGATGGTGCAACTTTGTCTGATCTTCACTCCTACACATCCTACGTTTATTTTGCATCTTGACTGACACAGATGCAAGTCTGGAGATAGGTGAGGTGTCAATCCCCCAACCAGAAGAAACTTCCATCAATTACCTGTTTGTCAACAATCTTCTCTTCGGCCAAACCCTAACCAACTCCATCCAACAAGACACCAACCTATGAGGATGTTATAGGCAATACTTTCTTGATCTGATGATGAGACCTGAGTCAATCTGGATTCTAACCATGTCCCTCCTTCAGAAGAATAGGGGGTCGTGAGACTAACCTCTTTTTTTGGATTCCATTCATTGAACCAACCCAGCTCAATGGAACTGGAAGGTTGACCATCAACCAATAGATTGACCTTTTAATTTCTTGGTTCATTGCTCAAAAGGCCTTAAAATGCTATATTACTTCCAATTTCTCTGGAAATCTCTATGGACTACTCCTCAGACTCTATTGGTCCCAAAATTTGACCAACTCCTCATAAAAAACTATATTCTTGTAGAAAAGCCCTCACGACCTAATTCACTACCTAGACTACTCTAGTGTAGTAGATGTGATTTCACTTGTCTCATGACCTAGATAAGCAAATTAAATCATAAATTGAACTCTAAACTTAACCAAAATTGTACAACATACATTATATATTATAAGGAACATAACACCACTCTTAGTTTCAATATTACATGCATGTGAGAGACTAATTCACATACTTCACCAAACTATATTTAACTGAAGTGAACATGATATTACAATCCAACTATATATATCATCAAATTGGATGACCAAATTAACATCTAGCTTCACCATACTTGAACCATGATCTTATTATGTCTTAGCTAGCATATAAACATTATTAAATTCAGATTCAATGATTCTTAAACATTATAACTAATCCAATTGAACAAAAAGACTCTCTCTGCATTCCTTATCTTTATAAATCCAAATACCATGAAAATCAGATGGAACCTGATTATAACCATAAATCTACCCCATGTTGATTTCATGAATAGCTTAATGATGTACTTTGTAGGTTCCAAAAACTAGGGTGTGACAATACTACCCACCTTTTAGGGAATTTCATCCTCGAAATTTGGTTAAACTATAAGAGGATGCCCACCTTAGGGTTTCACATACCTTACATACACTAACTCTTGAAAATAATCATAAAGTATCACAGGAACCTTGAATGTATGGACCTCTCATGGACAACTAACTATGTCTAACAACCTTACCAAACTGTCATGTATAACCAACATGAAAATCTTAAGAACAAATGACTATCTATCTTTACACTTAATTCTTAATTTTTACGTATCTTTTTCTAGAGACCATAATCATGAATTAATGCATTCAAATCTTATAATCTTATCATGTGTTTCATACTTATATCTTAATTATTTAAAGATTCTTATTAACTTGTTTCTACTTGAGATCTTAGGCACAATAAGGATATAACCATGAAAGTACAAAAATATTACTTACATGTCTTATCTTAATATTATTCCTAATGACATTCTTCATCTTATCATGGTGCACTAGGTCGGGTGAACTAATAGTGACAAATATCTCATTAACCATTCTTATCCTCAGGAATATCCACAGAAACATTAATTAACCATCTCATTTAGGCTCTATCTTATATCAAAATCAGGTAGAACTCAATATTATTGCGATCATATACCAATTATCCATACTATCACATATATTATATCAGCATATTCTTGAAGCATCCTCACGTATATCCTTGAAGACTTTTAGTCGCCTCAATAAATCATCATACATTAAGCTTAAACTCAGTTCATAACATCAATTCTACTATACTCAAGCATCTTCCTAAATGACCATCATAGTTAGACTTGTGACAGAAATCCCTCATTAGGATGGAGGTCCTAAGGAAATCAAGAGTTCTCTAATTCTCATCAAGAATAATAGAAAAAATTCCTTATCGACCTCCATTCATTATTCCACTTTAAAGCCAAGTCACTCATCTATTTCAGAAACTCTACCCTTGGTATGCATTCTAGGTTTAAATAGGTATAAAATTATGTTTAGGTGACCATCTACCTCAAACTTTTTTGTGTCAATCCCCTTTTTTTGTCACCTCCTAATGCATGTCGTCCAGTCATACATCTGATAGTGTTGTGTCTTATCATACTTATCTCATATGACAATACACCCATACCATATGCACTACAAAGAATGAGACAAGTACAATAAGTTTAGATTTATGCATATAACATCCCTCTACAAATCCCTATAAACTTGTGTCCCATACCAAAAACATGTGAGAAAAAGTGAAGGTATATATCCACAAATCTAAAGTTAACATAAAAGTCTAAAACATCTAGACACTAACCCTAATACATATCTTAGCTTCTATTATCTATATAAACCTCTAACCTAGATCTTATTATCTTTCACTAACTTGTTTTGTGACAAGGATTACTAGTTGTCCTTCTAAATATGTCTAATATCACTTTAATTCTAATGGAGAAATCTAAACTAAGAAAATGAGAATTTTCCTGATGGCCATCTACATAATTTCTCTGACACCATATTGTAACAACCCAATATATCCCATGAGTGGAAGGTAATTGTTTTTTTTAATTGGGAGTGTCACAAGCATGATATACATTACAATCTTGATAGAGAAGAACCATTACAGACTGTGTAGAAAATAAACTCTCATCATATTCTTAGAATAGAAACTTAGTTACAACAAACCTTATAAAAAAACCGTAACATAAGATGTAAAACATTATACATCTATCATTAGGTTTGCGTAGATGGAGCCCTACCAAGAGAACTCCAAAAGTTGTAGTTGCATCCTCTTATCATGGCATCACCGAAAGATTCATACTTGCGGACATCTCATCCCCATCCATGCATAAAAGGAAACCTAGGTTGTAGTAAGTGGGCTATGTCCATTGAATTTCATTATTATTATCATTCATCCTACCCATATGCAAAGTAACCTAGATAATATGTTACTTTCAGGCATTTAGTTATTAATGTGCATCTCATATTGAATAATGCTTATATTAATCAGATATTGTTCAAACGAATTTATGTTGTGAGGATATCATATATTTAAGCTACTTTTAGATGCTTAGTATTCATTAATTATTCAATTGAATTTATTCCTCAAGCCTTTAGATTCATAAGTCATATATCCGGTATCAGAATTTAAATAAGTGGTCTATTGAATACGAGTTTCAGACTAAGATTTATTTAGACAACAAGAATCTAAATTTCATATTTTATAGTTAGATTACTCATTCTGACTAGTCATAAATTAGATCTGCATACTTGATAAGAGCAGCAGATCCAATCCCAGATATCTAGTAATTTAGATACATTTTTAGACTTAGAGTTTAAAGTTTAGAGTTATATTCAGCTTATAATTAAATGACAAAGATATAGAGTCACAGATAATGGATTAAGATACAAAGGTAACAAATTGAGAACAGATTCAGAGATAAGAGATTAAGATTCAGAGATAAGAAATTGAGATTAGAGATAAATGACATTGAAACATTATTTATATGCATTATAGGATAAGTCCTCACGAGAGACTCTAGGGATGATTTAGAGGGCACATTGTGCTAGACACTATGCGTGTCACAGAGGGCACACAGTGCCAACAGAGGGTGTGTACCATAGAGGATACTTCGGTGTCAACAAAGGGCACATAGTGCCAACAGAAGGTGAATCACACCATAGAGGACACTTCAGTGTCAACAGAGGAGGGCTATTCATATAATGGTGGTCACAAGAAGATAAAAGGTGTAAATAAAAGTCACATTGATTCAATATAAGTTTACAACTTTCAGATATCAGTCAAGTTTTCAGTTGTAAAATATTTATGTTTATCTTATTAGACATTCAATGCCACTCACTCTAACCTAGGTTTCCCTTTGTGCATGGTGGGGGAAGAATTGTCCGCAAGTAAAGAAAATTAGGAGATAGTCATGAAAAGATGATACAACAACAACTTTAGGAGGTTTGATTGGTGGGGTGCCATCTACCCAATCCGAGACATTACGATAGACTACATCTTTTAACATCATGTAAGTAGTCTTTTATAAAGTTTGTTGTATATAAGTTTCTTTCCTAAGAATTTATGAGAATACATTTTTAACAGACTCTATGATGGTTCTTTTCTATTATTATTGTTAAGTATATCATACTTGTGACACTCTAAAAAAATTAAAAATTTTCTCATATGATGAGAAAATTGGGGAGTTACATATATGCTTCAAAGGGAGGATTATTTCAAAGATTCTATTAGGATTGGCAACAAGATTTTGGTAGTACATTTTTATTGGTAGTTTACATCATTGAGTCACTCTATCTTTTGATACCTTTTCTTTATTTGATATGAAGTTCAAATCTATATATCGAATAAATGAACATTTTCACATTATTACCCTCTTTTGTTGTATGCATATCTTGTTATATAACACATGCTATTTGTTTGTGTTTATCTAATGCATGTTTTATATAGTGTCTAAAGAATCCATGCACTATAGATTGTGGGTATTATATTATGAAGTATATGAAATACATTATGGTGATAAGACGTCCTTAACATCTAGCTCAGTTGGTTAAGCATGTTGCTTGTGAAGTAGAGGTGGTGGGATCAAATCACTCGGAATCCCATTGGGGAAATATAAGTAGGGATAAACAATCATGTGGTGTTAGATATTGTCCATTCTCCCTCATTATTACCTCAACATGGGTGAAATTCCCCAATTCATTTTTTATTATGGTGATAAGATAGATAAATATTCCTAAGATGTAAGTGAGATTTTGATATTCTTTTAATTTGTTGAAAATTCAAAATGTATATAATGAATAGTAATATATTGACCAATATAACATAGAGTTGGTAGTATTATCAGAAGTAAAGTGGATGTTTCTACAATCAACAAGATATTGATGAGGTCTGTGTCACTAGGACATGCTATTTCTTCAATATAGACATGTTCCCTTAAATATTCATATATTTTTTATGAATTTACTATGTATGTTTACGTTGATGAAAGTACAAGTCTTTAGATAGTAATTTGTGACAATCTGTCAAGCAAAATGAGATTACTCAAAACCTAAACGTGTTCGACTGATAATATCATCACTAAAATACGGTAAATTAAAACTGATTAAATTTTCACAAATTTTCTTAAAAAATTTTGCATGAAATCCCAACATCTCATATTTTTTCATAAATCATATCAAAAATATCTTATAAAGGATCTGTTTCCCCAGCCACAACATATACACAAGAGATAGAATCTATAGGTACAACACCAGAATACTAAGAAAGCTAGAGTCCATAAAACACTATATTCAAAATATTCCTACTCGGACCTAAGAGTACAGAGATGACTCTAGGACATACTAGATATCTAAACAACTATCGATCTATTATACATCACATCAGCTCCTCCTCACTGCAATGGGTCTTCTACTGGTACTAGTGATCACCTATAAAGATTATGGTGTCACATGGGTGAGACCATTTCCTAGCAAGGATATAAGTCACAACAACACTTATTGATTACAATAGGTTATGTAATTAAAAATGTTATGTAATTAGACAGGTTAAGTAGATTAAGAGGATTAAGCATATAGTTATATTAAGTAATAGAATGGAATTATCAGTCATAAGGGTTTCTTTAAAAGAAATTCAAATCACAGTCTTCAAATCTAGAAAAATTCAAAAATACCAAATGTAGATATTAACTTGAACATAACCATCATCATGAGTCAAACTAGCATCATAAATATTGATGACAACTTGAGCATTTTTTAATTGTAGGAGAATGTCTAATATAGCATGTCTACAGTCATAAACAAGACTAACATCACAAGCATCTCTAACAATGTAGCTTATCAAACTACATAAACATATCCAATAGGATGAACAAAGCTAACTATGTGAGCATGTCTAATAGCATATCATGTCAAATAGTATAGCATGACTAACAACATAAGCATCTCCAACAGTATAAGCATCTCTAACAAAGAACATATCCTAACAGTATATTATATCAAACAAGATAAGCATGCCTACATCATAAGTAGAGCTAATAATATAAGCATAATTGTCAACATGAGAATGATTAGCGGTATGAGCATATCTAACTACATAGGAATGACTAACATCATACACAATTCTAATAATATAAGCATAAATAGCAATATAGGCATATCTACCCTTTTATATTGCATTGTGCATCATTTATATATAAGTGAAGCAAACCAGGGTTATCATCCAATGTGAAGAACTGTGTATAATCCTAATTAGATATACTACATGGGTGATTACATATTTTATTATACCATGAGGATTTGAGTTGTGCCACCCAAATCAAACTGACCATTGCTAAGTCAAAATTAGTTCCATACAAGATCAAGGAAGAGTCAGAGTCCAAGATCTTCTCCAATACCACTCAGTTAGTACGAGTGAACACCACATTGACATATCAGTCAATTGCCACCAACAAAATATAGTCAAGGTGACACCTAGCCCGCCTTAGTACAGGTCACACCAGTAGACACCAGGGTATAAGAGAAAACCCTACAACCGAGGAACAACCACAGTTGTCCTATATATATATATATATATATATATATATATATATATATATATATATATATATCACTGAGACATGGCCATAACCACTCTCACACTAAGGAATGACTATAGTCACCCTCAAACAACTAGAATCGGGATGAAAACCACACACACTCACTTGCACCGTGCATGCTCAACAATATGTGCTCTACGTTCCCCTTAGAAATACTCATTTCACCACCCAACAAGTTCTGACACTGCAATGGATCTATGTCACAAGACAATTACATTATCATGGTTTGACTTTGATTAGTTATTATCAATTGTGTGAATTAAGGCTGAATTAAACAAGTGGACAAAGAAACTCTAATTCATTTACGATAAACATTAATACATAACAACTCTAAAAGATATATATGATACATAATTTTCTTTATAGCATCACAATATACTATTTCATTGCCATTCATGAGACTCTACTTGTCATCACACAATCATAAGATATAGATTCTTATCACATTATCCCAGGGTACCAACCCTTATCACGTCATGAAGAGGATCACACCTCCACTAGGGCTCGACGATGCCCAAGAGGTCATTAAGGCCATTCACATAATCACTTGCAAGTAACATAATTATCTTTCCATTCCTTACAAAAGTCTCAACAAACCATCACTATTTTTGGTGATACGTATGTTCAACATAACATTGCAATAAAGAGCTAAAAGATCTTCACATGATAACATAGTAAGGTTATCTTAGCATTAAAGACATTCTTTTATTATAAGAATATGCAAGGAAACCTGGTGTGATTACTCACCATCTTTTAGTTGCACTAGGGTTTGGTTGAACAACATAACTTGAACTAATATTACAATTTAGCACTTTACAACAACCTTAGATTTGTATTCATTGAACTAACATATTATGGTTATCACAATGATATGAAAGAGTTTCTGCTTCATGTGATACATGAAGCTATGTACAATTAGCCATCATTCCTTTACTCTATTAGATTGGTTTCACCAAGATAAGTTACTTTAATGTTTATATAAAGTACATCATTGTAAGGGTATTACATTATGAACATTCTTCAAGATTGAATTTATCATAATGGGCCTACTCATCCATCCTAATAGTCTTAACATTAGAGAGAAATAGTAAATCACATTTTCCAATCACCACACAAGAGTAATTTAGGTCTGAACTATCAAAACTACACACTATATTAGATTAATTAATTCCTACACTTGCCATGTCAAAGCCATAGGATTATGGTCACCAGTAGGACCATCGACGCACATATTTGGCATGAGATAAGCTTCATCACCTCACCTAGTATAACCATAGGTTTATGGATGCACTCAAGGAAAAACATCACCTTTGGATTACACACATTAAGCACAATCATGGATATATATATGTATGTATGTATGTATGTATGTATGTATGTATGTATGTATGTATGTATGTATGTATGTATATGTATATATATACATATATATAGGGTGTGTATTCACTGTCTGCATGGGCAACAAACTTGTGTTACCCATGGATTCATTTTGTAATAGGAAGGCACCTGATTGTAATGATATAATCAAATTTGTAATACAATGACTTGTTTTGTAAATACAACATGAATAATTTATTCTTCCTTTGAATATAGTAAAAACATTATATATAACAATTGTTTATGTAGTAATACAAAATGAATCTTTGTATTACAATTTTGGTCATTTTATTACAACATTGGTTGTGTCATTACAAATATATGTCTTCCCATTACAAAATAGATGCACGGGTAACTAACATTAATTACCCACACGGGTAGCAAATGAATGGCCATTATATATATATATATATATATATATATATATATATAGAGAGAGAGAGAGAGAGAGAGAGAGAGTCAGGCTAGAATACACTCGAGTGTACATATCGCACGAATACACTCAAGTGTGTTTTCATATCAAGACTTTTTTTTTTGCAAAATCTAAACCATTGATCTTCACCGTCATACTATAACGAGGCTACATACAAATTTTGAGCCCATTTGGATGAGTGTAAGTCACTCATCCAAGGGAAAAAAAATCGACGCGCGAAACTAATTTGAAATGCATAATTTTTGCAGTCTTGATAACATGACCTATAAATGTCCAAATGTGCTCAAACTTTGCATATGAGATATTTACAACATGTTTAATAAGATCAACAGATTAGATTTTTGAAAAAAATATTACATCAAGAAAAACTACTTCAGTGTATTATACTCTGAATACACTCGAGTGTATTCTAGTCTGACTCACTCTCTCTCTCTGTATATATATATATATATATATATATGGGTATATCTTCGCTACCCGTGCGGGTAACTAAGATTCACTACCCGTGCATCAGTTTTGTAATGGGAAGGTATGCCTTTGTAATGAGACAATCCAAATTTGTAATAGGACAACCGAAATTTTAATACAAAGACTCGTTTTGTATTATAGCGCTGTTACAGTAATAAATATATATTTATTACTGTAACAGCGTTGTAATAAAAAACGAGTTTTTGTATTACAATTTTGGTTGTCTCGTTACAAATTTGGTTGTCTCATTACATATATGTGTCATCCCATTACAAATTCGATGCACGGGTAGTGAAATCTTAGTTACCCGCACGGGTAGCGAAGATATACCCTATATATATATATATATATATATATATATATATATATATATATATATATATATATATATATATATATATATATATATATATATATATATATAAAAGAAAAGGCATAGCCATTGGTTTGTATCATCAAAAACAAAATCATTAAATCAGCACTAGCATCACCATCGTTTGAAAAAGCTAGGCTCACCATAAGTTGTAAGCTTCTAGACTCACTATCAGTCGTGAGCTCTAGGCTCACCATAGGTTTAGAAGCAAGGAAGACCATCAATTTAGCCATTCAAAGAGCATCAAAACCATAGGATGTGAGACGAAATAAAGGTAACCTCTTTAAGCACAAAAGAATATCTAAAATTGTAACTAGGCAACCACCATGTGTTGGCACAAGGAGCCCAACCATCGAGTTATAGAAATAAGTGAAAATAAGCTCTAAGCAGTATAGGGAAACCATCATTTGAAAAAGTAACAAGACAATAAACTTGAACCACTTGGGAGAGAATAATGATGATCATTACTCCAGAATAAGAAGTCAAAAATAGAAGCTAAGTACAAACCATACTTTGGCAGAAAATTTCAAACCAAACATCACCAAAACCAACTATCAGATTAAAACACAAGGGGGAAAAAATCTACTCAAAACCGTAGGAAAAACCATCGATCATGGGGCTTAAGATAACCGTTGTTCATTCAGTGTTGAGGACGAAATAACATCATTTATCAAACTCACTAAATTCTTCAAAACAGTACCTAAAGTACCAAAGTCATTTGTTTCCAAAGGCCAACCCATCAGGTTACTCAACAAAAGAGAAATCAATTCTAGGCACCAAGGAAAACCAAGGGTTCAATCATTCAAACACCATTAATTACTATGCTTATGGAAACTATCGACCAACCAGAGATAAGAATATTATTTTCATTGGTTCTTAGGCATCTAACAAGGCCATTAAAGTAGTAGATAAAAGACCACCATCATTCTACACAAAGACTAGTAATCGGATCATGAGGCAAGCTATAAATCAACCCGAAACATAAAGGACAACCATCAATTTCCATCACAACAACTCCATCAATTTGTGGACAAGAAAGGTATAAAGCTAATCTCCCAAAATAGAGAGCATGCAAAATATTAAGGAAAGAAACCATAATATTATCTACTCAAAAATCAACATATATATGCACAATTTAGCTAAGGATTCAAATTTTCTACTCGTTAGTAGGTTTTAGAATAAGATTTATTATGGAAAGTTGAATGATAAGAAATAAACGTAGCGCAAGTTATATAACTCACCTATAGGATGAATTTTCATCTCCAAATAGAAATAAACTCGAGGAAGAAGGAAGAAAATCCTAGCTTTTGAGATTCTCCATTTGTCTGATCTAGTTCCATCTCTAAGAATGAGAAACCCTAGAAAAACGAAGCAAGAAGAAGAATGTCTTTCATGTTTCTAACACAAAATCAACTGTAGGGATCATGGATCCAGCCAAGATGAAGATAAAGGAGAGTAGGATCACCAAGAAAATGAAGCTAAGAGATAAGATATTTCTTTCTTGGGTCAAGAACAACGAAGGAAACTTAAAAATCTTAAAAGAAGACTAAATCCAAATCCCATGATCATATGCTAGTAGATCACCCCAAGCTCATCCTATCTTGAAATTCTTATCCTTCCTCAAGAGAGAGGGTCGATATCCAAAAGCAACAAGGGACAAAGGGGGTGAATGAAGTGTGTAAAAGAATTTATTGCATGCAAAGACAGGGGTATAAAATGCTAAAAGGGAGAGAGAAGGTAGAGGCAAGGTGTCTTGCCAAAAATGTCAATTGTTCAAGGTCAAAAGCGTCCATTCCATGCAACCCAGAATCTCCAAAAGTAGAGATGGGGGGGTCAGGAGGTCCATGAATATTATCCATGAATTCATCTATTGGCCCCACTCACAATTAAAGCCATCGTTCATGCACTCAAGGTAGCCCATCTATGAGAGGAAAATGTTAAGTACATGTCATGCATAAAAGCAAGGTGCAACTAGGTGCCTAATGGTCCAAATAACTCCAACATGATATAACAACATGTCCTGCACAACAACAACATGAAAAATTACAAGGAAAATGTACATATGGGTAAATTGCTTAAAAGTCCAAAAGATGCACAAAATTGTATAACTTGCTCAAACAGGGTCCAAACTAGACCAAACTCGAGGGGTTACCGAAGCACCTCAAAACCAGATTCTCTCTCTAAGGTAAAGAACATTAGGGACTCATCTAAACATCTCTTACTCACATACCACTAATACACCCTAGATACTAGGACTCATAACCTTAATATCCACTACCTGTATCAAGAAGACCTATCCTTGTTTTATCAGCTTCTCTACCATCGCAGTCAGCACACCACATATTGGAAGGATCTACCTAACTTCGTGTAAGGCTTAAAAGGTGTCTGTATAACAATGTCATAATCCTAGAACTATAGTCCAAAATAGCTTCATGTTACACCATGATATCCATTCCTTGAATTACGTCTAATCCTTGCATACCAAGTGGCATAAGATCCACTTATATGCAACCTCCTAAGAAGGAAGAGCAAAAGGGGAAGGGTATACCTCTCACAATGTAGTGATATCATCCCAAGGGTTTTTAACAAAGGGGTTATCGGTTATACTGTTAGCAAATAAGTTACAACTTGTTATGTTTTATTCACATTTTCACTTGGATTCCTTTCCAATTGTATAGGAATTAGCATGATTAACATCCCTCATTACTCTTTCATGTTAGTCATTTATCATACTTATGTATATCTTCTCAATTATCATGATTCTTATTCTCCTTTTGGGTGTTACTTCATCACATTTCTCATTCTTATCCATCCAACATGGTTCACTTACTTTTAATTTCTTTTATATATCATGAAAATTTTACATCAACATCTTTTTACATATAGGGGTGGGTCTGAGATTCACTCAGGTTCCTCTTCATTCATCCATCATTATCTGCTTGTATGATCTCACACCAAATTATCATTGGAGTTGTCCTATTCTTATATAAATTTTACACCTTAGGTTATTACACTAACACATATCCATCTTTCTTTTAAACTCCCTCTTAGATTATTTCATTCAATTTTAAGTTTCTAATTATCATATCCCTTTCTTTAATCATCAAACTTCCAAGTTTTTAACGATTTATGATGTGATTTCCACCTTCCTTTATGGTATAATTAAAATATGTTCACCATGATTTTCTTAATTATTATGCTCTTTACATTGAATTCAACTGACTACTTGATCAGGATAATAAGAAAGACAACAATAAATGAGTTCCACACTTTCCTTTCCTTCAGTAAATGAATAATGGACAGGGCATCCAAGTACTAAGTTTAGGAAGTATGCATTATCATTATTTAGTTATCGTTCTAGCCCTAAGTTCTAGTGTCCCTGTAGACTCATTGAACCTATAGCTCTGATACCACCAAATGTGACAACCTATCACACAAATTGAGATTACTCAAAACCTAAACAAGATCAACCACTAATAAAACTCATCACTAAAAAGAGAGTTAATTAAAACTGATTAAATTTTCACAATTTTTCTTAACACCATTTTCATAAAACGCCAACATCTCAGATCATTTCATAAATCATATCAATAATACTTATAAAGGCTCTGTGTCCTCATCCACACAATATACACAAGAGATAGCATCCACATGTACATCATCACATTACTAGGAAAGCTCAAGTTGAAAAAACACTATATTCAAAACATTTCTGCTTGAACCCGAGAATATATGGATGACTCTAGGACATACTAGACAGCTAAACAACAATCCATCTATGATCCAACACACCATCTCCTCCAGTGACCACGAGTCTACTACTACTACTGAGGATCACCTCAAAAGATTGTGGTGAGCCACATGTGAGACCATGTTCGATCGATAGATATAACTCATAACAACTCTTATTGATAACAACATGTTATGTAATTAAACATGTTTAGTAGAATAAAAAGATTAAGCATATAGATAGGTTAAGCAAAAGAATGGAATTATCAATCATAAGGGCTTCATTAAAAGCAATTCAAATCATAGTCTTAGAAGCTAGCACTATTCTCAAATACCCTATGCAGATATTAGCATGAGCATAACCACCATCATGATCCTAACTAGAATCATAAATATTGATAACAACTTGATCATTTTTTAATAGTAGGATCATGTCTTATATAGAATGTCTTCTGTCATAAACAATACTAACATCATAAGAATATCTAATAGTGTAGAATATATACAACATAAACATATCCAATAGAATGAATAAAGCTAACAAGGTGAGCATGTCTAATAGAAAATTATATATAACAGTATTGCATGGCTAACAACATAAGCATATCCAATAGTATATGCATCTGTAACAACAGAACATATCTTAATAGTATGATATGTCCAACAGGATAAGCATGCCTACTTCATAAGTACAGCTAACAATGTTAGCATAACTATCAACATGAGCATGATTAGTAGTATGAGCATATCTAACTACATCGGCATGACTACCATCATAAGATATTCTTATAATATAAGCATAGATAGAAATATAGGTATGTCTACACTTTTATATTGCATTGTACAACATTTATAAATAAGTGAATAAAACCAAGGTTATCATCCAATGTGAAGTGTTGCGTATAATCTTAATCAAATATGCAACACAGATAATTACATGTTTTATTATGCCCTGAGGATTTCAGTCATACCACCCAAATCTAATTGACCACTGCTATGTCGAAATTTGAGCCATACAAGATCAAGGAAGAGTCAGACTCCAAGATCTTCTCCAACACCACTAGGTTAGTCGATTGAACACCACATTGACATATCAATCAACTAGCACCAACGACATATAGTCAAGCTCAAGCCTTGGTATAGGTCACAATGCTAGACATTAGGTTATAAGAGACATCCCTTCCACTAAAGCACAACCATCATTGTAATATATATATATATATATATATATATATATATATATATATATAAGAAAAGGCATAGCCATTGATGATATATATATATATATAAAAGAAAAGGCATAGCCATTGGTTTGTATTATCAAAACCAAAATCATTAAATGAGCACTAGAATCACCATCGTTTGAAAAAGCTAGGCTCACCATAGGTTGTGAGTTTCTAGGCTCACTATCAGTCGTGAGCTCTAGGCTCACCATAGGTTTAGAAGCGAGGAAGACCATCAATTTAGCCATTCAAAGAGCATCAAAACCATAGGATGTGAGATGAAATAAAGGTAACATCTTTAAGCACAAAAGAATATCTAAAATAGTAACTAGGCAACCACCATGTGTTGGCACAAGGAGCCCAACCATCGAGTTATAGAAAGAAGTGAAAATAAGCTCTAAGCAGTAGAGGGAAACCATCGTTTGAAAAAGAAATAAGACCATAAACTTGAACCACTTGGGAGAGAATAATGATGATCATTTCTCCAGAATAAGATGTAAAAAATAGAAGCTAAGTGCAAGCCATACTTTGGCACAAAATTTCAAACCAAACATCACCAAAACCAACTATCATATTAAAACACAAGGGGGAAAAATCTACTCAAAACCGTAGGAAAAACCATCGATCATGGGGCTTAAGATAACCATTGTTCATTCAGTGTTGAGGACAAAATAACCATCATTTATCAAACTCACTAAAGTCATCAAAACAGTACCTAAAGTACCAAAATCATTTCTTTCCAAAGGCCAACCCATCAGGTTACTCAACAAGAGAGAAATCAATTCTAGGCACCAAGGAAAACCAAGGGTTCAATCATTCAAACACCATTAATTATTATCCTTATGGAAACTATCGACCAACCAGAGATAAGAATATTATGTTTGTTGGTTCTTAGGCATCTAACAACGCCATTAAAGTAGTAGACAAAACACCACCATCATTCTACACAAATACTAGCAATCGAATCATGATGCAAGCTATAAATCAACCCAAAACATAAAGGCCAACCATCGATTTTCATCACAACAACTCCATCAATATGTGGACAAGAAAGGTAAAAAGCTAATCTCCCAGAATAGAGAGTGTTCACAATATTAAGGAAAGCACCCAAAATATTATCTACTCAAAAATCATCATATATATGCACAATTAAGCTAAGGATTCAAATTTGCTACTTGTTAGTAGGTTTTAGAACAAGATTTAGCATGGAAAATTGAATGACAAGAAATAAACGTAGAGCAAGTTATATAACTCTCCTATAGGATGAATTTGCATCTCCAAATAGAAATAAACTCGAGGAAGAATGAATAAAACCCAAGCTTTGAGCTTCTCCATTTGTCCGATCTAGTTTCATCTATAAGAATGAGAAACCCTAGAACAACGGAGCAAGAAGAAGATTGTCTTTCATGTTTCTAACACAAAATCAACTGTAGGGATCAGGGATCCAGCCAAGATGAAGATAAAGGAGAGTAGGATCACCAAGAAAATGAAGCTAAGAGATAAGATATTTCTTTCTTAGGTCAAGAACAACTAAGGAAACTTCAAAATCTTAAAAGAAGACTAAATCCAAATCCCATGATCATATCCTAGTAGATTGCCCCAAGCTCCTCCTATCTTGAAATTCTTTTCCTTCCTCAAGAGAGAGGGTCGAGATCCAAAAGCAAAAAGGGACGAAGGGGGTGAATGAAGTGTGTAAAAGAATCTATTGCATGCAAAGAGAGGGGTATAAAATGCTAAAAGGGAGAGAGAAGGAATATGCAATGTGTCTTGCCAAAAATGTCAATTGTTCAAGGTCAAAAGCATCCATTCCATGCAACCCAAAATCTCCAAAAGTAGAGATGGGGGGTCAGAAGGTCCATGAATATTATCTATGAATTCATCTATTGGCCCCACTCACAATAAAAGCCATTGTTCATGCACTCAAGGTAGCCCATCTATGCGAGGAAAATCTAAAGTATATGTCATGCATAAAACCAAGGTGCAACTAGGTGCCTAATGGTCCAAATAACTCCAACATGATATAACAACATGTCCTGCTCAACAGGAATGTGAAAAATTACAATGAAAATGTACACATGGGTAAATTGCTTAAAAGTCCAAAACATGCACAAAATTGTATAACTTGCTCAAACATGGTCCAAACTAGACCAAACTCGAGGGGTTACCGAAGCACCTCAAAACCAGATTCTCTCTCTAAGGTAAAGAACATCATGGACTCATCTAAACGTCTCTAACTCATGTACCACTGATACACCCTAGATACTAAGACTCATAACCTTAGTATCCACTACATGTATCAAGAAAACCTATCCTTGTCTTACCAGCTTCTCTACCATCGCAGTCAACACGCAACATATTGGAAGGATCTACCTAACTTCCTGTAAGGCTCAAAAGGTGTCTTTATAACAATGTCATAATCCTAGAACTATAGTCTAAAATAGCCGCATGTTACACTAAGATATCCATTCCTTGAATTACGTTTAAGCCTTGCATACCAAGTGGAATAAGAGCCACTTATGTGCAACCTCCTGAGAAGGAAGAGAAAAAGGAGAAGGGCATACCTATCACAATGCAGTGATATCATCCCAAGGGTTTTTAACAAAGGGGTTATCAGTTATACCGTTAGCAAATAAGTTACAACTTGTTATGTTTTATTCACTTTTTCACTTGGATTCCTTTCTAGCTGCATAGGAATGAGCATGATTAACATCCCTCATTACTCTTTCATGTTAGTCATTTATCATACTTATGTGTATCTTCTCATTTATCATGATTCTTATTCTCCTTTTAGGAGTTAGTTCATCACATTTCTCATACTTATCCATCCAACATGGTTCACTTACTTTTAATTTCTTTAGTATATCATGAAAATTTTACATGAACATCTTCTTACATATAGGGGTGGGTCTGAGATTCACTCAGGTTCCTCTTTGTTCATCCATCATTATCTACTTTTATTATCTCACACCAAATTATCATTGGAGTTCTCTTATTCTTATATAAATTTTACACCTTAGGTTATTACACTAACACATATCCATCTTTCTTTTACACTCCCTCTTAGCTTATTTCATTCAATTTTAAGTTTCTAAGTGTCATATCCCTTTCTTTAGTCATCAAACTTCGAAGTTTTTAACGATTTATGATATGATTTCCACCTTCCTTTATGGTATAATTAAAATATGTTCACTATGATTTTCTTAATTATTATGCTCTTTAGATTGAATCCAACTGACTACTTGATCAGGATAATATGAGAGACAACAATAACTGAGTTCCACACTTTCCTTTCCATCAGTAAATGAATACATGGCCAGGGCATCCAAGTACTAAATTCAGGAAGTATGCATTATGTTCATGTCATTTTCATTACTTAGTTATCATTCTAGTCCTAAGCCCTAGTGTCCCTATAGACTCATTGAACCTATAACTCTGATACCATCAAATGTGACAACCTATCACACAAATTGAGATTACTCAAAACCTAAACAAGATCAACCACTAATAAAACACATCACTAAAAATAGAGTTAATCAAAACTGATTAAATTTTCACAATTTTTCTTAACAACATTTGCATAAAATGCCAACATCTCAGATAATTTCATAAATCATATCAATAATATCTTATAAAGGCTCTGTGTCCTCATCCACACAATGTACATAAGATATAGCATCCATATGTACATCATCAGATTACTAGGAATCCTCAAGTTGAAAAAACACTATATTCAAAACATTCTTGCTTGAACCTGAGAATATATGGATGACTCTAGGACATACTAGAAAGCTAAACAACTATCCATCTATGATCCAACACACCATCTCCTCCAGTGACCACGGGACTACTACTACTATTGAGGATCACCTAAAAAGATTGTGGTGATCCACGGGTGAGACCATGTTCGATCGATAGATATAACTCATTACAACTCTTATTGATAACAACATGTTATGCAATTAAACATGTTTAGTAGAATAAAAAGATTAAGCATATAGAAAAGTTAAGCAACAAAATGGAATTATCCATCATAAGGGATTCATTAAAAGAAATTGAAATCATTGTCTTAGAAGCTAACACTATTTTCAAATACCCTATGCAGATATTAGCATGATCATAACCATCATCATGAGCCTAACTAGAATCATAAATATTGATAACAACATGATCATTTTTTAATAGTAGGATCATGTCTTATATAGAATGCATGTAGTCATAAACAATACTAACATCATAAGAATCTCTAATAGCGTAGGATATATACAACATAAACATATCCAATAGAACAAACAAAGCTAACAAGGTGAGCATGTCTAATAGCAAATTATGTCTAACAATATTGCATGGATAACAACATAAGCATCTCCAACAGTATATGCATCTCTAACAACAGAACATATCTTAATAGTATGATATGTCCAACAGGATAAGCATGCCTACTTCATAAGTACATCTAACAATGTTACCGTAACTATCAACATGAGCATGACTAGTAGTATGAGCATATCTAACTACATAGGCATGACTACCATCATAAGATATTCTTATAATATAAGCATAGATAGAAATATAGGCATGTCTACACTTTTATATTGCATTGTACAACATTTATAAATAAGTGAATAAAACCAAGGTTATCATCCAATGTGAAGTGTTGTGTATAATCCTAATCAGATATGCAACACAAATAATTACATGTTTTATAATGCCCTGAGGATTTCAGTCATACCACCGAAATCCAATTGACCACTGCTATGTTAAAATTTGTGCCATACAAGATCAAGGAAGAGTCAGACTCCAAGATCTCTTCCAACACCACTCGGTCAGTACGATTGAACACCACATTAACATATCAGTCAACTGGCACCAACGGCATATAGTCAAGCTCAAGCCTTGGTACAAGTCACAATGCTAGACCCCAGGGTATAAGAGACATCCCTCCCACTAAGGCACAACCATCATTGTAATTATATATATATATATATATATATATATATATATATATATATATATATATATATATATATTACCGAGACATGGCCACAACCACTCTCACATTGAGAATTGACTGTAGTCACCCTCAAACACCTAGAATCGGGATGACAAGGACACAGAGTCACTTGCACCCCACATACCTAACAATATGCACTCCGAGTTCCCCTTAGGAATACTCATTTCACCACCCAACAAGTTTTGACACTGGAATGGATCTATGGTATAGGGAAACTACATGATTAGGGTTTCACTTTGATTAAGTATTGCCAATTGGGTGAATTAAGGAAGAATCAAACAAGTGGACAAACAAACCCTAATTCATTTATAACAAGCATTAATATATAACAACTCTAAAAGATATAAAACATATGTGACATTATATTCATTGTAACATCACAAGATACTATTTCATTGCCATTCATGAGAATCTACTTGTCATCACACCAACACATGATATAAATACTTATCACATTATCCCATGGTACCAACCCTTATCACATCATGAAGAGGATGACACCTCCACTAGGGATCAACCATGCCCAAGAGGTCATTAAGACCATTCACATAATCACTTGCAACAAACATGGTTATCTTTCCATGCCTTATGAAAGGCTCAACAAACCATCACTATTTTGGTGATACATGTATTCAACATAACATTACAATAAAGATCTAAAAGATGTTCAAAGGATAATATAGTGAGGTTATCTTAGTATTAAAGACATTCCTTTATTATAACAATATGCAGGGAGTCCATGTATGATTAATCACCATCATTTAGTTGTACTAGGGTTAGGTTTAACAACACAAGTTGAACTAACATTACAATGTATCACTTCACAAGAACTTTAGATTTGTATTCATTGAGCTAACATATCGGGGTTATCACAACAATATCAAATCATTTCTTCATCATGTCATACAGGAAGCTATGTACTATTATCCATCATTCCTTCACTATATCAGATTGGGTTCAACAAGATAAGTTACTTTGATGTTTATACAAAGTACATAATTATAAGTGTATTACATTATGAGAATTCTTTAAGATTGAAGTTATCATCATGGGCCTAGTCATCCATCCTACTATTCTTGACATCAGAGAGAAATAATAAATCCAAAATGAGCAATCACCATACAAGAGTAATTTAGGTTTGAACTAACAAAACAACATACTAGAGTAAAAACATTAATTGCTACACATGCATGTCAAAGCCATTGGATTATGGTCACCAGTAGGACCATTGACCCACATATTTGGCACAAGATAAGCTTCATTAACCTCACCTAGTATAATCATAACTTTATAAATGCACTCAAGGTACAACATCACCATTGGATTGCACACATTAAGCATAATCATGGATATATATAAGATAAGGCATAGCCATCATTTTGTATCATCAAAACCAAAATCATCAGATCAGCACTAGTGTCCCCATAATTTTGAAAAGCTAGACTCATCATAGGTTGTGAGCTTCTAGGCTCACTATCAGTTGTGAGCTCTAGGCTCGCTATAGGTTTAGAAGTGAGGAAGACCATCGATTTAGCAATTGAGAGAGCATCAAAATTATCAGATGTGAGGGGAAACAAAAGTAACGTTTTAAGAACAAAAGAAGATCCAAATGATAACTAAGAAACCACCATTTGTTGGCACAAGGAGCCCAACTATCGAGTTATGGAATAAGAGAAAATCAGCTCTAAGCATTAGAGGGAAACCATCGTTTGATAAAGAAATAAGACCATCAACTTGAACCACTTGGGAGAGCATCATGACCATCATTTCTCGATCTTAAAAAAGTCCAAAATAGAAGCTAAGTCCAAACCATTGTTGGGAAAAAAATAGTCAAACAAAACAACACCAAAACCAACTATCAAATTAAAATACAAGGAGGGAAAAATCTGCTCAAAACCCTAGGAAAAACCATCGTTCATGGAGCTTAAGATAACCATCATTCATTAAGTGGTGAGGTCAAAATGACAATCATTTCTTGAGATCACTAAAGCCATCAAAACACTATCTAAAGTACCAAACTCGTTTCTTTCCAAAGGCCAACCCATGAAGTTACTCAACAAGAGAGAAATCAATTCAAGGCACCAAGGAAAACCATGGGTTCAACCATTCAAACACCATTAAATACTATGATTATGGAAACTATCAACCAACCAGAGATAACAATTCTTAGTCATCTAACAAGCCCATTAAAATAGTATCCAAAACACCACCATAGTTCTATACAAAGACTAGCCATCAGATCATGAGGCAAGATAGAAATAGGTTCAAAATAGAAAGGTTAGCCATCAATTTCTATCACAACAACTCCATCAATTTCAGGACAAGCAAGCTATAAAGCTAATCTTCCAATAAAGAGAACGTGAACAAAATTGATGAGAGCAATAAAAAGATTATCTACTAAAAAATAATCATCTTTATACACAAATTAGCTAAGGATTCGAGTTTGCTACTCATTACTAGGTTTTAGAATAAGATTTAGCATGTCAAGTTGAATGGTAATCAATAAACGTGGATCAAGTTATATAAATCATCTACATGACAAACTTGTAGCTCCAAATAGCAATAAACTCGAGGAAGAAGGAAGAAAATCCAAGCTTTGAGATTCTCCATTCATCCAAACTAGTTCCATCTCTAAGAGAGAGAAACTCTAGAACAAAGAAGCAAGAAGAAGAGTGTCTTTCATGTTTCTAGCACAAACTCAACCATGGGGACCAGAGATCTGGACAAGAAGAAGAGAAAGGAGGGTAAGATCAGCAAGGAAATGAAGATAAGAGAGAAGATATTACTTTCTTGAGACAAGAGCAACTAAGCAAGCTTCAAAATCATGTAAGAAGACTAAATCAGAATCTCATGATCATATGCAAGTAGATCACCCCAATATCTTCCTATGTTGAGCTTCTTTTCCTTCCTCAAGAGAGTGGATCGAGCTCTATCAAAAAGAGGGTATGAAAGGGGTGAAGGAAGTGTGTAAAAGGATCAATTTCATTCAAAGATAGGGGTATACAAAGATAAAAGGGAGAGAGAAGGAAGAGGCAAGGTGTCTAGCCAAATATGCCAAGTGTTCAAGTTCAAGAGCATACATTCCATGCAAACCAAAATTTAAAGGTAGTGGGGGTCAGGAGGCCCACTGTATAAGCGTATATTGTCTCCCAAGTCAGATATTGGCCCCATTCACAAGAAAACCCATCATTCATGCACTCAAGGTAGCCCATCTATGAGAGGAAAATCCTAAGCACATGTCTTTCATAAAACCAAGGTGCAAATAGGCACCCCATGGTACAAATAACTCTAGAATGATATAAAAACATGTGAGGCACAACAAGAACTGAACATATTGTAAGAAGAACCTCATATATGGGTAAATTGGATAAAAATCCGTAATGTACACAAAATTGCATAACTTGCTCAAACTATGTCCAAACTGGACTAACTTAAAATATAACTTAATTAACAAATATAAAAGCATAAGAAATAGTTTGATTAAGCATATAAGCATCCAACTAGGTTAATTAAGCATCATTAGGATTTAATCTAGGTCATGGGTCTTACATGTACTCACTACTTTACATAGCTACATGGCACTTACATTACTTGTTTAATTGATTTAATTTTTATATAAATGACAAATACAAAACTATTGATAAGCTTTGATGCAAATTATGAGCGATTATATGATTGATTATGTCATTTAATATATGAATTTATGTCTTTATTATAAACTGTTATAAGTGTAGTAAAGTGGTCAATCAAACTAGTTGAACACGATGGTGGATTCAAAAATAATTTAGAGATTAAGAAAAAAAATAGTTCATGATCTATTATAATAGGTGTGGTACTACAATGGGAAATGTAAAATATGTAGGGAAATACGACATCTGTTAGACAGTGGAAATAAAAATTTTGTTAATGTATTTCCCATAAACCAGCAGATCATGTCGAAAACTATGCAACGAGAAGGATGGTTTCACAAAAATATGCATAGTCCTAGAGCAAGTACAGTGACAATCCTCAAAGTTGTAGACACACACTTTGTCTTGGATGGTGTTTGTGCAGCTCCTAGTTGCATTGGGAGTCGTCTGACTACTCCTATAAGGAGAACAGACTCAGATAACTGTTGTAGTGACATCTTTGATCTCGCCACAGACTGCGATTTCATGTTGCTCTCCTAGCAAGAACCAAAGGACTCCTGCCTCTAGAGTAATCCACACGAACCAACTGGAACTCCTATCATTGCTGGACAAGACAGGAAGGAATTGTCCCTCACATTGGTGTACTAATTGAGAACCTACTCTCCCACAAAGATAATCCTCAGTTGTTTCTCTCCTGTGGCTATCCCTCCTTAGTCAGGTAGGACTTGCCTGAGCTCTTGGGGGTAACAACAACCAGAGAGGACAACGTTTGTCAGATCAACTGATTCTTAATTGTTTGTATTGTGTTCTATGAATCCCCCAGTATATAGGTAGGATTTGGGTCAGGGTTCCCAAAATATATGGGATTGTGCTGGAGTGGAAAGGACCGGAAGAACTTAAAATTTCACAACCTACGACAGCCAACTAAAACGGCCATTTTAAACACCCAGACGGTCGTCTGTTGTGTGAGATGATCATGTGGCACTACCAAATGGTCGTTTGGCAGTTTCCTAATCATACACGAATTCGACAATTTCGATTCCAATGAATATACATATTAAATTTACTTCTTTCCAAGTATATGCAATGAAAACTATTCCAAAAACATCCCAAACCTTTGTTAGGCCCTACCCAGGCCGTCTTATTCAAGAAAGACACTCGCCTCACTCACCCATAGTGTCATCTGGTGAACTGAGATGAGCCGGTTGGTTCAACCATATTGACCCGATTGGTTCAAGGGAAAAACTAAGCCAATTCGATCTTTAATCTGCCTAACCACCCAAACTGACGTCTTGTCAATTGAGACACCCGTATGGCTACCCAAACGACCATCTCACTCAGTGAGATAGTCATCTGGCAGACCTGATCAGCCAATCGAGTGATCAGTTGCGTGAATCGAATACCTAAACACTTTAGTAATCAATCTAATTATCATTCAAGATCAAACTCCTCTTCTAGATGAGTTCCTATGTGTGTGACCATACAGGTCCCATATCACGTTGGCAGTGAATGTCTATAACAGATTATGACATCACAAGTAATGAGCAGTGCCTAGTCACACATCATTGCTATCCAAGTAAATGAAAAGTTGGAGAACAACTTCAACCTACAATTTTGGCATGGTGTTACAGTGTTTGTTTAGTTCATTTGTCACTGATATCCAGATTGAATTATAGGCATGGAGTAGTCACCCTCATTATTATTCAATCTTGTTCCTTGAACCAAAGCAGACTATATGAGATATATGTAAGCTCAACATATTGACTTACATGTGCATCAATGATTTTCTCGGTCTCCCTATTCAAAAGGCCTAGGATATCATAATCCCTTGCAAGGGACAAATCCCATATCTATCACTCACAATCAATCTCCATGTGTCATGGTCACCCAATCATTGCCTTTATAACAACCCATGATTCATGATTGCATTTGATGATGTCAAAGCGTACCCAACAACATGTGATGTGTGTCGTGATTTCAAGTCTAAGAACCACAACCACCACCATCACTGTCAGAGATGACTATAACTTCCATTATGATGGCTTCCATGTGTCAATCAAATGGTGGGTCTGTGTGATACATTGTTCCCTAACATGTATCTGTGTGCTTGGTTTGATATCTCCATATCATGACTAATGAGAATCTGTCATCAATCAACTCACACTCTGATCTTATGTGTTATTGCTGTATATCTAACTTTCACAATAACAATTGATCAGGGACATAATGAGAATGTATATACTCTTAACATCTGCATGATCTCATATTTCCAAGTCACGTACTTTGAGACATATGTCATTGAGTAACATCATTATCTAGATATTTATTATGTTATTTCATTATCTTATAACTGAATAGACATAATAAATTAGAAGCTTGCATTTTATTAATAATCAAATCATTTACAATTATGCCATTACAACCATCACACGATTGGCTCTTTAGGCATATACACCAACAAACTCCCACTTGCACTTACAATCAATCACCCATGTATCATATATCGAGTGACCTAACATGACCATCATGCTTCTGTTGTGAAAGTGCTTTAGTCAAGGGATCATCAATGTGCTTTCAATTTGTACTCTACAAATCTTTACATCTCCTCTCCATATGATCTCTCGTATGATATGCTACCACCATTGTATATGCTTGGAATGTTGATGATGTCTGGGTTCTATAGACTATGCTATAGCTCCTTTGTTGTCACAATATAGCTTGATTGCGTCGTTGATGCTCAGAACGACCCCAGGTTCAAAGATGAACTTCTTGATCCATAAAACTTCCTTTTCTGCATTTTATGCAGCAATATACTCAACCTCTATTGTAGAATTCACAACTGTCTCTTGCTTGGAATACTTCCAACTCACAACTCTGTTGTTTACGCAAAACACAAATCTTGATTGTGATTTATAATCATCTTTGTCTGTTTGGAAGCTTGCAATGGTGTAACCTTTTACCACCAGCTCTTCCTCTCCACTACAGAACAAGAATTTATCCTTAGTCCTTCTCATGTACTTCAGGATGTTCTTTATGGCTATACAGTGAGCATCTCCTAGATCTGAGTGATATCTTCTCATCATTCTCAAAGCATACAAGACATTTGGACGAGTGTATAACATTGCATACATGATTGATCCAATTGCAGAAGCATATGAAATATCACTCATGCGTTCTTTTTCTTTACAAGAACTAAGGACATTGCCTCTTAGAGATGGTCACTCCATGCAACATAGGTAGGTTTTCCCTCTTTGAGTTTTCCATTTTGAACCACTGCAACACTTTGTCAATGTATGTTCTCTGACTGAGTCCAACAAGCCTTCTTGATCTATCTATATAGATCTTTATCTTGAGGATGTAGTATGCTTATCCCAAGTCTTTCATAGAGAATGTATTTCCAAGCCATGTCTTTACCTTTTGTAAAGTAGGGATGTCATTCCCCATCAATAGTATGTCATACACATAAAATATGAGGAATACAACTGTCCCATTAACCTTCTTGTATACACAAGTTTTATCTTCATTTGGAATAAAGACAAACTCTTTGTATGTTTCATCAAAAGGAAGATTCTAGCTCCGAGATGCTTGCTTAAATCCATAGATTGACCTTTGTAGCTTACAAACTTTATTTGTAGGTTTTCGATTATAAAACCCTCAAGTTGTGTCATATACACATTCTCAACAAGATTCCTATTAAGGAATGTGGATTTAACATTTATCTGCCAAATCTCATAGTCATGATAAGCTGAAACAACAAGCATGATCCTGATGGACTTAACCATGGCCACTGGTGAAAAGGTTTCATCACAGTCAACACCTTGAACTTATCTGAAGCCCTCTGCAACCAATCCTCCCTTATAGGGTCAAAATTTTCCAACCATGCCGATTTTCTTCTTGAAGACCCACTTGCACCCTATGGATTTTACCCCTTTTGGTGGATCCATCAAAGTCCATACTTTGTTGGTATACATGGATTCCATCTCAGATCTCATGGCCTCAAACCATTTCTCAGACTCTTGCCCTTCAATAGCAACTTGATAGGTAATTGGCTCATCATCTATGACCAATTCACTGCCTTCCATAGTCATAAGATATCCATATATTTCAGGTTCTAGGTGTGTCCTACTAGATCTACGAGGTTCCTATGTCACGTGAGGAATTTGAGATTCCATGACACTTTATGAGTCTCTTTTTTCCTCTTGTATATCTATCGATCTAATGTTCTCTTGTTGGTTTCAAACCTTTTCGAGTTCTACTTTCGTCCCACTAATTCCTTTAGTAATGCATTGCTTTTCGAGGAATGTAGTCTCTCTGGCAACAAACACTTTGTTGTCATTTGGGTTGTATAAGTAGTATCCCTTAGTTTCCTTGGGATATAAATAAAATAACATTTTTCAGATTTAGGGCCAATTTTTCAGGAAACATTTTCTTGACATAAGATTCACACCCCCAAATCCTCATGAAAGACAATTTGGGATGCTTCCCAGTCCATATCTCATATGATGTCTTTTGAACCGATTTTGACGGTACACTATTAAGTGTAAACAAAATAGTTTCAAGAGCATAACCCCATAAGGTAGTAGGAAGATCAACAAAACTCATCATAGATCACACCATATCTAACGTGGGATTCCTTCATTCTGATACACCATTATGTTGTGGTGTTCCAGGTGGAGTCCATTGTGATACAATACCACAGGCTCGTAGAAGGTCCTCAAACTCTTAGTTCAAGTATTCTCCACCTCGATCAAAATGAAGTGCCTTAATACTTTTTCCAATTTGGTTCAATACTTCATTCATAACTCTATAAACTTTTCAAGAGCTTCTGACTTATGTTTCATCAGGTAAATATAGCCATACCTACTGAAATTATTAGTAAAGGTAATGAAGTATTGATACCCACCTCTAGTAGTTGTTCTAAAAGGGCCACACACATCAGTATGTATGAGTCCTAATAGATCACTGGCCCTCTCACTGTTTCCTATGAAGGGTGTCTTGGTCATCTTGCCTAATAAACAAGATTCACATGTCTCTATTGATTCAAGATCAAAGGAGTCCAGATAACCATCTTTACGGAGTCTGGATATGTGATTCTCATTTATGTTCCCAAGATGACGACACCAAAAGTATGTTTTGTTTGAGTTGTTGAGTTTTTGTCTTCTGGTATTTACGTTATACGCACCTGTCTTTAGATCTATCAAGTATAGACCATAAGAAATTGGCTCACTGCCATAAAAGATCCCATCTTTACTAATAGAAAATTTTCCATTCTTTATGAGAAATTTGAATCCCTTCTTGCCTAGACAAGATACATATATGAGGCTCCTATTAATGGTAGGTATGTAATAGCAGTTCTCTAACTCTATTACAAGACCATTTGGTAGAGTTAACACATAGGTTCCAACTGCGCTAGCCGCAACTCTTGTGCCATTCACAACATGAAGTTCAACCTCACCTTTATCTAAAGGTCTACTTCTTTTAAGATCCTTCACATTTGAACAAATGTATGATCCACATCTGGTATCTAGTACCCAATATGAGAAGTAGTAAAGTTAATCTCAATAATGTATAAACTAGAAATAGAGGTCTCAATCCCTTTCTTCATCTTCCTAGGTTCCCTTATCCTTCTCATTATTTTCATTGCAGAAGTCATGGACTTTGGCTTGGCCAGAGAATGCTTCTTGGGTTTGCCTTTGTCCTTGGACTCAACTTCACTGATCACATCGCGTATTTGTCCATCTTCATTTGTGCTTCAACACTATTAAGATGGCAAGCAACTGTGACAGTGATTTAGCCATGTTACTCAAGTGATAACACTCGATAAACTTGCTATATAATTAAGGCAACATTGCAAAATCATATATGTGGCAAACTCTTGACCTAAAGGAAATTCCATCCTTTCAAGATGTTTCATATGCCCAATCATATTGAGCACATGAGGATGTACTACATATCCTTCTATCAGCCTACACTAAAATAGTGCCTTGGAGACATTGACCCTTTCATACTTGTCATGTTGTTCATGCAACTCATAGTTCATACAGTCCAACATAAGGTTCTTGATGTTCACAACATTGTTGGCATGCTTCAAAGAAGCATCCATGTCAATTTTAGGCGAATTTGGAGTGGATACTTGATATGGTGTTTTTGGAACATGTTGAACTCTTCTCAAGGTCCTAAATTAGTTATGGAAATAAATCTCATTTAATTCATCCAATTGCGATGATTGAGTGTTTTCCATTTGATTCTACAAGAGAAAATTTGCATTTATCAAAAAACATTTTTGATTTGATTTGATTGAAAAGTGAATATTAATTAGGTCATTCATTAATTATCGCTCCCACTATTTTATTTGAATTGATAGCCCTTACTACCAATTCGAAAGATTGTGGTGTACAATATTCTAGTGGGACAAGATCCATATTTCAACAAGTCAATACTCAGCTTTGGCTAATCACCCACAAATAGATTATTTAGGTACGCCAACTTGTCAACTGTATCTGAATGCAACTCTTCAATAGATGATATGCAAAAATCTTTGCCATAACCATCTACAAGCCTCTGACACCTGGTCTGACCAACTTATCACCAGTTAAGTCTGACCTAAATGCCAACACGATAAACTATGTACCCTGCATTGGCAGATCTACATACCTACCATCACACTTCCACGAGATACACGATGCACCATACTTTGGCGTAAACTACACTTGGTTGATCAAGATTTTCATGTGTGCTTCTTATGGAAGGCATCTCAAACTTAATATTATATTAAAGGATTTTATATAATACATATACATTAACAATCACCGCATATATATAGTACATATCTTATACATGCTATAACACACAACGAAAACATGTAATAAACGAAAAGCGATGGTTATGGCTAGCCTAATGTAATTCCTTAGATCCATGAGGAATTACCACATACAGGTCCACATCACATGTAGAAATGTGTCGTTGATGAAGATCTGTGCTTTTGCCCATCTGGGTTGATCAGTTCAACCCTTGAATTGATTGGCTTGCCTCCTAGCCAATCATTTGGTCATATCTATGGTCGTCTGGTTTTGTGGTCCACCATATTTTGGCTTCTCCAATAGATCGGTAGGGTTCACTAGCCGATTGGATTGGCTCATCCACTTGGTCCTTTGTGGTCCTCCAACCTGTCAGCTCATTGTCGGGATGGTCATCTGGCATCATCGGGACATCCTACGTAGTTGTCAAAATAGGAAAGTAAACTATCCTACTTTTACATAATTATTGAGAAATCTCAAGTTACATTCGAGGGGAACAAAGGAAGAAGAGAATAATACTTTTACATTGGGAAGATAAGGTAGAAGCCCGGTTCGCAGATTGAGATAAATAGGATAATCTAACCACACAATCACACACATATAATAGGGATTATTGGCCATAACCATGCTATACATCCACCATACAAATTCACTTTTAAGGCGATATGTGTAAATTTTATATATATATATATATATATATATATATATATATATATATATATATATATATATATATATATATATATATATATATATATATATATATATATATATATATATATATATATTCATTTGGTTTCTTATGTGGTGATTATCCAATCATGCACATAAACTACTTTTAAATATTCACATTACATGCAATAAATAAACTCAATAAAATCAAAAATATGATCATATCTATTATCCCAAAACATAATAAGTTGATGTGGTTCTGATACCACTATAGGGAAACACGACATCATATAGGAAGCAGAAACAAACATTTTACTGACTTATTTCCCATAAATCAGTATATCACATCAATAACTATGCAATGGGAAGGACAGTTTCACAAAGATATACCTAGTCCTGGAGTAAGTCTAGTGACAATACTTGTTGAAGTAGACATGCACTCTGTCTTGAACGGTGTGTATGCAGCTCCTAGTTGTATTAGGACTCGTCAGATTGCTCCTCCAAGGACAATAGACTCAGACAACTGCTACAACAGCTTCTTGAACTTTTTGATGTGGATATTATCGCACTACAAGTTCATAAGGAAAGGAATTCCTAGAGTTTATCCAAATAAATGTGCAATAATTACCACCCGCAAGTGGACGGGCCTTATCGCAGTATAGTTAAGGATTGAATCCAAAGGAAAATATTTTTTAGAATTGATTTATTGGTTTAATTAAACTAAGAATAGTATTTAACACAAAATTTGGATTTTAGTTGATTACAACTAATTTGCAAGAACTAAAGACTGAAATAAAATCTAAGATTATTAGATGGATGGATATATTAGGATCAGTAAGTTTCACCACCACTACCTATAATTATTATCTCACTGCATCACAAATGCATATAAACAATATCATGGAGGCCAGACAAATCTCCCTTTCGGCATTAGGATTAAGCCTACACATATATCCTTCTAGGCTCGCTTTTGCGTTACCTAAAGATCATGTATCCATCACCTTGGGAAATATGTATCCCACATCTCATCAAAAGTCTAACAAAAACATATCAATATCCTAGATCTTAGGTTCGAAGTTCTCTACACCCGAGACCGTGATAAATATCTAAACCTACTGGTCTAACAAGAATACAAGAAATAGAATGATTGATTTCACATGAGAAAAGTACATACATGCATGGATACAATAAAAGAACAAAAACAAATAGTATAGCCACTCCTCACAGATTAGCGTAAGGGACTACTCACAACTCATAGAGAGATCGGAATAAATGAAAAATAAAAAGAATGAGATAGCCATCATCTCAGTGGATAGAAGAGATGTGGCAATAAGTCGCCCTGGACTGTCGTTGGGTGATCCTTCTTCTTCGTCGTCCTCCATACTTGGATCTGGTCTGCGGATGAGAAGAACATGTGAACGGATGGATGAAGGCATTGTTGACCTTCCTCTGTCAAGGATAGGAGGTCGGGCCTTGCCGGGGTAGTGGAGCGATAGTCTATCGGTTGAGAATGAGTGATCCTTTAAACTGATGCCCTAGGATCCTATTTATAGGATATGGGCTGTCGAGCACTTGTGTTTGACTCTTAAACTTCCAGCCGTCGATATAGGAGGTCGACAAGTATAGGTCGACGAGTTCAGCTTGATAGGTGCAGGTCTACACGAGCAGGTCCATAGACGTAGGTCAACGATGATAGGAAGTACTTCTGCCCCTGGTCGATAGCTTCATAGTCAATGGATATAGTTGACTGCTTAGTTGCTTGGTCGATGGAAGGCAGGACGGCAGCTTATGCATGGAGCTGATGTATCTAGATGTTATGTGGCTATTCAAAGATCAATGACAGGGTTGTTGTCAAGGATTCCCATGTTGTGGTGGAGACTCTTGGTAACATGCTTAGGCACCAGATATTATCTTTGTCGATAGTCTGATGCTTGATTACCAATCGACAGGTTCAATTTATCGACCAACGTGCTCGTGATTTTCACTTGTCGTGCAAACCAAATAATTGTCTCAAGGCAATTATGTTAAACTTTCCAAGTCAACAATTGTAATTGACTCTCGGCTTGCGAATATTCTATTCACACTGCTACCCTTGCATGAATATTAAATACAAGGAAAGGAAAGGGCCACGGTGCCCATGTAATCAATTCAATCAAGGTTGTGATTTGGCAAGGATAATTACAAGCTACAACTCCAATCCCAATAATACAATCTCCCACTGCTTCATTTGCATGACAATAAATGTTCCATTTGGCAAAGCAGTGTGATTTCTTGGGCAGTGATGCGGCAAGGTCGGGCAGGTTACAATCACTCGTAACCGTTGTTACCAAATGCAAGATCACTCACCGCTTTAAATTTGTATTTTTTTAGTGTCGAGTAGCATTCAACGACAACGTTTTCTCACCGGACAAAAATATTGTGGTAATCCATCTCAGTTTACCAGAGCGTTGGCTCACCAATCGCGTTGCCAAACGCAGCATTAATTGGCGGCCCTTCTTAATAAATATCCTCCATTTTTGACTTGATGTGACCTTTCCATGCAACCACAGTTCAACGAGTATTGTTTTCTTTTGGCACACATAGCTTTAATTTCATTGTCTTTTCTTTGGCTAAATTGTAAATGGTCATGAATAAATCCAACTCCCAACACAAAATAAAAGTTATTCCCTTAATAAAATCATTTTACTCACAATAAAAGTGGTAAATTTAAATTTAATCAAAATACTCCATAAATTGTCTAAAAAGATAGGAAAATCAAAATATTAACAATTATGGGAGTGCTAGGCTGCATGAACTAATTTATGAGATAAAATCCCACATTAGGATGCAAAATTGGTCTAAGAAATGCAATAAAAATAGGATAAATATTTGTTCATCAAAGTAGCCTGAACTTAAACATTGCTTGTTCTCGAGTAACACAAAATTTAAACATTCACACAATTAAGTACTTTCAGCCTGTGTGCTTGCCTCATCCTTGGATTATGTAATTTTTCTTACCACCAATTATGTCCAAACTACCCAAAATTCCTAAGATCACATAACACCTCTTTCCATATCTTCTTTCCAAATTTCATTTCCAAAAACACTTCCTCACCACCATCGCCCACATCAAGCATGTCAAAAGGTTTCATGTGACTTTAGAGAGACCCACAGAACAACATGTATGCACTTGAATTGACATTGTGTATGTCAAGAGATTGGTAAAAATTTATGGCATTCATTTTGCCCATAGGTAGAAGAAGGAAGTGAATGGAGGTATGGAAGGAAGCAATCTCTCCTCTATTTGACTCGAGATATTTTTTATTCTTTGGGGTGATCTCTCCTCTATTTGACTTAAGATCTTTTCTTTTATTGTGGTTATATTGACCACTTTTTGTGCTCTTTGACATATTTTCTTGGTGGTATGCCCCTATTAAATTTACGATGGGCATAGAAGAAGGGCAGAGGGGGAAGTGGATGTGCCACTTCAAACTTAAAGTTTAGCTCATTTTTTTGGCTTTTTAATTTTCTTTTTGGTGGTATGGAAGGTAAGAAGAGGTAGGAAGAAGTGTAGAATAGAGTGTGGATCAAAATACACCTTAATTTACAATTCAGTGCACCAGGTGGTTCTCCTTATCATACTTTAAATAAAAATAAGACATGAGATTAAATGGAAATTCCATACAATTGTGTCACTAGTCAGTAGGAAGCACGATGTGTTTGATCCCTATCATTTTCTTTTTACTTGCCATCTTTTCTAAGAAAACATAATATTTGGATTCTTAGGCCACATAGGATAATTTCTAGCCATTGGTTAGTTTCAAAAATTAGTCATTTTGAGGGCTTCAAATAACTGGAGTTGTATGATGTGAATATGTATGCAAAGAAGAAATTAGATCTAACCTGACTAGGTAATGGCTTTGTTTATTCTAAGAATAAAGAAAAATTTGAAAAATTGTAGCTAAATGCAATGCATGTATGCAATGATATGACCCTAAAATTAAAGTGCAAAAAATTAAGATAGAGGGTGTGGGCGTGGTAGAGTACGTACCACCAACCCTCCACCCGAACTTAAATATTTGCTCATCCACAAGAAAATACTAAATTTGAAATGGAGGGAAAGAAATATGTAAAGCTCAACCAGGCAGTTCTGGAAGCTCAAAGAAGGTCCAGCTGAACGGGATGTTGACAACGGCTGGAACCTTAGGTGGAGGAGCGTCATGAAGCACCCAATGATTGGGTGGTCTTGGAAGCTCGGAGGGGCTTTCAGTATGAGTAAAATAATGTTGTTTTTCACTTAGCAATCCATCCAAAAAGATCCACAAATGTTCCTCCATTAGTAGAGGAAATGATGTATTTATGTGTAGAAGAGGCACATAATAAGATTGATACCTGACTGGGATCTTCGGAAGTGGTTAATCCAAGAAGGAATGTGGTGAATCACCCTTAAAGATGAAGGTAGAAGGTGATGAATCCACCATATGTAGTTGTGGTAGATTAGGAAGAGGGTCTGGCTTCAGTTTCTGCTCATCACTTGGATCATCATGTAGAAGGATTGATGTCCGCATAGGAGGAGGCATCACAATAGTAAAATCAATATCATAAATATTTTTATATGGCTGTGCAACCTCCTAAAAAAGCCATGCAATTAATATTGGGGTCAGTGGGGAGCGTGGGATCAACATGTCTCTCTAATTTCTCCATGCATGATGTTATCAATTTGTCAATGGACTCTGGAAAATCAGTATTGTTGTCAAATAATGGCAAAGACATATAAACTTCATGTAGAGGTGGAGTCTCCTTGTCTGGATCAACTTGATGTGAGATAAAAGGTGTCTGAGATAGAGCATAGAACTCTTTCTGAAATGGCTTCTCTTCATTTGGAACAACTATTTGTGGACTTTAAGTTGCTTGTTCATCTTCTGGAATAGAATCAATCAATGTTGATCGATCATTGATAGTTCTGGATCAAGGTCTACCATTGGGATAGATGATGTATTCTCAGGTTCTATAGACATGGGGAGACTGTCTTCTTGATGTGACTTTTTGTACTGATGTACTAAAGTCCCAATCATAGAAAAAGGATGGAGTATCACATTTTGGCTATAGTTCCTCAATCTGCATAGTTGTGGATGAATTTGGCATTGTTGACACTAAGATTGTATCATCTTTCTTTTTGTCAATAGTCATCATATTTGAATGCTCCATTTGTCCTTGGTAAATTTCTTATTAGATCGCTAGCTCCTTAACTGATAAGGCAAGTTGCACAAGCCCATCCCATTGCATAAGTAACCTTTTGCTTCAGGCATATTCTTCGTTAAGCATTTTCTCAACAGCATACAGTCTGCCACTTATATTAGGAGAAGGTTTGTCTTCATAGTATTGCTCGTTACTAAAACTCCTCTAATATTGTTGATTGTGGTATGTCACATAAGGGAATTGATCTTCGTAACACGGTAGATTATAGAAGTCTTCGGAATCTTGTTGATTGAGGCTTCCTTCATTATATCATTGGCTTGTGTAGCAAGGTTCCTCATTTTAGCCTTCTAAAAATTGTGGACTGAAATTGGCATTATATTCACGTTGGTAATTCTTGACTTTATGTTGAAAGCTAATTCTTTAGAGTGCAAATTTAAATTGTGGGGAGGTGTTGGAGAAGTTTATAGACGTATGGCCATAATAATCACACATCTGGCATTGTATGCACTGCGGCCTTGACCAATCCAATAATTATGGTACCTAAAAAATATGTAAGTTGTTTATCATGCTGGAGGAAAATTTTAATCAAGTATATTTCCAACAACAACAACAAAAATTGTTCATGAAGATTTTCGATAATTTAAAAAAATCCTAACCGATCCAAATAAAATTAAATCAATCAATAATTCTGTTGTCCCCGACAACAGTGCCAAACTTTGATGTGGATATTATCGCACTACAAATTCACTAGAAAATAATTCCTAGTGTTTACCAAAATAAATGTGCAATATTTACCACCCGTAAGAGGACGGGTCTCATCGCAGTATTGTTAATGATCGAACCCAAAAGGACAACATTTTTAAGAATTAATTGATTAGTTTAATTAAAATATGAATAATATTTAACAAAAAGTTGGATTTTGGTTGATTATAATGAATATGCAAGAATACAAGACTGAAATAAAATCGAAGATTATCAGATGGATGGATACACCAGGATGAGTAAGTTTCACCACCACTACCTATAATTATTCTCTCACTGCATCACAAACACATATAAACAATATCATGGAGGCCAGTCAAATCACTACAAGAAAATTGGCTATTTGTGAAGGATGATTCCTTCACAAATGTACATTAACTCCTTCAAAAAAAAATTTGGTTGAAGGGCATTCCTTCACAAAAAGTCCTACTCTAAAAGCCTCTTCACAAATACTTTGATGAGAGACTCTAGTCTTCACAAATACTATTTTGAAGGACTATTTTACCTTCACAAAAAGACTTTCCCAGCCTCCCAAATACATTTGTGAAGGCTAATTTCACAACTTTCAATGAGATTCTAGGGCCTTCAAAAAAACATTTTTGAAGGACTATTTGACCATCACAAAAAGACTTCCCAGGCCTCCCAAATACATTTGTGAAGGCTAATTTCACAACTGTCTATGAGGTTCTAAGGCCTTCATAAATATACTTAATTTCCCATGAATTACAACTGTGATGTACATTTATTTGTTTTTCAATGAGGTTTTACCCTTCTTTTATCAGACCCAAATGATATTTGTGGCTTTTATCAGACCCAAATGATATTTTTAGTAACTCATCTAGTTAATAAGACACAACAAACATAATAAATCGCTCCTTTGAAACATTTCTTTTTATTTCACATAGAAAAATTGTTCATCACATAGGGAAGGACATGGGCCTTTTCCCTTAATCAATACAAATTTCAATATAAATATATATCTACATTTTGACTTTGTCACTCCTTTTAGCCAATGACTTTGTCACTCCTTTAGTCAATCACATAGGGAAGCACGGCCACCCTACCACCCAACGGAGAGCAATTGCTGCTCAAGTTATGATATTCTTGCTTCCATCTCTGACTTGATGAGGATTTCAGTCTTGAGACTCTCAACTTCCCTAATTAAATAGTTCTCCTTTGCATTCTCCTTTTCTAGTTGTGCTCCCAAAGTAGCTACAACTGCTTCAAGTTCCTCTTTTGTGTTTTGATACTTCTCATTGAGTTTGTTGTTCTCTTCAAAGATCTTAGATATCTGAATAAAAGATTACGTCAGTCAATGGATTAGGAGAAGAAAAATTTAGAATTATATCAATTATATGGCACATGTGTGTAACAGATAGGAAATAACTAACCTGCGACTGAAGCTCCTCTCCTTCACAAGCTAATTGTTGGCTTAGATTCTCTATTGTTTTCTTTTAAGAATCGAGGATCTCAAGTGTTTCTTCTTTCTCAGCAACAACTTTATTCAACCTTGCTTGTAGCTCATTCACTTTCCCTTCATAAGATGCTAGCTCCTTGGATAGCTTTAACTTCGTGTCCACTAAACTTTCATTTTCAATATGATATTTTTCCAGCTACAGCTTCACAGATCTTTATATTGCTTGTTTTCTCCGTAGCTTCCACTTAACTTGCTCAACTAATGGCAAACGCTCCAGCACCTCCACAGGTAAATGACAGGGCTGCCAGAGCCAAAACCTAACAGATTGTTCAACCAACCAAGCACAGCCAAAAGTGCATTCGTCCAGCAGAGTTCACAAGTTCCCAACGACAGGTAAGGTCCTCACCAGTATGACAAGGTGTGCATCAGATAGAACTGAACGACTCATATTCTGGTGAAAATGTATAATATTGAAGAGATGACGTAGACAAATCTCCTTGCTCAGTGTCGTCCACCATTGAGCCCCTCTCTAAGACCCAACAACCCACGATGCAATGTGCCAGTGCCAAGTTCCATGGTAGCCACCAGTAGCGCTCTTAAGATGGACCATCACACACCAATAGAAATAGAAATTCACCCAATACCGAACAAGAAAATAGATCAAGTCAAACCAGGTAGCATTCCATCTCTGCACAATCCATAACTGCAGAAATAACTGATTTATAACTATGCATTTTGAGATCATTTAAAGAAGGTGGTGCAAGGAAGAAAGCACGATGACAAAGAAGTAATGAATAGTTATGGACATTACCAGTAATCAAACATATTGCATTGATCTCATACAAAGTAACAGCTAATCCATTGTGCATGGAACAACTGCTTAGGAGTTGGAGCAGCAACCTGATTAACCTGGAGATGTTCTGGATAAAGCTCTAGATTCTTCTCAGTATGGCATAAAGTTTAAGTTTCCATCATAAAAGTATTCAACAGCTACTTCTGTAAGTTATTTTACTGAATAGTGTCATGCATTTAAAAGAGTGTAATTTATTAGTATATACTAAGTAAAACATATGTTGGTCGATCAAACTCTAGCCGTTACATAGACATTATGGATACTGTGTATCTTTTCTTTTTTGTGCATAAATGTTGAAGGAACCACGAATTCATGGTATGTGGATCCACTATCTGTGACTTTTAATAGGATTATTTTCCATAAACAAAGAATAGAAATTCAAATGTCTAGATAGCTAAAAATAATAGACTAAAAGAAATCTACATCTCATGAAGGAAAAGGAATTTCTTCAGTTATAAGATGCATTTATTCATAAGCATAGCTCATAATTTACCTTTCCTGATACGGCTGAGAAGGATAAGTCCTAGAATATTTGGACATCTGGTCGAGAAGGATATCGGAAGCTAACATGCCAGAAATCTATATTTCCCTTCACAAGCGATAAGGTGTTACCGGAGTCCTCACTGGAATCAATTTCTCATTTCCTATCAAGAATTGAAAATACAGAAGCTGAAGATGATTTGGCTTTAGATGCATCAGGGGCTAAGGAGCTTGATTGAGAAATTCCAATTGCTGTCATTGTCAGTCTGAAGAACACCTATGGAAGAAGTGAAAATGTTAAACATATTCTGTAAATTATATTTTAAAACACTGATAATAACTAAAGAAAATGTAAGAAATAAACCATAGAAACACTAAACTGAATTCTTTAATACTGTTTATTTTATAGTCAAACAATTTCTTAGGTACAATGATCTCCAGGGTTTCCTATCTTAATAGTAACCAGTGAGCGAGTATAGATTTAACATGAAATCTCAAAAAATATACTTCACAGCTGTGATTTTTCTCCCAGCAAGAGAACAATGAAAGTAACGAGCTTGGTATATAGATTGTTATGAGAGTGGATAAATGATGGATAAAAGACACAAATAACTTGGCAAACTGGATAACTATATGAAGCATTTTAAACTATTACCTGGAAAACATCAGCAAATTTGGTTTTTCCTTTCTCAACAAATTTCACGCCAACGTAGAAAATTACACCATATACACAAAACAACAAGAAGAAGGATACCCCAAAACCAATTCCACTGACAAAGCCTTATCTGATTCTTGTCGTCATCGGCCCTTCACGTTTCTTCTTGTACATCTCCATCACCTTCTCTTCTGCTGAAAATGAAGCAACTGTTCTAATGCTTCCTACTGCATCAGTTGCTACTTGGCTTGCGTCCTCATACATGCTCTGCATGCAAAGATTTTTAATTATAAATATATATATACATTCCATATGTTTCAAGCACTTTGTAGAATGACTATACAAAGCTCAACCAATTCATAAACCATGAGATGAATTCCATTTACCATGAATTCTTTCACATTCAAATATGTAAACCTTTGAAATCAACTATATAAGATAGTGTTATACAATGGTGTATAAATGTATATAATGTTTATTCAAGAAGCTTAAGGAACAAAAACACGGGAGTCTAGACAAGGTATAGGCATATTATATACAAAAACAGAGAATGAATACTATATAGTATTTTTAATATACATAAATTTGCAAAGTTCTGGGTGTATACCTTAGCCTCTACACTGAATCCCTTCAAGAACTTCATTTGTATATATCCATTTAGTGCAATTAGAGGTATTAATGCCAACACAATAAATGACAGCTGCCAATTTGCACTAAAGGAGATCACCAAACCAGCAACTAAACCGGCAAGATTCTGAACTAACTGAGCCAGTGTATCACCAACTAGACTCCTAATAGTTGTTGCATCTGTGGAAAGTCGTGTGCAGATTACACCACTAGAATTTTTAGCATAATCATACCATGCTACTTTCATATAAAAAAAATTCTCGAAGCACATAGTCCTTATCCTCTGTATCAACTTAGACTCGGCTACTCCAAGGAAATATTATCTCATCGGGAAAGAAATCAATGCCACTAGACCGAAAACCATGAACATCAATGCCAAAAAACTGGTATCTTTCTTGAGCTTATCACGAGGTTGATAAAATGACTTGATTACTTTAGATAAGACTAGTCCAAATATAGGAAGAATGCAACCACTTATTATCGCACCGATGGCGCCGAGAATCAGAGCAGACAATTCAGGTTTGTTCAGATAAGCAAGGCGCCGAACGGAAACTTCTTTCTGTGTTTTTCTTCACTATCTGGTTTTTTGGATGATGTCTCAGGGTTTTCAATACCAGTAGGTAAACCAAATGATATAGAGAATGAGTGTCGGCTGCTATTTCCAACAAATGATCATCGGCTAATTGACCGCTGTAAGGACTTACGAATGCTTGACTGTCGTCTATCCATTGACATACTGTTGGGGTTTGAGGATGCATCTTTATCCAAATCCTTGTTCATTTATTGAAGGAGAATTAGCTGGCAGTAAGCTCCATTTGGATCTTGAACAAGTTTTGCATGTGGCCCTATGAGGTAATCAATAAGTATAATTTAATTGATAAAGTAGTGCAATTATATTAATCTCAATGAAAGGAATATGTTAGTAGAAGATTTTATGGTTTGCCATGGCACAAGATTCGTCTCATGCATAGTTCGCATACAACAATCGTATGAACTTGACGAGAGAACATAGCTGCTAGATATAAAAAGAAGAGACAGGACATTTAGTGCTTACCTTTCTCCACAATGGACCCTTGTTGGATGACTGTGATGGTATCTGCATCCCTGACAGTACTCAGGCGATGAGCAACAATCACTGTAGTCCTATTTTTCATTACTCGATCGAGTGCTTCCTGCACAAAACGTTCTGATTCAGCATCCAGAGTGCTGGTTGATATACTAATAAATTACACTCTTTTAAATGCAGGACACTATTCAATAAAATAACTTTCAGAAGTAGCTGTTGAATACTTTTATGATGGAAACTTAAACTTTATGCCATATCATGAAAATAAATCATTATATTAAAGAGAATGTGAATTGATAAAATAATGAAAGGGTCAAATAAAAGGGGGTTCTGCCTAGTCCAGAAAAAGTAGAAGAGACTGCTCAGTAGCTCTTTTTGTTAAAATCTAAGACCGTTCAGAAATTACATGCTCCAAACTTTAGAGATTTGGATTTGCCATTGGGTCTAATAATGTTGAACAGATTGAGGTATGGATCATGCACAAATAAGGGAAGAGATTACCGCGATATGGATTTCAACAACCCCTCTAACAAGTACCTCGAACACAACTCAATCTCATTCAAGTAATTTTCTGAAAGGTATGATGTAATTGCTCAAGTTAGGTGGTGTCAGTCTGTCTTGTAAGTCGCTTGTAAAAGGTGGGGTTAGTGAATGTTAGTATTGAGGATCGTATGTTTAATAAGTTTATAAACTACAATAGAACAGAATAAAACTGCTGCAAAAAAATATATGCACACCTTGTAAATGTCTGCAGGAGATTTTGGCTCCATAACTTCAACATCACGGGCAAGAGCAAGACACCCTTCACTTAACTTTGTATTATTTATAATTTCTTGCAAAGCTTCTCTTTCATCATCATCTGCTGACATTTCTTCGTCAAGCTCCAATACAACTCCCTAGATTTTAAGAAAAGAAAATCAAGAATCTGTTTAGTGTTAAATATCATTTAAAAGCAACAAAACACATTTGAAATATCTAAAAAGTGCACTTGTTCATCCTCTCACCAAGCAAAACATTTATTTAATAAATAAAAATGTTTTGAGTTTTTCAGTTCAAATATTTTCAACATTGTTAAAGAAGCAGCGTAATGCATTTCACAAGGTGCAATACTTTAAGAACCACTTCAGATATCATGATTTCAGCATCAACCCATAATAAAAAGAGGTGAACCACAAATGGTATCACTAAGCTACTGGAAGCTCAAGTTCGAAAAAGACATACTTGTTGGGCTAAAATATAAGCAAATTGCTTCTTTTGCAGGTGGTCACTAGACGAAGTAAGAACCTGCATCACATACTGTCAACCAAAATATAGTTTTCATTAATAAATGAACATCATAATGGAAAGTAATGCAGGATTTCAAACTAAACATCACATAGGTACAGAACCAAAAAAAAGACCTATCCCTTTACCAGTAAAAGTATAAACATGAATCACATCCAAGAAGTTCCTATGACTTTACTAATAGAGTGAGAACGATGATCAGATCCTCGAAATGTTAATTCATGATCCTTGGTGAAAGATTGGTCAAAACAGTTGGGAAGAAGTCAGATGTAATACGGAAAATATAATGTGTATATAAATACAAATATTACATATATATACATATATATATACACACACACTAACATTTATACAAATGATAAACACATTGATAATTAATTACGTACATGCACACACATGATTGCTTATTGATTTTCTATTCCCAAATGCCAATCATACAACATGTTCTTATTTCATTATGAACAATTCGTGACATTGGGAAACAGTTTGTGAATTTCAAGATCATTTTTAAAATTCATGAATAATTAGTGAAATTCTGGAAGAGCACGCATTTCTTGTGAAATTAGTGTGTACCATTCTTCACACTGAAATGTGTGAATTAGATGTGAATAATTAAAAAAAAATAGAGAATTGTGCGACTATATTTACAATTTGTTTGAGATCCACCTTTAAACATCTTGGATGCATACTACAAAGGCAACCTCATATATATTGACATGTATCCCGATAACTCATATTTTGGGTGACAGTAAACATTCAGATTCCTATAATAAACATGAGAACATGTAACATGAACATTTTGGCCTCTCGCGTTAACCTCTCACATTCAAAAGTAAAAACTAAGCCTATATATTCCAACAGCAAAAACTAAGCCTAACATGCGCTACCACAACCACCAGACTACATACATGAGCACAGTGCACTATGCAATTGTTGATATATAAGTATTTCAAGAAGTACATTGCTAGTGTTAGATTGGAGTTTGTGCTTTATGCCTCTCTCTTTTCTATATTTCTATAGGGGGTGGTTTGTACTCCCCTGCTCTTGTCAATATACAAGCATTTCAAGAATTTAACTGTATATTAGAGTTTTTTCTTATCTTCTTTTTACTATATAAATCTAGGGGGTGGTTTATACCCCCCTTTGACAATTAATCAAGATCTTCCAGCACATGATGAGTTTTTTTCTCGATACCAGCCTATCCCAGCGAATCATGCAGTAATCCTAGTTGTAGTTTCCAAAATATCTGATACGATATACAAGATGAGGTTAGAAGATGAGTATCTATACATAAAAATTTAGCATAAAAGCACCAAGGAGTAGCCCAAAACAAATACACCTCAACCCTTCCAGATGATTGAAGCTTCATCAAGGCCTCCTTCTGAACAGCTTCTTCAGCCATAAAGAGGAACTATGACCCCAAAGCAATCCTTCTCAAATCAGCACAATAGAACACCAGGCTCAGCCACCCATACAATCAAAAGAAACTAACAAGATCTCAAACATCACTCTGAATTGAAATGGGAGAAAAAAGACAAACAGATGAAAGCACATCAACAAAGCCAGACTAAAATTCAAGCATTGGCCAGGCTTCTGCTTTTGATAGAAAATATGGAACGTTCAGTATAAGCTACACTATTTATCAAGATTAAAAGAAAAAGATAGTAGATCTAAGTTTTATGCAAATTGTTTAGGATAACGATCAGGAAAGAAGTAACATATGATAAAAGGTTATACTCTCAGTTAAACTTGTTATTCATGGATACATCGGTTAAATTTTTATTCCTGGATACTAATATCTAAACACCTGATCGATATGATCAATACAAGAGAGCCAAATTCTACATTACCAATTGCAAAACTGAATTAAAACTAACATGCATCATCAGATGTAAACCAGATAACGGGTATCTATAACTAGATCTACGCGTTCTATAAAATGGTAAGGCCTTCCAGGAAAGGATATAATTGCTTTAATGCTGAAATCAATCATATGCAAAGAGACTGCACAGGTAGTTATGGACTCTCATAAAACTCTCTCTGTAACCAATATACTACAGTGTTGCTTGCTTGAACCAAGCCTCATGCATGATGCATGTGCTTATCACCAGAGAATCCTCTACAATCAAATATACTTCCAGATGGCAATAGAGTACACCTCTTAAGCTCAAAGATAGATAACAAATCTACAAAGTGCATGTACATACAATTCATAACTGGGTTCTGGGTTCATACTCATGAATATTCTTCTTAATCTTGCCTACTAGATCAACACCAACATCAACAGAGTTGGTATAGATACCACCGAAACTCTCCCAAACATAGCCATTGAGAACCCACCAATTCCATATGGCAGCTACTACACACACAAGTCTTCTCTTCTATATCATGTCATGATAGCAGTAGCAATTACATGGAAAGAATAGCTAGAAAACAAATTTAAAATGTGGATCTCATGGAATCCATGGAAGCTTCACATGTTGATAAACATCAATTAAAATGTCAAGAAAATACCAAATAATATGAAAAATAAGAACGAACTATGTGAGTAAGTAAACAAAAAAGAATGGTAAGAAGAAAAGCTTAGTATATGATAAAGAAGAAGAATACAAAGAATGAGGTGAATGAGTATTCTGATAGATTGACAATAGTAAACTAGAAGGTGGAACATATGATCTAATGCCCTATGGATCTCAAACACATTTTTTAATTACTATCTATATCCAAGAAATTGTGAGGTTTCATAACAATTAAAAACTCTATTGTAAATTGTTGAAAATTCTTCAAGCGTTATGAATGTCTTCCGTTGCAGTATCCCTTGCATGATTTTCTCCACTTGTACTACCATGAGCCGAAAACGCACCAGTAGGAGTTTAAGTTGGAAAATAATGAGGCTGACAAATAATTTAAATTTTCAATTTAAGATGATCATAAATAACCACACATTTGATAATACATTTATATAAATACATGTGATCCACTTGTACAACCATGAGCGGGAAACACACCAATAGGATGACCATTTGGGAAATATTGATGCTTGAAAAGAATTTAATTTTTCAATAAAGTTGAACATGAATAGGGAAATATCAGTAATATATTTTATATTTGTACTTGGGATCCACTTACACCACCTTGAGCGGGAAACAAAACAGTAGGAGGTCCATTTTGAAAAAAATGTGGCTTCAAAAAAAAATTGATAGCATGAGAAGGAGTTTATTTCAGATAAGCCATTATAAAAAATGTATGTAATGTCATACATGTGGTTGAAATGTAAACCCTAGCCCATTGATACCATTTGAGGTAGCTTGAGTAGGAAACACACCAGGAGAAGCCCCGTTTGGAAACATTTGAGCCTTTAAAGCAAGATTCTCATTTTCAACTTCTGTTATTTATAAAAATTTAAAATTCTTTAATTTTGTGAATATGTACCTGTCCTCCAAAATTTGACGATGTTGTACCAATACTAGATTGAAATACTCCAGAAGTGGATAGATTTGGAAACACACTCGTAGAGCCAAACTGTGTACTTCTAGCTAATTCCGCCTATTGAAAATATAGAAGAGAATAAAACAAATTCTATTTATGTTGCAATATTATATCAATAAGTTTGATCTGATTCTCGATTGTTGCTATCAAATAACCTGATTTTGTTGCACCCATGTTATAAATTGGGACCAATATTTTTGCATATTTTTCATTTCTTGGGTAGCCTCTTTTAATTTATCCTACAATGAAATATATTTTTAGAAGACAATGATGAAAATATCATATGATACTTACAAATTTGTTAAATTACTTACATCTTTTGCAATACTTTCTCGCAATAACATTTCATACCAAATTTTGGCAGCTTTCCCAATATTCCCTTCTGCGGCATGTCCGAGTCTAATACCACGAACCCTATTCTTTTTTACGGGGTTGGCTACACACAAGAAGGCACGACATGTCACCTCATCGATTTGTGTTGGATCAGTTACTTCACCATTTGTAACTTCATTTTCAACAATATCAGTTATCTCATCATGTCATTATTTGAACAAAGTCAATGTACCAACTAGACAAGTTTTATTTGAAGATTTAATATATTATTGATTTAAAATATTTAATAAATTACCACCAACGGGTTGTTCTCGTATACTTTCTTCAAAAACTCTTTTTGAGTTGGCTCCCCTTCCACAGTTTTCTTTCATAAATCAAATAATAGGATTATTACTACTAGCTAAACAATTTCTTATTTAGAACTCATTGGAAATAAATACAAAGTGAAAGGTGATACCATTTCCTCCCTATAACAACTCCATGGTTTGGATACTGTAGTATGATGCATTTGTTTTTTTGACCTGTTAACCTTATTTGTGGCAGCAATTTTCTATACAAAAATAATTTACTTACTAAACACTATAAATGAAAGATAAATGATTATATATTAATTTGATATTACCTCAGACTTCTCTGAAGACCATTGTTTAACAAGATTGTGAAACTGACGAATATCTAATGATGCATTCTGCTCAACCTTTTTCCTCATCAAATCTGGATTATCCTTATACTTTAGATAGTAATCTTTCTTAACCCGTGACTTCCAACTTTGTAAAGCTTTGTGAATCTGAGCATCTACGTAGTTCCAAGCATTTGGATGATCTCCCAAATCAAAGAATTTCTGGAAAATATTTGGAGATGTTAAGAAAAAATAAAAAACTCTTAAAATATACACTAAGTCTAGACTAAAAGAAATTTTGTAATTACTTAAGTACCTCAATGCATGATTTTCTATCTTTAAATGCTAGTTGTGGTTGCTCTCTCCACTGTAGATCTAAACTCCATATTTGTGGTTTTCTAGCTAATATGCCACAATAACTGTTCAACTTTATACTGTTCTTTCCAACTGCATTACCTGTTGCATTCTGTTCCACCTTGTGTCGCTGCTCCCCTGGTTTTGGAATTAGATTAACCTCACTTGCAGGCCCCCTTCCATATCTATGATGGTCATGTTCATCCTCAAGTTCCTCATGCTCATCTCCTACTTCAGTTGAAGGAGAGGATACTGTAGGTGAAGTAGTAGTGGGTTGTGGCGCGGTTGTAGAAGCTCTCAGAGTTCACCTTGTGTTCCTCATCCTGCATAAGATGAAAATATAACAGTTGTAGCAATGAATAAGAGGTTAGTCCAACAGATTATGAAATAAATGTACAACATTGGAAGCACATAATAATCGACAAAGAAAAAGGGACAAATGACAATGCAATATCTTTGCACCAATACATAATAATCCACAAAGAAAAATATTATATCAACACAAAATATTCCTCATCCTACATAAGATGAAAAAAGGGACAAATGACAAGGCAATATCCTTGAACCAAAACATAATAATCGAAAAAGAAAAATATTGCAAGCACGATCATTCACAAAGGTTTGCAACAACTAATCAAAACAACTTTATTCCTCGGGCTCCCTAGCAACAAATGATCCATGCATATCATTCCTTGCCCAGGAGATATCATCACTTGTGTGGTTGGTACCACTATGAACTTGTGTGCCACTCATATAATCCTCAACGATAGGTACTTCAGAATAATTTTGAGGTGGAAGTTTCAAAATAGTGAACCAATTATTATCATCAGGATCTTTTATATAAAAGCATTGCATTTCTTGTGATGCAAGAGTGAACGGCTCATCTTGATTGTGTCTCCTTGAGAAATTGAGTTGTGTGAAACCATATTTGTCAATGTGCAAACCGTTAGAAGAACTTTCATCAAACCAAGCATACTGAAACAATGGTGTTTTTATGTCTGGACCGTAACATAGCTCAATGACCTCCTCCAATTGTCCATAATATGTAATTGTAGCCGTAATAGGATTTTTATCCCTCCCACTTGCATAACTAGATGTATCTGCCACCAAGTACACCCCACTGCTTTGTGTAGTAGAAGTACTTTCAACATGTTTTGAGCAGAATCGGTATCCATTTACTGAATAGCCTTCATATGACATTCCATCTATAGAAGGACCCTGTGATATCCATCTCAACTCCTCACTAACATCCTTTGGATGATCCATTCGCATACGTATTACCTAATTTATCAACATAAAAATAAGAAGGGATTAAATACTCTTTCAAAATAAAATTTTAGTAATTTTATAAATTACTTACATGCTCTCTCAACCACCTAGCAAACTGTGTTGCGTGTTTTTTTTTTCTAAAGCATGTAGTGTGATATTTGGTTCAGCCTCTCGAAGCTTTATCAGGTGTTCACTGTTTATTGGAAAAATTCAAAAGTTGTGGTTAGTCTATGTTAGAAACTATTTAACATTGAAAAAAAGTTTGATTACCTTCTGTAATCATCGGACATGTCAGTATTAAATAGTACATTTTGATGGGCTTGTTCTAAAGCTTGCACACCAAAGTGTTTTGGTACTCCCACTCTAATAGGAGAGTCATCAACATTATGAGGAGTATGAGTGAATTTTGTGTCAAAATCAGGTAGATATCTAGCACAAAATGTCAAACATTCTTCTTCCAAATAGCCTCTAGCAATAGAACCGCTAGGCTGAGCTTTATTTCTGACATTATTCTTGAGTTTCTTCAAGTACCTCTCAATGGGGTACATCCACCTATACCGTACAGAACCGGCAACCCTTGCTTCATAAGCTAAATGGATATGCAAATACATCATAATGGTAAAGAATGATGGAGGAAAAACTCTCTCTAACTGGCATAGTGTGACAGCAATGTCTTCTTCAAGCTTCTTAAATTCTTCTACATCAATAGCATCTGAGCAAAGTTTATTGAAAAATAAACATAGGCTTGCAATAGGTTTATAAACATCTAGGCCTATGCAGTTCCACAAGGCAACAGGATGAAGTTGTTGCATTAAAACATGACAATCATGGCTCTTCAATGCCAATAGTTTTTTCTCTCTCATGTTGACACACCTAGATATGTTAGAATAATATCCATCAGGAACATTCAATGTTTGTAAAATAGATAGAAACTTCTCTTTCTCCGTACTACTCAATGTGAAAGATGTTGGAGGTAAGTAATAATGGCTCCCTGAATCGACTGGACACAAATCCCTTTGGATACCCCATTGTTTTAGATCTTGACGAGCTTGTAAGTTGTCCTTACTTTTCTTCGAGTCGCCCAACAAAGTGTTCATGATGTTCTCACAGACATTTTTTTCTATGTGCATTACATCCAGATTATGTCTCAGCCACAGATATTTCCAATACGGGAGTCGAAAAAAAATGCTTATTTTATTCCATCCAAGCGGCAATGGCTGATGTCCATTTGTAGAGATTTTACGTTTATTAGTTTTTCCGAAAGTGATGTTTGTGCAACCCTGAAATTGTTGTAGTATATCATCACCTGACCAACGCCTAGGCGGTTGACGGAAATCTTGTTCTCCATTGAAACTTTTTTTATCACGCCTATAAATATGATTGTTTTTCAAGAAACGTCGATGGAAACCATAACATTGTTTCTTGCCAAATTGAAGCCACTTGGATAAGGTGTCTACATTACAAGATGGGCAACCTAAATCCTTTTTCCCTTTGGTGCTCCAACCAGAAAGGTCATCATAAGCCGGAAAATCATTTATGGTCCATAAGATCATTGCCCACATAGTGAAGTTTTTCTTGCTATAAGAATCATATACTTTAACTCCCTGACCCCAAAGTTTTTGAAGCTCATCAATTAATGGCTCTAAGTAAATATCAATATCATTCCCAACCATATGAGGACCTGGGATCAGCAAAGACATCATTATGTATGGCTCCTTTAGAAGAAGCCAAGGCAGGAGATTGAGAGGGGTTAATAGTGCAGGCCATGTGCTATTTGAAGCACTCATAAGTCCAAACGGATTGAATCCGTCTGTAGTTAGAGCAAATCTGACATTTCGTGGTTCAGCTGCAAAGTCTAGAAATTCTCTATCTATTGAGATTCATTCTTCCGTGTCAGAGGGATGATGAATACGACCATCATTTCCTTTTTTTTTAAATGGCCACATCATATCTTTTGCAACTGAAGGGCACATGTAAAGTCTCTCCAGACGAGGGATAATAGGAAAGTGATACATCACCTTTTCAGCTACCTTCTTGCCTTTTGTTTTATATGTCTTTTCATTCCATCTAGACTCACCACAAGTATCACACATGTCTTTCTTTGATGAAACTTTACGAAAGAGCATGTAGTCATTTCGACAGACATCAATTTTAACTTTTTTGAGGACAAGGTCTTTTACAACTTTATTTGCTTCATAATAAGTCTCAGGAAACAGACTACCTTCTTTTGGGAAGGCTGAGATTATCAACTTCAGCAACTTTGTAAAAGAATTATCTGACCATCCAGACTCCTCCTTCAGATATAACAGAGGCACCAGAAAGGACAACTTGGAGTGAGTTGTACAACCTTCATACAATGGTTGATCGGCTTCTTTGAGAAGCTTGAAAAAGCGTTGGGCGTTAAGATTTGCAGGCTCCTCCTCGAGTTCAAACTCATTGGCATGACTTGTATCGCCCATTCCAAATATATCTCCCAATATTTGATGCATACTTCCAGATGTAGGTCTAGTAGACGTTGCACTTATTATATTCCTCTCGATCATCTCCCCATGATATGTCCAGACATCATAGATGCGGACAAATCCTTTTTGTAAAACATGTAAGAATACATCATCCTCTGATTTAATGTATCTATTTGAGCATGTTTTACAAGGGAAAATTAAATTTCCCGGTCTGGGTGGTATTTGGTGGATACATGCAAATTGAATGAATTTTTGTAAACCAGACTGGAATACTTCACTTTGCATCCTATTAGCAATATACATCCAATTTCTATCCCCTAAGAAATCCATTTGCATACAAATACACAAGAAGTTAACGGTCACATGACAACTAAAAAACAAAACTGAACAAGAGAAAAATAAAAGATAAAAGTTTATATTGTAGTATCATTGATTCATAGATTGTGTATAAAAGCAAATTGTCTGACACCTGATTTGATAGATAGACAAATTTGACTAGTATTTCACTGACTCATGAATTTTGTAAAAACATGAGAATCAAAGCAAAGACTGGAACATGCAACAATGAAAAGCAATGCTATTCAATCAAGCACGGTTAAATGAAGATGAGGCTAGCAAAAATGAACTAATTAAGAGTTTACAAGGATAGAGTTTGAATCTTTACATCTTGATTGGAATATAACCAATCACATAGCTGATCAGAATAAAAGGATCCATGTAGCTGACCCCAGCATGGTTGGATTTAAAGCTTTTAGATGATTATGATGATCGGAGGATGAAAACCAAGAAATTCATGACTGTTTGAATACAAGCATACAATGTTAGAACTAGAATTGGGAATTGTCAGAGGACTTCAAGTGAAGTCAGTCGTATAGCTAACTGAACCAGCATGTCTTGTTTAGGGAGCTCAAACAATTCAGTGACTCATGGAAAAATGTTTTCAAAAGCCAACAGAAACCAGTCTGAGTCAAATGTGTTTCAATTGCCCCAGAATAATTTTATACATGTGGATCTAGGAAGCACGTACACTTCCCGGAGGCTGCCGTGTTCGTGTCCAACGCGTGTCCAACATGGACACACCCTGGACACGCCTAGACACGTGGCGGACACGCCTTTTACGTGTCCACTTTTTTAAAAAAAAATATTGAAGTGTTGGATACGGCTTGGACACTCCATGAACACATCCAAGACACACCATCCCTACCCACTTAAGCTTAAGCATACGAAAAAACCCAAACCTTGCCCAAATCCCTACCTCATGTTCTACACTGCTCTTGCCCTACCAATATTAGTTAGTTAAGCTTCAGTAGCTACCAAAATGTTCCTTCGCCTCCTCTTTTTCCTGCTCCATGTATGCTTCTCATCTCCCTTCTCTTATTTCATGTTGGTCTTTCATGTGTCTCCTTCTTCTTATCTTACCACTCCTCCCCTACTTTTCTTCTTTCTTTTCGAGATAAAGGCAGAAAAATATTGCCCTCCCTACGTCTACTCTTTTTCTTGCTTCTCTACATCTACATCTTCCCTCCTCTTCTCTTACCCATCCATCTTAAGTAGCTCTCCATGTATTCCACTTCCTTTTCTTCCCTCTCAACCTCGAAGACACCTTCATTTGGAACATGAAGATGTAAGAATGTTTCGTAGAGTGTTCATCTTTTGTCTAGTATAGGGAAATCCTAACTAATGTATTATAATATTTGTTAAAATAATGTAGGCTGAAAAGAACAATGGGCTAGTTCCTAGCCGCTTGAGGATGTTCGAACAGGTAAGGACTAGAAAAGATAAAAACCTTGTTGATATTGTAGCCGAGTAAAAGATGGTAACTCTCTCTTTTTGATTTAGCGATCAATAACAACCATCAATTCTTTTAAATAAAATAATTATTGGACAGGAACAAATTATAGAGTTGATATCTCAATGTGATGAAGGGAAAATTGACATGGATGATGAAGAAATTTGTTGCAAAGTTTTTGGACTTGAAAGATTAGGACATATTCGCATGAGAGGAAGTAATGTGGCAAGATCTCACGACAGAAATATCAGTCATATCATAGAACTGGAGAAGTATAAACAAGCAGCTAAAGAAGCACATGCTAGAGCTGAACAAGCTGAAAAAGCAGCTGAGAAAGCCCAGGCATACATGAAGGAAATATATGATATGTTGCAATCTCGTGGGGGTGTGAATATTATGGTACATGATGATCCCACTGGCCAGGTACTATATTATGTATACTTGTAAATTTTCTAGTTCTCATGTTTAGATTTTATAACCATCTTTTGAATATATGAATTTGATTTTATAGGTCCGGAATGAAGGTATTGAACAATATGCAAGGCAAGTTCATCAGACTAACACGCCTTGGCAAACAAGCTTGTGGATTGATGATCAGAACTGGATCCTATAACTATTGAATTCATAGACATTAAGAATATGATTATAGAGGTATGTGGCCTATCACATAAATCTATTTGTGCATGCTTAATTACCTAGCATGCACTTCTGCCTGAAGATGGTGTTTAACTCAGGTTTTACTTAATGAACTGAAATAATAAACTGTGAGATACTCCAAGCAATGGACAATGAAGTTATTCATAGTAGGGGTCTTGTCCCAGCTAGCTTTAGGGATAACTATGTTTATATCTTTTTATGAAATCATGGAGGTGATTTAAGAAAATTTTCTTTGCCATGTTTAGTGAAGGTCCAATCCCTTTTCTGCTGACGTATCACTCCCTGATTTTGGTTGAAGGGGGGTGAATAGTAGTCTCTAGTGTGCTTCTTTATGAGTCATGCATCATGTTCATTATAGTCCTTGATAAATTATGTGTAAATGGAATACGAAATCTCCTAAATTTGAAGGAAGCGTTTATGTGTAATTGGAATATGAAATCTCCTAGATTTGAAGGTAGCGTAGAAGAATTATGTATACTTATCCTCATGCTTTAATCAGAGAGTTGTACATTTTTGAGAATTGAGAGTTTCCTGTCAAAGTATATGTTTGATAACAACTATTTATTCTTTAGCTTGTTATTGCAGTGATGATTGGTAGGGACATCATCTACGTAAACTAGAAATGAAATTCTTGTTTCTCTAAGCTCAGAACTATCAAGAAGGTTTCTCACATTGACTTTACTCTATTCGATTAGATTATGATTAACTTCCAATAGCTTCTTTATAACTCTAACCATGACATTCTATTGTGTGTCTTTGACCATCTTTTTAGAGTCTGTAAATTGTTGAGCCTACCAACTAATGAACGGAGGATCTTGATACGAACAAGGATCAATTATCTTAGTTTCTTAAGCTTATCTCAGGAACTGAATCAAGAAGATTTTGGCTATCTTCTTATTATTTAGGTCTGAATCAAGAAGATTCTAAAAAGATGATATTAAAAGATGCACACATTGTGAAGGAACCTAGTGAGAGGCTAGAAAGCTTGACTTTCTTGCACGTGAGGATGAGCAAACTCTCATTAGAACTTTCTTGAAGAAGAGTATTGAGGAAGAGGACATGTGAGGGAAATTCAGAACCTAAAGGGGTGGGGGGTTGTTGGGATCATGTTGTTTTGGACGTGAGTTAACCATATGATGATATATTAGTGTAAGACTAGATATGCCTTTGGGTACAAGAGCAATGTTATTCAAGATATTGGGTGAGTGCATCGCCTCCCATATGTTTATAATGACAGTTTACAAAGTATAAACTCAAGTTCGATTTGGAGCTTGTTGCCTTTGGTGGTTTCATTAGCCTATGACATATATGATTATCCAAGAAAGCCAGAAAATAGCTGGAAGAAAAGGAGAAGGGCATAATATGTGGACGTGGTATATAATTGTCAACCAAATTTTGTTGCAGCACTTAAGATATTTCATGTTGTAATTATGTTATTTTATTACTTATTGGTGTTTGATTTTTGTGCTAGTAAGTTTTCATAGAAAGTTTGCATCAAGTGTTATTTTGTTCTTAATCCATGTTATTGTTTTCTTTCAGGATTTCTATTGAATAAAGAACTGTAGAAGATGTGTACAGACAAGATGATCAAATTCACTCGAGAATATAGATAGTTATGTACTTAGCTATAGATTTGGATTAAGTTATTTTTGGCATCAAAAGTTTTCTTTCCAAGTGTATGAACGAGGATGCAACTTCTTGTATGGATATTCCATTATTGAATAATACATGATGTTTTAAAGCCAACGATCGATTCATTCATTGTGCTTTGTATATAGGTCAAATACACAGGATGTTTAAAAGACAACAAACAATTCAAACGCTCATTGTGTATGCTTATGACTTAATGACTCATTTGAGAAAACTCAGATACGTAGTAATTTTTTAAAAATGGCAATACAAAAATTTAATTAATTGTTATTCAAGTGACCAAATAGTTTCTCCAACATGACCATTGCCGGCATGGTAGAGATGTCAGCAAAATCAGTACAAAGTAAATAAGCACATGCCTTTTCCAGCACTATAAACTTGTTTGCCGGCATGCATATATTGTTGTTAATCGTACCCCTCCCGGCATGTTAAAAGATGTTTTTTTCTAAAATGGCATGGGATCTAGCGGCATCTTTCTGGCATTTTATAAACAGTCAAAAATTGTTATTTTCGGCAGAGAAGCTGGCCATATCGGGCATTTTGACGTGTCAGATTAGATGGAATTTTCTGTAGTGTTTCTTGACAGATGCAGAGTTCACCCATTATATATGGAATGTCGCAACAAACGGACCGGTAGCCAAAACAAGGAGATCGATGTCTTTGTAATAAAAAAAATTGGGTAAACTTTAAAATCACCTTGTGATACTTTCTCACGTCGCTCAGGGCGATCAAATAGACCGGTAGCCAATGCAGGGTGATCAACTAAAACTGGAGGATGACAAATCAGGAACCACGTTGGCAAGAAATCACGTTGCTCCTCACGCCAGCGACAACTCTCCTTTCTGTGTCGGGCAAAGCTGCAAGGTGGTTTATCATTCCATAGTTTAGGAGAAGGGGACGAGAACTCTAGACAATGCAGGACAATGAAAGGAGAACGAGTGGAGTAAGATGGATAGCAAACGAGGTTTTCAAGAGATCTTACAGTTACTCGGTCCGCCGATGGCGCTCCATTGCGCGCTGGGAAGGCTCTTCCGTAATGATCGGACAAACAGGAAGGCAACGAGAGGAGAGGGAATGGTTATGAGTTCTTTGTATGCTAATTATCGTCTCTGATTACTAATTAGCAGGGCGGAAAATTGTGGTGGGAAACCCTGGGTGAAGGAAAATTCACAGTTAAGTAGGATCTAAAGCCTTCACTAATAAATTTGTTTTTAAGCTTCTCGGCTGAAGGCAAGTTACTTATATGTGTAGGTTGGGCCTTAACAAACAACTACTTTTTTTGAGGGCTATTAATCCTTCACAAATATCCTACACTAAAAACCCATATTTTTGTAGTGAATCCTCCTTTCAGCATTAGGTTTAAGCCTAGAAAGATATCCCTCTAGGTTCGATGTCGTGTTGCCTAAAGATCAGATATCTATCTCCTAAGAAAATATCTATCTAACGTCTCATCAAAATTCTAACAAAAATCAATCGATATCCTAGATCTTGGGTCGGAAGTTTTCTACACCCGAAACCATGATAAACATGTAAACCTACTGGTCAAACAAGAATACAAAAAATAGAACGATTGATTTAACTTGAAAAGGGAACACTCCCAGCTATAAATAGGACCCCTTCGAGTTCATTCCAAGTTTGCTCATTCATTCTATTCTAAGTCCTTGCTATAGTTGAGTGTGTTGCAACTCCTTGAGCCCCTCTCTCTCTCACCCACACATTTACATAGCATTTCGTTATTATGAGTGAGTTAGGCCCGTTGTAAGAGAGCTACTTCCTTATGCTTGTAAAGCTCTCATTCCATTCCATCTTCCCTACCCCCTTTCTCAAAGAAGAAAATGTTGAAGCAAGCTACTCCGAGTGAAGGTGAAGTTGTTGTTGTTCTTCTTTAAGGTTGAAGAAGAGGTGAAGATCTTCTCCAATGAAGGAGAAGGCAAAGGGTGAAGATCCAAGAAGAGTGGGTAAATCCTTGAAGGATGAAGACTCACAATAGCAAACATACTTATTAGTGGCATATAAAAAGTGCCACTAAAAATAAATAAATGTCACTAAAAGTCTTTAGTGGCATTTTTTGACACTTAAAAAATTTCCTCTAGTACCAATGCCACTAAAGAGATAGTGGCGTAAGTTGTAAACGCCAGTAAACATTTACCTTTACTGGCTTTCAATAAATGCCACTAAAACATCATGTGACTTTTATAAAAATGCCACTATTGCATCAATTGGCTTTTATCAAAAGGCCACTATTGTGTATGAAGATGTTATATGTAACTGTTCTTATTGAGTATAATGGCGTATAAAAAGTGCCACTAATGAGATGTCAGTTGTGTATAATGCATTTTCATGTCTTTTAATCGTTCAATCTTTAGATCATTATCCGGATTTCTAAATGAATGCCAATTGAAGTCGAACTCATTTTTTTAAAAGTATGAATATTTTTTATTTATAATCAAATGATCGTTACATGGGGAGGACATTTTACCTTGCCCCTTATATTGAATATAACGCCATCAATATACTTCCATACAATATTTTTCTATTCATTACAATAAATTCTACATCGTTGGATTTGTCTCTTCCCTAATATAACTATCCACTTTTCTTCATGCCAACTTCAGCGCTCCTTTAAATGATGAAAAATAACCTGATTAACATTAACAAAGCACCTTCAAAGTAGGAAGCATAATTTTGGAAAGACTAGCCAATATGGTATTATTTGTGTGGAGGTACCTCTTAAGCATCAAATGGAGGCACTATGACCATTAGGATATTTTCTTAAGTATTGCCAAGTAACACTCTCACCTGTATGTAACTAGGACATATGATTAGTTGAAGGTCAAGATATGTCAAAAAAAATAAACACAGGTTCATATATCTTCTTCATGGACTTTCCATGTCCACACACTACCAACTAAAGTTGAGAAGAATACCATTTTATTGTGTTATTTTGCTGGCACTGCAAAGTGGAACCATGGGACTGGATAAAAGATTTGAGAATTAGTTTGCACAGAGAAATCATCATGTTAGGAGACAAAAATCATTAACCTAGCAAAAACTACACAGGCGTACAATTATATATGCCACGGAGTGGAAGCACACAATATTTCACCATGAGAAAAGAACATAAATATGTTACATATTATCCCATGCAACTTGAATCTCCTCTAGAAAAAAGCCAGTTGATACCGTCATCTTGGTACCTAGAGTTTAAAGAAAAAATTAAAGGCTCCCCTTACTACCAGTAATAGGGATACTAGAACAGAAAAACTAAACCTTGAACAACCATACAAATAAGCATTCTAGTCCCTTGTCTTGCATTTACAAATGTAGAATCATGGAGTATGGATGACCTTTTCGATTATTGAGTTCATGATGCCAACACTGTCTTGGCCATGAAATCTGAACCTGCATGGACAAATATATATTCAACAAAAACAAACCTAATAGTATATCCATGGAAATGGCATATAACAAGATAAGCTAAGAACATATTTTATGCAACAAGAGGATCATACATATAGCGGGAACCACTGACAGAACAAAGACAATAAGCTGGAACACACCTGAATCGTGCATCATCAAAATCAACACCGATGCTTCGTCCACTCCTGGAAAGTGAAGAGGACTACATGAAGTTCATTTTGGATTATCAAGGTCTCGTGATCTGCATGACACAACTATTCAAAGAAGGACATTTACAACTAAAGGTTGCAGAAGCTGAACAAGTTGGATGTCTACACATCCATTGTATTCAGGATTCAAAAAAATTGAATAATGATTTTACCTTAGAAGAATTTAAGAATAGCAGCAAACGCAATTGACTCTCCATTGAGGTGAACATCCGAACTTGGCTTCATAACACCTTAATAGGGGATAATCAACAATTGTTCTCTCTACTCATGGAGTTGTTATTTGGAGATTTTGCAGTCAGTTCATGTATGATGAACCATAGCGCAAATCTGAAGGTTAGAAAACAATAGGAGGATGAGAGGTACTTCAGCTGAAAATGAAATAATCTTGGACCTTCTAAGATATCAAACATGTTGATGATCTTTGTAGTCATATTTGTCCCAAGTTGTCTAGAGAATGGTAACCCTAGAGGGTAACTTAAACTATGATTTCCTGAATGAAAATATCAAACACGTTGATTATGTATCATCTGCATGAGTGATCTAAGTAAATGCATCCTTAGAGAATAATATTGCATATAATTGTGTAGGTGTAACTTTGTATATCACATCACAAGAATCCATATCTTTAATATCCTATCATATGGAAATAAAACTAAATGATAGAAACCTCATTTGATTATCTAGTATAGTGCACAAAATCCAAAATAGCACAGTTGATGACATAAATGGAAATCAAAGATGACATTAAAAACTAAGTATGTCACAATAGGTAAATATATAATTCAGAGCAGTAAAATCACAGAGTGAATGATGTTGAGATTCCAACAATTTGAAATAGTGGAAAATGGTGATCATATATGATTTTTGAATGAGGAGCAAAGGGATCTAAGGGAAAAATGTACAAGAACACACAAATTTAACAGAAGTTGGGCTCCCCATCAAACAAGGATTCGAACAAAAAAGGTCAATGAGAATCCTAGGGACCCAAAGGAACCGTCAATGTAGTCCAATAAGAATGAATGAAAAATTGAAACCAATAGTTAATTTAGGTTTACAATCCTGTGTTTGAATGACATTAGTGTAGGCAATAATCTAATTATGGATGTGATATCTACCCATGATCTGTGTTCTTTCAGTCCTAGTCAACTTTGTTTTTATACTTGTGAATGCCTTTTTCTCAAACGCAAGTTTTGTAAGGCTTTATGAATAATAAAGAATATGATGATTTTTATTCTTATACATGATGCATGTAAGGCACTCCAAGTATATAACGTCATTTAAAGAATATTAATTAAACACATAGACTTCTTTTATTCTCAAATACAACACTACCGCAAATGAGGTTACTTGACCTAAGGTAGTTTTCAACATAAATTTATTGATGTTGTCGGACCATGAATCCATCATGGTGTATTAATACATTTATCTGCATAAATAGGAATCTAACTAAAAAATAAACATTGGACGCTTTGTTTTAAATTTCATAACATTGCACTAAAATTGGATGAATAAGTTGTAGTTATCATCATCAAAAACATGAAGGACGTACATCTCCAATAGTAAATGATTAAAGAATACATGTGCCTAATAGATGTGGCATACCTAACTAATTTAAACATTAAAAACAACGCTAATATGAACCCCATGACTGAAATTGGTTATAGTATTATAGATGTGTGTACCATACAAACATTTATGTTCGATATGTAGGACCACTGTACTATATAAACAATACAAAATATTAGTTTTGTAGTTTTGATACCCTCCAAACATATACATGAATAAACACATAAAAGTCCAGACTGTACAACATAAAATGACTACTAGGTTCAAAAATATGAAACTTGATTAGTAGTAAAATACAACGATGAATTGTGGCTAAAAAATACAACTTTCCGTACCTATTCATACTGGGTAAGACACATTTAATAACATTTTCCCTAAACATAATAAGTAATCATATTTCTTATAGATGTATATTTGAAAGTATGTATATTTGTTGTAGTGGTGGTTAAGGAGTAGTTCTAGTCTTCACATGAAAAGGTACCATTAACAATAGCATGGAAACTAAAACTCTTCATAGCATATGCATAAAACAGGTATGTCTGAGTTTCCCAAAACATACAATATATACTAATACTGGATAAAAGCAAACCACATATTGTGAACAAATATGTAAGAGATGTATCACATTGCATCAAACTCTATCCAAGAAACCAAAAGTGAAACTGACTCAAATAAGACCTTGCCATTCAGTAGTGAATATGTTACTTCTATGTATATCTTAGCAGTTATAGAAATTAAATATCATGTGCAACAATGTAACTTAATACACACAATACTAAAAGGACAAATAGTATGTTCATTTATCAACTACAAGAAAAATATCCACACCAGTGATACGTGTAAAACTATACAGATTATCCAAGTAAGTTCTAATTTGGGAAGACTTATATACTCTCCAGAATAGTATATGGCCTAACTCCTTTATAAAATTAGCATAGCTTCAAGCAATGACTATGTAGAAATACTTCACAACCAACAAGCTTCATAGTAAAAGTCATGCATTATATCATTCATGTGAATGTGAAATAGACAAGCTTGCCTGATTTTATTTTCCTTCTTTCTATAATGCAAGTCTCACCAAGTAAAGATGATCATCTAAACAGAAAACATTAGAATCTGACTTAATTACTATAAACAACATGAGCAGCAAGAATATATGTTTCATTTGAATAGCTATACGGTTGTCTAGGATACGAACAATGCCCCTATGCTTCTTGCTTGAAGCTCTATTACTGCACAAATAAAGAATGGTATAAATAAGGAAAATAATATATGCTTTATTCATGCCCGGTTTGTAAGCATGTAGTAATGGTAGCAGCTAAAATTGATATAGCCAATGTCAAGTATAGGAATACCATCACCTGCTAGCTACATATACGCCCAGCATCCGATTCTGAGCCTCTCCCCACCTTAACTCATAAGAATCCTACAACAATCAACATTATATTATGTTTATATTTGAATCAAATATTCATGTGTACTGATTCCAAAAGTAAGTAGCAAAATCAATCCTCATCTAAACGCTCCTACACCAACAACTAAATCAAACAAGAGCATGATATGAAAGTAAATGATAAGATCAGCCGTTTATCCAAAAGTTGAGTGCATCTCTATTCTCTATTTCTGATGTGGACGAACATCAGTCATTAGCTGGTGTTTCTCAAAGAATCTAGGAATTAGCATTTGTGACATGACCGCTAATTGGGGCTACCACTGATTATGAATAATTTTCCATTGTATAAAAAAATATTGCAACTGAGATTGGTTAGCATGGACTTTAATATTGACGGGTAAGAAACAAGTAAATTTCTGATAAAGATTGATAAAATTCACAGAAACCCCCCTACCTATGCATTCACAACGATGTCGCTCCTTTGAAGAAAGTGTCCAAGCAACCACCCATGAGAAGGATCGACCGGCCCTGTGTGTCGGCAAATAATCTATCAAACTCACCTATGATTTTTAAACCAATCATATCAATACGTCCATTGCAATTGGATATGGAGCTAGTTAATTAGTCTTTCTCGCAACTCTCTACGATGAAAACTAATTAATAAATATCATATGGCGTTCTCAAAACCAAGATAAAAGAATAGTACTTCGCGCTCAGCAGTTATTGCCGATTGAAAGGACTCTAAACCAGTGACTTCTAGTACAATCGATGGCATATAATAAGTGTGTTGACTCGATCGTAGGGGGTAGGAGGAAGGAGTGTCATAGTGAGAACATACACAGCGGTGCACATGGACGTAGTGAGGAGGTACGCTCGGACGCATACTGGTGAGGAGGCACATGAAGACAATGAAGAGGTACGCGTTGTTGAGGAGGCATAGACCAGTGAGGATGCGAGCGGCACAAAAGAGGCATACGGCGGCGCGGGAGAGATGAAAGTTAGAACTAGAGAAGGGGTAGGTTTAGTGCATAGGTTAAAAAGACGAGTAATAAAACTATCGAAATGAATAATACACACTCTAGAAAAAGACAAAAAAAATACACACTCCAGAAATAGAGACTTGAATGAAAACATAAAACAAATATGACACCGGCATTTAAAAATTGTCGTGTATGTTACAACATTGGTGACTTGTTTGCCTTGTACTTATAGTAGGGGATTTATGGGTATTTAAATCTAAAATGCCTCTAAAGCTAAATCTTTATAGGCATTTTTAAACAAACGGCCCTATGTTAAATGCCACTGATGAGTATTTTTGTTGTAGTGACTTATGCAAGAGTAGGTAAGTCTTTGGAAGAATGTGAAAAACTCTTTGCAAAGTGGGTAAGTCCTTGGTAAGGTTGATGACTCTTTGTAATGGATAGGTAAGTCCTTTGGTGGGTCTTGTGTTGTAACTCTTATAAGTGAATATATAGAGGAAAGCACTTGCAAAGTCCTAGAGGTTGACCTCTATATGTAGTGGATTGACTCTCTCCTAGTTTGGAGAGTGGAACCACTCTAAACCACCTTATCCAAGTGCTTGTTTCAATTTCTCTCATCCTTTCTATGCTTGTTAGTTAGGACTTCAAATTGCACTTATAATACTGGTTTTGATTGATATAATTTAAAGGTCTAACTTATCTATTGAGAATTTTGAAGCTCTATTCACCCCCCCCACCCCAGAGCCCTTGATCCAACATGTGGTATCAGAGTCGAGGATCTTCTCCAACAGTCTCCTACGAGAGGAGAAGATGGGAAACAACCTACTTGGTTCACTCAACCTAGAGTGAGGCTTCTCCATGTATCCTCTATTCTTTGACAATACTGACTTCCTCTATAGGAAGAGGCATATACAGTTCTACATTTAAGGCATGAATTTTGATATGTGGAAGGTTATGGCCACACCATAAAAGGAGCCAATTGAAGCTGTTTCAACATAGAATGAAGTTGTACTTAAAGAAGCACAACTCAATACCAAATCCATAAGCATCCTCTATGCAACCCTTACCCCAATAGAGTTCAACCGCATCTCATCTTGGGACACCGCCTATGAGATTTGGGACAAATTGTGCACTACCTATGAGGGAAGAAAGCAAGTCAAGGAGGATAAGATATACATGTTAAATAGCCTTCTAGAAAACTTTAATATGGGCAAGAAAGAAGGGATTGCAAAGATGTACTCTGGGTTCAATGTGATCATCCATGGCCTAGCTGCTTTAGGAAACACTTTGAATAGAGGTGTAATAAACTCCAAGATCTTGACGACTCTACTAAAGATATGGGAGTCAAAGGTGACCTCCATTGAAGAAGTGAGGAGCCTTGGTGACATCCCAACCGAAGAGCTCATTGGAAACCTCCAAACTCATGAGCCAATCCTTCACAAGCAAGAAGAAGAAGCCAATCAAGAAGAGAAGGAAGCCAGGAAGATCAAAGATAGTGCTTTCAAAGCACGAGTGGAGGCAGTCATCCTTCAACAACAACTTACTTGCCAGACATCTCCCTCCTCCTCTAGTGATGATGATGGCCCTAGTGAGCAGGAATCCAACTACACCAATGGCAAGCACTTGAAGGCAAAGCAATCCTCCTCCTCTACTTCTAGATGCTACAAGTGTGGATAAAAGGGACACTACAAGAGTGAATATCCTAAGTCAAGAAAGTCACACCACAAGGACAGATCCAAGAAGGAGGAAGAGTACAAGAAGGAGAGAAAGTATAAGAGGAAGGATAAGAAGGATAAGAGACATAAGAATGCATCTCATGCAACTTTGGAGGAATCATCCTCAAGTGGCTCTAGCTCTGAAGAATATGGAGAGTGACACCTTGCACTCATGGCCTCTACTAGTGAATAAATTTGTGAGGTAAGTGAGGTAAGTGAGGTAAGCTTGCATAAATTATCCAAGGAAACTCTTATTGATATGCTTGTTTCTACCCATTCTTCTTTTGCTAAATGTAAATCTAAAAGAAAAAGGTTAGGAAAAATTATTGATGATTTATATATTAAACTTGAAATTTTTGAGCTTAATGAGAAAACTCATCTTGAGATCATTGATAACTTGCAAGGACAATATCTTGATCTTGATCTCCAATACAATGGAGTTGAATTAGAGAATGGGGTTCACCTTAAGAATATTGAAACTCTTAAGGAAGATAACCAGAAGTGCCTAAATGAGCTTGAAACATTTAAAACTGAAAATGACGAATTTAAGTTTATTGTTATTGCTCGTTGAGATGAAAGGGATGTTTATCTTAAGGAAATTCAAGTGCTTAAATCTGAAAATTCTAGGTTGCTTGGTCTAGTTAATGATTTATCTTCTAGACCTATCTTGCCTAGTAATGATATTGCTTCTATTTTTCTTGAGAAAAATTCTTATTTGACTAAAGCCCTCTATTTAGAGGCCTATTCATGCTGGAGATGATATTGCTAGTTTGTCTTATATGATCATATCTCTTAATGTTGACAATCATAGACTTAGGGCCTCTCTACAGAAATTCCTCAAAGGAAAAAAATCCTTAAATGAAATCCTTGACCATTCTACCAAACAAGATGGTACTAGTGGTTTGATTTTTTAGGGGGAGCACCTAAGGGCAAGAACAAAGCCAAAGGTAATAAAAAGAGCAAGGAGACCTCCTTTTTCATTGTTGAGTCCTCCGACACTAAGAATCATATGATTTGTTCTCATTGCAAGTGTGATGATCATTACTCTACTTATTGTCCTTACAAGCCCAAGGGGTCCAACCAAATGATGAAATGGGTCCTCAAGCTAACTCTGGATCCCAAAGTTTGAGTTGAGAATCGACACTCTCCTTTCTTGCAGGAAAAAGGTAGATTGATTGTTGATAGTGGCTGCACTAAGCATATGACAGGGATATAAGCCACTTCAACAACTTCACCAAAAAGAAGGGAGGTTAGGTTACCTTTGGGGACAACAAGAAAGGTAAGGTCAAAGGTGAGGGTGATGTAGGTGAATCCTTGTGTATCAAGAATGTTCTTTTTTTGGATGTCCTACATCACAATTTAATTAGTGTATGTGAATTATGTTATAATGGTTACCTTGAGCTATTTATTTATTTTGAATGTTTGATTCTAGATTCCCTCATCTATCAAGTTATATATAAGGGAACTAGAAGTGGTAATCTTTATGTAATTGTACTTGACTCTATTAAGCATGTTGTCGATAGATGCCTAGTAGTCAATTTGAATAATATTTCTCTATGGAATTATCGGCTTGGTCATGTAAATATACATCAGATGAAGAAGTTAAGAATAAAAGGCTTGGTCAAGGGACTTCCCAAATTGGATTTTGAAAAGGATGAGGAATGCCAACCTTGTACCCAAGGAAAGAAAACCAAGTCCTCCTTCTAATCCAAAGGAGTCCTTAGTACCAAGAGAACTCTTGAACTTCTTCACATTGATCTATTTGGACCAGTGAGAACTCAATTGCTTCGTGGTTCCTAGTACTTCCTTGTTATTGTCAATGATTTCTCTAGATATATACCTGCACCTTCTTTCTCATTTTCAAAGAGTGATACACTTGATGTTTTCTTGAGATTTTCAAAATGAGTTGAGAATGAAGCTTGTTGAATTGATTCCATCCGTAGTGATCATGGGGGAGAATTTGAAAATGATCTTTTTGAATGTTTTTGCCAAGAATCTGTCTATGCACATGACTTCTCTTCACCTCAAACACCTTGACAAAATGGGGTTGTAGAGAGGAAGTATAGGTCACTAGTGGAGATAGCTAGGACCATGCTTTTATAGTATGATACTCCAAAGAAGTTTTGGGTCGAAGTTTTCACTACCTCATGTTTTGTGAAAAATCAGGTTCTTACACATCCTTCTCTAAAGAAAAGCCCCTTATGGGCTATGGTTTGGTAGAAAGCCTTCTATCGAGTATTTCCATGTTTTCTGATGTCCTTATTTTGTTTTAAATAATATAGATTCTCTCGATAAGTTTGATCTAAAATCTTACAAGGCTTTCTTTCTTGACTATATTACTACTAGAAAGGCTTATAGAGTATTTAATGTTGATCTTGCTAAAGTAGAATAATCTATAAATGCTATGTTTATTGAAACTAACCCCTCTATTCCCCAAGATATTCTTCCAAATAATAATGTTGCAGGAAAGATATTTCCTATTCTAATAGAACTCAACATAACCCAAAAGGGAAAAGAGGTGGTCACTCAAGAAGAAGAGAAAGATGAAGAAGAAGAGAAAGATGAAGAGAAGAAGGATCCAACTCCCTGATTTGTAAAGAATCATCCAAAAGAGATGATTTTAGGTGATCCATTTGAAAGAGTGAAGACTTGGGTTGTATTCAATAAAGAACAAGCCAACAATGCCTTCATCTCACAATGCGAGCCAAAGAATGTCAAGGAAGCTCTTGGGGATGATGAGTGGATCCTAGCTATGCAAGAGATTTGGAGCAATTTAAAAAGAACAAAGTATGGACCCTAGTGCCAAGACCAAGTGACAGAAAGATCATTGGCAGTAAGTGGGTCTACCACAACAAGCTAGATGAAAGAAGCAAAGTGGTAAGGAACAAAACAATATTAGTGGCTCAAGGCTACAATCAGCATGAAGGTATAGATTTTGATGAAACATATGCACATGTATCTAGACTTGAGTCCATTCATATGTTTCTTGCTTTTGCTAGTTATAAAAACTTTCTTCTATATTAAATGGATGTTAAAAGTGTGTTTTTGAATGTTACAATTGAGGAAGAAGTGTATATTGCACAACCCCCAGGTTTTGAACATGATAGTTTGCCTAACCATATTTATTTGTTGCAAAAAGCTCTCTATGGACTCAAACAAGCACCTCAATCTTGGTATGAGAAATTAAAGAACTTTTTTTCAGATCATGGGTATATAATGGGCAAAGTAGATTCTACCTTATTTCTAAAGAACACTTTTAACAATTTTATTATCATTCAAATATACGTTGATGATATCATTTTTGACGGAACTAACCTTGATCTTTGCAAGGAATTTAGTGATCTTATAAACAATGAAATTGAGATGAGTATGATGGGTGATCTCACATTCTTCCTCATCTTTCAACAAACTAAAGATGGGAACTTCATCAACCAAGGGAAGTACACAAGTGAGCTACTTAAGTGCTTTGGGATGGAGAACACCAAGCTGATGGACACACCCATGTCAAAAACTGCTAAACTTGATAAGGATGAAGAAGGTGAGAAGGTAGATGAGAATCTCGATAGAGGTATGATTGGAAGTTTACTTTACTTAACTACTTCAAGACCGGATATAATGTTTAGTGTTGGCTTATGTGCTCGCTTTCGATCAAATCCTAAGAAATCACATCTTATAGTTGTTAAGAGGAATTTTAGGTACTTAGACAAAACTCAAAATTTTGGACTATGGTATCCCAAGTCAAGGGACTTTACTCTTACAGATTATAGTGATGTGGATTACACAAGATGCTTGATTAACAGAAAGTGCACAAGTGGCACTTGCTTTTTCCTAGGACCATGCTTGGTGTCTTGGTTCTCTAAGAAATAGAGCATAGTGTCATTATCAACCACAGAGGCTGAATGCATTGTAGCCGGGAGTTGTTGTGCCTAGGTCTTATGGATGAAGGAAATGCTCCAAGACATTAATATTCATTTTTATGCTTCTCCTATCTATTGTGATAATACCAGTATAATTAACTTGTCATATAATCCTCTCTTGCATAGTAGAGCTAAGAATATAGAGGTTCACCATCATTTTTTTGTGACCACATTGCCAAAAAGGATATCTATATCATGCACATGGACACCGAAAATCAGTTGGCAGACATTTTCACTAAACCTCTAGCAAGAGAGCAATTTAACTTTCTTGGATCTAAACTAATCATAACTATTTTGAATGAATCTGATATGCCTTTTAGCTAGTTGTAAATTTATCTTATTTGCTTTGCCTATGTTTTGATCACCATTGCTTGCTAATATGCTAAAAACCAATTTTCATGTTCTTTTTGCCTTGTTTTTCTCTTGTTTTTGGGTATTTTTTGCAAAAGCTTATTTTATCGCAGAATAGTACCCAATGATGAGTGATATGTGCCTAAGTTTGTTTAAAATTCAAAATGTACTTAAAAAAATAAATTTAATTAGCACTCTAATGGCTAGAAATTAGATTTTGTAATGTTGGTTCAGTTGGACCATCGATTGAGTTGCCAACTCAACCGATCAAAGGTTGAGAGATTTTTTAAAGAGCCTATCAATTGAGTTTCTGAATCACACAACTTGACCGATGGTCGGGCTAGAGCAAACATAAGTTAGGTTCGACCGACTTTTCTCCCTCTCATCTAGAGAAAAATCAACCGATCCAACCTCTAGCTCCCTCAAGCTCTCAACCCTAGCCCTAGTTCAACCTTGATCAAACTCCCTTTTCCTCTTTCCTATCAACCCTAGGTGTGTGGATGGGTTTTGGTGGTGTTTCTCTTGCTTTTTCTCTCTTTATCCTCCACATCATCTCATGGCATTCAATAAGAGAAAGAGGGCCGCCCTAGCTGGTGCACCATCATCGTCTACCAACTCGCATGGCATTTCCTTTGATGACACCTTTTTTTGTCTCCAATAAGGCTCTGCATAGGTACAAGGACCTCCTTCTTCATAATCCTTTTCCTTTTCGTGCCCTTTTTAAGCCATCCCCTCATAGACAAAGGGTCATTGATCAAGAGGCCAAGTTGCTTTACAATCACCATCTCTCCTCCTTGTATGTTGAATGCTTGTGCTACAATAATTCCATAACTAGCACAAAAGCCGTTTATGAATTATATTCTAACTTACAATGGAATTATGACACACTCATACCACCACCCAATAATCAAGTAGTCCTCACTTCCACGACCGTCGGGAAGAAATTCTATGTCTCTGAGGATACCATGAACATCTTCTTTTCGGGTATTGAAGTGACTAACACTTGGAGGAAGGACTACCCCGAGTGTTTTGACATAGTCGAGCTTGAGGCCTTCTACAAGCAATATGATCTTACTCTCCCTAATATTTATAAGTTCTTGAAGAAGCCTAAATTCCCATATAGGAAGAAGTGTACCTTTCCCTCCTCTGCCTTAGATCTCAAGAACCGCATACTTGCATTAGTTGTTAACTACAATATTCATCTCTAAAAAAATCAGACTGAAATTGCATAAAACACTACGGTAATTATGTATTGTCTCTTGAAGAACATAGGAATCAAATGGGAAAGATATGTTCTCTACCATATGACCTACTTTGACTCAGGAAAGAACACCCGTGGCACCCACCATCCCTACCCAACCCTGATCTGTGGTATTTTTCAGCTTGCCACATGAAAATATCTTTTCCATGACCTTTACTAGAAACTTGCATGGAAACGAGTTTGCAACAGTGAGACCACTCTTCAGAAGTTTGTGCCTATCTGATCCTCAACCACACCTGGTGCCTCTACCTCTACCTCCACCTATGTACCTCCACCACCTCATCCTACCCACCCTACCTGTGCCTCATTCCATGCATCTAATGAAACCTTTATGGCCTACATGATGCATCAACAGACATATAACCTTCAGGTTTAGGAGAACATGCATCAGGACCTCTGTGCCATCATGTCGACATGAACCTATCATGTGCACATCCTTATCCTTCCTATCAGACCTATACAAGAGGTGACTATGCATCCTATGCATATGATCACTTTTACCCAACCCTACCCCCTACTGCTTCCGCTACTACACCCTCTGTTGTTGGTGGATCTACCCATGGAATGTTTCCTATGACTCTTAGCCCCTTGGCCACCCTGTATGCTAGTCTTAGTACTTATGCTCCATCCTGAAAACCACTAGAGGGGGGTGAATAGGGTTTTATGATATTTTTACAATTAATTCAACAAACAACCACAAAAATATTGGAGAAGGAGACAAGGCGTTTAGAGTGGTTCCACCCTTAGAAAATACTAAGGGAGTCAGTCCACTACCCAATTGTTTCCAATTGGGATTTTAGAAGCAATTGTATTTTATTACCTCACAAGGATGTTACATAAGATACAACAACCTTCACAATCCTTTGGACAGCCTTCACCCCGAAGTCATCTCACCAACCTTGAAGCAACCTTCACTTGAAGTAACTTCAAGCTCCCCCTTGAAGTAGCCTTCCTCCTTGAAGTAGCTTCCCATTGAGACCTTCTAGAAGTAGTCCAAAGTCACGCCGAGCTACCTTCACCACCGAAGAAGCTCCTACAAACTCCTTTCCGCAGCCTCCAACCTAGGAGTAGCAAAGGTGAAAACAAGCAATAAAAGGAGCAAGAAGGGAAGAAGGAAAAATACACTTTACCACTTTAGTACAAGGTTTGAATCCTATATCAAGCGTTTTGATCTCCTATCCAATGTGTATGAATGTGAAAGTCTAGTGGGTAGGAGATTCTAGCCTATAGGACATGAAATCTCAGCTTATGGAAATGATCTGCAAGTGAAGGATTGCTCAATTGCTCACAAGAGTTGATTCTCAATTGCATGTATGTGTGCTCAAGTGAGTTTAGGTGTCCTAAGGCATGTCCTATTTATAGGAATGGCTTACTAGTGGTTAGGGAAGTTCTAGACACTTTCTAGGATGTTCTTAGTGCTCAACTAGCTGTTAGATATCCACTAATTACGCTTGTAACGGCTAGTTAATTAATTCTGAAAAGTGCAGACAGAACCTTTCTCGGTCGAGAAGTTTGTCGGCCGAGTGTCTCTCGGTCGAGAACTTCGTCGACTGAGGGAAAGTCTGGGGAAAGTGTATTGCAACATTCAGCTCAACTCCCAACCACTTTTTCCCACCAAGTCTAACGGCTATAGAACCTTATCAAGACTCAGTCTTGGTCGAAATTAAGTTTGACTGAATATATGCTTGTGTAGGCTTATGTGCATGTTGTTCATCAATGAACGTGCATTAGACTTAGGTGTTTCTCAGTCGAGAAAATATTCGATCGAGAGTATCTCGGTCGAGAAGTGTTTCAATCGAGATAGACTATGTTTCAATACTTTAAATCGTATGCTAAGTGTAAGAATGAATGTGCAATTGTGATGATCACTTAGGAGATGACCTATCTAAGTTTTGTGTGTGGATAGGAAGATCTAACCTCTTGATTTACATGATATCTAAGTAATTGTGCATTATATACTAGTACAAGTTTTTACATTTGATTACAATTATGAAAATAAAGTAATTTAAGAATGTAGATCTTCCAAAGCTTTGTCATCCACCACCTTGTGTTCTTATTCCTGAAATACTCAAGTAGCACATTAGATCCACAAGAATGAAAGGTTTGTCATTTTCAAAACAAAGGGATTTTAATGATGTCCATTTATCCAACAATCTCCCCCTTTTCGAAGATGACAAACATTTCTAAATATAAATCAAATAAGCTTAAATTATATTGAGTTTCATACCTAAAGATTGCCTTGTGTATTCCTTCTCTTGTTTATGGAATGTGTGCTTATTATTCCCAAAGAAGTGTGAACATAAAATCCAACTCTTTAGGGAAAATAGCAGCATTTGATGTGAAGCCAAGAGAGTATGTATGAAACTCATTGATTTGATTATTTAAGATTTATATTATTTCTCCCCCTTTATCATTTCAAAAAGATAATCGTTAAAAACATGTTGTAAGAATCCCCCTTAATTAGTGCTCCCCTAGAATATGATGATTAAAAGAGCTAAAAGTTGTCCATTTCAGCCAAAATGTAAGTGTCGGGAAAACACAAAATTTCTTGGTCGACAATTTTTCGGCCGAAGTTGTCTCGATCGATGTTTTTCTCAACCAGAATTGTTATTGTTTCTACAGCAGATTTTAGATTTGATACATGTATTCCCTCAGTCAAATACTTTCTCGACTGAAAAGTGTCTCGGTCGAACTATTTGCCGACCGAGGTTGTTTCTGTTTGTTTCCAGCAATCTGTTTATGTCAGTTTGAGCTTAAATATTTGTAATATGCTAAGGTACCATTCTATTTAGTTGAGATAAGACATTAAGATATTCGAATGAGTTTTTAGGTAAAATCTCAACTTAATCATATTTAATTTGCTATGTTTGGGGTCTTGGAATCCATACTAACTCAACATCCTTTTTCTTATAAGGACATGAGAAGGAATAATGTCTAAGACGCAAGCAATAGTGACAACAAATGGAGTCAATTTTATTTCTATTTCTAGGATTTTGAGTTGTGTTCTTGGGTACAAATATGATCTTGGTCTTGGATGCTTGAGTTCTCCTAGGTTTAGGTTGATAAGAGTTTTCTTTTGGAACACATCCTAAACTGCTTCTTCCACTATAACCAGAAGAATTCTTTAGGATCTTATCAAGAATACCATTATTTCTCAAGCTACTAACTTATTTTTGTAACTTAGCAACCTCATCCATTTTCTTTTTGATATCTAACTTTTCTTGATCTAGATCAGATGATAAAGCATCTCTTTCTTTAACAATAGCATCATAGTCTAGATGAGTACATAGGATATGTAGAGTCTGAAAATTATTTAGTTTTGCAAGCAATTCAACCTTTTCTTGAGAAAGAAGACCATAGTTTATTTTAAAAGTAAGCAACTTCATATTACAATCATTTAAAGATGATTTCAAGGTAAAGTTTTTAGAAATAATATTGTCCTTTTCAAAAGAAAGATTATTTAATTTAGCGTACAAATCCTCATTAGTTTTAGTAACTTTCTTTAGTTCCTTTTTGCAATCAACATATTTGTCATGTGTATCTTGAAGACTAGGGATTAGATCTTCTTTTGGCAAATCAAGAAGGCTTACCTCTTGAGAATCATCACTATTGTCCTCTTTGGCCATTCTCCTCTCCACTCTCACTATCACTTGGTTCATTCCATGCAACTTTGTATGCTTTTTCTCCCTTCTTCTTGGATGAGCTTTTCTTACCCTTCTTTGCTTTAGGACATTCATTCTTAAGATGTCCCTTCTTTCCACATTCAAAACACCTAGGAGGGGAAGAATAAGAAGACCCAACAACTTTGTTAGATTTAAATCTTATGTATTTCTTACCATTTACAATTAGAGCTTCTTCTCCTTCATCTCCATCACTTGTCTCATCACTTTCTCGAGTGATGACCTTTGTAACCTTTAGAGCCATGTCCTTATTTCTCCCTTGTTGAAGTTCACGCTCTCATCTTTCTTCCTCCTCCAAGGTTGCCTCAAGTGCTTCTAAGTTGCCAATGAGTTGCTCCATCCTTAGTCGAGTGAGGTCATTGGCTTCTTCAATTGCAGTCACCTTAGGCTATACTTGGGAGGAAGAGACCTAAGAATTTTCGACACTTGAACCTCTTCACTAATGGCTTTACCTAATGCATTCAAACCATTAACAATAGAAGTGAACTTTGCATACATTTCACTAGTAGACTCATTTGGTTCCATACGAAATTGTTCAAACTTTTGCTTAAGCATACTAATTTTGAAATTCTTTACTTGAAAAGTTCCTTCATAAGTAATAGAAAGTCTATGTCATATTTCATGTGTAGTTTCACAATTTGATATTCTATTGAACTCACCTACGGAAATTGAACAATAAAGAATACTTACAACTTTTGCATTCAATTGGGCTAATCTCACCGTATTAGCATCCCATGTAGCATACTTAGTTTGAGGAAGATCATATGCATTTGAAACCATTCTCCAAAGATCCCAGCTGATTCCTTGAAAATAGAATTGCATCCTCCTCTTCCAATAGGTGTAGTTGGTGCCATCAAATGGTAGAGGCTGAGCTACAAGAGTTCCTTCCAAGTTGAGGTTATTTAGAACTCCATCCCCCATCTTCTTCAAGACTCGATTAGAGCTCCTTGAAGCCTGCTCTGATACCAATTGAAAACCACTAGAGGGGGGTGAATAGGGTTTTATGATATTTTTACAATTAATTCAAAAAATAACCAAAAAAATATTGGAGAAGGAGACAAGGCGTTTATAGTGGTTCCACCCTTAGCAAATACTAAGGGAGTCAGTCCACTACCCAATTGTTTCCAATTGGGATTTTGAAAGCAATTGTATTTTATTATCTCGCAAGGATGTTACATAAGATACAACTACCTTCACAACCCAATGGACAGCCTTCACCCCAAAGTCTTCTCATAATCCTTGAAGCATCCTTCACTTGAAGTAACTTCAAGCTCCCCCTTCAAGTAGCCTTCCTCCTTGAAGTAGCTTCCCATTGAGACCTTCTAGAAGTAGTCCAAAGTCACCCCGAGCTACCTTCACCACCGAAGAAGCTCCTACAACCTCCTTTCCGCAGCCACTAACCTAGGAGTAGCAAAGGAGAAAACAAGCAATAAAAGGAACAAGAAGGGAAGAAGGAAAAATACACTTTACCACTTTAGCACAAGGCTTGAATCCTATATCAAGCATTTTGATCTCCTATGCAATGTGTATGAACGTGAAAGTGTATTGGGTAGGAGGGACGTTCTAGGAAGTTTCTAGGATGTTCTTAGTGCTCAACTAGCTGTTAGATATCCACTAATTACGTTTGTAACGACTAGTTAATTAATTCTGAAAACTACAAACAGAACCTTTCTCAGTCGAGAAGTTTGTCGACCGAGGTCGAGAACTTCATTGACTAAGGGAATGTCTAGGGAAAGTGTATTGCAATGTTCAACTCAACTCCCAACCACTTTTTCCCACCAAGTCTAACAGCTATAGAACCTGCTCGAGACTCAGTCTCAGTCGAAATTTACTTCGACCGAATATATGCTTGTGTAGGCTTATGTGCAGGTTGTTCATCAGTGTATGTGCATTAGACTTAGGTGTTTCTCGGTCGAGAAAACATTCGACCGAGAGTATCTCGGTTGAGAAGTGTTTCGACTGAGACAGACTCTATTTCAATACTTTAAATCGTATGCTAAGTGTAAGAATGAATGTGCAATTGTGATGCTCACTTAGGGGATGACCTATCTAAGTGTTGTGTGTGGATAGGAAGATCTAACCGCTTGATTTACGTGATATCTAAGGACTTGTACATTATATACTTGTACAAGTTTTTACATTTGATTACAATCATGAAAATAAAGCAATTTAAGCATATAGATCTTCCAAAGCTTTGTCATCCACCACCTTGTATTCTTGTTCCTGAAATACTCAAGTAGCACATTAGATCTACAAGAATGAAATGTTTTTCATTTTCAAAACAAAGGGATTTTAATGATGTCCATTTAGTCAACACTTCCTTCCCACAAGCCAATGTGCTTCATGCTCTTGGCATGTCTTGGGTTGAGCAGAACGCCTGTTGGCCCATTCGTGGTTTTAGTTCTCTTGTTGACAAGGAGATGCCATACTAGGTTTGATGAGGAGGTTGATGCTACTGATGAGGAGGTTGATGCTACTGATGAGGAGGCTTCTGAAGATGATGAGGATGATGGTGGCTTTTCTGGTTCCTCTGGTAATGAAGGTGATGTTGTTGCCTCTGCTTCACCTTCAGACGGAGATGATGACTACGAGCTAGAAGCTTCTGATGATGATGTTGATGATATAGACATCGATGACCTAGATGCTTAGATTTTCTAGTTTTTAGTCTAGATGCTTCTCATATATATCTTTCTAGTCTATTTTGTATAAAGAACATCAGGGCACATTTTCTGAGTTGTACTATTTCATCATCTAGTTTTCATCATTTTGGCTTGTAGTTGTTTCTGAGAACACGCTTTCTGGGCTGTAATCTTAATATTTTGTACACTTACTCTTTGATTTATTATGTTTCATGAGTTGGTGTCATGTTTACCATATTTTAATTATGCCTTAGATTGTATGTTTCTCTCATCTCTATTTAGTGTATGCTTTGATATTGCATGTTGTGGATGTATGTTTGGTTATGCTTGGAGAAGACCTATTTTTGTGCTCTTTTACCCCCCTTCTTTTTTGATACTGTCAAAAGGGGGAGAGAAGTTCAATGTTTTGAAGCTCAACCATCTTGCTTCTATTTCCAGTGTGATACTTTTCTTGTTCATTATATGTTTTATCATGTGACTTGCTAAAGGACCATATAGTATATATGTCATGTTGCTTTGTGTAGATAAACTAGCTATGTAGGTAAGAGTAAACATTGATTGAGGGGGAGAAATTCACATTGTTCAAATCATGAATGCCCTTGCAATTCACAAGGAAAAGGTATAACTTTACATATCCTTTTAAATATGATTGATGAATGGATTGTCATTGTCAAAAAGGGGGAGAATATTGACTGGAGAGTTAAACATTGTCCATATTTTGATAATGACTTAACCATTCCATTCTTATGTATCTAAAATGTTTGTTAAAGATTGATTTCATGCTTTACATACATGAAAAGGATAAAATTACATAAGCCCTAGCTTGTTCAAGTTCAAGTCAAAATCAATGCAAGTGTGCAATTTGGAAATCACTCCAAATGACCGTAGATGATTTTTTTAATCACCCGTATTGATGATATGACTTGTAACTAAGATGAGAAAAAATGAGGGACACTTAATTCCAACATTTGATCACTCAAAAGTCAATTTATAAAATTCGTCACAGGTTGTTTATCGGTCGAGTAAGAATCTCGACCGATCCAATGATGGATTTTCTGGAGAGACCAATCGGTCGAGTTGCACACTCCTAGAACTCGATCGCTCGATCAACTAAGCAAAATTGATTTTGACTCATCGGTCAAGTTTCCCATAACAAACTCGACTGATAGTTTGAAATTTTGCTTGAAACCCGACCGATAGTTTGAAAATTGTCTTTGTAACTTAGTGGATCGGTCGGTTATCTTTATTGAAACTCGATCGAATGTACTATATGGAAAATGAAAAAAAAGTAATTGTAACCATTTATGTGTAGTTTTGAGTGAGAATAGATCTATTGTAACTTGGAAAATGGCTATACATCACCCTTAAGTGATTCCACACTCAAGAGAACACCCCCAACTATAAATATGACCCCTTAGAGTTCATTCCAAGTTTTCTTATTCATGCTATTCTAAGTCCTTGCTATAGTTGAGAGTGTTGTAACTTCTTAAGCCCTTTTATCTCTCTCATTTACATATCATTTCGTGATTATGAGTGAGTTAGGCCAGTTGTAAGAGAGCTACTTCCTTGTGCTTGTAAAGATCTCATTCCATTCCATCTTCCCTACCCCCTTTCTCAAAGAAGAAAAGGTTGAAGGAAGCTACTCCGAGTGAAGGTGAAGTTGTTGTTATTCTTCTTCAAGGTTGAAGAAGAGGTGGAAATATTCTCTAGGTGAAGGAGAAGGCAAAGGATGAAGATCCAAGAAGAGTGAGTAATTCCTTGAAGGCTGAAGACTTGTGCAAGAGTAGGTAAGTCATTGGAAGAAGGTGGAAGACTCTATGCAAAGTGGGTAAGTCCTTGATAAGGTTGAAGACTCTTTGTAATGGATAGGTAAGTCCTTTGGTGGGTCTTGTGTTGTAACTCTTATAAGTGAATATATAGAGGAAAGCACTTGCAAAGTCCTAGAGGTTTACCTCTCTAGGTAGTGGATTGACTCTCTTCTAGTTTGGAGAGTGGAACCACTCTAAACCACCTTGTCCAAGTGATTGTTTCAATTTCTCTCATCCTTGAAATGCTTGTTAGTTAAGACTTCAAATTGCACTTAAATTGTTGGTTTTGATTGACACAATTTGAAGGTCTAACTTATCTAGTGAGAATTTTGAAGCTCTATTCACCCCCCCTCTAGAGCCCTTGATCCAATAGACGGATGCAGGTCGACATACGTAGGTCAATGATGATAAGAAGTACCGCTACTCCTGGTCAATAGCTTCATAGTCGATGGTTGTAGTTGACTTCTTGGTTGCTTGGTCGATGGAAGGTAGGTTGATAACTTATGCATGGAATTGATGTATTGAGATGTGTGGTTATTTAGAGATTGATGATAGGGTTATTTTTTAGGAGTCCCAGGTGTCGATGGTGGAGACTCTTGATAGCATTCTTGGGCACAAAGTTGACAAGATATTATCTTTTTCGATAGTCAGATGCATGATTACCGATCAACAGGTTCCATTTTTATTGTCATGCAGACCAAGTAATGGGAGACTGTATCATTGAGATTGGAGTTGTAGCTTGTAGTTAATGCCCTAATGTCCTTACCAAATCACAACCTTTATAGAATTGATTACATGAGCATCGTGGCCCTTTCCTTTCCCTTGTATTTAATATTCATGCATGAGTAGCAGTGTGAATAGAATATTTTCAAGCTGCGAGTGAATTACAATTGGTGACTCAGAAAGTTTAACATAATTGCCTTGATAAAATTATTTGGTTTGCATGGCAAGTGAAAATCATGAGCATGTTGGTCGATAGATTAAATTGCAAAGTGATCTATAGCTATGAAAAGAAAAGGCACATCAAGGAAAGGAAGGTTGTTAGTAATTGGAACACAATTAACTATTGTGGCTGCTACAATTATCTTGCTTAATTGGTGACCCTTCTTGATAAAATTCCTCCATGTTTTGACATAATGTGACCTTTCCATGCAACCAAGGTCCACGAGTATTGTTTTCTTTTGGCACAAACATCTTTAGTTGCCTTGTCTTTTCTTTGGTTAAATTGTGAATGGTCATGAATAAATCCAACTCCATGCACAAAACAAAAGTTATTCTCTTAATAAAATCATTCTACTCACAACAAAAGTGGTAAAATTTGGATTTAATCAAAACACTTCATAAATTGTCTAAAAAGATGGGAAAACCAAAATATTAACAATTATGCGAGTGAAAGGTTGCATTAACTAATTTATTGGATAAAATTCCACATTAAGATATAAATTGGTCTATTAAATGCAGTAAAAAGGGGATTAATATTCGTTCATCACTCGCCCTGGACTGTGAGTTAATATGGCTCTCCTAGCTATAGCTAGAGGACTCCTACCTTTATAGTAGTCCACATGGACTAACTAGAACTCCCACTGTCCTACTGGACCGGAAAGAAAGGAATTGTCCTTCCCATTGATGTACTAGTCACCAACCAGCTCTCCCACACAAAAAATCCTCAGTTGTTTCTCTCCCATCCTATCCCTCCTTAGTCAGGAAGGACTTGCCTGGGCTCTCATGGTTACTACAACCAGAGAGAAAAATATTTATTAGAGTAACTAATTTCCAATTGTCTGTGTTGTGTTTTAGAAAGCCCCCAATACCTCTCCTTTTATAAGAGGGGTTTGGGTTAGGGTTCTCAATATGTATGAGATTGTGTGGGAGTGGAAAGGACATGAAGAACATAAACTTTCACAACCTATGACACCCAAAGTAACCATTCTGGCACACCCAGATGGTCGCCAGATGTGTGAGACGGTCGTCATATATTGCCAAACAGCCAATTGGCAGTTTTTCAATCGCACACATGAATATGGCAATTTCGATTCAAATTAATATACATATTAATTTTACTTACTTTGCAAGTATATGCAATTGAAACTATTTTGGAAACATCCCAAGCCTTTGTTCGGCCCCAACTAAGTCATCTCATCTAAGAGACACATACGTCTCACTCACCCATACGTTCATTTGGTGAGTTGAGATGAGTAAGTCAGTTCAAGGAAAGAATTAAGACAATTCAATCTTTGATCTACCTGACCATCCAAACAGTTGTCTCATAAATTGAGATGCTCATCTAGTTTCCCAAATGACTGTATCACTTAGTGAGATGGTCATCTGGCAGACCTGGTCAGCTAATTGAGTGATCAGTTGTGTGAATTGAATACTTAAACACTTTAGTAATCAATACAATTGTTATTAAACTGCTCTTCTAGATGAGTTCCTATGTGTGTGACCCTATCGGTCCCATATCACGTTGACAGTGAATGTCCATAACAACTTATGACATCATAAGCAATGAGCGGTGTCTAGTCTCACATAATTGCTATCCATGTAAATGGAAATTTTGAGAACAACTTCAACCTACAATTAGTACTTGGTGTTACAGTGTTTTATAGTTCCTTTATCACTGATATCCAAATTTAACTATAGTCATGGAGAAGTCACCCTCATTATTATTCAATCTTGTTCCTTGTACAAGAGTAGATTGTCTAAGATATATGTAAGCTTAACATATTGACTTACATGTACATGCATATTTTTCTCAGTCTCACTAATGAAGAGGCCTAGGGTATCATACTCTCTGAGGAGGGACAAATCCCATATCTATCAGTCACAGTCAATCCCCATGTTTCATAGTCACCTAATCATCACCTTTATAACAATTCATGTTTTAGGGCTACATTTGATGATGTTAAAGTGTATTGAACAACATGTGATGAGTACAATGATTTCAGGTCTAAGAACCACAACCACCACCATAATTGTGAGAGCTGACTGATTATGACTTCCATTATGATCATTTTCATTTGTTAGTATCACGGTGGGTCTATCAGATACACTGTTCCGTAACATGTATCTGTGTCCTTGGTTTGATATCATTATATCATGACTAATGAGACTTTGTCATCAACCAACTCACACTTTGATCTTATGTGTTATTGATGTATATCTACCTTCCACAATAACAACCGATCAAGGACATAATGAGAATGTATATACTCTTAACATCCATATGATCTAATACTTCCAAGTCACGTACTTGAAGACATACATCATTGAGTAACATCCTTCTCTAGACATTTATAATGTTATTTCATTATCTCATAACTAAACAAATAGAATAAACAGGAAGCTTGGCTTTAATTAATAGGCAAATTGTTTACAATTATGCCATTACAATCATCACATGATTGGCTCTTTGGACATATACACTAACAAATTATACAAGTGATGTCTACTATAATAGGTAATTATCTATTGTGATAGGTGAGGATAACATAATTATTTTGACTCAAACGTGATGTTAGGGTTCGGGGGGAGAGGGGGAAGAGGCGGCGGTCGCGGTCGCCATGGCGCCGGCCCTGTTGTTTCCCATCTCATCTCTGACTTCTGAGATGAGCAACCCATGACTGCGACGAACACTAGCCCCGATCATCCTGATGATGGGGATGTCTCCAGAGCACATTCGGAAAACCCCATGCCAACGGCGACCAAATCGTACAAGGAAGCCATGGTTGGCCGGACTATAAAAGTCTCGGCTTCCCTAACCCAAGTCCATCTAGACCTTCTCAAAAGAGAGGATATCAGAATAGATAGCAGTGGTAGCTTGCCGAAGATTGCTATTAACCCTAACTCCATCCCACCGCTTCTGGAGCCGTGGAAGTATGTTGTCATCATCAAGGTCATCGAAACGACCGTGAGCTTCAACACTCTAATGAATAGAATCTTCGTCCTTTGGCAACCTACCGAAGAGTTTTGGGCCGTTGATTTGGAGATGGGCTACTACATCATCCAGTTGGCGAACGAGGAGGATTTCATCAAAGCCATGACAGGAGGGCCATGGACGATCTTCAACCACTACATGTCGGTCCAGTCTTGGATGAAAGAGTTCCGCCCATCGGATCCCATCCCACGTTGAATCATCATCTGGTCGAGGATCATGGATCTACCAGTTTACCTATTTCAAAACCTACTCCTTTCGAGTATTGGTGACCTCATCGGGTGAACGATCAAAATTGATACCACGACCCAACAAGGACACCGAGGCAAGTTTGCCAGGATCACAGTAGAGGTCGATACGACGAAGCCTCTCCTCCCAGAGATCGTGCTCGATGGCGAAGAATATCGCCTGGAATATGAGAACTTGCCCACTCTCTACATGAAGTGTGGGCGCTGAGGTCATGCGGAAGGTGACTGCAAGTTTTCACCGCATTTTACTGAAGCGGTCGACCCTGCTGCCCCGGCGGTACCCCTCCTCTCGGGACGTACCTATACAGATGCCATTCATGCTAAGATGCCTCAAAGGTGACCCCATCCAAAGCAGCAGGCCACCAATCAGGTGACCACTGCAACTAAAGACAAGAGTCCTCCCAAGCAAGGAGACGTCGTGACGCGCCAAACTGACGGGGACCCTACCCCACAGGAAGACGACTGGCAAGAAGTCGTAAACCAAAAGAACAAGAAGGCCAGCAAGAAGAAGGCCAGTGGACCGCCACCAAGCAACTCAGACAGACTGCCCCTGGGCTCCCAAGTACCTGCCCCTCAACCTCACCCATGTCCCCAAGAAGATAACATGGTGGTCACCCTAATCGATGATGAGACGGTCGATGGGCGCACCTTCAACCGTATGGTAGACAATTTCAAATTCCAATCCATCAACCCATCCTCCTCTAATGCCGCCCCCACTAATTTCAGTTGGGGCACGCACGAGGGCAATGGAGGGGTCATCCTGCGCATCAGGAAGGTGATCTATACCATACTGTCAGCCCCAATAGAGAAAGGAAAAAAGGGAAACTGGCCTAGGCCCTCGCCAATGGCACTGAGGACCAATCCTCAGTAAAGAGGTCACTGTCATTCAACGAAGTCGAACCAGGAACAGACTCTCCAATGGGGTGCAAGGAGGAGACCTCAGGTCTGCTCGCATCCATTCGGTGACCTCTCAACCCATCCTACCCCAATCTATCACTGCTTTTAATGACCAACATCTACTACTGGAACATCCAAGGAGCTGGCTCCAAGAATGAATTAAACCTCCTGAAGGAATATAAATGGAAATACAGAATCAACATTCTCGCAATCGTTGAGCCGCGTTGTAGCGGTCTTAAAGCAGATAACATCATTAAGAAGTTGGTTTACACCTCGTCTCACAGGGTTGAGGCTCTTGGCTTCTCGGGTGGCATCTGGATGCTCTTGGATAAGCATACATGTCAGGTGGACATCCTTCAAAGCCACCGGCAATACATCCATTGTTCTGTTAACAACTCGTGGTACCTCACGGTTGTCTATGGAAACCCCAACCTGACCAAGTGTGATCTTCTTTGGCAGCACCTCACGTCTCTTTCTTCCACAACTGACGGGGCCTGAGCACTCGTAGGCGACTTCAACACTATGTTGGACCCTACGGAGAAACAAGGAGGCACAAGCTTCGATCGCCACTCCAGTAACAAGTTCCACACCTTCATGCAACTTGCAGGGCTCTCGGACATCAGATCCTCTGGCAATCGATTCACCTATAGAAAGGGGTTGCTCCTGGAGAAGCTCAATAGAGTCGTGACTAACATCAACTGGTTGTCCATCGAAAATGGGATGACAGTCAGTGTCCTTCCTCTTATTCACAGCGACCACAGCCCTATTCTTATTTCCAGACAACACTCTTCCGCACGCCCAATGCCTCACTTCAGAATGAAAATGAGCTGGAGTCAGATCCCCAGCTTCAAGACGGACCTCCTGTCTGCTTGGGATTACTCCCTACCTATCCCAGAGGCCATCCAAGATTTCCAACCGACTGCAATCAAATGGGAGTCCAAGTGGATTCACCAACAACATAAACAGAAAAACAACATTCTCAGACGCCTGGAGGCGTGCCAGGTATCTGTCCATTCTACTAGTGTTACTAACCAATTACTCTCCATTGATCTATAAGAGGAATACAACTCCATACTTCTTCGGGAGGAGGCGGACTTTAAACAAAAAGCCAATATCAATTGGCTCCTGTATGGCGATGGCAGCAATAGCTTCTTCCAATCCTACGTCAAAGCTCGACGCCACCACAACAAAATCTCGAGACTTCGCGATGAAAGGGAGGCATGGGTTGAAGACCCAACTGCCCTCAAGGAGATGGTCTTCTCCTTCTTCCTAAATCAGCTGTGCACCCAGAGCTCCCCGCAACCTCGGTGCGCTTCCATCACTGAGTACATTGGTGTCTTTCTGGGCATTCCCAATGACTACCCCTCCCTCGAACTTGCACCGGAGGCTGATGAGGTCAAGAGAGTCCTCTTCCTCATGGACCCTGTGAAGGCCCCTGGCCCCGACGGCATCCACAATGAGTTTTTCCAAACCAATTGGGCACGTGTGGGCAGTTCTTTTGTTTCCTCAGTTTGCGAGGCCTTTCTCACAGGCAACTTCAACACTCAGCTCGCTAACTCACTAATGGTTCTTATCCCAAAGATCTGTAGTCCACATAGATGCTCCGATCTCAGACTGATTGCCCTGAACAACTGTTATTTCAAACTAATCTCAAAAATGATAGTAGAACGCATAAAACCCTTTCTCAATGACTGGATCTCTGAGAATTAGTCTAGCTTCGTTCCAGGGAGGCGTATCAGTGACAATAACCTTCTGGTCCAAGAAGTTATCCATTCCATGAAATCTATGCGAGGCAAACGGAAGTGGGTAGCCATAAAACTAGATCTATCCAAAGCCTTCGACCGCATGAATTGGGTGTTTATCGAAGACACGCTTATCAAAACCAGGCTTCCTATTGCTCTCATACACCTCATTATGATTATTATTTCCTCGGGCAACACCTCACTGCTTTGGGAGGGCAAGCCTTTAGAACCCTTCAATGCCTGCCAAGGTGTTTGACAGGGTGACCCACCGAGCCCCTATCTCTTTGTGCTCTGCATGGAGCGTCTTAGTCAAGCCATCACTAAATCTGCAATGAATGGAGATTGGAAACTGATCACCCTCTCGAAGGATGGCGTTCCCCTTACACATGTCATGTTCACGGATGACCTCCTGATCATGTATGAAGTGTCCGACAAACAAGCTAAGAACATCAAGTCTATTATCCATAAGTTCTCAAGGCTCTCTGGGCAAGTTATTTCAAACGAGAAATCTCGCTGTTTCTTCTCGCCTAACTGCACTGTCCGAGAGAAGAATATCTTTTGCCAAAGATTGGGCATCCCTAGTACTGACGACCTTGGGCGTTACCTAGGCGTTCCCCTTCTGCACCATCAGCTTAATAAGCACACCCACGCCTCCATCCTGTAGTCCATCAGGTCCAGGATGAACAACTAGTCTGCACGCCACCTTTCCATGGCTGGCCGAGTGACATTGGCCAAAAGCACGCTCCAAACGATTCCATCCTATACAATGCAGACAGTATGCATATCACCTACTCTCTGCGATGATATCAACCGACATATCAAGGACTTCATCGGGTCTGGACGCAGTGGACAGAGTAAGCTTTCCAAGGTGTCTTGGACAAAAATCTCTTACAGTAAGGAGTTGGGCGGCCTAGGCCTCAAGGATGCCCATTTGCAGAATGAATCGTTGATGTTGAAGAATGTATGTCAATTTATGAACCACCCTTCACACCTTTGGGTACGAGTGATGTGTGGGAAATATACCAGGAACGGGTCCATCCTCAAGAAACCTGGTTATGTGGCCTGGTCCTTTATCAAATCTTACCTCCCCAAGCTGGAGAGCTTCTGTCACAAAACTGTCATCTCTGGGAATTCCAGAAGCGTCTGGCATGATAAATGGTTACTTGGCAAATCTGTTATGAACCTCGCCCCATCCACTTCAATCCCAGATGAACTCGTGGACCTCAAGGTCAGCAGTATGTCCCTTGAGGACGGCACCTGGGACTGGGATTTTATCCATTCCTTCTTGCCACCTGCCACATGGACGATTATTCAAAATACCATGGCCCCAACAGTGAGTGATGGTTTTGATTCTTGGTCCTGGCCGCTTGAACCCAATGGTGAGCTCTCAGCTGGGTCAACCTATAACTGGCTATGCTCAGACATCCAACACACGACTAATGTGAACTGGAAAGCTGTATGGTCCCTGCCAGCGCCCCTGAAGATAAGGACCTTTCTATGGCTTCTGCAACATAGGTCTATCCTCACCAATGTAGAGAAAGTTAGGAGACACATCTCCACTGATAGTTCTTTCCCACGCTGCCATAATGTCATCGAGACAGCAATACATTGCCTCAGGGATTACCCAATCAGTAAACAGGTCTGGACACACTTAGGTGTAGCACCATCCTTCTTCACTTTGCCCGACGAAGAATGGATGAGCCTCATCACCACCGGTGTAGGTAGCCTAGAAGAAAAGCTTGTTCGAGGTGTTAGAGCTTGGACTCTTTGGCGGGCACGCAATGAAGCAATCCATAATGGAGGACACCAACCACCTGCCTCCCAGGCAGCCTTCATCAAGCAACAAACTGCAGCAATCCAGCAACTCACCCACACTCAGGGCCTTACCAAACATAAGGTGATTAGGCCCTCACCCTTATCCTTGGGAGGTTCCACTCATATCATCTTCGTTGATGTGGCTTTTCAAGCACACAACCTCAAAGTGGGCTACGACATTCATATTCTAAACGGGCAAGGACGTTGTATCCAAGGCTCTGGCGACCCCAGCTTAGCCTCCTCGGCAAAGGAAGCCGAGATGAAGGGCATTCTGAAAGCTTTAGAACTATGTAAGGCAAATGAATGGAGGAATGCAACTATGTTCTTAGACTCCACCACAGCTATAGCATCTCTACTCCGCAAACAATGTGGAGCCAACAAGCTTGAGCCTCTAAGGAAGAAAGCAGCTTCTATCCTGTCTGCCTTCCCTCAAGTTCATATCTCTTTTATACCTCGTACGATGAACCAAGTAGTCGATCATATTGCAAAACATACCCTATACTCCTTCCTTCCTCACTTCTTCTCTGGAGACAAACCTCCCTGGATGAAGTTGGATATCCATGTTTTAATCCCGCGTTTAATAGCCGCAGTAGAGAGCGGCATGAATAATAACTAATCTCTACGAGGTGTAAAAAAAAAGCTATTGTGATAGGTGTAAAACTACAACAGACAATGGTCCTTGTACAAGTAATGTCTACTACATTCGTTAATGGCTTATTATAATAGGTGTAGTACTACAACTAGAAATCTAGTCTTGAACATTATCTATTACAATAGGCATGTCTCTTTAACTATAGCATACATTAATTACCATATAAAACCATATATTAAAATTATTAAAATTTGTTGTATAAAACATCCATGTCACAACTGATTTGCCTCGTCAACTCCTAAATTCATTATTTTTTGTATAAATGTCATATATGACAACAGTCAACACATGTTGCATAATTTATCCCCTAGAGACGCAATGATTTATTACAAAAATTGCAACTTGTTGTATAAGGGGATTAGGAATTAACATAGTTATCCTTTTTTAGTCGAGTTTAAAGGTTTTAGGATATTGTATCCACCCATGTGACGCTTCATGTGTGAGAAAACATAGAGCTTGTAGCTACAAAGAATACGTAGCATGCTCCCAAATAAGATATCATTTGTATACGCGGTACATGAAATGAAAACAAACAAAATTCAAGGAAGGTTGTGTTCGAAGAGACCTATAAGATTCTTGATAAGAGGTGGTGTGGAAGGTGAATGAGGATACAATATATAAGTGATTCATGCCATCATGACAGATGGCTTTGTTCAGGTCATTAATGATACATGATATATCTAAGGATGTATTGTTGACATCTTAAAGCTCAATCCCAAAGGGCTTTGAGATTCCTAATTTAATGGAGGGATTGGTCCTGGATGCTACATTTCTTGATCATTCTTTCAAAGTATCTGCCAAAACTATAAATAGAATCTGTCATAGTTGGTGTACAATATTCTCTTAGACACTGAAGATTCATCTTTACAAAGTGGTTGTTGAGCTAGACTTCTACTTGGTTGAGGTTGTTGCTTCTTACCCGATGTATGATATTGGTTTTCATACCTAAGAATAGATGAGACAACTTATCTAGAAAAATAAAGTCACTACGACAATGTCATATCTTAGGTTCTCTTGTTTCTTGAGGCGGAGTAGATGGTTTGGCCAAGTTTATGGAAAATATGACATATTTTTCTACACATGTTAATAAGGAGAAGGCCATCATCATGTAATGTCTTTGAAAGTTTGAAGATGATCACTTTACTATAGTTGTGAAGCAACTATTCTCTTAAGGGGAGGTTCCATATAATGAAGATATCTTGAAGGTTCTGGAGTCTAAACACCCATACAAGCCACCTCCCTTCAAACTAGATATTTTTTTAAAAGCTCCTCTTTTAGCAGATATTGACACTATTCCTCAATGTATTGAATCATTTTCTTAACTTCATATGGTAGAGAGGTTGAGGGTGAAATACACCCTTAGTTGCTTTGTGTAGATATGAGTTTGTTGTTTTCACGAATCTCTTACATGCCATCACGCTGACACATAATTTATGGTTGGGGAAAGGTGTTTCTTGAGTTTAGCCAAATCTATAACATTCACATCCTTTGTACTACCTCTTCATTAAGGGAGTTGATTACATGCCCATCACAGTGGATACCATTTGGAGTCTTCTAGTGTCTAAAGTTGCCATGATACGAGCGTGTAAGCATTTAATAAGTACCACAATGACCTCTAATTATTGGTTGGTATATCTGGCTGGGCAGATAACATTTTGCATATTGTCAACATGTTTTTGAATGAAAGACATAAAGATGGGCCTCTCGATCTCTATATTTTACAGTAGATTCCTCTAATTCTTCCAACATGATGGGAAGGTCAGTTTTGCTCCATGAGGTGAGGGCGAGGTGCACGAGGCGATCCTTTGGGACCACTCATGTTTGCATGCACTTATTCATGAGATGAGAAAGATCTGTAACTTTCGTCTCCATACTTGGTATCTTGATGACGTGACCGACATTGAGGACCCAAGGGAGGTGTCCAACGTGCTTGACATCACTCGTAGCATGAGTCCTAGGTTGGGTTTTATTTTGAATATTCATAAAATTGAGCTTTTCTTCCCTACTTGATATAGTAGGAAGCTTTATAGGGGGGCCTTTGTTGGAAGTACACTATTTTCTCATAGGAAGTATTTCGAAAAATGCTTAATACTCCTAACCATGCATCAATGGATGAGAAAGGATCCTTTGGTGCTGTTTCGTAACCAACCATGCTTGTCCGTATTTGATGTCTTTTGTGCACGTATACCAAATTTCAAAATACAAACGGCCTCAATTGTTGCACTTTCATAGCAGTTGTATTGCACTCGAAAGAAAACCATGAGCTGCAAATCTGGTAGCTAAAAAGACAAGATGCACTTTCGATCTAACATTCGGAACATCTGCATTAAAATATAAGGAATGACTTGAAGGAACGCTTACTTAGAGCCCATTCTTTTCAAACCTAATATATTTCTGCCACTCATAATATTTGAAGGAGTCAGCTAAAACATTTAGAAAAACGTGATCCGGGAAACAACAATATGTAACAGCAGATTTGGAGTGAATAGAACCTTAGTCCAGATTGGATATTGCAACATGTTGTTGCGGATGCGTTCTAATCAATCTGGAACGTAAAAGTTCCCCATTAATTTTTTAGTGCTGGGTTTTTGTATTAGACGTGCAGTTAGGATGTTCTGGAAAAACATCCGGAACAATAATCCGTAACAGCGGATTTGGAGTGAATAAAAACCACGTTATGGTTGATCATACTTATGCTCGGCAGAGGGTTACGAATTCAACAAAACCCTACCTTAACTAATAACTGACTCAACTTCAGCTCCAAGTCTTAAACCAAGTAACATCCACCGCTCTCTATCGACAGGCTTCCCGTTTATCTCCTCATAGAAGTACATGAATGCCTAAACAACTCCATTGGAAATATTTTCTCGTTATCACCATGAGCCAACTCCGACCATACTACTTCCACCCTCTTCCTTCTATTCGTCCTAGTCTCATCAACACCTCCTGCTATCGCAATGGGTTACGACCTCTCTGCATCAAAAGTTCTGCCGAACAATTGCAGTCGGGGCCAGAAAGCCATCTATCTACAAGGAGACGCCACCTTCCAAGATGGCACGATACATCTCTCCACAGTCCAACGTAGTCGCAACTACAGTGTAGGGCGGGCTTACTACTCGGAGCCGTTGCATCTCGGGGACAATTCGACTGATGAGCTCACCAACTTCCGGTTGACATTCTCTACATGCTCAACCACAGGTGCTGTGGGAGTGCCTTCTTGTCACCTTATCCGTAGCAGATCCCCTCCAACCCAGAGGATCTCGGCCTGTTAAGCTCTGGAAACGGTGCCAACAACACCACGACCGATGTTGCCGTGGAGCTCGACAGCACTACCCGAGGTTTCTTCGATATTCCGGTTATGCTCATATTGGAATCAACATAAATTCAATGGTATCCTCGACTACAGCAAAACTAATTAATCAGAACGGGAGCGGCATCAAAGGCAATGTAACTATAAGTTATAATGCAAAAACCTTCAACTTGAGCATCCTTTGTGATAATGCAAGCCCTGGTATATCATTATGGAACAACATCGATCTAAGGAAAGTACTTCCCCTTTGGGTCATAGGGCATGTATTGTTTCTTAGGTTTTATCATATTGGATTGTATTTTGGCATTTATCTGCAAAAAGTTTATATTTAATTTACATTTTTCTAGAAATGGAGTTAATTCCGAAATTTCCGGTCATAATAAGAATCCCGCATTTTTATTTTCATCAAAATTCTTCGAGACGTTAAAATCCACCTGTTGCTAGCCCGTGGACCTAAGAAAATTAAATCACGTATTTTATTAATGTAAGAAACCAAACTTAAAATTTATATTTGCAGAATTTTGACAATACAGTATTTTAATACAGGATGACATTAATAGAGGATTCTTGAAAATCCAACAAACTAAAGGTGTCCATAATAAGTTTCTGTGGTTCTACTATGTATTCAGGCTTCGAGATAATAGATAATAGAATTCTTTGGTGGAAGTTCAATTCTACTTTCAATAATAACGACACTGTTGTTTCTCATCCTGCTAGTAATAATATTCAGAAAAACATTGTTATACTATCCGTAGTTATCGTGGCCTGCTTATTAGTCGCGGCAGTGGCGTGCGTATGGATCTGTTTTCGGTGAATTGGCCACATATAACAGTATTAAGTAAGCAGATAAATCCCATCGCAGGAATACATAATAGAGAGTCAAACAGCAATCCAAAAACCAGCCACGAAGTCCAGGAGCTCGTAAAAGAACCCAATGTTGGGGTACAGAGACATAATATTCGTCAGACAGTGACCGGAGCATACCTTGTCTTGTCTCATGTCTCAAGAGTTTACTACCCTGACATTATTCTGAATGAACCATAAAAAATAATATTTTTAGTGACTAAACTCGCAGATGTCCAAACAAACGTCAATGTCACTTATCTTGAAAAAAAAAACGGATACTATACTACCAATACAAAATGTAGAGTTATATCCGACTCAAACTAGCCATAAACCCAATATTGTGCTCAGCCTGGTCCCAGTGCACCAACAAAATATAGAAGCGACGACAATCACAGATAATAGTGCCCAAATCAAACAGGACAGTTTCGTCACTCCTGAGATAATCGACCACAAATACCTCGGAGATTATCCTATGGTGAGCTCGCTCTTGCCACAGAAAATTTTACTGAAGCTCGGCGGATCTCTCAAGACGGTTCCGGCATTGTTTATTGGGGCTACCTGTCCGATTCTGCCACCTTTGTGGCAATCAAGAAATTTTGCAGGTACACCAAATTAAAAGATTATGAATCTCAACTCCAAATCCTCAGTCAATTGCGTCGCAAGAATCTCGTTCAATTCCTCGGTTCGTGCCACGAAGGTGCATATTTACTTCTTGTCTACGAATAAATCCCAAATCACAGCTTGGACTATCATCCTCTTTGGAAAAGACGAGCCAGTGCTATCATGGCCAACCAGGTACAAAGTCGCGCAAGGTCTCGCATCGGTGCTTTTGTACCTACACACGGAAGTATGGTGCATATGGCCATTAAGTCTAGCAACATCATGTTGGAATCCGACTTCAACGCTAAATTGGGGGATTTTGGGTTTGAGAAGTTTGTCCGACCATGGCGGGGAGGTGCATACCTCTAGATAGTAAGTTCGCTTCGCTACTTGGCTCCTGAAAGTATATATTCTGGAAAGAGTACTAGGGAATCGGATGTTTACAGTTTTGGCATCGTTCTTCTAGAGATTGCATGTGGGACGCAAGTAAATGAAGGAGGGGAAACAATCAAGCTGCTTGATTGGGTTTGGGATTTTTAATGAAAAGTATCGAGTGCTTGAAGCGGAGGATCCTAAGATGTATGGGCAGTTCGACAGCAATCAGTGTGAGCGGTTGATCGTAGTCGGCTTGCGGTCGTCCATCCATGAGTGTGGCCACTTTGACAGCAATCAGTGTAGCCAACCCAAGCCTCGATGGTCGTCCATCTATGAGTCAAGCAGTAGACTAACCCTATATCAATCTTGCCAAGTAGAATGCCAGTAATAAAATTGGTAAATATTCATTTAAACTATCTGCGGTATATGTAAATATTTCAATTAATGGTTTAATTTTTTTATTTTAAACACCAATTTGTCGTCAACTATTTCACTTGTTTCACAGGATAGCCAGCTAAAAGTGAAAACATTACCTCATGATGAAGAGATCTTCCACCAAACCTGAACAGTTTCGCAAATCAGAAACTGAGTATATATTAGTACTGTTGGAACCGATGGAATGAAGCAATAAATGAAGTCCCTGCAAATTCTACCTTTTATTGTTTTTTATTGTGTTGTTATTGTTTTATATGATCTTTTCTGGTGCTGCTCGTTTGTGTCCGCATGACCTGGGAGTGAATGTGGTTCCATGGTGGTCATCTTTGTCTACCGTTTTCCTTGAATTCTTCAAGAAATTTTAGATATTCTTAGACAGGGATAAACAAGTACAACTTTTCACAAGTTTGTGTCCGTTGTATTGAAATTTTAACGGTGTTAATGTGACAAATGTGGCAGTGTTTATGTTCAACAGAAAATACGTTTGCTATCCCATCAAAATGTATAACAGGAATGTAGCGCATACCTTTCGATACAATGATTTGTAATATGTATAATAACTCAGATCGGATGAATAGCAATGGCGTATGTGAAATACTTATGGCTAATTAATAACTCAACCATAAAACCACAGGGCTGCCCTCTAGACCAGTGTGTAACGTAATTAGGATGTCGGGCCACGAAACGTTACGTTTACAGTGCTACATTATGTTCAAAACTGGTAGTATAGGAGGCCTCCTATACTTATTGTATAGGACAACCAATGAGAACACAAAAAACCCAACCCATAAAAAAATTAGTGGAGAGAGAAATTATTTTTTCAGCATTAAAACGAATTCTTTAATACTATACAAAATTCTGATTGGTCTCCTACCATCTTTCTATAGGAGGCCTCCTATAGAATAGGCGTCCCATTATGTTCATACAAAGTGTAGTATAGGTCGTTCCTATACTTATTTTATAGGACAACCAATCACCATACATCATCTCCTCTTCTCTTTTCTATAAAACCTCACCCCTTCGAAAAAATAAGTATAACGAATTATTATTAGACCCTACAAAGTTGTTATAGGACCCGTCCTCTAGTAACTGTTCCCCCGAAAGGGATCAAATCCACACAATTTATCAACCATATTACTACAAACTAATGAAACTAAACATTCGAGCATATGTCATATATAAATTTTAGAAATGTTGGCCAAAGCTTGAGGAAGAACACTAGTAGGTGTAGTTTTTCAAAATTTTAGCTTTTCAATTGAACATGACTGTCTATATTAAAATCGTTACATACACATAATTTTCAATTTCGCAACACATGGTTAAAATGAGAAATTTACAGACAAGATAAAAAGTCCGCAAGGTTACGCAATGCGAGATGAGTATGTACATGAACAGTGCCGGATATTGACACGGTTCCTTTTGGGGGGTGGGGGCAAGAATATCCCATATATATAGTTTAAGATTGTTTAGACTACATACAATACAATTTATTTCTTACATTGAGTATCAATTTTTCCATAAAAAGGAATGTCAATACAACTTATTTTGCTTTTACAAATATTCTTTATTTTTATAATTAATTAGGCATACAAAATTAAAAACCAATTATAAATAAAAAATTAAAATATGAACCATTATATACTTTTAAAATTAACAATTTCTAAAAATATATCATTTATTTCTTTATATCTTTGAAGTAATCGATAGACAAATCATTTTCAAATGCTTACTAGTATCTATTTCAAAATTAACAATCAAAATATTATAAGAACCTTTTCTATTTATTTTGTTGTGAATATTGTCTAGACAAATTTATCTCTAACATTATGACAAAGAAGTGAAAATAGAAACAAAATGATTAAAAATTAGTTGTATAAGCTATTACTATCAATTAATACAAAATGTTAAATTTATGAAAGGAGAAACATTATAACATCAATGGAGATTGAACAAAGTCGAAAGATGCATATATCTCAAATCCATAGGTCAAAGATATGGTACCATAATCTATATAATGATAAGTAGTCAATATTTTCTTAAAGCTTATAAGAAAATGATTGATCAATACTAAGTAATCGAACATATAAATAATAAGTTCTGACCAATCAATAATGTTTAAAAGTGACTAAGTTGGTTGGAAGCAAATGACGAGAGTGGAGGAGGAGAAAAAGTTTTCCAAGATTTGTTAGACAAACTGTTGGAAAAGTGGTGTAAGTGAAATAGATTGAGTGCTAAAGATTTTGATTAACTTTCTACTACATCTCTCCCCATCAAATTAGTGTAAAGACAAGAAAAAGAAGAAATCGATGGTGGAATATGGTAAAAAAAATGAAAAACTAGATGAAAAACATGAGGGAAAGTCGTGAGTCAAAGAAAAAATTGTAAAGAAATATTTCAATAAATTGTTTTGAAGTAACCTTTAAATATATTACATAATTGAAATATAAAAGTTACTGAAAATTTTAATAAGAAGAATTGAGAAAGTCATAGATACCATGCCAAAAATTGTAGCTAATTTAGAGTGAGATCTTAAAATCTAGAAAGAAAATAGATCTTGGATAAAAGTTTGGTGAGTAATATATTGGGATATGAATAAATATACTCATCTATCTCACATTCCATATATAAAGTACATGTAGTTTGCTTCTTTAGAAAAATATTTATCATTTTATGATATCATTTTTTTTCTCCTCATATAGATTCAACATACTAAAATTGTTGCTTTTGAAAGTCATTACATTCTCTTCTCTACTTCATTCCTCTTTAATTACCACATATCAAACATAAGATAAGTTTATCTTTGATAAAATACTCAAACAAAATGACAATCTATAATAATGGAATGATTATAAAATTTGATAGATAAGTTTATACATTACTTTCTTTTAGACCAACTTCATATTATTTGATTTATTAATATTTACTTTACTCAATTGTTTTCATCTATCCACATTTAGCCAGTGTTTTCAAAACTGATCTGGACCGGCCGGTCCGACCGGTCTGACTAGTAAACCGGTGGCCGACCGGTTCGGAAGCCTAAAAAACCAGTTATGTGTTCAGTTCTGGTCCAACCGGTTAGAAACACGATCTGACTGGTCCAACCAGTTGACCGAACTGAATCGGATCGGACCAGCGGTTCAAATAGAACATACAAATAAAAGGTATAATACAAAAATAGTCATGGCCCACATAATAGATACCATAAACTGATTACATAAAAGAGAAAATTGCTCTATATGGTTAGTTGAAGGAGGAACTATGTGATATATGTATGTATATATATATATATATATATATATATATATATATATATATATATATATATATATAGAGAGAGAGAGAGAGAGAGAGAGAGAGAGAGAGAGTCAGGCTAGAATACACTCGAGTGTACAGATCGCACGGATACAATCAAGTGTGTTTGCATATCAAGACTACTTTTTACAAGATGTAAACAGTTGACCTTTTTGTCATACTATAATTAGGCTACATACAAATTTTGAGCCCATTTGGTTGAGTGTAAGTCACTCATCCGAGGGCAACAAAATTAACACACGAAACTAATTTGAAATGCATAATTTTTGCGGTCTTTATAACATGACGTATAAATGTCCAAATTTGCTCAAAATTTTTATATGAGTTATTCACAAGATGATTAAGAAGTTCAATGAATTAGATTTTTGAAAAAAAATATTGCATCATGAATAACTACTTGAGTGTATTCTGCTCCAAATACACTCGAGTGTATTCTAGCCAGACTATATATATATATATATATATATATATATATATATATATATATATATATATATATATATATATATATATGTATATATATATATAATTACATGTATATATATTTATGTATATTTGTATATATGTAAATGTATGTGTATATATATCTACATACATATATATATAAATATACTATACACATATATACATATATATACACACATATATATACAAATGTAAATAAATATATATATATATAATGTATATCTATATATACATATATGCATATATGTATATATATATATGTATATATATATATATATATATATATATATATGAGTCAGGCTAGAATACACTCGAGTGTACGGATCGCACGAATACACTCAAGTGTGTTTGCATATCAAGACTATTTTTTGCAAAATGTAAACCGTTGATCTTCGCCGTCATACTATAACTAGGCTACATACAAAATTTGAGCCCATTTGGATGACTGTAAGTCACTCATCCAAGGGCAACAAAATCGACGTGTGAAACTAATTTGAAATGTATAATTTTTGCGGTCCTCATAACATGAGCTATACATATCCAAATGTGCTCAAATTTTGCGTATGAGTTGTTCACGAGATGTTTAATAAGAACAACGGATTAGATTTTCAAAAAAATATTGCATCATGAAAAATTACTTGAGTGTATTCCGCTCCGGATACACTCGAGTGTATTCTAGCCTGACTCTCTCTCTCTCTCTATTTATATATATATATATATATATATATATATATATATATATATATATATATATATTCATATATCAACATATATATATATATAAATCTTTATGTATATAGTATATGTATATATATGTTTTAATATATGTATCTAAATATGTACACCAATATATATACATATATGTATATGTATATATTTTTGCCCGGTTCAACCGGTTCGACTGCTCCGACCGCTAATTTCCTTATATTGTGGTGACCATTTCGGTTTTTCCGATTCAATTTTGTTTGACGTCATTTCCGGTCCAACCGGTTCAACCACTCTGGTTGAACCCGGTTCAACTCAATCGGAGTCAACACTGGTCACCGGTCCGGCTTTTAAAACATTAGATTTAACTATTACATTTTCAACTGTTTTGTATTTGTATTTCAATTCTAAATGATTAAATTACAAGTTTCTTTTGAAAAATAATTGTCACTACCTTATTTTCTAAATAGTTAAATACTAAGAAAATAATAACTGAACACTTAAACCGATGCATTTTCTCATACAACACTTTCTATTATTTTGTATTTTAGTTGAATATGAAATCAATAATTGTGCTATATAAGTAAGTTCTCATCACAATAATATGAATATAATTGTATACTCCTATTCATTGTGGGGGCCTTGGTGTTGAATAACATAGCAATTTGTTTTGAAGTAGTGCATGGTATCATAGTATGATAAAATTTTAAAATTTTTTGTGAGGTCGTGCCCCCAAGACCTACTAGAGATCCACCACTGCACATGAACAAAAAAAACCCATCAAATAATCATCTATACGGACATATAATAAGACTTATATAATATGTACATCATTGACTTACATTTTCACAATGAACTATGTAATTGTACATCAATAGGAGATCATAGAACAAGTCTGTTACCATATCACAAAATTGTCAAAATTATGCAGGATAAGACTGAGTATGCACATGAATAAAAATAGCATTCATTCTATGTACATATAAGAAAACTTATATAATTTTTACAATATTGAGTGACATCTTCACACTTAACGTTCTGAATATGAGTGAGTTTACAAGGAGATCTATCATAGGTTTGTAGCTATACATTTGCACACTTCAAATCCCATGTTTAGCACTAATAGCTATCACATCATAAAATTTTCTATAGTTGCACAATGTAATACTAAGCATGGACACGAAAACAACATCCATCAAACAACTTATGCAAATATACAAAAGTTTAAATCATTTTTAACATCAAGTTACATATTCACAATAAACATTGTAAATGTACATGAACATGCTTCCAAGCGGATCCACTGTAAGTATGGACCTATATATTTTTTCACTTCACATCCCATGTTTTAGCACTATAGCTGTCTCTAAACCCGAAAACATGAAGTATAAAGAATATTAGTAAACATGTGAAAAATAGACGATTCATTTTTCATAGAAAGTGTAATTAGAAATGCATAATTAATGATATTATCTGTGCAAAAATATGTAGACTAGTTATCATGAGATTGCATTAATAAATGAACGACATATTAGATTCTAGCTCCATTATCCACTTCTATTTTGGCATTGTTCACATTGGATCAATGCATGCCCCCTGATAATTAAAGTCTTATGTGAGTAGCCATAATTATATGCATGTTGGAACCTATTAGTGCAAGTCTAGGATCTTATTTAGCATTATCTTGATATCCTACCTTTGAGTTTGTGCACATCTATAATTAGTATAATGGAAAAAATCAATGTCAATACCATGTTCCTGTATCATTATATAAAATAAATAAGAACTTATCATATAATTACAGAGTGGTTCAATGAATACCATAAGACAAGCTTCTCGATTTGATATATTAAACACTTATAGTGGGATGTAACATGCATCATTCAACCAATACCATAAGACAATCATCTCAATTTCATATATTAAACAAAGAAGGATGTAACAATATCTAGAACAAGTGTACCGTATACAAATACTACAACACATATTAGTGAATAATGTTTTTATACCCCCTTAGAACAAAGTACAAAAAATCCCTTGTATTTGTTTTAAAAATAACATTATTATAAATAAATATGGGAAACTTTCTCCTTTCCATCTCATATCCCTCCCACCACTACACTCATTAACCACAAGACTCACCCTCTCTTTTAGGGATTTTCACTCAGTCTCAAATGAGATACAAGTAATCAAACACACTTAGTTTTCATCATATAGGACGTTTTTGATTACCAAGATCAAGAAGAAGGATGAATTTGGTGACTTGGATTTGTGCCAGACTACAACTCACCATATCATCAATGGATAAGTAACACAATCATGAAACCATATATCTAGAAATGGTGCCATCTATAACATGGTCTCTCCCCACTCTAGACGATACATAAAATAGATCAATAAGACTATGCATTATTATTCTACTAAAATATAGGACTCACATTGTCATTGTGTAGAATTGAGGATATAGGATTATGGAAAAGAAGGACGATGTTTCATTGCGACCCCATTGATTTGAGTTTTCTTGAATGGGAAGAAGATATGCAACTTCTTAAATCTAAGTGTTATCGATAAAAGTTGGAATAATAGTATACTCTTTTCATCTAGGCCCAATTGGGAAAGATCATCAACCTCTCACTATGAGGGGTTGAATAATATTTGTGGGGTAACTACTTAGAAATCTATTGGTAGCATTTCCCATGGCTGGTGCAAATCACATACAGTGTCAAAAGAAGGGGAGATCTCAAGTGATAAATGAAAAAGACTTGATTGGAGAAATATATAATAAGTGATTTTCATTAAAGTTTTCATCACCACTATTTTAGTTTACAATAACCTCTCATAGTCGCTAATCATTTTTCTCTATATATATTCTATTTTTAACCTTTTATCCGTATATTAGACAATTCAGAGAATATTTTTACAATGACATGAAGGATGTATGGAAAACCTCTAGATTTACCTATTATCTATGTTAGTATTCACAAATACCACTTTTATGTAACATACTTGTCATATAATATGCCTTTTAAAAAATTGTATGGTGAAAAGGTTTTGCTGACATGATTTATAATAAAAATTGAATTTGTAACTGTGATCCCTATAGTAATTACACTATGAATCAATGTATGTTATCTATTTTTTCCAAGTAGGGTGTTTTAGTTTTTTTCTATAGAGGAGGTTAATCAAATTTCCATAGGAATTTAGTGCAAGTATAAATAAAAGTGTGTTGTTTTTATATATTCATCATGATACTTACATTCATTTCTTAATTACACTTCTTCCACACTACATGTAGTCTATAGTTGGAAATAAATATAAATGATTAGCATATGATTGTATTATTTTCTTACAAAATTAAATATTAATCCCAAAAAAAGTTGCAAATGTTGATTTAAATGATATAACATTGATCACATTCAGGAACTTTGCTTAGAGAAATAGGAGAGTTCTACCATCATATGGATGTGGGTTATTGTTTACACATTTATTTTAAGATGTTATCCATATTCTACATTTTCATGTGACTTCATAGTTTATTACAAATAAGAAACATAGAAATCAGTGCCAATATAGTAAAAGACAAACATATTTTTTCAACAATTTTATTGATGATGGAATAGCAACACAATGTATAGCAAATGGGGCATGTTGTTAGTGGCCCATATATTCAATTAACTAATAACTTACACCTCATTTTTTATCATTCAATCTATAACTGAGATTAGATCTATCTTTGACTAATGATAGAATCGATCAAATTTGTTGCATATTATTTCATTTTTACCTATTTATCCACTCATTTCATTTATTTATCACTTGTTAATGATTTGTCGATAAAAATTGATTTTTTACACTTAGGGGCATTTTACCTTTAGTAGATCTCTTTACAAGCCTTTACTATAAATTTTCCATTCAAAGTTTTCCATGAAATAATACTAAGATAGTAATTAGTTGACAAAATTTATTCCTCGATGTTCACTATTACATTTTTTACCTATAGAGGTCCATATTATAACATTGGCTACAAAACAGACATCAAGTTTGCAACTCGCAACATCAATTTTCAAAATAAAAGCATCGCTGATTAAAGGAAAATTGTTGGCATCTCTTTAGGTGTAGTCTCACTTCTACAAATAGAAACTTAGGCATTACGCCATATGTAGCTTGCAAAATAAAATTATAGTTTGTACGCTTTTTGAAGGTAATAATTGTTATATTTAGCTATTGCATTTAAAGGAGAACATCATTCCTAGTAGGACACCATAGATCCTACATTCTGATTGTGAACACTTAACTTTTATTTGAATTCACAAGGAAGGGGGAAGTACCTCCAACCTTTATCTGGGAGGAGGAGGGAGTTATGAAGTTGAGGACAAAGGTCAAGGATTTTACCAATTCCCACCACTATGCGCACAATTAGGAACTTTGACATACCACACTTTGAAGGAAATGGGAATAAGGGGGTGCATCATCGTACACAGTATCTGCATAGTGATAGATGGATGGGGACCATGGATATATTTATATTGATGTAGAGAACATAGGAAATATTTTGAGACCGAAGGACATACTGGAGTCTATGATTGAGCGTTATCCAATATTTGATATCAATGATGATGCCCTTGAGGGATTGCTTTAGTCTTAGAAGTATGTAGTGGTCATTAAGCTTATCACAAAAGATATATGGTACATGACCTTGAGAGATAAGATCAGCATCATGTAGAAGCCAGATGGGGGATATAATCTAATCGATTTTTATAACAATTATTTTTAGTTTCATTACACAAGAAGGAGGATTGCTTGATTGCACTCACATGGGTCCATGGTCGTTGTTCAGTTTTTACTGGTCTAATAATGGGACCCATGTTTCTCACCAAAGAGCAATCATCTGGAGAAATTTGTGGCATGAGCAAGAATTCCTAACCTACAAATACATCTATACCACAATATTTTCTTGGAAGCATAGGGAACAAGTTAGGGAGGATAAGAAAATTGAAACTAAACACCACTTTGTAGTGGAGGAGGAGATTTACCCACTTGGCAATAGAGATGTATTGGAAAGCCACTAATTATGGAGATTAGAGTACATGGTAGGAAGTATATTGTATAGTACAAGAATATCCCATTCATATGATTAATGTGTGGTCATGTATGTCATTTAGAGAAAGATTGCAAAAGAAAATCGGTGGAACAATAAAGGGACGCCACAAATACAACACAAGAAGACCAGGTCAGTGTTGGGCACCACATGGAGGATTTCTCATAAACTATTCACACAACCCTTTCTAAAAAAGCAAAGGAGATAATATTTGTTGCATTAGTGTGTAAAAATCATAATATATAAGACCTATTAACTTCATATCCTTCATTGATACTAGTCTGCATATATTGTAAGAGTATCCATGTGGTACCTTAACACTATGCAAGCCCTTGCAAATAGTTCTCTTCTCCTATCTACACAATGTGTAACAAGCCGGAGGTAAATATATTTTTTGGTGACTACTAAATTCTATTGTTAATTATTATACCCATTTCTTGTAGTTCTATTTTGGATTTTATGCCATCTTTAGTCTTACATGGTATATTAAACAGAGTATCAATGACACTATCACATACAATTTTCTCAACATGCATATCATTGATACAATTCCTAACAATAAAAGAACTCCAGTAAGGAAGTTCCCTGAATATTGATCTCTTCTTGAATAGAGATTTGTCACTCCATGTGGGAATAGCACATTGTGATCTTTTACCAAATGCACTAATCAAGTTTTTTACTCTTTCATGTACAACCTCCCCCATTATGGGTTTAGGGGCACTTTGTTCCTCATTTGATCCATTGAATTCATTGCATAACCTTTGGTAATAAAGCGCTTTTGGACGAAACTTTTGATGACCAGTATATATAATATTACAACCATGTTTTAATTGAATTGAATCAATATTTTCCTCACATATAGGGCATGCTTTGGATCCTTTTATGTTGTATATATACAAAGTCTCATATACAGGAAAGTCACTAACAGTACAAAACAACATAGCATGCAAACGAAATGTCTCTCTACGAAAAGCATCACAAGTCATCAAACCTTCTCCCCATAGTTTCTTTAAGTCATGAATTAGAGGTTCAAGAAAAACAACATATCATTTGTAGGATGTTTGGGGGCCAATGTCAACAAGGACAACATGAAGCACACATTTTTCATACACAGTTGGGTAGGAAGATTGTATATAATAAGCATAATAGGCCAAGTACTATGTTGCTTAATGTGTCACATGGATTCATCCCATTGGTACAAAGAGTGACTCCTAGATTCCTGACTTCTTCACTAAGTTCAGGGTACAATAAATCAATTTTCTTCCATTGTGAGGAATCCAATACATGTCATAGGATCCCATCATTATTTCTTTGCCTTTGCATGCCAAGATTAATTATGTGCATCCATGTTATTGGCAAACAAGCGATAAAGTTGTGGTATTATAGATAAATACAACACCAAATTGGCATGAGATATGGTTTTGGGTTTATCCCAAGTCATCATATCTTACCTTGACACCCCACATTTTTGACAACCTATCAAATCAATGTAGTCCCTTTGAAATAACACAGAATAATTTATACATGAATGTATCTTCTTAGTAACCATTCCCATTGGGCACAAAATTTTCTTTAATTCGTATGTTCACATTGGAATCTCCTTGCCTTTGGAAGAATTTCTTTCAATAAAGACAACATAGATGTGAATCTTTTGTAGCTTCGTCTATTGTTGGCCTTTAGAGTATACAATCTCAACATAGAGCTCAACTTGGTAAACATAATACAACCTAAGTATAATAGTCTCTCAGCATCATCACAATGTTTCTAAACAAGTAAGGTGGATCAGTTGCATTTACCCAACAACTATCGAGCATCACATCAACCATGTTTATCAGAATCAATTTGTTCACATCTACATCATTGTCAGCAATTTCTTATTCAATACAAGTACTGTTATCGACATCTACTAAACTAATAGTAGGAATTATCCATTCCAATACCATACTATATACAATCTCATTACACATGACATGACTTTTGATTTTGGCAATAGTGTGGACAATTGTTACTACAATTCCTTCATGGACAATAGAACCAATCCACAACTTGTTTCCTATGTTCCTTTACAAATCTTACAAACTGATCAAGACTCATAATAAACTTCAGAGTGCATTTATTTGAAATGGACATCCATGATCAATACATTCTATGATCACAGAGAAAATGATTATTGAGTCAATTATTTGGAGCTTTGGATCAAAAGATTAGGGTTTAGATATCAAGGTTTATCGTTTAGGGTTTAGGGTTTACAAATTTAAGGATTAGGGTTTAAAAATTAGTGTTTAGGGTTTAGGAATGAATGTGTACAACATATCCCATTCTTGAACACCTAATATCACTAGTAAGTGTATGATGTGTATTCAATTTTCAAAATATTTTGGCAGTATTTCCCCATAGTTGTCCAAGTGCACTGATGTAGATGGGAAAATTCCCAACTACTTATGTACTTAGAGAACAAATAGTAAAGTTCTAGTGAAACATCTTGAAAAACTAAAACACATTATACACTTACGTCCTCAGTGAGATTAAGTGTTCAAGAATAGTTCCAGATTGGGGACTATCTAAGATTTACTCCTAATGAGTAAATCTCAGATGGGTTTTTAGGCCAGAGCAATGATTTAGAAATTAGGGTTTGTAGATTATGGTCGGCCTCCATGCCACACATCTATCAATCATTTATCAAAAAAAAAATCATAAATTAGGTTGAGGGTCGATAAATCATTTTAGATATAGTTATGTAGATAAAAAAAGTTTATATTAAAATATATAAACAAACCAAACAAAAAAATATAGATATTTCAAAAATTATGGCTAACCAAACCAAAAAAACAACTGTACATACTTCTTAAAAAGTATAGCTAAATGAACGAAAAATGTAGCTAAAAAGTACAAATTAAAAAACACGCCTTCTACAGCTCAAGTAGGCAGTAGAAGTAGGAGGAGGAAGAAGGTGGCAGCAGTAGCAATCAAGGAAGAACAAGTAGGAGGAAGAAGATGGTGGTGGTGGTGGGGTCAATATCAATAGCTACAACGGTCAAGGAAGTAGCAGGTTAGGGAAGCACCGACGACAGTCAGGGAACAACATCAACACTAGCACCAAAGCTAAGAGTAGTAGAGGCTGAGATGACACCGACGGTGATGACCATGTAGTAGCAGCTACGGTAGAGAGTGACGATGAAGAAAGTGCAAATTGTTAGAGCGAGGAAGAAAGAACAAATCTTGTGATGCAACAAGCAATGGGGGAAAGTCTATTTTGCTGGTGTTGTTAAGTGGAACTTAGGCGTCAGTTGTTGCAGAAAAAAACTGAATGTTAAGGCATCATGTGTCAGTTGCCCAGAAGAACCGATGATATAAATCAAACTATATCCTTAGTTTCCAACTAAATAAACGATGCCACATATATTTATCTCTACTAAAAAATGAAACCTTAGTAAGACATTAGGCTTTGTTTTCCCAGAAGAAATGACATCGTAGATTCTATGTCATTAGTTTCCAACTAAATAGTTGAAACCACATGTACTTATCCCAGCTAAAAAACTATTACCTCTATAGGACATTAGGCTTTAGTTACCTTAAAGAAACAATGCCATAGATAAACTCATATCCTCAGTTTCCTCAAAAAAATGATGCCACATGTACTTATCCCTTCTAAAAAATGCCAACCTCAATATGACTATGGCGTTCGTTGCAAGAGAAAAATCTATGTCATAAGTCAACTTTTGAGAAAATATTTTTTGCATGATACATTGTGGGATCCTTTGAAATCAGTTCTTTTAGAAAAGAAGTGACGACATAGTGTTTTTGAAGGCAAAACTTTTCACAGTGTACTTGACCTACGACGTCGATTCCTAATGCAAGAACTGATGGTGTATCCTTTTGGGGGTAAAATTATTTTTTGGAAACGGATCTGTCATTGGTTTTCTATAACCGATGCAATAGAAATATGTCAAATCTTTCCACTAAAAATTTGAATTTTGGGGGCTATCTTATACGTCAGTTTTTCATAAAGAAACTGATGCTATAGTAGAAGTGGTGCCCATTTTTTCCTTAACTGGCAAGACCCGAGTAGTATTAACATTTATTTATTCCAATCGATGCTATAGGACTATATTATCAGTTTTCTATAAAAGCCAACATTAAGAAAAGTGATACCAGAGGTCAAAATGTACTAGTGATATTTCAAAATTGAGAAATTATGCATCTTGGTCAAGGTAAAGTACATTGATCACCAGATTAGGGAGATCATTACATAAATCACAAATTTGGTGAGATTATTCTATAGATCACAATTTTGAAGATATCACATTTTAGGTCAAACAAATAGGGATCTTGAGTTAGGAGTGCACCATGACTTCCAATCCCATCATCTAAGATTATAGCCTCTTTGTTGGACTAGGTGGGGTTATGCTTTCATGATTGAGATTTTTTATTTCAACAATTCGAGGCAAACATCATATTTCCATCGTGTTTTCACATGCAAATTCAATGGAAGGTCCCATCATAATCCATAAGAGAGCTAAACCCTAAGTAGTAAATCAAGAAAATCAACATAGTCATCATTTCAATATCGAGGGTTATATCAAGATCCTAATGAGGTTATCATAGGAGTGGATGCAATGTCAAGATCATGAATCATGAATCACGATTTCATTAATCAACATCAAGAGTCATGATTTGGACATCAAAGACATATGTAAAAACTTTTTAAATCTAGGGTTTCGATTCCTATTAACACCTTAGGTGTGATCATTCATTCATATACATAAATTGAGAAACACTAGAGTGATATTTCATGGTATCAAGATCAACTCCATTGTCATGGTATTTGAGGTTGATGAATGATCTAGACCTAGTCGTTCTAGAAACTTAACCACAAGCTATAGTCAACATCGGCATGCTTCAAGATCATCACCAAATCAAGATTCAAGATAGAGTATCATCATAAATTTGACCTATTAGCGACTTAGGTCAAGAAATCAAATTAGGGTGGAAGTAATTACCTTTCTGAACTCTAAATAGTCAAGAAGATGAGAAAGTAGAGGCAACCATAGTTGGGATGTGACCAAGGTTAGGGGAGTCCTAATTCAACTACCACCCTAATATAGAACTTAAGTCTACATTAGTCATGAGCCTTCAAGCATGTAAAATTAGTGAGAGTATGGGTCTTCAAAACATGTTTCATGTGATCAGGATCATAATGGGGAACCTTGTTCAAGGATTTTGCAAACTTGGGGTCATAATATATTTCCCCTTCTTTCATCGATCAAATAAAGGGAGTATAGATAAAAATAGATAAGTAAAAATTAGGTCATGCCAAGAGTTAGAGTATTATAGACCATGGAAAAGACTTAATAACATTCACATCTTCCAAATTGATCCTTTCAAAGAGGCATAAAGGACAATAGGGGATTTCCATTTATAAGAAGTCTTCACATAAGGATCTAGGGGTCCAAAGACGTGGTCATATCTAAGAATTTTGCATGTATCAATAGGGAGAGAATTTTCTTAGTTATGTTTGAGATTTGATCATAGTAGGGACAACATATGTTTAATCAATAGGGACCTCATCAACCATGATGTGAAAAACATGAGTTCCACCTTATTTCATCATATCAAGAACTTTCTTCAAATATAGAAAGCACTTATATATGATTTGGTAACATTGAGTATGCATACACTTTACACATGAGTTTGTCACTTTCAACACTTCCATACATAAAATAGGTTTTCAACTTAAGATCATCATAACATTATCTTATTCAACTTTCATGATTTCAAGTGAATTTTTATTTTCCCATGCATAAGATACCCATAATCAACAAATCATGTTATTAACAATCATGAGAGAAGAATCATATGAGGAGATGAGAAAACTAGATAATCATCACTACTTGGGTGTCTTAGGTAATCCTTAGAGAAGATATGAGATGCTACAAGAATCTCTAGGATTAAATAGAAGAAACCTAATCCAATCTTGGATCCATTTTGGGTAGGTAGGTGTGCATAAAAACCTAAACCACCACACTAGCCAGATAGGAGGTGATTACTAGCCAGGACCTCCACATTTAGCACCATACTTGCTACCTTAGTTTCACCATTATTGATTATTGTTCTTCCTAGGTTCATGAGATATGTTATACCTTAAACATATATAGAGGCTTGTGTGTATGAATCTAATATCATTTGTCATGGAATAAACACAATATATTAATACTAAAGCTATGAAAGGGCAAGTAAACATATTTTAAGAGTAATATCAAAGTTTCTTAGCTATAAACATCATAATAAACAACTATAAACAAGATGAGAACACTAAATTAAAATCTTTTATACAAATCATGTTTTTCAATTTCATTATCCATTACATCAACCGTAGGCCTTTTGACCACTTCCTGAAGAAGGTGGTCCGTGAGGGACATTTAAACCAAAGAAAAATATGCTCCCTATTCATTAAGACTAACATATCACATGTAACTCGATTCATATGGTACCTCAAGGCCATCGCCAATAGCTAACTCATTTTCAACATACCTAGTGCCCTTACCCAAAACTTTAAGCAGGTAGACAAGGATATGTCATGAATTTCTCCAAATTATCTTCATGGTTTGTCAGTATAGTTCAAACATGAAGTAGTCATTATTGGAACAATAGCTCAATCAAGTAATTATCTAGCCAAGTATTCATACCAGCATACATACAAATGAGCCAATATCATAGTCACGTCAAGAGATTAAGCGTACCTTATGAGTAAAGTGTGTGTTATGATCCATGAGAAAGATTTATTAAGAGGGCCCAATCAAAGTGGACTAAAGATATAACAAGACATAACATGGGGTCTTGTATCACTAGAGATTTTAGGTCATAATCATGTTACAAATCACATGTATTTTCTTATATACTTAGGTCCTACATCAGACAATCATGATTCGATCATATCAAACATGTGCACTAAGTATTCAACATGGTACTAGCATAGTAAGGAACTTAACTAATATAGAAAAACCATGTTTTGCTGAGATGCAAGGTGATTTCATCTCTTATTTCAACTAGATAGGGTAAGAGATTTGTATAACATTTTATTTGCATCATATGTTCACAATCTCAGGTCATTTAGATCATAACAATGCACAAAAGTTTATACTTGAGATTGTGTAAGGCAAAATGGCATATTAGTCTAAGATCATGGTTCAATAGGTTACAAGGCACAAGATGAGTTACTAATTTCAGATCTCAATCATTTCATAATGACCAATTAGATCCAACACTTCATATAAGATCAAGTTTCATTTGTTATGTACATAAAGGAACAACATTTAGGATGATGATAGAGAAAGATGTCATTAAGGTGCAAATGGGTGAGATAAATCATTAAATTAGGTTTCAAGTAACCAATAGTTATTGATTTTCATTGAAATAGGGTCCCATGACACTATGGTAGAAAATTTACATGTATACATATGATTGGGTGATGAAAAGAACATGCAAGGTGATTAATCAGTAAAGAAATAGAGTTATGAGCCTAAATAGGAGAAAGAGGTATCACCATTAGATATATGGTAATTTTCCTATCAAAATTGTATATAATAACTTGTTATTTGGATATGAGGTGAGAGAGATATGAGGTTTGCAATATTACACCCTAAACTAGGGTTTTCGGGAGGATTTACATCGGTTGGGCCGAGAACGAGCCGAAGGGAGGCATGCTTTGCTCCTCTTAGGCTTACCTAGGAGAGGGGGGAAGTTTGGGCTTGCATTTGTGAGTGATCTTGCAATGTTCAACGACACTTGTGGGAAATAGCGAGCGCTGGCATGCTACCATGAGAGATCTATAGTGGGTAGAAGATACCTGGTGAGGAACTAGTGGCTACGAGTGGCTAAGAGTGATGTTACCACATGAGCGAGAATGTCACGGACCTGAGGATGACATAGTGCACCAAGATTGGTTGCATGGTTCAAGCATAGTAGAGAGGGAGGGAGAAATGAGAGAGAGTGATAGAGAGGGAGAGAGAGTGTAAATGAGAAAGAAGACATGAAATAGAGGGAAAGGATATAGGCTGACTGCTACTGGTATGTTGCCTCGTACATCATCATCAACCTATCTCTAGGGTTTCTAGACCTAGGCAAGTGGGGAGGGTTAGAATTGGTGCACTGGAGGGGGATTTAGGGTTGCATTGTGAAATAGAAAAGGAAGAGAGGAGGCTAGAAAATAGTAGGGTGATTTTTGTATGTGTAAGGGATGAGTATGATTGCAACTAGGGATCGTTGATGGCTGGAGGCCATTAGAGGTGGATAAAGGAGAAATGGGAAAGCCTACCAATTACAAATTGAGGCTTACCTTGCTTCCATTGGTCTCTTCAATGGCTCTTGCAGCCAGTGGAGTAGTGAGGACCCTCATGGGTGTGCAACAATCATAACAAAGAAGCTCTTCTATTTCTCTATGACAGTGGTTGGCATGAGGAAGGTGATGGTTGCGCAACCATTGGATTCACTTGCAATCCATGGCACAAGCTCATCCAAGGGCTCAGGTGGCCTGGGGTTAAGGGGAGGTGCTAAAGGTAAAAGGAGAGGAGAGGGGGCTCCACTGACCGGGTGCTCTCCTAGGCCTAGATGGGTCCCAAAAAATGGCAAAAGACAAGAGTTTAAATAAGCATAAAATAATGTTAAAAATCAAGATAAAGGAACAACACAACTCTCCCATCCTAGATCTAATTTGACACAAGAACATGATAGAGTAATGTACATAAGCTAACCAACTTATTTATGATAATGTATTTTATTATGAAATGGAGGGCTAGAGTGGGAAACTAGTGTAAAGTTAAAGCAGATGGTTTGTACTTGAGGTGTGAGAATAAATGCAGGATATCAAGTAATTTTTAGAATCTTGCTTGTAATTTTTTTTTTGGGTAAGTCAGGAGATCTTCTTATTCATCCTGCTCTCCTCCTGTAGGAAAATTCAAAAGATTAAACATACATGGATCAGAATGCAAATTAAACATGGTAGTACTACTACCATTACATTTGTCACTCTCCAACTAGTTATGGATAGACTCAGGTGGCCTGATGTAGTGATACAGCTCTTTCTTGTTTCTAATATGGTACTTAGCGAGACCATCCACATCTCTATTGCCTGTTCTCTAAATATGAGAAAGTGTCAAGTGTACATTTTTGACCAGATATTGTTGACACCCATAGATAATGCGTGCATGCCTTGGGTGTTCAATAGAATTATGTGCCACCACGTTGATTGCATGTATATAGTCGGATTCGATGTCCAACTCTACCAGATTCAGCTCATCTACTTCTGCATTGCAAGATGCAAGGCCAGAAGATCCGTGTTTAATGATGAATTAACATTGGATGACAGAGATCCAAAGCCCCATATCCAATCACCTCCATTGTCTCTGACCATCACTGGTGTTGCACTCTTCTGTCAAATGACAGCGGCGTCAACGTTCATCTTCAACCTCCCAGCACTCGACTTTCTCCAACTATCCTATGCTCACGCAGTAGGTTGTCTAGAATGCATGTCCTCATCTTCCTGCCATGCCCTCATCGATGCGGCCACTTCCGAACAGACAAAATGGCAGGTATGTTCGATAGGCTTGATTGTCTTCTCAAAGATATGATGGTTTCTACAGTGCCATACATACCAGTAGGCAATCATGAATAAACTTTGTTCCTCACCTTTCAGCCATAGACCTTGGTTGATCCATGAGCGAGCATCGGTAGTAAAGAAGGAAGATGGCTGACCTCCATTTAACTGCCTATCCCATATTGGTTTAGCAAACTTACAGTCGTGAATGGCATGGATGGTTGTTTCCTCGTCCTAATGACATCGTCCGCACAAGGGATCCATGGACATATGGCATTGGACCCACTTGTGGTTCATGAGAAGTGCCCCATGCATGAGGAGACACATAAAATGCTTGATTTTGGCCTCCACTTTGGATTTCCACAACATGTCCCACTCTTCCTTAGTCTTCAGGTCGCGTGCGATTATGATAATATTATAAGCAGATTTAGTGGAGTATTTCCTGTCTGTGGTAGCCTTCCACACAGAGATATTGTTTTATTCTTGGGAAAGGGGAGATGCGGTGGCCATGATCTGATCGACCCTATCTCTGGGCAGCCAGTGCTCGAGGAGTTCTTCATCCCAACTTCCATTACTCGATCTCACACTGGCTACTTGCAAGTCTGCAATGTCTACCGGAATTTGTCAGATGGCTATGTCCTCCAGTTTAGTCCCCTCAAAGCACCAGTAGTCCTTCTAGAAGTTGAATCCATTGCCGTTCAAAACCTCCTTGTATGAGTTCTCTTCGATGAAGCTTTTGCCCTTGAGGATAGTTCTTGCTAGTCTAGATAGATTTGGGAGATTTCCTCCTGTGTATTGCTCATATTTGGGTCTGATGTATTGACACTAGGTGGTGTCCCTTCCCACGACCACTTCCCAGGAATTATTCATAAGGAGAGCCATGTTCTAGTCCCTCATGGTGAGGATACCTATCCCCCCGCTTTCCTTCATGCTCGTCACTTTGTTCCAAGCTACAAGAGGGATGGGGTGTGTACTCTGGATGCCGCCCCAAATGAATTTCCTTATGCTGCTATCGATATGATCATAGAGTCACAACGGGAGTTGTGCAGTTTGCATAGCATATGTTGGGATGGCTGTGAGTGTGGCTTTCGCAAGGCAACACCGACTTGTAAAAGAGAGGCTTTTGGCTGCCCAACTATTGATGCAGCTGTCAACTCGATTCAAAATATCAACATATGTACATTTATTGACTCTCGAGTGGATGATGGGGACTCCTAATATCTTCCAAGGTCTGTCGTTTCTTTGAAGGATCTGATTCTTATCAACTTCCTCCTCGTGCTTCTGGGGACGCTTGTAGAGAAGAAAATTTGTGTCTTCTTTATAGAAATAGACTGACCCGATGCCTCCCCGAATCTTCTAAAGCATTGTTTGATAATTCTCATTTGCTTACCTGACGCTTTGCTGAACAGGATGAGATCATCCATGAAGAACAAGTGGGAAAGTTTAATTCTGCTTCTTCGGATAGAAATAGGTTTCCATTCGTTTCTGCTGACAAGGTATTTGATCATTTGACTTAGTCGCTCGACACACAACACGAAGATGTATGGCGAAAGGGGGTCCCCCTGGCGTAAACCCTAGCTCGCTTGGAAGGCCTTTGTGATGGATCCATTCCATAAGACTAAGCACTCGCCTATGATGATCAAATTCATTATGTACCTGGCAATGTTTGGAGGAAAATCAAGTTTCTGTAAGGTGTCATTCACAAACTCCCATGACAACTTGTCATATGCTTTAGATAAATCAATCTTAATCGCCATGTACTTAGCCCCCCTCTTCCTCTTCATCATATGGACAACCTCTTGAGTCATAGCTATATTGACTGTGTTGTGCCTGCCCAGCACAAAACTACTTTGAGAGGATCCTATACATGTCTACATGTATCCTTTAAGTCATTCTATGACTATCTTAGATGCGAGTTTAAGGCATATGTTGTTCAATGAGATGGGACGTTGCTGCTCACAGGATTCGGGGTTGGGGACCTTAGGAATCAGAATGATTGTGGAGTTACACAGCTCATTTCTCAGCGTCTACCCAGCTAACGCTTTGGTTAAAGTTCTCATTACTGAGCCCTTAATAATCAACCAGTTCTTTAGAAGAAACAGACGGTTAATTCCATCTGGCCCGACTGCCTTATATGGGTTCATCTCTTTCAGGATGGTGAAGGTTTTGGCTTCACTTGGGGCGGCTCCCACTCACCTTTTCTAGCTTTCATCAAGGTGTATAAATGAGCCTGGTATATCTGAGATGGAGTCACTGCACGTATTGACAGTCTTCGTGCAGAGCTGTTGGAAATGCTTGTGGACCAGGGTCTGAAGGTCAGACTCATTAGAAATCCATGTGCCCTCCTCATTCTTTAGCTTAGCAATGGTACTATATCTTTTCCTCTTGTTGATGTAAGCATGATAGTATTTGGAGTTCACGACCCCATTCTTTAACCATTTCAAGTGGCTTTTTTGTTTAAGTTCTTCCTCTTCCGATTTAAGGATTTCATTCAGCTCTTCCTGCATAGAGATATATAGTTCATCAGTAATGGAATTGTATGAGAGGGCAAGTTCATTTTCTAGACTACTGATGTTTCTAAGTAAATAGTTCTTCCTCCTCTATTGGTTCTGTGATGCGGCCCGATTCCAGTAGATAATTTTCTCCTTCACTGCATTCAGAGAAGTGTTGAAATCACTGGTGTTTTGCCAATTCGAATGTAGGAGATCTTTGAACTATTTGTCAGTTGACCATGTCGCCTTTGCAATAAAACTACTTTGGTGAACCTTCTTCATGGTAGATCTGACTAGTAGTGGACAATGGTCCGAAAGCACTCGGGGTAGGTGGACAACTAAAAAATAAGGGAACCTCCATATGAAAAGATGATTCGCCACTGCCCTATCTAAATGATGTTGTAGCATGCCCCTTTTGAACGTGAATCTGGGTCCCGAGAACCCCAGATCTGTTAAACCAGCCTCCAAAAGGGTCTCATGGAACACCCTTTGCTCATCATAGTTATAGTGTCTTGAAACACTCCTTTCCTCTGGGTTAACAGTAGTATTAAAGTCACCAAGGACTTCCCAAGGTAGGTCGAAGCTTCTCCCCATCTTAATTAGGTCTTTCCATAGGAGGTTCCTGGTGTTGATGTGTGGGCTAGCATAAGTGAAGGTAATCAATGTCTCCTTGTTTAAGTAGCAAGTTATGAATTTCCTGTGGTAGTTGACTATATGGATTTTGCAATCGTGGTCGTTCCAACAGACCTAGATCCTGCCAAAGATGTCGTGAGCCTCTACTCTAAAAGAGTTCAAGAAACTGAGGCTTTTGATGGTTCTTGTGTCTTTGTTGCTGCTAATCTAGGGCTCAAGTATTCCAATCAATTGGGTTTGTATTGATGGATGTGTTCTTTAAGAACCCTCTTACTTTCATCTCTAGCTATACCTCTGATATTCCAACACAGTATATCGAGCATTAATCTGGTTGTGTTTGATGTATTGTCTAGTTTAGACGATGTTGTGAGGTGTTTGATCTCCTTATCATCATCTTTTCACCCTCCTTCATGTGTACTTACTCCTCTATAGGATTTATCAAACCCTCAGTCTTAGGAGCCGTTTGTTGTACATTCCTATTGTTTTTGCGTGGATTCTCCTTGGGGGGGGGGGGTCTGGCGTATTCTCCCTTTCCTCTTCATTTTGGTCGAACTGCCTTTAGATCTTCAACCATCAGTAATATGTAGAGATGCTATACCATCGTTGACCTCAGCAATTTTGGGTGGCAACACTTCTTCCTCCTGTCTCTGTAAGCTGTCTCCTATGATGATGGGGTTGTCTATGAGTTCTACATTGATCACCTCCAACACCTCATCTACGCCAGGACTTACTACTTTGTTCCTCTCCTTTTGTGTCAAACCTTCCACCTACATGTTTGTGATATCTCCAAGCGCTTCTTGTGCCTTGGTTGATTCTGTGGTCACTTTCTTTTTCCATACCTTATTGCTACGTCAAGATGTCTGATTGCTTCCAGTAATGGCTTCCTCAGTGCTCTCCTTTTGCCTAGGTTCGGAATTATCTTCCTCTCCTAGAATAGCAAATCTATTTGTGCCTTCGGTATTAGTTGTTGTGGTACACATCTATGTCGCATTCGATCTCTTGCCTCCCTTTCTCTTCTGTGTTTGCCACTGGTATGGCTCCTGGGTATGTTCCGTCATCCTACTTGTAGTTTGTTGCTCATCAGCCATTTTTTGCGCTTGTTTAGCTTCTCCTTCGAACTTGCAATCCTTGAAGATATGGCCTTCCTCACCACACCTAGCACAGGCCCAGGGAAATCCCTCAGAATCAATGTCGTACTCAACTCCATTAATGAGAATATACGGGATGAAGGGCTTCGTGGTATCTATTTCAAGAGCAAGTCTTGCGAATTTGCTCTGAGATCGGTTCGACGTATGTGTATCCACTTTGATCAATCTACCCAATGCCATGCCAATGTACTCAAAGATTGTGGGAACGTACAAGTGAAGGGGAAGATTCAGAATTTGCACCCATGTGACGATCAGTGCAGGTGCTGCTTCTTTCAGCTTGAAAGTAGGGAACCAATCCCAGACCAGCAGGTTTCGCCCAAATATCTTCCAGGGACCGCCGGTGAGTGCTGCATCATAGTCTTGTTGGCAGGATAGTTGCATCATGAAATGCCCTAAGTCAAGCTCGTACAATATTTATTGTGGAACTTGAGTTTTCTTTTGTTTGGCTTATTTTTAATCAATAATATGCAATTTGACTTGTTGGTAAATGCATTCAAGACACCATTTGTGTATCATCTTGATCCTTTTAGTAGAAAAATTGTTGGATATATGATGGGCTCTAGAGGGGGGTGAATAGAGATAAAACAACTTCAACAAACTTCAGTAGACCTTCCAAGATATTTCTAAGATGACATGGCAAGTATGAACATTGAGTGAAACAAAACATACATAGAAAGGAAGAGAGAGATTGAGAAAGCACAAGAAAACATGCTACGTATAGTGGTTCCAAAATCCAAACAAGGAGAGTGTACATCCACTACCTAGAGAGGTAACCACTAGGATTTTTCAACCAATTCTCACTCTGTATATTCCATTAGAAGAGTTACAACATATGACTTTTCCATGACAAGGATACCTAGCCTTCCCTTTGAGGGAAGGGGATCCAATAACCTTACAAATGAATTACCTATCCATGACCAAGTTTCTTATACCTTGCTAAGGACTTACCTACCCATGCAAAAATTTTAGTCCTTCTCCAAGGACTTGCCCTATAACAGACTGAATTTTAGGGTCCTTGCAATTTACCCATTTTCAAGCTTTTATTTTCTTTCAAGTCCTTTTGGACCATTTTCCTAAATTTCCCCATCTTTTGTATCCTTTTTGGCATCAATGTGGAATTTGAGCTTTACTTGAGGATGTAAATCATATTTACTCACATTCATTCTAATGAATGGGGTTTTGCACAAAAATAACAATTAATGTGATACATGGGGACTAATAATACAATATGACCATTAATGGGAGATAATTAGTGGATCACGTTAATTTAGAGCGTTTATATCTTTTTGGATAAAGATATGAGTAATAATGTGTATTTGAATTAAGTTATGAGAATAATTAACCCCTTTACTTTCTCTCTCCTCCTAATGGACCATAATACATTAATGGGAGGATAATATGGTGGGATATGACTCTTAATATTAATATGTGATATATATCTTGAATTTCACTCCAATATGTCATTAAAAGACTCTCTTCTTATTAATCACTCATTTTATACATTAGTATATGCATTAATAGTCAAAATAGAAATTAAGGGCCAAAGTTTATGTAAAAAGAGAAACTAAATGCATATCATTGATCTAGGAGACGTAATTAACCTATGGTTCAATTTTGGTGACTTTTGGACTTTATTTGACCCCTCAAATTAAATTTATGACTTTTAATGTAGTGTGACTATAGTAGATGAATCATTATCATTAAATTCATTTAAGTCGATGTGTCACGTGTGTGGACTACGATAAGTCACAATCCGATAGTTAGACTTTGTTTCGGATCTAATCGGACGGTCGTGACTTTATCTTCTTCCTTTGGCTGCCCAAACAGTCGTGCCTCCTCGATCCTTTGACCCGTTCTCTCTCGCCTCACCACCATTTCATGAGATTTTAGTCTCATCAGCTTCGTCTCCTCACATCGACTCTAACAAGCCTTGGCTCGACTTCTCTCTCCCACTATACACAAAAATCTCAACTGGGGCTTGCTTCTCGTCTCTGCCTGGTATTGTAGAGGGGCATTCGACTCTTCTCGTGCCTATATAAGGCATGGTGGAGTCTGCTCAGACATCAACCCTTCTTCCTCCTCCTTCAATTGGGTCCCTACTACCCACTGTTAGCCTCGAAAACTCCACCTCTCCCCCACTTTGTGGCAACTCTCCCTAGACCTCGGCGGCTCTGGCGACGCAATAAAGGGGTTAGGTGAGTGTGGATTCTCTTCCTCTTCATTTCAAGTATCTGAACTCGCATTTTCGTCGTAAATTGCAGAAACACCCAAATGGGCACCGAGCTCCATGCTGCCATGGCAAGGCGCAGGCTGGGGAAGAAACCCAATGGCAGAATGACCATTTTGTTCCCACTCGCCCTCCTCTTTTTGTTCACTCACCAGGGTTATTTTTTACTTTTTGCCTTTTGTTTGCTCACCTCTGACCAAAGTCTTGCGAGCGTGGACCGCTGACTGGGCTGTGTTCCATTGGCCCAGGTCATGCGGGTCCGGCCCATTTGGCTCACGCTCGCGCAAGCCACTCAGCCCACGTGGCATTTTCTCGCCTCCTGATTGGTTGGTTTTGTTTAATTCATAATAAATCGGTCCTTGCTCAAAAAAATACAAATAAATAGTCGTTGGAAAGGATTTTTCACTTAGAATCCAAATGTTTGGTTTTGGAGTCATGATTCTATTTCCTTTTTCAAAGTTTGTCTTGGATAGCATTTTGAGCATGTTAAATGTTCTAAAATTAGTAATTAATTCATTTTATCTCCAAATTGGCAAATTAAGTATGTTTTCTTAATCAGTGAAACTTAAGTGAGATTTTTGTCCTAGTTTTGAGTCCTAAATTGAAGGGTTTCGTAAAAGTTCTTAAATGAGTATCTTTTAAACACCTTATGCCTTAATACATACGAATGCATGTGAATGTTTGTAATTAGGGAAAATGATCTTGGATACAATCATTTGGTGAAAGTGATGTTATGAATCTTCAAAAAGGTATGTGAAACCTATTTATATGGAATATATGTGCAATTATCCTATCCTTCAGTTGGGCTTTTACCCAAACCCTAATTTCCTAATGAGGCAATTGTTAGCCTTGGAATCTATCTCTTTTGCCTTTATTTGGCTCTTTTATTTATTTGAATCTTTGTTGCCAATGTTGGCTCTTTGTGTGATTTACTTCATGGGTTTTATTTCCCATTTGCTATGATGCAATATTAATTATATTTTCACTACTACCAAGTGAATTATTCATCATGAGGAATTTTTGACCAAATCACTAATGTAGTGTACATGAGTACAAACCACCCATAGCAGGGATGAGCCCAGGGCATGAGCACAGGGGAATATTAAAATTCTCCCCAGGGGAACGTTAAAATTCTTTTCATATTATATATATATTTTTGAGGTTTGGGACATGCATTTTCCCCACTCCTCTTGGTGAGGACTGGTAGGTGCCTCACCCTGCATTAGAATATTTGTTGTAAAAATGTCATTCATGCTTGTTGGTTATTATTGTGGTAGATGCATCTTGGCAGAAGTTCTTAAATCTTAATTATTATACTTGCCTCATAGTTTTGACTCTCTTAGTATAGTGGATCTTTGATTTTGCAATGTTTTTATTTATAATTTCCATTATCCTTTTGTTTGACACATACTTTTATCTCTCTCTTGTTGGGTGATCCCAACCAACCAGGTATAGGATCAGAGTGCACTTCAGAAGCGTGGTGAACCAACCCAAGGTTAAGAGAAAGGAGTTCAACCTTGTATCTTGGACATAGCTACCTATATATATTAAGTTGTTTTTCTTTGGAGACAATATTGAATTGGTTTTAGTCTTCCTCTACCTAGATCCTTTTGTATGTATAAAGTTGTGCACCCTTTTGGGCAATTTTTTAATGTACACTTTATATAATTGAATATAGTCAAAGTTTAAAATTTTGCTGCTTCACATTGGTGTTTTGTTTACCATACTTTTAGTAGAGAGTTGGGTTTTTATTCCAGCTCTTTACATGCCCACCCCTACAACAAGTTTTCTGCCTTTAAGTATTAACTCACTCTTGACTTGGATCTTCCTCCTTAGACTTCACCTTTACCAAGGAGAAGATTTCACCAAGGGACTCCTTCCCTTCTTCTTCTCCACCTCTCTTAGCCAAAAGAGAGAATCTTCATATTCATAGTAGAAAGAGAGATTGGGAGGGGGAGGAAGTGAGAGCCTCACAAGATATACAGGTAGGACTAGCTCTCATACAAATCTCCTACTCACTCTAATGGATGTAGCTAGTGATTAAGATTATGAGAGTGAAAGGAGGTAAATCTCTTTCAACTATAATATATGGACCTTCATAGTGCTTGTCTAACCATCAGATGAAGCCTAAGGGGTCCTATTTATAGTTGAGGTTTACTACTAGGTGCTAGAGACACCTAGGAACGAATTATAGTCATTTTGAGTGTTGCAACTAATATATATTTGAGTTTTACAACACTCCAAAGACTAGAATCACATTTCCATACTTTTTAATACTGTTACGACCCACCTCCCGGTAACCCCCAATTAAGGGAGAGCGAGAGGTCAAGGCCGCACCCATAATTTCCAGATCAAAGGTTCGACAATTAACCAAGAACAATTATTAAATTTCAACAATCTATACTGAAAAGCTGTAATAAATAAAATTTTGCATACCTTTGAAAGTTTAGGATATACTAAACTTCTAACCACAACTGAAGCACTCTAACTAGTTCCTCCTTGTTCTTTAATTCTTGAATTCAAAATGTGTCGCTTTACTGTTTGTACTTTTAAGATTTGTACCTAAATCGTCGACAAACAAAACGACGGTCAACCGAAGATTGTATGTGGGGGAACAAATAATGTGCAAATATGTTAACAATGTAATCATTCAATTATTCATTTAACAACCAAGATTATGTTTTAAGACATACTATTCAATCCTTACCTACCCCCCAACTCTGTGTTGTCCCTACAATGGACTTGCATGCTACCTCTCTTTAGGTAGATCCTTACCCCCATGGTCCTACCTTACAGGTAGCCAATACATAGGGTAATAGAGTCTCGTGGCACTACCCAAAGGTATCCCAATATCTAACTCAAAGTGACTTGATGGTCCTACCCCATTGGTAGCCATGTACTAAGTCATCCAATGACCTGATGGACCTACCCCATAGGTAGCAATGTACTAGGTCAACTAATAAGCCACAGAGGGGACCAGGTTCTGAGCTAGTAGGCACATATATTATGTGATAGTCATATCCACATTATAGTTTGCATGAATTAAAATCATCCATCAATTAATTCATGACATCGATAAAAACTTTGGTAAACCTCGGAAAACTAACTCGAGATATTCATAAGCGTAACCACATACATGTATTTGCAGATTTGGATACAGAATCAACTATGTAGAGAGAGAAAGTCGAAAGAAGCAAGCAAAGTGCACAGAAACCCTGAAATAAAAGTACAAGTTTCCTTTTATTAATATTTACCCAATTTCATCATATCTCTTAGGGTTTCTATTCTAATATTAGGGTTTCCTTGGAAATTAGGGTTTCCTTGGAAATTAGGGTTTTGCCTCCATTCTTAGTTATTAAGAACCCTAATTCATCAAATCTACTTAAAACCTTAAATTCTCTCATTTTAATATTCCTAACAGTCTTAGGATCATTATTTAATAATTTACTTCATTAATCTGAAATATCATGGTTTTCCTCTTCCTTTACCCCAAATTAGGGTTTCTACATGTATTATCCTTTGTTTAAAGAGTAAAATCCTAAATTATCAAACTTTGTAATCAAATGGATGAAAACACTATCTTAATAATCAACAAGTTAATCATCCTCCATTAACCTATTAATTTACAAAGAATCATTCTTTATATACAATTTGAGCTTCTCATCAACTTTTAATACATTTTACTAGAAAATTATGGTACTTTTGTAAAACGGAGTAGAACCAAGTTCTCAAAGTATTTTTATCAGCTTCCTCGTATTTTTCTACACAACTTTCATATATAAAGTTTTTCCATCAGAGATTCCTAGCAACTTCTATTAATTTCGCAAGGAAAATCCTTTTTAGGGATTAATTGGGCACAGAGGGATAATTACCGAATTAAGGTGGCCGCTCAATCTGTGGTTCGATGGTCCGATATTTAGATATGACGATCTAGGTTGTGCATGCCTGACAATAGCCACTCCCACTCTGGAGTGTTGGATTCAACTGAGATCACCGTGGAACCTAATCGGATGGTGACGGGTCATCGTCTTCCTCCGTCCCAGCAACTCCACGAGGGTCAATCTTGGGGTTGACTCTGAGCTCTCGACCACTAGCGATCGTGCCACGAATCCAGGGAGCGTCGTCTCCCTTCATCGAACTCAAACGAAGATCCAATTGAGTTCCCAGCACGCGCCGCGACCCCTCTCCACTCGCCGGACTTCCGGCGAGGTTCACTGCTGGAAACGAGGGTGCAGGTCAAGGTGGACGAACCAATTGGAGGCACGAAATTGTTCCTCTCTGTTGGATCCTAGATGGGTGATTAGATGCTCTAGAGGGGGGGTGAATAGAGCTGAAAGCACTTAAACAAAATTCATTAAACCTTCAAATTATATGACAAGATAAGGTTGCTAAATAGGTAATTTGAGTGCAACTAAATCATGCATAGAAAGGATAAGAGAGATTGAACATGCACCAAATTAGACAAGCTATTTAGAGTGGTTCCACACTTCAAACTAGAAGTGTGTCAGTCCACTTGCCTAGAGAGGTCAACCTCTAGGACTTCAACCAATTGCACTCTTATATTCAATTAATAAGACATACAACACATGACCCACAAAGGACTTACCTATACAATACAAAGAGTCTTCAACCTTACCAAGGACTTACCCACTTTGCAAGAGTCTTCGGCCTTCTCCAAGGACTTACCCACTCTTGCACAAGTCTTCGGCCTTGTAGGAATTACCCACTCTTCTTGGATCTTCGGCCTTTGACTTCACCTTCACTCGGAGAAGCTTTCCACCAAGGACTTACCCACTTGAGCTTGAGTCTTCTGCCTTCTCCAAGGGCTTACCCACTCTAGCTCCAAGTCTTCGGCCTTTGATCTTCACCAAGGGACTCCTTCCCTTGTTCTTCTTCACCTCTCTTGTACAAGAGAGAGAACCTTCATCTTCAAGATAGGAAATGGAGAGATGGGGAGGTTGTGGAAGTGAGAGCTTCACAAGATATACAAATGGGACTAGCTCTCTTATAGATTTCCTACTCACTCTAATGGATGTAGCAAGTGATTAAGCTTAGAGAGAGAGAGGAGGCTGTAGGAAGCACTCAACTATAGAATAGGAACCTCACATAGAGTTTGCAATGAATGCTCAACCTTGGAATGAAGCCCAAGGGGTCCTATTTATAGCTGGGGATGCCTCTTAGCCTTTGGGAACACTTGTGAACAAAAAATAGCCGTTTTACAAGTTGCAACGGATCTATTTTGGGTCCCAACAAAGTCTCCAACGGTTGGAAATGCTTTTTCTGCATTCCAGTACAGTCTGATCGGCCGAGTTTCTATAAAGGCAATTCGGCCGAACCACTAAAAGACAAGGCTGAAAGCTAGACTGTCGGCCGAGTTTCCTTTGAGAAACTCGACCGATCGGTCCATTTCCAGACTTGGACCGATCAGTGGATCGGACGGGTTTCCTAGTTAGAACTCGACCGAACAGTGGATCGGTTGAGTTTGTAACTCGGCCGATTCCAACAAAAATCCCAGAATATATGGATCGGCCGAGTTTGGAATTCGGCCGACAAAATCCCTGTTATGGGTATTTTGGAATTTTCGTTTAACCGTACAAATGATGGATTTTTGTGTCCCAATAATTTTTCTAAGCTTAATTACAAGTCATACAATCATTACAAGTGATTACAAAACAATTCTAAGGTCATTTACATAGAGATCCCAAATTGCACACTTGTAGCTATTTTGACTTGTCTTTTCTCCAATTTGATATGCGCAAGTTAGGGCATTTGGAGTGTGTCTAAACCTAATCTGAAATCACTCAATGTAGAAGCATTAGACACCAATATGTGGAATGGTTAGTCATCATCAAAACAAGGGTTTAGTCAATTTAGACGTGAGTCAACATTGACCTAATTGACCTTGAGTCAACATTCTCCCCCTTTTTGAAGATGACAAACCATTCCATAAATGTATTGAAAGCTTGTACGTAAAATCATACCTTCGGAGAAACCTAGGGGTTTCAATAGGATTGAGCTCATATGCTCCCCCTCAATTGATGCGCATGGAGTTCTCACACTCCCCCTCAATTGATGCTATTTCTCCTGCATGGTTAGCTTTCATAACATTTATAGAAACTATGTCTTCTACTCATATATGTTCTACACATATATGTCTTCTCCCATTTACCTTCTCCCCTTTACATGGATACGCTTCTTTGCTTCATGTAAGACATGCCTTCTCCCTGTTGTCAAAAGAAGACATATCTTTCTCCCCCTTTGTCATTTCAAAAAGGTGGGGGTGTGAGGAAACTAAGAAACACCACTTGTTAAGAGAAAGAAGATAACAAACGTTATATAAGGAGAGTAGAAGAGCACAGATAGGGGCTTGTCCAAGCATAGAAATAAAAGCAAGTTAAAGCATATACTTGAACATCCCAAAAATGCAAGATAAAGTTCTACAGAAAAACAATAAATCACAAATTTGACCCTCAAGATGATGGAATTTGACCAAAAACCATCGGAGCTCATGGCAAAGCGATGAGTCTTGCTCAGAAGGGTGTTTCTGCATAAAAAGCACTATACTTGCACCAAAAACTGAAACTGGAGCAAAAGCTGCATAAAATCCAAAAATACTCCAATTTCTACATATCATGTAGATCTATGTACCCTGCATCACAATGTTATGCAAGCAACTCAAGATAGTAGATATGCAATTCAAGGAACAATCTTGAGTATGTATGAGATAAGATACAAGCATAACATATAGATGATCAAAGATGGCAATTTTAAACAAGGCTAGAACTACATGTATATGAACTACTAGTAGATGGTATCACAAGTTAGGACTACTAGTAGGATCTAGATCATAGCAAGAGATACACAAGATAAAGCAAGCTATGAGTAGATATAGAGATATATCCAAACCAAGAGATATGCAATTTTAGACGCATGAAAGGATATAACTCACTAGATATGCATCCTTACCATAAGATGATTACCCCTAAGAACCTCAAGGTTGTATCAAAACAAGATATACACCTAGATAGATGTAGCAAGTTAGAGTACAACGGAAGCAATTTAAGACACAACCAAGAGATCCAAAGAGTTCATCATCAAAACCTGCAAAACAACTCAAAGCAAGTAATTGCACGATATAGATATACCAATTTAGAGCAATTAGAGAGATAGAGTTGTAAGAAAGATAGGCATTTAGAACATGGCAATATGCATATATAAAGGTACCAAATGGAGTGCCAAAGAATAAGGCTATTGGTTGAGAAAATCTAGTTGAGAGGGAAATTCTCATTCAATAAGCCAAATGTATACTCTGTGAACAGTGTTTTCGGTCGAGTTCTGTGTATTGGCAACTCGGCCGATCGCAGCTGTTGGCAACACCCATTGGTGCCTATCGGTCGAGTTTTAGACAGGACAAAACTCGGCTGACAAAACTGATGTAGAAAAAGCACATATTTTTCATAAAATATATCTAGAGGCATGCGAAAAATACAAACCATATCCAAACATGTCTAAGCAAGTTAGTAATGCACTATAGAAGCATTAGAAATAGTTTTTGAGCAAGAGTGTGAAGAGAAACACAAAATGCCACTTTTGACTCAAAAACCATATCTATAGTGCACACTAACTTGACAAAAACAAGTTAGAAATGGTTATAATCAATAAAACCTTTACCTTTGTGCTTACCATTGCTTTTTCCACTTGTTGTCACCCTCTACACATATCACCTTTCTTCTTTTATGTGGATTGACAAGTCAATTTGCAATTCAATACCTCAAGTCAATCCATTTGCAAGTACCTACAAGAAGAAAGATGAAATGGCCCCCAATCATGTTTTTGGGTCCGGAGGAGTTAGCTTAGCAACCCAAATCCTATTGCTCTTGGGTGCTTTCCTAAAAGGACAACAAGTAGAATAATGACCTAATTCATTGCAATAGTTGCATGTGCCCATAGTCTTGGAACTAGAGGATTCTCCATGGAATAATGGAGGTCCTTTATCTTTGTTGTTCCCTTGACTACTATCATACCCTAAACCATGTCTACCAATTTGTTTAGTAGTATGGTCTAGGATTTGATTAAGATTCTTTTTACCAACTAAGAATCTTTGCAAAGAAGATCTTAAACTATCATTATCATGCTTAAGAGAAGCAATAGTAGAAGACAATTGATTAATGTTATCTCTAGCATGTAGAAGATCATTTTCTAGGCAAAGAGTTTTAGTTAAATAAGAATCTCTATCAATATGAAGAGAAGCAACATCATTCTATCTATTAGTAGAACTAGAACAAGATTCATGCCCATTGATTTTAGCAAGCAAGGAGGCATTCTCTAGTTCTAATTCATGCAAAACAAAATCTTTGTTTTTGTTTTCAGATTTAAGAACATCAATGTCATGCATGAGAGAATCAACAATTAAAGTATGTTCTTCATTAGAATTAGGCATGAGAGGTTGAGCTTCTAGAAATTTAATCTTATCAAGTAAACTAGCATTTTCAAGTTTAAGAGAGTCTACTTGGCTAAGACAGTCATTTTTATCAATAAGCAAGCAAGAATTTGCATATTCAAGATCATCTAGTTCTATATGCAAATTATCAACAATTTTAGCAAGCTTTTTCTTTTTCTTTTTAGAAGACTTATAAGAGGCACAAATGTCATGAATAATAGCAATTAAAAATTCTTTATCTAAAGAGTCTAGATTTACCTCACTTGAGTCTTCACTTGTTGATGCTATAAGGGCAAAATGGCATTCCCCTTCATCACTAGAGCTTGAGCTTGATCCTTCACATGAATCTTCACTTGAGCTTGAGTTGGAGGAGCCACTTGAGCTTGAGTGACATTTCTCCTTCTTGTGAAGATGGGTCTTTTTGCCTTGTGGGAAATCTTCCTTGTAGTGACCCTTCTTTCCACATGTGAAGCACCGGATGGAGGAGGACTTGCCTTTGTAGAGTCTACCCTTGGAGTACATGGCATCTTCTTCAACTTGAGAGGATGGAGAAGCTTGACCAACAATAGCCTTGATTTGAGCTTTGATTTCAGCCTTCTTCATTCTCTTGAGTTCTTTCTCCTCTTGTCTTTCTATTTCCTCCCTCTTGTCAAGTGTAGCTTCATGTGCTTGTAGATTTCCAATGAGCTCTTCAATAGGAATATCCCTAAGAGACCTTGCTTCTTTAATGGAAGTCACCTTGGATTCCCACCTCTTGGGGAGAGTTCTAAGGATCTTTGAGTTGATCTCTCCACTAGACATAGGATGTCCTAGAACAGCAAGACCATTCAAGATGGTGTTGAGCCTTGAGTACATGTTGTCTATGCTCTCCTCCTTTCCCATCTTGAAGTTCTCAAGCAACCCTTTGAGCATGTAGACTTTGCTTTCCTTCACTTGATCTGTCCCTTCATAAGTGATGCAAAGCTTTCTCCATACCTCATAGGCCGTCTCACAAGAAGAAATCCGGTTGAACTCGGTAGGGGTCATGGAGGCATATAGAATGTGCATGGCTCTAGCATTCAAGGTTGCTTTCATCAAGGTGGCTTCATCCCATTCTTCAATGTTTGTCTTTGGTAGAATGTATGGGCTGTTCACCATTTGCCACATCTCGAGACTTGATCCTTGGATGAAGAATTGAAGTCTTCTTCTCCAATAGAGGAAGTTGCTCCCATTGAAGATTGGAAGGCTGGTCGAGAGTCTCCCTCCTAGGTAGTCACCCATCTTCTCCTACTTGTTGAAGTATGCTTGGCGAAGACCCACTCTGATACCACTTGTTGGATCCTAGATGGGTGATTAGATGCTCTAGAGGGGGGGGGGTGAATAGAGCTGAAAGCACTTAAACAAAATTCATTAAACCTTCAAATTATATGACAAGATAAGGTTGCTAAATAGGTAATTTGAGTGCAACTAAATCATGCATAGCAAGGATAAGAGAGACTGAACATGCACCAAATTAGACAAGCTATTTAGAGTGGTTCCACACTTCAAACTAGAAGTGTTTCAGTCCACTTGCCTAGAGAGGTCAACCTCTAGGACTTCAACCAATTGCACTCTTATATTCAATTAATAAGACATACTACACATGACCCACAAAGGACTTACCTATCCAATACAAAGAGTCTTCAACCTTACCAAGGACTTACCCACTTTGCAAGAGTCTTCGGCCTTCTCCAAGGACTTACCCACTCTTGCACAAGTCTTCGGCCTTGTAGGAATTACCCACTCTTCTTGGATCTTCGGCCTTTGACTTCACCTTCACTCGGAGAAGCTTTCCACCAAGGACTTACCCACTTGATCTTGAGTCTTCTGCCTTCTCCAAGGGCTTACCCACTCTAGCTCCAAGTCTTCGGCCTTTGATCTTCACCAAGGGACTCCTTCCCTTGTTCTTCTTCACCTCTCTTGGACAAGAGAGAGAACCTTCATCTTCAAGATAGGAAATGGAGAGATGGGGAGGTTGTGGAAGTGAGAGCTTCACAAGATATACAAATGGGACTAGCTCTCTTACAGATTTCCTACTCACTCTAATGGATGTAGCAAGTGATTAAGCTTAGAGAGAGAGAGGAGGCTGTAGGAAGCACTCAACTATAGAATAGGAACCTCACATAGAGTTTGCAATGAATGCTCAACCTTGGAATGAAGCCCAAGGGGTCCTATTTATAGCTGGGGATGCCTCTTAGCCTTTGGGAACACTTGTGAATGAAAAATAGCCATTTTACAAGTTGCAATGGATCTATTTTGGGTCCCAACAAAGTCTCCAATGGTTGGAAATGCTTTTTCTGCATTCCAGTACAGTCTGATCGGCCGAGTTTCTATAAAGGCAATTCGGCCGAACCACTAAAAGACAAGGCTGAAAGCTAGACTGTCGGCCGAGTTTCCTTTGAGAAACTCGACCGATCGGTCCATTTCTAGACTTGGACCGATCAGTGGATCAGCCGAGTTTCCTAGCTAGAACTCGACCGAATGGTGGATCGGCTGAGTTTGTAACTCGACCGATTCCAACAAAAATCCCAGAATATATGGATCGGCCGAGTTTGGAATTCGGCCGACAAAATCCCTGTTATGGGTATTTTGGAATTTTCGTTTAACCGTACAAATGATGGATTTTTGTGTTCCAATAATTTTTCTAAGCTTAATTACAAGTCATACAATCATTACAAGTGATTACAAAGCAATTCTAAGGTCATTTACATAGAGATCCCAAATTGCACACTTGTAGCTATTTTGACTTGTCTTTTCTCCAATTTGATATGCGCAAGTTAGGGCATTTGGAGTGTGTCTAAACCTAATCTGAAATCACTCAATGTAGAAGCATTAGACACCAATATGTGGAATGGTTAGTCATCATCAAAAGAAGGGTTTAGTCAATTTAGACGTGAGTCAACATTGACCTAATTGACCTTGAGTCAACACTCTCATCTTTCCACAGCGTTTGCTGTAGCAAACAGGGATGCTAATCCTCTCGTTTACCCCCCCCCCCTATATATAGGGTCGGGCAAGCCCCTGTTGGATTGGGAACTTTCCCAATCAGAGACCAAACCTCGACAAACCAGGGATGAATCCCTTCGATTTTCCTTCCCGAGTCTAAAGGAAGCTTCAGCCAGCTTGTAAACTCGGTGGATTGCGAGGAATCCAAGAGAGAAAATCCTCCTGTCACAGGCAGAGTTCCAGTCCGCGTGGGACTTAGACGATGAGTGGCGCCTGTTAGATTAAGATCCAACGGCCCACCTTCTTCACGTTCAACTGATTAAAGGAAACTATTTTCCTTATTCCAAAATAACTTCATATTTAAGGGTAACTTTAAAACGAAATAACTCCCAAACCTTAATTCCTTTTTAATTCAAATTTTAAGGAATTCTCATTCATACTTTTATCTTTCATCATGCAAAAATTGAAGCCATTATCTTAAGAAAATGATTCCTTTTCTTCAGTTGCAAGAAAACACCTATTTATTCATATTTTCCTCATATTCTTTATTTCCCTTGCTATTATGTAATTATCCTAAGTTCCTTGAACCCCAAGGAACATTTATAACTTGAAATTATATTTTTGGGAAAATATCTTTTAGCCTTTTAATCATCCTTTATTCATTTTCTTATAGATCCCATTATCCCATTAAATTCCTTTTTTCATTTTTTTCTTTTTCTTTCAATTGGGCTTAATGGCCAATAAGGCCCATCAAGAAAGCATGCAAGGCTATCATACACGAAATTCATTCAAATCAAACCATGAAATCAAACATTGATCTTATTTATGTTTTAAAGGAGATTCACAAATCTCATTACATGTTTTGGAAAATGAGGTTATAACATCCTCTCCTCCTTATAGGAATTTTGCCCTCAAAATTCAACAATCAAACAAACAAATTAGGATATGTTTTTTCCATGTCCGTCTTCGGCTCCCATGTGGCCTCATCCTCTCCATGGTGCTTCCAAAGAACCTTTACCATATCTATATTCTTATTTCTGAGCTCTTTTACCTTGGTATCTAGAATTCACAAAGGCAACTCAGGATAAGTTAACTTTCCTTGTAGCTCAATGGGTTCAATGCTCAGCACATAGCTCGGATCTTGCACATATCGCTTCAGATTGGACACATGAAACACATCGTGCATCATACTATATTGAGGGTGTAACATACCTAATTTTGGAATTTTGTCTTTTGACCCTATTTCCCATCTTTTCCTTTCATTTCTACCCTTATTGTCCTTTCTATTTAATTAGTGGAATTTATAGTGGTTTAGTGAACATCTATTCATTAATTGTACCAATATAAGGGTTTATGCACAAATACATTAGTGAAGGCTTAGTTACCATAAGTAAGTGCTCTAAACCTTAATATAACTTTTTGATATGATTTGAAAACGAAAAATGAGCCTATGTTTCAAATTTGGTTTGATTTGGATGTTGTTTGTGCAAGTTATGCAATTTTAGGTACATTCTGGACTTTTATGCAATTTACCCAATTGGGAGGTTTTCTTTGCAAATTATCAACTGAATTTTAATCCTTAGATATTCCCTTACCATTAACGAGATTTAAACCATTTGAGAACCTAGTTTCACCTTGATTTGATGGTATTTCTTTCCAAGGGCATTATAGGGATTACCCTCTTTATAAAGATGCTTATTCTTAAAAGCTATCAACCAATGAGGTTATTTCTTTCTTGAAAAACGGTGGGAATGTCCTAGAATAATATATGGGCTCTTAGAACCGACTTTTGATATGCATGAAGCCTCTATGAGCTATCCTCTTGCATGGCCATCAATCCCTAGGCTAAAGACACATGGAAAGTCCCTTAAGACTCCTCATGCTTCACCTCTTTCTATATATAGCCATGTATACCCCTTCCCAACTCACAATTCGAAAACTCTTGCTCTCATTTTCTATCCTATAGCTTAGATAATAGTTCCTTCTGTATTTGGCCACAAAGTTGTTGTCCCAAGACAATGGAGGAAGCCTACCTTGGTGAAGAAGGCTCCTAAGGTTTCCAAATTGCCCTATTAGGGTTTCTAAAGCTCCTCCTTGGTGAATTCGACCAAAACTAGTAAGTTTCCTCCCTTCCTTCCCTATTTTCATGTTGTTAGTCTTCCTTACACCTTCTTCTAGGTCGGAACCATGACCTTCCATGGTAAAACTCCACCTAGAACCCTAAAACATCTCATCTCCATGCTCTTTTGCTAGGGTTTATCACCTCTAAGTTGAGAAGGTGATCTTTGTCCAAGAAAGGAGCTAGGCGTGGAGCAACCAAACCTTCTAAGCTCGGATCCTTTCTGTTTGGACCTTCTTATCTTCCCTAGAGGCGAGTTTCATAACCCACTTATCATATATTGCTTGCTACATGCTTAAAATTCATGCATCTATGTTTAAAATCGATGATTTCCGTCTCTATTTACCATGTTCATCTAGGGTTTTGGTTTCTTACCGGTTTACCTTCTATAGAAGATCTATTTTGGATAAATATTAATATAAAACCATGATATTAGGTCGAATGGTGTTTTCCCTCCCTCTCTCTTTCTCTCTTTGCTTATCTCGTTTGGTTTGATGATGTGTCGGTTTCTGATTGGCCGAATTTCAATAATTCATAACTTTTGATTCCTTTGTCCAAAAACTAAAGTAAAATACGTCCTAAACTCAGAAAAACATTTTATTTTCAATAATAATATTTCCAAGTATTGGTTTTGAGTTTTTTTTATGGTGGTTTTCTAGAAAATGATTTAATCACTTAAAAATCACCAAAAATACACTCTAATCATCGTAACTCCAAAATATGCAAAATTATATGTTTTCTTAATCAGAAGAACCTAACTAAGTCTATGGTGATGTTTTCATAGTCTAAATCATGGTTTTTCTATAAAAAGTAAAAATATGGGTTTTCTCTACCTTAATGCATATATATCATTCTAATACATGCATATGAATTGAAAATAGGAAAAATTGATCATGGACTCAATCAAGTGATGAAACTTAGGTATTATGAATCATAATGAAAGGTATGTGCTATGTATGTGCAATCCCAATTTATGTATGTGCATTTACACCTTAATTTGGGAATAATTGTTCCTTAACCTAGTTTTCTATAATGAGGCTTTATTAAACCCTATTTCATATACTCTTGAATCTTTTTCTATACTTGCCTCATAAATCAGTTTCAGAACATTATTCTTGGGTCTTGGAACCCCACCACCATGTTGTAATTAAATGATGATTTATCTTGCCATTTTAATATTTATTGAGCATGATGGTTTATTTGGCTATTTAACTATAGTAGTGGTACTTATGTACAACCACCCACAGAGGGCATGTAAATAATCGCCCTGGGGAACGTCTTATTCTCCCCCTGGGGAATGTGTTATTCCTCCACTATAAAATTTGATAGGTGACTGGGAATGTATGAATTCTCCCCTCACCTATAGGTTGAGGTCCGGTAGGTGCCTCAACCCTACTTAGTTAATGTAGTCCAATTAAAATCATGCATGCTACTTCTTATATGTTTTGTAATGGTAAGAATCTATTTTGTTATGTGCCTCATTCTCTTGGCCCTCTCATCTTATGATGATTCAATATATTTATGTTTCATATTATTTCCTTTTCTCTTGTACTTATTCATTATTTGACGCATACCTTGTTTTCCTCTCCCTTTTGCTGGGTGCTTTCCCAACCACCCAGGTGATGAGCAAGGTGATGAACAAGACAAGGAGTATATAGCTTTTGGCTTGGACTCAGTTGATGGAGATGTTGCTTGGAGACAAGATTGTATTAGTCTAGACTTCCCTCTATCTAGATCCTATTTATGTGTCCTGATGTAAACTCTAATGGGAGAATTTGATGTATTTTTTTAAACCTTTTATGAAATTGAATATAGTCAGTTATTTTTTATTCCGATGCTTTCTAATGGTGTTTTGTTTACCATATTTTAGTAAAGGGGTGATTTCACCTCCTTACAGAGGGGGTAACACCAAATGATATGCGACTTCACCAATCCGTTCTAACACTTCAAACAGACCCATGTATCGCCGACTCAACTTGCCTCTATTCTTAGCTATAGCTCGGAGCGGTCAGATTTTCAAAAAAACATGTTCTCCCACAGTGAAATGCACATCAGTCCTCTTCGCATCAGCATATGACATCTGTCAATCCTGGGCTCTCTTTAGCCTTTGCCTGATCAAAGCGACTTTATCAGCATACACTTGGAGTTCATCTGACCTCAAAAAGGTCCTTTCACCAACATCATCCCACTGAAGTGGTGACCGACACAGTCTCCCATAAAGAGCTTCAAATGGAGGCATCCTGATACTGGCTTGGTAACTGTTGTTGTAAGCAAACTCGGCTAAAGGTAGGTACTGATCCCATGATCCATCCCAATCGAGCACACAAGCTCTCAATAGATCCTCTAAGGTTTGGATTGCCCTTTCTGACTGACCATCTATCTGCGGGTGATAAGCGGTATTGAACTTCAACCTTGTACCTAGTTCCTCTTGAACCTGCTTCCACAACTTGGAAGTAAACTTTGGGTCTCTATCAGAGATGATGGAACCGGGTACGCCATGCAAATGCACTATCTCTCTGATATACAGCTCAGCTAAATCTGACACCTTGGCAGTGGTCTTCAGGGCAAGGAAGTGTGCTGACTTGGTAAGGCGATCTACCACAACCCATATCGCATCATGACCTCTCTTGGTCCGGGGTAGACCCACCACGAAATCCATGGTGATCTACTCCCATTTCCACTCTGGAATCTCTATAGACTGTAAAAGTCCACTGGGTCATTGGTGTTCAGCCTTCACCATTTGGCACGTAAGACAACTGGCCACATAAGCTGCAATGTCTCTCTTCATTCCTGGCCACCAGAAAAACATCTACATGTCCATAAACATCTTAGTAGTTCCCGGGTGTACTGTGTACTTAGAACCATGAGACTCTTGTAGGATACGTTTCTTCAACTGTGAATCTTCAGGAACCCATATACGATTCTCAAATTGGATCCCTCCGTCTATTCCCAAAGAAAGACGGGTCTGAGGCTTCTTCATCAAGTCCTTCATCTTGTCAAGCTCCCCACTGGCCAACTGTACTGCTACAATTTCACTCAACAATTCAGATTGTATCTAGATGTTGGCCAATCGAACTCGATCGTCTAGCGGTTGAGGAGACCATTCTACCAGCTCTTCTAAGCTCTTCCACTGACTGGACAAAATAGTTGCACACCTGAGCTATTTCCGACTCAAAGCATCGGCTGCGACGTTCGCCTTTCCTGGATGATAAGAGATGGTGAAGTCGTAATCCTTCATGTACTCTATCCATCGTCTTTGTCGTAGGTTTAAGTCTTTCTGGGTCAGGAGGTATTTTAGGCTCTTATGGTCGGTGAATATCTCAAAAGTGGAACCATACAGGTAATGTCACCAAATCTTCAAGGTATGGATGATAGCATCTAACTCCAGGTCATGTGTCGGGTAATTCACCTCGTTGGGCTTGAGTTGTCAAGAGGCATATGCAACCACATGCCGATTCTGTTCCAACACACAGCCAAGTCCCATATTTGATGCATCGGTGAAAATCATGAAACCCTCATTGCCTGATGGTAGAGTCAAAACTGGTGCAGTGGTCAGCTTCTCCTTCAACTCCTGAAAACGAGCCTCACAAACATCGGACCACACAAACTTCACATCTTTCCGAGTCAACATGGTCAAAGGCAAGGCAGTCTTGGAAAAATCTACGATGAAGAGCCGATAATAACCTACTAACCCCAAGAAGCTTTGTATCTCAGAGGGGTTCTTTGGTGCTGGCCAGTCTCGAACTACTGACACTTTATCTAGATCTATGGCGATCATTCCTCTAGAGATGATGTGTCCGAGGAACATGACTCGGTCTATCCAAAAATCACATTTAGAGAATTTCCCATAAAACTTCTGCTTCCTCAAGATATCAAGGACTTTACTTAGGTGGTCTCAGTGTTGATCTAAGTCATCCGAATAAACCAATATGTCATCTATGAATACTATGACAAACGAGTCAAGGAAGGGTTGAAACACACTATTCATAAGGTTCATGAACACACTGGGTGCAATGGACAGCCAAAAAGGCATAAACACAAACTCATAGTGGCCATACCGAGTTCTAAAAGCAGTTTTCGGGATATTCTCACTTTTAACTCTCAACTGGTGGTAACCCGATCTTAAGTCGATCTTGGAAAAGACTCGAGCTAACATCAACTCGTCAAACAAGTCATCTATCCAGGGTAAAGGGTATTTATTCTTAATGGTAGCCTGGTTGATCATCTGGTAGTATATGCACATACGAAGTGAACCATCCTTTTTCTTCACAAAAAGAATTGGTGCTCCCCAAGGTGATGTGCTAGGGCGGATAAAACCCTTGTCTAGCAATTCCTGCAATTGCTTCTTTAACTCAAGCAATTCAGCAGGGGCCATTCTATAAGGTGCTCGGGAAATAGGGTTTTTACCAGGAGCTAGCTCTATGGAGAAATCTACCTCTCTCTCGGGAGAAATCCCAGGTAGATCATCTGGGAAAACATCTACAGAGCTCCTAACTACCTCTATTTCTTCTAAGGGTTGCACCTTGGGTTCTGGCTCGGTGACTACTGCCAGGAAAGCTTGACACCCTTTACTCATCATCTTCTCTGCCTTCAAGGCTGACACATACAGGCTGGTGGTGGCATCCTTCCTACCCCTAATCACAAAAGGTGGATGACCTGGTCTCTTAATGATCACTTTCTTCTCCCTAAAGTCAATGTTGACCCTATAAGTATAAAGCCAATCCATGCCAATGATTACATCAAAATCATTCATGTCAAGAAGGATAAAGTCTGTAGGAAATTCATGATCTCAATATTTCATAGGTATCACCAGGGTTTTCAAAAGGGAAGTAAAGATTTGACAACTCAGGGTTGTAACATCTAAGACATACCCTAAATCCTTGATATCCAAACAAAGCATAGTTGCAAGATTTCTCGAAATGAAAGTATTAGTAGATCCAGAGTCAAACAAAGCTTTTACATTATGTCTCATGACTTCAAGCATGCCTACATTGGTTTTCACCATACATTAGACCATCACATGCTTAAACTTAAAACATAAAAGAAAACTCTAAGGGTTATTACCCTCGATCAACCGATTAACATTTTCTTGAGCTTCCTCATTATCAATGGCAAACACCCGAGCTTGTCTTCTCTCTCCAGCAGGTGGGGCTGCAGCTATAGGTGGAACTACCACAGGTGGAGCTGCTACTGGTGGGGCTGCTACCTGTCTTGGTCCTCTTGGATTTGGCAGAGGGCAAACAACTTGGATGTGCCGTTCTTGGTGGCATCGATAGCATATCTTCTTCTTGTTGCGGCACTCACTGGTATGCCATCTCCCGCAGGTGCAGCATCGAGGTCGGTTGTTCTCTTGATGGGGTTTCCCTTTTCCTCCATGTCTTCCTTTATCATGATGATGCCCTGGACCTTTCTTGTGGTTGTTCCTCTGACCTTGAGTTCCTTCAGTGAAACCCAAATACCCCTTGGGTGGAAGCTGGGTAGGCATCACAGTTCTTTCCATGTCTAAAGCGGTGTCGTAAGCCTCGGTGAAGGTTTTGGGTTTACTTGCCATCACATGGGGCTTGATGGCAGGGTGAAGACGCTCTATGAAATGATCCACCCTTCTTTCCTCATCCATCATATGCCCGAAAGGCTCCATGATTCGAAACCTGCGCCCGAAGTCTGCCACAGAAGAGTCCCCTTGAGTCATGTTGGTGAATTCCCTTTCCTTTTCCTTCTTAGCTGAGACAGGGATGAATCTAGCAGTGAAGATCATTTTGAAGTCAGCCCATGCCATTGGTTCCTCAGTCAGATCTCGGCCTATGATGTGAGTCTCCCACCATATCTTGGCTGCTCCTTCCGAGAGGTGAGTAGCAAAGAGGACCTTCTTGCTCAGTTGTACTTCAAGCATGCGGAATCCATTCTCGAATGCAAGCAGCCAAGCTTCCGCCTTGTCAACCACCTCAGATTTGTCTTCTCCCCAGAACTTCTCAATGTTCAGCTTGACAAAGTCCAAGATGGTGGCTCCCAGTCGAGGACGAATAGGAAGTGGCTCGCCATTTTCACCTCTAGCCAAGTCTCGGAGAGCCAAGGCACTTATGGCCTCTGTCAGCTTCTTCTGTTGTTCCATCCACAAAGCATCAGGGGTGTGGATTATCATGGTAGGCTCAAGACCGCTACCTGGATCTTCTTCCATTCAGGCCACCTCCTCGTACTCATGTTGCTCCCCATACCCTTGGTCTTCTTCTTGGTTGAGGTTGCTGAAGGGTATCAGGTCAGGGTTAGGGACCTCATGAGTGGTTTCTTCGGGTCTCTTCCTCTTCTTAGAGGATTCGCTATCATGGTTCCTCTTTCTCTTCTCCGAAGACTCCATTCCCTTGCGGGGAGGCCAACCACTCCTAGCTGGGTTCCCAGTGCCCTCGGGAATATCAACAGTCTTGGTACGAGCCATCTACATAACAAACAGACATTTAGTTTATCATTAAACTAATTATACTTATGTCGATGATGTCTCATTACGTATCTTTTATTAATTTGATGGAGGATTCCGTATTCCTTAACTTACTTTCCCATACCACATGAGGGTGAGGAAGAGAGAGAAAACCCTAACTCTTAAAATCCTTAGTAGAATATGTTCTGAGAAGGGATGAATAAGATGAGAGAGTCCTAAAGGTATCTTATTTTGATTCATACCCTAAGACTTTGGCCAGGCAGTCACACAGATCTGGGAGTCCTCGTATTCTGACATGTGGTGCGGAGGAAAATATTGCCAGCCCCCGGTCATGATCCTTTTCTAGACACCTCGGTCTTTCGGATAATCCTCTAATAACTCCCTTGGGTTCTATAGAGTTTGTAAAATTTAATAATTATTAATGGTTAAGTGAGGAACCTAGGCTCTGATACCAAATGTTATGATCCCACCTCCCGGTAACCCCCAATTAAGGGAGAGCGAGAGGTCAAGGCCGCACCCATAATTTCTGGATCAAAGGTTCGACAATTAACCAAAAATAATTATTAAATTTCAACAATCTATACTGAAAAGCTGTAATAAATAAAATTTTGCATACCTTTGAAAGTTTAGGATATACTAAACTTCTAACCACAACTGAACCACTCTAACTAGTTCCTCCTTGTTCTTTAATTCTTGAATTCACAATGTGTCGCTTTACTGTTTGTACTCTTAAGATTTGTACCTAAATCGCCGACAAACAAAATGACGGCCAGCCGAAGCTGGTATGTGGGGGAACAAATAATGTGCAACTATGTTAATAATGTAATCATTCAATTATTCATTTAACAACCAAGATTACATTTTAAGCCATACAACTCAATCCTTACCTATCCCCCAACACTGTGTTGTCCCTACAATGGATTTGCATGCTACCTCTCTTTAGGTAGATCCTTACCCCCATGGTCCTACCTTACAGGTAGCCAATACATAGGGTAATAGAGTCGCATGGCACTACCCAAAGGTAGCCCAATGTCTAACTCAAAGTGACTTGATGGTCCTACCCCATTGGTAGCCATGTACTAAGTCATCCAATGACCTGATGGACCTACCCCATAGGTAGCCATATACTAGGTCAACTAATAAGCCACAGAGGGGACCAGGATCTGAGCTAGTAGGCACATATCTTATGTGATAGTCATATCCACATTATAGTTTGCATGATATAAAATCATCCATCAATTAATTCATGACATCGATAAAAACTTCGGTAAACCTCGGAAAACTAACTCGAGACATTCATAAGCGTAACCACATACCTGTATTTGCAGATTTTGATACAGAATCAACTATGTAGAGAGGGAGAAAGTCCAAACAAGAAAGAAAAGTGCACAGAAACCCTGAAATAAAAGTACAAGTTTCCTTTTATTAATATTTACCCAATTTTATCATATCTCTTAGGGTTTCTATTCCAATATTAGGGTTTCCTTAGAATTTAGGGTTTCCTTGGAAATTAAGATTTTGCCTCCATTCTTAGTTATTAAGAACCCTAATTCATCAAATCTACTTAAAACCTTTTAATTCTCTCATTTTAATATTCCTAACAGTATTAGGATCATTATTTAGTAATTTACTTCATTAATCTATAATATCATGGTTTTCCTCTTCCTTTACCCCAAATTAGGGTTTCTACATGTACTATCCTTTGTTTATAGAGTAAAATCCTAAATTATCCAACTTTGTAATCAAATGGATGAAAACTCTATCTTAATAATCAACAGGTTAATCATCCTCCATTAACCTATTCTAATACATTTGAGCTTCTTTATATACAATTTGAGCTTCTCATCAACTTTTAATACATTTTACTAGCAAATTATGGTACTTTCGTAAAATGGAGTAGAACCAAGTTCTCAAAGTATTTTTATCTTTGAGCTTCTCATCAACTTTTAATACATTTTACTAGAAAATTATGGTACTTTTGTAAACCGGAGTATAACCAAGTTCTCTAAGTATTTTTATCAGATTCCTCGTATTTTTCTACACAACTTTCATATATAAAGTTTTTCCATCAGAGATTCCTAGCTACTTCTATTAATTTCAGAAGGAAAATCCTTTTTATGGATTAATTGGGCGGAGAGGGATAATTATCGAATTAAGGTGGCCCCTTTATCTGTGGACCGATGGTCTGATCTTTGGATCTGATGATCTAGGTTGTGCATGCCTGACAATAGCCGCTCCCACTCTAGAGTGTTGGATTCAACTGAGATCACCGTGGACCCTAATCGGATGGCAACGGGTCGTCGTCTTCCTCCATCCCAGCAACTCCACGAGGGTCAACCTTGGGGTTGACTCTACGCTCTTGACCACTAGAGATCACGCCATGAAGCCAGGGAGAGTCGTCCCCCTTCTTCAAACTCAACTGAAGATCCAATTGAGAGCCCAGCACGTGCCTCGACCCCTCTCCACTCACCGGACTTCCGGCGAGGTTCACTGCTGGAAATGAGGGTGCAGGTCAAGGTGGACGAACCAATTGGAGGCACGAAATTGTTCCTCTCGTCTTTCCGCAGCGTTTGGTGTAGCAAATAGGTATGCTAATCCTCTCGTTTATCCCCCCCTATAGATAGGGTCGGGCAAGCCCTTGTTGGATTGGGAACTTTCCCAATCGGAGACCAAACCTCGACAAACCAGGGATGAATCCCTTCGGTTTTCCTTCCCGAGTCTAAAGGAAGCTTCAGCCAGCTTGCAAACTCGGTGGATTGCGAGGAATCCAAGAGAGAAAATCCTCCTATCACAAGCAGAGTCCCAGTCTGCGTGGGACTTCGATGATGAGTGGCGCCTGTTGGATTAAGATCCAACGGCCCACCTTCTTTGCGTTCAACTGATTAAAGGAAACTATTTTCCTTATTCCAAAATAACTTCATATTTAAGGGTAACTTTAAAAAGCAATAACTCCCAAACCTTAATTCCTTTTTAATTCAAATTTTAAGGAATTCGCATTCATACTTTTATCTCTCATCCTGCAAAAATTGAATCCATTATCTCAAGAAAACGATTCCTTTTCTTCAGTTGCAAGAAAACACCTATTTATTCATATTTTCCTCATATTCTTTATTTCCCTTGCTATTATATAATTATCCTGAGTTCCTTGAACCCCAAGGAACCTTTATAACTCGAAATTATATTTTTGGGAAAATATCTTTTAGCCTATTAATCATCCTTTATTCAGTTTCTTATATATCCCATTATCCCATTGAATTCCTTTTTTATTTTTTTTCTTTTTCTTTCAATTGGGCTTAATGGCCAATAAGGCCCATCAAGAAAGCATGCAAGGCTATCATACACGAAATTCATTCAAATCAAACCATGAAATCAAACATTGATCTTATTTATCTTTTAAAGGAGATTCACAAATCTCATTACATGTTTTGGAAAAGTAGGTTATAACACGTACAATGTTGTCAGTTGGGTTTACTTTTGGGAAACTCAACCGGTAGCACTATGCTACAAACCAATTTTGAGTTGTTAGTCAAGTTGATCCTAAATGAAACTTGGACAATGGCTTAAGATTGTCTTTTAAGTGTAGGGTGTCAGTCAAGTTTTCACCATCGTAGTGAAATTTGATAGATGTCTCAAAAGTGTTTAAACATTTGTTTTAAGTGCATATTACATTTTCCCTAGCTTAATTACAAGCCATAAAATCATTCCAAGTGATTAGTTTACAACATGATTCTAAAAGAGATACATCATATTCCACAAAAGTACATCTTGCATTGATATTGGGTTTCTTTTCTCCAAATAGTATGTGCAAGTTTAGGTATTTGGAGAGTGTCTATGTAATCTAAAATCACTCATGTATAACATCATCATCATCATTATCATCATCATCATCATCATCATCATCATCATCTAAGCCTCAGTCCCAACTATGTTGGGGTTGGCTACACGGATCCTTCATTTCCATTCAACTCTATCATGGGCCATATTCCGGTTGAGATGTAGAGATTTAAAATCTCTCTTTATAAGCTCATCCCATGTCAATTTAGGCATTCCTCTTCTTCTATTTATTGTGCTTGACTCAATAGCATTTCTTCATATAGGTGCATTAGTCGGTCTGCATTGCACATTCTGTACCATCTGAGTCGGCCCTCGCGCAACTTGTCCTCAATGCTCGCCACTCCCACTTTATTATTGATATAGTAATTTCCCAATCCATCTTTTCTTGTCTTCCCACACATCCATCTCAGCATATGCATTTCATCCACGTTCATATGGTTGAGACCTTATTTCTTCACCGCCCAACATTCACTTCCATAGAGCATGGTTGGTTGTATAATTGTTCTATAAAACTTACTTATTAACATGAGAGGGATCTTTCGATCAAATAATCTCTAGTTTCACTCCTCTATTTCAACCATCCTACAATATTCTTGTGACAAACATCATTTTGGACATCCCCATCTGTTTGAATAATAGAACCTAAGTAACAAAATTTATCACATTTTGGTATTTCTGCTCCATCCAACTTGGCTCCATCATTCCCACTGCGAGATTGGCTAAAATTTCAATGCATATACTCTATTTTTCTCCTGCTAATCATCAATCTATTTTATTCCAATGCCTCTCTCCAATGTTCAAATTTATCATTCAAATCATCTTTAGATTCGTCAATCAAAACATTATCATCAACAAATAACATACACCAAGGAATATCATCATGAACATTCTTAGACAACTCATCCATAAAAAGAATGAACAAATCTGGGATGAGTGTGGATCCTTGGTGTACCCCAAATATGATAGGAAAAGTTTGTGTCTTTCCTCTAGGAGTCTTTACACTTGCAGTAGAGCTATCATACATGTCTTTGATCAAGTCAATGTATTGGATTGGGACTCCCTTTTTCTTCAAAACCATCCATAAAACTTCTCTGGGTACTCGATCATATGCCTTTTCCAAATCATTAAACACCATATGCACATCTCTTTTTCTTTCTCCATACTTCTCCATACTTCTCCATAATCCCCCTTATCATAAAAATAGCATCTTTTGTTGATCTTCCAGGCATGAAACCAAATTGGTTTTTTCATATCTACATTGTAGATCTTAGTCTCTAATCAATAATCCTCTCCCAAAGTTTCATTATGTGACTCATCAACTTGATACCTCTGTAGTTTGTGCAGCTCTAAGCATCATCTTTGTTCTTGTAGATTCGGACTATAATACTATTTATCCACTCATCCAACATCTTCTTGTTCTTCATGATCTTGTTAAAGAACTTTGTTAACCACATAACTCCTTCATCCCCCATACTCTTCCATACATCAATGGGAATACCGTCTGGTCCACATGCCTTTCTAATTTTCATCTTTTTTCAAAGCATTATTGACCTCAAATGGTGAAACACATCGTGTGTAAATGATATCTCTTATATTCATTTCACTCTAGTCTCTAACATTATTTTGTTGTATCTTCATTGAAAAGCTTATCGAAGTAATTTCTCCATTGGTACTTGATATCATCATCCCTCACCAACACTCTGCCATCTTCATTCTTGATGCATTTTACTTGACTCAAGTCTCTTCCTTTCCTTTCTCTTATACCATACATTATATATATATATATATATATATATATATATATTCCCCTTCTATTGTGTCTAGCTTCTTATAAATATCATCAAAGTATCTAGATCTTGCCTCCCAAACAAACTTTTTAGCTTCTTTCTTTGCTTGTTTGTGTCTTTGGAATGTTGCATCATCTCGAAATTTGGACAACCTCATATAAATCTCTCTTTTTAGTTTAATAGCCTTCTGTACTCCATCATTCCACCACCAAGTCTCTTTCTGTGGAGGCCGACAACCTTTGGACCCCACTAAAACCTATTTGGAAATTTTGTTATGTAGGAGATCATGTTATGCCACATATTGTTAACATCAGACTCCAGGTTCCAAGTTCCCTCCTTGATGAGTTTATCATGAAAATTCAATTTCTTCTCTCCTTTAAGATTCCACCATTTGATCCGGAACTATCTTAGTTTCTGTTATGCTTTCCTTTATTGATCTTCATGTTAATATCTAAAACTACCAACCTATGTTGGGTTCTGAGTTCTTCGCCAGGAATCATATTACAATCCTTGCATATATTACGATGCACCCACCATTTAAGGAGATAATCAATTTGGTTACAATTGTGCCCACTCTTAAACGTAATCTTGTGAGATTCTCTTTTCTTGAAATGGGTGTTTGCCAAAATCATATCATATACAACTACAAAATATAAAATCCTCTCTTCTTCTCCATTTCTATTGCCTATCCAAAACCACTATGAACTCTCTCATATTCAGCATTTTTACTTCCTACATGGCCATTTAAATCACTCCCAATAATAATCTTCTCCTCTATCGGTATTCCCTGCATCAATTCATCCATGCCATCCCTAAATTCCCTCTTAGCATCCTCTCTAAGGACAATTTGGGGGGAATAAGCACTAATAATGTTAAAAATATTTCCCTCAAGAAAAACCTTGATAGCTATTATTCTATCATCCATCCTTGTGATCTTGAGAACACAATCTTTCATAATCTTATCAACAATAATACCTACGCCATTTCTATGTTTATCAATACTTATATACCAGATTTTGTATCTTGTGTCTCCAATTTCTATATAACATTCCCATGTCCACTTGGTTTCCTGTAAACAAGCTATATTGAATTTTCTTCTCATCATGACATCCACTATCTCCAATGATTTCCCTATCAAAGAGCCAATATTCCAAGATCCAACTCTAATCCTTTTTTTTAACTTGCTTCTTTACCTACCTTCGTCGAAAATGTTGCCCTTGCACATTTTTCACTATATCTGGGCAATGATGCGACGGAATTAGCTTCTTTACCCATAACCGTCCAAGATGTGGAAACCCTTGCACATTTTTCACTACATCCGAGTGATGATGTAGAGGAACTAGCTTATTTACCCACACCCATCCAAGATGTGGAAACCCTTGTCTTTCCTTCAACACAATCAAGCATCATTGTGTCAAAACCCCTTGCATATTTATCACTGCACCTAGGTGCCGATGTAGTGTGTTTGTAAGGACCCTGACCTTCGTTTAGGGCTTACCCTATTTGTTTTGCTTAACCCTGGTGTTTTGGTTCTTGCTAATCACCTTTAGTGGTGGTTAGGGTTTGGTTGTGCTTTGTTGAGAGTTGGAGGGGCTACTTGCAAATAACCCAAGTTTAGGGTTTTGTGGGCAAGTTTGCCACCTTGTGAGGTGTTCCTCTCTCTCTTTGCTTCCTCTAGAGTTGATAGGAAGGCTTGGGCTCGTTGCTTGAGTTCTTTTAGGCCTGGTTGAGCTTGTTTGGGCCTTGAGGTGCCTTGTTTGGGCTTGGTATAGCCTTGTATCGGCCAAGTAGTGAGTGTATCGACCTAGGAGTGTTTGTGTTGGCCAACATGTTGTGTCTCCCATGATGCTTGACCTAGTCTTGACCTTGTTTAGTGGACACTTGGAGCACATCTTGGACATGCGGATGAAGCTTGCTAGAGTAGTGGCTTGTGCTCTAGGACAAGTGTCCCTAGGCAAGTGACACCTTGCATGGACCAACCTTGTTTTCTCCTCCCTTTCCTTCTATATAGGTGGTTCCTTTCCTTAGCTTGGGGTCCCATTTGGTCCTTTGGTTTCTCCCCACCTTGAGTGCGTGACACTCCCTCCTTCGTTGCTTGTGTCGGCCGATACACCCCCTTGAAAGAGCAAGCTTGGAGGCCGACACACCTTGGAGAAGCAGGTGGTGGCCGATAGCCCTGGAGTCTCCATCTTCCTTGCTTGGTGGTGTGTGGAGCTTGGAGCTTAAGGCGGGTTGCATAACTTCTAACCCTAGCTACATTATCTCTTGCTTTGATCTTGTTTATATGCATGTTAGTAGCTTAGTTTCTTACTTTAGTATCCTTGCTGGACGATCACCCATGTGGTCTAGTATTCCTTGTGAACTAGGGTTTTAGGGAGCAATACTCCTTTCTCCCCTTGGTCTAGACGAGTGCGTTTGAGTTTCTAGTGTCATGAGAAACACCCCTCTTTCCTTTAACCGATTGATGTGAGCTTGTGTCCTAGTTGCTTAAGCAACACTCTCCTCTCACCATGGGATTGAAGGGTGAACTCGGTGGTGATGGTTGATGAGCAAGACCCCTCTTTCTTAGTCGATTGAGGTGAGCCATCTTCCTAGGGTTTCGGGTGCCTTTGTGGTTGAGGAAGAAGATGACCTTGTAAGTGGTATCTTGATGTGTTGTAGCTTGGACGCCTTGGGCTTGGGACGGTGCTGCCCGACAGCCCTCTTGCCCTAGCCTTGCACGTTACCAATGAGTGACGTGTGTGTTGGCCGACAGGCCTGTGTGACGGGCGTCACAACCCCCCTTGCTTTGCTTTGTATCGGCCGTTAGGCTTGATCAGGTTGTTGCACGATTGAGGAGTGAGTTCTCTCTCTTTTGGTTGTTATCTCTAGTGGGCTAACCTAGTCGATATGTTAGCCCTGTGTTGGGCGTTGCTGAGCTCCTTGTGATGAGCGTCACATTGTCCTTGTATCGGCCGACAGGCTTGGTGGTGGCGGGCGTTTCCCGATAGATGAGGAGTTCCTGACATACACCCCTTGACGCGCACGTAACGCAGTGTTGCTGCTTGCTTATATCATCCGTTGTGCATTATGCTTTGGGTGAGGGCTGGTGGTCGGCACAGTCCTTTAGTGAGGGTTCATGGTGACCTATAGTGAGGGTTCCCGGTACTGTTAATGATGGTTCATTTCGTTATGAAAATAGTCTTGTGATTATGTTCTTAGTAAAATGATAATAACTCCTTATATAGATGATGATGCTCGTTACCATAAGCTTGTTCATTTATCTTAGCCTGGCTACACATATGAAAATGATTATCTGTTAATGATAAGGAGAATAGTGGCAGTTACACTAGTGGTTTTCTTAATGGTGTGCTTTAGGCACTTGATCACCAGATAATGTAAGATTGATAAGTATAGCATCTTGAATGTCATTTCATAATGGTAAGCATAGTCCTTATGTTGAAACTATGATTATTGTATGCCCTAACCATGCAGGTGATGATTAGCTATGAAAAGGCTATGAGAAATATGTGATGTGTAACATTACTCTGATAATTACTCTGGTTGATGAAGTTGCATGTATGATGTATTTGTTCCATGATGATGATGATGCGATCCTTGAGAGGCAGTGGTAATACATGATGAGGGATTGAGATCCCATGGTATGTGATGATCCTTGAGATGGATCTGGATGGTTGGCAAGAGGCCAAGTGATAACATGTGATGTTGGATCCTTGAGATGGATCAGATTGATGTGATTACAATAATAGCATAATGTTGAGTATATGTTGTTTACTTCCTGTTATATCTTGCATGTTATACAACTTGGTTGAATCTTGCAATCCATATAAAAGATACTAATTAATTATAGTGAAATGTATCATGTAGTTTGACCTAGCCATAGATCCATCATCGTCAGGACTTGGTGATGGTGAAACGAGTTCTCCTACGGGTTAACCCATAGTGCATATTTTTGAATATGCGAGGTTTCTCCTAGCCTCAAATAGAGAGGGAAACGAGTGCAGCTGCGGTTGCAGACTCGGATATGTGATGAGCGTGGTGAACAGTCCCATGGCTCCGGATATGTGATATGATGAGCATGAATGCGTTCATGGCTTAGAGCACGGTGATCAGGCCCGTGGCTCAGTTTTACTAGCATCGTGACCTGTACCAAGGCGGGCTAGAGGAAGGGTAGCCTAAGGAGCTGACCCTGTGGCTTAAGACCACTTAAGCATGAGATTGCGGTCCTGCTTTGTTTCTCGTGTACTGACCACGAGGGGTGAGGTCGTGGATTCCGGCTCTTCCATTGACCTTGTATGGCACCGGTTATGGGCTTCGCAGCCGAAGGTTGGATTTGAACGGTACAGTTCACTTCCTCAGGGCATAGTAATATGTAATTTAGCCGAATAGTATTTACTGCTTAGGACAAACATGAAACATTGGTTGAGGCCTTGTTTGTGTAGTTAATTTTATTTGTATCTTGTAGTTGCTTGCACCTTTCTCATATGTAGTAAGCTTTATACATTCTATCTTGTTACTCATGTTTCATAAGGAAATAGTTGGATAAATGACTGAGTACTTTTGGCAAGCTTGATAATTATGAACAGTCTTATCTTATAAATTTCCCTTGTTATACTTTTATCAGTCAGCTGCTTTATATATTCATCTGAGGTTTTGTAGTTTTGGCGGGGAATTATGCCTACCGCTGGGACAATGTTCAATTGTCTCACCCCGCTGGTTTACACCCTTTTTAGGTAGTCGAGCTAGGCGTGGTGATGGTCGTGGAGTTGTGGCCGAGCAGCAAGAAGATCAGTAGAAGGCAAGCGATGGATACGCTGCTATTTTGGAGGTTTTGTGATAGAGTCTAGAGTCATCCCTGTACTCTCAGGTCCTTGGCGGTGTTTTGACATTGTTTCACGATGTATATCTATAGATGTTTTGTATATCCGGCTGTTGGTCGGATGTGGGCCTTTATGTATGTACAAACAAGTGATGAACTCAAGTGATGACAAGACAGTTGTTGCTCTAAGCTGTGGACATGTATCATGGATTGTATGAATGTATATAACATGTTTTCTTGCAGGATGTGGACTGGCATGTAATAGTTTCTCAGTCTATCATCTTTTCAAAATCAGTTTTAATTAACCCGTGTTTTCGATAATCTGTGGTTATGGTGATTTTCGCACATTTTCGCGTAACACCTTGATGTCTGTGTGATAGTGGTATGTGTTGCCACAAGTTTTGGTATCAGAGCTTTAGGTTCGCTGAGTCTACAGGGATTTAGAACTAGGTCGTCTGTTCTTATGTGTTGTCCAGATTTTCTTACAATCGTCTTCTGCCCTCAGCGGAAGAAAAGTCAAGATGTTTGGAAACCATGAAGAACACTCAGCTGAGTACAGCGATGCAGCTTCAGCTGAAGGACAGGCACATGAAGATCAGGTGCCTGAGGTCCCCCAACCTAACCCAGCCATTCTTGAACATCCTTCTTACCAATATCTTATGGGGCAGATGATGGCTACGATGAATCTCATGGTTGAACGATTACCAGTGCCTCCTCCGCGAGCACAGGTTCCCCATGGAGATGCATCGAGTATTGGGAAGACCTTTGAGCGGCTTCGCCGAGTCGAAACTTCGGATTATGCTGGAACGGCTGATCCAGCGGATGCAGATCTGTGGCTGACAAGTCTTGAGAAGGCTTTCTGGATCCTCGACATCCCCGAAGCAGACAAAGTAAAGCACGTTGTCTAACTTCTGAAAGGAAGTGCTGGTCATTGGTGGACCATCGAGGAAGAGAAGCGGCCCGATGAGGTGATCCGTTGGGAGGTTTTCAGACGCGAGTTCGTCACCAGATACTTTCCCAAGACGTATATGGATGAGAAGATCAGTCAGTTTGAGAGTTTGCGACAGGGAACGATGAACATCACCGAGTAAGAGGCCAAGTTTATGGATCTGTTGAGGTTTTGTCCTCACATGGCAGCAACAGATGAGGAGCAGATCAGACGTTTCGAGAAGGGTCTGAGCGCTGAGCTGACAACACCTATGTCTGTGTTGGAGAACTGAGAACGGTTTGCTATGTTCGTGGAATCTGTTCGAAGGATTGAGAGGTCAGCAAGGGAGAAAAGAGAGTCCATGTCTCATAAAAGACCTGCTCAGTTTCAGGGACGGAGGTTTGGTGGCTTTAAGAAGCCCAGGTTTGCATCACCATCAGTGATGAGAGGTTCTGGTGTACTGTCCCAGTGGTCTCCAAGTAAGGGGAGAGGTTATGTTTCTTCACCATCTAGGGCACAAAGTTCAGCTTCCGTGGTAGTGACAGGGCCATCCAGGCCACGAGTTGATGTCAGGACATGTTATGCCTGCGGTCAGATAGGGCATGTCAAGTCGAGTTGTCCCTACAGAGATAATGAGGTGACACAGTAGCTGAGATAGAATCTTCAAGGATCGAACTATCAGCAGCCTAGTGGTAGCAAAGGATGAGGACGCGGTCAAGCGTCTCAAGCTAGATCGTCTGCTCAAGGAAGCAGAGGGCGTGGACAGTAAGCAACGAATCGATTCTATGCTATGAGTCAGCCGGAGGCGATAGTCAACCCACGAGTAGTGACATGTCAGATGGAGTTATTTCATTCTGATATGTCTTCTTCTTCCTTTATATCTATTCTGGTTGACCCAGGTGCTACGCACTCTTTTATCGCCTATAGTATGCTTGAGAACTGTCGTTTACCTGTTAGTCATAAGAAGGATAGTTTTTTGTTAGAAACCCCTCTTGATGGTTCTTCGTTGCTTCGAGAAGAGTGTCCATCTTGTGTATTGTCTTTCTCAGGACACCACATCCAAGTGAATCTTATACCACTTGATATGCATGGTTTCGATGTTATCCTTAGGATGGATACCTTAGAGAGGTATAAGGTTGTTTTGGACTGCGGTTCCAAGCAGGCAGTGTTTGATGATGCTGGAGAGAAGTGCATCTTCCAGGGAGATAGGAAGATTCTTCCGACGTGTATGATATCAGCTATGGTGGTAGATAAGTTGTTGCGACAAGGATGTGAGGCATTCTTAGCTCATGTGGTGGATACCGTTGTGGCTACCAAGGCAAAAGGTCCTAGCCTTCAAGAGGTGCCAATTGTTCGGGAGTTTGTAGATATGTTTCCTGAGGAGTTTCCTGGTGTTCCCCCACCCCGAGAGATTGATTTCAAGATCAATCTGGTTCCAGGAACGCAGCCAGTTGCACAGACACCTTATAGGATGGCTCTGTTAGAGATGGCAAAATTGAAGAAGCAGTTGTAAGAGTTGTTGGAGAAAGGTTTTATCCGACCGAGTACGTCGCCTTGGGGTGCTCCAGTGTTGTTTGTTAAGAAGAAGGATGGATCGATGCGGTTGTGTATAGATTACCGGCAGTTGAACAAGGTCACGATCAAGAACAAGTACCCGTTACTGAGGATAGATGATCTGTTTGATCAGTTGTGTGGTGCTACAGTGTTTTCGAAGATCGATCTACGGTCTGGATATCATCAGTTAAGGATTAAGGCAGATGACATACCAAAGTCTGCTTTTAGGACAAGGTATTGTCACTTCGAGTTTGTGGTTATGACGTTTGGGTTAACTAATGCACCTGTTGCTTTCATGGATCTGATGAACAGAGTGTTCCATCCGTTCTTAGATCAGTTTGTTGTAGTATTTATAGATGGCATATTGATCTATAGTCGGGATAGGCAAGAGCATGAGAAACATCTTCGTCTAGCATTGACTCTTCTTCGCCAACATCAATTGTATGCCAAGTTCAGTAAGTGTGAGTTCTGGTTGGAGGAAGTGACTTTCTTAGGTCATGTGATATCTGCTAAAGGAGTCAAAGTAGATCCAAAGAAAGTGGAATCCGTTGCGGATTGGGAACAACCGAAGACGCCGACATAAGTTCGTAGTTTCCTTGGTTTAGCAGGATACTACCAGAGGTTTATCAAGGAATTCAGTACGATCGCGTTGCCGACGACGAAGTTGACCAGGAAGGATGTACCTTTTGTTTGGGACGAACGATGTTAGCAAGCTTTCCAGAGTTTGAAGGAGAAGCTGACCAGTGCTCCAGTGTTAATCCTGCCAGAGCCTGGAAAGGGCTATGTTGTTTTTTGTGATGCTTCCAAGAAAGGCTTAGGTTGTGTGCTGATGGAGGAGGACCATGTAGTTTCTTTTGCTTCGCAACAACTCAAGAAACATGAGGAGAACTATCCGACTCATAACTTAGAGTTGGCAGCAGTGGTTCATGCGTTAAAGATTTGGAGACACTATCCGTATGGGGAAGTGTATCAAATCTTTATAGATCATAAGAATCTGAAGTACATCTTTTCGCAGCATGAGTTGAACATGCGACAACGTTGATGGATGGAGTTGATCAATGATTACGACTGCACTATTGAGTATCATCCTGGAAAGGCGAACGTGGTAGCTGATGCACTGAGCATAAAGTCTTCTTCTCTTTCTTCAAAGAAGGCACGGTTGAGTTCTCTGGTATGCCATAGGCAAGATATGTTTGTTTCGCTGCGACAGATGAATGTATAGATGGAAGTTTTCTGGTTATCTGGACTTTTAGCACAGATGCAATTCAAGCCTACGTTGAGACAGTAGATCAAAGATGCACAACATACAGATGATGCAGTACAATTAATCATATCAGAGTTCGGCAGCGAAAAGTGTGATGGGTTTCATGAGTCCGAGGATGGGCTAGTCTGCTATCGTAATAGAATGGTGGTTCCTGATGTTGATGATATGAGGAAGTTAGTGTTCGAGGAAGCGCACACATCGATGTATGCTATGCATCCAGGTGTCACCAAGATATACCATAGTCTGAAGGACTTGTATTGGTGGCCCGGCTTGAAGAAAGATGTAGCTGAGTACGTGGCTAGATGTGCGATTTGCCAGCAAGTGAAGGCTGAACATCAGAAGCCGGCAGGTACGTTGCAACCCTTGCCAATACCGTAGTGGAAATGGGATCACATAGCCATGGATTTTGTAGTTGGTCTACCCAGGACAACTAGAAATCATGATTCCATTTGGGTGATAGTGGACAGATTGACGAAGTCTTCCCATTTCCTACCTGTAAAGATGACATATACATCTGAGAAACTCACTCGAGTATATGTGGATGAGATAGTACGTTTGCATGGTGTGCCAGTAATGATAGTTTCTGACAGAGGTCCTCAGTTTACGAGTCATTTTTTGGAACAGTTGCACAAGGCGTTGGGAACGCAGTTGAGGTTCAGTACCACCTTCCATCCGCAGACAGATGGACAGTCTGAGAGGACTATTCAGATTTTAGAGGATCTTCTTCAAGCTTGTGTTTTGCAGTTCCTAGGCAATTGGGATATGCATCTGAGTTTGATAGAGTTTGCCTACAACAACAGTTATCAGCGGAGCATTGACATGGCTCCTTATGAGGCTTTGTATGGGAGGAAGTGTAGATCTCCATTGTGTTGGTATGAGTCTGGTGAATATTAGTTGTTGGGTCCTAAGCTAGTGCAGTAGACAATAGAAAAGATCAAGGTGATACAGCAACAGTTGAAAGTGGCACAGAACAGGCAGAAGTCATATGCAGACAATCACCGACGACCTTTGGAGTTCCAGGAAGGAGACAAAGTATACCTCAAAGTCTCGTCATGGAAAGGTGTGCTAAGGTTTGGTCAGAAGGGTAAGTTGGCACCCAGGTATATGGGGCCTTATCTAGTCATAGCACGTGTTGGCAAGGTGGCTTATGAGTTAGAGTTGCCTCCAGAGTTGCACAGATTACATCCAGTGTTCCATGTCAGTATGCTGAAGAAAATTCATCCAGATTCAGGAACAGTGATAAAGCCAGTTGAAGTCAAGCTTGATGAAGATGTGACCTACGAGGAATGTCCTGTGGTGATCCTTGACAGAAGAGTTAAGAAGCTGAAGAGGAAGGAACTGGTTCTGGTAAAGGTTCTTTGGCACCATCGTGGCGTTGAGGAAGCCACGTGGGAGCTTGAGGAAGAGATGAGGAGGAAGTACCCCTCACTTTTCTCTACGGATTTCGGGGACGAAATCCCTTAAAGGGGGTTAGCTTGTAAGGACCCTAACCTTCGTTTAGGGCTTACCCTGTTTGTTTTGCTTAACCCTATTGTTTTGGTGCTTGCTAATCACCTTTAGTGGTGGTTAGGGTTTGGTTGTGATTTGTTGAGAGTTGGAGGGGCTACTTGCAAATAACCCAAGTTTAGGGTTTTTTGGGCAAGTTTGCCACCTTCTGAGGTGTTCCTCTCTCTCTTTGCTTTCTCTAGGGTTGAGAGGAAGGCTTGAGCTCGTTGCTTGAGTTCTTTTGGGCCTGGTTGAGCTTGTTTGGGCCTTGAGGTGCCTTTTTTGGGCTTGGTTGAGCCTTGTATCGGCCAAGTGGTGAGTGTATCGGGCTAGGAGTGTTTGTGTCGGCCAACATGTTGTGTCGCCCATGATGCTTGATCTAGTCTTGACCTTGTTTAGTGGACACTTGGAGCACATCTTGGACATGTGGATGAAGCTTTCTAGAGTAGAGGCTTGTGCTCTAGGACAAGTGTCCCTAGGCAAGTGACACCTTGTGTGGACCAACCTTGTTTTCTCCTCCCTTTCTTTCTATATAGGCGGTTCCTTTCCTTAGCTTGGGGTCCCTTTTGGTCCTTTGGTTTCTCTCCACCTTGAGGGCATGACACTCCCTCCTTCCTTGCTTGTGTCGGCCGATACACCCCCTTGAAGGAGCAAGCTTGGAGGCTGACACACCTTGGAGAAGTAGGTGGTGGCCGATAGCCTTGGAGTCTCCATCTTCCTTTCTTGGTAATGCGTGGAGCTTGGAGCTTAAGGCGGGTTGCATAACTTCTAACCCTAGCTACATTATCTCTTGCTTTGATCTTGTTTATATGCATGTTAGTAGCTTAGTTTCTTACTTTAGTATCCTTGCTGGCCGATCACCCATGTGGTCTAGTGTTCCTTGTGAACTAGGGTTTTAGGGAGCAATACTCCTTTCTCCCCTTGGTCTAGAGGAGTGAGTTTGAGTTTCTAGTGTCATGAGCAACACCCCTCTTTCCCTTAACCGATTGAGGTGAGCTTGTGTACTAGTTGCTTAAGCAACACTCTCCTCTCACCATGGGCTAGAAGGGTGAGCTCGTTGGTGATGGTTGATGAGCAAGACCCCTCTTTCTTAGTCGATTGAGGTGAGCCATCTTCCTAGGGTTTCGGGTGCCTTTGTGGTTGAGGAAGAAGATGACCTTGTAAGTGGTATCTTGATGTGTTGTAGCTTGGATGCCTTGGGCTTGGGACGGTGCTGCCCGAGAGCCCTCTTGCCCTATCCTTGCACGTTACCAATGAGTAAGGTGTGTGTTGGCCGACAGGCCTGTGTGACGGGCATCAGCCCTTGTTGTTGTGACGGGCGTCACAACCCCCCCTGCTTTGCTTTGTATCGGTCGTTAGGCTTGATCAGGTTGTTGCACGATTGAGGAGTGAGTTCTCTCTCTTTTGGTTGTTATCTCTAGTGGGCTGACCTGGTCGATATGTTAGCCCTGTGTCGGGCGTTGCTGAGCTCCTTGTGATGGGCATCACGTTGTCCTTGTATCGGCCGACAGGCCTGGTGGTGGCGGTTGTTTCCCGATAGATGAGGAGTGCCCGACATACACCCCTTGACGTGCACGTAACACAGCGTTGCTGCTCGCTTATATCAGCCGTTGTGCGTTATGCTTTGGGTGAGGGCTGGTGGCCGGCACAGTCCTTTAGTGAGGGTTCATGGTGACCTATAGTGAGGGTTCCCGGTATTGTTAATGATGGTTCATTTCGTTATGAAAATAGTCTTGTGGTTATGTTCTTAGTAAAACGATAATAACTCCTTATATAGATGATGATGCTCGTTACCATAAGCTTGTTCATTTATCTTAGCCTAGCTACACATATGAAAATGATTATCTGTTAATGATAAGGAGAATAGTGGCAGTTACACAAGTGGTTTTCTTAATGGTGTTCTTTAGGCACTTGATCACCAGATAATGTAAGATTGATAGGTATAGCATCTTGAATGTCATTTCATAATGGTAAGAATAGTCCTTATGTTGAAACTATGATTATTGTATACCCTAACCATGCAGATGATGATTAGATATGAAAAGGCTATGAGAAATATGTGATGTGTAACATTACTCTGATAATTACTCTGGTTGATGAAGTTGCATGTATGATGTATTTGTTCCATGATGATGATGATGTGAGCCTTGAGAGGCAGTGGTAATACATGATGAGGGATTGAGATACCATGGTATGTGATGATCCTTGAGATGGATCTGGATGGTTGGCAAGAGGCCAAGTGATAACATGTGATGTTGGATCCTTGAGATGGATCAGGTTGACATGATTACAATAATAGCATAATGTTGAGTATATGTTGTTTACTTCCTTGCATGTTATACAACTTGGTTGAATCTTGCAATCCATCTAAAAGATACTAATTAATTACAGTGAAATGTATCATGTAGTTTTCCCTGGCCATAGATCCATCATCGTCAGGACTTGGTGATGGTGAAACGAGTTCTCTTGCAGGTTAACCTGGAGCGCATATTTTTGAATATGTGAGGTTTCTCCTAGCCTCAAATAGAGAGGGAAACAAGTGCAGCTGTGGTTGCAGACTCGGATATGTGATGAGCATGGTGAACAGGACCATGGCTCCGGATATGTGATATGATGAGCATGAATGCGTTCATGGCTCAGAGCACGGTGATCAGGCATGTGGCTCAGTTTTACTAGTGCCGTGACCTGTACCAAGGCGGGCTAGAGGAAGGGTAGCCTGAGGAGACGACCCTGTGGCTTAAGACCACTTGAGCATGAGACTGCGATCCTACTTTGTTTCTCGTATACTGACCACGAGGGGTGAGGTCGTGGATTCTGGCTCTTCCATTGACCTTGTATGGCACCGGTTATGGGCTTCGCAGCCGAAGGTTGGATTTGAATGGTATGGTTCACTTCCTCAGGGCATAATAATATGTAATTCAGCCAAATAGTATTTACTTCTTAGGACAAACACAAAACATTGGTTGAGGCCTTGTTTGTGTAGTTAATTTTATTTGTATCTTTTTTTTTTGGTTAAGCCAGGGGTCGCTCTTATTCATCCCACACCCCTCTTGTGGGCTAAATCATCAAAAAAATACATCTCCCGATCTAAAACCTCGGGTATCTTCCCCAAAGCCCACAAGAAAAGGAAAAGAAAAAAGAACACCACAGAACAAAGACAGCAGAGGATCAATCATCAACCAGAGTATGCTCGACAATGACGTAGGGGGTCTTTCTCTTCTCTAATCTGATCATCCCACAAATCTTGTTAGGGAATCTACCAGAGTCTGTTGCCACAAAGATGCTAGAAGATCTTCTTCCCATCCTTCCTATCTCCCTCGGAATGGCATTAACCATCTTGTGCACACAACTACCATTGATACTAGCCATCTGCAGCTCATCTCTAAGCTCCTTAATGTAGGTTCTCGATCTCCAAGGCACCGGAGCATCCTTCCAAAGGATGTTATAGACAGCTCTATCATCCACCTCAATAGAAGAAATATGAATCATCTGATCACCCGCCAATTTCAAACTGATGATGCAAGCTTGTATATATGCCAGCTTGAAATTGTCATTCTTGAGCCAAGCACGGAAAATCAAGAAAGTGTCAGCATTGTGATTGCGAATAATGCCCGCCGCCCATCTGCGCTTATCTCCATGCTCATCCAAATCCCTCCCTATAGTCACGTTGAGCTTCAGATTAAACAGGTCCGGGGTTGTCCACCTAATAAGACGCACCTTCTTCATCTTCAATCTCGATTCCAGAATTCTAGCGTCGTGCATCCTGGAGAAAAGGCTAGGGTCATTTGTAACTGGGAACACCTTCTTCTTAATCATCATGTTGATTCCACTAATGAAGATGCCCCACTCGTGCTCCACCGGTCCACTAACCCCATCAAAACAATTCGAGCACCTCACTCTCCAAATACATAAAGGGATATTAAGAGCAATATAACCAGCTATCCATGAGGAAATATCATCCACCAGGCCTCCTACACACACGTCAATGAGAGATTGGACGTCATGAGGAATCACCTTATCAGTAATATCTCTGAACTTCTTCCAGAAGAACAGCGCCGTTTGTCCAAGGAAAAACAAATGTTGTACGTCTTCCTCATTTGGTTCATCACAGCAGTCACACCGAGAGGCAAACTGAATGCAGCACCTCCTACGAACCACATCATCGGTAGAAATGGCCCCTCTGGCCATCTTCCATACAATAGCACAAGCCCTGGGGGAATCAAGCTTCCAGATCTTACCCAAGTTAATAGGACCTTTCTCATATGTAGTAAGATTTATACATTCTATCTTGTTACTCATGTTTCATAAGGAAATAGTTGGATAAATGACTGAGTACTTTTGGCAATCTTGATAATTATGAACAGTCTTATCTTATAAACTGCCCTTGTTATACTTTTATCAGTCAGCTGCTTTATATATTCATCTGAGGTTTTGTAGTTTTGGCGAGGAGTAATGCCTCCTGCTGGGACAATTTTCAATTGTCTCACCCCACTGGTTTACACCCTTTTTAGGTAGTCGAGCTAGGCGTGGTGGTGGTCGTGGAGTTGCGGCCGAGCAGCAAGAAGATCAGTAGAAGGCAAGCAATGGATACACTACTGTTTTGGAGGTTTTGTGATAGAGTCTAGAGTCATCCATGTACTCTCAGGTCCTTGGTGGGGTTTTGACGTTGTTTCACGATGTATATCTACAGATGTTTTGTATATCCTGTTGTTGGCCGGATGTGGGCCTTTATGTATGTACAAACAGGTGATGAACTCAAGTGATGACAAGACAGCTGTTGCTCTAAGTTGTGGACATGTATCATGGCTTGTATGAATGTATATAACATGTTTTCTTGCAGGATGTGGACTGAAATGTAATAGTTTCTCAGTCTATCAGCTTTCCGAAATCGGTTTTAATTAACCCGTGCTTTCAATAATCTGTGGTTATGGTGATTTCTGCACGTTTTCGCATAACACCTCGATGTTTGTGTGATAGTGGGATGTGTTGCCACAGTGTTTCTATGTAGGGACACTCCAATGAAAATTTTATAAGGATCAATGTCATAGAAAGAGTGAAAAAGTTTTTATGGTTGGCTGTGAACCTACCACCAACTCTCCTCCTTTACCTGGGCTTCAGACCAGCTACATATGCACAAAATGTGAAGAAACATAGGCGGAGTTAAATCACTCAAGTTGATCATTAGACAAAAATAAGTTGAATGGTTAGTCATCATCAAAACAAGGGTTTAGTCAATTTAGCCTTTGAATTAACATCTCTTCCTTTCTGAATATGACAAACCATTCCATAAATTCAATGAAATCAAGTAAAATCATACCTTTGGAGAAACCTAGGGGTTGTAATAGAATTTTATTCGTATGCTCCACCTTAATTGTGCTAATGGAGTTCACATACTCCCCCTCAATTTATACTATTTCTCCTATATGATTAGCTTTCATAAAATATATAGAAACTATGTCTTTTACTCATAGATGTTCTACATTTTTGTCTTCTCTCCTTTTGATAAGAAATGTATTCTCCCCCTCTTTCATTTCAAAAAGTAGGGGTTTGAAGAGATAAAAGGAAACATGTTTGTAAAAGGATATACCAAAAGTTAGAATAGAGAGTAGAAGAGAAACAACTAAGGGCTTGTCCAAGCAATGTATATAGAGATAATCAAGACACACAATTAAACAAACCTAGATATAATTTTAGCAATAAAACACGACAATGCTATGCAAGAAACTCAAGATAATGGATATGCAAGTAAACAGACAAACTTGAGTAAGTACAAAACAAGATACAAGCATAGAAAAAAGTTGGATACTAAACTATGAGCAAGGATATAAATTGATGAAAAAGACTAGAATTGCATGTAGATGGACTACTAGTAGATGCTATCACAACTTAGGGCTACTAGTAGGATCTACATCATAGAAAACAAATGCACACATTAAAACATGCTATGAGTAGATGTAGAGAAATATCCAATCAAATAAATATGCAATTTAAGAAGCATGAAAGGATATTACTCACTAGAAAATATGTATCATAACAAAAAGATTATTACCACTAGGAATCTCAAGGTTGTATCACAAAGATATAAAAATAGATAGATGTAGCAATTTAGAGCCTAACAGAAGAAATTTAGATCACAACAAAGAGATTCAAAGAGATCATCATCAAAACATGCATAATAACTCAAGACAAGTAATTGCAAGGTATAGATATACAAATTCAGAGCAATTACAGAGATAGAGTTGTGTGAAAGATAGGAAATTTAAAGCATGGAAATATGCATATCCTAAAAAGGTACCAAGGAGAGTGCCAATATAATAAGAATACTAGTAAAGAAAATCTAGTTGAGAGAAAAAATCTCATCCAAAAAGACATTTGTATATTCTCTATACATTGTTGTCAGACAAGTTTCTAGGTTGAACTTATCAGTCAACAACAGATGCTGGCAACACCAATAGGTGTTTGTTGGTCAAGTTTCCTCAGGACAAACTCATCTGACAACAATTGTTGTCAAAAAACACATAATTCATAAAAATACATCTAGAGGCATGATAAAAATATAGACAATATCCAAACATGTGTAAACAAATTAGTCATGGACTATGAAAGCATAAGGGGTAGTTGTTTAGCAAGGAAGTCACAAGAATCATGAAACACTAACTTTGACTGAAAAATCATATGTAAAGTCAATACAAACTTGTTAAAAACAAGTAATGATTGGATATGAGTGAAAATAACATTACCTCTATTCTTACCATTTCTTTTCCACTTGTTGCCACCCCATACACATCTCACCTTTCTTATTTTATGTGGAAGTCAATTTGCAAATCAATAGCTCATGTCAATGTAATTTCAAGTGACCTACAAGAAGAAAGATGAAATGGTCCCCAAACATATTTTTGGGTTCAGAGGGGTTAGCTTAGAAACCCAAGTCCTATTTCTATTGGGTTCTTTCCTAAAAGGGCAATATGAAGGATAATGACCATTTTCATTACAATGGTTTCAAGTGCCCATAGCCTTGGAACTAGAGGATTCTCCATGCAATAGTGGAGGTCCTTTTTCTTTGTTATTTCTTTGCAAACTATCAAGTCCAATACCATCTCTACCCATTTGTTTGGTATTATGGTTTAGGATTTAATTAAGATTCTTTTATCATCTAAGAATCTTTTCATAGTTGTTCTCAAACTATGATCATCATGCATAAGAGAAGTAATAATATAAGAAATTGATTGATATCATCTCTATCATACAAAATATTGGTTTCTAAGTAAAGTGTCTTAGTCATGTAAGAATCTTTTTCAATATGAAGAGAAGAAAAAAATTATCTCTATTAGTGGAAGAAGAACAAGATTCAAGAACATTGATTTTAATGAGAAAGTAAGCATTTTCATCTTCAAGCAAGGCAATCTATTAAAGATAAAACTATTTGTATATTCTATTCCATGCAAAACAAAATCTTTATCCTCATTTTCAGTTGTAAGAACATCAATATCAACCATGAGAGATTTCAAATTTTAGTATGTTCTTAATGAGAACTAGTCATAAAAGGTTGAGCTTTTAGAAATCTAATCTTATCAATAATTATAGCATTTCTAGTTTAAGAGAATCGACTTGACTAAGATAAGCACTATATTTTATACCAACACTGTTGAATTTCAATTCAAGTTCTAGATAATACTTTTAAAATTGTCAATATCATCAACAAGAAATTATTAACATGCTCAAGTTTATCTTTTCTTCATGAAAGTTAACAACAATTATAGCAAGATTTTTCTTTTTCTTTTTAGTAGGCTTAAGAGAGGCACAAGTAGCATGTATACTTACAATTAAATATTATTTATCTAAAGAGTTTATATTTACCTCATTTGAATCTTCATTTGAGCTTGCCATGAGAGAAAAATGGAATTCTCCACCATCACTAGAGCTTGAACTAGATATTTCACTAGATTATTCACTTAAGCTTAAGTTGGAGAAGTCACTAGAGTTATCTCATTCTTCTCTTCCCTTCTCTTGTAATGATGGGTATTTTTTCCTTGTGGGAAATCATCCTAGGAGTGACCTTCTTACCACATTTGAAGCACTAGGTGGAGGAGGAAAACTTGCCTTTGCAGAATCTACCTTTGGAGTACATGGCATCTTCTTCAACTTGAGAGGATGGAGAATATCCACTAAAGCCTTGTTTTTGCAAAATGGATTTAATTTTGGCTTTGATTTAAGAATTATTCTTTCTCTTGATCTTTTTCTCTTGTTCTCTTTTTTCTTCCTCTTCCTTGTTAATTATCACTTCAAATGCATGTAGATTTCCCATGAGCTCTTCAATAGGAATTTCACCAAGAGAGTTTCTTCAATGGAGATCACCTTTGCTTGTCACCGCTTGGGAAGAGATCTAAGAATCTTTGAGTTGATATGTTCTCTATCCATAGGATGACCTAGGATTGCAAGATCATTTGCAATGGTTTTGAGCCTTGAGTTCATTTCCTCCACCCTTTCATCATTTCCCATCTTGAAGTTTTTGAGAAGCCTCAGAAAATATACACATTGCCACTTGCTTTATCCCCTCATAACTAACACATAACTTACTCCATACATCATAGGTCATTTCAAATGAAGAAATCCAGTTGACATTGGTAGGAAAAATGGAGGCATAAAGAATTTTGATGGCTCTTGAATTTAAGGTTGCTTTCTTCAAAGTAGCCTCATTCCATTCTTCTATCTTTGTCTCTGGTAGATTGTATGTATGGTCCACCATTCTCAATAGCTCAAGACTTGATCCTTGCAAGTAGAATTGAAATCTTCTATTCTAATAAAAGAAGTTTCTCCCATCAAAGATTGGAATATTGATGAGGTATCTCCCACCCTATAATCACCCATCTTCTCCTTCTTGTCAAAGTATTGCTTGGAGATGACTCACTCTAATACCAATTGTTGGATCTATGATGGGATCTAGAGGGGGGTGATCAGAGATAAAACTACTTAAACAAAATACATTAGACCTTCAAGATATTTCTATGATGATATGGCAACTACAAACTTTGACTGCAACTAAACATACATAGCAAGGAAGAGAGAGCTAGAGCATGCACAAGAAAACAAGCTATGTATAGTGGTTCCAAACTCAAACTAGGAGAGTGTACATCCACTACCTAGAGAGGTCAAACTCTAAGATTTTTGAACCATTTCTCAATCCTTATATTCCATCATAAGAGTTACAACATGTGACCTTCCTTTTCCAGGACAATGCCTTTGAGGACAAGGGTGACAATAGCCTTATAAAGGACTTACCTATCCATGACTAAGAGACTTCGACCTTTCCAAAGAATTACCTACTCTTACAACGAGTCTTTAGATTTCTCCAAGGACTTAGCCACTCTTGCAACAAGTCTTACATTTCAAGGATTTACCCACTCTTGACTTGGATCTTTTGCCTTTGACTTCACCTTCACCAAGGACAAGCTTTCACCAAGATACTCCTTCCCTTCTTCTTCTTCACCTTTCTTGGGAAAGAGAAAGAATCTTCATCTTCATGGTAGAAAATGAGATTGGTAGGTGGAGGAAGTGAGAGCCTCACAAGATATACATGTAGGACCAGTACTCTTACAAATCTCCTACTCACTACAATGGATGTAGTAAGTGACTAATATTATTAGAGTGGAAGGTGGCAAATCTCTCTCATTTATAATATAAAGACCTTCATAGTTCTTGTCTAACCATGTGATAAAGTCCAAGGGTCCTATTTATAGTTGAGGTTGTCTACTAGCCAGTAGAGACACTTTGAAATGAATTCTATCCATTTTGGGTGTTGCAACAGATATATTTTTGAGTTAATTCTATCCATTTTGGGTGTTGCAACGGATATATTTTTGAGTTTTTCAACACTCCAATGGATAGAAACACTTTTTCTACACTTTTCTCTACAATGGTGTCGGTTGAGTTTAATTTTGGGAAACTCTATCAACAACACTATGTAACAAAAAAATTATAGTTTTCAGTCAAGTTTATCATAGATGAAACTCATCTGATGGACTAGGATTGTTTTGTAAGTGTAGGGCGTTAGTCAAGTTGTCACCAAGACAAACTCAACCGACCTTGGGATCTATCAAAATTCATACAACTTTTCGATCCATTTATCACCATAGAAAAGTCTATAATGAAATTTGATAATTTCCTTAAAAGTATTTAAACATTTTTTAAGTCCATCTTACATTTTTCTAAACTTAATTACAAGTCATAAAATCATTACAAGTGATTTACAACATGATTCTAATAGAGATACATCATATTCAACAAAAGTGCACTTGCATTGATTTTGACTTACTTTTCTCAAAATAGGATGTGCAAGTTTAGGCATTTGAAGTGTGTCTATCTAATCAAAAATTACCCAAGTAGAAGCATTAGACACAAATAAGTGGAATGGCTAATCATCATCAATACAAGGGTTTAGTCCATTTAGACATTGAGTCAAGATTCTACCCCTTTTTGAAGATGACAAGCCATTCCATTAATGTATTAAAAGCTTTTAGAAAAAAGAATACCTTTGGAGAAACCTAGGGGTTTCTACATAATTGAGTTCATATGCTCCCCCTAAATCGATTCTAATGGAGTTCACATACCCCCCTCAATTGATGCTATTTCTCCTACACAGTTAACTTTCATAACATTTATAGAACCTATGTCTTCTACTCATATATGTTCTGCATATATGTCTTCTCCTCTTTACACAATACATGTATTTTTCCCCTTTTTCATTTAAAAAAGTAGGGGTTTGAAGAGCTAAAACTAAACATGTTTGTAAATAGAGATACCAAAAGTTAGAAGGGAGAGTAGAAGAGAAAAGACTAAGTGCTTGTCCAAGCAATGTCTATAGAGATAATCAAGACATGTATTTGAATAACCCTAGATGAAATTCTAGTATTAAAACCTACAATGCTATGCAAGCAACTTAAGATAATAGATATGCAAGACAAGAGACAAATTTCAATATGTATAAAACAACATATGAGCATAGAAAAAAGTTGGATAGTAAATAATGAGCAAAGATATCAATTGATGAAAAAGATTAAAACTATTTTAAATGGACAACTAGTAGATGATATCATAGGTTAGGGATACTAGTAGGATCTAGATCATGGAAAAAAGATGAACAAGTTAAAGCATGATATGAGTAGATGTCGAGAAATATCCAATCAAAGATATATGTAGTTTAAGAAGTATTAAAGAATATTAATCGCTGGAAAATTTTCATTATTAACAAAATGGTGATTACTGGTAGGAAACTCAAGGTTGCATAACAAAGATATACAACTAGATATGTGGCTCCCCATGCCACAAACCACAAGATAACTAAAACTAAATGCGAAAACCAATCTAAACAATAGGGTTATCGAAATACACAAGATATTAAAACCAATTTCATTAAAACACCAAAGAAGAAAAAACATTTACATATAGGTCCTCATAGGACACCTACATCGGATATCCTAGATCACAAAGTGGCTACATAAACATGTTCTTGTCACGTATGCCATCAACCTATTACAAGAGATCCTATTCCAACTATATATACATGTCCACTATATCTTTACATCAAAAGGGGCACACAAGACAAAACCATATATCAAAAGTACATCTACAAAACACATCCAAAAACCATCCCAAAGACATGAGTGTACAGGGACGACTCTAGGACTCTAACAATAAGAGGACCATAAGCAACATTCCCAAACTTAGCAGCTACTATCCATCTTGCTTCTGCTCAGCCTCCGCTACATGATCTCTACCTCGTCATGTGCATCCACCTAAAAGATATGGAAAACCCACAGGGTGAGATTCAAAATCTGAGCGGGAGATATAACTCTTCCCAACACTATTTTTAGCACAAATAAGGTAACTAAAGAACACTAGTAAAGCTACAACTATGATAAGAAAGTAGTCATTACTAATAGTATAAGAAATTTGTAATTGGATAATGAAACATCTTATCATCATAAAAGGAATTGAAGAACATGTATGTTTACTACTGACAATACTACATAGAAGAAAGTAAGGCCTCATCCAATATTTTTTAATTTGATCATAATTAGTACTACTCAACCGATTACGTATTTTATTATGCCCTGACGATTTGAGTTGTACCATCCAAATCCAAGTGAACACTACTAAGTCAAAATTGGTTCCATATAAGGTCTATGCAAGAGATCAAAACCACAACCTCAACAAACCTCGTGTCCAGTACACGAGTACACAGTAGAGACATACCAATCAACTACATCTTGTGACTTATAGTCAACAATGAAAGTCCTAGCCCACCTTGGTACATGTTACAAAGCTAGTGAAATTGTGCTACGGCCCGTAGCCGAACTCTTGCTAGGGTATGGCATGCAGCCAATCCTATGAAACCACATAAGCAACATATCACTGAGCTATGGCCCGCAGTTGTACTCCTGCCAGGATATGGCCCGCAACCAATATTTTGAATGCATATACTCAATAGTATATGACTGATGTGTGATTTTATCGCACAAACAAACTCACTCGGGGTTGAAATCCCCGATCTTTTACCAAAACCAATGTGCAATAATACCACCCGCAAGCGGATGAGTCTTATCGCAGTGTAGTTAAGGATCGAACCCAAAGGACAACATTTTTAAGAATCCTTGTCAGTCTAATCTAGTTCGAGTTGAGACTGATATTTAGAACGATTGGTTGATTTGAGGTTAATTAAACTAATTACAAGAAAGTAAAAGCTGAATTAAAGTTGGATTTAGATCAATGATATGGAATCACCGGGATGGTATCGGGTTTGACCACCGCTACACATGCAAACACATTTAATCGCAAATGATCCAGGCAAGATATAATGATCCAAATAGAGCTGATGCAGAACCCCCCATACAGGCATTAGGTTTGCGTAAGTATCAACTTAGGCATCAAATGTCTTGTCACCAACCAGATCACTTACTTACAGCTCCGAAGATACAGAAATCCAATGAAAGTTGTGGGCCCCCTATACAAGCGTTAGGCACATAGAAGCGTCGCCGAAGGCTAGATGGCTTGTCCCCTCGCGGATCATACACTTACGACCTCGAAGAAATCCCATTCTATTTCTAGTTTGGGAGTCAACCGCATTAATCGATAAGTGAGTAGGTGATAGATCTATAAACTTTCATCGACGATAAACAAGACGATACAAAATCCAACTAAGGTTGTGGTCCTCCCTGAGGGATGTTTAGATCACAGAAGTATCACCGTAGGCTAGATGTATCGTCCCCTCAAGGATCATATACTTACAACCTCAAGGAATCCTATCAGAAATTCTCATCAAGGAGTCAAACTTGTAAACCGTCATCTCGTCCTATATATAGAAGATTTCGCAATAAGGGAGAGAACAAGATGAAAGCAAGTAGATAATCAACTACAAACATACCAACTAACAACGAAATGGAAAGTTATATACATTACCATGGAGAGTTTAATAAAAGAACATGATTTGCATGGGAAGCGGGGCTAGTCCCCGCACCCCAGCGAAAAGGTACTACTCGCTCATGATGCGAGAAATAAGAAGAATAAGAAAAGAGAGAAATCTGTCATGAACTCGGTGTAGAAGGTAGTCGCAGCTCGGTGAAGAAGATACAACCTTCTACGTCGTGTCGGAGCAGATCTGGACGCGAACGGGAGATGCCAAGACAGACCGGACAGTCTCCCTCGCTCCGTCTTCCTTCTCTCCTCAACCTCCTTGGTTGCAGCATGGGCAGTAGGTGGAATGAAACTGACATGGACGACACTGGATTTGGTTCGGACATGTGTACAGGCAGCCTGTCGGCATCCCGGAATTGATGCCGAAATAAGGACCATATTGGTCCTATTTATAGGCACTAGACTGGCCCTCAGGTTTTTGGTGTGATTGCAGTCCGAAAATATCTTATCCAAACGGTTTGCATTTTACTCTACTCCATTCGGTTTGCATGATCTTCACGTGGAATTTTGCTCACGGTTCGCATGGCAGTCGAGCTTTCGGTCTTCATGTGCTTCAGTCTTCATTTGCTGCTAATTCGGTCTTCAGCGGGGTTCCATTCGGTCTTCACATTCAGCTCAAACGGTCTTCACCAGCGTGCCTTCATTCGGTTGCGGATAAATCACCAAACGATCTTGGATCAGCAATGCCATTCGGTCTTTGATTATCATAATCAAACGGTTTTGGTGCATGACTTTTCCATGCACGTAACTTGTCAAACGGTTTTCCATATTACCCGAACAGTCCGCGTATTATGCTCATTCGGTTTTGCTGCTTGGTCTTCACATGGAGTATTTCTTAAATGGTTTTGATAATATACTATTCAAACGATCTTGCCTTGCTTTGTGCTGCTCTTCACGTTTTTTAGCAAATGGTTTTGGCTGTTTTGCTTTATCATTCGGTCCTGGATCCTTTCTATACTTAATCCAAACGGTCTTGCAACCTTCATTTCAAACGGTTTCGTACGTATTTTATCAAACGGATCTGCTAATGATTCCATCTCAAACGGTTTCATGCAGCCAACGCGAACGGTTTGCTACCTACTTTTTCAAACGGTTTGACAAAGCAAACGAAGCTGCTCGTTCAATTGGTTTGGTAGCCAAGTGCCCAAACGGTTTGCATTGCTGGTAGCATCAATTGGTCTTGCTTGCAAGCGGTATTCATGCACATGCTGTATCGTTCGGTCTTCAGGCAGCAGCAAATCCAAACAGTCTTGTGTTATGAGACCATCTGGTCTATGCATGTGCCCAGCACATTGGATCTTGGATCAGCAAACAGTCTTGGATCGCAGTCAATACTCCAAACGGTTTCACATGCAAACGGTCTTGGAGCCAATCATTATCAAACGGTCTTTACTGCATACATGACCATTCGGTCTACGTGGTTGATTGCCCAAACGGTCCTCGGTGCCGTTCGATCCCTCACGGCCAAACGGTCTTCGCGACCTTCAAACAGTCTTCTATGCTTGAATGGTCTCGCAGACCGGTTCCAAATGGTCTGAGAGCAAGTGGCCATACGATCTTCACGGCTAAACGGTCTTGCAACCTTGGCGCCCAAATGATCTGAAACCGTGCGAAGTCCAAACGGTTTTGAGGCGGATCTGTCCATTCAGTCTTGAGTCTGAATGGATGAAACTGATTGGTCAAGACCGGATGGCCAGATCGTTTGGCAAGACCGAATTGTTGAAACCGTTTGGTCAGACCAAATGGATGAAACCGTTTGGTCAGATCAATTGGTCTGAACCAAGAGTGAGTGAAGGTGGGTCCCAGCTGACTATTCAACCTTATCAAGACCTGCATCAAATCAACATAAATTCAATTAAATCCATGATAATTGGACCAATTAAGTAATTTTGCACATTTTGATATATTGTGATATTTAGTGAGAGAAGTTGGATATATAGTGAGATGAATCTGTCAATATGATAATTGAATTTCATGATGAATATACATGCATCAAAATACCCCGAACTTAAACGTTGCTCGTCCTCGAGTAACACAAAATCTGAAACAGTCGCCAAATGAATACTTTCAATTCGTGTGATTGCTTCATCTTCACATCACGGATGTTTTCTTTCTGCTCAATATGACTCAGTATCTCAACCTCCTGAGACCACTAAACACATCTTAACATATCTTTGTTTCTGAGTTCGCTTTCCAATATCACTTCCTCCTCACTTTTTCTGACAACAAGCATGTCAAAGAGTTTTATAAGAATCCAGAGACACCCGCAGAACAACAAGTATGCATTTCATCTGACACTGTTATTTTTCAGGATAGGGTAGGCATTCATTGCGCCATTAGGTAGAAAATGGAGTGAATGGTGGTATGAAAGGAAGAAATAAATCTCTCCTCTATTTGACTCGAGATTTTCTTTGTTTTGCAATTTCATTTATTGCATTTTTTGTGCTAATCTCTCCTATATTTGACTCGAGATTGCATTTCTTTTTGTGTCTGCTTTGGCATCTTTTCTTTGTGGTATGCCCCTATTTATTTGCGAGGGGTATGGAAGAAGCAGAAATAGGGGGAAGTGGTGTGCCACCCCGAACTTAGGGTTTGGCACAAATTTGGCTATTTTTGTTTCTTTTTTATGGATGGAGGGGTACGAAGATGATAGAAGACATGTAGAAGAGAGTTCAGATCAGAATGCAACTTGATTTACAATTCAGTGCACCGGGTTGTTCTCTTTATCATACTCTGCTCAAATAATGACTTGATGAGGATCTGGTGGATATTCCATGTTATTGTTTCACTATTCAGTTAGGAAGCACGACGTGTTTGATCCCTATTAGTTCGACAGACACTTATCATTTTTGCATAAGTATCATGATGTTAGGAATCATAAGCTTTACAAGATGATTTCAATTAAAAGGCTTGTTTCAAAAGGTTGTCCTTTTGAGGATCTACTACGAATAAGAAGAGTATAATGATTCAAAATGCATAGCATATTAGTTGGTGACATTTAATGAAACAGGAAGTGTCAAAAATTCATCAAGAATCTGTTCAATTTCTTTGGAAAATTTTAAAATTTTTGAAATTTTTGAAAATTTAGGTAAAAAAAGTGACGATGAAATCTTTAGATGGGTGAAGGTAGAAAGTAAGGTACGTACCACCCACCCTCCACACCGAACTTAGAAATTTGCTCATCCTGAGCAAACTCTAAATCCGAGATGGAGGGGAAAGTTCATGCCATTTGGACCACTGGATGTAGTTCGTTCCAATCAGCGTGTTTCCTCCATCTGAAAATCTCAAAAAAGATCATTCAGAACTCAAGATAGCATCTCGCGATGTGAATTTATTTGGTGCCAAATTATCTTAAAGGTGAAAACAAAATTAAGGAAAAATTTCTAGTTCAAAATTAAAACTAAATTCGAATTTATTTATCGGGTTGCCTCTGGACAAGCGCCTTTGTTTTACATCGATGGCTCAACGTGGATACTATCACCATGGTGGGGCTCTAGGTTGAATTTGATTGTTGTATTCTTTTGGTGGTTTCTTTTTCAACCATTCATTGATCTTCGCTTTGATTTTGGCTTCTTGTGTCCTTCCCCACACAGAACGAGCAATGTCAGAGCATATAGGAAAACAACCTGAGTTGTGTTATCTTGTTCTTTGTTTCGCAATTCGAGGTGGAAAATAGTCGTAGGGAATCTGAATGACATCATTGATATGTGATGTTGTTGAGGCTCGAAAGAAAAGTTCATTTGTTGATGCACTATCCCTTCATCGTAGCAATGTTGGTTATTAACATCTATCAGGTGTGGATCCGAGGGATGTTCTTTATAAAAACCACAATCCAAATGTTGTTGCAGAGGGAAGATGAAATCAGTAGTCTCTGTCTATGGGGCTACCGTTGCGTTCCAGAGGATAGTTGCTTCTGGATGAGGAGGCTCATAGACGCTTGAAAATGGTTTAGTATGTGTCATGATAGGGTTGAGAGATGTCTCCTCCTTTTCACAAACGTCTTCAATAATTTCTATATGCTTGAGTTCTTCAAAAGTAGTTTCGACATCTTCTTTTGTAGAGTCGAGAAATTCGATGTAATTCTTTACTTGTTCGTCAACTGAACTTCCTGAATTAGGGTCAGTAAGAGCTATTCCTAAAGGATCTTCTTCAGTAGTGGCGAGGTGGAGAACACAACCCCTTATTTGTTCTTCAATAGGTTCATCAGTTGGTAGGTCTGTTAGAGTAGCATTTAAAGGCCCATCTGACTCATGATTCTCTTGGGTGAGAAGTGACCTCTGCTCTATGCAATCAATAAAATATACTTCTTCTTGCATGCTTGGTCTTCTCATGCTTTCAAACACTTTGAACTCGAGGGTTTCTTTGCCTAGTCTGAGCAGCAAGGTTCCTGCTTCCACATCAATTAAAACTCTTGCGGTGGTGAGGAATGGACGACCAAAAATGAGAGGATATCTGGCGTCTTCGTTTATGTCCATAATGACAAAGTCGCATGGGACATATGTGTCCTTGCCTACCTTGACCGGGACATCTTCGAGGATTCCTAATGGTCGTTTTATTGAATTGTCTACAAGCTGTATAGTCATGCCAATAGGAAGGAATTCTGAAAATCCTAGCCTCTTGCAAAGGCTAAGCGGCATGATCGAAATGCTAGCACCAAGATCAGCCAATCCTTTCTTGCATGAAGAGTCGCCAATATGACATGAAATTCCAAAGGATCCTGGGTCTTTCTGTTTCTTGGGCATCTCGCTCAGAATGATATCGGAAGTGGTTGTTGCTAACTTTACTGTCTCATATTCTTCAGTTATATACTTCCTTGTGAGAAGTGACATTAAGTACTTAGTCTAGGCTAATATCTCAGCCAGAGCATCCAAAAAGGGCATATCAACATGAAGCTTCTTCATAGCTTCTTTGAACTTATTGAATCGAGTATCAAGCTTGGTTTGCCTTAGACGAGCTGGAAAAGGTATATGAGGCTTATATACATGCATCTCTAGCTCTGGTGTTTCTGTTTCTTCGACAACAAATTTTTTATGTTCCTTATCTGTTTTATCAGTAGTTGTTGGTCCTTTTGGTTGAGACTCTAGTGTTGTTGAGTCTTCAATGATCACAGGCTCATCGTCATTAGTAACAACCACAGGTGTCTTGATAAGAGGATCAAAATAGTCTTTTCCTGACCTGGTGGTTACTGCCTTCAGTTGTTCTAGGTGCCTTGGGTTGTTCTCGGGTTGGCCAGCAAAAACTCCAAAAGGTGGCTTTATGCTAGCTGTGAGTTGAGCCAATTTAGATTCAATAGCCTTCTGCTGAGCTTGTTGGTTAACTATCATAGTTTGCAGAGTTTGCAACATCTTTTCAATGGCTGATAGTTTGTCATCAGGAGAAACTGGACCTGCTTGTTGTCCTTGTTGTTGATAAGGAACTTGGTTAAGACTCTGGTACTGGGAGTTGTTTTCATAGTTATTGAAGTTTTTATTCTGAAAGTTTCCCTTGAAATTTCCTTGATTTCCAAAATTCTATTGTTGATTGTACTGGAATCCTGGTGGTCCTCGTGGTTGGTTGTTCGAACCAAATTAATGTGAGTTTACTGCTCCAGAGGGGTTTCCATATTGAAATCCTAGATGATTCCTATTCTGATTCAGATTGTAGTAACTTTGACCAGGGATGGTATTAATATCATTATGATTTTCCAATTGAGCATTATCTCCTTGTCCACATATGTTGCTTAGAACAACATCGTAAAGAACATTACATGCTAATGTGGAATGATCAGTACTTTGACATGTCTCACAGTCTAATGAAGCTGACTTGATCCGTTCTTGTTATCGAGTGGGCGATCGTCCTCTTCCGATAGCAGCAAGAGATGATTCAATATGGTCTTGCTTGGCAACTAAGAGTTTTAAGGTTTCAGCGATAGATTTGTACTCGGGAGTATCTTCGGCCATAGTTACTTTCAAAACTCCTTTACCTACATATCTACCCCAATTGGCTTGATTTTCTGCTCCCAGGGTGATGACTCTCCATGCGTTGTCATAACTTTGACGCATGAAGTTTCCTCCAGACGCGGAATCTAGGAATCTCTTATTATCATCATCTGCACCCCTATAGAAAATCTCAATGAGTTGGTTCTTGGGAATTCCGTGGTGTGGACACTTGCACAGAATCTATTTGTATCTATCCCAAGCTTCAACAAGGATTTCTCTAGGAACTTGAGTGAAATTGGTTATCTGCCCTCTAATTTCATAGGTAAGAGATGGAGGGTAGAACTTTTCTAGAAACACATTTTAGAGTTGTTCCCAGGTGGTGATGGGTATTTCACTTTGCAGTGAATTGTACCAACTTATATCTCTATCATCAAGGGATTACTTGAAGAGACAGAGTCGAATGGCATCATCTGTGACTCCATTTTGTTTTGTCATGGCACATAGATCAATAAATCTCAGAAGATGTTCTTGGCTATCTTCTCCTTGCTTGCCATAGAAAGGATTATTCTAAAGCAGGGTGATCCAATGTGCTCTTATCTCAAAATTAGTAGCGTTGATAGGTGGAGGTTGTACTGCATGATGAACATTCATAGCTTTCGGGATTGAGAACTCTCTAAGATCCTTTTGTAGTTCAGCTGCTTGCGCTGCTAGGATTTCCTGTTGAACCGCAACCCTGGCTTCTTGCATGAGCCTCTCTCTTTTTGCATTGATGGCTTGAGCCACCCTTCGGGCTACCTCTTCTTCTTGATCCATCCTTGCTTGATTTTCTCCGATCTGACGATGGAAAGTTCTGTCTATCTCGGGATCAAAGCTCGTTGTTAGTTCGGGGCTGTCCGAACGGTGCATGCACTATGCCTTGGATTGTACATGAGATAGAAAGATGTCGAAAGTGAGAACCACGGAGTAGAGTCAAATTTCAAGTAGATGATCGATTGTGTAAAAAAAAAAGCAAAATCCTAAATTAGTCATAAAAGAACTAGTTTTGACTAACTAATTTCGTTGTCCCCGGCAATGGTGCCAGAATTTGATGAGGGATTTTATCGCACTAACAAACTCACTCGGGGTTGAAATCCCCGAGCTTTTACCAAAACCAATGTGCAATAATACCACCCGCAAGTGGACAAGTCTTATCGCAATATAGTTAATGATCGAACCCAAAGGACAACGTTTTTAAGAATCCTTGTCAGTCTAATCTAGTTTGAGTTAAGACTAATATTTAGAACGATTGGTTGATTTGAGGTTAATTAAACAAATTGCAAGAAAGTAAAAGCTGAATTAAAGTTGGATTTAGATCAATGATATGGAATCGTCGGGATGGTATCTGGTTTCACCACCGCTACACATGCAAACACATTCAATCGCAAATGATCCAGGAAAGATATAACGATCCAAATAGATCTGTTGTAGAACCCCCCATACGGGCATTAGGTTTGCGTAAGCATCACCTCAGGCATCAGATGTCTCGTCACCAACCAGATCACTTATTTACGACTTTGAAGATATAGAAATCCAACGAAGGTTGTGGGCCCCTATACAGGCGTTAGGCACACAGAAGCATCACCGAAGGCTAGATGGATCGTCCCCTCGCGGATCATACACTTACGACCTCAAAGAAATCCCATTCTATTTCTAGTTTGGGAGTCAACCTCATTAATCGATAAGTGAGTAGGTGATAGATCTACTAACTTTCATCGACGATAAACAAGATGATACAAAATCCATCTACGGCTGTGGTCCTCCCTGAGGGATGTTTAGACTATAAAAGTGTCATCGTAGGCTAGATATCTCGTCCCATCATGAATCATACACTTACGACCTCAAGGAATCCTATCAGAAGTTCTCATCAAGGAGTCGAACTTGTAAACCGCCATCCCATCCCATATATAGAAGATTTCGCAATAAGGGAGAGAACAAGATGAAAGCAAGTAGATAATCAACTACAAACGTACCGACTAACAACGAAATGGAAAGTTATATACATTGCCATGGAGAGTTTAACAAAAGAACATGATTTTCATGGGCAGCGGGGCTAGTCCCCGCACCCCAGCAAAAAGGTACTACTCGCTCATGATGCAAGAAATAAGAAGAATAAGAAAGAGAGAGAAATCCACCATGAACTCGGTGTAGAAGGTAGTCACAGCTTGGTGAAGAAGATATGGCCTTCTACGTCATGTCGGAACAGATTTGGACGCGAACGGGAGATGCCAAGACAGACCGGACAGTCTCCCTCACTCTGTCTTCCTTCTCTCCTCAGCCTCCTTGGTTGTAGAACGGGCAGTTGGTGGAATGAAACTAGTGTGGACAGCACTGGATTTGGATCGAACCTTTGTACAAGCAGCCTGTCGGCGTCCCGAAACCGATGCCGAAATAACGACCCTATTGGTCCTATTTATAGACACTGGACTGCCCTCACATTTTGGTGTGATTCCAGTCCAAAAATATCTTATCCAAACAGTTTGCATTTTACTTTCCTCCATTCGGTTTGCTTAATTCGGTTTGCATGATCTTCACGTGGAATTTTGCTCACGGTTTGCATGCAGTCGAGCTTTTGATCTTCACGTGTTCCGGTCTTCATTTGCTGCTCATTCGGTCTTCAGCTGGGTTCCATTCGGTCTTCGTATTCAGCTCAAACGGTCTTCACCAGCGTGCCTTCATTCAGTTTCAGATAAATCACCAAACGATCTTGGATCAGCAATGCCATTTTGTCTTTGATTATCATAATCAAATGGTTTTGGTGCATGACTTTTCCATGCATGTAACTTGTCAAACAGTTTTCCATATTACCCAAACGGTCTGCGTATTATGCTCATTCGGTTTTGCTGCTTGGTCTTCACATGGAGTATTAGTCAAATGGTTTTGATAATATACTATTCAAACGATCTTGCCTTGCTTTGTGCTGCTCTTCACGTTTTTTAGCAAACGGTTTTGGCTATGTTGATTTATCATTCGGTCCGGGATCCTTCCTATACTTAATCCAAATGGTCTTGCAACCTTCATTTCAAACGGTTTCGTACATATTTTATGAAATGGGTCTGCTAATGATTCTATCTCAAACGGTTTCATGCAGCCAACTCAAACGATTTACTACCTACTTTTTCAAACGGTTTGACAAAGCAAACAAAGCTGCTCGTTCATTTGGTTTGGTAGCCAAGTTCCCAAACGGTTTGCGTTGCTGGCAGCATCAATTGGTCTTGCTTGCATGCGGTATTCATGCACGTGTTGTATCGTTCGGTCTTTAGGCAGCAACAAATCCAAACGGTCTTGTGTTATGAGACCATCTGGTCTATGCATGTGCCCAGCTCATTCGATCTTGGATCAGCAAACGATCTTGGATCGTAGCCAATACTCCAAACGGTTTCACATGCAGAAGGTCTTGGAGCCAATCATTATCAAACGATCTTGTTGCATATGTGACCATTCGGTCTACGTTGTTGATTACCCAAACGGTCCTCAGCACCGTTCGATCCCTCGCGGCCAAACGGTCTTCGCAACCTTCAAAGGGTCTTCTATGCTTGAACGGTCTCGCAGACCGGTTCCAAATGGTCTGAGAGCAAGTGGCCATACGGTCTTCATGACTAAATGGTCGTTGTGGCTAAACGGTCTTGCAACCTTGGCGCCCAAATGATCTGAAACCGTGCAAAGTCCAAACGGCTTTGAGGCAGATCTTGAGTCTGAATGGATGAAACCGATTGGTCAAGACTGGATGGCCAGATCGTTTGGCAAGACTGAATTGTTGAAACCATTTGGTCAGACCGAATGGATGAAACCATTTGGTCAGATCAATTGGTCAGAACCAAGGGTGAGTGAAGGAGGGTCCCAGCTGACTGTTCAACCATATCAAGACATGCATCAAATCAACATAAATTCAATTAAATCCATGATAATTGAACCAATTAAGTAATTTTGCACATTTTGATATATTGTGATATTTAGTGAGAGAAATTGGATATATAGTGAGATGAATCTGTCAATATGATAATTGAATTTCATGATGAATATACATTCATCAATGATGCCAAGCTTCCTCTAAGGGAAAGCCCATTTCACCATCCAGCAAGTGTTGACACTAAGATGGATCTATGGCACATGGAAAAACTACATGATTAGGTTCCACTTGATTAGTTAAGTCAATTAAGGGTCTTTTAGCATCAATCAAGTTACAACGTATAAAGTCATAACAAACTCTACAAAGGTAATGAGATGGCACAATTCCAGATGATATAAATGTATAGGGTGTGAAATTGTAACACTATCACCACATTATGCTTGTATCATTTTCATTCACAATATCCTCAAAAAAAACTACATACCATGGGATATCAATCCCCCAACTCATCTCATATTAGGCAACAAGTCACTACCATGTCATAGGACCCTTCACATCATTCCTATATAACAAGTTACTCAACATGCCATGGCAATGCTCATTTAACTCATATTATGTCATAGTCACCATAGCATGCCCTATCTATGATTATCAAGCTCATAACACCTTCATGGTTAGAAGTTCATAAACAAGAGAGATAGCCACATAACATCATAATCATTCTATGATAGAGAAACAAGTAAGATTATTGTTCATTATTAGGGTTAAGGTTTCCTCTTAGACTATTAGAGTGTACAAGACTAGATTCAACCATCAACTCAAGAACCATCACCCTCCATCATCTTTGAGTGTATAAGGATTAGGAAACATCATTAAAGTTGATTAGATAACTTTCCCAACAACATTTATATATGACATATAATATATATATATATATATATATAATATTCATATATGAATATCATTAAGTGTTCACATGTACTACTCATCCACCTAGCATCACCCTATGTTGACCACATGACCACATAGGTTGTGGCCACCCATCATGGTCCATGTCATGACCTCAAACCTCATGTATCTCAACCATCCACCAACATGTCACAACCTCCACCCTCTAGGTCATGTCACGCCCGCGACACTTAGGGTTAGTGTTTCACAAAGCATCTCAACCAAAATCTATCAAGGTCATGAGAACTAGGAGGGAAGTGTCGTGACCATACTAGAACGCACCATCTAGGTCTCAAAATAGAACTGAAACCAAAGGAAGAACTATGGTCACCATGAAGGAAAACTCAAGCAACCGATCACCAAACCCTAAAGCATAGGTCAAAAAACCACCACGAAAGAATCTCATCCAAAAAAGGAAGAACCATGGTCAATGTAACCAAGACCTAACATAATATCTATCCAACTTCTAGGTACATGAACACCATGCATGGAAGCAAGATCAATGGAAAAACTTAGAGAAGAACCTCCATAACTCATCATCTACTAGATTGGGTACACATATATTAGGGTTTCAGATTTCTCCCAAACCAAGCAAGGTATCTCCACCAAACAAGCTCTAGAGATTACCACTAAGCACAAGCCTGATGAGAAGGAAATTTAGACAGAGATGGCAGTAATAAAAAGCATAAAGAGTGCAATAATAGAGTAGGTTTATTGTAATATAAACCGCCTTAAGATGATCACCACCAAGAGCTCCAAACTCCATGATCAAGAGCTCCAAGCACACAATCCAAGGGTTGAAGAAGCTTCACCAAAATCTCCACACTTTGCTACAAGAGAACCTCAAGAAGGAGAAGACACCAAGGTCAAAGTTTTCCCAATGAAAGAAGTAAAGAGGATCTTGGTTGAACCAAAAGAGAAAGGGAAAAAGAAAGAAGAAATCCTCTTCACACTTGGGTCTACCTTGTCAAAACATGATATATGACCCTTGTGATGAGGAGTTTCTATTCAAAAATGACCACCATGGTAGGACTGATAAAAGAGAGGAAAATGAAGGTAGGAGATAAAAAAAACATCAACTTAGAAGACAATCACTTACAAGGATGGAAGATGAGCTCAGATCACCACTACCACCACATGCAAGAGGAGATTGATCCCCCAAGCTCCAAGGAAGAACCTCCTTGCTCCACCAAGATCCAAGAAGAAGGAAGAACATAGATGGCCAGAAATGGTTGCAAGAAAGAAGAGATAAGAGGTTATATAGATGGAAGATGAGAGAGAGAGCAAGGGGTGAGGTGTAAACAAACTAAGGGACACTTGTCCTCGCAAAAGACCAACATGCACCCACATGCAACTACTTAAACATGACATTCAATACATGGTAATACACTCTAGGTAGTGTCTCAATCACCATGTCAACCCACATGGTCACGGTCATGACACCATCCATGGGGCACCATCTATGGTTGCGACACCACCAACCAACATCACCTCCACAACCCTAGGTCGAAACAACCTATACATGGACAACCATCTCAACCCAAGACCACCCTAGACCTCCTAGGTCATGACTAAAACACTTGGAGGAGGTTTCTCGATTGTGATACCCTCCAGAAGCATCCTTGGTCATGACTAAGGTTGAGACAACACGACCAACATACATCATCAAGGCACTCAACACTCACATCAACCCAAATCACCACCTAGGGTAATACTCCTCAACCATGCTCAAACAAGGCACCCTCCTATTTCACTTTCCTCTAAATGATGTCAAGAAAGAGAGGGAACACTCTAGAGGTGGAAAATTGCACATCAACCCCCTACATTGGGTAAATCGCAATTTGCACCAAAACTAACACATAAAGCACAAACAACATCCAAACAAGATCAAACTGGAGACTTAAGCTCTTCATAGGCCCTAATTACATATCAAAATATTAGAGAAAGGTTCTAAGCACATTATTAAACCAAAGAAAACAAGGTTACCCCAAAACTCAGGTTAGGGGTCTTACAAGATAGATGAAGCAAGTTAAAGCACAATAGAATCAATTTAGATCACGATAAAGAAATCTAAATAGATCATCATAAAAACATGCATAACAACTAAAGGAAAGTAATTTAAAGATATATATATACAAATTTAGAGAATTTAGAGAGATAGTGTTATATGTAGGATAGGTAATTTAAAACATGGAAATGTGCGTATCATTAAAAGTTACCAAGGAGAGTGTGAATAGAATAAGCCTATTGGTTAAAAAAATCTAGTTGAGAGGGAAATTCTCATCCAAAAAGAAATTTGTATATTCTATGTGAATTATTGTTGGTTGAGTTTCTATGTTGAACTTCTCAGTTGATAAAAATTGTTGGAAACACCCATTGATGCTTTTCGGTCGAGTTTCCTCAAGACAGACTCAGTCGGAAACATATGTTGTTAAACAACTGATATATTTTAGAAAAACACATCTAGAGGCATGATAAAAATATAGCCAATATCCAAACATGTATAAACAAGTTAATAATGCACTATGAAAGCATCAACGGTTGTTTTCGATCAAGGAAGTGATGAGAATGACAAAGTACCAAATTTTACTCAAAAACCATATGTAAAGTACAAACTTGGCAAAAAAATAAATGATTGGATATGGAAAGAACAACATGACCTCTATACTTATAATTTCTTTTCCACTTGTTGACACCCCATTGCAATCTCACCTTTTTTATTTTATGTGGATTTAATGGTCAAGTTCAAATCCATGGCTCATGTCAATCCAATTTCAAGTGACCTACAAGATGAAAGATGAGATGCCCCAAATATTTTTGGGTCCACAGGGGTTTGCTTAACAAACCAAGTCCTATTGCATTTGGGTGCTTTCCTAAAATGGCAATATGTAGAATATTGACCATTTTCATTACGATGGTTGCAAGTACCCATATCCTTAGAAGTAGAGGATTCTCCATGGAATATTGGAGATCCTTTATCTCTGTTGTTCCTTTGGCTACTATCAAGTCCAATACCATCTTTGTCCTTTTGTTTGGTAGTTTGGTCTAGGATTTGATTAAGATTCTTTTTATCATCTAAGAATCTTTGCGGAGAGGATCTCAAACTATTATTATCATTCATAAGAGAAGAAGAGAATAGATTGATATCATCTCTATCATACAAAAGATCAATTTCTAACAACAGATCCCTAGTCATGTAGGAAACTTTTTCAATATTAAGAGCTACAAAAGTTTTGTGACGTCCCTGGATTTTCTAAAACTTAATCTGATGTGTGACGTCCAAATTGAAACCCTCACCTCAGCGAGAATCCCAATTTGAGCACCACACACTAGACTAAGAAGAAGAAAATCAAGGGAGTCAGAAGGAAACAATCAGTAGCACATGCACATGAACAATAATAAAACCACAACACATGTTCACCATTCAACATATAATTACAACATGAATTGTTAAAACATTTGATATTACATATTGAACAACAAACTTATACATATACAGGTACAACCACTAAACAACATGATCTTAAGACAACATGTCCACCTGTACATCAGCTCGCCACACAACTCTACTATCCTGGATCTTCAAGAGGATAACCACAACCTAAACAAAAGATTACATGTGGTACACGCCAGCAAAATATTCAAGAATATTATATTGAGTACGCCTATGTGTCTTTTATATACCTCTCATCATATCTTGGAAATAAGATAAAACTAATACTTGACAGTAATAGAAGAATATAAGAAAAGTGTATACTTGCACAAAGATGTTCAACGACCGTTTAGCCACAACGACCATTTAGTCATGAAGACCGTATGGCCACTTGCTCTCAGACCATTTGGAACCGGTCTGCGAGACCGTTCAAGCATAGAAGACCCTTTGAAGGTTGCGAAGACCGTTTGGCCGCGAGGGATCGAACGGTGCTGAGGACCGTTTGGGTAATCAACAACGTAGACCGAATGGTCACATATGCAACAAGATCGTTTGATAATGATTGGCTCCAAGACCTTCTGCATGTGAAACCGTTTGGAGTATTGGCTACGATCCAAGATCGTTTGCTGATCCAAGATCGAATGAGCTGGGCACATGCATAGACCAGATGGTCTCATAACACAAGACCGTTTGGATTTGTTGCTGCCTAAAGACCGAACGATACAACACGTGCATGAATACCGCATGCAAGCAAGACCAATTGATGCTGCCAGCAACGCAAACCGTTTGGGAACTTGGCTACCAAACCAAATGAACGAGCAGCTTTGTTTGCTTTGTCAAACCGTTTGAAAAAGTAGGTAGTAAATCGTTTGAGTTGGCTGCATGAAACCGTTTGAGATAGAATCATTAGCAGACCCATTTCATAAAATATGTACGAAACCGTTTGAAATGAAGGTTGCAAGACCATTTGGATTAAGTATAGGAAGGATCCCGGACCGAATGATAAATCAACATAGCCAAAACCGTTTGCTAAAAAACGTGAAGAGCAGCACAAAGCAAGGCAAGATCGTTTGAATAGTATATTATCAAAACCATTTGACTAATACTCCATGTGAAGACCAAGCAGCAAAACCGAATGAGCATAATACGCAGACCGTTTGGGTAATATGGAAAACTGTTTGACAAGTTACATGCATGGAAAAGTCATGCACCAAAACCATTTGATTATGATAATCAAAGACAAAATGGCATTGCTGATCCAAGATCGTTTGGTGATTTATCCGAAACTGAATGAAGGCACGCTGGTGAAGACCGTTTGAGCTGAATACGAAGACCGAATGGAACCCAGCTGAAGACCGAATGAGCAGCAAATGAAGACCGGAACACGTGAAGATCAAAAGCTCGACTGCATGCAAACCGTGAGCAAAATTCCACGTGAAGATCATGCAAACCGAATTAAGCAAACCGAATGGAGGAAAGTAAAATGCAAACTGTTTGGATAAGATATTTTTGGACTGGAATCACACCAAAATGTGAGGGCAGTCCAGTGTCTATAAATAGGACCAATAGGGTCGTTATTTCGGCATCGGTTTCGGGACGCCGACAGGCTGCTTGTACAAAGGTTCGATCCAAATCCAGTGCTGTCCACACTAGTTTCATTCCACCAACTGCCCGTTCTACAACCAAGGAGGCTGAGGAGAGAAGGAAGACAGAGTGAGGGAGACTGTCCGGTCTGTCTTGGCATCTCCCGTTCGCGTCCAAATCTGTTCCGACATGACGTAGAAGGCCATATCTTCTTCACCAAGCTGTGACTACCTTCTACACCGAGTTCATGGTGGATTTCTCTCTCTTTCTTATTCTTCTTATTTCTCGCATCATGAGCGAGTAGTACCTTTTTGCTGGGGTGCGGGGACTAGCCCCGCTGCCCATGAAAATCATGTTCTTTTGTTAAACTCTCCATGGCAATGTATATAACTTTCCATTAGAAAACTATCAAGGTTCGATCCGTTTGGAATCCAAAACCAAATCCTGAAAATGAGTGTCTCACACAGAGTAGAGAGTACAATGTCATGAAAACTAGTGAAAAGGGTGAGAACAAGGGGTAGACTAGGTAGCTACTCTAGATAACATGCACAATATGTCTAGGGTTTCTCTTCCCTTGATGCACGTCATTTCCAAATAGTGCAACGTCCCATACCGTTGCACTACAAGGAAAGTACGACATCTAAGGACTTGCTATACAACAAGCACCAATCTAGACCTAGTTCTCGGACATCTAGGTTCTAACCTAGAGGCTAGGTCAGATATAGTCTCTTTAAGACAACTAATCTAGAACCCTAAAGATTATTAAGTTCAAGATTCTTTAGTTTTGAGTTGCGTAATGAGCAAATGTCAGGCTTTGCTATTGTTCATGCTTTGATACCACTTGTGACGTCCCTAGATTTTCTAAAACTTAATCTGATGTGTGACGTCCAAATTGAAACCCTCACCTCAGCGAGAATCCCAATTTGAGCACCACACACTAGACTAAGAAGAAGAAAATCAAGGGAGTCAGAAGGAAACAATCAGTAGCACATGCACATGAACAATAATAAAACCACAACACATGTTCACCATTCAACATATAATTACAACATGAATTGTTACAACATTTGATATTACATATTGAACAGCAAACTTATACATATACATGTACTACCACTAAACAACAGGATCTTAAGACAACAGGTCCACCTGTAGATCATCTCGCCACACAACTCTACTATCTTGGATCTTCAAGAGCATAACCACAACCTAAACAAAAGATTTCATGTGGTACATGTCAACACAATATTCAAGAATATTGTATTGAGTATGCCTACGTGTCTTTTATATACCTCTCATCATATCTTGACAATAAGATAAAACTAATACTTGGCAGTAACAGAAGAATATAAGAAAAGTGTATACTTGCACAAAGATGTTCATTAACAAAAGAGAACACATATTTTAAGCATAATTTCCATTATATCATCCATGCATTTACTACCTGAGAGTTGAATGCATTAAGGCCTTTATGATCACCACCAAAGAGTTGGATCATATGTACAATGTGACCACTACAAAAAAGTTGGGTCCAAGCACACTACCAAAGAGTTGGTGTTTCCATATGTACAACGTTATCACTACCAAAGAGTTTGGTTACTTCCAAGCACACTGCCATAGAGTTGGTGTTTTCATATAATGGAACAGATATATTATGTTTGATGTGTTCATAGCAGTATGTATAGAAAAATCAACCAACATATCATACAAGAAAAATCATATCAACCAATACCATATGCCAAGTATTTACTACTACATAACACAATCATATTGTATAATAAGCCAAGTAAGAGGTAATTGCTTACCTTCCAAAGTGATATCCTAATCACATATTCCTCATGTCATCTATATCCTTGGTCAACCATGATTAAGACAAGATCACATATCACTATCAGGTTCTCATCGTCATAACCCTAGTTATGTCCATTTTAGGGTTTACCTTATCTCATTAGGATATTCCTATCTATACTTGCATTCCTGTCTTAGAATTATCTTACTGATGTCATTTTTTAGATTATGATTCATTATCTGAACATTAGCTCCCATAGAATTTTGCACACATATTAACCCTAGTTTATTTACATTAATCTAAATTAGGGTTTCATAACATGTATTAAGGGTCATCTTCATATAAGATGGATTTCGTGTATAAACTTGATGTCATATTTACATAATATCTTCTCGTTACTGATATGAGGGTTTTCTGTGAGTTTCATCTTTTATTGAGCATCTATGTATTAGTTGCATTATCAGTGTTATTAGCCTTAATTAGCCATATTAATCAAATTATATGCTTTCATGCATCAACATGACCATATCTGATATCATATGCATTATAAACATGAATCATGATTTACTGGTATTTTCTCATTATTTTAGGTTGTTGTTTGATATTTATTATCTATCAATTAAGCATTTCACAACTAACATGATATCACTCATATTAGTACATCAAAATCCTTATATTATGATTTCATATTGTTCTACACATTTTTCTGAGAATTTCGGTACCTTGTTCGTAATTTTTTGATAAGCGGGATAATTACTACAAATTAAACAAGATCTATGATTTACTGAAATAATTACCTTCATGGACCAATCGTAGGCCGCCACGTGGTAACTAAGGGGCATGACTCTAGGTCAAACTTGAGGTGGGTCGACCGATTCTTGGTTGGTTCGCTGTGAGCTGGCCAGTTCATAGGATTTGCTTCCTCCGATTCAGGTTTCTTTCTTTCTCGCTTTCTCGGTCGCAAAGTCCTGCAGCAAGACTCTATTTCTCCGCCAAAGTAGAGCGCCGCTGCGCGCCAGCTCCTCCGGTGAGCAAAGGAGGTCAGTCAAGTGTGGCTCTCGTGCAATTGCTTGCTTGGTCACCTTCACAAAGGCCTCTCGAGTTAAGGTGGCAACTTCTTGAAGCCTGACTCCCCCTGGGGCGTAAAATGACCGGGGTGATCAGAGCAGATGGTTCGAGGTGGTGAAGAAGGAGATGGCTAGACTAGTTCGGGAAGTTCAAAGCCTTTCTGAGGCGTCGTTGAGGTGTCTGGGAGTACGGCCAAGCTTAAGAAAGGGTTCAAATGAAGAGATCGTGGTGGTGTTGGTCTGAGCAGGAGCTGTACCGTGGAGGGGATGACTCAGAAAAGCTTGGTTGTAGGCTAGGATCATTGGGAAATGCTCTGGACAAATTGAACGAAGGGAAGGTGGAAAAGCATCCATGTGATGCTCGTGGATGTGTCGTATGTGTGAGGGGAGGACAACACAAGAAAGCCCCAACTGGCTTGGGTGCGCTGGAGAGAGTAGTTGTCGGAGTTAGTCATGTAGGTGGTTCTAGGCCTAACTGGAGGTCATGCGAGGGCTGACGAGTTCTTGGTGATAAGGAGGAGGCAACGCCTCAATCAGTTTTCCGCGAGAAGGGTCAGAGAGGGAAATTGTGGTCAGTGGTCCCGGTCTCCAACTATATCCACGATAAGCAACTAGGAAGAGGTTGAGGATGACTCCTCAGCCATCCAGTCCATCCTAAATTTGTGGCACTCTCATTGGATGGCTCAGATTTGGCACGTGACAAGTCAAGGGTGTGACATATCATTGCCCTTAAACTTTGGTCTAATAATCCTCAAAAAACACATTATTTCAGCAATTTCAAACCTTAATAACTTCCTCTAGGAACATCCAAATGCCACAAAATTTTAACCGTAGCTTCCCTATATCTCAAGGTACATTCTACTCCAATTTGGTGACAAAAGTCAGCTTTTAAATCATTCAATTAAATTCCTAAAAAAGGGATAAACTTATGGATCTAGAACATTATATAAACGTCGATCAACACTCCAACATTACTAAAACACTTAAGATACTCAAAACAACTTGACATGTATGACTTCATTTGTGTCATTGGACATTTTAGGATTCCAAAGTCCACTCCATCACACCCTACACACCTTAAAAGAAATTCCGTCCTCGGAATTAAGCCAAAAACCACTTTGTCACATCATATACATCTTAAAAGAACTTTTGTCCTCGAAAGTAAACCATACTCATACTTCCAAGGAAAACCTTATCTTTCCTTCATCTACATGTAGGAACTATTCTAGGTGTAACATATCCGCAAAGGTTACCTAGAACCATGTATCCATAGCACTATTAGGAGGTTTACAACCATCTTGGGTGCACAAACACTCCATTCAGGGTTGAACTCAAGGTTTAGGAGCTTAGGTTATGTCATTACATATATCATATGTTGTATTTTCTTCCTTATCTTTAGCCATGAATTAGGGTTCCCACATCATATTATCATGTTCTAAAGGAGTTAACTAAGATAAACTCATACGTCAAGGTTTCATCAACATTTTATTGAGATAATTTGTTAGAACATGTTCACCATTAACATATGCCTTTTAGGAGGGAGTTAACTAAAGTTAACCCACTTTATCTATCTGGATCATATTATGGTGCCATCATCATTATGTTATGCTAACTGTCAAACTATATTTTTCATCTTTATTAAGAACTAAGATTAACATCTCCTGTAACATGTTTCATTGATATGATCTTATATCATTGCTCATAATTAAATGCAACATTTACTAGTTATTTCATCACAAGATTAACCAACAATTTCACATAATCATCATTATTCATGTATATGGTTAACCATTTATGCATTTCCATCTATTAAACCATCTCTAGGTTTCCATCTTATCATGTCTATATATCATGTCTCCAGATTAGATCACATATTACATATATTATATCATGGTTTCTTATATCACATTTCAAGATAAGATCACCTTCTTACTTATATTGTATCATGGTTGTGCTAAAAACACTTATGCGAGTGGCTAAAAAAATATATATCAAAACTTTAATCTAGTCTAACTGAGATTCTCCTGACCCATACCATGAGGGTAGTGTCATGCTCAGTCCCTCTGAGCTCACTCAACTTTATGAGTATCTCATAAGCACAAACTTTATATTCCCTCTCTTATTCTAGGGTTCTCAGATTACCTCATTGGCACTAGTGACAACTTTACCATCTCTAGCCACATAAGAACAAACCAAAACATGCTACATAGGTTCTCTACCCATGAGGCATGCTTACCCACAACTCTCTTACACATACACCACTAGAGTCCTACATGGAACCACCAACCCGAGCATGAGGTTTTCCAGAAACTAAAAGCATAGCTACCTCTTCCAGGGTCTTGGACTTTCTCCCTCACCCAGATGGAAGGCACTCATATACATACTCACATATGTACATATAACCAGCCTCTCTTTGTCTCTAGGGTTTGATCCTCCCAAGGACATCTAGGGTTCAACAAGACTATAGGAATCATGCATAAAGCAACTCAACTCAATCACTCAGGATTACTCTAGTTTAGGACCTATCATATCACATATTTCTTGTATTTCTCATATCATGGAGTCTAGGTTCTCTGACCTTCTCCCTGTGGGTCTCGCTCTCTCTTGAGCTAACCCCAAAACTGGTCCTAACACTAGAGGTCCTCCTTTGTAAAAGAGCTTGAGGCTCATGCTAGCTCACAACTTGTCTTAACTTAACATATCTTATCTCATAAAAGCCTATTTACTTGCATCATCAGAACTTATCGCAAATCCTCAAAATTGAACTTTAATCCTTAAAGACAAACATAGATCATCATGACCATCTTATATCATCTCTATCAACTTACATCATATCATCAAAACTTATTTCATCTGTTCCATCTAAGATATATTCCAACAAGGCTCTAGACATCAAATCTAGAACTACTCTCTCTTCTAGACTGATGTCATTCACTTTCACTTAGGTTGCATGACCACCTCCTACTCGTACAAGTGTGGGAACACATTGTTATAATACATATATATAATAAAATATTATATAGTTCTTCTCTGATAAAATAAGCGTCAGAGAAAACTATCAAGGTTCGATCCGTTTGGAATCCAAAACCAAATCCTAAAAATGAGTGTCCCATACATAGTAGAGAGTACAGTGTCATGAAAACTAGTGAAAAGGGTGAGAACAAGGGGTATACTAGTGTAGCTACTCTAGACAACGTGCGCAATATGACAAGGGTTTCTCTTCCCTTGATGTACATCATTTCCAAATAGTGCAACATCCCATACCGTTGCACTACAAGGAAAGTACGACATCTAAGGATTTGCTATACAACAAGCACCAGTCTAGACCTAGTTCTTGGACATCTAGGTTCTAACCTAGAGGCTAGGTCATATCTAGTCTCTTTAAGACAACTAATCTAACCCTAAAGATTATTAAGTTCAAGGTTCTTTAGTTTTGAGTTGCATAATGAGCAAATGTCAGGCTTTGCTATTGTTCATGCTCTGATACCACCTCTGACGTCCCCAGATTTTCTAAAACTTAATCTGATGTGTGACGTCCAAATTGAAACCCTCCCCTCAGCGAGAATCTCAATTTGAGCACGACACACTAGACTAAGAAGAAGAAAATCAAGGGAGTCAGAAGGAAACAATCAGTATAACATGCACATGAATAATAATAAAACCACAACACATGTTCACCATTCAACATATAATTACAACATGAATTGTTACAACATTTGATATTACATATTGAACAACAAACTTATACATATACATGTACTACCACTAAACAACAGGATCTTAAGACAACATGTCCACCTGTAGATCAACTCGCCACACAACTCTACTATCCTGGATCTTCAAGAGAATAATGTCATCCTAAACAAAAGATTACATGTGGTACACATCAGCACAATATTCAAGAATATTGTACTGAGTACGCCTACGTGTCTTTTATATACCTCTCATCATATCTTGGCAATAAGATAAAACTAATACTTGGCAGTAACAGAAGAATATAAGAAAAGTGTATACTTGCACAAAGATGTGCATTAACAAAAGAGAACACATATTTTAAGCATGATTTCCATTATATCATCCATGCACTTACTACATGAGAGTTGAATGCATTAAGGCCTTTATGATCACTACCAAAGAGTTGGATCATATGTACAATGTGACCACTGCAAAAGAGTTGGGTCCAAGCACACTACCAAAGAGTTGGTGCTTCCATATGTACAACGTGACCACTACCAAAGAGTTTGGTCACTTCCAAGCACACTGCCATAGAGTTGGTGCTTTCATATAATGGAACAGATATATTATGTTTGATGTGTTCATAGCAGTAAGTATAGAAAAATCAACCAATATATCATACAAGAACAATCATTTCAACCAATACCATATGACAAGTATTTACTACTACATAACACAAGCATATTGTATAATAAGCCAAGTAAGAGGTAATGGCGTACCTTCCAAAGAGATATCCTAATCACATTATCCTCATGTCATCTATATCCTTGGTCAACCATGATTAAGACAATACCACATATCACTATCAGGTTCTCATCGTCATAACCCTAGTTATGTCCATTTTAGGGTTTACCTTATCTCATTAGGATATTCCCATCATTACTTGCATTCCTGTCTTAGAATTATCTTACTGATGTCATTTTTTAGATTATGATTCATTATCTGAACATTAGCTCCCATAGCATTTTGCGCACATATTAACCCTAGTTTATTTGCATTAACCTAAATTAGGGTTTCAAAACATGTATTGAGGGTCATCTTCATATAAGATGGATTTCATGTATAAACCTGATGTCATATTTACATAATATCTTCTCGTTACTTATATGAGGGTTTTCTGTGAGTTTCATCATTTATTGAGCTTCTATGTATTAATTGCATTATCTTTAGTGTTATTAGCCCTAATTAGCAATATTAAGCAAATTATATGCTTTCATGCATCAACATGACCATATCTGACATCATATGCATTATAAACATGAATCATGATTTACTGGTATTTTCTCATAATTTTAGGTTGTTGTTTGATATTTATTATCTATCAATTAAGCATTTCACAAATAACAAGATATCACTGATATTAGTACATCAAAAGCCTGATATTATGATTTCATATTGTTCTACAAATTGTTTTTATAATTTTGGTACCTTGTTCGTAATTTTCTGATAAGCAGGCTAATTACTACGAATTAAACAAGATCTATGATTTACTGAAATAATTACCTTCGTGGACCAATCGTAGGCCGCCACATGGCTACTAAGGGGCATGACTCTTTCTAGGGAAAACTTGAGGTGGATCGACCAATTCTCGGTTGGTTCGCTGTGAGCCATCCGGTTTAGGGGATTTAATTCCTTCAGTTCAGGGTTCTTTCTTTCTTGCTTTCTCGCTCACAGAGTCCCGCAGCAAGACTTTGTTTCTCCGCCAAAGTAGAGCACCACCGCTCGCCAGCTCCTCCGGTGAGCAAAGGTGGTCAGTCAAGTGTGGCTCATGTGCAATTGCTTGCTTGGTCACCTTCACGAAGGCCTCTCGGGTTAAGGTGACAACTTCTTGAAGCCTGACTCCCCCTGCGGTGTAAAATGGCCAGGGTGATCAGAGTAGATGGTTCTAGGTGGTGAAGAAGGAGATGTCTAGACTGGTTCGGGAAGGTCAAAGCCTTTCTGAGGCGCCGTTGAGGTGTATGGGAGTACGATGAAGCTTAAGAAAGGGTTCAAACGAAGAGATCATGGTGGTGGCGGTCCGAGCAGGAGATGTGTCGTGGACGGGATGACTGGGAAAAGCTTGGTTGTAGGCTAGGATCATCGGTAAATGCTCTGGACAAATTGAATGAAGGGAAGGTGGAAAAGCATCCACACGATGCCCGTGGATGTGCCGTATGTGCTAGGGGAGGACAACACACGAAAGCCCCAACTGGCTTGGGTGCGCTGCAGAGAGCAGTTGTCAGAGTTAGTCGTGTAGGTGGTTCTAGGCCTCACCGGAGGTCGTGCGAGGGCTGACGAGTTCCTGGTGATGAGGAGGAGGCAATGCCTCGGTTAGTTTTCCATGAGAAGGGTCAGAGAGGGAAAACGTGGTCAGCGGTCCCGGTCTCCAACTATAGCCACGATCTGCAACTAGGTGGAGGTTGAGGATGACTCCTCAGCCATCTGATCCATCCTAAATCTGTGGCACTCTCATCGGATGGCTCATATTTGGCACGTGACAAGTCAAGGGTGTGACATATCATTGCCCTTAAACTTTGGTCTAATAATCCTCAAAAAGCACATTATTTCACCAATTTCAAACCTTAATAACTTCCTCTAGGAACATCCAAATGCCACCAAATTTTAACCATAGCTTTCCTATATCTCAAGGTACATTCTACTTCAATTTGGTGACAAAAGTCAGCTTTTATATCATTCAATTAAATTCCTAAAAAAGGCATAAACTTATGGATCTAGAACACTATATAAACCTCGATCAACACTCCAACATTACTAAAACACTTAAGATACTCAAAAAAACTTGACATGCATGACTTCATTTGTGTCATTGGACATTTTAGGATTCCAAATTCCACTCCATCACAAGTTTTTTCTCTACTAGTGGAACTAGAACAAGATTCAAGAATATTGATTTTAGCGAGCAAGGTAGCATTTTCATCTTCAAGCAAAGTAATTATAGAAAGATAAACATTATTTTCAGATTATATTCCTTGCAAAAAAAAAATCTTTCTCCTCATTTTCAGTTTAGGAACATCAATATCAACCATCAGATAATTCACAATTTAATTATGCTCTTCGTGAGAACTAGTTATTAGAGATTGAGCTTCTAGAAATCTAATCTTATCAAGCAAGCTAGCATTTTCAAGTTTAAGAGAATCTATTTGACTAAGATAAGCATTGTTTTCTATGTCAACACTATTGACTTTCAATTCAAGTTCTAGATAATACTTTTGAAGATTGTCAGTCAATATCATCTTGCAAGCTAATATTAACATGTTCAAGTTTATCCTTTTCTTCATGCAAATTATCAACAATTCTAGCAATCTTTTTTTTCAAGTAGACTTAAGAGAGGCATGAATAGAATGAATAATTGCAATTAAATATTTGTTATCTAAATAGTTTAGATTTGCCTCATTTGAATGTTCATTTGAACTTGTCATGAGAGAAAAATGACATTCTCCACCATCACTAGAGCTTGAGCTAGATTCTTCACTTGAGCTTGAGTTGCAGGAGTCACTAGAGCTTTTGTGACATTTCTCCTTCTTTTCTTCCCTTCTCTTGTGATGACGGGTATTTTTGACTTATGGTATATCATACTTAGAGTGACCCTTCAACATTTGAAGCACGTAATGAAGGAGGAAGACTTGCCTATGTAGAACCTAACTTTGGAATACATGGCATCTTCTTCAACTTGAGAGGATGGAGAAGCTTGACTAAAGCGTCGTTCTTGCACAATGGATTTAACTTGGGATTTGATTTCAACATTCTTCTTTGTCTACAACTCTTTCTCTTAATCTCCATCTTCTTCCTCTTCCTTTCAAGTCTCACTTCAAAAGCTTGCAGATTTTCTATGAGCTCTTCAATAGGAATTTCACCAAGAGACCTTGTTTCTTCAATGGAGGTCACCTTTGCTTTCTACTACTTGGGAAGAGATCTAAGAATATTTTAATTGATCTCTCCTCTATCCATAAGATGACCTAGGATGGCAACACCATTTTTAATGGTGTTGAGCCTTAAGTACATTTCTGCCACCCTTTCCTCTTTTCCATCTTGAAGTTTTCGAGAAGCCCTTTAACCATATAGATTTTTCTTTCGTTCACTTTCTTTGTCCACTCATAAGAGACACATAGATTTCTCCATATCTCAGAGGCTGTTTCACATGAAGGAATCCAATTGAACTCGGTGGGGAATATGGAGGCATAGAGAATGTTTATGTCTCTTGCATTCAAGGTTGCTTTCTTCAAAGTAGGCTCATCCCATTCTTCTATCTATGAATTCGGTAGCTTGTATGGATGGCCCACCACTCTCCATATCTCAAGACTTGATCCTTGGATGTAGAATTTCAATCTTCTTTTCCGATAGAGGAATTTTCTCCCATCAAAGATTGGAATGTTGATGAGGTATCTCCCACCTTGATAATCGCCCATCTTCTCCTACTTGTAGAAGTATTGCTTGGAAAATACCTGCTTTGATACCAATTGTTGGATCCATGATGGGCTCTAGAGGGTGTGAATAGAACTAAAACCACTTCAACCAAAATTCATTAGACCTTCAAGCTATTTCTGAGATGATATGGTAAGTGTGAACTTTGAGTGCAACTAAACAGACATAGCAAGGAAGAGAGAGATTGAGAATGCAAAAGAACACAAGCTATGTATCATGGTTCCAACTCCAAACTAGTAGAGTGTACATTGACTACCCCAATAGGTCAACCTCTAGGATTTTTCAACCATGTCTCACTCCTTATATTCCATTATAATATTTACAACATATGACCTTCCTTTTCCAGGACAAGGATACCTATCCTTCCCTTTGATGACAAGGGAGCCAATAACCTTACAAAGTGCTTACCTTTACATGACCATGACTCTTCTACCTTGACAAGAACTTACCTACTCTTACAACGAGTCTTCATCCTTCTCCAAGGACTTACCCACTCTTGTAACAAATCTTCTGCCTTCAAGGATTTACCCGCTCTTGACTTGGATCTTCCACCTTTGAATTCACCTTCATCAAGGAGAAGCTTTCATCAAAGGACTCCTTCTCTTCTTCTTCACCTCTCTTAGACAAGAGAGAGAATCTTCTTATTAATGGTAGAAAGAGATATTGGGAGGTGAAGGAAGTGAGAGCCTCACAAGATATACATGTAGGACTAGATCTCTAACAAATCTCCTACTCGCTATAATGGATGTAGCAAGTGATTAAGCTTATTAGAGTGGAAGGAGGAAAATCTCTCTCAATTATAATATAGGGACCTTCATAGTGCTTGGATAACCATGGGATGCATCCCAAGGGGTCTTGTTTTAGCCGAGGTTTCCTATGAGCTAGTAGTTACACTTAGGAATAAATTCTAGACGTTTTGGGTGCTGCAACGGATATATTTTTGAGTTTTACAACACTCCAATAGCTAGAAACCCTATTCTACACTTTTTCATATAGTATTGTCGGTTGAGTTTACTTTTGGGAAACTCGACCGACAACACTATGCAACAAAACAAATTTGAGTTATCGATCGAGTGTATCCTACATGAAACTCTGTCAATGGCTTAAGATTGTTTTTTAAGTCTAGGGTGTCGGTCAAGTTGTCACTAGGACAAATTGAATTGACCCAAGGAGTTGTGAAGCTTCATATAGCTTGTCTATCAAGTTGTCACCAGGACAAATGCGGCCGATAGAAAAGTCTACAATGAAATATGATAAATGTCTTAAAAGTGTTTAAACATTCATTTTAAGTGCATCATACATTTTTTTCAACTTAATTACAAGTCATACTATCATTACAAATGATTTACAACATGATTCTAATAGAGATACATCATATTCCAAAAAAGTGCACTTGTATTGATCTTGACTTGCTTTTCTCCAAATAGGATGCACAAGTTTAGGTATTTGGAATGTGTCTATCTAATATGATATCACTCAAGTAGAAGCATTAAGCACAAATAAGTGGAATGGTTAGTCATCATCAAAATAAGGGTTTAGTCAATTTAGACCTTGATTCAAAAAAATATCAATCGTGGGACACACACGTTACAAAATGTAGAGTAACTAACTTTATTTATCAGTCTACATATATTAATGCATACATCATCATATGAATTTTTACAAATGCAATTAATGAATTACATTCACTTATAGGGGTATAATAATAATCAAACATTTCAGAGGAGAGAAGAAATAAAAAAAGATATCAATACCTTGGAAAATTGTTAAGGTATTTTTATGACTTAAGTATATATATGTGACAAAATTATTATTTTGATATATTTATATTTTCACACAAAAATAGAGATTTATAGTGCCATGTACAAGATATCAATTGGGCATTCAGATACTATGTGATGCAATATGTTGACCTAATTTTCAAACATCTGTCATGTGACATCCATTATATACAAAAGGTAATATATATGGTATTGAATCATAAGTAAGTAGTCACTTTTTTAATGCAAAAATACCAAGTCTAACTTCAAATATGTCATTCTCCATGGAAGTGTTCATTCAATAAAACCTTGTACATGAGAACAATTAGATGAGATACGAGAAGTGGATAGAGTTCTTCATTAAGGAAGTCAAATTTATATTTGATTGGGATAAAATATGATGTTTTTAAGCTTTGATGTCATGATTTTGTTATACATGTGATGATAATGTACATGTACAACTATAAATTTGGTGAAAGTGATTTATTGGTGCATATGTGAATGACATGTATATATGTGTATGTGTGTGTAAATGAATGCAAAGAGATATTGCATTTATTGATGTGTATGAGAATGAAATTGATGTGGATGAGAATGTCAATTTCCTTAAGTGGACCAATGATGCAGACTACTCTTTGTCATCGACATTTCTTTTAAATTGTCTATACAACTATTCTTATCAATTAAATATTAACTAACATTAGATCTCAAAGTTGATTTCGTTCAGATGTACCCGACATTATAGATCTACGTCATCAGTTGAACCGAAGACTATAACCCAACAACTATCTTATATTTATCACTAATAGCCAGCCAATTATGTCATTAGTTTTTTGTGTTAAATTGACGACACATAGCTAACTTTACATGAGTGTATCCTTTCACAGAAATAAACACTAGGTATGTATCATCAATTTCCTCTTACCCTTGAAATCGACACAATTGTGCTTCAGTTGTGGCTTCTCCAACTTAGGTGTCAGCAGGTAAACGACAACCTAGGCCTAAAATAATGGATGTTATAGTGTTTATATGTACTAGTGATGGTTGAGTTACTCAAACTTGGCTGCAGTTATCAATCCTATAGAACAAGAACTACGAGCCAAGAAACCCCATATAGTTAGTCATCATGATTTCACCCAATTATGGTTCGTTAACCTTTAAATTTGGACAATATGTGAAGTCAAATGCCAATAACAACACAACTAACCTTTAAACTTGGAAACTATGTGAAGTCAAATGGCAATAACAACTCAACACAATCAACACTAATAAATGTTGACATTGATCTTCTTTCACCACCATGGCTTATTCTGAACATACCCCAATCTTGTTTTTACATAAAGGAAAACTATCCACATCATCAATAAAACACAACTCCAACCATTTATGTTGACTTTCTTGCAACATGCATGCACACATCATCAAGGGCAATGTAGTCTATGTGCATGTACACATCCCAAAACACGGTAAGGTGTTATACATGCATCAACATATCCAAGAGCACATTTTAATACATCATATCTCATTACGACTCATCATATGCCATAAATGTTCATCACATTTGTTAATGTTTCTCAGGAGTCACAAATATGACATGCTTACCATATGATCATTTAGGATTTCACCATGAAATTCCTAACAAGAGTGCAACTTAGGGTATGTTCGTCCAAATCATATTATATACACAAGATCTAATTATATCCAATTAAAAATGCAAAGTAAGATGTTCGTTGAACATCCAAACCTTACAATAGTTTTATATAGACATATATCATGTCCAACAATAGATTATCCCAACAAAGTGTTGATCATCATACAGAATAGGTTTAATAAGTAAGCAAGACTTGAGTGTTACACATATAGTGGCACAACAAAATTTTAAGAACTACTTTTATTTCCCAATCAAACTATCTTGTTATTTGTAGTTGTCTAAGATGAAACAAATTTTAAAGCTTGTAAAGTTTCAATCACTTTTTGGCTACCCATTCTTTTATATGAGGTGCATACCTCCTTCAAATTTAGTACTATAATAGCATTAGACTAAGATATAAATCGAAAACATTACCTTGGTGAATACCACTACTTACTTTACATTTATGTATTTTGATCATCAATTTGCCTTCCTTGTTGGCCTCGTATATTCCATATAATAAAACATTAGAACATATTTTGTTTAGATAGATAGAAACCTTTGTAGAAAACAAAAATATATAATATTGAAGGTGTCATGGTTTCTCTTTTTGTAGCAAGATCAATAAGGTTCATGACATCTCTTTATGTTTCTTAGTTTTCAACACACATGGCATGCTCACCATCTCATCATTTAGAATTTTTCACCCTACAAGACCTAATCGTAGTGCAACTTAGAGCTTATCCACTTGGATCCCATTATACATAGAAGATCCAGATATATCTAATTAAAAATGGCATAAAATATATTCATTAGACTTCCAACCCTTACATTAGTAAGATTTTAGCATACATCATGTCACAAAATGTCAAAATATTAGATTAACATGACAAAAGGGTTAATCATCTTACAAAGTAGGTTTAGAAGAAAACTAGGACACGAGTGTTGCACATATAGTGGCAGAACTCACTTTTTACAACTCTTTTTTATTCTCATTCAAATTATCTTGTTATGCTATATTCTCTAGGAAGGAAATAATTTGCAAAGTGCAAAGTTGGATTCACTTTTTGGCCACCCATTCTTTTATGTGTGGTGCATACCTCCCTTAAATGTAGTAATGTAATAACATATACTAAGATATGAATCGAAAAGTTTAGCCTTGGTGAAAACCACTAACTACTATGCATTAAATTATGTTGATTGCAATTTTGTTCCTTGTTGGTTTGGTGATTTCCATATTCTAAAATATGGAACATATTTTTTTTGTTACTACATCCTATAGAAAAAGATATTGAAAAGTAGCATGGTTTCCCTTTTTGTAGAAAAGTAAGGTGTGTTATGTACGTATTTGTGGATTCTGTTTTTTGCTTCTGTTTTGACTTTTAACCCATGTCAGGAGTTCTTTCATTATGAACTCAACAAAATATAATTTTGTAATGCAGTATATTGACAAAATGCTATACAAATAAATGATAGAATCACTATAGAAATTCTGAAGGGCATAAGTAGTGAAATTCATATAAAAATGCATGAAGTAGATTTACAGATAAGAGTTCATAAGAACAACTTTTGAATGAAACATGTATGACATAATTTCATATGGCGTATGATGGGTGTATATGTCATATATATGTGAGTTTAGAGGATATGACTTACTTTTTTACTAGGACGTGATTTTGTGATAATTTCCTAATGTGAACATTGTCAATTGACAATATAAAAAATTTATGTTAAATTTTGTTTTGTTTTTATGATTAGGAGTAACTTATCACAGTGTAGTTATTCTATATGTTAAAGATATGCAAATGTTGATAATGTTAAATATGTTGGCTTTCATTTATGTGAACAGATTGACACTGAAAACTACAAGTATGTTTTAATGTATTGTTACAAGATGTATGTCCCTTTATATATAGGGGAGGAGTCCCTCCATAAAATAATAAATACAATGAATGTGTGAAAGAAAATGATAGTCAATAGTATAAATACAATCAATGGTCAATAATACACATATGGTCAACGTTAACATTACTATCAATCAATCCACAGACTAATTGATAATCAGTTCATATTAACACCCCCTTCAAAATCAAGGTGGATCAAAGACACATTGTGATTTGATACTCTGTGTAAGTTTGTGAAGATGTTTGTGATCTTATCTGTATAGTTTATAAAGGTGAGTGTGATGATGCCAACTAGGTTGCTTTCTTGCATAAAGTGATAGTCTATCTCTATGTGCTTAGTCTTGTCATGAAAAATTGTATCACCGGAAATTCATGTGGCGCTCTTTTTGTTATGAAACATAGGTGTAGCATCAGAAAAAATAACTTCCATATTACTTAGAAGCCAACGGATGTGAACTATTTATTGAGTGATGTCACACATTGCACTATGTTCTGTCTCAATTGAAGAAAGAGATACACCATATTGTTTCTTTCTCCTCCATGGTACTAAAGAAATACTAAAAAAATATAAAAACCATCAGTAGAGCAAATAGTGGTTGGGCATTGAGTCCATTCAGCATTAGTGTATGCAATTAGGATAGGATTGCTTGAGGAGATCATGAGTAGAGATCGTGTGATTCGTCCTCATATGTAGCATATAATACATAGTAAAACATCATAGTAGACACTTTGGGGAAATGATAAGAATTGTTACACAATGCTAATAACATGTTAAATATTTGACCTAGTGATGAGCAAGTATATTAGTTTTCCTACTAGCTGACAATACCGTGTGGGATCAGGTAATGGATCACCATCAATTGAGTGTAATTTTTCATGATATCATGAGGTGTGTTTACATCTCGTAATGTCATATATTATGGCATACTCAATGATATATGTTGCATACTTCCATTGAGAGATTAGAATTCCTTTTTGTCCATGAGCAATCTCCAGGCATAGAAAGTAGTGAAGTTGTCCAAGGTCCTTCATCTGAAATTGTTTAGCAAGATAATGTTGAAAATCATCGAGTCCTACAACATCATCTCCTGTGATGATCTTTTCATCTACATACAAGAGTAGGATGAGTCGTCCTTGTGGTGTATGGTGCACAAACATTGAATAATCGCATGAGCTTTGTGTGTAAGCTCCATATATGTTGGATTGTTTGAAGCATTCAAATCAGGCCCTAGTTCCTATTTGAGTCCATAAATGGCTCGAAGTAGAAGACAACCATGAGATTTTGGTACTAATAGTCTGGTGGTAGATCCATGTATATGATTTATGAGAGTTCTTCATATAAAAATGTATTTTACCATCCATTTGGTCCAATGACAGACTACTTCAACAACAAGAAGAGTTCTGACAGCGGTTAAGTGAGCAACTATAGAAAACCTTTCTTCATAGTCTAGTCCATATCCTGACTGAAGCCTCTAGAAACTAGGCCTGCTTTATATCTATCAGTCATGCCATTAACCTTGTGCTTGATTTTTTAAAACCACTTGTAGCTGATAGGTGAAGTATCTACGGGTATAGGAGTAAGATCCCAAGTGTGGGTGCGTTCAAAGGCTTGGAGCTCTTCTTGCATAGCCTTCTTCCAATGTATAGGACTAGAATCTTCCTGATATGAAGATGGAATAGATCTATATGAAGAGAAGTTAGGAAACTTCCATACTCTAAAGAGTAGCATCTGACTGTTGAATGAGCATAGAGTGGATTTGGTCGGTGTCTGCGTTGAGATCTTCTTGGACATATGTTAGTGTCACTAGAAGAAAGGTTTTGTGCAACATTGGGATCATAATCATGTGTCGTGTCATTTGATGATGTATGAGGGTTAACATGGGAAACCTTAATGCCTAATGGTGGTGATGTGATAGGAGCCTCAACATGGGTAGCCTCAATCCCAGTGGAGGGTTAACACAAGAGTAGCCTCAATCTCAATGGGAAGTTCAATATGGATAGCTTCAATCACGGGGTTTGTGGTGGAAGTTGTTGTGATAGTAGATTCATTTGAGGAATGTTGATGAATTCATGAAGCAATGAGTGATCTATGTTGGTAGAGGGTATAGTAAAGTGTATCCTGAAAGAATGTAACATGCCTTCCTATGCAAAGATGGTGGGAAACATGATCAGAACAATGATACCCTTTTTCTTCATCATAGTATCCTAGAAGGAGACAACATGCAGCTCGTGTCTCAAGTTTGTAGGGGAAGAAGGAGAAAGCAACTAAAACAAAAAACACAGAGGTGGGTGCAGGATGGTGGTTAATTTTAGAGTTTTTCATATGGTGAGACTTCCCTAGGATTTGAGTAGGAATGAGATTAATGAGATAAGTGGATGTGAGTACGTCTTTAGCCTAGAAGCATTATGGAATGCCAGAGATAATGAGCAAAGCTCAAGTGGTTTTATAATGTGTCTATACTTCCTCTCTATAATACTATTTTGTTCATGGGTGTAAGGACAACATTGTTAAAAGATGGTTCTTTGAAAATTGAGGATCTCATGCATGGCAGTAGATATGTACTCCTTCACAACATCTGAACAAAACACACGAATGACTTTATTTTGTTGGATCTTAATTCTATTGGTAAAAGATTGGTATATGTGCAAACTTGTTGTGCATGAAGTAAATCCATTTATATCTTGTGAAATTATCAATAAAAATTCCATTATATTATAACCCACTTCTAGAGGTAATAGGTGTGCCCCCAAATATCAGAATGAACAAAATAAAAAGGATTACTACTTTTTTTGGCTGAGTTTTAAAAAGGAAGAGCTACACATTTTGCAATTTTACAACAATTGCACTCTTCTAATTGAGTCGAACTACATCCTGAATCAAGAGTTTTAGATTTAACAATACTACTAAAATGACTTGGATATATATGTCCTAATCTATAATGCCATAAATTTGGTGAGAGCATTACTCCAAAGGAGGCAATGTGGGTGATGTTTAGAATATTAAGACTGGACACATCATATAGATCACCAACTCTAATTGCAGTCCCAATCTCGTGGTCTAAATGTGGGTCCTGAATGGAACACAAAACTTTATCAAAAATCACTTGGAATCTAGAATCACAAAGTTGTGCAACAAATACGAGATTCCTATACAAGTTCGGCACGTGTAAAACTTTGAGAAAAGGAAGGTTTCTACAAAATGAGAATTAAGGTATGATATATACAATATGAGATATATCAATAAATGTTCCATCTATTGTTTCTATTGTTGGTTGTTGCAAAGAATAATAATTACTTAAAATAGAAGAATTTGGAGTCATTTGATGTGTGACACATGAATGCATGATCGAGGTGTCAAAATTTATACTCATAATTGAGGAAGACAAGGAGGAAGTGTACCTCAAATGTTTGAAGATGTAGATGTGCCATCACTACACATCTTCATGATTTGGTGAAGCATGGTTGCAATCTCTATGTGAGGGAGAGTTGCTTTTTCAGTCTGACTTACTTCAACAACAATAATTTTAGTAGTTGGGGCAAGAGCACGCTTGTTTCTTTCTTTGTATTCTTGATAGAGATGTGGATGAAGCTTGAAACATCATGTGACCAAATGACTCCTTTTGTGACATTATGTAAACATTAGATGATCACGAGATTTTTCCTTGCAGTAGTAGTGGTTGCAAGAGCCATGTCATCGCCAGACGTGACCAGAGGAAAATTTTGTATTGGTGTTGTAGTCTTTATGAGTCAGAGACGAGTTTCATCCACCTCGAGTATGTGGATGTTGGATTCTAGAGAAGGTTTCATTTGTTGTTGTATGATGTTGGTCACATGGATAAAATTATGGACAAAGTACCATAAGAAATTGACACATATAAAACTCCTTATTGTGTGGTGCGCATGAGGAGCATGCAAACCTTTCAAAGTTGCTAAAACATCAAAGGTTCAGATGTGGTCATAAAATTTAGAGATGGAAAGATCACCTTATATTGCTCGTGCTACCTCCATTGCATGTAAATTTTTTTTAGCATTGTTTGATTCCGTGAATCGACTCTCAAGACTGGCCCATATGGAAGCAACAATGGTGTGTTCTTCAATGATTCCATCTTAAAAATTTATGTGAAAGGAATTGATGAGGTAGGACATAATCCCTTCACCACAAATTTATCACTTTGTAAATTTGGGATTAATGAGACAACCCTCATTTTCAATAGATGAAAGGTATTGAGAAGGAGTTTTAAATGGATCCAGGTGAGAGAGAATGTGGTCTTAAGGAGGCCACCCTTAACAGTTTCTCGTCATGAATGTCAATCATTGGCATGTGTAAAAGAAAAGCAGATGCATGATGTGGGAAGAAGTTATTCTTGGCGTTGTTGGATTCCGTTGTGAAATAATGGAAAAGAAAATGAATGACGATAGAGTTTTGGTGAGAGATGATGGGATAAATCAAATCTTAACCTTGCTCGGATACCATGTCAATGGATTGAAAGTTAAAAATACAAGTATGTTTTAATATATTTGTTACGAGGAGCATGTCACTTTATATATAGAGGAGGAGACCCTCTTTTTTTTTTGTCGGCAAAAAACTCTATTACTATTATGATACCAAAACTTTAGGTACATCGAGTGTGCTCTGATACCATTTGTAATGCTCGGGCTCACTGTCCTAGGCTCTAGTAGAGTTTCAGGAATGATGACTGGACCCACAAACCACCACTAGCCTTAACTGCGCGCTTTTTCCACACTCATACGCAAGCTGGGGTCAACTTCCCGACTGGTCACCCATCCTAGTACTACTCCAAGCTGAGCACGCTTAACTATGGAGTTCTTTAGTGATGGGCTCCCGGAAAAGGAGGTGCACCTTGGTGATATGGGTAGTCCAATCATTCCTTTTAAGAGTGTTTTATCCGAGGCCTCAAATCCTGGGATGTTACAATCTCCCCCACTTAGACTCTTGACGTCCTCGTCAAGGCTCAACTATAAGGCCTCATTATCGCTTCCCCATTTCAGTGCAGACCCACAATGGCCCATTAACATCCAGCTCCCGATCATGGAATACCAGTGCAAGGGTGGCTACGTCAACCATGGACAGCCCTTTCCTACATGTCTGGACCACACGACTCAAGACTGGCATGCCATGCCCATGTGGGCCCCACCTACTAGACGGGAATTGGCTCTGATACCATTTGTAATGGCCGGGCTCAGTGCCCTAGGCTCTAGTAGAGTTTCAGGAATGATGACTGGACCCACAAACCACCACTAGCCTTAACTGTGCGATTTTTCCACACTCATGCGCAAGCCGGGGTCAACTTCCCGACTGGTCACACATCCTAGTACTACTCCAAGCTGCGCACGCTTAACTATGGAGTTCTTTAGTGATGGGCTCCCAGAAAAGGAGGTGCACCTTGGTGATATGGGTAGTCCAATCATTCCTTTTAAGAGTGTTTTATCTGAGGCCTCAAATCCTGGGATGTTACACCTTAATCCTCTAAAAGAGGATTACAAAGAAAACAAAGAAATCTAAAGTCTTACACAGAAGACCCAACAAAGAAAGAAAGACCCAGATACAGAGGACAACAAAGAGCATTCATACAAATAATAACTGGTATGATCATCTACCTACACAGTAGAGGAGCTCCACTATCAATATGCATATCCACAAAGTGTGTAGACTCTACCATCAGGCAGATAAGTATTAGTTAATATCAGGACTCGTGCTCTTATGGTGACATCAGTCTGAAATCAGTCCAACTACTATTACTAATGAATAACATCATCATCAGTATCACCCCCATGTTGCATCAACTGAATCATAGAACAAACTTTTAACAACCTATATCAACTACAACGATCCTCAGAGAAAGAAACTGTGGAGCCCCTTCACACTGGCATTAATCCACTAACATAAAGTAGTGGAAGAAGAAACAAGGAAATCTCACAAACCATCGGACAACGACAAATTGCCTCAGGTTTTTCTACAACACAGAAAGAGTACCAGGTTCTCAACAAGAGGATGGGAGGATTAACCTCCATCCTTTCTCTTCTTGGGCAATTTTTTTCTCTCAATAGGCCTAAACTTACTGAAATCTTGTGATTCGGCTTCCCAGGGATCAAAATCTAGCTCCGAGTTTGAATTCATATTGGATTCATCATCATCACCAAAAAACTTTTCCTTCTCCTGATGGATCTCAGTAGAGAATTGGCTGCTATTCCAGATCTTGTTGATCTGCCACGAGGATGAGCTCATCGCGCCCTTGCTTTCCCTACTCAACTCTAGCTCCCAATCCAAATTGAGACTCCCAACGTTGATCACCAGAGAGCACCCAAACATCTCAGGTTCTGGGATGCAGGGAATGGATTGGGGAGGAAGCTCAGCAGCCACGGAAAGAACCACATCTCTAACCTGATGTGCAATGGACTCTAGAAGCTCTTCATCCGCTACAGCAAGAGTGTGTGCATTCTCCTCCAACTGGTAAACTATCTTTTTCCCTTGATCCGTCTTGGATTGCTCCTTGGAGATCAAGTTGACATTGCCTCGAACACCTGATGATTTCCCCAACCAAACCTGTAGATCCTTTTCCGGCGGAGGACTTTTGGTCTTCAAGGGCAGGAGGTGGCTCTATGCCCAAATCTCTTACAACAGGGGCATATCACAGGCTTTGAGATAGCCTCGATTTTCAGAGTTTTGAGCACTGAATCCACTTCCACCAATGTCTCTTTAGGAACTTTAGACTCGTGACCCAACTCGATGCAGACCCGGGCAGCGTCAAGGCAGCCTGCAGCAATCGAGTAGTCATCAATATCCACGGGCTTTCCAATGGTACTGGTGACACTGGCGATATGCTTGTGAGTCCAGGGCAAACATGTGTTCTCGATTTTAAACCAAACAGGAACCTGCGAGAAGGAAATGGGTTGAAGGGGAGAGCCAGGCTTCCACGCATGGGCCACAACCAGTGATCCGTCCATGAACCAAGGTGCTTCTGCGAGAACCCTGTCTCTATCACCATGAGATGGCATCATGACTATGTATCCCTCCCTTTCCTCAGACACGACCTCAATAGGTCCACTTGGTCTCCACAACTTCCGTATCCATCCAGTCAACTGGCCGCCGTAGGGCTTCCTTCCAGCAAACCCGATGGATATGAACTCGTCCCAGTCGGGGACAGAGGTATCCTGACTCGAAATGGAAGCACATCTCTTGCCATCCTTAACGCTTGGCTCGATGAACTCCATCAAATCGACGTCGATCTCGCCTTGACCCAACCTGTTGGTCCGCAGCCAGTCAGCAAGCTGATTTGAGGTCGACGACTCTTCAGATCTACTGGTCGGAGCTTTGGGGGGATTAGCAGCAGACACGCGAGGCGTCTCCTTATCACGCGACGGAACCCTAGATGCACCAGGGGATCTCTCGAGGGTGCCTCCTCCATTTGCCTCTGATTGGCAGATTGGAGGAGTCGAAGACTCGCCAGCATTCCCCCTCCCCCCTCGGCTGCTAGAGAATCGCCCTCACCCTCGCCCCCACCCGCTCCTTCCGCAACCCATCACCCGAGGAGGAGACCCTCTTTACAATAATAAATACAATGAATGTGAAAAAAAACTGACCGCCAACCATATAAATACAACTAATGGTCAACAAAATACATATGGTCAATGTTAAAATTGATTAACAATCAATCTATAGACTAACTGATAATCAATTCATATTAATAATTTCTGTGAAATATGCCTTGGATACAATGTCTTGACCATGGATATATTTAGCTTTTTGTTGATTGCCCAAGTATTCTGCCTCTATTTGTCAAAACTAGGATCGGCTCAATCATTGTTGATAACCAGACACTTGCTCATGAGACGTTGATCAACATTTACCCTGATAACACATATAGGTCAGATATGTGTATCATTCTGTCAAGGATTTGGCATTTTGCTTAAGCAAGGTCTATTTAGTGATCACGCCATTTCCTTGGTGCCGTTTTTTTTTTTGTATCCTTTTAGATGATATACATATCCATAGAATGCTTTATTTTCCAGATTAATACCGGGCAGCAATGACGAGATACCCTGCATTAAATTCATTTAAACGAAGGATAGGAGTCAGTACGTATCCCTCTTTCTGAACATAGGGAAGACTTGTGCCAGCTACATCATGAAGGCCACGGTTTTGATGTTTTGGGTGACTTCCTCCACCCATATTCTCTTTAATCCGCTGGTTCCAGCTTAAAAATTGAAGAGGCATTTTGGACGCAAATCGACAACACGACGTGGGCAATGTTCCACTTTAGCACAGGAAGCTTTGTCAGAGGCGTGTTTCTTTTATAATCAACTATGAGAACTATTATATGTGCATCGCCATCTTCAACATTCTAACCTGCTAAGTTTATTGTTAAAGCAATAATCCAGCCATAATAATTCGACAGTGGTATGAAATAATATATCTCTCCGTGAATAATATGAGAGGTTAAATTGGACTATGAGGGTATTTCACAATTTATTCTCATATCCAACAGTATGGTATAATAACTGTTGGCCTTTCTCAAAAAGAAAACTGAAAATTCTCTTCAAGTATTTGTTATCTAGATAAATTATATGGTTATCATAAGTATTTTGCAACATGGTGCTTTCATTCTCAAACAATGATTAATGGGTAAAAGAAAAGTATCTGAGTATTTTCTTGTATATTTTGACAGTTGGAGAGGAACGGCAGATAACTGTGCTTAAACATTGGATACAGCATCAATATGGCATCAGAATTATCTTATGATTAAAGTTAAGCATGACATTATGGAATATTATGTTGAACTCAATCGTTTTCAGGCCTAATACGTTTCTGCCACCACATTTCTTAGACAATCTGATGTGATGGTGCCAGCTATAAAAATACAGAAAAGGATGCTCCACATAACTGAAACCACGTTGGAGTGATTTAATTGAGGAAACACGCGTGGTAGAGTCCTTGGCTTACAATCTGAGTTGTCTTCGTTTGCGTCAGCCTCTTCGTCATAAAGATCTCTGTCCGTAAGCTTTCCGTAATTAATATACATCAAGAAAGAAGGTCATAGAAGGATATGAATACGCCTGAGCAGTTGCACATTGGAACATCTGCTTTGTTCCTCCGTTTTATTATCACATCACGAGAGAGTCATCCCAGACGCGCGTAGTCATTCTATGTTTCTTTGCGTTACAATGAGCCGACTCCGAAGTCCTTGCTTCCACCTTTTCCTTTCAGTTATCTTAACCCTAGTCTTACTAACACCTCCTACTTTCTCAATGAATTTCAACCTATCGGCGTCATACTTTCTAAAAACTGCACTCGAGGCGAGAAAGCTATCTGTTTGCAAGGAGATGCCACCATCCAAGATGCTAATATCCATCTCTCGATGTTGCAACCCGGTAATAGCAAGTATAGTATTGGCCGGGTTTACTACTCGGAGCCTCTGCATCTGTGGGACAATTCTACTTCGGAGCTCACCAACTTCACCACCTCATTCCAAGTTGACATTGGGTACACGCACAGCAACAACAGTTGTTGCGGGAGTGCCTTCTTCCTCTCGCCCTACCCCTATGAGATCCCGGTCAATCCGGTGGACCTTGGCCTCGTAAGCACTGGCAAACAGAACACGAACACTAGCCTCGTCGCCGTTGAGATCGATACTAACACAACACCTGGAACATTTGATCCGGAGTATGCTCATGTTGGTGTCGACATCAACTCCACGATATCCGTAAGAACGGCGAGACTCAATGCGAACGGAAGCGGTATCAGAGGCAATGTGACTGTAAGTTATGATGCAAAAACCTTCAACATGAGCATCCTTTTCCATAATGCAGGCCATGTTATATCATTATCACATATTATTGATCTGAGAAAAGTACTCCCACAGTGGGTCATGGTGGGTTTTTCCGGTTCAACTGTGTCTGAAGCTTTTGAGTATAATAATATTTTATCGTGGAACTTCAATTCTACATTGGATGACGTCCAGAGTACTTTTGCTTCAAAAAAGAAGTACCTTAGTGTTGCAGCGTCCATAATTGTGTGGATTCTAATCATAATTTCATGCTTAGTAGGATTTGGACTAATATGCTTGGCATGCATCATGCTTGGGGCATGGTTGTGGGACCATTTAGGAAAGATGGAAATGCCACGGCTGTTTCATCGGTCCCGACAGAATTCAGAGGCCACACAAACACGTCCATCCTCCAGTAAAATCCGCAGCACAGACCCACATAATTCATTTGCACCATCACAATTCTGCAACACTGCACCATGGCAAATCCGCAACACCCCGGAATCGCAAATCCCCAACACAGAGACACATTCACTTGCACCATCATTCTTCCGCAACACCGCACCATGGCAAATCCACAACACCGCCCCATCCCAAATCACAATCACAAACACACATGAGCCTGCACCATCACAATTCTGCAACACCGCTCCATCGCAAATCCCCAAAACATACACACATACATCTGCTCCATCACATATTCCCAAAACAGAAACACATACATCAGCACCGTCGCAAATGCCCAACACCGTACCATCGCAAATTCCCAAAACAGACACACAAACATCTGCACCATCACGATTGCCCAACACCACACCATCGCAAATTCTCAACACTGCACCATCTCAAATCCCCAATGAGTAGCATGCTCGCAGATTTCCTTTGATTATGTCCAAAGGCTTCAGGGTTCTTAAAGGCTGGACATCCGATATCTAGAGGCGTGCTTTTAATTTTACTAAAGCGTTGTCTGGTAGGAAGGATGTAATTAGAGTACAAAGTGTGTATTATAATGTATGAAGATTAAAAGTATGGAGTTTAAGCTACCAATATTTTATTTGGTAGGGTGCAACTGAAACTATTGGTTTTTTTTTTCATTGGTTTGGTTTGCGTTGATGTAACGAGTTCTACAAAAATAATTTAATTTTATACCATGTTATAGATAACCATATTCGAGAGTTCGATAAATGCACATAATCATTCATTTAAATTTAGTAACTATTTGTTCGTAAGCAGGGTGAATGCAAGAAATGTTGTACAACTTTCTGTCAAAGAATATTCTATTGGAGAGAGAGAGAGAGAGAGAGAGAGAGAGAGAGAGAGAGAGAAACCACAACAACACATTCACTTCTATTCGGTAGCCATAAAGCGGAAAAAGCACAGCTGCGAAACAAATTTTCACCGCCACCCGAAGCCTGCGACTGCATGGACAGACTCACAGACTACCTACACTTGACCACACCCTAATTGAGCATGGTACACTTTCCATGAATATGGAAGAAAGTGGATAGTTGACAGTGCTTATAATTTTGACAACTACATCCTATTACACCTTACCAAATAAAATCTAAAGAAGGAAATATTACATTTGAACTCTTTTTTTTTTACCTGCATCCTACCAACACTATTAAAAAAATGAGGTATAGGTCACATTCAAGCATGTGACGGTCTTGGAAAGGTGACATTGGTACTCATCACCACTGAAATGAATGGGCCTATTTGAGGTGGCCATTGTGCTATGCAACCTATATCGATTGAATGTCATATATTGGTGGTTCTCAGATTCTATAACCAAAAATAGGTGACAGCATAGAGCATCACCCATATTAAGAATATCCCATGTAATGTTGTCACCTATTCAGCGCAGTTTCGTACAAAGATGTGACATATATTAGATTTAGAACCTTCGTAAAGAGATAATGAAAATATACTACAAGTTTGAAAATACACACCACAAAAATGGTATGAGTATGGAAGTGCAAAGACATACACAAGATATTTGAAAAGTCAATTTTATAAATATAGAGAATAGACAACTACAAAGGGGAGGATATAAACCTTGTCCCTTAACATATTTATTAAAAAACTACTCTTTTCAGCTGACCACCTTATTGCAGGCAGGTTTAGCTGTCAAATTTTTATTTGACAGCCACTGGGAGGTTGTATACAATCTTGGTTAACATGCCTACCCATCTTGGATGCTAATTTGGCTTGCTACTAACATGCACATACTCAAATGCTAATCGAAGAGACATAGCCATTAGAATGTTTGGAGTTTTCTTGATTTGTGTTTTGTGAGAACAGTTTCATCCACATCTCTATTCCACACTAGATTTTATTTTTGCTTAAACAGCTAGCACGGGTCGCAAATAATTACTTTGAAGACACTCCATCTAACATCTGGCTGGAATCAATGCAGATGGACTCACTGTTTCCTTTAAAGTAAAAATGATTTCTTACTTCGTTGCAGCTAGTATCCCACAAGCCATTAATTCATGAAGTTGTAGATATCGACTTGGAAGAAAAATAGACCATTCTGGTGGACTGGTACCGCTAGTACGTACAAACATCTTGGGCCTCTCAACAACAAATATAGGGCATGATGCTCTCTTAGAATAGTGCATACTCACACTCTTGAAAAATGGTCTACATGAAAATAGGACAAGAAAAACTTGAGAATTATCACCAAAAAGTAAACAACATGGGCACTATTAGTGATTGCTAATTTTCCTTAATTACCTCTCGATTGATACCACAATCATAGCTTCCCAAAACTAGCAAGTCAAGATCGAGTGTGGATGTCATGATGTAGATGACTTCTCCTGGTTCATCTCTCCTAGTTCTTAAAACCAAGTAAATTGACTTTCATAACATGTAAAATTGCTCAAAATAAGTCTTGTTAATTCTTTCCATCTATCAGCTAGTTGCCACAAACCACATGAGAATATTGTCTAGTTAATCAAAACAGACACATGTCACGTGAGGAAAAATTGGATGACACTACTTGATATTAATATTTCCTTAAAAAAGGTAGGAATGAGACCCATATCAATGATTTTCTTGCTATTACCTCACAAAGGAATGCTAAGTGTAATCTATATAGGTGTCATCAAGACAGAAGAATCTCCTAGATCAAACTTCACAAATAAATTTATAAAAAAATATATATTCTTGCATCACCAAATTTGCGACACCAAGACGATCTGCGATTTGATGGAGGCTCAGAGGTCAAGTAGGAATCGTCTATGTAGTATATGCAATTCTATGTAAAACTAGGTGGCAAGTTACCAACTGAAAAACAAATAGAGGTGATGTGTCCCACAAAAAGAAAGTCATTACCAAAACTCATCATTCTCTTCCATGTGTTGTCGATGTACTCACTCACTATAATGGTTTATGAATCTAGTTAGTCATTAAGTTCCATAGTGGTACAAACATCCTTGCCTATTCATTTACTATTGTCGAATGGAGTACTTAATCTCTTTGACGATTCACCTATTGTTGCTGAATGGGATACACTCATGCCTCACAAAGTTGCATTACAATATCAATGCACCTGTAAAAAAATTGTACAAGGTGGTTAATATGTGCACACTAACAATTAGAATTTAGTGCATGACTGATTCTAATCTCAAGGTGGTCAATATGTGCACACTAACAATCAGAATGCAGTGCATGTTTGATTATAATCTCAATTGATTGGCTTTTTACTTGTTCAGAAATATATAATGATGTCAACTCTTAGTATTAGCATACAGCCTATTGCTGTCGCATTAATTGCCCAACTTTTAGATATTGATCATTGAGAACCAGACATTTTTATAATTGAGGCATTTAAGAGATGAGAATAAATCCAATGGCTTGAATTATTGCAATGATTATGTAAATAATGAGCAACCCCTTAAGGTAGTTTTTCACTCATATATACTTGCACTTGATTGTGGAGGAAATTGATAAACCCTATAGCTTTATGCAACACCAAAGAGTATCAATCTGCCCAAATGAAATTTATTTGATGTTTGACCATATATAGCTTCGAGAATTGATAACAATAATGGGTTAGCACATCAATCAGCTCAGTTAGTATGATTATGCAAACCAATGTACAAATCTATATGCACTCATACTTTATAGTCTAATGTAGATGCTCGGATATCAAACAATAACAACATGGTAATGAGAATTGTGATATGCTGAATTAAAGAGGAAATAAGCAAGTACGGTGCAATTTCAATTTTTACCTTGCCAAAAGGGAATACCAATTGATGTAGGACAGTGTCACGTAACTTCTTTTTCTCACAAAGGGGAGAAGAACACAGCCTACTCCAGGAATCTATAAACGTCCATCAATGAGGACTGAAAGAAAGGAAACTACCCAGGACAAAGAACTGAAAGGAACTAACATAGAAAAAATTAATAAATAAATAAATAAAAATAAGCATATAGCAGAATGTCATCTCTCCAAACAACATAAGAGTGAGACATTTTTATGGCCACTAGGATGCTACCACAAGAAGGGAAATCCAAGATCACACCTTATTATCCCCAATGTAGCCACCACTTCCAGCCTCCACTAAAGCATCAAACAGATCGTACTTTATAATCTAGATTGTAGTCCCAAACTACCAACGTTGTGGAAGAGGAAAAAGAGACAGAGAAGCTCTGCAATCAGCCACTAGGTGTTGTCATTGTACGACTGTCCAAATGAGGCAAGACCTTGGGAAGTGGGGAGGCTTCGCACACTAGAGCCACAACCCCCTCCCCAAGACGGGGGACCATGAACGGGAACTAGGGCGAGATCACGTTCAAAAGGATGGGGAACTAGACATACTCAGCCTGTAAATAGACTTGGAGACCCCAATAGTTTCTATCAGCTATGGAGAAGGTAGTGTTGGGTTCACTTGGTAGGTCGCCGGTGACAGAGGGTTGATTTTCTTTATCTGGGTTGGCTCGCCTAAAAGGAGAAAGTCAGGCATGGGCATCCATTCATAGGAGAATGTGACACATCCATCATTTTAGAGTTAGGAGGGTAGTCTATGTAGACCAATATTCATGTAGAGGAATAGGGGAGGGAGCCAGTCAGTGGGGGTTGGGGGTTGGTAGCAAGTTCGGTGAGAAGTGTGAAATTGTGCACATGAGAGGGGGGTGAGCATGGAATTACAAATTTAGCTTCAAAAAATGTTGGAGCAAATCTCTATTTCAAATTTATTATATTCAAAATTTCTTGACCTAGCATCAAAGAACATAAGTTTATTCCATTTAAATTCCTGGACGTGGTCATTCCCATGTTTATGTAAAGATTTCCTTCGATCCTAACCATACTTAAACATCATATTTTTAATTATTATCTAATCCTAATTTATATATATATATATAGAGAGAGAGAGAGTCAGGCTACAATAAACTCGAGTGTACAGATCGCATGAATACACTCAAGTGTGTTTGCATATCAAGACTATTTTTTGCAAAATGTAAACCATTGATCTTCACTTTCATACTATAACAAGGCTACATACAAATTTTGAGCCCATTTGGATGAGTGTAAGCCACTCATCCAAGGGTAACAAAATCGACGCGCGAAACTAATTTGAAATGCATAATTTTTGCGGTCTTTATAACATGACCTATAAATGTCCAAATGAGCTCAAATTTTGCATATGATATATTCACAAGATGTTTAAGAAGTTTAATGGATTCGATTTTTGAAAAAAATATTGCATCATGAAAAATTACTTGAGTGTATTCCAGCCTAACTCTCTCTCTCTCTCTGTATATATATATATATATATATATATATATATATATATATATATATATATATATTTTTGTGTGTGTGTGTGTTTGTGTGTGTGTGTCCTTTGCTACCTGTTATTGCAAAATCTTCCTTTTCTTACCACCAATCATGTTTTCTTTTCAAATTCTAAGTATATGATTATTTTAAACTCTTTTTGCTATATCTCTTTCATTCTTAACCTCTTATTTCCTTTTACATTGTATACGTTGTCTCATTTGAAATTATCATATATTATGAAGACCTATTATAACTTTCCTTCTTTTTTCAATTTTGGATCCAACAAAAGTGTCTCTCATCCATGTTAATCAATAAAATGTCTACTCAATATTATCAATCTTTTATTACTTGTTATCTTACAATCATATTAAATTACTTGTATGGTAGTTAGTTTAAATATTTATACTACTATAAAAGAATTAGTTTTTCCAAATAATGACAACAATGATATTTTATTTTATTTTATTTTTTAGAAAAATGTAGTGGTTGTTAACATTTGAGAGTGTTGATCTCTTATTAACTGTCTCTCCCATGCCACATTTATTTCCATCTTTTTTCATTTTTTGCTTTATTATCTCTTTTAATGTGAAAATTACATTGTTATTTTCTCATTTCTATCACTTAGAAGCATACTCTCCCTTCAAGCTCATTAGAACCCACTTTAAATCACATCTCCTTAACTTTTGCTATCTCTCTTTTATGTTACTTCTCTTCCCAAATTGCAATCATATTGATGTTTGTTCTCTCCCAAAGAGGAGAAGCATGAAGATTCCAATCCAACATTTTATGTCCCTCCTCATCCAACATTGAAGGACCCTCCTCCTTAGGTCACCTAATTGAGAGGACGCTCTCTTCATTACGACCTAAATGCATTTCATGTGCTCCTTTAATGACTTATTATAAGAGGGAACTTCCTCATATGACATGGTTTCCACCTACGGGCCACTTGGCACTAAAACCACACTCTTATAACAAGTGAGAGAAAGCACATTATGGAGAACCAATATGACCTGGTAGAAGGGGCCTTCTAGGCCATATGAGAAAGTGTCCTCTCAGAAAAAATCACCAAAATAGCACCTAACTAAGTTTGACCATCATTAATGGAGTGCATTTCACGACAAGTGAGAAAACTATTATAACAAAGAATCAAAATGCCACAGTAACCCAAGGTGGATGGCCCTTCAATGTTGAATGAGGAACTCACCAAAGACAATTTGAGGCCCATATCATGAGAGTTCCCTTTCACAACTAGTGAGAGAAATCACACTATGAAGGAGTAGAATGAGAAGGTGACATATAGGAGGGGTATTCCATTCATATGAGGAAGTGCCCTTTTACGACAAGAAAGTTTAGTGAATGTCTCTCTCTCCCCTTTCCACAAGCCAAACAATAGACACAATAGGTCATGCAGATTGATGTACCTCTATAAAAAATACACCAGGGCTAAAAAAAATTTAACCTGAATTGACACACTATTACACAGATCTACAAATGTGAAGGCTCAGAAGTAGTGTGGAGTAGGCAAGTTAGGGGTCGATCCTCAGGCAGTGGAGTAGGAAGTAGGTAAGCCAAGTCTATGTATTTTGGTTCTTGGAGCTAAGTGTAGAGTTACAACAGTTTAATTTTGGGGTTTTGAGTTGAACTAAGGTGAATATTCAAGAGCTAAAGACAAGAATCATTCCTATATTAACCCTACACAATTCATGATAACTATCAATCTAAGAGAGAAAATACACTAATAAAGAAAAAGTAATCCTAATTATAACTAAGAAAGACAATTAATAAGCAAGAAGGACTAAGATTGCACTAAGAAATTAAGTAGGAAAAACTTAACACAAGAAACAAAAGAAGAACTAAATACCGTAGAAAGAACTAATCAACATAAACAAGCAAGTAGACTAAGTAAGAAAAAGACTACTATCTAGTAAGGGAATAAGTTAGGGTTCTAGAAAGTAATTTTGGTAGTGGGATTTTTTAGGGGATATGAAACCATCAACCTTGCAAAAGGGTTCTACTCATGCATATACATCTAAAATTAAGATATCAAACTAAAACCAAGAAATAGTGTAGGGTATGAATCCTACCCTATTAGTTGTCCATGAGTGGTGTGGTAGTGTATAGGGGAACTAAACCGTGTAACTTTCCATCCAACCTTATGTAGATCTATTAAATAAGGGATAGGTGTGCAGAGTGACTATAGGATAAGGGTATTTCACTTTTCATTACCCATTAAACTACTAAGCACGCCTTTTGCAAAGTGCACATGGAGGAGCACACCTAGTTTCTTAGATCTCTAGCCTAGGACAAGTGGAAGGGAGACACAAAGACAAAGGCAGAGAAACTGGCTAAGTTTCTTGTAGTGAAGTTAGGAGTTTTTTCACAAAAATAACAAAATCATTCCTCTCTCTGTAGTGTAGGTGATTCCATAGCTCAAACACTCATAGAAAGAGGTAGAAAAGAGAACAAGAAATAATGTAGAAATATGTAACAAAATATGAGTGTAATGCCTATATATTTTCTAACAAGGTATCTGATAACATACAATTCTTTCAAAGTAACATAACTATTTTATCCTTCATTTCCCTTTTTATGCTAGGTTTATTTGAATATTTCAATATTTACTTGCATATTATTGTCATTTTCCTAATTAATAGTAACCATGCATTTTTTAATACAAAAGCTTTGATTTTGAAGGATTAAGTCATCCCGTCAACTGATGATGTTATGCACTAAACATATGGAACTCTACTTGATGCATGAGACGTAGACCTTTTGTTAATACCCACCTACCAATAAGAAAACATGATGATATATGTTGATGGCCCAACATAGTCCATCTTTCTCTAGGAAGATTTTCGCCTATACCCCCAGAAGGCTAATGACTCCTATAGATGGGAACTCAAACTCATCTAATGACAAGACTTTAGGTATTATCCATGGATCGAGTAGAAGTGTGTTATTCCATAATCCATGTCAAGAAGGACCATCAACCCTAAATGTGCTACCACATGCCTGCTAAGCATATTCATCACTAAACCAATATACATTTTGAACTAGCCACATAACTACCAAGAATGAAGAGTAAAGCATACCTTGAACAACTCTACTTCACACATACATTGTCGGTGTTGCTCCTAATAGTCGGTTAAAATTAAAGGGTAGAAGATGATGTCGAATTGGTAATTGAAACAAAACTAAGGCAATAAATTTGACAATTCATTCTCCCTATCTCTATAAATGGGAATTGATATTATTGAAAAAATATATAAGGCACAATGTTTTATGTGACCTATGGAGGGGGACCGTACATGTCATATGAGGAAGTTTTCTCTCACAACAAGTGACTATAATTGCATCAGGGATGAGTTTAGGCTCATATCATGGGATTACCTTTCTCACAACAAGTGAGAGAAATCTTGTCATAGAGTATTACATGCCAGACAGGACCAGGGGAGGAGGGGCCTTCAATGACGAATGACAAAGTGCCCTCCAAAAACAAGTCATCTCAATTGCACCAAAGATGACTTTAATCCCAAATCATGATAGTTCCCTCTTACAAAGAGTGAGAATTGAAAAACCACTAGAGGGGGGGTGAATAGGGTTTTAAACTAATTTAACAATAATTTAACTCAAACAACCACAAATGAGAAATCAAGAAGGAGACAAAGGGTTTAGAGTGGTTCCAACCTTAGCAAATACTAAGGTTGTCAGTCCACTACCCGGTTGCTTACCCAACCGGGATTTTGAAAGTATCAATTTTGTTACCTTCACAAGGAATTACACAAAATACAATACTTTCTTACACCCCTTGAACAATCTTCACTTGAAGTAGATGCACCAACCTGAGGTAACCTTCTTGAAGTAACTCCAAGCTCCCCCTTGAAGTAGCCTTCCTCTTTAGAAGTAACCTCCCCTTGCACCAGCCTTCTTGAAGTAGCTCAAGGTCCCCTTCTTCACCAAGAAGATCTTCAACCTCTCCAATCCGCAGCCTCCAACCTAGGAGTAGCAAGGAGAGTACAAACAATAATAGTCAACAAGAAAGGAAAAAGGAAATTACAACTTATCCTTTGAAGCACAAGGCTTGATTTGCCTAGATCAAGCGTGTAGATCTCCTAACCAATGTGTATGGAATTGTGATTGCTTTGGATAGGAGATGCTAGCCTATAGGACACGAAATTTGAGCTGAGAGAAGAAGTATCCAGTTGTCAATATGCTCAATTGCTCACAAACAGGTTGCTCAATGTAAGTGTATGCTCAAAGATTGCTCAAGTGTAAAAACAAGTGAGTTTAGGTGTCCTAAGGCATGTCCTATTTATAGGAATGTCCTACAAGTGCTTAAGGACGTTCTAGACACTTTCTAGGGGTTTCTAAGTGCTTAACTAGCCGTTAGGTATAAGTTAGTTGCTTTAACAACGGCTAGTTAATTAATTCTGCAGTTGCTGTCAGAGTCCATCTCGGTCGAGAAATGGTCGACCGAGACACCTAATCGGTCAAAGTTTTGTCGACCGACAGGCTCTCTGGATCAAGTGTTTTGCAATGTTTATCTCCAACTGCCAACTACCTTGTCAGCTGTGTCTAACGGCTACTTGGGTCTTTCTCGGTCGAGAAGTTTGTCGACCGAGAGTGTCTCGGTCGAGGATTTTGTCGACCGAGATAGACCCTGTTTCAATGTTTCAAATAAAGACATTAAGTGTGCGTATGAGTGTGCATATGTGACACTGTTGAAGGGGATGACCTATCTAAATGTGGTGTTTAGCTAGGGAAGATCTAACGCTTGATTTACATGAAGTCTAAGTACTTGTACATTATATATTTGTACAAGTTTACAATTGATTACATTTCATGACATTTACAATCATTCAAGCATATAGATTCCCTAGTGCTTTGTCATTCACCTTATTCCTGCAACACTCAAGTAGCACGTTAGATCAACAAGAATGAAATGTTTGTCATTATCAAAACAAAGGGATTTACAGATGTCCATTTAGCCAACAAGAATATCACAAATATGATCACTAGCATGTCAAGGTCACCCACAAAGAAGGGGGCTATAGTGTCAAATGAGGAATCTCCCTCTCACCACAAGTCAGTCAAACATCACCAAGGATGAGTTTTGATCCTCATCATGAGAACACCCTCACATGAAAAGTGAGAGAAATCTCATCAAGAAGGAGAGGAATGTCAATGAGACGTAGAGGTAGCCTCTTCAGTTGTCTTGCAGAGTAATGTTTTATAATATTGCAGAAAATAAGAATGTTCCAACAAAGGTTCATATGATACCCAATCAATCTAATTTGACCTGTATCTAGCATGTTCACCCTTACCCACATTCCAAGGTGGCCTCAGGAAGAGGATTGTTCCATAATCATGGTCAAGATTATCATCAAATTGAGATTCAAGATTCACTTTCAACATCATGAGATCTGGCCTAATAGAAACTTAATTCAAGAGGCAAAAATCTTATGAAAGGGTTACCTTTAAAATCTATAAATAATCAACATCTTGAAAGTTGCTAGGGCTTGAAGCCCCAACTAGTGGAGGCTCAAAACTCCATTAATGGAGGTAGGAAGAAGAAAAAGTGAAGGGGTTCTAGGGTTCATAAAATGAAAGGAAATTATAGAAAAAATAAAGAGGAAGAAGGACTAGGGAGTTTTATGCTCAAAGTGCTTCAAAACGCATACTCATGCCCCACTGCTCAATCTTGATAGGAAGGGTTGGTATGTATGCCCTGAGAGCCAATCATGGGATGATTGGTGGGATGCATTAAGATTGATTTGATAAACATCAAAGGCAAGCTTCCAATTTTTTCTGGTTCAGTCATATGAGATAGTGATAGAACAGATTGAATGTCTAGAGAATGACAGTACTCAATGACGTATGCTTTCAGGTTGAGGACCTGAACGATGAGATCATACGGATACTAAGAGTTTGTACATTCTTGTTATGTCCCTAGTCGGATGTCATTGTGGAAGGTAAATAGACAGCAATGACACACAAGGCTAGATTGTGGTGTTGGTTGATGACAGAATCTCATTAGTCATGATATAGAGATATCAAACCAAACACATAGGTACTTGTTAGAGAACAAGGTACCAGACAGACCCAGCGTGAGTTTGACACATGGAACCATGAGATGGTAGTCACAGTCAGTACTCACAGTGATGGTGGTGAGTGTGATTCTTAGACCTGAAATCACTGCACTCAACACATGTCGTTGGGCACACTTTGACATCATCAAACGCAGTCCTGAAACATGGGTTGTTATAAAGGTGATGATTGGGTGGCTTTGACACATGGGGCTTTTGAGGGGTGAGCGATAGATATGGGATTTGTCCATCCTGAGGGAGTTTGATATCCATGGCCACTTGATGAGTAGGATTGAGATAGGCGTGCGCACGCATGTGTGAATCAGTATGTGATATTGATGTCATACATATCTCCTTCAATCTACTCTGAGATCAAGAAAGTGAATGAACGTTGACAGGATGACAGTTCCATGCCTTGAGTTCATTCGGGATATCAGTGACAAAGGAATTATACATTCACTGTAACACCATTCACGGATTGTAGGATGAAAGTTGTTCTCCAACTTTCTACTTTCACTTGGGTAGCACTGATGTGTGACTAGGCACCGCTCTTTGCTTGTGAAGTCATAAGTGTTATGGACTTTCACTGCCAACGTGAAATGGACCTGCAGGGTCACACACATAGGATTTAACCTGGAAGAGGAGTTTTGTCCACAAAGCAATGTTTAGATTGATTACTAAAGGAGTTTAGTAGTTCAATTAAACACTCAATCAGTCGATAGCTCAATATCATATGGTTCAAGGTGTTGGATGCATTGATTGGAGTATCGGATTGATTGAAATCGCAATTGACTGATTTTGCCCAACCTGTGCTCCCAACCGATCGTCTCATGTGATGAACCGGTCGGCTGAGGTGTTGAACCGGTCGGCTGGAGTGTCCAGGCCGATCGGCTCATGCCAAGTTGAAACGACCGGTTCAAGAGTTGAACCGATCGGCTCAACTGGTGCAACCAACCAGTTGGGAAAGTCATGTCGGCAAGAATTTTCCTTTGGTTTCAAATTGCCCAATTCAATTGGGAATAACATTGGTATACGATACCAATTGAGAATGAAACAAGGAAAGTCTTTTTGAGCCGGATTAGGACCATGAACCGATCGGTTCAGGGCACCAACCGATCGGTTGGAGTGCCCCAAACGATCGGATCAGGTCCAACCGATCGGCTCAATGGCCGAACCGATCGGTTCAGTTGTGAACCGATCATTTCAAGTTGCGAACTGGTTGCTTTTTGTGGAAAATTCTTTAACCCTTCTACTCCTGCTTTAGTCCCATATTGCCGGACATAGAGAACCCTGTCCCATGACCCGCCTATATATATAGGGGTATTGGGGGCTTCTCAAAACACAACTCAATGCAAGCCGGTTGCTTTGTGAAGTTGTCGTTCTCTCTGGTTTTGGTAACCGAGAGAGAGCCCGAGCAAGTGCTTCCCGCAAAAGGGAGGTGCAGCAAGGGGAGGACAACTGCATTTGCAATTGGTAGCAGGAGAGTGTGTTGGCGACTAGTACGTCAACAGGAGGGTGCGACTCCTTCCACTTCCTTGTGGGACAAGGAGAGTGGAGTTCCAGGTGGTCCGTGTGGACTACTACAGAGGCGGGAGGACACTGCCACTCAGGAGGACAACTGTCATCCGACAGTCCGGTAGGAGGAGGAGTCGTCAGTCCCGGTGCGACCAGGAGCTGCACAGACACCATCCAAGACCGGAGTTGAAGACCGCGCATTGCGCGAGGTATTGTCGCCGAGCAAGCCTCGGGACAAGGTATGATTCCACAAACCATCCTTTCCTATTATATAGACGTTGACGCATTTCCTCGGTATGGGTTGGGGAGAAATTTTTTTTTGTTTCCGCTGCCTTCTCTGTCTCCCCGAAAAACCCAACAGTGGTATCAGAGCCAGGTCAGCTGTTCTATATTTTAGGAATATCGATATGATCGATTTTGGTTTGTCACCTTTATTTATTGCATACGATGCGAATAATATCGGCTTTATGCATGTCCAATCCTAAATCCACAAATCCCTAATTACATATACGATATGTATTATTAATGCACTCGATACGCGTCGCCCTTAAACGAGTTTTGTGGTGGATGTGTGTAGCGTGATTATGGCCTATAAACCCCTATCTGTGTATGGTTGTTTGTGGTTGCTTGCATCTCGGTCTGCGCACCGATCTTCCCTCTCTTATTCCTGATGTAACTCGAAATAATTCGAGATTCTTTCCTACCTTTGCTCCCCCCGAATGTAACTCGGGGTTTCTCCTTTTAAAGCAATGTAATAAATAGGATAGATTTTATTTCCTGTTATGTCGAAGACCGGCGGACATCAAGACGACAGCTGAAACGATCGGTTCAAGGCGTGAACCGATCGGTTGACGTTCCAGACGGTCGGTTCAAGGAGTGAACCGATCGGTTGATGACCGGTTCGAGGAGTGAGACGAGCAGGTGGCGGACATGACGAGATGCACGATGTCCAGGTGAACCGATCGGTTGGAGGAGCCAACCGATCGGCTGGTGGCACCCAGACGACCGGCTGGAGAGTACAGATCATTCATGAGATGAGTTGATCAACTCGGAAGGCAAGGCACAGAAGTTCATCTTGTACAGGTTGCATGTGATGTTGACCTAGATGACCGTGATTCCTCTTGGCTTGAGGAATCACATAAGGATGGCCATAATCATCTCTTTTTATCGTTTGTGCATGTTTTATGTGGGATATAGCATGTATATGATACATACTATGTATTGTGGTGATTGGATATGTATATGTATATAAAACCAAATCCCTCATTAAAATATTAAGTCTTACATGCCTTCCATTAGCGGCACACATGAAAAGCTCGATCGACCAAGCGTAGGTTACGCCAAAGCGTGGTGCGCCGTCTATCTTGTGGAAGTGTGAAGGGTAGACATGTAGGTTCTGCCAAAGTAGGGTGCATGTTTACTGTGTCGGCTTTTGGGTTAGACTTAACTGGTGATTCTTAGAGCGTCTAAGCCCAGAGGCAAGGAATATTCATGGCAAGGAGTTGTGCATGTTCATTCAACAAGAGTTGCATATGATGCAATTGGCAAGAGTTGCCTACCTGAGAGATCTAAGTTGTGGGCGATCAGCCAAAGCTGACTCATGACTTAGAGGATTTCAGGATCTTGCCCACTAGAAGGTTGTACGCTGCAATCTTCCAAATTGATGGTGAGGGCTATCAATTTGAACTAAAATAGTGGGAGCGATAATTAATTAAAGGCCTAATTTTATCGTCAACTTTTCAAATCAATCAAACAAGTCAAAAGAGTTTTGGACTAAAATTGCATATATTTCCTTTTTGTTAAAATAAATGGTTAATCAACAAATCATTTTATTTGGGATCGGTCTTTGAGACCAACATATTAAATGGGAATATTTCCATGACTGGTTAGGATTATGAGAAGTGTTCTCAATCAAAGAGTGAAAGCTCTAAGTCCTAGTTATACCAGAACCAGATGAACTCGATCCCACCACATCAATGGCTGAAAGTATGCTTATGGAAGCATATTGAGGATGACATTGATGAGGAGTGCTTGATGTTGTGTTCTCTGAACTATGAGTTGCAGAGACAACATGAGACATATGATGTCTCCAAGATACTGTCCTAGTATGTCATGACAGAAGGAGATCCAGTAAGGTATTTACACACTCAATGTGATTGGGCATGTGGAAAAACCTGACTAAGAAGGATTCCCTCTGAGCCAAGAGTTGGCTATTGGTATGATACTGTAAATGTTGTGAGAATCATACAATTCATGATAAGCTACAACATGAACAACTTTGACAAGCGTTGACAGATTTGTTGGACATGTTGAGGATAGTAGAGGCAAAGATGAAGAAAGACAAACCATAGTCTTTGATGTGATCAAAGAAAAGGTAATTTTTAAGGGCAAGGACAAGGGCAAAGCTAAGAAGTGTTCCGATGCTAGCCAGAAATCCAAGCCGTCTTCAGCCTCAAGGCACATGGGGAAAGGGTGTATGAGGGATTGCCCTCTATATCTGGAAGAACAAAAGAAGATGAAGGAGGGGATGGAGATTTCCACCTAAGGTATCAGGAAATGAACCGCTTCTTTATCTGAGGTATATGATACCAAGATATGGATATGTCATATATGATATGCAATATCCGCAAAGAAGTGATGGCCTTTGTGAAAGGACCAAGAAAGAAGTACCCATCATTGGAGCAAATGTTGCTGCCATAGATAGGAGTATCTTTCAGTTTATTTCAGCCTAAAAGGGCACGAAATAGAGTTGAGAACTGCTATTTCATATATTGCCAATAGATAGAAACACTTTATTATTGCATATTGTATGACAATGATGGCAATTAATAAAGTTGATGTTTCGATCTTAAAGATATGATCTTTGTGGCGATGCCTTGCTTATCTTGTGGTATTTGATATGCATAAGATAAAATGATACCTAAAAGTTATAGATAACTCAAACAATGAAATTAGCATTAATCATGAGAAATTCATTTCTAGTTTCCATATGATGGATAAATCTAGACTCTTTTGGTTAGAGAACCAGTAAGAGACATGAATATCTTGGACATGATTAATCAATCTTCACTTATATAGTGGGAGAGTGATTATCCTATTAGGTATAATACATGTGATGTATTTACATACCTATTGGAACAAATGCTAATACTTCAAATGGTGTTTAGAGAAATACCAATATGAATATCTTGAAGTGTTCAAGATTATCATAGATGAAGTACAAATTTGGTAAAGTGTTAATTCTTGATGAGATCAATGAATAAAATACTTGGACCAAATGTTTGAGATCCTTATGAGTGATTATGATAGTGTATCATAGTGAACTCATGATTAAGGCATGGTGATGTCTAAATCAAGAAGGAATCATACTCTAAGGAGTTAGAGAATGATTATCAAATAACTGAATTCTTCTTAATAAACGAATACCCCACACTAATAAAAGAAATTAAGAATCACAAGGGTTGTGAGTTCTTATATCTTTAACAGATACACCTCAATTATCTATGTGATGAGTTGTTCATATGATGAGTCAACTATCCAGATGAATATGAGGAATCATATTTTGAGTTATGGTATAAAACCATTACATCCTAAATGACTTCCATGTGAGCCATAAGGTATGACCTTGATGGTAGCATTCATTGGATCATGTCCATAAGTGCAAATAAGTCTTAAGTGTTAAGACACATGGATAACATTTTGAGAAGGATGATGCTTGTTGTTTGCAACTTAATGACTGAGACATTTGGCATATGGATACTAAAACCACATTCCTATGAGGAATAAAACAAGGATGTGTACGTGACACAACCTATAAGGTTTATGAATCCACTAATGCAAATGAAGTCTATAAGTTATAATGGACTAATCAATGTGATTGATTGAGTACAAGCAACTCAGAATTGGATCTTTACTTTGATGATATAGTCAAAGGGTTTGACTGACATGTCAAAGATAAAGAAGGGATCTGTGATTTAGTGGGAGCATGTTCACATTCCACATGTTGATGTGAAATGGAAATTATCTTTAAGGAAGATAGAGATGTTTCCTATATGATAGGAATAGAGATATATAGAGATAGTTCTCGAAAAATCTCTTGACCTGGAAAAGAGAGAGCATACATTGGCAATCTGTACTTAAGGGTTCAGTATGCACAGATTCAGTGGGAGAAAACTTGTCCATGTTACATGGAGTTAGTATCCCAAGGCCAAGTGTCCAATTCTTATGAAGAATATGAACACTAAGAATAGATATGGATCTATCATGTATGTAATCATCCCATTATCTTGCATGTATGACATGGCAAGAATAAAATGCATTCATCATTTTGTATGTATGACATGACAATATGATGTGCTCATCCTGATAACTCGTATGTGGGACATGACGAGTGGATGTCTGTCTACTTCCAGTAAGGGTTACTGTAATACCATGAGAACTTGATAAGTACTTGGGAAGTACTAGTTCTATGGAGATAAGGAAGAGTTCGATGTAAAGAGTTACATTGATGCGAACTTCCAAAAGGACAGAAAATTAATCGCAAAATATACATAGGATGTATAAAAGTGAAAGTTTGTTGATAATTGGAAGTATTCCAATAAAACCATTTAAAAAGGGAAATGCCGAGTATCTGTGTGTTAGAGAACAGCAGTGGATACTATATGGATCTAAAAGTTCATGAGATGAACTTATATTCCACTCATTGATGACAAGTCTGGAATCCTTGATCATGCAATGTGGCTAAAGGTTAGCAATGGAATACTAGATCGCATATTACGGCAACTCCATCTCATACGTGCGACGTACATCGAAGAGATGAGAGACATGCGATTTATACTGACTTTGGCAAGGTGTTGCCATTACTCACTATGTTGGCACTAGAGCACAGTGACATGTGGGTCATGTTTGAAGATCACTATGAATATGATTCAAGAGTGATTGGCTCGCAGTGCAAGTGGGAGTCTGTTGGTATGTATGCCCTGAGAGCCAATCATGGGATGATTAGTGGGATGCATTAAGATTGATTTGATAAACATCAAAGGCAAGCTTCCAATTCTTTCTGGTTCAGTCATATGAGATAGTGATAGAACAGATTGAATGTCTAGAGAATGACAGTACTCAATGACGTATGCTTTCAGGTTGAGGACCTGAACGATGAGATCATACGGATACTAAGAGTTTGTACATTCTTGTTATGTCCCTAGTCAGATGTCATTGTGGAAGGTAAATAGACAGCAATGACACACAAGGCTAGATTGTGGTGTTGGTTGATGACAGAATCTCATTAGTCATGATATAGAGATATCAAACCAAACACATAGGTACTTGTTAGAGAACAAGGTACCGGACAGACCCACCGTGAGTTTGACACATGGAACCATGAGATGGTAGTCACAGTCAGTACTCACAGTGATGGTGGTGAGTGTGATTCTTAGACCTGAAATCACTGCACTCAACACATGTCGTTGGGCACACTTTGACATCATCAAACGCAGTCCTGAAACATGGGTTGTTATAAAGGTGATGATTGGGTGGCTTTGACACATGGGGCTTTTGAGGGGTGAGTGATAGATATGGGATTTGTCCCTCCTGAGGGAGTTTGATATCCATGGCCACTTGATGAGTAGGATTGAGATAGGTGTGCGCACGCATGTGTGAATCAGTATGTGATATTGATGTCATACATATCTCCTTCAATCTACTCTGAGATCAAGAAAGTGAATGAACGTTGATAGGATGACAGTTCCATGCCTTGAGTTCATTTGGGATATCAGTGACAAAGGAATTATACATTCACTGTAACACCATTCACGGATTGTAGGATGAAAGTTGTTCTCCAACTTTCTACTTTCACTTGGGTAGCACTGATGTGTGACTAGGCACCGCTCTTTGCTTGTGAAGTCATAAGTGTTATGGACTTTCACTGCCAACGTGAAATGGACCTGCAGGGTCACACACATAGGATTTAACCTGGAAGAGGAGTTTTGTCCACAAAGCAATGTTTAGATTGATTACTAAAGGAGTTTAGTAGTTCAATTAAACACTCAATCAGTCGATAGCTCAATATCATATGGTTCAAGGTGTTGGACGCATTGATTGGAGTATCGGATTGATTGAAATCGCAATTGACTGATTTTGCCCAACCTGTGCTCCCAACCGATCGGCTCATGTGATGAACCGGTCGGCTGAGGTGCTGAACCAGTCGGTTGGAGTGTCCAGGCCGATCGGCTCATGCCAAGTTGAAACGACCGGTTCAAGAGTTGAACCGATCGGCTCAACTGGTACAACCGACCAGTTGGGAAAGTCATGTCGGCAAGAATTTTCCTTTGGTTTCAAATTTCCCAATTTGATTGGGAATAACATTGGTATACAATACCAATTGAGAATGAAACAAGGAAAGTCTTTTTGAGCCGGATTAGGACCATGAACCGATCGGTTCAGGGCACCAACCGATCGGTTGGAGTGCCCCAAACGATCGGCTCAGGTCCAACCGATCGGCTCAATGGCCGAACCGATCGGTTCAGTTGTGAACCGATCATTTCAAGTTGCGAACCGGTTGCTTTTTGTGGAAAATTCTCGAACCCTTCTACTCCTGCTTTAGTCCCATATTGCCGGACACAGAGAACCCTGTCCCATGACCCACCTATATATATAGGGGTATTGGGGGCTTCTCAAAACACAACTCAATGCAAGCCGGTTGCTTTGCAAAGTTGTCGTTCTCTCTGGTTTTGGTAACCGAGAGAGAGCCTGAGCAAGTGCTTCCCGCAAAAGGGAGGTGCAGTAAGGGAAGGACAACTGCAGTTGCAATTGGTAGCAGGAGAGTGTGTTGGCGACTAGTACGTCAACAGGAGGGTGCGACTCCTTCCACTTCCTTGTGGGACAAGGAGAGTGGAGTTCCAGGTGGTCCGTGTGGACTACTACAGAGGCGGGAGGACACTGCCGCTCAGGAGGACAACTGTCATCCGAAAGTCCGGTAGGAGGAGGAGGAGTCAGTCCCAGTGAGACCAGGAGCTGCACAGACACCGTCCAAGACCGGAATTGAAGACCGCGCATTGCGCGAGGTATTGTTGCCGAGCAAGCCTCGGGACAAGGTATGATTCCACAAACCATCCTTTCCTATTATATAGACGTTGACGCGTTTCCTCGGTATGGGTTGGGGAGAAATTTTTTTTTTGTTTCCGCTGCCTTCTCTGTCTCCCCGAAAAACCCAACAGGAAGATCATATTAATGTGTATGATCAACAAGCCTATGAGGTTAGTCACAACCTTGGTGATGCTGGGAAGAAAGATAGTAACAGTGAGTTCTATTTAGAGTATAGATGAGACACATGATGTGGTTTTGTTTTGAGAAGGAGGGTTGAGGTTCACATTTTGTTTTTGAAGTCCTTCCACATGAGTCATGATGTCGCTAAAAAATTATTGAGAGGTTTGTATGTGTCAGAATATTAGAAATGGGTAGTATAACAATGGTACTTGTGTCAATAACATAGCAAACCCCAATATATATATATATATATATATATATATATATATATATATATGTATGTATGTATATGTACATATACATATATATATATATACATATATATATGCTAAAGATGTTTGATTTGTTTGTAGTAGATACATGTTTACATATTTTTGAGAAAAATATGTCTATTTGTATTTTTCTCTAAAATCTCATCTAAAAATCAAATTCATTATTTATAGAAGATATAGTTACAGAAAAGGAAATTGTATAAATCAATGTGAATACTAACTCCTAACTCTTCTTTATCCTATCATAATCCTGTTAACTTTTCTCCAATAGAACTTTCACTCTCTCTCTCCAATCTTTCATATACTCATCACTCTCCTTTCCCAATCATTGTCCATTTTCATCACTCATTTTTCCACTCTCTCCTTATTTAAAGACCTTCATCTTTTCTAGTTCTCACTTTCTCTTCTACTACCAACCTTTCCTATTCCCACAATTCCCTATATATATATATATATATATATATATATATATATATATATAAAAGAAGAAGAAGAAGAAGATGAAAATCATGATGATGATGGCAATGTAACTGGAATGTCAATTGCAATATCTGCTTGTGGGGCTTGCAGAACTCGCTTTCGAGGCCAGAAACACTAGCTTGTGATGCTTACAGTACTAGCTTATGGGCTTGCAAAACTGACTAGCTCGGCTTACATCTCTCGCATACAGTGCATTCAACACTCTCTTGTGGGGTTATGTGACACTCTCTTCCCGATCTTGCAACACTGGCTTGTGGGGCTTCCAACTCTCGCTAACTAGGCTTGCAACACTTACTTATGGGCTTGCAACTCTTACTTTCTTGGCTTGCAACGACTCATACCATGACAGTGTCCTCTCACATGAACTCTATAGTAATACATTTGCGAGGAGCCAGACTGATATCATGAAATCTTCCTCTCATAACAACTCCTTGAACATGTATTTGTGAGGATCCATGTCCCACATCATGACATTGTCCTCTCACAAAAAGTCCCTAGTATGCATTTGGGAGGAGCCAAGGCCCATATCGTGATAGTTTCTTCTCACTACAAGTCCATGAAAATGCTTCTGGGAGGACCTAGGGCCCATATCATTACAATATCCTCTCATAGAAAGTCCCTAGAAATGCTTTGATCGGATAGGTGTATGTATGTATTGTCCTCTTAACTATCTATAAAGGAGGTGTGTATGAGTTTGGTGTTGATGGAAGCATGTTAAGTCAGTTTCTTACTACAACCACTGCCTATTTGTAGCAATTGTTGTTGGGGGTGGGTGCTCTACAAAAGCCACTTCCAATGAGAAATTTGCCTCACAATACAAAGGTCCATTAGCCATAAAATGATAAAAAATAGACTTGTAAGAATTTACACATGGTTATTGTGCCAATATCCCTTTATGAATGACTACCATAATCACTTAGTATAACATAGAATAACTCTTAGTAATATTTTTTGTCACACATTTCCTTTATGAATTATCAAATAAATATATTGATATATCCACATGAAAATGCATTTGGACAGATCCATGGCACACAACATGACAATGTCCTCTCACATCAAGTCCTTGAACATGCATTTTTACAGAGCCATGGCCTATATTATGACAGTGTCCTCTCATAGAAAGTTCTTAAAAATAGATTTTTGGGGCCCATATCATGAGAATGACCTCTCACAAGAAGTCTCCCAAAAGGGATTTCTGAGGATCCATGGCACGTATTATCATAGTTTCCTCTCACAACAAGTCTATGTAAAATGATTTTGGGAGGATCTCTATCCCATACCATGACAATATCCCCTCACAACAAGTCCCTTGAAATACATTTTTGAGGAGATGGGGCCCACATCATGGCAATGTCTTCTCATAGAAAGCCCCTAAAATTGCATTTATGAGAATCTGGGGCCCATATTATAAGAATTTCCTCTCATAGATAAATCTTCTAGATTCATTTATGAGGATCTAGGGACCATTTCATGATTATGTCCTCTCACAACAAGTCCACAAAAATGCATATGGGATGAACTAGGGCCCACATAATGACAGCGTCCTCTCGTAGCAAGTCCTTGGCCATGCTTCGGTCAGATAGGTGTATATATGTATTGTCCTATCAAATATTCATAAAGGAGACTTCTGTGAATTTGGGGACAACCGAGCATGGATGTTGTGCTTGCGATAACCACCACCTTTTGTAGAAATTGTTACTAGAGGTGGGTGGTCATGCAAGCTGCTACCAAAAAGTAAATTGCCTCACAAGACAAAGTCCCATTAGCCTTGGAATGATCACAAAAACACATGTATGAGTTTGGGGTGATATTTATGCCAATATATCTTTATCAATGACTCTCATAATGACATAGAATGCCTCTCAACAATAGTTTTTATCACAATTCATATGTATCAATTGTGATAAAAACTAATTTGTGTATTAAAATATTTCCACAAAAATGTATTTTGGAGGAGCCATGGCCCATATCATGATAGTGTTCTAACAAAAGTCCCTTAAAATAAAAAAATTTAGGATTTGGGGCCCATATCATGACAATGTCCTCTCACAGTTAGTCTTTGAAAATGCTTTTGTGTGTATTCGGGGCCCATATCATTAGAATGTCCTCTCACGACAAGTCCCTAAAATGCATTTGTGAGGAAGCTAGACCCATATAATTACAACACCCTCTCACAATAAGTCTTTGAAAATGCTTCTGGGAGGATCTAGGGACATGACATTGTCCTCTCAAAAGAAGTCCCTAAAAATACTATGATAAGATAAATGTATATATGTATTATCCTCTTTGCTATCTGTAAAGGAGATGTGTATGAGTTTAAGGACTATTAGAACATGATCGGTCGGGTGCTTGCGGCCACCACCACCTATTTGTAGTGATTGTTTCTAGGGGTGAGGGGTCTATGAAACCCACTTCTAAGGAGAAATTTGCCTTGAAAGGCAAAGGCCCATCAACCTTAGAATGATCACAAAGAGATGTGCATGAGTTTGCTGACAATCATCATGTCAATATTCCTTTATGAATGACTCTTAGAATGACTTTAATTGATTATCAACAGCAGTCTCACACTTCTCTGTTACAAGTTTCAAGTAAATATATTGATATACCCCCATGAAAATGCATTTGGGAGGAGTTATTGCTCATATTGTGACAGTGGTCCCTCACAACATTTCCCTTGAAATACATTTTTGAGGACATGGGGTCATAATCAGGATAATGTCCTCTCACAACAAGTCCCTAAAAATGCATTTGTGAGGAGCTGAGACCCATATTATGAGAATGTCCTATTATCGTGAGTCCCCTAAAATTCATTTCTGAAGATCCATGGTGCATATAATGATAGTGTCCTTTCACAACAAGTTTGTGAAAACACTTTTTGGAGGAACTAGGGCATATACCTTGACAATGACTTCCCATTGCAAGTCTGTGGACATGCTTTGATCAGATAGGTGTATGTATATACGTATTATCCTATTAAATATTTGAAAAGGATACATGCATGAGTTTTGGGATGAACATAGCATGGTCATGCAGGTGCTTGCAGTATCCACCGCCTATTTGTAGCAATTGTTGTTGGGAATGGGTGGTTCATGCAAATCGATGTCCAGAAGAAATTTGCTTCACAAGAAAACGACCCATTATCCTTAGAATGCAAATAGACATGCACGAGTTTGTGATTGATATTCGTGCCAATATCCCTTTATGAATGACTCTCATAATGACTCTCTGCAATAATTTTTATCACAAATATTCTTTAGAAATTGTTTAAATGTATTAATATATCGCCACCAAATTGCATTTTCGAGGAGACATAGACAAAATAATGATATTCACCTCTCACAACAAGTCCTTTAAAATGCATTTTTGTAGAGCTAGGGCCTATATCATGATAATGTCCTCTCACAAAAAGTCCTCAAAAATGCCTTTTTGACTATTTGGGGCTCATGTCTTGAGAATGTCTGCTCACAACATGTCCCTCAAAATACATGTGTGAGGTGCTAGGACCCATATCATTATAGTGTCCTCTCACAACAAGTCTGTGAAAATTATTTTGGGAGGATCTAGGGCCCATATCATGACATTGGCCTCTCACAACAAGTACCCAAAAATACTTTTAACCAGATAAGTGTATATATGTATTTCCCTCTTAGCTATTAGTAGTGCAGACATGTATGTATTTGGGGACTAACATAGCGTGATTGATCAGACGATTGTGAAAACCACTACATTTTTGTAGAGATTATTGTTGGGGGCAAGACAGAGGCCCATCATCCTTTGAATGACCACAAAGAGAATGTGTATGCATTGGGGGGATGATATTCATGCCAATATACCTTTATGAAGACTCTCAAAATGACTTTGATTGATTCTCAACAACAATTTCCCTCACACTTCTCATTTTTGAATTGTCAAATAAACTTATTGATAGATCCCCATGAAAATGTATTTGGGAGGAGACATTTCTCATATCAAGACATTGTTCCCTCACAACAACTCCCTTGAAATATATTTTTGAGGAGCTGGGGCCCATATCATGACAATGTCCTCTAATAGAAAGTCACTATAAATTCATTTTTGAGGATTTGTGAGGCATATTATGAGAATTTCCTCTCACAGTAAGTCCCCTAAAATTCATTTGCAAGGAGCCAGTTCCAATATCATGATAGTCTCCTCTCATAACAAGTCTATGAAAATGCTTCTGGGAGGAACTAGGGTCTGAATCATGGAACTATCTTCTCACAACAACTCCCTAAAATGCTTTGATCGAATAGGTTCATATATATTGTCCTCTTAACTATTCATAAAGGAGATGTGTATGAGTTTAAGGATGATGATAGCATAGTCTATTGGGTGCTTGCGACAACCACTACTCATTAGCAAAAGCTGATGTTGGGGGTGGCTGGTCTATGCAAGACAATACCAAGGAGGAATTTGCCTTCTGAGTCAAAGGCCCATTAGCCACTGAATGATCATCAAATAAACGTGTATGACTTTGGGGATGATCATGTCAATATTCCTTTATGAATGACTCTCACAATGACTTAGATTACTTAGAATTAATCTCAACAACAATTTTTGTCACACATCTACTTTATGAATTGCCAAATAAATTTATAAATATATCCCAATAAAACTGCATTGAGCAACATGTTGATTCTTATTATTAGTTGAGTGATTTTGGATAACTGACAAGTTTGTCACCTATAGGTTAGATGACAAGCATGTATGTCACACAAAAGTTTGGTGATATGTATGAATTTACCTAAATAGTATTCCCCTTTATAGATCACATGTAGCTCATATGTATGTCACCTATATGGTAAACCCTCATTAGAACATAGGTAATTCGAATATATGTCACTTATATGATCTAAAACTTTTAAGTATGATAAAATTTCTATCATCTATGTTACATAATTTTATAGGGTATTGGTGATTTACATGCATGTCATCTAAAGCATGTAACCTTCTCAAATATGCTAAAATGTATGTCATCTGATTGATGCAAACCTATACAGATTATCAATCATGTAAAAACATGTCACCTAAAGTGTGTAACCTCTTACATTATTGTCACCTATACCATGTTTTTTGGTAGTGCAAAAAGGCCCTAAGAAGAAACCCAATGAATTATTTTTGAATAGTTCCTTTGAGGCACCATTCATAATTAGATATGAGTGCATAGGCCTATGGAAATTCTCCTATTGCAAACTTGATGTAGCCACATGTCATTTCCATGAAAGCAGTTGTAATGCTTGGGGAAGTTCCAACATTGTTTATAAGGGATACTTTTCATATTCTAACACCTCCATCGATGTTAAAAAGTTTGTCATCATATTAATGTTAAAATAATACAACTCTGGGATCAAAATCATGAGTATGGGACACAAGAGACTAATGCAACTCATTAGCTCATGCAATGAAGGTGAACATTTCCTACTTGTCTATGAATTCATGTCTAATGATAACCTGTAATGTTATCTATTTATGGATAACATGCCAATAATTTGTGTCCAATGTGGTAGAAGATGTCTCTTGATGTAACATCCCCATTGTTCTATCTACATAGTGGATGGAAGCAGTACATGGTGTAGGGAGCAATCAAGGCCTTTAACATCATGTTGGACATCAATTTCAAAGTTAAGTTGGGGAATTTTAGTCTTGCAAGGTTGGTGAACATTGAGACAACAAGTTCATCTGATTACATGGACCCTGAATATGATGGAAAAAGTTCCATATAATATGATGATATGATTTTTAGCGTCATTCTTCTCCAAATAGCATGTGGGAGGCAAGAAAATGAGGTTCCTAAAAGAATCTCGATGATTAATTCGGGTTTTGAATTTTTACCCAAAGGGTCACCTGAAGGAAGCTATGGATCTTAAGCTAAATAGGTCAACCTTCAAATTCAACCAGTTAGACAAGTTGATAATTGATGGCTTGTGGTGTGTTAGCCCATCCTATGTCAACCATCCATGCACCAAGTTACAACTCTCAACTCCCATACTACCCCACACAAAATTTACCACCGACAATGCCCATTATAAGTTTGATAAATTATGAACCAAACATATTTGCATTTCATCTTTTATTCTCATTATTGATGATTTTAATGTATCTAATGTTTGTTTATGATAACAACAATACTACTCATCTGATAGGAAAATAAGAAAAACATGAAGATGAAGCCTTTTACCCCGATGTTATTTCGTAAAGATGAAGTATCTTGAAATTAGATGTTCGACTGGTGAAACTTTTTTACCTTGATGAAAGTATTGAAATTTGATACGTGGCCCTTATATATGATGTTGGAACTGTCCTTAGCAATCCTATGATGTTCATGGAAATGACTGGTGGCAACATCAAGTTCCTTGTAAGAGAATTCCCACAAGCCTATGTTCTAAATGTGATTATGTTAACTCCTTCATTTTGTTTCATCTTAATTAAATTAAGAGAACGCATGAAGAGATTTGATGTCCATACTTGAAGAAGATAGAGTCCTTTCTACAGTAGTAAAGGGACTCTGCATGCAAGTGTTGATCACCGATGAATAGTTGTGACATTTCTATCATGCCTAAGTAGTGAAACAACAAAACAAACACCTTTATGCATCCCATGAGTAGCATTCCTACGACTACTTGTTGGGGATGTTGCACTGATACCGTCCCAGATGTGGTGAAAATTTGTTGCAGAAGTGTCATTGACAAGTGTATAAACCTAAAGAAGAAACACTAGATTTAACGTGGAAAACTATCCTCAAGATAAGAAAAGAAAAACTACGGGACAATACCGACCAACCAGCATTATGTAATTAAGATTACAACTCATACTTATCGAATTTAATTACCCCTAAATATGGGTAGCCCTCCCCACATGAGAACAAAGACGAGGAATAAGAGAATCACACCAAATGTATGCAAAAACTCCCTATTAGCTTGATCTCCTCACAATGTCGTTGTTGTTTCTAGGACCTCTTGATGTCATTGTGCTCATCATTGCTACCCAAGTAACTTAGAAATTTGGAGAACAACATCAACCTACAATCTTTGATTAGTATTACCGTGATCGTATAGTTCCTTTGTCACTGACATATGGATTGAACTCAAGGCATGGAACATCATCCTCTTCAATATTCAATCCATGTTCCTTGACCTACAATAGACTGTCTGAGATGCATGTGAATTCACATATCATATATTGAATCACATGAGTATGGTCATACAATTCTCAGTATTGCTTATCAAGGGACCCTAGATATCATACTCCTTTGTAGGAGGGACAAATCCCATTTCTATCACTCACAGTCTATCCCCATTTGTCAAAGTCACCCAATCATCACCTTTATAACAACTGTGTTTTAGGAATGTGTTTGATGATTTCAAAGTGTACCCAACAACATGTGATGAGTGTAGTGATTTTAGGTCTAAGAACCACAATCACCACCATCACTATGAGAGATGATTGTGACTACCATTCCATGGTATCCATGTATCACTCTCACGGTGGGTCCATCTGATATACTGTTCTCTAACATATATTTGTGTGCTTGACTTGATATCACATATCATGACTAATGAGACTCTGTCATAAGTCAACACACACTCTAGTATTAAGTATTAATGATGTCTATTTTTATTCCATAGTAATATCTGACTAGGGACATTACAAAAATGTATGTACTCTTATCATACATATGATCTCATTATTTAGGTCCTTAACCTGAAGAGATATGTCATCGAGTCCCATCATTCTTTATACATCTATCATGTATGTGTCATCATCTCATGACTGAGACAAACATAATAGATGGAATTACCTTTAGTCATTATCAAATCAAGTATCATATGCCTCATTGCAATCATTATATGATTGGCTGTGTGGGCATACTATACCAACACAAACTCCCCTAATCTTAAATGTTGCTCATCCTCTAGGAACACTCTCTCATATATGTTTGATATAAGTCAATAGAAGGACATAACACATGAACTCTTTTCTTAATCAATTCCATCAAACGATCCCTAATCCGACCTTCAATGACCACTGAACCAATAACTACTATAAAGCAACCAATTTTTTTTTTAAAAGTTGTCCACCTTTTGATCAATGGACACTATCAAGAAAGCAGTTAATATCATAATTATTCAGGCATTCACTTGGTGCATTATGTGACTCCCTATTCTAAATTGCTCTTTCCTAATTACCAACCAATTGGATGTAGATCTCCTTATATAAATGGATGAGAAGATAAATAAATCGAGTGGCATACCAACAAGAGTAATTTATCACTAGTATAGATAACACCTTTAGTGTCGATTAAATATGACTTTAGAGGTCGGTTTCCAAGTGACACCCAAGTGGGTGACACTAAATGTAGATGCCTTCAGCGTCAGTTTCATAACCGATGACACAAATCTGTACCCCAATTTCAAACCCAAAAAATGTGCCAGTAGGGGGACCATATGTGTTGGTTATCGATGCCACATCCCATCCTGAAAAAAAAAATTGGCCCCAGGTTAGACCATAGGTTTTGGTTAGCAACAAAACACTGATTTCGTTGACCTAAAATTATTGACAGTTTGTAAGTTAACCAAATAGTAATCGATACCATTAGGGGATAAAGACGTCAGTTAACTATTAATCACCGATGAGTTAAGATTTTGTTGTCGGTTTCTTTTGTTAATCGACGACTATGTTTTGATTTTTTTCTTATCAGCTTGCAGGCCTATTGTCCAGATGGTCAGCAGGATGTAGAACCTACAGTTTAGTTCTGGACTATAAGTTTACAATATCCATTGATTTCAGCCAACAACAGGCCACAAACCTAAAAAATTAACAAGGATGGACAACATTAATAATATGGAATGATTCACACACACGTATAAGCACATTTCATATTATGATTTCATCACACACATGTAGAAACCTATAGTTCCATTTCATTCCTCCATTTCATATTCACACACATGTAACAACCAGTAGTTCCATTCATTTCATCTCTTTTCACATTTAGACACATTTAGAAACATTCATGTATTCATCTTCACACACATATGTATATAGATAAGACAATTCAAAAAAATTCATTCAGACATGTATATCTAAGTGTGTCTTTCAAAGTTTAACATGTCATCAAATATAGAAATAATTATGACAAAAAAGTTTAGAAATATCATTCTTTATCATTATCATCGTCATCATCGCCATCAATATTCCAATGATAATAGAAAATTCCCACTACTTGTAAGGCTTTTGCCCATTGTTCTCTTACATCATCTAATTCTTCCATCGTATAGGGAGTATGTAAATCTAATAACTTTTCACCTATAGTGAATTCACTAGTTTTAAACACCTACAAAGAGAATGATGTACATATAAAATTAATTATATATAATAAGATTGATATATTTTATATTATCTAGTGAGACTATATATAATACTTGTTATATGGAATCGATTTCCATTACAGAATGTTTGATAATTAGGTCCATATATCACATCACGTAATATGCACATGCCCAACCGTTGTTTTGTGTAGAACACTATAAATTGAAACATACAAAATGTTAATAAATACAAACAAGCATAGCTCACATAAATAATATATACATTGGAATCAGGAAATTATTTTCACATTTTCCCTAAGTAACTGTTTCTTTGTCTTGGCCATGTTTCCTGCAGCTTTCTTGAATGATTTTAAAGCCCTACGTGTTAATGTAACACATTAAATTGCATTATTAAATAATAATGTAATAATAGATGTTAACAGATATAAAATATGAAAGATTTCTCACATGAATAATGACCTTTTCATTGGGTGTCCATATAATGAGTCTAATTCCTTCCCCGAAGGATCGAGATAATAAATAGTCCACGTCTTGGGGACATTAACCAGTAACTCCCAATGCTTTGATTCAGCCAATAATAATGAAACAACTCCAAAATATCTTGTATAAATATATTTTTATCGTATGATTCACCTACAACATCCACCAGAATAGAAACAATTTGGGTTATGTTTGCTTATCCATACTGCCATACCCTTACAATTAGGACCTAACGAGTCATATAGGTCCCTTGGAAGACAACTAGGTACTTCAGGAGGAGGTGGAGGTGGAGGCTGAGCTGTAGCGGGTTTCTTCCTTTTGACCTGTATATATAATTTTAGATCAATTAACTAGATCATATATACACGCTAACAAATTAATGTAATATAAATTTACCATACAATATCAGTATAAACGACATCTATTTTGGGCCACAATATCACTCCGCCTTCTACTTCATCAAGCGTTTCAAAATCTAGGTGGGCATATGGCAATGGATGATGCCTCCATTGGTGGAGTACAAGTCTCGAGTTCCCACGAACCGCACCATCTGCTACTGGAGTGCCATGAAACATGTCCCATGGAAGGGGTGGGTAAGCCTCAACCTCTGCAATGATAAATTCTTTGCTTTTTAAACGGCATGGATTCAACCCCTACAAATTTACGTAAAGTATGTTATATACATATATACATAAACATATCATCTTGAAAAGACTAGATACTATGTCATAAAAATAATTATAGCAGACGTGCTAGGTGTTGGGTCTATAGGATTACTCCCAACCACCACTACAGTAGGAGAAGAGTGGCACGCCATAGGTACTGTCTGAGTGGTAGTAAGAGATGCCTTCCACTTGCTCATTGCTTCATGGACTCTCCTATCAATTAACTCATCTACCTATACATGGACAAAAGAAATGCTAGCTTTTGATTATTGAATTCCCTTTTGCAATAACATTCTAAAAAAAGAATATGTTACCTCAGCTTTTGAAAATCCCACTTTTGGGACATGTTTGAGCTGTGATGGCCCAAATAATGCTTTTATGCCCACACCAACGCCTGCACCCCTAACACATCCATGATGCTCTAGGTTAGTAAGAGCAAATGTCAATTCATCCCTTGTTCCCTCAGGGATGAACTTGTCTTGCTTCTTCTGCTCATGAATCTCCCACTAAACGCCATCAATAGAAATTGGTAAGTAAACATAATAATCAATATTGATTTCTCTGAGAGTTTAATTTTACCATTTTTGCAGCTGTCTCAACAATTGTGAGTTTGGTTATATCTCCTTTCTTGTTTTTCCTCCTAGTTATCCACATGGCATGGAGAGGTAGAGGTGCGAGAGTAATAGTAGAGGACTCCCTAGTCTCTTGAGTAGCAACAGACTCACCAGTAGTAGCAGTCTATAGTCTTTGGTGAATGCCTGCACAGCCTTTTGGACCCATCGTGCAGTCATACACATTCAGTGCACGCCTTGCTCTTTGAGCATCGTTGATAGCCTTGTTAGTAAGCACATTGATTTGGTGCGTAACACTAAAGGTCAATCTTGAATAGGTGAATATGTAAGAATGTATATTAATTAAATTGGGAGTGGCACATAATACCTTGAATTCATCCGTTTTTCTTTTGGAAACAAACTCTTCCCAATCATTGGGGTCCAGGTAGTTCCACTGCTCAGTGGCTGACTTCTTCCTCTTTTCAACATCTCATATGTAATCTCGGGTGAGATTTGTCCTATAGTTCCTTCATACCCTCCCAAAGTACTGCATCACGCATTAACGAAGCAGGCTTTCATCCAATTCAAATATATTATGCACAATTTCATATATTTAACTAGTATCCTAAAAATTAGTAATCTACAAAATAGAATTGCAAATAATAATAACTCACGCATAGTTCCTTCCATACTAAGTTTTTCTTCCCCTTAGGAACTGTAAGCCAAGATTCTACATTAGGACTACAATGTCTACGAGTAAGAACCCCAAGATATGAAATAAACGAGTTGTGATTCACTCCAACTGGAATTCCTAGATGATCAAAATCCACAGCCAGTTTGGGTCAATTGCCCCTTTGTTGTAGTAACTTGTTCATCATAGTGATGCCCCTCACTTTTCCAATTTTTTTCACTGCTCATCAAGTGCCCCAAGTTCTTAAGGGGTTACATCATCAACCTAAAATTTGACCAAAAAAACACACTTACAATGTATAACTTATAAATGAACATATAGATAGAAATATAGGATATATTTTAAAAACTTACATTCTGAGGCACCTCTTTGATATCCTCACCCTCACGGTAATCGTCATCACGGTCATCATACTCATGCTCAACCATCTAAAAGTTTCATTAAGAAAATTAAACATTTAACATTTAACATAACTAGAAGATAATAAAACATTATAAAGTTCACATTAAGAAAAATAAAACATATAAAAAAAATAAAAACATGCTTCTAATATTGCGATATTTTATTAATTAACATTCCTTCAGTGTGATCTCCACACACATACAAGTTATCATTAGCTCAATATTTGGTGGTGTTGGCAACCCAACTAAGAATGGACTCGACTCATCATACTTATCATAGTACTCTTCTTCATCAATATGATCTTCAATGAACTATCTTTTACCATGAAGAACAACCGACCATTTATCATTTGCAAGATCATTGATATAAAATACTTATTTCACTTGTGATGCCGATATGAATGGTTCACCCTTCTCGCCAATCTTTTCAAAGTTCACTAATGTGAAACCCAATTCATCCACTATAACTCCTTTGGTGTTATCAACCTAATTACATTTAAAGAGCAGAATTCTAAAATATATGTAGTCAAACTCCCATATGTCTTCAATGACACTATAATATGACATTTTAGCTTCACGTGGACTCTTATCCTTTGCACTTGCAAAAAACAATGAAGACGCTTGAAGGGTGACCCCACTATTTTGGACGATGCTCTTATCATCTTGACGATTTGTGTAATATGAGAACCCATTTATGTCAAACCCTTAATAAGACATAACATTCAATTTTTGTTTAAGGGTGAGGCATTTGATATTTTCAGCAAGATTATTTAGTGTTTGAGATAGTTGATGTAAGACTTTATCTTCAAACCACTTAATAGATGTTTTGTTATGCTCTCTAGCAAGCCACATTGAATTGGCTCGAGGATATTGTTTCTTGATGAAATTTGTATGTTCCTCGATATAAGAACTCACTTCGTTGATGTTGTGTAAAATATACAAGTGAGCTTGTTCTAACAGCTCACGACTGATTACTTTCATCTATGATCCTAAAATTCCTTAGCCAGGATACTCCTCAATATTCTTATCATTAACAGGAGCATCATTACCACTCAGAAAGTCATTGCAAAAATTCATAATCTCTCTCGCCACATAACCCTCAATAATACTCCCTTCAGGATGATAACGGTTTCAAACATCACCTTTAAAAATGCTCATGTATCGTTCAAAGGGATACATCCAATGCAAGAAAACTGGTCCCAACATTTTCACTTCCCTAGTCAAGTAGACAAAAAGATGTACAATGATATCAAAGAACGAAGGAGGAAAATACATCTCCAGCTGACATAGGGTAACAACCACTTCTCTTTTCAACTTATTGATAGTATCAGGATCAATAACATTGTTGCACAGACTGTTGAAAAAGAAACAAAGTCTGCTGATTACAAACCTTACATGCTTTAGCAGTATAGATCGAATTGCCACAGGCAATATTTATTGCATTAGAGTGTGACAATCATGAGATTTAAGACCTATCAACTTTAGAGCTTTCATTAATACCAATCTATGGATGTTGGATGAGTAACCCTGTGGCACTTTAACATTTACCAAGAAATTTCAAAAAGCATTCTTATCCTTTCTAGACAATGTGTAACAAGCAGGAGGTAAGTATGTTCTTCGATCACTACTAACTACTTATGTTAGTTTTTTCCTTATTCCCATTTCATGTAAATCCATTCTGGATTTTATCCCATCTTTAGTCTTACTTGGTATATGACGTGTATTTTACTACACGCTTAAACGCAGGTATACGCGTCGAGTAATATAGGCCTTTGTGAGGCCCGAGTCGAACTCAGGGATACGTGAATTATTGAAGACTCCTACTAACTAATTGCAATCAGCTAGGCCGGATGACAAAGTAGGGTTTGTTGTCGAAATTAAAAGAAAATAAAATGAAACAAAGAAAACAATCGATTAAAGGTTAATTTAATCAATTCAAAAGGATATCTTTAGGATTGCGGTTTCACCGCGGGTCAACATTGTATTAGGTTTTATATAATTCCTCACTCTTCTCTCTCTATCTGGGTAGTGGCCTGAAAACAGAATTACCCACTATCGTGGTGTAATTCACTACTTAGGTTTAGGTTGATTCCACCGTCGTAGTAATCATTCCCCTAAACTAAGCGCATTACAAACGGTCTCTCAGTTTCCACCATTAATTTTACACCTCCTTTGTCAAGGGGTTTATCAATTAATGTAGGTTTCGTCTCTTTTCAACTGTTAATCCTTCTGTCGAAGTGATTAAGGGCATTAGGTTATTATTATGGTGATCAGGCATAATAATGTATATGGAGAAAATGAAACTATACCACGGATTTAAGAGAGAAAATATGAATTATCAATATAAAATTGTCATACAATGCATTCCCGGGCTACTCCCGGTCCTAAAGATGGAGGGTTTTAGCCTCTCATGTTCATCTTGCACATATACATGGTAGAAATTGGGGAATTCATAAGAAAAACGTGAATTAAGTGGGAAAACCCCTGAACGGAGAAGAACCGGTGGATCCTTTGTGTAGAACATGAGCTTTCCCACCTCTCGGTGGTGAAATTCGTCTTCGGCAGCGTCCGGATCGACAGGGATGAGCTTCTAGCCTCCGTTCTCCTTTCTCTCCTTCCTCGGCACTCGTGCAATCCCAAAAATGAGATACTCCCGAACGTCGGCGGCCGTCATTAGGTATAAGTCCCTAATTAGGTCGCCAAATAACTCCAGCCGTCCGATTGAGATCAAAACGAATCCAACGCATATCTGCCGGCGTCGATACCATCGACGCTGGTCGATGGTATCGACCCAGCGTATTAGCGGCACTCTTCTTTTCTTTTCGTCTAAGTGCTTGTGATCATCTCGATACCATCGACTTGGGTCGATGGTATCGACTCTCTTTAGCGTCGGTTGTTGTCATTTAGCGACGCTGTAGCCTCCATGCGTCGATGGCATCGACTTGGGTCGATGGTATCGACGGATTCCTCGCCAGCAACCTGAAGGGATCTCGATGCCATCGACTTGCATGTCGATGGTATCGACTCTGCGCTGCTCTTCTCGGCTGGAAACTTGTGGCTTGGTCGATGGTATCGACTTCCGTCGATGGTATCGACGGAAGCAGATACTTGTTTTTCCTGAAATTCCAAAACAAGACCAAATAAATCCACACAAATTATGATAATATGATAAATAATGCTCAAAATGATACAACTAAGGGAATTTGACATAAAATGATGGCAAAGACCGAAATGAGTGAATTATGCAATATTATCCATAAAAATGAGTAATTAGAGCACAAAACACATATGAAAAAGGTCTATAAATGCGACTCAAAATCATCGCATCAGTATATTAAACAGAGTACCAATGATGCTATCACAAACATTTTTCACAACGTGCATGACATTGATACAATGCCTGACTGCCAAAGAACTCCAATAAGGAAGATCCCAAAATATTGACTTCTTCTTGAATAAAGATTTATCACTGCATGTGGCCATGGTAAATAGTGATCTCTTACCAAATTTATTGACAAAGTCTTTTACTCTTTCATAAACAACCTCTCCTGGTATAGGTTTAGGTGCACTACGTTCCTCATTTTGTCCACTGAAAACTTTGCAAAACCTACGGTACTGATGGAATTTTGGAAGAAACCTTCGATGACCAAGATATACAGTCTTGCCGCCATGTTTTAGTCATATTGAATCAATGTTCTCTTCACATATAGGACACACTTTAGATCCTTTGACACTATATCCAGACAAATTCCCATATGTTGGAAAGTCATTAACAGTGCAAAACAACATAGCATGCAAACAAAATGTCTCTCTTCATGAAACATCATAGGTCATCACACGTTCACCCTAGAGTTTCTTTAAGTCATCAATCAGAGGTTGAAGATAAAGTTCGATATCATTTCCAAGTTGTTTAGGTCCCGATATCAACAACGACAGCATAACATACTTATTTTTCATACACAATCAGGGAGGAAGATTGTATATAACAAGCATAACAGGACAAGTGCTATGTTGGCAACTCAATGTGCCATACGGATTCATCCCATCTATACAAAGCTTAAGTCTTAGATTCCTGACTTGTTCACCAAATTTAGGGTACAATAAATCAATCTTCTTCCACTGTGGGGAATCAAACGCATGTCGTAGGATCCCATCATTATTTTTCTTAACATCTGTATGCCACCTCAAATTCTTTGCATCTATCGGATTGGCAAACAAGCATTGAAATTGAGATATTATAGGTAGATACCACATCACCTTGGTAGGAGAACCGGTTTTGGACTCCCCCGAAGTCGTCATTTTATACCTTGACACACCACATTTTGGACAAACTTTCAAATCCACATAGTCCTTTTGAAATAATACACAATCATTTGGGCATGTGTGTATCTTCTTGGCCTCCATTCCCATTGGGCACAACAATTTATTTAACTAGTATGTGGAGATTGGCAGCTTGTTCCCTTCAGGAAGACTTTCTTTCAACAAAGACAATAATGACGTGAAGATTTTGTCGCTCCATCTATTGTTAGCTTTCAGCTTATACAATCTCAATACAACGCTAAGCTTTATAAACTCAGTACAACCTATCTGTAATGGTCTCTCAGCATCATGCACAATGTTTCTAAACATGGGAGGTGGATCAGTGTGCTCTACCCCACAACTATCCAACAACACATCAATGATTTCTAGTGGAACTGGTTTGTTCACATCTAAGTCATCGGAGGCAATTTCTTCTTCCCCACAAGCACTGCTATCGACATCCACTGATTTTAGGTTTGCAATCTCTCCATGCCGGTGCCATTCTGTATAGCCTTGTACAATCCCGTTGCACATGACATGATTTTGATTTCATCACCAGTGCTGACTTTCAAGTTGTTACTGCAATGCCTACATGGACAATAGAACCTATCTCTAGGTTGTTTCCTATGTTCCTCGACAAATCTAATAAACTGATCAAGACAAAAAATAAATTGTAGGGTACATCAATTTGGAATGGACATCCATGATCTATCCATTCTATGATCAAAGAGAAAACAAGTATATATTACGGTTTAGGGTTAAAAGATTAGGGTTTATGGTTGAAAGTTTAGGGTTGAGGGTGTTACATATAATAAATGTGTACCACCTATCCCATTGTTGACCACCTAATCTCACTAGTAAGTGTGTAATGTGTTTTTGATTTTCAAGAAATTTCGGCAGCATTTCCCCATAGTTCTCCAAGTACAGTGATGTACATGGGCAAATGCCCACCGACATATGTACTTAGAGAACAAACGGGGGAGTGCTGACGAAACATAATGAAAATAGAATACACATTGTAAACTTACATCCTAAGTGAGATTAAGTGTTCAAGAACAGTCCCAAACCGGGGACTATCCAAGATTTACTCCTAATGAGTAAATCTCAGATGGGTTTCTAGGCCAACAAAATACATGTATATATGTTGTCATTCATATACCTACAATCATAGTATCATCGTTCATATCCTAGGTTTTGTGTAACATCATTTAATTCAATTCATTCTTCCATTTGGATTAGTTCATTCATTCATCATTAACACAAATCAATCATTAATAATCAACTACACAATTTTGAAGAACAATTATATATTGAAATAAGTTAAATCAATCACTAACAAGATAGAAAGAGAGTAATAATAGTTTATTAAATTCATTCATTCATCATTAACCCTAGTTAATCATTATTAATCAACTAAATAATTTTGGAGAACAATTATATATTGAACTAAGTTCATTCATTCCTCATTTAATCCTTATTAATCAATATTAATCAATAATAATCTTATAGAAAACTCACTACACTAGTGGAGAAGGTTGTGGTAGTGGTGGCCAGAGGTGGAGGTGGTCACAACTATAGCTGTGGAGGTGGTTGCAACTGTGGTCGGAGGTGGAGGTGGTCGGAGGTGGATGCAGAGATGATTGAAGCTGCGGGGAAGCAGGTGGCAAGTAGTGGAAGGATGGCGGGTTGTGGCTATGATCATTGGCGGAGATGACTGAGCAAGCGAACGGCAGCGGTGGTGACTGAACTGGAGCAGCGACGAGCTCCTCAGTAGTAGTTCCTCTCCACAGCGGCGGTGAGCTCCTCAGTAGAAGTTCCTCTCCACAGCGGCGACAGTGAGCTCCTCTCCATAGAGGCAGTGACGAGCTCCTCTCCATAGCAGCAACAGCGGTGGCGGCGAGCGGCAACACTAAATTGCGAGATCTAGCTTGAAAGACAACAAAGAATCCGAAATGAAATAGAGAAGGGGAAGAGTCTGGCTCACGCGGGTTCTATTTAGTTAACTACCGACTTCAGTTATTGTGTAAAACCGACACTTAACACAATCTACAACTTCAAACAAATACTAGGATGGGGGTGTTCACGTCGGTTTCAACATATAATAACCGACATCTATCCACATACACTGGTTTTTTTTCTTCTTTTCTTTAGTTACAATCATAGTTGTCAGTTTCTCCCCTAACACCAATGCCGATTAGGCAGATTGGGGGAAATTTTTTTCGCGGGGACAACGCGAAAACACACATCCTCATCGGTTCTTGTGTAACAACCGACACCAAATAAGATATGAATTTTTGCCTCATGAAGGATATTTAGGCATCAGTTGTCACTGACAACATATGGTGGGATAAGACTTTCGTGGGGCTTGGCGTAGAACATAAGTTGTCGGTGTTTCTCCAACTGACGTTGAATTGAAAATTTTGGGAGGCAAAATTTTTTCCCTGGAAAATTGTATTTTGTGGGTGATTTTGGATGTCGATTTTTATTTCGACCAGCCGATGTTAAAGAAAATGTAATACCCGTGTCATTTTTAAAGCGGTCGGCCTTCACATATAGGTTTCGATTGTCGTGTTAAACTGACATCGTAGTTTAGTAGCGTCGGTGCTTTAGTTTTAACCGACGCCAACAAATGTGACGTTATATGTCATTTCTGCACTAGTGGATGGTATGAATTGGGTGGAAATCGAAGAATCACAAGTACATAGAACTTATTTATGCAAAAGCATGATGAACCTACATGAGTGAAAATAATGTCATGCATGATCCTATTGCCTAATGTCTTTCCTTCTCTTTTTTTCTATAAAATGAAGCATGTGTCAAACAATCTCATCAATAACTTAGTCTGACAGAAGAAAACAAAAGAACATGCCATGTGGATTACTTTGTCTCTTTTAATAAAGGTTAAGGCATACTTTCTCCCTCAGAAACTTTGACGAACTTCATATTATATTTTTCTAGCCCATGTTTTTTTCCTTTTTTTCCAGCATGATTGAGTTCATGCTCGGGATCTCATTTCATACTATTCTCTTTTTCTTTAGATGTGGATGTATGTCCCTACACATCAATCTTCATAAATTGAGACTAAAATCCACGTGAAAAAATAATTGAATACTATGGAATGTATGTAATGTATATAAAAGTGCTCTGCAACAAAGATGATATGCACTAAAATTGTTCATGCATACAAATGCAACTTCCTTTATATTTTTTTCTCGAATGCAAAAGAACAAGCTAACTATCATGTCCCTATTATTCTATGTCATGCAATCAAAAGGAAATAAATTGGAGTACTCGTATTAAGGTGGTGAGTCAAAAATATTGGACAGAAACTAGATGGAAGCACATAACTAAGAGATAATGCCTTTCATAAGATTATGATATGTCCCTCTCTAATGACATGTGCATAGGGTATTCTTAAGGTTTCTTTCTTAGATTTCCATTTAAGATCTCATTAAAGCTTTGATCAGCTTATGCTCAACAAAATCTTCATTCACATTCCATGGTTGATTTAGATGTTCCTTCATATCCTATGTTCTAAAGATGACTAATCCAAACACTTCCCCAAGTGGTGTTATAGAAATATTTTGCAATCAAGCTATAAAGATGTGACCACTTTCTTGAAAAGATATCTATGAGTACAATCTATTCGATATAAGAAACCATGCATTTACTGCTCCACGTATACACTAGATAGATGTGGATCCTAAAAAAATAAAACAACTAAAATAAAATGAAAATAAAACTATGATAGATGGTTGTTCCAGCCCCCCCCCCAAGATTGAATATGACTATGTCCACATAATCAACATTATCACTTAAGAGGTGGCACAATGGTACCATGCTCTAAATGGAGGATGTGGTAGATGTCGCATGTTGGGGTCATGGGGAGGAAACAACCCCTGAAAAGATAGATCTAACGGCAGCATTTGTAGTCGTTGTGAGTATCCTATAATGTAACCCTAGTTCCAGTAATGGTCGAAGAGTGGTTGCTGATATTTCTCCATCTATTATAGGCATATATGAACATTCTCTTGGTTGGACAAGAGAAGACGTTCATTCTCATATATTTCCTATTGATTTTTGTACAACCGTCCTTGTATCTCCTGTACACCAGACAGTGTCACCTGATGTTGTTGTTGTCCTATCTCAATGTCCTGCAACATCCCATACATACCCGTGATATCATATGGGTCGTGGTCCTCCTGAGAAGGGGGCGGTGTAGATGAACTTAATGTAGCATAGATGCGGGCCCATTTATGTGGGACCGCTCTTTGGGTAATGGGGATGTTGGGCTCCACCTCCTCAACATCATCGTCAGAGTCATGTCATCATGGGATACTTCCTCATCTTGATTGTTGTCCTTGCCATTGTCGACTGACCAACTAAGATGCTCGACTCCCTATAACTTAAAAACAAGGTCGGGAAGGTTGCGCTCCTGGTATCTTCCTCCCACCGTGCAACACGCATACACCATGTTGTAGTGCAAGCTGAGGATACTCACCTTCCAGAAGTTTCGGATATCCAACATCTTGGAAGACACCACATGTGTAAAAGAAGACAAGTCGAGATGGAGTTGCAACGCGATAGGGGTAATCAGCCCCCCAAAAACAATTGGCACTTTCCTCTGCACCATGCGCCTAACTGTGACCATGTGGAGGAGAAGGAAGGACCCAAAGTTAAGAGGCTCTCCCTCCAATAGCTTGTAAAGGAATAAGAGGTTCTCTTTAGGACCTTCCCTTAAGCTTGGGCAGAGTGGGAAAAGATGGTGTTGGTGCAGAGGAAATGTACGATCCTAGCAAAAAGATGCTCGATGTCATTCATAGAGATGACATTCCAACTGATGCAAAAACCTTCTGGCACCTCATTTGACTACTCCCATGCAAGGTCATAGTTGAAGTCAGAGGGAGTAGAGCATTTTGGGAGATGAGGTTAGTTGAAGATGTGGTTGAATGCCCACAAGGTGATGGAGTGGTTGGTGTTGAAGAGGCAGAAACTGACTTTTCCTTCCCTCCATTCACCTCCTATTTGTTGCTCAGGGGTGACAAGGACCTCCAGGGAAGTCAAGAACTCATAGACAAGTTCCAGTTAGGCCATCCAATCACTAAAGAATGAATCATCTACCTCCATTAACTGCTTCTGACATACCCAACACAGGTTGTCGGGAAACCTACTCACTCGATCATGGTGTGATCTCCATATCGCGTTGGAAACATCTTCCTTATCAGAAGATCCTCATAAACTTTCTTGGTCTTTGGGTCTGGATGTTGAATGCAGGTTGGTTGAGGGACCAACTCTCCTTGCCCTATCGGTGAAGAAGCATTCCTCCTTGGTGCCATGGCGATGATGCAAGAAGGAAGATGGAGAGAAAGAGGCTTAGTGAAGAGTGGTGGAGCCTGATGCATCTTTGCTCTCAGTTTCAGGAGGAGTGATGGAGGAGTGTGTGAAGAAAATTGATGCACCACCTTTCCTTATATAGATGGGCTCAGGTAGAGTTGGTACTACTGACTTGTAGTTGGTAGTACCGAGTTGTAAACATGAATATATGGCTCGGATGTATTGACGGTTGAGTTTGTTGATTACTTGAGCATGGATTGCTTGGAGTCAGTATTTTCGAATCATAGTTAGTAGTACAGACTTGTGATGCATACCTCTACTACCGACTGCTCGATGAAGATTGCATCTTCTGTTGAATTGAACTCCCATTTATTGCTGACATCATGTCTCGGTACTACAGACTTTTCAGTTGGTAGTACCAAGTTGACTATTTTTCTCAATATTTTTGAAATTCTATCTCGATGTCTCGAACATGGGGGCGCTAAACGACAGTATTACCAACACATAAGTTGATTTTACTAAGTGCTTATCAGTCTTGCGCACGAAATCTTCAGAGACTTGGTAGTACAAACTGGTCTATTCAGTAGTGTCAAGTTTGTCTTTCTTTTGCGGATGTCTCCCTAATGTGAATTCGATACTATCAAGTTGTGGACTTGGTAGTATCAATTATGTATGATCTGCACACTCTAACAAACGAGTCAAGGTACCTTTTTCATGAAATAGAAATGAAACAACAACTACAAAAAACTAAAATGAACATAAACAAGGAGAAATAAAGGTTGGGTTGCCTCCCAACAAGCATCATTGTTTAACTTCCTAGACTAGATGTTCCTAACAGCAAGAATCTATTGGATTGCAATGAGTTACACTTCTTCTATTCTTGTCTCTACTTCCCCACCAAAATAATGCTTCAATCTATGGCCATTAACAAGGAATGACCTAGTCCCGTCCATTATCTTTAAAACACCGTGGGGAAAAACATGTACAATCTCAAATGGTCCACTCCATTTGGACCTTAGCTTGCCCAGATGTAACTTAAGTCTAGAATTATATAGGAGAGCCTTCTGTCCAGGGAGAAACACCCTATTCAAGATGTGCCTATCATGAATCTTCTTAGTTCTCTCCTTATAGATTCTAGAACTCTCACAAACATCCATCCTCAGTTCATCTAGCTCATTCAACTCTAATAGTCTCTTCCTACCTGCTTCATCCAGTCTGAAATTCAGCTTTTTCAATGCCCATTTTGCCTTATGCTCAAGCTTCACTTGTAGATGGCATGCACGCCCATAAACCCACCTAAATGGCATAGTTCTTATAGGTGACTTATAGGCTATCCTATATGCCCACATAGCATAATTCAGCACAAAATCTAGTTTATCCTATTAGTTGAGACTATCCTTTCCAAGATCTTCTTCACCTCTCTATTGGACACCTTAACATATCCTTATTTCTATGGGTGGTAGGGAGTGCCTATTTGGTATTCACCCCATATTTACTCAATAAGGATCCAAATTTCCTATTGGTGAGATGTGATCCACCATCACTAATAATCAATTGGGGAACATTGAATCTATAGAAAGTATTATTTTTAACAAACCGGCACACAACTTGTGCATCATTGGTGCGGGTTGGAATTGCTTCCACCACTTAGATACATAGTCAACAACAAGTAATATGTTGATATTAGAATTTGACAACACAAAAGGGCCTATGAAATCAATGCCCCAAAGATCAAACACCTCAACTTCTAGAAAAACATTCAGTGGTATTTCATGTCACTTAGATATATTTCCTACACGTTGACATGCATCACAATGACGAACAAAATTGTGAGCATCCTTAAACACCGTTGGCCAATAGAATCCACTTTTTAAGACATTGGCCGCCGTCCTAGGCTAGTCTGATGCCCCCTGTAAGTAGAGAATGATTGTGTGATAAAATGCTCTCAACCTCACATTCGGGTACACACTTCCTCAGAATTCCATCCCTACACTATTTAAGCAAAATGGGATCATCCTAGGTGTAAAACCTCAATGAATGGAAAAATATCTTCTTCTCTTGCTATCCCAAATCTTCATGCATCTCCTTACATGCTAGATAGTTGACAATGTTTGTAAAATAGGGATCCTTGGTCTTAAGAGCAAACAATTTTTCATTTGGGAATTCTTCAACAATAGGGATATCTAAACCTTTTTCATTCACCTTTTCCAACCTACACAGGTGATCTTCTACAATAGTTTCCACCCCTGCCTTATCTTTAATTTCTATGTCAAATTACTATAATAGTAAAATCCACCTAATCAATCTATTTTTGCATCTTTCTTTTGTAGATGTATTTGATGGCATCATGGTCAGTCCACACAATCACCTTAGCCCCAAATAGGTATTGGAAAAAAAATTCAAACGCAAAAACAACTACCAATAGTTACGTCTATGTGGTAGTATAATTGAGGTGTGCATCATTCAAGGTTTTAAACACATAATATATGACTCTAGGAGCCTTATCTTTGTGCTGGCATAGTCTAATGCGTCACACATCAGTTTAAAAGGTAGGCTTCAATCAGGAGCTTGCACAATAGGCACGGAGATAAGCTTCTCTTTTATCACTTCAAAGGTGTTCAGGCATCATTCATTCAAATAAAATTCAGTGTCATTTTCTAACAAATTTGATAAATGTTTAGCAATTTTTGAAAAATCTTTGATAAAATGACAGTAAAACCCAGCATGTCCCAAAAATCTCCTTACTTCCTTCACCGATGTCGGTGGAGGTAGCTTGGAGATGACCTCTATCTTAACTGCGTCTACTTCCATACCCTTGTTGAACACCTTGTGTCCAAGCACTATGCCCTCACTTACAATCATGTGACACTTTTCCCAATACAAGACTAATTGAGTGTCCTCACGCCTTTATAAAACTCTGTCGAGATTATACAAGCAATCATTAAATGACTCCCCATATACCAAAAATTCATCCATGAACACCTCCAAGCATCGCTCTACCATATTAGAAAAAATGACAAGCATACAACGTTGGAAAGTGGCAGGTGCGTTACAAAGGACAAACGACATCTGTCTTTATGCAAAAATTCCATAAGGGAAGGTAAAAGTAGATCTCTCATGATCCTTTGGCTCAATTAAAATTTGATTATAACTGAAATACCCATCGAGAAAGCAAAAGTGTGATGAGCAGTGAGTCATTCCAAAATCTGATCAATGAAAGGCAAAGGAAAATGATCTTTTAAAGTGATAGCATTTAAAGGTTTGTAGTCTATGCATACTCACCACCCTATCACTAACCTAGCTGAGATTAACTCATTAGCAACATTAGTTGTGACAATGAAGCCCCCTTTTTAGGAACTACTTGAGTTCATCTAACCCACATAGAATATGAAATAGCATAAATGATACATGTCGATAGGTACTTGCCCACTTCTTTCTTCACTACCTCAGTAGTAATAGGATTGAGTCATCTTTGAGGTTGAACTATCGCCTTAGCTCCCTCTTCTAATCAGATTTTGTGTTGGTACAAGCTAGGACAAATTCCCTTTATGTCTTCTATCGACCACCCAAAAGTAGTTGGGTGGTTCTTCAGTACAGTAAGTAATTGCTTCTCCTCTTCAGTTATCAAGGATGATGATATAATCATTGGGAGCTTCTCTTCTACAGCCAGGAAGACATACTTTAGATGCAGTGATAAGGGCTACAATTGTAACTCTAGTGGGTTTAGCAGAGATGGGATCAATGGGGAAAAGGTGGTCCAAGATCTTTGAAATGTCTTGCATAGTGATAGGGGACCGCCTTCAACATCAATACACACTCTTCTAGAGAGAGAATGTGTGTATTGTCATTCACTATATTCATCAAGCATTCTTCCAAAGGTATCTTTGGATATGTCTACAACAAGTAATCAATGGTGGCCTCCTCTATGGTAGTCGGGTTAAAATGTTCTTCATCGTCCTTCGAGTATTGCATATTGTTGGCTAATGGGATCACATTAGTTTTTTTCCATGATATCAACTGCTAAAGTGTCCTTTTCTACCTTAGTCATCACATGGGCCATGTCAAGGAATGGCTTCCCCAGAAATAGAGAAATTTTTCCCTCCACTTGCTGAAGCATGTTGCACTGTGTTGTATCCCCCATAGCTTTTGAGTGCTCATGCATATTGATTTCAAACTGGTCATAATGGATACCCATGATCAGACATCCTCTGCCCATTTCCAAAATCATATCAGTCGTGGCTTGGAATTGTCTCCCTAGAAAAAGTTCATTTCCATGACCATCATACATTTCCATAACCACAAAATCTATAGGGAAAACAAATCTATCTACTTTCACTAGAACATCCTCACAAATGGCAAATGTCTTGACCATATAATTGTCTGCCAATTGGACAGTCATACTTATTTCCTTGAACTCCTTAAGACCTAGCTTCTTAAAAGTTGACAAGGGAATAAGGCTTATGCTTGCCCCTGAATCACAAAGAGCTTCCCCGAACTTGGTCTTCCCTATGAAGTTAGTAATGTTGAAACAACCTGGATCCTGTCTTTTTTGAGGTAGTGTTCCCAGAATGAAAGCATTCACCTGCTCTTTTAACACTACCACATCAGATTTAGGTATCCTTATCTTATTGGTAATTATGTCTTTTAAGAACTTGTTGTACGATGGTATATGCTCAATTACATCGATGAGTAGAATATTGATAGATAAATTCCTGAAACCATCTAAGAACTTCTTGAACTTTCGATCTACTTTTGTTTCCTTCAAGCTTTCAAAAAAGGCACTGGGGTCACTGGTGTCCGTTGGTGAGGCGGGATATATGCTTTTGAATTTTCTCCCTCCACCTCATCAGCCTGCTCCTCAATTGTCTTCTCATGTGATAACACATCTGGTTCATATGCATCCATTTTCATAGTCTGAGTTGTTGTTCACGTAACATCACCTGCATCTGACTTTGAAGGTGCATCATTTAGCATCTTCCTACCACTACATAGTAGGACTGCCCTGGTGTGTTGATTTCTAGAAGGAACATTTGTGTTTGTTGGAAACCCCTATTGGTTTGGCTGCTTAAATGTGCCCACATCCACCGTTATTTGAGAGATCTGAGTTTCAATGTTGTGGATCCCTGGCCCTTGGTTCATGAGTTCTCTTTGAGTTTGACCTATAAGCAATTCATTATGTCTAATCATATTTCCAAGTATTTCTTCAATACGATCAATCTACTTTTGTTCTTGTTGATATTGTGCTTGGCCACCAAACTGTTGTGGCTTAGGTTATTGCGCCTCAGACGGGTCTTGTTGGAAAAATTTTGGGATCCTTCCACAAGAACATAGGATCCTTCCTCCATGAGTAGTCTGTGATGACCTGATGACCCGAGCCACCACAAGAGCAATAATTACACGGAATAACCATTAGCAGCAGATTAACAAAAATGACTAAGAATTAAAACCATTTTGCAAAGAGATCCATTTTGGGGAAACTCTTAAAGAAAGAACCAAAATTTTATATACATCATGGTTCATAATGTACATACATTATACCATCTCTTCTCAAGGACATCATATACCAGTTGCTTTGCCCAACCATATACATAAGCAACGTAAAACCTCAAGGCATACAAGCCAAAATCTTAGATTGCTCATGAAACCATTGCGTACTAAATTCCAAGGACTTGAGAGTACAGAGACGATACATAGGACATCTATCTACAAGACAAGACAGACAATACACTCAACCTGAGATGTTAATGTTGCCCCTGTTGCTGTTGTCTTTCCTCTATAGTATGGTATCTACCTCCTCATCTGATTCAACCTAAAATTGTGGATCCCACAGGGGGAGACAATTGTCCCAGTGAGGGATATAACTTTCCACCAACAATATTATTACAACATGTAAATAGTATACAACTAAGCAGAGGATCCTTTATGTAAATAAGCATGTTTAATCATTGTTTAATTGCAGTGCAAATCAATAGCATTGATAAGATAGTTCAACTATCCATAACAGAGATATAATTCATCTATTTGCTTTATAAGGAATATGAAGAACATGTACAACACCTATCAACTAAGATGTATAAAAGTAATGAAGCATCAACCAATGTTTATGTATTCAATTCTTAAGCAAATACGCTACATGACTGATTACATGTTCACAATCACACTTATGCCCAGAGGAGATGAGGTATACTGCTCATGCTTCAACTGACCACGGCTACGTAAAGCATCGGTACCATACAAGGTCAATGGAAGAGTCGTCTTCAAAGACGTTACCCATCTCAATTAGTATGAGACTACTGGCAGGACATCTTGTGTCAACTGCAATTAGCTTACCAGGGTATATTGGTATCTTCGCTATAGAGTTACAACCGTAGCATGCACTCTCTTCAGGATGATCACAATGCTTTCTCAGTTTACTTTTCATTGGGATGGTCATAAAGGTTTCTCGATTTATTTAGGGAGTTCACTAAGCAACCCCTGTATAAAGAATATTACATATTGAACAATATGTATATCGAGTTAAACTCGTTTCACCATTCAACAAATCCTAACACCGAATGGATCTATGACCTAGGCAACTACATGATAATATTATACTTGATTAATTAGGTGTATTACAATATCTTTTAGCATCAACCAAGTTACAAGCAAGAATTATAACAGATGCTATAAAGAAAGGTGTAACACATTTATCAAGTACTTTCATGATCTTTGGAACACATATAACACTCAGGATCTCAATCCTTTATCACATTACTGGGAATTCTCATCCTTTAGCATTATCATCATCATGACTTCTAGATTAGGGTATTCAAACCCTTAGTTCATCACTGAACACTATTACCACTTATCAGGTAACTATTATCTCTAGGTCATCAAACCAAGGTATACATTACACATGTTGCACAAATATTTCACATAGCTCAAAAGGCCCTTTTAGAACTTTATCATGTAAACAACGTAGCCCCTACATGGCTATTCTTATCATCTCATGATACATGCAGGGTTAAGATTACATGATAACAACAATATCAAATACATATCATCACCATGCAATACAAGAGAAATACAACCTTCCCATTATTAGGGATATGGCTTCCCTTCCTTACTGATTAGGGTTTCAAGTGCATACCATCATCCATTATTAGGGTTTGGGTTTTCCCTTATTAACCGATTAGGGTTTCAAATCATGTCATCACTGGTTTCCCCTACTTAACCGATTAGGGTTTCAAATTATATCATCACCCTTCATTAGAGTTAGGGTTTCCCCTTATTGACCGATTAGGCTTCAAACTATATCATCACCCTTCATTAGGGTTAGGGTTTCCCTTCCTTACTGATTAGGGTATCAAGTGCATATTATCAAGAATCAAACCCTATTTCATACTCCACTCATATTAGGAGTATCAATGTATTCTCATTACATGATTATCACACAAGTATAAGTTTCTCTCTCATCATCACTAGGATGTTGATTGCATCATACTCTATTAATTTGGCTCAACCCTTTCTTCAAGGCACATTGGCCTACTTATCAAAACACATTGAACTCTACACATCTTAATGTATCATTTTACATAACACACTTCATGTGTTACTCAATCAAGTATATTGGATTGAGGTGCTTCCACCATATCAGACATAGAGGTGTGTACTTGACACCATATCGTGCTTCCATATCATGCTTGAGGTGTATCCTCATCACCATATTGTGTATAAGGTGTATCCCCATTACCTTATTGTGCATCCATATCGGATTACCCAACATTTAGGGTTTGCATATCGGGTTTGACCCTTATGCTCATATCTCTTCAAACCTTCATGGTATTGGCCTACCTTCAACATGTGTTAAGTGATAGGCTATACAACTGGTTAGTCTCAACTAGCCCAACTATACAACTGATAGGGGTGTGGGGTTCCAAGGTATATTGGGTTTCACATTACCGTGTTGGATTTCAACACCATATTGGGTTAGGGGTATATAATTGACTCCATGTCATGCATAAGGTGTGGGCTTGACCTCATATTGTGCACAAGGTGTATATTTGACACCATATAGTGCACAAGGTGTGTACTTCATCATCATATCATGCATATGATATATGCTTCATCATTGTATCGTGCTACTAGTGTGTTCACCTCTCCAGATCGGGTTAGAGGTGCTTCAACCCGATATCGGGTTGGACCATGGTGATGTCATCATCATCAAACTCAATACTCTTGTTCTTAAAGTAGATCAACATGTATAACATAATTGAAGGTGAATAATAACATAATTGGGTTCAAGTTATATAACCCGCCTCAAGAACAACTTCAAATCTACAAGATCCAAAGCTTCACATTCCCAAGGTTGAAGATGAGCTTCAAAACCCCTCTATATGCAAAGAATCACTATGGATAAGTATTTGGTGAAGAAGAAAAGAAAGGAAGATCACAACCCTAGATCCATGCTTTAATCTAAGGTTGAATATCATCATGGCTTCACCTTAGGGTTGAGGCTTGAGATCCTCCTTGTTCCTTATAACCATGAATGATACATAACCACTCATGTATGATATCCCCTCACTTGTAGCCAATATCACTTCACTTGTGGCCAATATTACTTCACTATGGCAGATATCACCTTGCTATGGCCAATATCACTTTATTGTGGTTGATATCACCTTGTTATGGCCGATATCACCTTTCTATGGCCGATACAAAGGCTCTATGAATGATACCCCTTCACAATGCATTATTTCTAAGAGAAAGTGTGGTAAGATTCAAAAAAATTCACTAGTAGGTGAAAGGAATGGTATATATAGTTGTGGTTCATGAAAAAGAGTATATATGAGGTGTCATCTCTTTACACTACTAGGTGCCACATGTCCATGCATGGTTGACATGTGTCCCTGCATGCATATTTATCTTGACATGCAAACTCGTGTGTATAAACTAGGGATAAGGTTTCACCCTTAGTTACCTTGTTGAGCAAGATATTTCAACTCAACATCACTTTACTCACAAACTGATACACTTTTTCTAAGGAAAGTTGCAAAACGATACACATCACCTCCTTGAGGTGATCATCCCATAATGGCCAAGGCAAAGAGTTGACAAATTGATATGAGACTCCCTCTATGGCTCCTTGGCCAATAGGCACTCTCATAATAAGTCTACAACTCGATACAACTCATAAAAAGGCTTCAACTATACATCTTTTCTTGGTCTTTTCATCACCAAGAATGCTACCACTCATAAATGATTCAATCATGGTGCCTCCTTCTTTATATCTCCTCTAGCTGATACTAGGAGGGAGTAGCTACACACTAGATGTGGTAATTTGCATATCAACCCTATATTTTGGGTAAATTACAGTTTGTACCAAAATTGGTGCACAAGGCACTAACATTATTCAAGCAAGTTTCAATTTGAAATTTAGGCTTTCCACAAGCTGCTCCTTAGCATCACCTCTCTCTTATGATGCTAAAACACATGAGGTATATTCAACATGTGACATTTTTCAATATAACTCCTGATCTTGGGTAAATTGCACTTTACACCCAAACTATAATATAATGCACAAACAATTTGCAAATAAGCTCAAACTTAAAAATTGATGTCACAGGGAGTCTTAATTATTTTTCAAAAGATTAAAACAAGTTTATAAATACTTACTTAAGAAACCCTTCCAGGTTAGGCCATAACCCAGGTCAGGTATGTTACTATTATCAACCCCTAAAAGGGATTTCGTTCCCAAAATCTTAAGAGAAAAGAGAAGGGTACTTCCTCCTCATTTATTCTTCCAGCTCCCATGTGGCTTCTTCAATGCCATAGTGATGCCAGAGAACTTTCACAAGAACTATATCTTTGTTTTTCAACTTCTTGATTCTTCTGTCAAGAATCATCATTGGACCTTCCACATAGGATACATATTCATTCAATTCTACCTCAACAGGTTGTAACACCAACACTGTATCAAGATGACACTTTCTCAGGATAGATATATGAAACACTAGATGTAGTCTATGTAGATCAGGTGACAACTCCAACCTATAAGCTACCTTTCCAATCCTTGCTATCACTGGGTAAGGTCCCATAAATCTAGGAGCTAACTTACCCTTCTTCCCAAATCTGAGAACACCTTTCCAAGGAAAGACCATGAGATACACTGTCTCCAACTTGGAATTCTAAAGGTCTGTGAAATTTATCGGCATATGACTTCTATCTTATCCTATGCAGCTTTCAACTGTTGTTGTATTACTTTAATCTTTTCAGTTGTCTGTTGCACTAATTCAAGACCCAGAAGTTGGTATTCTCCTGTCTCATGCCAACATAATGGAGATCTACAGCATCTACCATATAATGCTTCATATGGTTCCATATCCATACTAGTCTGATAACTATTGTTGTAGGAAAACTCTATTAAGCTCAAGTGTAAGTCCCAACTTCTTACAAACTGAAGAACACATGCCCTAAGCAAGTATTCCAAAGTCTGTATAGTCCTTTCTGATTGTCCATCTGTCTGAGGGTGAAAAGTTGTGCTAAACTTTTACTGCATACCCAAAGCTTTATGTAGTCATTCCCAAAAATGACTTGTAAATTGGCAACCTCTATTAGACACAATTGTAGTTGGAACTCTATGCAACTTCACTATCTCATCTATGTAGATCTGTGCAAGTTTTTGAGCAGTATAGGTTGTTTTAATAGGTAGAAAATGTGCTAATTTTAGTCAACCTATCAACTATCACCAAATGGATTCATGACTTTTGGTTGTTCTAAGTAGACCAGCCACAAAGTCCATTGTCACATGATCCCATTTCCACTACGGTATAGGTAATGGTTGCAATGTTCCTGCAGGCTTCTGGTATTCTGCTTTTACTTGCTGACACATTGGACACCGCATAACAAACTTAGCTACATCCTTCTTCAAACCAGGCCACCAATACATATCTTTTAACTTATGATACATTTTAGTACTTGACAGATCTTAAACGTGGGTCCAAAAATGGAGACATGTCTAGGTCATCAGAATTTAGTAATTTATAAAACCCGAATGTTCATGAAGTAGTTTGGGGTCGAACACAGGGATTCGAAGAATAGCGCTTCGGAACTCAAGTTTTACTTGTCTAAGCATGTTGAAAAGTTGAAGGATAAGGGTTGATGTAACGAGAAAGAATTATAAAGAATCAAATTAAAAATCTATCTTCAAGGGGAGTTACCAGTAGGATTAAGGTTTAGGGTTTAACAGTTTTTATGGAATTTTTTTACATAAAGGGAAACAAGGAGATAAGACTATATTTGGAGTATAGCATGAAGGAAGAAAAACTAATTGTAACAAGTGGTAGCGGTCTACATACTACACCTTCTTCTCTCAAAGAAGCTGCCAGCTAGCCACACACAAAGTTCCCTCACTCAAGGGTACCAGTCGTGGGCTAGAGTGGAAAGATAGGTCGGGGCAGCCCTAATTCTGGGTACTATCGTACACCCAAATCAGACCAAGCTCTAGAGTTTACAACATCCTTCTCTCAAAGGAGTCAAAACAAGAAAAATAATTCAATAGCTAGTCAAAAGAGTGAATCAGAAAGAAGGCACTAGAACTCAGATTCTATAAAGAAATTGTCCAACAAATAGAAGCCATACACAGAATAATGAACTCCACTGATTCCAATAATCATAAAGGTATGTAAAGGTTTAGTTACAATACAGTAATAAAATGAAAGTAAAGTGCTAAAAATGGAATATATGTATCAGTCTCCTTGATTTAGGAGGTTGAAGTACATAGAAACAGACACCTAAGATAATGCTACCTGGTACTGGGCAAGGGCCCTATGGGGATACGACCATGTCGGGTTCTTGAACGTGTCAGGTCGTGAACTATGACGAGTAAGGGGCATATTGGTATAGGACCTCTACCCGATATGGTTGTGTCGGGCTATTGGCCATGTCAGGCTGTAGTCGTGATGGGTATAGACCATATCTGGTTAGGATACATATCAGGTAAGCATTATCCTAGGGCTGTTGGGGTTCTCATATCGGGTATAGGTGGGCGAGCCATCTTGGGATGAGGCCCAGATAGGATCTCGACATTGTTGAAGTAGCCTTGAGGGTCATTTCACGCCATTGGCTTCTACTGGAACAGTTTCTAAATGAACTCCTCCCATCCCTCTCGGGTTGGGGGTGTACTCACCTAGTATCACCTGGTAGACTCTGGAACTCGACGCACTAGCTCCTATACTCTAAGAGTTAGTTCTCGTAGGGTCCGACCAGTCCCATCGTAGGCTTGCAGCTGCTATTTATAGGCAGTAAGTTGATGGGAGTCGTGGCTTTTATTAGACCACATGTCCTCCGCCCGTGGCTTCTTCCTCGTGTTGGGTATAGGTTGGCGAGCCATCTCTCACTGGCATGCATGTCGGGCCATCAACCGTATCAGGCAGTGAATGCATCACGCACAATCGTGGTGGGTTGGGACCTTGGCGGGTTGCTGCACCGAGGGGTAGCCATATCATGTAATCGACCTCGTCGGGTGGTAAAACATGACAAGTAAGGAACCTTGTCGGGTATGAGCTGCAGCGGCCAGGGCTCCCACGCGACACACATACGTCGGATTGTCATCGTATCAGACAAAAACTGTGACGGGTAGGAGGGTGTTTCGCCTCACACGCTACTGGGCCGGGGTGTGTACTTCATTACTGATGGGCCTAAAGGGCCCATTGGTTCTCTTTTTGGGGAAGAAATTAGAGAAACTTTATAAAAAAATGGGAAATATTATCAGGGGCATAGTGGGCATAATTTTTTTACAACAAATAAGATAAAATGAGGAGGAAGTTAGGTTTGGAGGTTGTTTTGATAGTAAAATATAAGCTCTAACAACCATAAAATGGGTGTTATCAACTCCGCCAAACTTAGAATTTTGATTGTCCTCAATCAATCTATACTTATTTATAAAAAAAACTGTTTGTGATACCTTTCAAAACCAGGCGTAGTCTTCGGGCAAGGGGTTAAGTGGATTTTTGGGTGTCCTGAGGAAAATTAAGTCTGACCATGAACAATGGACTTTATTTTCTTGCCTTATTTAAACAAAAAAATTCTCCCCAGCTTTTGTGAGACTTTGGTGCATGATTTTTGAAGTTAGCTTTCACACCAAACTGCTTGAATCTTGGGGATAGAAGGTGGGGTTTTTTGGAAGGCTTAAGGCTTTTGGGTTTTTCTTGCTTCCCATTGGTCCATCTAGGTATGGGTCTATTAATGGGCAAGTGGTCCCTACAGTCCAAGCCAATTGGCTTTAGAGTAGTGATTTCACATCCTACACACCACTGCCCCAAATCTACCATGCCTAAAGATGTGTACTTTTGGGAAGACAAGTGTGTTTTTTTTAGGCACAACTCTCATGTTTTTATTCACTATGATAAGGATTTCCTCTCTTTTTGGGATTTTGATGGGTAGGGAAAAAGGAGTTTGCTTTTTAGCAGCTTTTTCCTTCACATGCACATCTCTTAGCTGGAACGAGATTATTTTTCAAAGTTGGCATAGAAAACTTATAGTGTTTGTCATTTAAGACTACATTTTCAAGAGAACATAGAATAAATGTACACCTCCTTAGACAAAGAGAGAACAAGCTGGAAGAAGTTGTACCAAATATTTATTATAAAATAAATTTGTTACAATTTTCAGGAACAGACAGTATGTATATGGTGTATGTATTGCTTACTATCAAACATTTATATACATGTATACATAGAGTATGATGAAGGGGGGAAGGAAAGGGAAAGGACAAAAGAAAAAAAATTAGAGTACCTCCCTCACTGATTCTATGGAGCACCCCCCAAACTTACCCCACACTCTATCCCAGAGTAGTGAGGTAAATAGGAAAGGGTAGGCATAGATCAGTGAGGGTTCAGTGAATGTGTGCGCCATCGGTAGATAATAGCTCCATGACATATTCTCCTCATTGGTAGTGGTAGTTAAGGGCTTGGAGCTTTTCTGGCACTTTCCTCAGGGCTGCTATGTTGTATATCCAGTGTAGCACGTAAACTCTGCAGTCATTTGATAGGGGGGCTATTGTGGACTGCAGTGGAAGAATTTGAGATTGTGCCAGGTTGCCGCTGGATTTTGAAGATAAGGTTGTATCAAGGACACCACCTCCGTATAGTATTTTCTTACCAGTCATTCGAGAGGTGTTGCTGGTACAAATACACTCTGCATCGGCCAGTCACCATTGGCGTCTGAGCTATTGTAGAAGAAACCAGCGCAAGAACGGGGGTATATCTTGGTGAGTGTCTAGTGACTGCCATGCAACATAGGAAGAAGCATTATGCGCGACAGTCACTTTTTGATTTCAAGTTGGAATAGCTGGCACGCTCTTGTTTCATCGGCTAGGCATAGATCATTGAACAACATCGGATGGGCAATGTAGGGATGTCCAATCTTCTTTTGTAAGATGGGGATGTAATCTGATTCCACTGTCATGGCTAAACACATGTCAGTCTTGACTAGGTCCCATAGATCATCGAGGGGGGTTACTACATTATCCTTCTCATAGATGATGTCTTTAGTGTTAGAATCAACAAGTTTTAGAAGTATATGATTTACCTATTCTTGAGATAGAGAGATGCAAGCTGAATGGTCGAAATTGTTGATTTCAGAGTCTGAGATAATAGGTGAGATAGAAGCGCCTTCTGTGGTGAGCACACCTTGCAAGTGCTCTATCTGCTTGCCTATTATGAAGATGTCAGGAGACCCCTCGACTTCTCTTGTTGGGGGACTATTGGGTGGAGAGGAGTAGGAATCAGAATCATAGTCTGTCTCCAGCAGATCCTTAGGAAGCTCTGGATCTTGGAAATAATGCTTGTATTTTATCAGTAGCAGTGCATAGATGCTCCTTAGGTGATAGAAGTTTGTGTCTTGGAGCTGCAATATATATCTGAAGATATTCAACAGCTCCATGGTGCGTAGGATGATGAAGGCACTATTTCTGCTTCCTGGATCTTCTTGAATTGGGAAGTCTTTGATCGCGTAGAAGTTCTAGACATCGTTGTGATGTTGGACTCCTTGTTTTATGACCCGATGACGGTGCAGAGGTAGAAGTCTAAGGTGCATATCTTCAGGGCGGATGAAGACAGGCTCCAGGTGGGGGACCTCCGTGGTGTAGTTGCTAAAGAGTGACGTCGTGGGAGTAGAGGTCAGCCACGCAGAGGAACTAGTGCTTTCTGTGCTTGTAGGGGGCTAGCACCAAGTCGGGGTTGTGCTCTTCACTGTGCTTCAAATATCAACTACCAACCTCATTTCATCTACCCCTACCAGTAGCTGTCTACCCAAGGCTGGAGTAGCATTATAAATCGGCTGTCGGCTTGTCCTGAGTGATAAATTCTCTATCGTCTCTCTCTCTAGGACTCTAAATAGGATCTTCCCTACAACGGCTTCTGAGCGGAACATTCCTTTGAGTGCTCGATGTTGTACGGAGAAGTATCTGTCACTCTAGAGGATAGCCTCAGGACCATATTTAACATTTTTTGGTCCCAGATTGTCAAATAACCAATAGCGCTCATGTTAAAGTAGGCCATCTCAAAGACTGGAGTCTTAGACAGTGTAGAGAACACATCATCCGCCGAGGTCTTCACTCTTGGGGGATTCTCAGTGAGCGAGCTGCATAGGTCACCCCCTTCTCCCTTAGATGAATCATCCGCTAGGCCTTCAAACATTTCCTCTGTTGCTTCATTTCGCTCTAGCGGTTGTATGGGAGTAGATGTGTCCACGTTGTGGATACTCTCTTGTTCTGTGGAAATCCCTTCGACATTTCTTTTGTTTGTCTCCTCCTCGGGTGTTGTTGAGGGCCCATTGGCGTCAGAGGATGGTGACGAGCTGGAGGAAGATGGTGATGATGATGATGGTGGAGAGGGGGATGTCGAAAGTGATGGCGATCTCTGGGAATGCCTTGAGTGACTGTGGGCATCCCTCTCATTGAGCCTCTACTCGATGGCGTCTAGGGGTTAGAGCGCTGCCTGCATTGTGTTGTTCATTGCTTCTATTTGTCTGGGGAGACCAACTAGGGCCAGCCATTGACGCTCCTGTTTACCCATCCATTGTCGGAAAACCTAAAACTTGCAGGTTAGGGAAGTGAAAGTAGCATTGTGGTTGCGTGTTACCTCCCACAAGTTGTCAAAATCGGAGCCGAAGGCTTGCCTAATGAGGAAGGGACTGTCGCTAATAGGCTTTGGCTCTTTGCAACATTCCTCACGTTGGCAGCGCGACCCGTTGAGTGTGCATCGCCTATCGGGGCTGAGTCCACCAGGATGGTATTCGAGGGCGTGGCCTCCGAGTGCGGTGTTGGCATCATTGTGGCTGCCGCTACCTCCTCAGTGTGGGATCGTGGAGTAGGTGTCAGAGTGGGTGGGTGATGATAGACCACCCAGCTCTCTACTTCCTCCTCCATGGCGACCACTGGTGTTGTAGTTGGTCACGTTGGTGTCCGCTGATCAGACCTGAGCTCAGCATCCAAATCTTGATGAATGCCTCATCGCTATTGCGAGAAGCATCTAGCCACACCAAGGGGGTGGTTGCGGCCTCTACCATTACTGGCAGATTTGAAGCTTGCAGCGCCACAGTAACTACTTCTACGATGGCTGCTTCTGAGGTGATGACCGTTGTGGCGGCCTCGGTTGTATCAACAACCTCCTCGATGGTCGACACTTCTTCTGTGGCCATGACGGGCGTTGTTGTGGTTACCGTGGCTGGTTCGGTGGTGGAATTAGCGGCCACTGGTTCAATGATTGTGGTGATTGGCTTGACGGTGGCGGCGACTAGCGAGTCTTCGAGGATGACTGCTGATGACTTATCCCACTGAGCTTCAGTTGGTGCTGGCCTCCCTATGGTGGTCATCCTTTATTGGATGGCCATTGTGGTGGCGTATGCTACATCGACAGTCAGAGCTCTGACCTCTGCCGTCGTGAAGAACAACTTTTCCGCATCATAGTTGACATAGCTTGGGAGGGGCAGGAGGATGTTTGTCCTCGTAAACTTATATAAGAGGTGGCGGCCCTCCTTCTTGATGATGTTTGCCCTGGTGAGGATCTTTATTTCTATTTTATCATTGCCCCTAGTTCGCAACAAGATGTGTGGCTCCCTTGGGTATCCAAGCCCGACTACTATTAGGTTGATGACTCCTCCCATGTTGTACTCCTTGGTGGCATCCTTTATTAGATGTAGATGGTTGAGAAGGAAGCACCCCATGTTGATCGGCGTGCCTGCCATGATATACAAGATAAGGTGTAGCTCTTTAGTGTAGAGGTTTCTCATCTCATATTTGTTGAAGAGCAGGCTGGCCACGATCTTGTGAACTATCCTCCAGAAGGAGTGGACAACCACCACCTTACTTTCTGGCTTGAAGGAAGATTCACCCGTCAGTGTGTTCAATAGCTTAACCGGGTGGAAGTCATCGTTTTCATTGATTCGAGCTCCGTTGCCGAGTAGTTCTTGCTTAGCTGCACTGGAGGTGAAGATCTCATTGAGCAGCCTCTCTATTATCTTGTGCTCTTGATTATAGAGGCGGCCTTGCAGCCTGTCTGCTCCGCCGTACCTTTTTTCCTCTTCAGGGGTGTTGGGAACCTGGCAGAGGGAGGATATGAACTCCTTTGTCAACTCAATATATGATTTGGAGAAGATAAAGCAGATCATCCAGAGTCTGGCAGCTTCCAGGACATTTTCCAGCCTATCGAAAATGTCGATCTACCGGAAGGAGGCTTGATGGCAGAATATGGTTGGACGGTAAACTTTTGCTGCCAACTCATTGTAACGCTTCTGCTGGTCCGCGTCCCTCGGCACGAACCGTCCTGCCGAGTGGGCAACAACTTCAGGTTCTTCTTTCGTGGTCGGGACTGTGGTTGCTTCTACTCAGGGCCTCTTATCGGCCTCAGAGGGCCCAGCTGTTGCTGGGTTAGGGCATTTTTTCCCGATGGTGGCTTCAGTTGTGGCCTCAGGGTTGATCCTCCAGCCCTGCTCGTCGACCTGAATGACGGTCTGCTTGGTGTGTGCCATTTTTTGAAAAGATTAGATAAGCAAATTAAATCAAAAAAAGTTATTTGATCAAAATTATGTTTACCTGATAATGAGAGTTAGTAAAAAGGGTGCCGCCCGATATGGGTTGGGCGATACACGTGAAAACGGGTATCAGTTGCAAAAGTTCGGCGTCGGGCTAAAGTAAAACCTTAGGAATCATGGGGTGCGACACACCAGTGCCCGATACCAAGAAACCCGATACACTCCTTAAATGATATTCATGATAAACTGATATCGGGTAGAAGGGAAAATGATGCGCTGGTGAAATCGGCAATAGAGAAGCGTGATATGGTGTAAGCAATACACGCATTGTTCGGCACTTGGAGAGTGTCGGCAAGCTCCCTCATGCTTACTCTACACCATAAGTTGAGTGATAGATGTGTCGCATGATACTTGTGTCATGCGGTGCAAGTGAAATCACAATAAGATCTCTAAATGATAGGGTAACCGACACACATTCATAGTAATGCCCGTCAAAAACATGCAATGCATTGTGTCGTGCGATACTTGTGTCGCACGACACGTGTGAAAAACCGATGCAAAAGTAAGCGATAGGAAAAATTGATGCGCTTGAAAGGATAGCTAGAAAACCCAATACGTGTTTAAGGTTTTGCTCGACACGGGCAAGAACATGATACAGAAAATGTAGTATGGTCAGAGTGTTATCGGCGTGTAATATGGATGGCTGATAGGGTCTGCGCGACATACAGGGTTACATGACATGGGTAATACGTCCTGGGTTGTTACCTTATCAGGTAGGGAGATGGTGAACATGACACGGAAGGTCGGTAGGTCAGGAAACCGGAGCGGGAGCTAAGATAGTAAGAGATTGCGTGATATAGGAGCAAAATCTTTGGTAACTTTGGTAACCCGACACGGTTAATCTCGAGCTGCTATATATAGCCATCCGCGAGCGGGGTTAAAAGGGTAAAAATGGGGACATGTGTCACGCAAGCACACGAATCGCCTTCCAAAGCAAGGCAAATCCCGTCTAATCACATCGCATCACGAGACTTTCGAGAAGATGGTGTGTTACCCGACACGAGTGTCAAGAAGTATGTGCGTCACCTGATACAGGTTACTCGACACATCCCTTACGCGCCACAGACTTGCGGTAATATATGTGTTGTGCAATACAGGTGAGAATTGAATGACGTGTTGGGCGAGTTACCTGCCCGACACGCTTTTGCAAAATCGGCTAACTTGAAATGCTAGAATGGGCGGTGTGGATACGTGACACATGCCCGACACGATTTGGGCAACACAATAACCCGACATGCTGATTATGAGTGATATGTTAGGATATCATGCATGCCCGACATTCTTGAAATCAAAGAATCATAAAACAATTTAAGGATGAAAACCAAAAAAGTGCTTGATATGTAAAACATCACTGGCTTAGGTGTAAACCTCATCCTCAGCTAGTATTACACATCAAGGCGATGAAACTAGTTGGTGGCCCAGAAAATGCGAGAGTCTATGCATGTGGCGCAAGCACAGACTCGGGCCTTATTACAATGAGAGTGTTCATAATGTTCGTTGTAAGAAAAAGGAAATAACATCCTATCATAGGAAACTAAAAGCTTGGGCTGCCTCCCAAGGAGCGTTAAGGTTCCTGTCCTTAGCTCGACTTCTTCAAATCTCGCTATGCTTCTTCGGCAGGTGCAGTTTCAGCATCGTCTAGGGGCAGCTCGGACCTCCTTATGAAGGCTTCATCTTTATAGAACCTTTTTACTCGGTGTCCGTTGATTGGGAAGACCTTCATAGGATAATCTTTGTCGTACACCTCCATTGTTCCTAATGGGTACATCTTTGCCACCATGAACAGTCTACACCACCTAGTCTGCAATTTCCCTGGAAAAAGTCAAATAGAAGATTTAAACAGCAAAACTTAATCACCTTCGTTGAAGTCTTTCTTCCGAAGGTGGGAATCATGCCAGACTTTTGTCCTCATCTTGTATTTTCTTGCATTCTTGTAGGCGTGAAGCCTAAGTTCTTCAAGCTCTTGGAGTTGCAGGAACATGTTCTTTCCGGCTAGGGAGGGATCCATGTTAAGACACTTAATGGCCCAAAAATCCTTGTGCCCAAACTCAAAAGGTAGATGGCACACTTTCCCATAAATTAACCGATACGGTGTGGTGTAGAGCGGTGTCTAATACGCTGTCCTATATTCCCAGAGGGCATCATCTATCTTGGTTGACTAGTCTTTCCGAGACTTTCCGACTATTTTCTCTAGGATCTGCTTGATTTGTCAGTTAGAAACTTCAACTTGACCAGATGTTTGTTGATGGTATGGTGTGGCAACTTTGTATTGAACCCCGTATCTATGTAGAAGTGACTCAAATTTCCTTTTGGCAAAGAGAGATCCACAATCACTGATAAATATTCTTTGTACTCCAAACCTTGGGAATATAATCTTTGTAAAAAATGTTATAACTACCTTAGCATCACAGGTGGTGGTGGGTATGACTTCTACCCACTTGGAGATGTAATCCACCACAACAAGAATGTACTTGAAACTGTATGATGAAGGGAAAGGTCACATGTAATATATCCCCCCACACGTCAAAGATCTCCACTTAAATCCATTTAGACATTGGCATCTCTTTTTTACGGGAAATATTCTTAGTTCTTTGACACTCGTTGTCGACTTTGACAATGGTGTGAGCATCCTTGAAGAGGGTGGGCCAGACGCTCTCAATGAACGAGAGAGGGAAGTGATCTTTGTGGGTGGCGGTGTTTAACTTTCTATAGTCTATGCACATCCACTAATCAGTGACGGTCTTGGTTGCAACTTTGACTCCATTATCTCCCTTGATTAACGTTATGCCTCCCTTCTTCGGAATCACTTGAATGAGACTCACCCACGTGCTTTCACTAATGGCATAGATGATTCCCGCATCACGGAGCTTTACAACCCCCTTACTGACCACATCTCACAACTTCTCATTCAGCTTTCATTGTGGCTGGGCGTAAGGTTTGGAATTTTCTTCTAGGTGGATTATGTGCATACACACAGAAGGGTAGATCCCCCTTAGGCCTCCAATCAAATATCATAGGGCTTTCCTTCTTAGCTTCATCTCTACCAGTAATTGTTCCTTCTGACTATTAGTCAAATCGTAGTTGATGATGACAGGATTCATCCTTTCTTCATCCAGGAAATGATACTCCAAACCTTTTGGAAAAACCTTCAACTCAAGAGGGGTCTTCTCTTCTTATTTTTTGGTAGGGTCACTTCGTAGGGCAGCAAACATTACTGTCTCCAGTGGGTCTTCTACTTCAGACAGATATTCAGCTTCCAGAAATGCCAGTAGTTCCTTCACCTCTGGGTCCTCGACCACTTGTGCTTTGCCAGCTAAAGCGCGCATCAGTGGGTCCACCATGGCTTTTTCTTGCCTTACCTCATTGTAGAGTTGTTGATAACTTTCAACAAAATAAGAGGACTCAAAGAATGAGGGGGCTATAATACAATCATATATGTTGAAGTCGATGTGCTCTCCTCCAACTCTGCTTGTTATCATACCCGCCTCCACATCAATGAGTGATCTGTCTATTGCAAGGAAGGGTTACCTGAAGATAATGGGGAAGCTAGGGTCTTCCACAGTATCAATCAGAACTATGTCATAGGGTATAAAGAACCACCCAACCGTAATGGGCACATCTTCAACCAATATAATGGGTCTGGTGAAGGTGTGATATGCAAGCTAGATTCTCATATTGATACTCACCATATCGGTAAGTCCTAACCTCTTTACAAGGGATAAAGGCATCAAGCTGATACTTACTCCCAGGTCTTCTAGACCTTTACAGGTCACATTGTCCCCAACTTGAAAGGGGATGACAAAGGCCCTAGGGTCTTTCTTTTTAGAAGGCATACTTGCCTTGAAAAAGGAACTAGACATTTGGGCTAGCTTCACGGTTTCAACGACTTCTCCTCTTTTCTTTCTCGAAATCAACTCCTTCAGGAACTTTGCATAGGTGGGCATCTCCTAGATAGAATCTAAGAATGGGATGTCGAGGTGCAACTTCCTTACTGTAGCCATGAACTTCTTGTACCTTTTCTTCAACTGTGCCTTTACCAGCTTGTGCGGAAAAGGTAGGCGAGGTGTATACCTGTCCGGACGTTCCTTGGAAGGGATGTCGTCTACTCTTTCCTTCTTTACTTTCTTTGGCTTCACGGGTGGAACTCCAAGCAACCGCACTATCTCATCTATGTAGATCTGTGCAAGTTTTTCAGTAGTATAGGTTGTTTTAATAGGTAGAAAATGTGCTGACTTTGTCAACCTATTAACTATCACCAAATGGAATCATGACTTTTGGTTGTTCTTAGTAGACCAAACACAAAGTCCATTGTCACGTGATCCCATTTCCACTATGGTATAGGTAACGGTTGCAATGTTCCTGTAGGCTTCTGGTATTCTACTTTAACTTGTTGACACATTGGACACGGCATAACAAACTTAGGTACATCCTTCATCAAACCAGGCCACCAATACATATCTTTTAACTTATGATACATTTTAGTACTTGACAGACTTTAAATGTGGGTCCAAAAATGGAGACATGTCTAGGTCATTGGACTTTAGTAATTTATAATACCTGAATGTTTAAGACTCCTGCAACTAGCATAGGGTTGAAGTAGTTCGGGGTCAAACACATGGATTGGAAGAATAGCACTTCAGAACTCAAGTTTTACTTGTCTAAGAACGTCAAAAATAAAAGGATAAGGGTTGATGTAATGAGAAAGAATTATAAAGAATCAAACTAAAAATCTATCTCCAAGGAGAGTTACTAGTAGGATTAAGGTTTAGGGTTTAGCAGTTTTTATGGAAGTTTTTTATATAAAGGGAAACGAGGAGATAAGACTATCTTTGGAGTATAGCACGAAGGAAGAAAACCTGATCGTAACAACTGACAGCGGTCTACATCTTGCGCCTTCTTCTCTCAAAGAAGACGCCAACTAGCCACGCACAAAGTTCCCTCTCTCAAGGGTACCAGGCGTGGGCTAGAGTGGAAAGATAAGCTAGGGAAGCCCTGATTCTAGGTACTCTCGTATGCCCAAATCAGACCAAGCTCTAGAGTTTACAACATCCTTCTCTCAAATGAGTCAAAACAAGAAAAATGATTCGGTAGCCAGTCAAAAGTGTGAATTAGAAAGAAGAAACTAGAACTCAGATGCTATAAAGAAATCGTCCAATGAATTGAAGCCATACACAAAATAAAATGAGATGAACTCCAAAGATTCCAATAATCATAAAGGAACATAAAGGTTTAGTTACAATGCAGAAATAAAATGAAAGTAAAGTGCTAAAAAGGGAAGATAGGTATCAGTATCCTTGATTTAGGAGGTCAAAGTACATAGCAACAAACACCTAAGATAATGCTACCTGGTACCGGGTAAGGGCCCTATCAGGATATGACCGTGTTGGGTTCTTGACCATGTCAGATCGTGAACCGTGACGGGTAAGGGGTGTATCGGGATAGGACCTCTACCCGATATGGTTGTGTTGGGCTACTGGCCGTGTCGGGCTGCAGCCGTGATGGGTATAGACCATATCGAGTTAGGATACATATTGGGTAAGCATTATCTTAGGGCTCTCGGATTCCTTGTGTCGGGTATAGGTGGGCAAGCCATCTCAGGTTGAAGCCCAGATAGGATCTCGACATTGTTAAAGTAGCCTTGAGGGTCGAGTCGCGCTGCTGGCTACTACTGGAATGGTTTCTAAGTGAACTCCTCCCATCCCTCTCAGGTTGGGGGTGTGCTCACCTAGTATCGCCCGGTATACTCTGGAACTCGATGCACTATCTCCTGTACTCTAAGAGTTAACTCTCGTAGGGTCTGACCCATACCATCGTAGGTTTGCAGCTACTATTTATAGGTAGTGAGTTGATGGGAGTGTGGGTTTTATTCGACCACGTGTCCTCTGCATGTGGCTCCTTCCTCACGTCGGGTATAGGTTGACGAGCCATCTCTTTCCCGACATGCATGTCAGGCCATCAACCGTACTATGCAACGAGTGCATGACGCACAGTCGTCACAGGTTGGGACCTTAGCAAGCTGTTGCAATGAGGGGTAGCCATATCATGTAATTGACCTCGTCGGGTGGTGAACCATGATGAGTAAGGCACCTTGTCGGGTATGAGATGCAGCGGCCAGGGCTCCTACACGACACACATACGTCAGGTTGTCATCGTATCAGACAACAAATGTGATGGGTAGGAGGGTGTGTCGCCTCACACGCTACTGGACCGGGGTGGGTACTTCATTGCTGATGGGCCTGAAGGGCCCATTGGTGCTCTTTTTGGGAAAGAAATAAAAGAAACTCTGCAAAAGATGGGAAATATTATCAGGGGCATAGTGGGAATAATTTCTTTACAACAAATAAGATAAAATGAAGAGGAAGTTAGGTTTGGAGGCTATTTTAATAGTAAAATATAAGCTCTAAAAACCATAAAATGGGTGTTATCAGTACTCCCTAGATGCATTGCATACATGAATAAATGATCTTCCTCCATAACTATCTTTCTTAAGTCATTGGCATCAGGTACTACCATCCTACCATGGTAACAGACTACCTCATCCTCTGACTCATGGAAACCGTCCCGTTTCTCACTACCATACTCTGACCTGATCTACTGAATCACAGTATCATCCTATTGTGCATCTTCAGTCTATTGTCTCAAAGTAGGTTTCACATGCATCTCAGCCAGTAATCTGACAAACAAAGATACCTCTAGATGTACATTCATTTGTCTCAAAGAGACAAACATGTCCCGCTTAAAGCACATTAAAGAGTTCAACTGTGCTTTATCTATGGGTGGAGATGAAGATTTTCTACTTAGTACATCTACCACTACATTAGCCATTCCTGGATGATAATCAATTGTACAATCATATTCCTTGATTAATTCCATCCAGCAACATTGCCTCATGCTCAACTCGTGATGTGAGAAGATGTACTTTACGTTTTTATGGTCTGTGAAAATCTGACAGGTTTCTCCTTAGAGATAATGTCTCTAGATCTTCAATGTGTGAACCACTACAGCTAATTCTAGATCATGTGTCAGATAATTCTACTTGTGTTTTTTAAGCTGTAGGGAAGCAAAAGAAATTACATGATCACTCTACATCAATACACATCCTAGACCATTCTTAGAGGCATCACAGAAAATAATGTATCCCTTTCCCTACTCAGATAAAGCCAACACAGGTGCACTGATCAACCTTTCTTTTATCACTTGGAAAGAACGCTGACACTTGCCATTCTAGGAAAAAGGAACCTCCTTCCTGGTCAACCTAGTTACAGGTAATGCTACAGAAGTAATCTCTTTAATAAACTTTTTGTAGTAACCTGCCAAATATAGGAAACTATGAATCTCAGTTGGTGTCTTAGGTTGTTCCCACTCTACAAAAGATTCCACTTTCTTCGGATCAACACGAATACCTGAAGCTAATATAATGTGTCCAAGAAAAGACACTTTTGACAACCAGAACTTGCACTTGCTGAACTTAGTGTATAACTTGTGTTGTCTCAACAAAATCAAAGCTTAATGAAGGTCTTGTTCATGTTGTTGACCATCTCTACTGCATATCAGCATGTCATCTATGAAGACTACTATGAGAAACCATTACACTAAACAAGATTACTCAAAACATAAAGTACAATCGATCACTAATTAATCACATACCCAAAAATATGGGTAAATTCAAATTGATTTTAATGTCAGTACTCGCTAAGAAACATTTGCATAAGAGCCCAACATCTTTCTTATATCCATACCATGCCAAGAATTTGATACCAATTGTTCTATTACCTTATCCACACAATATATAGCAGTATTATAACATGGCTATCAATATGTCTAGTATTATAACATGGCTATCAATATTGGCATCTCAAATAAAGGGAACAGATCTAGATCATAAGTAGAACTAACATCATAACACAATGAATTACATAGGCATGATTAGCAGTTTAAGCAGTTCTAATTACATAGGCATGACTAGCAATATTAAATCATAGCTAGCAACATCATCTTAACCATCAGTGTTAGTATATTTGACAACATAAGCATGTTTACAACATGAGCATAACTACAGCATAAACATGTCTATTCTCTCTTATTGTACTATACATGATCTCAGTGAAAAGAAAGAAAATAAGGGTTATCATCCAATATGAAGCATTGTGTATAACCCTAAATAGATATTCTACACGGCTGTCTTACATCTTTTATTATGCCCTAGGGAATTTGAATCATACCATTCAAAGTCCAACTGACCCCTGTGAAGGGTTATTCAGTTCTGTACAAGATCTAGGAGTATTGGTATCCTAAGATCTCTTACCCTCAGTCTGTACTAGTAAAAAGGCAATGACATATCAGTCAAAGTTTCCACCACAAAAACATATAGTCAAGCTACTAACCACTAGTCCACCCTTGGTATAGGTCACGACACTAGAAACCAGAGTATACAAAACCCCCTAATCTGAGAATCTGAGGTACAACTGCATTTATCCTGAATCACATCATGTTATAATCACTGAGACACGACCACATCCATTCTCAATCACATCAGATGTATGAGGCATGACCATATCCAACCTCCACAATTTGCATTGTGGATGACAAGGATATATCCTCAACCTGCCACCCCCACATACTCAATAGTATGTGCTCCGAGTTTCCCTTAGGAATACTCATTTCACCATCCATCAAGTTCTGACACTGAAGATGGTTCTACGGCACAGGGCACTACATGATTATAGTTGAACTTGATTATTTATGCTAATTGTGTGAATTAAGGCTGCATCAAACAAGTGGACATACAAACCCTAATTCACTTCTAGAAAGCATATAAATTTCAAAACTTGAAAAGATATAAAATGCATAAACATATTTTCTCATCTCATATCACATGGTACTATTCACTTGCCATTCATGAAACCAAACTAGTCATCATACTATCACAAGATATAAATAATTTTCACAATATCACAAAGTATCGACCCTTATCAACACAAGAGGATTACACCTCATTCAGGGCTCAACCATGCCCAAAGGTCATTAATACCATCATACTATCACAGGATATAAATCCTTTTCACGATATCACATGGTATCAACCCTTATCAACACCAGTGGATTACTCCTCATTTAGGGCTCAACCATGCCCAAAGGTCATTAAGACCATCATACTATTCCCTGCAAGATCATCATTATCTTTGCATGCCTTATAACAAGGCTCAACAACATCACTTACATGTAATACATAATATCAACACAATATTACAGTAATGAGATAGGAGATATTCATAAATAATCATAGTAGGGTTATATTAACATTAAGAACATTCCTTTATTACATCAACATGCACAGAATCTAGATATGATTAACCCTCATCATATTCATAATGCACATGTTTAGCATAAGAAAGTATCAACCATGTGGATATGATAACCACCAATTAACATATTAAGATTATGATCATATTAAGGAGGTTATTCCACCACCATTCCATCATATAAGAATGTTAAACATCAATACTCATCTTTATCTATTTGCATTAGAGTTAAGTTCAACATGATAAATTATATCAATGTTACTAATCAACATTTATACCCAAACCCTAACTCACAACATCCCCATTGGATCATGGATGCATAAGGTGAAGCATCACCATCAGATTTCATACTATTCTCAAGTACACATAAATCAAGGTGTAACCATCAGGTTATAGAATACTAGGGTTTCAACAACAATAAGAGAGTACTCCATGATTGTATTAGTCATTCAAGGACTATTCATACCCAATTACCATAATTTAGTTATATTAAAGCTAGGTATAACAAGTTACACGTCATTAGGATTACATATCAACACAATATTATTATCATCCCTTCTATTCATATGAGTGAATATGTAAGACTAACTTATTAAGGATAACCCTCCATTTTCTCCATCATCAACCCATATCACCATACCACAATGTCACCTAGAACCATTGGATGTTTAAAAGGTAAGACCATAGGTTGTTTACATAAGTAAACACCTTAGATAAACCACCTATGAAGTCCTTGATTTGTTCTCTAGAAAGAGTCACCATCTAACCCTAGACATCCCTTGATTAACAACACAAAAAGTTCCATTGAGAGTAGGGCAAAACCACAATCGATTGTTCATTTAAAACAAGCCATGCATTGTCAACAAGTAAGCTCCTTAAGTTGATCATATAAAGGAAACCATATAAATCACATTATTAGGACCAACATATTACATTAGCCATCATTCCAATTTATTGGAGGAATAAATAGTAGATCTTGACCATTGGGTCAAGTTCATATGTTAAAACCATCAATTACAGTATAGGTCCAACCATTGCATCAAGTGACCCAAGAAACCATTGGTCTAAGTCTTAATTGATGATACAACTACAATTATTAACTCAACATAGGTTGTAGATACCTGATCCACCATCATTAGTGACCATTAAATCACCATAGGTTGTTATATCAACACTATATTCATTAATCAGCATCAAATATTAAGCTAATGTCATCATTGATTGATAACATCAGTAGGGTACTTAATGGTTGATCATTAAACTTCTAATTGATCCAAAAACTGACCCAAGGAGGTGACCATAGGTTGTCACCATCATCTGATACCTTTGGTCATGACCATCAGTTGTCATGAAGACAACACCATAGGGTTGTTGCAATGGTACCATCATCGAGTCATGGTTTTATAGAAGAAATCAGCTTTAAACCCTAAAATTCACCATTGGTTAATAGGTGCTTAGCACCATAGGTTATCAAACCAACCTGATCCAAGTCATATTATACCTTAGGAATAACGTACACATGATCACAGGTTCATCTATAACTGAAATCAGAATAGGTAAGACTATAAAAATCAAAATCCAAGTCAAGCATAGCTTTTTAGTGCATGGATCATCATTTTCAAGCAAGAACATGATCTAGAAAGCTTATGGTAAGCAATAAACGTGGATAAAGTTATAAAACTTGCCTCTTATGAGAAGATAAAATCCTATACAGAAGAAAAATCGAGCAGGTAGGGTATAAAATCCAAGAATAAGCTATGAGCTCATCTATCTAGCACCTTTCCTCATCGAATGAGAAAACCCTAAGCATAAGGAGCAAGAAAGGTAGGGTTTTAGAGATTTAGAGCAATTTCTACAATGGAAAAGTAAGGTTATGACCTATAGAATGCTAGGAGGAAGGATAAAAAAGAAATAAATGGAGTAAAGAAGGGGATTCTTACTCTTTTAGGTCCAGATCACTAGGAAGGAGCTTTAGGAACCCCTAAATGAAGTCAATTGCAACCCTAAATCCTTTTTCCAAGAAGACCCCCACTTTCTTATTCCTTGGACAGAAAAATTCGAAGAAGAATAGAGGGAGAACGAGGTTGGGAGAAGGAGGGAAGTGGTGGAGAGAAAATGGCTCGTTTTGGTTCTTCGGGATAAGTATATGAAACTTTAAGATAAAGAAAAAGAAAAAGTTGAAGTTCTAGTATCTATCCAAGTGTCCTTGGCCTTAATTTATTAAGAATATACAAGAACACACACAAGAAGCTCCCCCACCATCTGTATATACCTTCTTAGTTTTCCTTTGTCAAATTTCCCAGACAATCAAATAATTCATTAGTTGATAGCTACTAAAGGTAGTTCATCCATGATGGGGTAAACCCTAAAATACCCTTAGAGAAAACACCTTCAAACCAAGGTTTAAATAGGATCACCATGGCTCAAAAATCTCAATAATAATGAGAGAATATCCAAGGAAAATAATTCAAGTGATAAATTGCAAATAAAACCTCTCAATTGGGTAAATTGTAGAAAAGTCCAAAATGTGCATAAAATTGCATAACTTGCCCAAACAGTGTCCAAATTGGACCAAATTTGAAACTTAATCTTTTATTATGATTTAAAAGAATATAAAAAGTTTATATCAGGGTTATACAAATTCAATTATGATAATTAAGAATATTCAACTCATTAAGCAAGTTTAGTGGCCTTACAACTATAAACCCCTAATAGGAATTTTGCCCCCGAAATCCAAGGTAAACAAAGATGGGTACTTCCTTTACACCTCATCTTGTTACCTTAACATGGTTACTTCATATCATGGTGATGTCACATCACTCATACATATCTCATCTTTGGTCGGCACAAAATCCCCCACATAAGAAGACATTCTCAATATGGAATGTAGAAACTTGTTGTGTCATCTGTACAACTCTAGTAGTAATGTTCAATTTTAAATTCTATCTATCATCTCAAAAGTCATACTTGCTAGCTTTTTACCAATCAGGCCATGTGCCCCATACCATTCCTTGAAGCATAAAAAAAACAATGTATCCATCCTTTTTTTATACACTGACACTAGAACTCTTGTCAGTTTTTTTTAGCATCAAAAGAAATGTTGACGCTGGAACTTGTCATTCCATAAAAGGAAACATCATTCCTATTCAACCTTGTTAGGGTGAAACAACAACACTATATTCTCCTTATTAGGATTTACACAACCTACTTAGAAGGCATATCATGATACCATAAAGAAATTTAATCAACTCCATCTCACTCTTGTTCAACTTGTCTCATAGCTATTGCTTCTTCAGAAACCCTAAGGTTTTTGAATAAATATTGATCATATTTTTGACCATATTTGAAATACTTTGACATTTCATCATTCAAAGCTTGATATAACTTATACGACATGACTGGAACACTCTGTTCCTCGTATTCATAAATTCTATTTGTACATTGGTTAGTCTAAAGGACATAACTCTAAACTCATCATGGTCATGTGAATTATGTCATTCATTCTAACTCTTATGTCTAAAGTATATTTTATTTTAAAGGAACACGGTAGAACATGTTTACTAATTAGCAAACTATCTATCCTTGTTAGTGGTATAGCCCAACTATTAGTGAGTCGTACACAACATTATAGAATCACTTTTTTTCTCAAACAAAATTTAGAGGGTCATCATCAACTCTCTCTCTATCTATCTAAGGGAGAGGAATACTTGGAATGTTCATATAATAAACATCTCCAACCTTCACATACTTCACATACTATTGATACATCTTGGATACTAGGATTCATTACATTGGTATCCACCTCATGTGCTATAAGGAATTCACATCCTTATCTCATCTACTTTTACCAACATAATAAAATATCAAGAAATATAAGAGGAGTCTTCCTAATTATTGGAAGGCTCAAAAGCAAACTCATCACAAACTTTATGATCTTAGAACCATAGTCCAAGCAACCTTATGCTATAATAAGCTATCCACCCTCATGTTTATAATAAATCTTTACATACCAAGTGGAAATGATCCATTTGAAAGTTGTGCCCTAGAAAGGAAAGACACAAAGGGAAACACACTTCCCACATCATCGCATCATTATTCAAGGGTCACTAGCAATAAGGTAACCAATTCTATTTTCATTATGCAAGTTACATCTTCTTATGGGTCATTTTACCCTTTTCATTTTGGGTTCCTTATCACTATCATAGGAATCATCATGATTAACATATCTCATTACTCCTTCCTTGATGACTATTTATCACACTTGGGTATATTCTCTTATTTTATTATGTTTTTCAACCACTTATCAATAGGTAAATCATCATATTCCACATTTTCTTCAATAAACATGGATCATCTACCTTAATTTCTTTCAAATGCCATGCTTATTTTACATTAACACTTTCTTACACACATAGGTTGGTCTGAGATTAACTCAGGTTCCACCTTATTCCTTTGTCATTGTTCTCATTTATCTTCTTATTTTATACTTATCATTGGAGTTCTCTCCATCTTATGTGGATTTCATACCTTGAATCACTTTATAAGCATAGACTTATCTGTCTTTTACTTTATTATCTTATTGAATCACATCTTCAAGAACTCCTCTTTTCCTTATTTGTATTCAGAATTAGATTTCATGGTGTTGTGTCTTTCTCTTTAGCTATGAAACATTCAAGTTTTGATAGATAATGACACAATTCTCATCTTCTTTAAGGTAGTATTGAGATATTCACACCATGGTTTCTTATTCATTATGCTCTTTAGATTTTCTCAAAATGACTACTTGATCAGAGTAACCATAAAGATAACAATCTAAGAGTTCCATACTTAGCTTTCTTCAATAAATGAATACCTGGCCAGGGCACCCAAATACTGAGATTAGGCAGTATGCACCATATTTTTATGTCATATTCCTAACTTAGACATCATCCTAGTCTTAAGTCCTAGTGTCCCTGTAGACTCAGTGAACCTAAAGCTCTGATACCAACTTGTGAGAACCCATTACACTAAATGAGATTACTCAAAACATAAAGCACAATCTATCACTAATTAATCACATACCCAAAAATATGGGTAAATTAAAACCGATTTCAATGTCAGCACCCACTCAGAAACATTTGCATAAGATCCAAACATCTTTCTCATATCCATACTATGCCAAGAATTTGACACAAATTGTTCTATTGCCTTAGCCACACCATATGTATACAGGAGAACAATATTTATATATGCCACACAAACAAGCATTAATATGCTAACAAAAGTTCGATTCATTTGAAACATCATATACAAACTTTTCCTTCCCGAACCTGAGAGTATAGGGATGACTCTAGGACATACTAGACATCTAATCAACTTTCCCAAAGATTCATTTCTATAGCTCCTCTTTGCTGCCACAAGTTTGATTTCGTCACTTCCGATTACCTAAAAATATGTGGCAAACCACAAGGGTGAGACCCAATACCAGCAAGAGATATAACCTCCAACAACGCTTATTGATTACAACATTTTAAATAGTAGATAACTGAGCCGTTGGAGTATATAATAATTAATTGAATAGATTGAACAGTTCAAGTATGCTAAACAAATTAAGCAATTAATCTTAGCAACTAGTATGATCATCAATGCATATATAGATAACAAATAAATCCATTTCTTTGGATAGATATCTACTCAAATATCATCAAATTGCATCTAATAAAAATCATTATCATTAATATATGTATCATAATATTCCTTGCTAACAGCACAAGCAATCTAGTAGCATAAGCATCCCTGACATCATGAATATGTCTAGTATTATAACATGGCTATCAATATTGGCATCTCAAATAAAGGGAACAGATCTAGATCATAAGTAGAACTAACATCATAACACAATGAATTACATAGGCATGATTAGCAGTTTAAGCAGTTCTAATTACATAGGCATGACTAGCAATATTAAATCATAGCTAGCAACATCATCTTAACCATCAGTGTTAGTATATTTGACAACATAAGCATGTTTACAACATGAGCATAACTACAGCATAAACATGTCTATTCTCTCTTATTGTACTATACATGATCTCAGTGAAAAGAAAGAAAATAAGGGTTATCATCCAATATGAAGCATTGTGTATAACCCTAAATAGATATTCTACACGGCTGTCTTACATCTTTTATTATGCCCTAGGGAATTTGAATCATACCATTCAAAGTCCAACTGACCCCTGTGAAGGGTTATTCAGTTCTGTACAAGATCTAGGAGTATTGGTATCCTAAGATCTCTTACCCTCAGTCTGTACTAGTAAAAAGGCAATGACATATCAGTCAAATTTTCCACCACAAAAACATATAGTCAAGCTACTAACCACTAGTCCACCCTTGGTATAGGTCACGACACTAGAAACCAGAGTATACAAAACCCCCTAATCTGAGAATCTGAGGTACAACTGCATTTATCCTGAATCACATCATGTTATAATCACTGAGACACGACCACATCCATTCTCAATCACATCAGATGTATGAGGCATGACCATATCCAACCTCCACAATTTGCATTGTGGATGACAAGGATATATCCTCAACCTGCCACCCCCACATACTCAATAGTATGTGCTCCGAGTTTCCCTTAGGAATACTCATTTCACCATCCATCAAGTTATGACACTGAAGATGGTTCTACGGCACAGGGCACTACATGATTATAGTTGAACTTGATTATTTATGCTAATTGTGTGAATTAAGGCTGCATCAAACAAGTGGACATACAAACCCTAATTCACTTCTAGAAAGCATATAAATTTCAAAACTTGAAAAGATATAAAATGCATAAACATATTTTCTCATCTCATATCACATGGTACTATTCACTTGCCATTCATGAAACCAAACTAGTCATCATACTATCACAAGATATAAATAATTTTCACAATATCACAAAGTATCGACCCTTATCAACACAAGAGGATTACACCTCATTCAGGGCTCAACCATGCCCAAAGGTCATTAATACCATCATACTATCACAGGATATAAATCCTTTTCACGATATCACATGGTATCAACCCTTATCAACACAAGTGGATTACTCCTCATTTAGGGCTCAACCATGCCCAAAGGTCATTAAGACCATCATACTATTCCCTGCAAGATCATCATTATCTTTGCATGCCTTATAACAAGGCTCAACAACATCACTTACATGTAATACATAATATCAACACAATATTACACTAATGAGATAGGAGATATTCATAAATAATCATAGTAGGGTTATATTAACATTAAGAACATTCCTTTATTACATCAACATGCACAGAATCTAGATATGATTAACCCTCATCATATTCATAATGCACATGTTTAGCATAAGAAAGTATCAACCATGTGGATATGATAACCACCAATTAACATATTAAGATTATGATCATATTAAGGAGGTTATTCCACCACCATTCCATCATATAAGAATGTTAAACATCAATACTCATCTTTATCTATTTGCATTAGAGTTAAGTTCAACATGATAAATTATATCAATGTTACTAATCAACATTTATACCCAAACCCTAACTCACAACATCCCCATTGGATCATGGATGCATAAGGTGAAGCATCACCATCAGATTTCATACTATTCTCAAGTACACATAAATCAAGGTGTAACCATCAGGTTATAGAATACTAGGGTTTCAACAACAATAAGAGAGTACTCCATGATTGTATTAGTCATTCAAGGACTATTCATACCCAATTACCATAATTTAGTTATATTAAAGCTAGGTATAACAAGTTACACGTCATTAGGATTACATATCAACACAATATTATTATCATCCCTTCTATTCATATGAGTGAATATGTAAGACTAACTTATTAAGGATAACCCTCCATTTTCTCCATCATCAACCCATATCACCATACCACAATGTCACCTAGAACCATTGGATGTTTAAAAGGTAAGACCATAGGTTGTTTACATAAGTAAACACCTTAGATAAACCACCTATGAAGTCCTTGATTTGTTCTCTAGAAAGAGTCACCATCTAACCCTAGACATCCCTTGATTAACAACACAAAAAGTTCCATTGAGAGTAGGGCAAAACCACAATCGATTGTTCATTTAAAACAAGCCATGCATTGTCAACAAGTAAGCTCCTTAAGTTGATCATATAAAGGAAACCATATAAATCACATTATTAGGACCAACATATTACATTAGCCATCATTCCAATTTATTGGAGGAATAAATAGTAGATCTTGACCATTGGGTCAAGTTCATATGTTAAAACCATCAATTACAGTATAGGTCCAACCATTGCATCAAGTGACCCAAGAAACCATTGGTCTAAGTCTTAATTGATGATACAACTACAATTATTAACTCAACATAGGTTGTAGATACCTGATCCACCATCATTAGTGACCATTAAATCACCATAGGTTGTTATATCAACACTATATTCATTAATCAGCATCAAATATTAAGCTAATGTCATCATTGATTGATAACATCAGTAGGGTACTTAATGGTTGATCATTAAACTTCTAATTGATCCAAAAACTGACCCAAGGAGGTGACCATAGGTTGTCACCATCATCTGATACCTTTGGTCATGACCATCAGTTGTCATGAAGACAACACCATAGGGTTGTTGCAATGGTACCATCATCGAGTCATGGTTTTATAGAAGAAATCAGCTTTAAACCCTAAAATTCACCATTGGTTAATAGGTGCTTAGCACCATAGGTTATCAAACCAACCTGATCCAAGTCATATTATACCTTAGGAATAACGTACACATGATCACAGGTTCATCTATAACTGAAATCAGAATAGGTAAGACTATAAAAATCAAAATCCAAGTCAAGCATAGCTTTTTAGTGCATGGATCATCATTTTCAAGCAAGAACATGATCTAGAAAGCTTATGGTAAGCAATAAACGTGGATAAAGTTATAAAACTTGCCTCTTATGAGAAGATAAAATCCTATACAGAAGAAAAATCGAGCAGGTAGGGTATAAAATCCAAGAATAAGCTATGAGCTCGTCTATCTAGCACCTTTCCTCATCGAATGAGAAAACCCTAAGCATAAGGAGCAAGAAAGGTAGGGTTTTAGAGATTTAGAGCAATTTCTACAATGGAAAAGTAAGGTTATGACCTATAGAATGCTAGGAGGAAGGATAAAAAAGAAATAAATGGAGTAAAGAAGGGGATTCTTACTCTTTTAGGTCCAGATCACTAGGAAGGAGCTTTAGGAACCCCTAAATGAAGTCAATTGCAACCCTAAATCCTTTTTCCAAGAAGACCCCCACTTTCTTATTCCTTGGACAGAAAAATTCGAAGAAGAATAGAGGGAGAACGAGGTTGGGAGAAGGAGGGAAGTGGTGGAGAGAAAATGGCTCGTTTTGGTTCTTCGGGATAAGTATATGAAACTTTAAGATAAAGAAAAAGAAAAAGTTGAAGTTCTAGTATCTATCCAAGTGTCCTTGGCCTTAATTTATTAAGAATATACAAGAACACACACAAGAAGCTCCCCCACCATCTGTATATACCTTCTTAGTTTTCCTTTGTCAAATTTCCCAGACAATCAAATAATTCATTAGTTGATAGCTACTAAAGGTAGTTCATCCATGATGGGGTAAACCCTAAAATACCCTTAGAGAAAACACCTTCAAACCAAGGTTTAAATAGGATCACCATGGCTCAAAAATCTCAATAATAATGAGAGAATATCCAAGGAAAATAATTCAAGTGATAAATTGCAAATAAAACCTCTCAATTGGGTAAATTGTAGAAAAGTCCAAAATGTGCATAAAATTGCATAACTTGCCCAAACAGTGTCCAAATTGGACCAAATTTGAAACTTAATCTTTTATTATGATTTAAAAGAATATAAAAAGTTTATATCAGGGTTATACAAATTCAATTATGATAATTAAGCATATTCAACTCATTAAGCAAGTTTAGTGGCCTTACAACTATAAACCCCTAATAGGAATTTTGCCCCCGAAATCCAAGGTAAACAAAGATGGGTACTTCCTTTACACCTCATCTTGTTACCTTAACATGGTTACTTCATATCATGGTGATGTCACATCACTCATACATATCTCATCTTTGGTCGGCACAAAATCCCCCACATAAGAAGACATTCTCAATATGGAATGTAGAAACTTGTTGTGTCATCTGTACAACTCTAGTAGTAATGTTCAATTTTAAATTCTATCTATCATCTCAAAAGTCATACTTGCTAGCTTTTTACCAATCAGGCCATGTGCCCCATACCATTCCTTGAAGCATAAAAAAAACAATGTATCCATCCTTTTTTTATACACTGACACTAGAACTCTTGTCAGTTTTTTTTAGCATCAAAAGAAATGTTGACGCTGGAACTTGTCATTCCATAAAAGGAAACATCATTCCTATTCAACCTTGTTAGGGTGAAACAACAACACTATATTCTCCTTATTAGGATTTACACAACCTACTTAGAAGGCATATCATGATACCATAAAGAAATTTAATCAACTCCATCTCACTCTTGTTCAACTTGTCTCATAGCTATTGCTTCTTCAGAAACCCTAAGGTTTTTGAATAAATATTGATCATATTTTTGACCATATTTGAAATACTTTGACATTTCATCATTCAAAGCTTGATATAACTTATACGACATGACTGGAACACTCTGTTCCTCGTATTCATAAATTCTATTTGTACATTGGTTAGTCTAAAGGACATAACTCTAAACTCATCATGGTCATGTGAATTATGTCATTCATTCTAACTCTTATGTCTAAAGTATATTTTATTTTAAAGGAACACGGTAGAACATGTTTACTAATTAGCAAACTATCTATCCTTGTTAGTGGTATAGCCCAACTATTAGTGAGTCGTACACAACATTATAGAATCACTTTTTTTCTCAAACAACATTTAGAGGGTCATCATCAACTCTCTCTCTCTCTATCTAAGGGAGAGGAATACTTGGAATGTTCATATAATAAACATCTCCAACCTTCACATACTTCACATACTATTGATACATCTTGGATACTAGGATTCATTACATTGGTATCCACCTCATGTGCTATAAGGAATTCACATCCTTATCTCATCTACTTTTACCAACATAATAAAATATCAAGAAATATAAGAGGAGTCTTCCTAATTATTGGAAGGCTCAAAAGCAAACTCATCACAAACTTTATGATCTTAGAACCATAGTCCAAGCAACCTTATGCTATAATAAGCTATCCACCCTCATGTTTATAATAAATCTTTACATACCAAGTGGAAATGATCCATTTGAAAGTTGTGCCCTAGAAAGGAAAGACACAAAGGGAAACACACTTCCCACATCATCGCATCATTATTCAAGGGTCACTAGCAATAAGGTAACCAATTCTATTTTCATTATGCAAGTTACATCTTCTTATGGGTCATTTTACCCTTTTCATTTTGGGTTCCTTATCACTATCATAGGAATCATCATGATTAACATATCTCATTACTCCTTCCTTGATGACTATTTATCACACTTGGGTATATTCTCTTATTTTATTATGTTTTTCAACCACTTATCAATAGGTAAATCATCATATTCCACATTTTCTTCAATAAACATGGATCATCTACCTTAATTTCTTTCAAATGCCATGCTTATTTTACATTAACACTTTCTTACACACATAGGTTGGTCTGAGATTAACTCAGGTTCCACCTTATTCCTTTGTCATTGTTCTCATTTATCTTCTTATTTTATACTTATCATTGGAGTTCTCTCCATCTTATGTGGATTTCATACCTTGAATCACTTTATAAGCATAGACTTATCTGTCTTTTACTTTATTATCTTATTGAATCACATCTTCAAGAACTCCTCTTTTCCTTATTTGTATTCAGAATTAGATTTCATGGTGTTGTGTCTTTCTCTTTAGCTATGAAACATTCAAGTTTTGATAGATAATGACACAATTCTCATCTTCTTTAAGGTAGTATTGAGATATTCACACCATGGTTTCTTATTCATTATGCTCTTTAGATTTTCTCAAAATGACTACTTGATCAGAGTAACCATAAAGATAACAATCTAAGAGTTCCATACTTAGCTTTCTTCAATAAATGAATACCTGGCCAGGGCACCCAAATACTGAGATTAGGCAGTATGCACCATATTTTTATGTCATATTCCTAACTTAGACATCATCCTAGTCTTAAGTCCTAGTGTCCCTGTAGACTCAGTGAACCTAAAGCTCTGATACCAACTTGTGAGAACCCATTACACTAAATGAGATTACTCAAAACATAAAGCACAATCTATCACTAATTAATCACATACCCAAAAATATGGGTAAATTAAAACCGATTTCAATGTCAGCACCCACTCAGAAACATTTGCATAAGATCCAAACATCTTTCTCATATCCATACTATACCAAGAATTTGACACAAATTGTTCTATTGCCTTAGCCACACCATATGTATACAGGAGAACAATATTTATATATGCCACACAAACAAGCATTAATATGCTAACAAAAGTTCGATTCATTTGAAACATCATATACAAACTTTTCCTTCCCGAACCTGAGAGTATAGGGATGACTCTAGGACATACTAGACATCTAATCAACTTTCCCAAAGATTCATTTCTATAGCTCCTCTTTGCTGCCACAAGTTTGATTTCGTCACTTCCGATTACCTAAAAATATGTGGCAAACCACAAGGGTGAGACCCAATACCAGCAAGAGATATAACCTCCAACAACGCTTATTGATTACAACATTTTAAATAGTAGATAACTGAGCCGTTGGAGTATATAATAATTAATTGAATAGATTGAACAGTTCAAGTATGCTAAACAAATTAAGCAATTAATCTTAGCAACTAGTATGATCATCAATGCATATATAGATAACAAACAAATCCATTTCTTTGGATAGATATCTACTCAAATATCATCAAATTGCATCTAATAAAAATCATTATCATTAATATATGTATCATAATATTCCTTGCTAACAGCACAAGCAATCTAGTAGCATAAGCATCCCTGACATCATGAATATGTCTAGTAACATAACATGGCTATCAATATTGGCATCTCAAATAAAGGGAACAGATCTAGATCATAAGTAGAACTAACATTATAACACAATGAACTACATAGGCATGATTAGCAATTTAATCATTTCCAATTACATAGGCATGGCTAGCAATATTAAATCATAGCTAACAGCAGCATCTTAACAATCAGTGTCAGTATATTTGACAACATAAGCATGTTTACAACATGAGCATAACTACAACATAAGCATATCTATTATCTCTTATTGTACTATACAAAATATTAGTGAAAAGAAAGAAAACAAGGGTTATCATCCAATATGAAGTGTTGTGTATAACCCTAAATAGATATGCTGCGTGGATGTCTTACATCTTTTATTATGCCATGGGGAATTTGAATCATACCATTCAAAGTCCAACTGACCCCTATGAAGGGCTATTCGGTTCCATACAAGATCTAGGAGTGTCAGTATCCTAAGATCTCTTCCCCTCAGTCAGTACGAGTAAAAAGGAAATGACATATCAGTCAAAGTTGCCACTACAGTGACATATAGTCAAGCTTCTAACCACTAGTCTGCCCTTGGTATAGGTCACGGAACTAGAAACTAGGGTATACAAAACCCTCTAATCTGGGGTACAACTGCATTTGTCCTCAATCACATCATGTTATAATTACTGAGACATGACCGTAGCCGTTCTCAATCACATCATATGTATGATGCATGACCATAGCCAACCTCCTCAATCTGCATTGTGGATGACAAGGATATATCCTCAATCTTCCACCCCCACATACTCAACATTATGCGCTCTGAGTTTCCCTTAGGAATATTCGTTTCACCGTCCATCAAGTTCTGACATTGAAGATGGTTCTACGGCACAGGGCAGTACATGATTATAGTTGGACTTGATTAGTTATTCCAATTGGGTGAATTAAGGATGCATCAAACAAGTGGACATAAAAACCCTAATTCACTTCTAGAAAGCATAAAAATTTCAAAACATGAAAAGATATAAAATGTATGAAACATAATTTCTCATCTCATCATCACATGGTACTATTCACTTGCCATTCATGAGACCACACTAGTCATCATACTATCACAAGATATAAATCCTTTTCACAATATCGTGAAGTATCAACCCTTATCAACACAAGAGGATTACACCTCATTTAGGGATCAACCATGCCCAAAGGTCATTAAGACCATCATACTATCACATGATATAAATCATTTTCACAATATGATAGGGTATCAACCCTTATCAACACAAGAGGATTACACCTCATTCAGGGCTCAACTATGCTCAAAGGTCATTAAGACCATCATATTATTCCCTGCAAGATCATCATTATCTATGCATGCCTTATAACAAGGCTCAACAATATCCTTATGTATAATACACCGGATCAACATAATATTGCATAAATGAGCTAGGAGATATTCATAAACAATCATAGCAGTGTTATATTAACATTAAGAACATTCATTTATTACATCAACATGCAAGGAATCTAGATATGATTAACCCTCATCATATTCATAATGCACATGTTTAGCATAAGAAAGTATCAACCATGTGGCTATGATAACCACCAATTAACATATTAAGGATATGATCATATTAAGGAGGTTATTCCACCATCATTCCATCATATAAGAATGTTAAACATCAATACTCATCTTTATCTATTTGCATTAGAGTTAAGTTGAACATGATAAATTATATCAATGTTACTAATCAGCACTTATACCCAAACCCTAACTCACGACATCCCCATTGGACCATCGATGCATAAGGTGAAGCATCACCATCACATTCCATACAATTCTCAAGTATGAACCCACACATAAATCAAGGTGTAACCATCGGGTTATAGCATACTAGGGCTTCAATAAAAATAAGAGAGTACTCCATGATTGTATTAGTCATTCAAGGACTATTCATACCCAATTACCATCATTTAGTTATATTAAAGCTAGGTATAACAATCTATACTTCATTAGGGTTACATATCAACATAATATGATTATCATCCCTTATATGCATATGAGTGAATAGGTAATACTACCTTATTAAGGGTAACCCTCCATTTGTTCCATCATCAACCCATATCACCATACCACAATGTCACCCAGAACCAGTAGATGTTTAAAAGGTAAGACCATTGGTTTTTTACACAAGTAAACACCTTGGAAAAACACCTATGAATTCCTTGATCTGTGCTCTATAAAGAGTCATCATCTAACCCTAGATATCACTTGATTAACAACACAAAAAGTTTCATTGAGAGTAGGGTAAAACCCACAATCGACTGTTCATTTAAAACAAGCCATCCATTATCAACAAGTAAGCTCCTTAAGCTGATCATATAAAGGAAACCATCTAAATCAAATTATTAGGGCCAAAATATCACATTAGCCATCATTCCACTTTATTGGAGGAATAAACAGTAGATCTTGACCATTGGGTCAAGTTCATATGTTAAAACCATCAATTACAGTATAGGTCCGACCATTGCTTCAAGTGACCCAAGAAACCATTGGTCTAAGTCTTAATTGATGCTACAACTACAATGATTAACTCAATATAGCTTGTAGAGACCTGATCCACCATCATTAGTGACCATGAAATCACCATAGGTTGTTATATCAACACTATATTCATTAATCAACATCAAATATTAAGCTAATGTCATCATTGATTGATAACATCAGTAGGGTACTTAATGGCTGATCATTAAACTTCTAATTGATCCAAAACCTGACCTAAGAAGGTGACCATAGGTTGTCACCATCATCTGATACCTTTGATCATGACCATCAGTTGTCACGCAGACAACACCATAGGGTTGTTGCAATGGTACCATCATCGAGTCATGGTTTTATAGAAGAAATCAGCTTTAAATCCTAAAATTGACCATTGGTTGATAGGTGCTTAGCACCATAGGTTGTCAAACCAACCTGATCCAAGTCATAGTATACCTTAGGAAAAACGTACACATGATCACAGGTTCATCTATAACTGAAATCAGAATAGGGAACATTATAAAAATCAAAATCCAAGTCAAGCATAGCTTTTTAGTGCATGGATCATCATTTTCAAGCAAGAACATGATCTATAAAGCTTATGGTAAGAAATAAATGTGGAGAAAGTTACAAAACTTTCCTCTAATGAGAAGTTGAATCCCCACATAGAAGAAAACTCAAGCAGGTAGGGTAGAAAATCCAAGAATAAGCTATGAACTCATCCATATAGCACCTTTCTTCATCAAATGAGCAAACCCTAAGCATAAGGAGCAAGAAAGGTAGGGTTTTAGAGATTTAGAGCAATTTATACCATGGAACAGCAAGGTTCCGACCTGGAGAAAGCTAGGAGGAAGGATAAAAAAGATATAAATTGAGGAAATAAGTGGATTCTTACTCTTTTAGTTCAAGATCACTAGGAAGGAGCTTTAGGAACCCCTAAATGAATTCAATTGCAACCCTAGATCCTTTTTCTAAGAAGATCTCCACTTTCTTCTTCCTTGGATAGAAAAATTCATAGAAGCATAGAGGGATAACATGGTTGGGAGAATAAGGGAAGTGGTGGAGAGAAAATGGTTGGTTTTGGTGCTTGGGGATAAGTATATTAAACTTTAAGATAAAGAAAAAGAAAAAGTTGAAGTTCTAGTATCCATCCAAGTGTCCATGGCCTTAATTTATTAAGAATATATAAGCACACACATAAGAAGCTCCCCCACCATCTGTATATATTTGCTTAGCTTTTCTTTTTCGAATTTCCCAACCAATCAAATAATTCATTAGTTGATAGCTACTAAAGGTAGTTCATCCATGATGGGGTAAACCCTAAAATACCGTTGGAGAAAACCCCTTCAAACCAAGGTTTAAATAGGCTCTCCATGGATCAAAAGGCTCAAGAATGATGACAGAATATCCAAGGAACATAATGCAAGTGATAAATTGCAAAGAAAACCTCTCAATTGGGTATTGTAGAAAAGTCCAAAATGTGCATAAAATTGCATAACTTCCTCAAACAGTGTCCAAATTGGACCAAATTTGAAACTTAAGCTTGTATTATGATTTAAAAGCATATAAAAAGGTTATATTTGGGTTATAAGAATTCAATTATTATAATTAAGCTTATTCAACTCATTAAGGAAGTTTAGGGGCCTTACAACTATTATGAACTGATCAAGGAATGGTCAGAAGATTCTATTCAACAACTCCATGAATGTAGCTGGTGCATTAGTTAGAGTCCAAACGACATAATTATAAACTCATAATGACCATACCTTGTCCTAAAGGCTGACTTAGGTATGTCATCCTCCTTGATACATAACTGATGATATCCTGACCTTAGATCTATTGTAGAGAACATTGTTGCACCATTCAACTGGTCAAATAGATCATCTATCCTTTATAGAGGATATTTGTTCTTTATAGATATCTTTTTAAGCTATCTGTAGTCTATGCATAATCTCATAGACCCATCCTTATTTTTAACAAAAAGAATTGGAGCACCCCACGAAGAAGTACTCGGTTGAATGAAACCTTTCTCAAGCAACTCCTGCAACTGTTTCTTGAGTTCTGCCATCTCAGTAGGGGCCATCCTGTACGGTGTTTGAGATATGGGTTGCGTCCCTAAAATTAGATTAATCTCAAAATCAATCTCTCGAGGTGTAGGAATATTTGGAAATTCTTTAGGAAACACATCCTTGAATTCCCTGACAATAGTTTTCAAATCACCGGTGGCGGATCATGAAAGGGTGGACGTTGTTGGATTTGTGGTTGCAGAGACCTTCCTATTACGGAAGTAGTTGCAAGATAAATGAAGAAGAATATGGGTGAGAGGGGGCTAGACGTGACTACTTGATGAACGAAGAAGAAGCTGGACAGACAGGGTGATGTTGGCATATAGCAGCAAGAGAAAGGAAGTGGGTGTCTATATACCACAAGGCAGAAAGTAAAATGCCATTGTTGGGGTTTCAAACAACAACTGCTTCATTGCACTTCCTCTTTTTGGAGAAGGGATTCTCTACAATTTGGAAGAAGCCAATTGGGTGAATGAAGGGGAGATACCACCATGTGACCTACGAGGAGAGGCAACATGTGCATCCAATGAGGAGAGATGAACTAGGCAACTGATAAGGAGAGTACAACCCTGGGGTTGTGTGAAATTGTGATGATCGATGATTTAGGTTGGCCGATTCATGGGTATGGGTGTTTGTGGAATTGGGGTGGGTTTCTCACATAGTGGGATAGGATAACATTTGGTGGGTGGGTGAATTATGTGTGGGAGGGAAAATTATTTCCATCAATGTCATATAAAGTTCTTATTATTTTTATTGTTAGATGGATATAGATTAGGAATGTGAGTAGAGAAGAAAGGGAGATTAAGACAATGATACAATGAACAAGAGGAACATGTACTTTTATTTAAATTTGAATTAACCTTGAGTTGGATATAAGAACATGATGTACGTAGGCCTAGAAACATGTCTGAGTTTGGTTGGATCCGTCCCAAATAGATCCAACTCATACTGGACCCAAACCAATACATACCAGACTTGAATGGACCCAATCTCAAATAGGTTGACTAGACTTGGACACATACAGTCCTAACCCAAAATGAATTGGGACCCAAACAGACCCAACTCATCTACAATGCCATCAAAAAACAAATGTCTATAATCTCCCTATGATTTCCTACAACACACATCCCCCATTTTCTCCCTAATCTCCCACCCACACCCCTACTACAACATCCTTTTTTCCATCACTAATGACGATCAACGTGAAGGCCTCATACAAAACTGGTTGGATGAATTATCCCTTTGTGTCGACAATCACACGGTACATCTCATTGTTGTGGATGTAGTCCATATGTTACAAAATCCATCATACGGACCCGTTGAACTCATACTTTTGGGAGACCTCATGCATCTTGACGCACGCAGTCATCTCCTCCTTATCCTTGTATGGCTTCCCATGGTCACTGCATACCAAAATGAGGTTAACAAGCTCCTTCAAGCACAATCACAAGCTAAAGAACTTGTTGCCAATTCCTACTCGCCATATTTTGGGTCATGTTCCTTGTGCATTGCTAGAGGGAAAGTATGACTGAATTGTTGGTTAATCATTATTGGAGTAGTTAAAAAGATGTTAGCAACAAGTCACCACTATGAATCTTTCTCAGTGGAAGGATCACTTCTTTCCTATTCCTTTGATCTTCTAGGGCTTGCAATTTACATAGGTGATGTTCAAAGTTATATGCTAATTAATATAAATCATGTCGTCCCTTTTACATTTAAATTTTTTCTTGATTTCTCATTGAAAATCTTTGTAGATAATTTCCTGGGGGCTCTTCCCCTGAGCCCCTATGAGGAAACGAGACTCCCTAATTGGGGTGGGGGGCTTTATGCCCACAATCCCCCCGACAGTGTGACAACCAATTATTTGTTCTCGGAAGCACTTCATTTCATTGTCCACCCAAACCACTCTTAGTACTTTACATGGATGAAGGGGGATAAATAGAGGATATATGAGGAGAGGAGAGGATCGATGAGATTTAGAGAGTAAACTTAGTCTGCTCTATCTCTGAGGACCTTTTTACTACTCTATACATATTTGTGGATCTGTATGCACTTCTTAAAGAGCTTGTGGGATTCAACTACTAATATTTGCATTTAAAAATGTTTTTCTGATTATATGCTTCTTTGAAAACTTACTATACTGGAGCTTCATGTCAACTGCTAGCTTGTTTAAGCTGATGGTCTTCTATCCAGCTACGTCAACTCTACTTCCTGTTTTTGCTTGTGTTTTATTTGTGTTGACAGTGTCAATGCTTAGTGCATGCTGAATCTTTATTGGTTCGTGCTTCCTTTGCACATTGACTACTACTATGTTGAACTAGAAGTCTCTGGACTTTTCTATTATAAAACAACACTCTATGGACTTTTGTACTATGATCTAGCACTCTCTGGACTTTTCTACTATGAACCAACAATATCTAGTGTGAGCCAACAGTCTCTAGACTTTTCTAATTGTGAACTAACACTCTCTAGACTTTTTCAACTAACACACTCTCTCTCTAGACTCTGTGAACTATCACTCTCTGGACTTTGTGAACAAACACTCTATGGACTTTTGTATAGTGAACCAACACTTTTTATACGATGACAATAGCGACTATGATGAAGATTCTGATGCCTTCTTGTTGTTGTTTACTAATACTCTAGATGCCACATCATTTTGATCAAGAAGCTTTTGCTACCTATATGGAACCTTCACATATGACATGCTTTAGATTCAACTTTCTTGCATACCTACTTTGAATTTTCCGTTTGATGGGGAGTATTTGAGTGATGAGTGATTTATTGTAATCTTAAGGAGGGGAAGTTCTTGTAAGGGATTTGTTTATCTTTTTATTCTATTTTTTCTCTTTAGTTTTTATGTCTATATGGAAGATGACTTGTGATTCTCCAAATCTTCAACTTGAGGGAGAGTATTAGAGAGTCTGGTTAATTTAGTTAATAAATTATTTGATTCAAATTGTATATGGACCCAAATTTTTCTTGGCCCATTAGGGTTTAGTCTAAAGTTTGTGCGCTTTCCCTTTTTCATATATAAAGGAGGGGTTTCCTCTTATCAAATATATCACATAGCCTTCTTTTACATTACAATAGATAGCATCAAAGATGATCTCAATATGTAAAAGAGGAACCAACAAAGGATGTAGATTGCTAGTTTCAAGCTAGCGCATGAACTTAAGGGGGATAAATTATCCGAATAGAGATACATAAAAGATTATAAAAAAGAAAGGAAAAACATATAACTGCTGGAAGAGTTCTTTGATGAGTTATCTAAATAAATAGGATAAGAATAGGCTAAGATTGAATAACTAAAAATAAAATATATAACATGAGAGGATAGATGGAAGATGATAGAGGGGTGATACAAAAGGTTGAAGGTCGAGTGAATAAAATAAAGAAAAAAACACAATCCACGACCATCACACATACCATCTACCATCAACCAACCATCCACCTCTTATGATAAAAAAAATATAGCCTAAACACACATCTCAAACATGGAACAACCCCAAAGTACCACCCTGTAACATCCACCTTCTATCTATTCCTAGAGAAAAAGCCAACAAAAAATTGGGAGGCCCGATATAATAGAATTGTTAGTGAAATGAATTTTTGAGGATCCAAGACCAATACCATGATGGTTTCCTCCCATGGAAAGTCCCTAAAAATGTATTTAGGAGGAATATCATGATGGTTTCCTCACATAGTAAGTCCCTGAAAATTCATTTGTGAAACAGTGATGCCCATATCATGAGAATTCCTTCTCACGTCAAGCCCCCAAAATGCATTTACAAGGAACCAAGATCAATCATGACAATGTTCTCTAACAGAAAGTCTTTGCAAATGCTTTTGGAAGGAGTAAGAGCCCAAACTGACATCATGAGAGTGTGTTATCAAAACAAGTAAGAGAAATATAATTGCAAATGAGCGGAATGCCAAGCATATATTAGGTCTAACATTGTCATATTAGGAATGATTTGGGTAAAACATGTCTGATTGCAGAGAAATAGGCCTGATTATGGGAGATTAGGTCACATTTGGGCAATTAGGTTATGAACGCCTATCACCTATCAACCTCCATAACTATGCTTATTGGTTGACGTAATTGGATGATTACTAGGAACAAGTAGACCCATCACCTATGTTTCACACTTAGCAAGAATGACAGAGAGAGGAGGCCAACGTTGAAGATAGGAGAGGAGAGTGCAAGTAGAAAGGGGAGATTGAATGAAGAGCAGAGAGGTTAGGTTGACTAAATTGGCACTGAATTGTGCGAGCGGTGAGGAGATGGTGATTGGTGAGGCAGATTTTAGTTAAGTGGTGGAAAAATTAGGGGTCGACTTTTCAGTTGTGGTTTGTTGTCACAAAATTGTTTTTGACTAAAGGTGATTGGGGTGTAGTGGAGTTTAATATATAGTATTGATGTTATGAGAAAATGATTGCTTTGACTTGATTTGAATATTTTTTAAAGTTTATGTTTTATGAGGACGGAAGCCCATTGTGTAGGATTCAATTTGGTCAAGGTTGTGTTCTTTTCTGTCATGTCAGCATAACACAGTCTGGGTTTAGCTGGTTTTGTGTGTGGATGCAATATGCAAACTGAACCTCTTTGGGATTTTGTAACCCAAAAATCATGACCAACTCATTCCTACTCCTGGCATGATTGGGAAAACAAACTAGGTTTACAACTTGTTTATTTAGGAGGATGCATAAACAACACCTACTAAATAATTGGACTAAAGAACTTTTATTAGATCATAGGTGATGTTATCTATCAATTACCCATATATATTTCATAACCAAACCCTCCGTGAGAGGCATTGTTACCATTAAAGTGAGAAACCATACTCCAAAGACACTTGAGGACCTATTAGAAGAAACATTTCCTTCTGTGATGCTTCCATGTCCCATGTTGGATCAAAGTGGTCTTTTAAAGAAATGATAGTGGCTACCATAGGAGGATAAAAGTTCCAATGCCAAGATAGAAACTATACCATAAAAGTATGCCACTACAGAATATACTTCTCCATCCCATATCATGAGAGTGTCATATCAAGAGAGTGTCCTATCGCAATAACTCCCTAAAATGCATTTATGAGGAGGCATGACCCATGTTGTGACATTGTCCTCTCACACCAAGTCTCAAGAAATGCATTTATACAGTGTCATTCCCATATCATAACAACATCCTCTCACATTAAGTCCTACAAAAAAGCATATGGAAAGAATCACATGATAGTGTCCTCTCACAACAAGTCCCCAATACATATGAAAGGTGCTAAGGAACATGCCATGAAGGTGTCCTATCATAGAATGTCTTTGAAAATTACTTGGTAGAAGCCATGGCCCATATCATGATAGTTTCCTCTCAAAACAAGTCCCTTGAAATACATTTGTGAGGAGTTGGGGCCCATATCATGATAATATTTTCTCACAACAAGTTCATAAAAATGTATTTATGAGGAGGAGGGGACCATATCATGAGATTGTCCTCTTACAACAAGTTCCCTAAAATTTATTTTTTAGGAGCCATGGACCATATTATGATAATGTCGTCCCACATCAATTTAGCAAAAATGCTTCTGGGAGGAGCTAGGATATGTATCATGATAGTGTCCTCTCACAACAAGTCCCTGGAAATGATTTGATTACATATGTGTATAAATGTATTTCTCTCTTAAATGTTCATATAAGAGACACTTATGAGTTTACAGATGATTAGAGGTTGTTCGGTTGGGTGTTTGCGGCACCCATCACCCATTTGCATCAATTATTGTTAGGGGTGGGTGGTCTACACAAATTGCTACTAAGGAGCACTTTGCCTCAAAAGACAAAGGCACATTAGTTATAGAATATTCACAAAAGAGATGTGCATGAGTTTGGAAACAATCTTAATTCCAATATCCCTCTATAAATGACTCTCAGAATGACTTAGTATGACTCACATCAGCAATTTCTCTCACATGTCTTCTTTATGAATTATCAAATAAATGTATTGATATAACTTGATGAAAATACATTTGGGAGGATAGGTGGCCCATATCATAGATTGTCCTCTAACAACAAGTCCCTTGAAATGCATTTGTGATGAACTGGGGCTCATATCATGATAATGTCCTCTTACAAAAAGTCCCTAGTAATGCATTTGTGAGGAGTTGGGGCCCAAATCATGAGAATATCCTCTCCCAACAATTAACCCAAAATGAATTTGCAAGGATATAGGACCCATGTCATGACAGTATCCTCTCACAACAAGGCTGCTAAAATTCTTTACGGGAGGAGCTAGTGCCCATATCATGATAGTGTCCTCTCAAAACAAGCTTGTAAAAATGCTTTGATGAATATGTGTATAAATGTATTGTCCTCTCAATTGTTCATAAAGAAGACATGTATGAGTTTGATGACAATCAAAGCATGATCAGCAGGGTGGTGTGGCAGCCACTGCCTATTTGTAGCAATTGATGTTGGGAATCGGTGTTCTACACAAGTTGCTGCCAAGGAGCACTTTGCCTCATAAGGAAAATGTCTAGTATCCTTGGAATGATCTCAAAAGAGACATGTATGAGTTGGGGACAATCATCACACCAATCTCCCTTTATGAATGACTCTCATGATGACATACAATAACTCTCAACATAAATTTCTCTCACACATCTCCTTTATAAATTTCAAATCAATGTTTTGATATATGCCCACAAAAATGCACTTGGGTGGAATAATGATCCATATCATGAAAATATCCTCACATAGTAAGTCCATAATATTTGCGATCTTGTGGCACTTCCCAAGGGTAGGAGAGAACACAATAACAAGTGGGTCTACAATATAAAGAGAGATGATAACAACAAGGATGTCATATACAAATCCAAAATAGTTACTCAGGGCTTTAGTCAAAGACCTAGGGAGCATCGTCAGAGGGTTTCTGAACCTTGGTATAGAAGGTCAGAAACATGGTTTCCATCTAGGATGTCTCAACTTACTAGTCAGGGGGAGCCGACAATGTTCCAGGTGTGACCATGGAGAGAGAAGCAATGTTGTGAAAATACTTCTTCTTAATTTATTGGGAACAAAGTGAAGTCAAGATGGAACTTCAATAAGATGGATGAAAATGACATAATATTGACATGTTTGTGGAGAATGGATCCATCACATGTGTCGGTAGGGTTATGAGGCTACTCCAGATGACTGTTGAAGACAACGTCTCCCTTATGGGATAGAGGGGGAGATTGTTGAGGGAAAAAGGGATCTGGCCCATGTCCTAGTTGGACTTAGACTTGAGAAGGAATTGGCTTGTGCTAACAATCCTAATAAGAGTCAATTATAAAAGGGAAAGAAGATGGCTCCCTATGTGCAACTCGGAGTTGGAATCAAAGTTGGACTTAGAGTCGAATGAGGATTCCTAATTACAACCACTTACCATGGAGGCCTATATATAGAGGCAACTGAGACCATCACACATGTTGATGTGTGATCCTTCCCATTACTTGTTGGTGCCTTCTCTGGTAGAAGAGCCCAAAAACAAGAACAACTGGAAGATCTCTCTTGGTTGATAAGAGAAGGTCAATGACTTTTCCTTGAAGCAAAGTAGTGGTTGACAGTTAGTGGCACATTGGGGGCACTGACAGAGTATCTCTCTTGGTTGATAAGAGATATCCATTGACTTTTCCTTGCTCATTTCTTGTGATGTCATAAGTTGTTATGAGCATTCACTGCCAACGTAAATTGGAACATGTAGGGTCACACACATAGGATACCCATGGAAGAGAAAATTGTCCATGAATAATGTTTAGACTGAGACTAAAGGTGTTTAGCTACTCAATTAAACATACAATTGACTGACTGAACTCAAAACTATCAAGTTCAAGTGTTGAACTAGCTGGTTATAGTGTTTGGTCGATTGGAGACTGCATTGGAAATGTAAGGACTGTCAACTGACCGGTTTGCCTAGGTGAGTTGATCTGCTGGTGAGAACCAAGACAGTTCACTTGGTGAACTGGGTGGCTCATAGTCCTGCCAACTGAGGAAATTAGGATTGGTCCCATTGGAGGAAAAATTTCACATTTCACTTGTTCAATTCAATTGGAATAAGGATTAATCTTTGCATTAATTGGAAACGATTGAGAAAAGTCAATTGCAGGCAAGTCTGGAAGTGAAATGACTAGTTCACTAGGTGAACTGATCAATTCACACTCCTAAATGATCGGTTCACTTTTGAACCGACCGGTTCGCCTGCCGCGGTACAAATTATTCATGGAATTCTAGATTCTTCTACTCCCGAACAAACTGGGAACTGTGACCCTTTCCTCTACTATAAATAGAGAGGTACTTTGGGATTCTCAGATCACACAACTCAGAACATCAATTCCTCTATAAATTAGTTGTCCTCTCTGGTTCTGGTAATCCAGAGAGCTCGATCAAGTGCTACCCAACTAGGGAGGCACAACGAGGGAAGACAACTACAAAAAAGCAGTCTGAGTTCGTGAGAGCAGGTTGGTGCTAGTACACTAACAGGAGGGTCGTCTCCTTCCTTATAGTTCTTCTAGAATGGAAGGAGTTCTATGTGGTCCATGTGGACTATCTACCAAGGCGGGAGATGTCTACTGCTCAGGAGGACATGTCAACTGCAGTCTGTGGTGGAGGCCAGAGTCCATGGCAAAGACTAGGAGGTGCACAAACACCGTCCAAGAGATGGTGTCGAAGACCACACATGGATGTGAGGTATTGTCATTGGACAAGCCACATGACCATCTATATCTCACTAAAACCATCCTTCTCATTACCTAGTTGTTGATGCGATCTCCTATAATGGGTTAATGGCCAGTAAAAAAAATTATTTCGCTGCTTACTTTGAGGCCATAAAAACCCAATAGTGATATCAGAGCCATGTCAACGTACTGTGTTATGGGATAAATCAATATGATCGGATTTTGTTTTTACCGTCATTTATTTATTACAATTGATGCGAATATTAAAAATGACTAATGTGCATATCCGACTAAATACCACATGCGACCACAAACTAATATACATATATGGTATGGTATATATGCAATTGATAAGAATCGCCCTAAAATGGTATTGATGGTGGATGTGTAGCATGGTTATGGCCTATAAACCCTATGTGTGCTTGGTTAGTTATGGTTGTTTGCATCTCAGTTTGCATACTGAGCCTCTACCTTCCATTCCACGTGTAACTCGACATAACTCGAGATCCTTTCATTCTACCTTTACTCCCCTCGAATATAACTCGAGGTTTCCCAAAGATTATGTATAAGTAGGATAGTTTATTTTCTATCACATCAAAGAAGAAAATGCTCAGCCCCTGATGAGCCGACCTTCTGAAGGACAGAGGAGGATTGCTAAGATGGAGTTAGATTGACCGGCTGATGCCCCAACCGCTTGTTGGAGGTGTCCAGACATCGGAGGCCAGACTGACCAACCGATCGACTAGGAGGTGAGACAATCGTGTCATAGGATGAGCCGATCAACCCAGAATGGTTCAAGCACAAAGATCTTCAACAATAGCAAGTTGCATATGATGTAGACTTTAGATTATCGTAATTCCTTGTGGCTCCAAGGAATTACAATAGGATGGCCATAAGCATCGCTTTTATCAATATTGCATGTTTTCTCATTGTGGTTATAACATGTATATGATACATACTATAAATATGTGGTGATTCGATATGTATATATACTTATATAAAATCTCTCAAATAAAATATTAAAGTCTAAGATGCCTTCCATAAGCTCTACACATGAAAAGCTTGATAGACCAAGTGTAGGTTACACTAAAGTGTGGTGCACGGTCCATCTCGTAGAAGTGTGATGGTAGACATGTAGGTTTTGCCAAAGCAGGGTGCATGTTTATCATGTCGGATTTTGGGTTAGACTTAACTGGTGATTCTTAGAGAGTCTAATCTCCAGAGGCATGTAGATGATCATGGAAAATAGTTGTGCATGTCATCTACCCAAGAGTTGCATATGATGCAATTGACATGATGGCCTACCCAAATAGTCAAGTTGTGGGCGATCAGCCAAAGCTGACTCATAATTTGATGAAATATGGATCTTGGCAACTAGAAGATTGTACGCTGCAATATTCCAAATTGATACACGAGGGTTATCAGTTTGAACAAAATAGTGGGAGCATAATTAATTAAAGGCCTAATTAATATCGTCAAATTTATCAAATCAAACAAATAAAAAATGTTTTGAAAATTTGCAAACTTCTTTTGTAAAATCCAAATGACAAACACAAATACATTATCATTGTGATCAGTTCATAAACGGGATAAACTTCAAATCTGGTTGGGGACCTTTGAGAAGTGTTCTCAATAGTAACTGTAAGCTCTAAAGTCCTTGAAAGACCAGAGCCAATGGAACCACTCCAAATATTCCTAAGGCTAAAATTGGATGCTTACTTGAAGTATGTCAATGATGCCCAAGACATCAAGAACCTCATGGTGAGCTATATGAACTATGAGTTTCATAAGTAGCTTGAAGCATGGACATTCTTGAGATGGTTATACATCTTAAGAATCATGTAAAGCATGAAAGGTATAATGTCTTCAAAGTGATGTTTGAGTAGATTCAGACAGTTGGAGATCAAGTATAATCTCATATGCTCAATATGATTGTGCATACAGATTAACTATGATTTCTTATAGGTCAAGAGTTGACCAAACATATGATTCTACAAATCATTGTGTGAATCATATAGCCAGAAACTTGGCCAAACCATTATCTGAAGTTCTTGGCATGTTGATGTCAAATCATGAATAAATAAAGGACAAAACCTATGATAATGATCAGCAAAGTGAAGTCCATAGACTAAAGAAAGGCCAAGAAATGTTCTGAAGCCAAGATTAGGTCCAAGTCTTCATCACTCAAGATATGGAGATGGGTAAGTTGGAAAGGGAAATAACCTCTTTATAGAGGATCTCGAGAAGATGAAAGAGATAGATATCTCTACTTCAGGACCTAAGAAGAAGTAAGCTAGAAACTATGCAGAGCAAGAGTTGATACCATTATAGTTACAGTATGACATTCATGGGCATATAATAGAATTAGTGAATTGCTATTATAAATCTACCATCAATGAAATCGTCATACATCTTATATGGACAAGAGTGTAATGGATAGATATTTCATATCAAAGAAATGATCTTTGATGGCAATGCCTATGTCTCATCAACTATACTTGATAGTTAAAGAGACAAATGTGTGTGACACATGTAATGAATGACATTATCAATAGTACTTCAATATATACTGACGACCTCAGTAGATATGGTAGTTTGTATTTAATAAAAGACAAACATGAATCTCTTAAAGTGTTCAAGGAGATCATAAATGAAGTACCATAACAAACTTGGTATAAGTACTAAATTTTCATATGATGGATTGGGAGATACTTTGAACGAAGAGTTTGAGAACCTTCTGGAAGATCATGATAATATATCATGATGGACTCCACCTGAAACACAATGATAGTGTATCATGAGAAGTGTATCAGAAAGAAGGAATCACACCTTGATAAGTCAGAGTGTGATTACTAGCTAAACTACAAATTTCCTTTTGGGCACATGCTTAACACTAAAACAATGTACCATCTAATTAGTTCAAAGTCACCATATGAGATATGGAATGGGAAGTGTCCTGATATGTATTTATAAAGATTAGGATTGAAAGCCTAAATAAGAAAATGTTTCTTATAAGGTTTTGTCAACAAATCACATAAATGTTATTTTGTTGAATACTACTTTGATATCCAAATCCAATAACAAAAATGTTTTCGATGGATGCATTCCTAGACGAGAACCTAGATCTAAAGGAATCAGTGGGAGAGAAAAGTAGGACTCAAAATGTTTGCAACAAACAAGAAAAACATTGAACTTAAAGAGGTATACTGGGAATAAAGAGAATCACAAAATGTTGTGGAATCTCAAAGTTCCTTAAGTAACACACAGAACTCACGGTTCTGGTAGAACAAGCCTAGAGCTTGAATGATATATGATATCTTATGGACAAGAAGGTCGTCAGTTGATCATATGTTGAGTCAACAATCTACCTAGAAGCTAATGAGAGCTAGAAACTGAGACATGTCTTGATGCCATGAAATCCAAGATGGACTCCATGTACATCAACAAAGTATGACCTTGGTTGATCCACCTGAAGGGGTAAAACCCATATGGTAGTTTTGGGCCTTCCAGAAGAAGACTAACATGGAGGGTAATTTGGTTGCAAAGAGTTTCTAACAAGTTCAAGGTGTTGAACATGATGAAATCCTTTTAGAAGCTACCAAGGATGAATCCATCAGGATAATGCTTGCTATCGTAGCTTAATGTGACTATGATATTGGGCATATGGATGCTAAAACCGCATTCCTTAAATGGAATATTGTGTAGGATGTGTATGTGACACGGCCTATAAGTTTTATAAATCTAATAATGCAAATAAAGTCCATAAAGTTGAATAGATCAATCTTTGGATTGAAGTGGGCACCTCAGAACTGGATCTTCAATTTGACAAGATAGTCAAAGAGTTTGACTTGAGTTAGAATGAAGATGTAATATGTGATTACAAGAATTTACTGGGAGCATATATATATATATATATATATATATATATATATATATATATATATATATATATTCCACATATTGATGGTGAGTATCATCCTTATACTACAAAATCTATAAATGAAGTGCATTCTAAAAGGATTTTTAAAGAAGCATCCTAAGTGATAGGAATCAAGATCTATAAAGATAGATCCAGAGGGCTTCTTGTCTGAGGAAAGAGATCATACATCAACAAAATGTTGAAAGGGTTCAGCATGATGAGAGAACATTTGTCCATGTTCCATGGAGTTAGTCTCTCAAGAGCCAAGTGTCCCAATTATTATGAAGAATAAGGAACACATGGATAGATTCCATATGAATTCACAATTAGATCTATCACATATGAACTCATCTCGCTATCTTGTATGTATTGGACATGACAATAAAATATGAACTAATTATCTTGTATGTATTGGACATGACAAGAATATACAAACTCATCATCTTGTATGTATTGGACATGACAAGAAGATATGAAATCATCATCTTGTATGATTAGATGATATAAAGATGTTACGACCCCACCTTTCGATCACCCCCAATTAAGGGAGACCAAGAGGTTGAATCCGCACCCATAAATTCCGGATCAAAGGTTCGACATATAACCAATAACAATTATTAAATTCTAACAGACTATACTGAAAAATGGTAATAAAATTTTTCTTTATCATACCTTTGAAAAGATTGGAAGTACTAGACTTCTAACCACAGATGAACTACTCTAACTAGTTCCTCCTTGTTCTTTAATTCTTGATTTCACAATGTGTCACTTTACTGTTCATGCTTTGGGATTTGTACCTAAATCGCCGATAAACAAAACAATAGTCAGTCGAAACTGGTATGTGGGTGAAACAATAATCAAGCAATTATGCTAACAATGTAATCAAGCAATTAGTCTTTTTAACAATCAAGATTACATTTTAAGCCAAACTACTCAATCCATACTTATCCACAACTCTGTGTTGTCCCTATAAGGACTTATATGGAACCTCTCTAAGGTGACTTGATGGACTTACCCTCTAGGCAGCCAAAGTCTTTCATGACCTGGTGGATCTACCCTCTAGGTAGCCTATGTACCAGGTCAGCCATTAAGACACAGAGAGGATCAAGGATTGAGCTAGAAGGCATATACATTATGTGATAGTCAGATTCACTTTATAATTGCATGAACTAAATAAACATTCAACAGTTTAGTTGCATTCAATGCGATTAAACATCCGTGAATCCATCGGGAAACTAATCGGTTATTCATAAAAACCCTAATTGCATGATTAGAGGGTATTTTGGTAAACCAATAGGTAAAATCGTCAAGTTTGACTCTGATAATGATAATGGTAGTTTAATTTACTATTTGATTGCAAAAATGCTTAACTTGGAATTATAATGATTAAAAGAAGGTTAATTTGCATAAAAACCCTAATTTGGGATAAAAGGAGATAAAAATTATAGTTTTATGAAATAAGGAAATCAGTGGTCTAATAAAGGAAATTCAATGAGAAATTAGGAGTTTTATGAAGATTGATAAATTAAGGATGATAATGATGAAAGAAGAAATAAAACCCTAATTTCTATAAGAAACACTAATGTTGGAATTGAAATCCTAAATTGAATAATGAAATTGGATGATTATTGATAAAAGGAATTGGTACTTTTATTTCAGGATTTCTCTTCCTCATTACTTGTTGATTGAGTTATTATCTTGAAAAGTGCAATTAAAGGTATGTGGTTACGCCTTGATCCGACGTCCAGCGTCGCGCTCCCACTCACTTGAGTGCGTGCGCGCCCTTCTCCCTTGGTCCGTTAGATCGTCCTGAGACCACGGTGGTCCGCGATCCAAGCGTCGTCACCCAACTTTGACCTGCTCATCCGATCACGATCGAACGATCATTGTACTTCGTCCTCTTCATCCTCTGCTCTTCTAAACGCGGCGGAGCCGCGGCGGCGCTCTCGCCGGAGCAAGATCGATTGAGAGAGAGGGCGAGCTAGGGGAAGCAATAAGGAGCCGATCAAGTTCGTGATGACACCAGAGATCGAGGGATCCCCTTTTATAGGCCATGGGAGGTCCCCTCTTAGGGTTCCCAACTCGGCCGCCAGTCCTTATCCCAGCCCAATTGGGCGTTTCACGATCCTGGTTCAAAACCTGGTAACACCAGGGTCTATCTTCTCCGCCTTGGTCTCCCGGACTCAAAGGGACTCTGCCCTTGAGTGCTCGTGCATTGTATCAATCAGGAAACCAAGGAGAAGATCTCCCTGAGACGCGCTACAGTCCGAGTCCCTTTGGGACTCTGGACGATGACCCCACTCTATTGAATTAGAATCCAATGGCCACCAATAACCGCATCCAACCAAAAAGGGAAAACAATTCCCAATTAATTGAATTATGTTCCCCAAATCAAAGGAAATTTGGATAATTAATATCTCACAAATGGTTACTCTTTTCTTTACCAAATTTTGAGGGAAGCTTCATTATAGGTTTATCTTCCTTCCTACAAAATTTGGAGTTATTATAGTAAGGATTCGATTCCTTTTCTTAATATGAAAGTTATCATCATATTAATCACACTTTCCATCTTTTCTTTATTATTATTTCTTAATTTTGAGTTCCTTGAACTCCAAGGTATCCATTAACTCGAAATCCTATTTTTAGGGAAATATTCCATATCTTTTTCCTATTTTATGGGATTTTCTTTATGTATTCATCAATTGTATCAATTTGGGCTCAAATAAAGCAAGGCCCATTAAGAAGCATACAACAATCATTCATAAAATCCATTGCAAGCCACATCACATCAATCATGAAAATTCATTTATCTTTAAATGAAATTTACAATTGTCATTACATAATTTGGGGAAAATGAGGTTATAACATCCTCCCCTCCTTATAGGAATTTTGTCCTCGAAATTCAAAAATCAAACAAACAAGTCAGGGTATGCTTTTTCCATGTCCGTCTTTAGCTCCCATGTGACCTCATCCTCTCCATGATGTTTCCAAAGAACCTTTACCATCTCTATATTCTTATTTCTGAGCTCTTTTACCTTAGTATCTATAATACGCACAAGTAACTTAGGATAAGATAGCTTTCCTTGAAGCTCAATAGGTTCAATGCTCAACACATGGCTTGGATCTTGCACATATCGCTTCAGATTGGACACGTGAAAAACATCATGCATCATACTATATTGAGGAGGTAACGCCAAACGATAGGCCACCTCACCAATCCATTCTAACACTTCAAATGGACCCACATATCAGGGACTCAACTTTCCTCTATTCTTTGTTATAGCTCGGAGTGGTCGGATTTTCATGTCACATATTCTCCCACAGTGAACTGCATGTTAGTCTACTTTGCATCTGCTCACGACTCTTATTGTCTCTAGGATCTTTTCAGCCATTGCATGATCAAAGCGACTTCATCTACACACACTGTGGTCCTTTTCTAACCATCATGTGGTCCTTCACCAACATCACCTTACTGAAGTGGTGACCGACATAGCCTCCCTTATGGATCTTCCTTGAATCCCGATATTGGCTATGGTGGTTAACTTCAAATCTTGCATAGGACAAGAACTGACTCTAGCTATCACCCTGAATGAGCACATAAGCTCTCATCAGACCCTTTAGTCTGGATCATACTAAACATTAGTTAGGGGTGATTATCTGTACTTACATCGAGTTCTTCATGTACCCACTTCCACCTCATGGAAGGGAACCTTTAGGTCATAATTAAGAACTTTTGAACTCACTTGAACCATCTCTCTCATGGTTAGTTCATCCAGATCTGTCCCTTGACAGAACTCTTTCTTTCTCATATCATCTAGGTAAGGCAACCTATCATAACCCATATTGCATCTCGACCTTCCTCGGTCCAGGGGAGACCTATCACAACATCTATAGTGATGAACTCCCATTCCCTCTCGGGAACTCTTTATCCTCTATATCAATGCATTGGGTTACCGGTGCTCATCCTTCACCTACTGTCATGCATGGCCACATACCACCTACAACCTCATCTTAAGCATCCAAAGCACTAATGTCGCTTATTATCTTCGTGGTATGGGGTAAGGTGATCTTGAAATCAGGATCTCCTGTATGTCATTATTCTTCAAGATCAATACCTCTAAAACCCAAAACCATTCTATCAGGGTTTCATCACCTTCTTTTTTTTCAAAGGAGTGCACTTGAGGTTCTACCACCATCCTTTCATAGTACCAAGGACTAGACTGGCTAACCAAACAACCCTTAACCTTTCAATGTATCTTGAGTGTTATCCAAACACCCTTTTCCTTTCCAAACTTAGGGTTAGCCAAACAACCTCTTCTAGCTTCTAGTCAAACAAGTCAGATGTATCTCAACCAGAGCATCCATTACCACTTTACATCCTTATCTATTAGGTAGCATTGAAGACCATGTATTTCACTTATCATCTCACCTCGAATTCTATGTCTATCTTCATCAAGAAAACTCTGAGATCATCCTCTTGGTTATCAAACTCAACCTTGTGTCACATGCAGATCCCACATAGCTCAAAATATTATCATAAGGTGATTATCTTAATACTCTTATCATTTGTACATGTCCATGAATCATTCACTCCACCAAGGTATGTTATCATCTTTGTCTTCATATCTCGTAGCAACATTCCAACCCACCTCATCCTTTATCCTTGGTGTATGGCATGCGTACTGTCCCATCTCTCACTCCCATAACAAGAATAAATAAGCATTTGGCGGCCGTCCAAACACAAAGTTCTTCCTATTCCAAGAGTATAGATGACACATCCCACCTTGCCAGTACACCTTCAAATCTAGGTTGAAACGTGCCATCATCTTGATATCCACATTACTTCCATGGAATATTGGTCTTGAACTTACCTGGTTCAAGCACAATCCTTGGTCATCTCCTCTAGGTCTTTAAGGTGCTGACACTTTTGGGGTCATCCCTCTTCCCTCATGCATCAGAGAGTGCCCTACTCATCTGCCCTTTGAGTCCCATGAGTTCATGAAGGTGATCAATCTCCTAACCCATGGCCCTCAGACAATGATAGTTGTTACCTCCCGACCCTATGGTCTTGTGCAACTAGGGAATTAGGCAACTCCTACTTCCATCGGTCTTACCCCTACCTGACCCTAGGATAGACTAGGATTCTCTTTGTAGTACATGTTCAACTTAGAACCTTACCCAAGCATTCATCACCTCTCTTCTTGCATTCCTGGGCTGACTTCCATCCTTCCATAGGGATCATGGAAACCTGCATACCTTAGTCAAGCCCCATACCGGTTACCTCCATAGTAACACATCCGCAAGCACATGGAGGTGGTTATCTGAGAGTCTACAAGTTCATTCTCATACCATGTACTTTTCACTTAGCTTCTCCAGATCCTATGAGACCTCTTTATGTTACCTTAAACCAACAAAACTGATATACACCCTACCAAAGGGGTCCCTCCCCCAGGATGGGAGGAAAACTATCTCTTGACCACAAGGTCACAAAAGCTCTAAGGTCTAAGGTTTACATCCACATGAGCCTAATTAACCCTAGCAAGCTATTAAGGCACGAGGAGATCACCTACTAAACCATGCTAGGTCATACTTGTCCTCTTTCCTCACTACTGGATCAAGATCATACCTTCCTTTATCATCAACTTAGTTGTGAGGGGTTCGTCAAACATACCTTAAACTTAAGGGGCTTCCCTTTTTCCTCTATACATGAGGAGTACCATACTCGAAACTATAGCAACTTAATTCTCATCATGAGCATTAGGTACACCACTTCCCCTCTTAGGCCTAAGAACCCTAGGTTTATGTTCTTGTTGTCCAGCTGCATGCTCTATCTTTTAACCGTGAATCAAGCTTGCAAAAGGCATAACGTGCACTTCACGTCATCCTTCGACTCGAGCAACACTTAGAGGTGGATCCTCCTCAAGGACAAACCATAAGGTACAAGGCCTCATAACCTGCTACTAAACCTTTTTAGGTCTAAGGAACTCTTCTTCCTACCTCAGAAGGTAAACACATATATCGTAGGCACATAGACACCAGATGCTTCATCTTCTATCTCTAGGGTTTGGTCCCTCTAAAGGCAACCAAGATATCATCAACTTTCAGGGATTGATAATGAAGCAACCACTATCATCCATTGTTCAGGGTTTTAGGCTTCCAACCTTCTTGCTGGGTTTCCTGCTCTCTCTAGGGCTAACCCAACCTCACAATTAGAGGTCCTCTCTTCATGAAGGATCAACCTCAAAAGCATTCCCTACATGGGTGAAGCCTAGGTTTGAACTTATGTTTGCTCAAGATCATCCATAACCCTTTATGCTCCATCATAATTCCTTATCTAGGGTTTCACCCTACTGTCAGCACTATGACATGCCCTAGGTGTCAGCTATACCCTACTAACACAAGCCCATAGGGTTTCTAAGGTCATTCACTAACCTCATAATCTAAGGAGCTATCCTTTACCCTAACATGCACGACCCTTCCCAGGGTTGGGTTGCCAAAGGTGTTAGGTCACCCATGGATCATATGGCATCCCAAAGGCATGTCCTTTCAAACACCTGGTCCAACTCATCTCTCTCTAACCTTCACTTAGCATAATCCTCAGAGGATGTGCCAGGTCTCTACTGGAAATGGAGATCTCTATCTCCAAGACTGATTTATCCTCTTGACAAGAAGGTCTAGCCTCAGGTCTCTTCTGAGGACATGACAACTTATGTCATACGACCTAAGCATGTATCTATTATTTAATTTGCGCTTACTATTAAGCTTATGTCCATGACATCTTATTTACATGCCTTTCATTAATTTGATGGAGGATTCCTTAACCCTTATCAACCTTACCCATACCTCAAGAGGGTGAGGAGGAGAGAGAAAACATTAATCCTCTAGCTCCTTATCAGAATCTTTTATGATGAGAAGGGATGAATAAGATGAGAAGTCCTAAAGGTATCTTATTTCGATTCATACCCTAAGACTTTGGCCAGGCAGTCACACAGATCCGGGAGTCCTCGTATTCCGACTAGCGGTGCAGAGGAAAATATTGCCAGCCCCCCGTCATGATCCTTTTCTAGACACCTCTGTCTTTCGGATATTCCTCTAATAACTCCCTTGGGTTCTATGGAGTTTGTAAAATTTAATAATTATTATTGGTTAAATGAGGAACCTAGGCTCTAATACCAAATGGTACGACCCCACCTTCCGATCACCCCCAATTAAGGGAGACCGAGAGGTTGAATCTGCACCCATAAATTCCGGATCAAAGGTTCGACATATAACCAATAACAATTATTAAATTCTAACAGACTATACTGAAAAATGGTAATAAAATTTTTCTTTATCATACCTTTGAAAATATTGGAAGTACTAGACTTCTAACCACAGATGAACTACTCTAACTAGTTCCTCCTTGTTCTTTAATTCTTGATTTCACAATGTGTCACTTTACTATTTGTGCTTTGGGATTTGTACCTAAATCGCCGACAAAGAAAACAATAGTCAGTCGAAACTGGTATGTGGGTGAAACAATAATCAAGCAATTATGCTAACAATGTAATCAAGCAATTAGTCTTTTTAACAATCAAGATTACATTTTAAGCCAAACTACTCAATCCATACTTATCCACAACTCTGTGTTGTCCCTATAAGGACTTATATGGAACCTCTCTAAGGTGACTTGATGGACTTACCCTCTAGGCAGCCAAAGTCTTTCATGACCTGGTGGATCTACCCTCTAGGTAGCCTATGTACCAGGTCAGCCACTAAGACACAGAGAGGATCAAGGATTGAGCTAGAAGGCATATACATTATGTGATAGTCATATTCACTTTATAATTGCATGAACTAAATAAACATTCAACAGTTTAGTTGCATTCAATGCGATTAAACATCCGTGAATCCATCGGGAAACTAATCGGTTATTCATAATCGTAACCACATACCTTTAATTGCACTTTTCAAGGTAATAACCCAATCAACAAGCAATGAGGAAGAGAAATCCTGAAATAAAAGTACCAATTCCTTTTATCAATAATCATCCAATTTCATTATTCAATTTAGGATTTCAATTCCAACATTAGGGTTTCTTATAGAAATTAGGGTTTTATTTCTTCTTTCATCATTATCATCCTTAATTTATCAATCTTCATAAAACTCCTAATTTCTCATTGAATTTCCTTTATTAGACCACTGATTTCCTTATTTCATAAAACTATAATTTTTATCTCCTTTTATCCCAAATTAGGATTTTATGCAAATTAACTTTCTTTTAATCATTATAATTCCAAGTTAAGCATTTTTGCAATCAAATAGTAAATTAAACTACCATTATCATTATGAGAGTCAAACTTGATGATTTTACCTATTGGTTTACCAAAATACCCTCTAATCATGCAATTAGGGTTTCTTATCGATATTTAATACACTTTATTAGCCAAATAAAGCACTTTTGCAAAACGAAGTGGAATACAGTTATGGAATTATTTTTATCGTGTTCCTTGCATTTTTCTATGCAACTTTCATATACAAAGTTTTGTCATCTGATGTTCCTAGCTATTACTACGAATTTTGCAAGAAAAAGTCCTTTTTCTGATTATTCGTTAGAGATGGGAATTTTACCAAAAAAATGCCAGCCGTTCGATTGGTGCGCCCACTGGTCCGCGCCTTGATCCGACGTCATGCGTCGCGCTCCCACTCACTTGAGTGCGTGTGCGCCCTTCTCCCTTGGTCTGTTAGATCGTCCTGAGACCACGGTGGTTCGCGATCCAAGCGTCGTCACCCAACTTTGACCTGCTCGTCCGATCACGATCGAACGATCGTTGTACTTCGTCCTCTTCATCCTCTGCTCTTCTAAACATGGCAGAGCCGCGGCGGCGCTCTCGCCAGAGCAAGATCGATTGAGAGAGAGGGCGAGCTAGGGGAAGCAATAAGGAGCCGATCAAGTTTGCGATGACACCAGGGATCGAGGGATCCCCTTTTATAGGCCATGGGAGGTCCCCTCTTAGGGTTCCCAACTCGGCCGCCACTCCTAATCCCAGCCCAATTGGGCGTTTCACGATCCTGGTTCAAAACCTGGTAACACCAGGGTCTATCTTCTCCGCCTTGGTCTCCCGGACTCAAAGGGACTCTGCCCTTGAGTGCTCGTGCATTGTATCAATTAGGAAACCAAGGAGAAGATCTCCCTGAGACGCGCTACAGTCTGAGTCCCTTTGGGACTCTGGAAGATGACCCCACTCTGTTAGATTAGAATCCAACGGCCACCAATAACCGCATCCAACCAAAAAGGGAAAACAATTCCCAATTAATTGAATTATGTTCCCCAAATCAAAGGAAACTTGGATAATTAATATCTCTCAAACGGTTACTCTTTTCTTTACCAAATTTTGAGGGAAGCTTCATTATAGGTTTATATTCCTTTCTACAAAATTTGGAGTTATTATAGTAAGGATTCGATTCCTTTTCTTAATATGCAAGTTATCATCATATTAATCACACTTTCCATATTTTCTTTATTATTATTTCTTGATTTTGAGTTCCTTGAACTCCAAGGTATCCATTAACTCGAAATCCTATTTTTAGGGAAATATTCCATATCGTTTTCCTATTTTATGGGATTTTATTTATGTATTCATCAATTGTATCAATTTGGGCTCAAATAAAGCAAGGCCCATTAAGAAGCATACAAAAATCATTCATAAAATCCATTGCAAGCCACATCACATCAATCATGAAAATTCATTTATCTTTAAATGAAATTTACAATTGTCATTACATAATTTGGGAAAATGAGGTTATAACAAAAGATCTAGTTATCTCATATGTATTGGACATGACGAATGGATATTTGTCAAACTACAGTAAGAGTTACTGGAATACCATGAAGGACATCTTTTTGTACTTGTGAAGTACTAAAAGGATTAATTCTTTTTTATGGTAATAAGGAAGAGTTGGGTGTAAAGAGTTACACCGATGCAAGCTTCTAAAATGACAAAATAGTGTTTGACCTTGGAATAAGAATTGTTAGTTCGAAATGTTCCAACATAAAACAATTGATTAATTCTATAATAAGAAGTTGAGTACGTTATTGTTACGAACACGGTAAAGGATACTATATGGCTCTAGAAGTTCATATGGATGAACATATGGAGGTTCTAACCATTGGTGATGCAGTAGTAATATTGTGATAACAATGGAGCTACTAGTTAGGCAAAAGAATTTTAGATATCATACTACGACACTTCCATCTCATACGATTTGTCGTATAGCGAGGGGATCTAAAACATGCAATATTCCAACTTGAAGCGGATGTTGCTTACCCACTATAAAAGCACTTGTACAGCAGAAGCATGATGTACATGTTAAGATTACTTGGAATATGATTCGTGGATGATTGGCTCTAAGTGCAAGTGGGAGTCTATTGGTATAGTATGCCCAGAGAGCCAGTCATTTGATGATTGCAATGAGGCATATGATACTTCATTTGATAATGACTAAAGGTAATTTCATCTATTATGTTTGACTCAGACATGAGATGATGATACATTAATGATAGATGTCTAAAGAATGATATGACTTGATGACATATGTCTTCAGCTTAAGGACCTAAACAATGAGATCATATGTATGATAAGAGTACATACATTCTTGTTATGTCCCTAGCCGGATATTACTATGGAAGCAAAATAGACAACAGTAATACATAAGACTAGAGTGTGTGTTGACTGATGATAGAGTCTCATTAGTCATGATATGTGATATCAATTCAAGCACACATATATATGTTAGAGAACAGTATATCAGACAAACCCACCATGAGAGTGATACATGGATACTATGGAATGGTAATCACAATCATATCTCATAGTGATGGTGGTCATTATGGTTCTTAGAACTAAAATCACTGCACTCATCACATGTCGTTGAGTACACTTTGACATCATCAAATGCATTCCTAAAACACGGGTGTTATAAAGGTGATGATTGGGTGACTTTGACACATGGGGATAGATTGTGAGTGATAAAAATGGGATTTTCCCTCCTACAAAGGATTATGATATCCAGGGCCCTATGTTCATACTCATGTGATTCAATATATGATATGTGAATTCACATGCATCTCAGGCAGTCTGCTCTATGTCAAGGAACATGGATTGAATGTTGAAGAGGATGACGTTCCATGCCTCGAGTTCAATCCGGATGTCAGTGACAAAGGAACTATACGATCACGGTAACACTAATCACAAATTATAGGTTGATGTTGTTCTCCAACTTTCTGAGTTACTTGGGTAGCAATGATGAGTTACTAGATTCCGCTCATTGCTTGTGATGTCATAATTCGTTATGAACATTCACTACCAACATAAATTGGAACGTGTAGGGTCAAACACATAAGATACCCCCGGAAGAGGAGATTGATTGTCCATGAATGATGTTTAGATTGAGACTAAAGGTGTTTAGGTTCTCAATTACACATACAATTGACTTAGTGGATTTGGAACTATCAAGTTCAAGTGTTGAACTAGCTGGTTAGAGTGTCAGGTCGGTTGGAGACTGCATTGAAAATGTCAAGACTACCAACCGATCGGTTCACCTAGGTGAGCCGATTGGCTGGTGAGAGACAATCGACTGGTTCACTTGGTGAACTGGGAAGCTCATAGTCCTACCAAACAAGGAAATTGGGATTTACTTGGTTGGAGAAAAAATTTCATGTTTCACTTGTTCAATTCAATCGGAATAAGGATTAATCTTTGCATTAATTAGAAACGATTGAGGAAAGTCAATTGTAGAAAAGTCTGGGAAGTGAAACGATTGGTTCTATGATGGAGTGGATTTTTGAAATCCATAAATCTCCAATAACATATTAGAATCCATATCTTGAGTTATAATGAGAGTTCCAAGTGTTTTAGTAAAGTTGGAATGTTGATTGAGATTTATATAATGATTAAGATCCATAAGTTTATGCCTATTTGAGGAAATTAATTGATTGGTCTAACAGTTGAGTTTTGACACCAAATTCTTGTACAAGGTACCTTGAGTAGTGAGGAAGCTATCGTAGAAGTTTCATGAGATTTTGATGTTCTTAGAAGAAGATATTGAAGTCTAGAAATTATGAGATGATATGTATATATATGGGCATGATGTAGCAAGGATTTATATCATTGCAAATTAAGTTTTGGGTCATTATGATGTCACACATCTTTTGAGGGGAATCCACGAATCAACTATGGGGTAGGATATGTCTCAGCCGCATGCCAGTAACCAACGGCTAGGATTGTGTCTACCTCCTTGCAGTTACAGAATTGGGGGACGACCACACAGATCGTAGTTCTCGCTGATCGTGGCCTGTGAGTGGTTATCTTATGAGAGAAGTTTTACTCCACGAGGAGAGAAGAATAAGAACCCCTCATAGTAGTCATCGTGAAGAATGGTTGGAGAACCACTGTCTTCCATACGCTACCTCTCCACCTGCATGTACAGACTGTGAGAAGGAGTTAGAAATGAGATAGAGAGTAGAGAAGAGGTGTTCGGGGATGGTGCTTCAGACCGTTTGGGATTTGCTGGCATGGAGGCCATTTACTTCTTTTTCTACACCGCAGTGGGAGCAAGTGGCACGTTCTTGTGGCGGCACTGTCTCAGAGGTGTAGCTTGCCTTTCAAGCAGCCACATGAGACAAGGGGTGCCGCAGAGCTTCTGTGAGGAGGTTGCCCAAGAAGACGAGTTCGTGACCTACCTAGCACCAAAGTTATGGAGGCGTGACAACGATCTCATGCCCACCGAGACTCCTCGAAGTGGTGCATTCATCCGACAATGCTTAAAATAGAGGATTCGTGCACGAGCATATGCACCATCGTTTCCACGCCGGAGAATGCCCCCGCAGCGGCGGCTTGGGCGGAAGAAGGCCCACGCTCGCGGGTGTAGCGTGCAGATGGAAGATTGCGAGAAGATGCAAGGTGGAGGAAGGAGAGATTTGTGACTAGGAGGATCTTTTCGCATTGATAGCTAGCTGGAGGACCTCGGTCTCGGCGGCGCTCACACAGGCCAGATCGGAGTCCCGCTGGGGACTCGCGAGCGAGAAAAGACGGAGAGTCCGCTCTACGCAAGAAAAGGAGAAGAGACCGGTTTAGTTCGCCCGGATCGCCAGTCCAAGCACTGAACCATGAATCCCTTTCTTGAACCTCCGAGCCAAATAGAAAGGAGTAGCACATCCTCAGGACCAGGTGGCGGCCTCCAATTGACCAATAAAGGTAAAAACTCAAATAATTCTCAGATCTTAGAAAACGCGTAGCAATTAGCTCTGTTATCAGAAAAATACAAATAAAGTACCAAAATTCTCAGAAAAATGAGTAGAACACATTAAAATGTTAATATCAGGCTTTTGATCCACTAATATTAGTGATATCTTATTAGTTGTAAAATTCTTAGTTCATGAGTAATAAATATCAAATGATGATATTAAATTATGGAAAAATATTAGTAAGTCTATAATCATGTTTATAGTGCTTATGATGTCAAATATAGTCATGTTAATGTACAAAAACATATAATTTGATTAATATGGCTAATTAGGGCTTATAACACTAAATATGATGCAATTAATACATGCATGCTCAATAAATGATGAAATTTACAGAAAACCCTCATATCTGTAACTGGAAGATAATATATAAATCTGAGATCAATTATATACACAAAATTTATGTTATATGAAGAACACCCTTAATACATGAGATATAACCTAGGGTTAATGAGTGACATAATGCTAAGTATGTTCACATAATAATTTGAAACATGAGCATATCCAGTTGATGAACCATAACCTGGAAAATGACATCAGTAACATAAATCCCAGATAAAAAGAAGATTAAGACAAGAAATAATGATGCACATATCCTAATGACTAAGTCAAACCCTTATGAACATAAATAGGGTTAAAGTTGATGAGAACCTGATGATAGTATGTGATCTTCTCTTAATCAGGTTTAACCAAGGATATAGTTGATATCAGGAATATGTGTGATGATTAGATTATCTCTTTGGAAGGTATGCCATTACCTCTTACTTGGCTTATTATACAATATGCTCGTGTTATATGTGTAGTAAAATACTTGGCATATGATATTGGATGAAATGATTGTTCTTGTATGATATGTTGCATGATTTTCCATACTTATTGCTATGAACACATGAAACATAATATATTTGTTCCATTATATCTAAGCACTTCAACTCTTTGGTAGTAAAGTGCTGGAAAACAAGTACTTCAACTCTTTGGTAGTAAAGTACTTGGAAGTGATCCAACTCTTTGGTAGTAGATCACATTGTGAAATGATCCAACTCTTTGGTAGTAGATCATAAAGGCCTTATGCATTCAACTCTCAGGTACTAAATGCATGGATGATATAATGGAAAATATGCTTAAAATATGTGTTCTCTTTTGTTGATGGACATCTTTGTGCAAGTATATGATTTTCTTATATTTCTTTATAACTGCCAAGTATTAGTTTTATCTTATTTCCAAGATATTATGAGAGGTATATAAAAGACACATAGGCATACTCAGTACAATATTCTTGAATATTGTACTGACGTGTACCGCATGTAATCTTTTGTTTAGGTTGTGGCTTGTGCTCATGAAGATCCAAGATAGTTGAGAGTTGTGTGGCGAGCTGATGTACAGGTAGACATGTTGTCTTAAGATCTTGTAGTTTAGTGGTAGTACATGTATATGTAGAGTTTGTTGTTCAATATGTAATATCAAATGTTGTAACAATTCATGTTGTAATTATATGTTGAATGGTGAACATGTGTGTATGGTTTTATTATTGTTCATGTACATGTGCTACTGCTATTTCCTTCTGACTCCCTTGATTTTCTTCTTCTTAGCCTAGTGTGTGGTGTTTAAATTGAGATCTCGCTGAGGTGAGGGTTTCAATTTGGACGTCACACATTAGATTAAGTTTTAGAAAATCCAGGAACATCACATGTGGTATCAGAGCATGAACAATAGCAAAGCCTGACATTTGCTCATTATACAACACAAAACTAAAGAACCATGAACTTAATAATCTTTTAGGGTTAGATTAGTTGTCTTTAGAGACTAGATTTGACCTAGCCTCTAGGTTAGCACCTAGATGTCCGAGAACTAGGTCTAGACTGGTGCTTGTTGTATATCAAGTCCTTAGATGTCGTTCTTTCCTTATAGTGCAGTGGTATGGGACGTTGCACTATTTGGAAATGACATGCATCAAGGGAAGAGAAACCCTAGACATATTGTGCACGTTGTCTAGAGTAGCTACACTAGTCTACCCCTTGTTCTCACCCTTTTCACTAGTTTTCATGACACTGGACTCTCTACTATGTGTGGGACACTCGTTTCTGGATTTGGTTTTTGATTCCAAATGAATCGAACCTCGATAGTTTTCTCTGACGCTTGTTTTATCGGAGAAAAACTATATAATATTTTATTATGTATATGTATTAAAAAAATGTGTCCCCACACATGTACGAGTAGGAGGTGATCAGTCAACCTAAGTGAAAGAGAATGACATTAGTCTAGAAGAGAGAGTAGTTCTAGATTAGATGTCTAGAGCCTTGTTTGGAATATGTGATAGATAGAATAAGTTTGATGATATGATCTAAGTCATATATAGATGATATAAGATAGTTGTGATGATCTGTGTTTGTCTTCGAGGACTTAAGTTCAGTTTTGAGGTTTTGAGATAAGTTTTGATGATGCAAGTAACTAGACTTTTATGAGATAAGATATGTTAAGTTAAGACAAGGTTGTGAGTCAGCATGAGCCTCAATCTCTTTTACGAAGGAGGATCTCTAGTGTTAGGACCAGTTTCGGGGTTAACTCCAGAGAGAGTGAAACCCACAGGGAGAAGGTCAGAGAACCTAAACTCCAAGATATGAGAATGATGAGATACGTGATATGATATGTCCTAAACTAGACTACTTCTGAGTGATTGGTATGGGTTGATTTATGCATGATTCCTATAGTTTGTTGAACCCTAGATGTCCTTGGGAGGACCAAACCCTGGAGACAAAGAGAGAGGCAGGTTATATGTGCATATGAGAACATGATTATAAAAACCTACCATCTGGGTGAGGGAGAGAGTCCCAAGACCCTGGAGGAGGCAATTGTGTTAGTTTCTGTGAAGCCTCGAGCTCGGGTTGGTGGTTCCCCACATAGGACACTAGTGACATGTGTAAAAGATAGTGTTGAGTAAGAATAACTCATGGGTAGAGACCTATGAAGAGTATGTCATAGCATGTTTTGGTTTGTGCTTATGTGGCTTGAGCTTTTAAGGCTATTGCTAGTGCCAATGAGGTAGACCTAATAACCCTAGATCAGAGAGGAATGATAAAGTATATACCTCTGAGATACTCAAAGATTTGAGTTAGCTCAGACAGACTGAGCACGACACTACCTTCATGGTATGGGTTAGAGGAACCTCAGTTGGACTAGATGAAGTCTTTATATATGTTTGATAAGCCACTTGTATAAGTTTTTTTAGCACAACCATGATATAATAATTGTAAGGATGCGATCGAATCTTGAGATATGATAGTGGACTTGATATGATGGAAACCTAGAGATGGTTTAATAGATAGAAATGCATAAATGGCTAACCATATATATATATGTTGATGATAATGTGAAATTTTTGGCTAATCTTATGATGAAATCACTAGTAAATGAAGCAATTTATTATGAGCAATGAAATAAGATCATATGAATGAAAACTGTTACCAGAAGTGTTAAGCTTAGTGCTTAATAATGATGAAAATATAATTTGATAGTTAGCACAACATAAAATTTATGACACCTTGATATGATCTAGATGGATAAGGTGGGTTAATTATAGTTGACCCCCTCTTAAAAAGGATACGCTAATGTTGGAATTTTCTTTCTTGAAAATAAATATATATGTAAATCCAAATGTTGAGATACGTCATGACATAGCCTAAGCTTCTAAACCCTTGTTTGAGCCTTCTATGGAGTGAGGTTTCACCCTTGATGCTTTGGAAACCTCCTAATATTTCTTTGTATACATGGTTCTAGGTAACCCTTGCGGATATGTTACACCTAGAATAGTACTATATGTGTAGATGAAGACATGGTAGTTTTCCTTAGAGTACGAGTATGGTTGACTTTCGAGGACGAAAGTTCTTTTAAAATGTATATGATGTGACAAGGTGGGTTTTCTGGCTTAATTTTGAGGCCGAAATTTCTTTTAAGGTGAGTAGGATGTGATGGAGTGGATTTTTGAAATCCATAAATCTCCAATAACATATTAGAATTCATATCTTGAGTTGTAATGAGAGTTCCAAGTGTTTTAGTAAAGTTGGAATGTTGATTGAGATTTATATAATGATTAAGATCCATAAGTTTATGCCTATTTGAGGAAATTAATTGATTGGTCTAACAGTTGAATTTTGACACCAAATTCTTGTACAAGGTACCTTGAGTAGTGAGGAAGCTATGGTAGAAGTTTCATGAGATTTTGATGTTCTTAGAAGAAGATATTTAAGTCTAGAAATTATGAGATGATATGTATATATATGGGCATGATGTAGCAAGGATTTATATCATTGCAAATTAAGTTTTGGGTCATTATGATGTCACACATCTTTTGAGGGGAATCCACGAATCAACTATGGGGTAGGATATGTCTCAGCCGCATGCCAGTAACCAGCGGCTAGGATTGTGTCTACCTCCTTGCAGTTACGGAACTGGGGGACGACCACACAGGTCGCAGTTCTCGCTGATCGTGGTCTGTGAGTGGTTATCTTACGAGAGAAGTTTTACTCCACGAGGAGAGCAGAATAAGAACCCCTCATAGTAGTCATCGTGAAGAATGGTTGGAGAACCACCGTCTTCCATACGCTACCTCTCCACCTCCATGTACAGACCGTGAGAAGGAGTTAGAAATGAGATAGAGAGCAGAGAAGAGGTGTTCGGGGATGGTGCTTCAGACCGTTTGGGATTTGCTGGCATGGAGGCCGTTTACTTCTTTTGCTCCACCGCAGTGGGAGCAAGTGGCGCGTGCCTGTGGCGGCACCGTCTCGGAGGTGTAGCTTGCCTTTCAAGCAGCCACATGAGACAAGCAGGTGCCGCAGAGCTTCTGTGAGGAGGTTGCCCAAGAAGACGAGTTCGTGACCTACCTAGCACCAAAGTTAGGGAGGCGTGACAACGATCTCATGCCCACCGAGACTCCTCGAAGTGGTGCGTTCATCCGACAATGCTTGAAATAGAGGATTCGTGCACGAGCATATGCACCATCGTTTCCACGCCGGAGAATGCCCCCGCAGCGGCGGCTTGGGCGGAAGAAGGCCCACGCTCGCGGGTGCAGCGTGCAGATGGAAGATTGCGAGAAGATGCAAGGTGGAGGAAGGAGAGATTTGCGACTAGGAGGATCTTTTCGCATTGATAGCTAGCTGGAGGACCTCGGTCTCGGCGGCGCTCACACAGGCCAGATCGGAGTCCCGCTGGGGACTCGCGAGCGAGAAAAGACGGAGCGTCCGCCCTACGCAAGAAAAGGGGAAGAGACCGGTTTAGTTCGCCCGGATCGCCAGTCCAAGCACTGAACCATGAATCCCTTGATTGAACCGCCGAGCCAAATAGAAAGGAGCAGCGCATCCTCAGAACCAGGTGGCGGCCTCCAATTGACCAATAAAGGTAAAAACTCCAATAATTCTCAGATCTTAGAAAACGCGTAGCAATTAGCTCCGTTATCAGAAAAATACAAATAAAGTACCAAAATTCTCATAAAAATGAGTAGAAAACATTAAAATGTTAATATCAGGCTTTTGATCCACTAATATCAGTGATATCTTGTTAGTTGTAAAATGCTTAGTTCATGAGTAATAAATATCAAATTATGATATTAAATTATGGAAAAATGTTAGTAAGTCTATAATCATGTTTATAGTGTTTATGATGTCAGATATAGTCATGTTAATGTACGAAAACATATAATTTGATTAATATGGCTAATTAGGGCTTATAACACTAAAGATGATGCAATTAATACATGCATGCTCAATAAATGATGAGATTTACAGAAAACCCTCATATCTGTAACTGGAAGATAATATATAAATCTGAGATCAATTATATACACGAAATTTATGTTATATGACGAACACCCTTAATACATGAGATATAACCTAGGGTTAATGAGTGACATAATGCTAAGTATGTTCACATAATAATTTGACACATGAGCATATCCAGTTGATGAACCATAACCTGGAAAATGACATCAGTAACATAAATCCCAGATAAAAAGAAGAGTAAGACAAGAAATAATGATGCACATGTCCTAATGACTAAGTCAAACCCTTATGAACATAAATAGGGTTAAATTTGATGAGAACCTGATGATAGTATGTGATCTTCTCTTAATCAGGTTTAACCAAGGATATAGTTGATATCAAGAATATGTGTGATGATTATATTATCTCTTTGGAAGGTACACCATTACCTCTTATTTGGCTTATTATACAATATGCTCGTGTTATATGTGTAGTAAAATACTTGGCATATGATATTGGATGAAATGATTGTTCTTGTATGATATGTTGCATGATTTTCCATACTTATTGCTGTGAACACATGAAACATAATATATCTGTTCCATTAAATCTAATCACTTCAACTCTTTGGTAGTATGCTAAGTATGTTCACATAATAATATGGTTTTATTATTGTTCATGTACATGTGTTACTGCTATTTCCTTCTGACTCCCTTGATTTTCTTCTTCTTAGCCTAGTGTGTGGTGTTTAAATTGGGATCTCGCTGAGGTGAGGGTTTCAATTTGGATGTCACACATCAGATTAAGTTTTAAAAAATCTGGGGATGTCACAGGTTCACTAGGTGAACCAATCGGTTGACCCTCCCAACTGACCAGTTCACTTGTGAATCAATCGGTTCACCTTTTGCAGTACAAACTATTCCTGAAATTTTGGATCCTTCTACTCCCGAGAAGACTGGGAACCCAGACCCTGCCCTCTACTATAAATAGAGGGGTACTGGGGGCTTCCCAGAACACACAACTCAGAACATCAGTTGCTCTACAAAGTTGTTGTCCTCACTTGTTCTGGTAATTGAGAGAGCTCGAGCAAGTGTTACCTGACTAGGGAGGCACAACGAGGGAAAGACAACTGTAAAAAAGTAGTCTGAGTTCGGGAGAGCTGGTTGGTGCTAGTACACTAACAGGAGGGTCGTCTCTTTTCTGTCAGTTCTTCTAGAACGGTGATAAATGTGTATTTATCCCTTTTATTTACATATTTTTGATATTTGTTTAGGATTGTTTTGTTATTTATTCACTTAGTTTCGTAATTAATTACGATATTTTAGATTTTTCTCTTTAATTGGAGTTTCAATTATATTTTCTTGGGTTTTGTAGGAAAATTACATAATTTGCAGCCGTCTTGAAATTCATGTATACCTGTAACCAAAAGTGATGTAACTTTTGGGTTCAAACTCCAAATTGAGTGTACAAGTATTTATTGTAAATTGAATTTAATTTCCTAAAAGAAAATCCTATTATTTGGACCTCTTTTGTACTTTTCGTGGGAGAGAAATACGTTCAAAATCACTTCTGTGAGAATGTACATTAAAGAAAGTTACATGGTCAATAATTAAAGACAATCAACTTTCTTTTTGACCAGATCCAGAAAATTCAAAAGGTGGCATCCCTCTCTTTTTTCTCCCTCTTTTGAGGGCATCCTACCCCCACCCCCTCCTATAAAAAGAGGAACTCTCCACTTGTAAAGGCATTCCATTCTTCATTCCATTTCATCCAATTTTTAATTGTAGACCACATCTTGTACAATGTTAGATCTCATTTTAATTTACATTTCTTCTAGTCTCATTATGTCTGAGTAAATCTCTTTGGGGCATGGGAGTAGCCCCTTAGCCGAGTTCTATTCAATATAATCAGTTATATTGCTCCATCAAAAAAATGTCCTCTCTGTTTATGTGTGGTTATTTGGATGATCTGATATATTCTTATGGAGTGATATGACTGTGGATCTCTGTAAGAACGAAACAATAGTCCCTTAATTGTGATTATCATCTTTTTGTCTTTTTAATCTTATTCTAGTTATAATCCTTGGTGATGCGACCATCTGAGCCTTGGGTTTGAACGCCAGTTTGAATTCACATACTTTTTGATATGGTCGTGGATAGTGGCATGTTGGATGGTTGGACAATGATCCGTGAACGTTGGGACCAAAGGGTTCATGGGAAGTCCAAACCTTATGAGTTTGTCTATAAGGACATGTAACCACAAGGTCCTTATTTAATCCTTGGAGTTTAGAATTTGAATAGTTGAATAGGAATGTGGTTTTGGTGGTGATCTTTCGGACCCCCAGATCTTTATTTCTTAATTAATTGAACTTTATTTTAGCACTTTTATTTTTGTTCTTTTTTTTGAAGCAAAACTAGACTTTATTTATTCATTTTGTAATATGTTACAGGAATCACTCGGTACATTACATTGTCTCAAGTCTGAGTGATTATTATAGATTCGTTTATCACTGAGATAGTCTCTCACAATGCACATCGGTGGTTCTGTAAAATGGGCTTGGTTTAAACTACTTTTTAGTTGCATTTTTGCAAGTCCATCAGCTACCTTGTTGCCTCCCCTCTTGTTAAACTCAATACTGGTGATAGTTGGCATGCCCAGCTCAATTTTGGTTAGCCAATAACTACAGCTCGGCCATCTTTTATCTTCTACGTTGATCATCTGGGTCACCAGTGAACTATCTGATTCGACAATCGCCCAAGTCCAACCGCTTCTTTGGATCTGCTCGCATGCTAGCTAAATCCCGACTAATTCCTCCACAACCACAGAGCTTGTATGTATCTTCCTTGCCCAGCCTCCTAGCTAGTTGCCTTCGGCATCTCTGGCTACCACTGCCACTGCTGCGTCCTGCCCTTTCACTGCTGCGTCGATGTTAAGCTTCACAGATCCTTCCCTCAGTCTCCTCCAACGAACAGAACTAGTCTGGCCGCTCATAGTCATGCTTTCCATGTTGGTCGCAGTCATGTTTGGTGACCAGAGTTCTAAGTTTAACTCCAAAGATTTCTAATCCGGTAACACTGGTGATTTAGATGCTTGGCTTCTCCTTCAAACACCTCACCATTTCTGAAGTTCCAAATCATGTGACATATGGTCTAGAACCCTTCGAAAGATATCGATAAATGTCTACGGACCACCTTCAGGTAGCCTTCGACATTAGGTGGTTGAGTAAAGACTTTGTGTTCCTCCGCGGTCAGAAGGGATTTCCAAACACAGGTAACTTTCTCACAGTCACGTAAAGTGTGAGTGAGTGTCTCGACTGCCTTCATAAATTGTGGACAAGTTCCTGTGTCTGATAAGTTCCTCTGCTATCTTCGTTCATTTGTGAGGAGGGCTGAGTGTAAGACCAGCGAGGCAAACATCTTCATTCTCACTGGGACCCTTAATTTCCATATGTTTTTCCAGGTGCCAGCACTAATTACCTCCTTATGTGTCGAATAAGATGATATGCCATGCTCGATGTATACGAGCCTTCCGTAGTATGATTCCATACTCTGTGATCACCATGGGGTTCCCCCAAAGGTGTGGCTTTTGTAGGATCAGCTGGACCACATCCTCCTCAAACTAGTATTCAAGGAAATCAGTATCCCATTCCCCCATTTCCAGCACTAGGCTCTTAACAAATAAATCCTCCAGGTCTATTGGGATTTGTTGCTTGGTCAGGTTATGTAAGTTGAGGCCTGGTTTTACCCATATGTCATCCCAGACATTGGTAGAAACACCGCCAATCAGGCAAACTATAGAGTTCTCCAAGATGAAATCTTTACCTTCAATAGCTACTTTACCCAATCTTGATACATTAATTGCTTTGCCAGAACTAGCACATTCGAATTTTCTCTTAAGCATACTGCACCAGATAGACTCTCTGTTGGTGGCCAGGTCCCATGAGTTCTTGAGCACCAGAGCTTGGTTCCAATCACGCATCGACCTGATTCCTAGGCCTCCATGTTTCTTAGAGATCGTCACCTTATTCCAAGCAACAAGTGAGATGGGTTTCTGTTTATGGCCTCCTCCCCACAAGAATCGTCTTATTGTACCGTCGATTCTATCACAGATACTAAGAGGCAAATTTACTGTCTGCATGACATATGTCGGAATGGTCGATAAGGTGGACTTAACCAGGCAGGCCCGTCCCGCCATAGATAAATTCTTTGCCGCCCAGCATTGACTTTACCCTCCACTTTTTTAATGACATCAGAATAGGTAGTTTTGGTGACTCTATTATGCAAGATGGGTATGCCCAAGTAACTTCCCAGGTTCTCAGTTGAAACAAAGTTACACTACTGCTGAATATCCTTTCTAACTGAACGTGGAACACTTCTAGCGAAGAAGATGTGGGACTTCATAGCCGAAATGGATTGTCCAGATTCTTTTCCAAACTCCTCAAAACATTGTAGGATTACCCTCATCAGAAATGGTAAGCATCAATAGGTTTCAAAGGCACATAAAGAACGCAAGCCATCTAACAACTTTTTATCCACATCCTAAATGTAGAAGATAGTGATAAAAGTCTTTAGACCATATGGGTACCCTAGGGTCCGCAACAACAGTGACGGTTGGAACCCGCTGAGGTTGCTATTGAAGAATAAGCGGCATCCTATGGGTTGGGCAAATATTTCCAAGAATCGACACAATGCACTGTACATTTACAATGTTACACCCCGATCTCACAATTTCCTCAAATCATGAGATTAGGGCGTAAGATAGGATTTGTATGCAACACAAAGAACACCCTTAACTTTTTCTTTCCTTTTAAACTCTTGTTTTCCCGCATTGAACCACATATCATCTTAACAAAGGAATCTGAACATTTCTTCTACTAATCAGACTTTAATAGTAAAGATACATGTATAAGCATTCACGATGTCTTTCACACATTATGCACATTAAAACTTGCTAATTAGCATACATATCAAAGAGGAACAATATTACACATTGTAATTACAACTCTCTCTCTAAACTCTTACTGAGGACCTAGAGTGACAAGGACCGACTGACTCAACTAATCTCATACTTGACTCCTGTGGTAGATCTACTCTGACGCTCTGATCATCTTCAAGTCCACGTGGTTAACCCTAAAATGTTTGAGTAGAGGGGTGAGCCTACTCGCTCAGTGAATGAGTACTTCATGGAAACAGACTAATGCACTAAAGTGATTACAGATTAAATTTGAGTATACGATATGAAATTTAACAACAATAAATACTACACTGAGCAGTTCTAAAACAATATAATTGAAATAACAAAGAATGTAATTACTGCATCCAAAGAATAACTACTAGAAGACTATACTCTAGTCTTCCTTAACTCTTTTATTCATAAGGAACTCTGTGAACCTATATGATCATATTTTAGCTTATGCCCCAAACATATGCAATGCACTCTGCATATGAAACTCGCAGTGCACTACGAGTCCACCGTACAAGACTTAGCGACACACCCGGGAAATGCTAAGTCTGACGCCAGCCCTGCTCTGCCACAGGACCCCAGGCTCTCCGGCCTCAATGCACTACTCTGAGTGCTCTAGACTCCTCCTCTAACCTGAGTACACAGGCGCAGGGAGTCAACACTGGGTTACCACCAGAATTACTCAACCGGTTGGTGTTGGATAACCCTTTACTTTATTTTTTATTTTTTTCCCCAGTGCCACCGAAATTACTCAATCGGTTGGTGTTGGACACTGTCTATCAACCCTCGTGCCACCAGAATTACTCAACCGGTTGATGTTGGACACGAGTTTCACCCCTAAGAAGCAGATCTCTCGAAGGGGTTCTACGGTGTTAGGGCACCTAAGTCTAACATTAATACTATAGACACATGTAAAACAGAAATCATAACTCATTTTATATTTCTCACAAGGCTCACACAGCCTGCCATATCATATCATATAAAACATCATAGCTCATGTATTCAACATATACCATGTCTCAGTAACATCCCTCTCTAGGGCATGTTATATCTCATCACCTGCAATTTACGAGATATGTATTGAAATATAAGAAGCCCTGCAATATGTAGATATCAACTCAGAGAGAACAAGCATATAAAGTTAAATGCACTAGAAGCATACAATTCAACAATTAAGCATCAGCAGATCTCATATTGAGACCTTTCATATTATCATAATATGATTCATTGAAAACCCTATCCTTAGGGTTTCATTTGCCTTATTCATTCATCACATGCCAACACCCTACTCTTTAGGGTTTCATTTGCCTCATTCACTCGTCACATGACTCTCATAAGAATTTCATAGGATATAAGCATTCACTAAAATAAAGATTGTTTCCAACCAATCATATACAATCAATATAGATATGAAACCATGGAAATTTAACTAAGTTTAGGTTTTCCATACCATTCACTGAGATATCATGTATCAAGGATAAAATTCAATTAAGATAACCCATGAGGTACATCCTAACCATTTATAGGATTACCGGTCCTTTTCAATAAGGTTAAAACTCTAGTGATGTCTCAATTAGGTTAAACCCTAATTACATCATTTGATATAAATCTGAAAGGCATTCTTACTAGGAAGTGTTGTATACGTTTCTGATGTGAATCTACCATTAAGGAGTCATTCAAACAGAGAAGAAATTCATAACATATCAATTTGCAACAACTTAAATCAAACGGACATTTCAAGATTTAGAATCACATGCTAAGCATTTAGGGATTTAGGTGCTATAATCAAATTCGTGCATTATACTGTTTGAAGGAAGAACCCACTCACCCTAAGGTGTGAAAATACCTCAAGACTGCAGCTCAACTCAGGGAATCTCGAACTCACATCAAATCCCTAGCAAATCTCCCAATTCTTCTTCCATTCAACTCGGGAACCTTGAAAATGAGGGATTATGAAGAAAGGGTGAGAAAAGAGGGAATTTCGACATCATCTTGGATCAAATCAGAGCATGGACGGAATCTTGACATGAGAGAGAAGATCCACCATAAAAGTCTATGCAAAGAATCCAAACTTACTTGATTTCACCCTTCCTGGAATCGCAAAACCCTAATTCAGCAATTCCTCCTCTTTCTCCACTCAAGCCCTAACTCTCCCTCTCTCTCTAGATTTTCGTTTCTCTGGGATGGATGACGAAGAATTAGAGCTGTGTGTGTGTGTGGTCGATCATATAAGTCAATTGAGCTGCTTGGGTCAATTGCATATTGACCCAACACTTAACTTTAATTATATTAGCTGAATATTCAGTTATACAAAAGTTACTGTAATTCGTTTATCTCAGAGATCAAACATTCTCCAACAATTATGCGAATTTCGCACGTTGTTTATAATTGATCTATAAAGCTTCAGTTAAAATTTGAGATCATTTGGAGTTACCAATAAATAATTAAAAATAGAACAGTGCACTGCTATATTGCAGTCTGCAGAATATTCGGCCGAGTTTGTCCTGCACAGAACTCGACCGACACCCTTACTGTAGGGATTCAAAAGTCATCCAAAAATTATGTCAATTTAACAGAGTGTCTAAAACCGTGTTTTTCAATCACAGTTAAAATTTGAGATCAATTGGATATACCAATAAAAAGATAAAATTCAATTACCACACTGCTGTATAATTCTGAAATTGTGATCGGCCGAGTTTGAAACTCGACCGATAAACAGGTCAGAACATTCTTCAAAAATTCTGATATTTACCAATGTTGTTCACATTTTATATATCCAAATCATATCCAAATTTTAAGTAAATTATAGTTACACATAAAATACTAAAAATCATTTAGTGAGACATTCTACTTATCAAATTCTGTATTCATGTATCATCAAAACCCTATTTGGGTCGATTAGGGTTTATGCTTCTCAAACCCTAATTCTCAAGACAAAAGAACATTTAGACTTCTTATCATAGTTAAAACATCCTAATTGTGTTATTGTCATTAATTAGATTTCAAGAATGATTATTCTAATTAATCTTTGCGATTGTCTAGGTAAACCCTAGTTTACCAATTAAGCTCAGATGGGGTCGTAACAACTCTCCTCCCCTTAGAATGTTTCATCCTCGAAACATAAACCTACAAGAAAGATACATTCAAGGTTATTCTAAGCTTCGAAAGCCTTCCATGTCATCATATTCTTGTATTTCATACCTGAATGTAGTTTTCAACATTAGATCTTTTAATTCTTTACTAAATCACAACATATTTCAAATAGTTCTCAATGATATCAAGCAAATTCTTTATGCCACAGTCAAACATAGAATGCAAAGATAAACCACCACGCTTTCTCTGCGCAACTCTGATACTCTGATACAACTATCTCAACTTATGCTGCTCAAAGAGTTCTATTGTTCTGTATCACCTTTAAGTGATAAAAGCAAGTTCACCATACTGTTTTAAACTTTAATCAAGTGCTATTCAAATAGCAAAACATTCTTGAATTAAAAGACTAGATTCAACAATCAATTGCACAATACTACTCTTGGCATCCTCATTGGCTCATGGATGTATGAGGTGAAGCATTACCACCTCATTCTATACTATCCCGTTTCGATCCTGGGACCTGTGGGTTATGGGCCCACACGCAATTCAAAGTGTAACCATCGTATTATATCATTTTAGGATTTCAACAACAGTAATAAGGTAATCCACAATTGTATCAGTCATTCAAGCATTAATCATACTCAATTACCATCACTCAGTTATATTAGAGCTAGGTATAACAAGCTACACCTCATTAGGGTTACTTGTCCAGACAATTTGATTATCATCCCTTTCTATTAATATGAGTGAATAAGTATGACTACCTTGTTCAGGGTATCTCTCCATATATTCTGACATCATCCAAACCATATCACCATATCACAAATACACAATACTAGGATGCATATCAGGTATGAATTACTACAACTATCATACGCCTTTAATTTAACATATAGCTTGCACACATACACTGAAATTATATGTAGAACCAACTTTCATACCCTAATATGCCTTCAACAAATCATACATGTAAACAAATACACATATTACACAAAGCTAGTATTTTCCCATATCTCTCTGCTCATTTATTACTTCTTTACTTTTTGCTACCTATCCTTTTCATATGATTATATACAATAAACATCATTAACATTGAAGCATTTAAGATAGGAATAGATTATTCATCATTCTTGCTATCACACAAGAACTTATTTCTTATCACACTTCATCATATTGTATGTCACTATTACATTCACTAGATGACCCCACCAAGGTAGTTATGCACCATATATGACTCATTTTCTATTATCATTTCATTCCCACCTTGCTCTCATTAAGGAATATATGAAAGAGAAGATGATTTTAAGACTTGGAATACTTGTATTCAAACATTCCCTTAATACATTCTCGTATGTAGATTTACTTAGTTATCAACAGAGATATTTGATTAATTAGCACTTGCTTGAATCTCACAACCTCTTTATTTTATAACCTCTCCAACATATTTCAACCCTTTCTTACGTTTCATAGTCCTCTTACCATATACTACTCTTTAACCCGTCATCTTTAATTCTAAATTTTTCTCTTATGACCATGTTGCTTATTCATATGTATGGTCATGTATACCATGTTGCACATATTTCCTCCTTTATTTTTATACTATTGTGAAGTTAACATTCTAAATTAATAGTCCTTATATTAGTTTTTCCTCATGTTGAATACATTACATATTCTTCATTTTTAAATCAAGTGGATCATGTATGGGTCAAACATAGTTTCTCTTTCAATCAAGTTTTTCTCTTCTGAATACAGTCCACCTTTGTATGACTTATTCATTCGTTAAACTACACCTATGTTCTTTGCTTAGAAACTAGTTTGTTGTTCTAGTCTTATGAATTATATGATCATATGATTCTCTTCACTTTTACTCTTTTGAAGACTCTTCACTTCTATGGACCTATTGAAAGCTCAACCCTATTCTTTACTTAGCCTTTGCTTTAGAGTTCATAAAAGCATTATACGCTATTATATGATTCATTCTTCATGATTGATTCTTGTTATCTTGAACCATACATACATACATTTCACATATCTTTTCTATATTTCATATGTATAGTTCATGCAAAATTAATCAATAAACTGATTATGAGCTTCATATCATGTTCTATTATTCCCAATTAAGGGTTTCACATTTGAGACCCCAAAGTTAAACCTCATATATCAGTTTCAACTAATTCTTAGTTGTTCTGATCTTGCCCATAGGTTTCAACATCTTACTGTATGTACATTCTTACTCTGATGTGGGTCTAATTATTCCAATTCTATTCTTATTATGCTATTGATAGGATTCATTAGATCCTAATAACGCATCCTGCCAACCGGACCAGGCCAAACCTGAAATCCTGAAGCCAAGAACTACAAAGGATTACATTCTTCCTGAACTGCCACTCACAGCTCAGAAACTCGGCCGATTGGTCAGAAACTCGGCCGATTGCTTCACAACTCGGCCGATCCGCTTGAAACTCGGCCGATTAACTTGCCGTTTGATTTCCTGAAAAAGGAAACTCGGCCGAATTACATACAACTCGGCCGATCAGTTTGCTGTTCGATTGCCTATTAAGGAAACTCGGCTGAATCACATACAACTCGGCCGAATCGCGTACAGACTGAAAACCTAAACAGACTTGCTGATGTCAATTTCACTCGAATCAGCGGGCAAAACTATAGAAACAAAAGCCCATTCAAAGGTCAATTCTAGTCTACTTGTTACAAAGAATAAAATCAATAAATGCTACAATTGCATAGTGTACAACAGATATTAAAGACCCATATTTCAAAGTATTGAATATTTCAATTCAAACATATAAGAGCATTTCTATACAGTTCCAACAAAAACAACATTATGAAATGTAAGTTCTATCTCTTTTTACATTTATGCTCTTAATTCTTGTTTCTTTTCTCGTTATCTAACCCTAACCTTTCTAGGGTTCCTCTCTAGCCCATTCTTCCACTGTATACCTGGCCAGGGTATACGTGAGAGAATAGACATAGTAGCTTGTACTGGCTGATCCAAGTACTCAGATATCGGGCCAGGATATCCAAATACTCAAATCCCCAAAGCTAACATCAAACATCTCCTATCTGCCACACTTAGGACTCTAACTTATTAACTTAATGGTCCTTGACAACTCACCCTAAGCTCTGATACCAAGCTGTTACACCCCGATCTCACAATTTCCTCAAATCATGAGATTAGGGCGTAAGATAGGATTTGTATGCAACACAAAGAACACCCTTAACTTTTTCTTTACTTTTAAACTCTTGTTTTCCCGCATTGAACCACATATCATCTTAACAAAGGAATCTGAACATTTCTTCTACTAATCAGACTTTAATAGTAAAGATACATGTATAAGCATTCACGATGTCTTTCACACATTATGCACATTAAAACTTGCTAATTAGCATACATATCAAAGAGGAACAATATTACACATTGTAATTACAACTCTCTCTCTAAACTCTTACTGAGGACCTAGAGTGACAAGGACCGACTGACTCAACTAATCTCATACTTGACTCCTGTGGTAGATCTACTCTGACGCTCTGATCATCTTCAAGTCCACGCGGTTAACCCTAAAATGTTTGAGTAGAGGGGTGAGCCTACTCGCTCAGTGAATGAGTACTTTATGGAAACAGACTAATGCACTAAAGTGATTACAGATTAAATTTGAGTATACGATATGAAATTTAACAACAATAAATACTACACTGAGTAGTTCTAAAACAATATAATTGAAATAACAAAGAATGTAATTACTGCATCCAAAGAATAACTACTAGAAGACTATACTCTAGTCTTCCTTAACTCTTTTATTCATAAGGAACTCTGTGAACCTATATGATCATATTTTAGCTTATGCCCCAAACATATGCAGTGCACTCTGCATATGAAACTCGCAGTGCACTACGAGTCCACCGTACAAGACTTAGCGACACACCCGGGAAATGCTAAGTCTGACGCCAGCCCTGCTCTGCCACAAGACCCCAGGCTCTCCGGCCTGACTCATAGGCTCTCCGGCCTCAATGCACTACTCTGAGTGCTCTAGACTCCTCCTCTAACCTGAGTACACAGGCGCAGGGAGTCAACACTGGGTTACCACCAGAATTACTCAACCGGTTGGTGTTGGATAACCCTTTACTTTATTTTTTATTTTTCCCCCAGTGCCACCGAAATTACTCAATCAGTTAGTGTTGGACACTGTCTATCAACCCTCGTGCCACCAGAATTACTCAACCGGTTGATGTTGGACACGAGTTTCACCCCTAAGAAGCAGATCTCTCGAAGGGGTTCTACGGTGTTAGGGCACCTAAGTCTAACATTAATATTATAGACACATGTAAAACAGAAATCATAACTCATTTTACATTTCTCACAAGGCTCACACGGCCTGCCATATCATATCATATCATATAAAACATCATAGCTCATGTATTCAACATATACCATGTCTCAGTAACATCCCTCTCTAGGGCATGTTATATCTCATCACCTGCAATTTACGAGATATGTATTGAAATATAAGAAGCCCTGCAGTATGTAGATATCAACTCAGAGAGAACAAGCATATAAAGTTAAATGCACTAGAAGCATACAATTCAACAATTAAGCATCAGCACATCTCATATTGAGACCTTTCATATTATCATAATATGATTCATTGAAAACCCTATCCTTAGGGTTTCATTTGCCTTATTCATTCATCACATGCCAACACCCTACTCTTTAGGGTTTCATTTGCCTCATTCACTCGTCACATGACTCTCATAAGAATTTCATAGGATATAAGCATTCACTAAAATAAAGATTGTTTCCAACCAATCATATACAATCAATATAGCTATGAAACCATGGAAATTTAACTAAGTTTAGGTTTTCCATACCATTCACTGAGATATCATGTATCAAGGATAAAATTCAATTAAGATAACCCATGAGGTACATCCTAACCATTTATAGGATTACCGGTCCTTTTCAATAAGGTTGAAACTCTAGTGATGTCTCAATTAGGTTAAACCCTAATTACATCATTTGATATAAATCTGAAAGGCATTCTTACAAGGAAGTGTTGTATACGTTTCTGATGTGAATCTACCATTAAGGAGTCATTCAAACAGAGAAGAAATTCATAACATATCAATTTGCAACAACTTAAATCAAACGGACATTTCAAGATTTAGAATCACATGCTAAGCATTTAGGGATTTAGGTGCTATAATCAAATTCGTGCATTATACTGTTTGAAGGAAGAACCCACTCACCCTAAGGTGTGAAAATACCTCAAGACTGCAGCTCAACTCAGGGAATCTCTAACTCACATCAAATCCCTAGCAAATCTCCCAATTCTTCTTCCATTCAACTCGGGAACCTTGAAAATGAGGGATTATGAAGAAAGGGTGAGAAAAGAGGGAATTTCGACATCATCTTGGATCAAATCAGAGCATGGACGGAATCTTGACATGAGAGAGAAGATCCACCATAAAAGTCTATGCAAAGAATCCAAACTTACTTGATTTCACCCTTCCTGGAATCGCAAAACCCTAATTCAGCAATTCCTCCTCTTTCTCCACTCAAGCCCTAACTCTCCCTCTCTCTCTAGATTTTCGTTTCTCTGGGATGGATGACGAAGAATGAGAGCTGTGTGTGTGTGTGGTCAATCATATAAGTCAATTGAGCTGCTTGGGTCAATTGCATATTGACCCAACACTTAACTTTAATTATATTGGCTGAATATTCAGTTATACAAAAGTTACTGTAATTCGTTTATTTCAGAGATCAAACATTCTCCAAAAATTATGGGAATTTATCACGTTGTTTATAATTGAACTATAAAGCTTCAGTTAAAATTTGAGATCATTTGGAGTTACCAATAAATAATTAAAAATAGAACAGTGCACTGCTATATTGCAGTCTGCAGAATATTCGGCCGAGTTTGTCCTGCACAGAACTCGACCGACACCCTTACTGTAGGGATTCAAAAGTCATCCAAAAATTATGCCAATTTAACAGAGTGTCTAAAACTCTGTTTTTCAAGCACAGTTAAAATTTGAGATCAATTGGATATACCAATAAAAAGATAAAATTCAATTACCACACTGCTGTATAATTCTGAAATTGTGATCGGCCGAGTTTGAAACTCGACCGATAAACAGGTCATAACATTTTTCAATAATTCTGATATTTACCAATGTTGTTCACATTTTATATATCCAAATCATATCCAAATTTGAAGTAAATTAGAGTTATACATAAAATACTAAAAATCATTTAGTGAGACATTCTACTTATCAAATTCTGTATTCATGTATCATCAAAACCCTATTTGGGCCGATTAGGGTTTATGCTTCTCAAACCCTAATTCTCAAGACAAAAGAATATTTAGACTTCTTATCATAGTTAAAACATCCTAATTGTGTTATTGTCATTAATTAGATTTCAAGAATGATTATTCTAATTAATCTTTGCGATTGTCTAGGTAAACCCTAGTTTACCAATTAAGCTCAGATGGGGTCGTAACATACAAGCTACTTTACCAGCGTAAATGGGAAGAATCCATGCAACAGTAACTTATCGTATTCGATCTAACTTGTATAATGTGTCAATTCTTTTCTTATTTATACTATGCTAGGCTAGTTATGTAAATAATCTATTCCATAAAATAAAGGCAAACCCGATATAGCAGGGTATTAGTTTTAGCTCAATGCTTCCATACAATATTGAGCAAACCTTGGGCACATAATACTAGGAGCCACCAACTACCTTTCTCTCTCTCAGAGACACATTCTTCTCTCTACGCTTGTCTCCGCTTCTCTCACCACCTGGTGCCTCTAGCTACAACTCATCATCGGGTACCAACAACATCTTTGTCTCCTCTATCTTCGCTACAACAAGGTGGCTTCTTGAAGGAGAGGGGGTGAATCATCTATTCTATTAAGTAAAGAGGGACAAATAATATCATCTCTATACTTCTTGCTCTCCATATATTTGAATGAGTGTCCAAGCTTCTAGAGATTGTTGATGCGTCAGATTTGCATTATCCATTATCACAAGTGATTGTGTTAATTTCTGTCACCTCCTGTTACATTGTCTTGGGGTTATTTTCTCATTAACGTCATCAATCCCATCCAAATCTTGCATGAACAACATCTGGCATGACATGTTGTCTGACTGACACATCGTGTTATAGTATAGATATTGCCCTCAGTCACGTAGGGATTCTTTCGGACCTAAAGTTACACATTGTGTCAGATTTCCCCATGGCGTGTTAATGGAATTTTTTTCTCATCTTCAACATCTTACAAGGCATGTTGGCAGAAGACTATTTCTCATCTTTGACACCAAACACATCATGTAAGATTCTTACATGGAGTGTTGATGGGAGCATGTCATATTTGACCAAAAGATCTACATGTCATGTCAAAAGTCCACAAAATATGTCCAAAGTAGTTTGTCTCTAATCTACACGACATGCCACTGCCCATGACATTGTTGTTGCAATCTTTCAGATATGGTCCCCCCTAAGGGGTATGAAAATCTTTTTACTTATACTATAATGGTCTATAATGAACAATCAAAAATAATTTTGGTGAAGCTCAACTCATAGAATATCTTTTATGGACGATTGTCATATGTACCATTCTTGAATCTCGAGAGAAGGTTGGTATTATAGATTTTGAACCTCCTGGCCTTGCTAGCTTTAGCAAAAAGGATAAGATAATCCGCAAAATAGACATGTGCAATACCCATGCCTGTCCTGCCCAATTTCAGTGGTTTCCATATTTTACTTGACACTCTCACATGGATCATTTGAGACAGACGTTCAAGGCACAACACAAAAATATATGGCGATAGGGGATCTCCTTGCCTGAGTCCTCTGATGGCTTTGAAAGGTTTTTCTTGCTTCTCGTTCCACACGATGGTAGACTGTCCTCTAGTAATGGAATGCATAATGAACTGTCGTATGTTGAGAGGTAACCCAACTTTTAGTAATGTTTCTTCAATGAATCGCCATGACATCCTATCGTAGGTTTTAGAGAGGTCAATTTTAATTGCCATAGTCTTTGCTCCTCTCCTGCTTTTCATACCATGAAAAAACTTCTATACTAGTGTGATATTATCTGTGATTTTCCTCCCCGGGATAAAGCTACTTTGTTCTTGTAAAATCCATTCAGGCATGTGCTTCTTAAGCCTTTCCACAATCACCTTCGATGCAATCTTGAGCAGCGAGTTGTTTAGAGAGATAGGCCTTAACTATTCACACTTCTCTAGATGATGTAATTTCGGGATCATTATAATGGCAGTGTCACAAGCTTCCTCGTTGATCGGTTCCCCAACTATCATTTTCTATACCGTTAGAAACACCAAATTGCCCACCGCCCTCTAATTTCCTTGTAGGAACTCAACTGTAATCCCGTCTGGCCATGCTGCCTTGAAGGGTTTCATGAGTTGCAGGGTGTTATGGATCTCATCTCCTAGTGGAAGCGATCTTAAGCTGTCAAGTTCTGAGGTGCATGATTTTCTAAACATCCCCAGGACGTTCAGTTCTCTTCGTGAAGAAGCCTCTAGAGGTTCAGTCAGAATTCCTTTGAAATGTTGAACCACCAGGTCAAGAATAGATGCATCATTAGATACCCATCATCCACTCAAGTCTTTAAGACTGGTGATAGTATTCGGTCATCTCGTTGGTTTACCCAGGCTTGAAAGAAATTTATTTTGTTCTTAGTTTTAAACAACCTTCTCATTGAAATTTATTTTCTCATTTAACAATCGCATTTGGATTTTAACCGCTCTTTTCTCCGTCTCTGTGGATCGACCCTTCTATACTGGCCTTTATCGAAAAGTAGAAAAAGGATAAACTCTAGGATAATTTTCCTAGTGATTGGTGTGCTAAACGATGTGCATCAATTTGGCACCGTTGCCAGGGATGACACAGTTGTTTTTCAGATCTGGTTACCTATATATCTTGTATAATCCTTATTTATATTGTCTAACTTGCATAACTTTAGTCCTTTTTTATAATTTCTTTTAGATTTTTGTAATTTCTTTTTTCCTTCCGAGCACAATTCTGGAAGTGAATCTCCTCTTTCTGCTAAGTTTCCATTCCAACAATACTACTTTCTAATTACTTTTTTATATGTATATTTAGTTTATTCCATAATTTCTTAGATTTATAATTTTTAGTTCTCTTTATAATTTTTGACTAACCTCTTATCTCGTAATCTTTCTTCTCTCGTTTGTTGATTAACATATCTTTTAGGAACTTTTGTTTTTAAATGGAGTGGGCTTCCTAATATCCCAAGGTTGATTGTATGAATTTTGAGCAGAGCAAAAATACTTATCATGTTGATTCAAATGTAGTTGTCCCTTTCATATCACCACGAATTCTCCTATATGTAGGTCAATATGACCGGGGGAAACCTGAGCTAGATCTTCCGCCTGACTTTGCACATATGGCACTGCATGTGTTACCAGTCGGGTACCCACCAACCTTCCCTAATCCACATCCATCTTCAACACTTCCTTCGATATCGATGGAAGATCTGTGGATCCTATTGGAGGGACTGTGAGGTGAAAGAAAATATGAACAACCCATTGAGATTCTACAAGTACCCTATCATAGGGTAGACTATGAAGCTCCAATAGTCATAGTCGAAGTCCTCATACACATCCCCTTCAGCTGGACATTTTTTAGCTACCAGGGCCACCTGGATGCCCTCTTCTTCCCTCCATCTTGGATTTAAGTTTTTCTCAGGACGAGCAAAATTTAAAGTTCATGGGTGGAGGTTGGTGGTACGTACTCCTTCCACTCACTCTATCTAACTTTTTTGAAAATTTTCATCATGTTATGCAATTTAGTTTTAATTTCTCAAAAATTGCAAAAAATTTCAATTTTGTAGTTTGGCCTTTATCTAGTTGTCCAGTTTGAATTGATGTTTATCATTTTACTCCTTTTAATTTAGTAAATCATTTGCTAAAATTGTTACAAATTGACATGTCTGAAACCACCATGTCACCTAGGACTCAAAAACATCCCTCCTTGGAAAAGTTGGCAAGTCGTATGGAATCAATCAAAACCAAACACAATTTTTTTCTATTTTTTAACTATGGATTAACTTTATATAAGTCTTGTATAATGTTATTGACATGAATGTTCTTTCTAATGCAATGACACTTTCAAAAAGGAAAAAAATGTGTGAAGTAATAAGCACAAGGACACCTTTTGTTTCCCCCTTATTTTCTTTCTCAAAAAAGAGAAGCAAAGAATCACCACCGGACAAAAATGAAGTCTGGGGTGGCATGCTTCCCATATCAAAAATTTCATACCCCACAAAGGGGCATACCATCAAAAGATGCCAAAAGTGCACATGAAAATAAATTGTGACTAATGTAGCCACAACTCCACAAATTTAAATCCCGAGTCGAATAGAGGAGGGATAAAAAAAATTCATCACTTCCTTCTTTATTTTCACACCCCCCCAATTTCATCATGTTCTTGTGCAAAAACTCACATAAAAAAATATAATAATAATAAAAATGAGAGTGTCAAAGCAAAAGTAAGATGAAGCATGTTTTTCTACAAATCTTGATTTAGAATTAAGATATGATATTTATTTTTATTAGGGAATATAGAATTTTGTGTTTTGTTGTTTTAGGAGATTGTGTTACTTGGCCAAATTTGGAGGTAAGGAATAAAGTGATGTTACAAGGGTAAGGATAGACATGTTGTTAGTATAAATTGGAATAATTTGTGATTTTATTTGTTTGAGGACAAACAAGGATTCAAGTCTGGGGTATTTTGATAAATGTGTATTTTTCCCTTTTATTTACATATTTTGAATATTTGTTTAGGATTGTTTTGTTATTTATTCTCTTAGTTTCATAATAAATTGTGTTATTTTAGATTTTTCTCTTTAATTGGAGTTTTAATTATATTTTCTTGGGTTTTGTAGGAAAATTACACAATTTGCAGCAATCTTGGAATTCATGTATATCCGTCATCAAAAGTGACATAACTTTTGCGTTCAAACTCCAAATTGAGTGTACAAGTATTCATTAAAAAAGGGAATTTAATTTGATAAAATAAAATCCTATTATTTGGACAGATTTTGTGCTTATTGTGGGAGAGAAATACGTTTGAAATCACTGCTACGAGAATCTGCATCAAAGAGAGTTACATGGTCAAGATAATTAAAGACAATCAACTTTCTATTTGACCAGATCTAGAAAATTTAAAAAGTGGTCTCCCTCTTATAAAAGGAGGGACTCTCCACTTGTAAAGGCATTCCATTCTTCATTCCATTTTATCTAGTTTTTAGTTGTAGACCACATCTTGCACAATGTTGGATCTCATTTTAATTTACATTTCTTCTAGTCTTATTATGTCTGAATAAATCTCTCTGGGGCATGGGAGTAGTCTCTTATCCTGGTTCTATTTAATATAATCATTTATATTGCTCCATGAAGAAAATGTCTTCTCTCTGTTTATGTGTGGTTATTTGGATGATCTGATATATTCTTATGGAGTGATATGACCATGGATCTTTGTAAGAATAAAAGAATAGTCCCTTAATTACAATTATCATCTTTTTGTCTTTTTAATCTTATTCTTGTTATAATCATTGGTGACGCGACCACCTGAGCCTTGGTTTTGAATGTCAGTTTGAATTCACATGCTTTTTGATATGATCATGGATAGTGGCATGTTGGACGGTTGGGCAATGATTCATGAACATCGGGACCAACGAGATCACGAGAAGTCCGACCCTTGTTAGTTTGTCTGTAAGGTTATATAACCACAAGGTCCTTATTTGATCCTTGGAGTTTAGAATTTGATTAGTTGAATAGGAATGTAGTTTTGGGGGTGATCTTCCGGACCCCGGATCTTTATTTCTTAATTAATTGAACTTTATTTCAACACTTTTATTTTTGTTCTTAGTTTTAAACAACCTTCTCATCGAGATTTATTTTCCCGTTTAGCAATCCGATTTAGATTTCAACCGCTCTTTTCTCCATCTCTGTGGATCGACCCTTCTATACTAGCCTTTATCGAAAAGTAGAAAAAGGAAAAACTCTAGGATAATTTTCCAAGTGATTGGTGTGCTAAATGACGTGCATCAAACGGCAGGAGTTCTGAATGTTACTTGTGGACTATCTACAGAGGTGGGAGATGTCTACCACCCAGGAGGACATGTCAGTTGTAGTCCGTGGTGGAGGCCAGAGTCCATGGAGAAGACTAGGAGTTGCACAGACACCATCTAAGACATGACGTCGAAGACCGCACATGGCTATGAGGTATTGTTTCTAGGCAAGTCCCAGGACCAGGTATATCTAGCTAAAACAATTATTCCTATTACATAGTCGTTGATGCAATCTCCTATTATGGGTTAATAGCCAGTAAATTGTTTTGTTTCCACTGCCTACTCTAAGGTCATAAAAACCTAATAGTTTGATGCATGGGTTTTTAGTCATTCTCTCAGGCATATTTTCCTTGGTTTTATGTATAGATTTGTCATTTATTTGATTAATTATGCATGAAATGCTATCAATAGCATGTTCTATCTAAATGCATCAAACTATGTGATTTTTACTGATTGAAATAGTTTAAAGTTGATCATGAGTCTTATGTATGTTCTTGTGCAATTTCAGGTACAATACAGTTTCACTGACTTGATACTACCGACATCCATATTCGGTGGAATCAACTTCACATCAGTAGAAGATAAAAAAAACTCACATAGACTGGTACTACCGACACCCAAACATGGTAATACCGATATCACATCAGAGAAGCACAAGAAAGGATTTGCAAAAACTCAGTACTACCGAGTCCACCGACTCGATACTACCAAGATGACATTAGGGAGGTTGAGTTAGATTGACCCAAAGACTCAGTGCTATGGAGACAGTTTGATAGTACTGACATTGTGGGAGCACGCACTTAACCTAAGAACTCGATACTATCGACTTATCAGTTTATAATACTGAGTATGCCTGATCAGGAAAATCTAAAGGCATCATTCTAATCTAAGGGCTGGCATTAATTCACATCCTAAGTGGATCTTATGACCTGACGGGAGTACGGTCAGACCTAATCACTCAGTCATTTTCTATTGCACGACACCAGAGAGAGGAGAGGAGAATAAAGGTCTGAAGGCTTCATTCGATACAATCCAAGCACCTTTGGTGGGTGATTCGACAGCCGAAGGAAGCAAATCACATGTACGTTGAAGGGGATCATCTGGATCGGCTATTCTCCATGGGTTACCTTAGATTTTATAATGTTTCCCACATTTTTATCCGTCTACCATGTATTCATCAATGAAAATCATGCTGGGCTAAACCCCTTAATTCTGTAGGATCCGGAAGTATCTCGGTTGTGCCGTGTATTTGAATTTCATGCATTAATATCATATTTATCCCTATTTTTTGGATACCAATCTATGAAATTGTCTTGCTCTGTATATGCTTGATGACCATAAATAGATTATCAGACCATCAATCATTTTGGGAGAGAGTTTAAGGGTTATAAAAGCATAGATTTACCCATTTACTATACCCTTTGGGAAACATGGAGTGTAAACCGGAGGAGAAACCCAGAGATTAATCGTAAATCACTTAACTAATCAACCAATTATTATGGAAATGGGATTGACATTAGAATAGGTAGTGAACTACACTGTGGGAGTGGGTAGTTCTTGCTATAGGCTCTTTATCCAGGGATAGGGGTAATCAATATTAGTGTGTGGAGTTAATTGAATTGTTATATGTGGTAAAACCATTATCCTGAGGAATTTCTTTTAATCTTAGTAACTTAATCTTTAAGCTTATTTCATTTCTGCATTTGTTTTTATTTAATCAAACCAATTCATATATTTTCCCAGTCTAGATGATCATATCATAGTTAGTAGTAGTATTTTGGATTACATGTCCCTATGTTCGACTCGAGCGTCAAAAGGCCTATGTTACTTCAATACGTACACTTGCATATTACATGCATGTTATATGTGTCTCACCATGTCGTGACCCATGTCCTTCATGTTGTACCCATGACATTAGGGTTAGGGTTAGGTCTTCGCCTTGAGCACCAACTATGTGTCGTGCCCACAACAAATCAACTACCACCATGTCGTGACTGCAACACATCTTGGTCGTGACCCAACACAACAAATGATTGGATCAGGGACTGTAGTCATCCGATATAGTTAATCAAACTAGGTCTCAACTAGGTCAAGACAAGGAACTAAGGGCCATTAGGCTTCTAAGAACTAAGGGTTCTCACCCATCAGCACTGGGTCCAGCATCACCACAAGGAAGGGACATCTCGACCCCAAAGCCAACTAGGTCGCGGTCATCCACCATGGACCACGTCGCGACCGCAATGCTCATGAGCATGTCTTGACCACCAATCTAGATAGATCGTGACCACACTAAGTGTGAACATCCAGGTCACCAAAATAGAACCCAACTAGGGAAGAACCACCATCACCATGAAAGGAAACCTCAAGCAAACTGATCTCCACAAACCCTAAGACAAAGGTCCAAGAAAAACATAACCAAAGGAAAATAAACCCTACTCAAGAGAGATAAAACCAAGACTAACTTTTCTCCCACCTCTAGGTGCACAAACACAAAGTATGAAAGCTAGATCAAGGGTCCACCATGGAGAAGGGACTCCACAAAACAACATCTATCAAAACGGGCACACGAAAGATTAGGGTTTCATATTACTTCCAAACCAAGCATAATAATCACTACAAAACAAGTTCTAGAGATTATCATAATCTAAAAGCATGTTAGAGGAACATTTTAAAGAGAGAATATAGTATATTGCATGTATGTAAGAGTGAAAGTAATAGAGAGATAAAAAAAAGTTATATAACCCACCTTAGGAAGATCACCACCAATAATTCCAAACTCCAAGATCAAGGGCTCCAAGAACACGATGAAAAGGTTGAAGAATCTCCTCCAAAGGCTCCACTCTCATCCACAAGAGAACCTCAAGAACAAAAAGGTACCAAATTCAAATCTACCTCAAGAGAAGAGAGCAAAAATCTCTAGGCTAAACAAAAACAAAAAGAGAAGTAATCCTCCTCATACTAGGGTCTACCTTGTCAAAACATGGTCTATGACCTTTGTGATGAGGGATTCACTCCTCCTGAATGACCATCATGGATAATCTATGATCTAAGGCTGAGAAAAGAAAAGAAGTTGGAGGTAGGAAATCAAAGGAAACACCATCAAAGAAAGACAAACACTTACCAATGTTGAAGATGAGCAAGGATCACCACATGTAAGGGACCCAACCACCAAAGCTCCAAGGGTCAGCCCTTCTCTACTCTACCAAGCTCCAAGGATAAGCAAAAGAGAGGGAGGAATAAGGAGGACCGAAAGGTTTACTTGCAAGAAGAAGAAAGGGTTTATATACCAAAGGAGGAGAGAAGGAGGGTGAACAATAGATGTCAATAAGATAGGGCTCTACTAGGACACTTGTCCACCCAAGAAACCAGCATGCAACTGCCTTATCCATACAAGAAAGACATGGTGATACACTCTATATAGTGTCTTGACCACTATGTCAAACCACATGGTTTTGGTTGAGGCCCTCCCATGGTTCACCATCCATGGTCCCAACACATACACCACCATCACCATATGGTCGAGACAAGGTCCTCCACAAACCCTAGGTCAAGACAACCTCTATAAGGACCAATATCTCAACCCAATACCACCCTAGACCTCCTTAGTTGTGACACCAACATCTAGAGGGGGTGTCTTGATCGCGACACCCACCAAACGTGATCTAGGTCATGACCCTAGGTCGAGACAACACACCAAACACACATGCGTCAAGACACCCAACACCCATAGAAACCCTAATCACCACCTAGGGTGATAATCCTCATCTAATGATCAAGCAAGGTACCCACCTCTTTCACTCTATTCTAGATGATGTCAAGAAAGAGAAGGAACACTCTAGAGGTGAAAAATTGCACATCAACCCCATACTTTGGGTAAATTGCAATGTGCAGCAAAACGAGAACATAAAGCACAAACATTATCCAAACAAACTCAACCTTAAAACTTAAGCTCTCCACAAGACCTAATTACATCTCAAAAGATTAGAGCAAGGTCTTAAGAAACTTACTTAAGCAAAATAAATTGGATTACACCAAAACCCAGGTCAATGGTCTTACAACAAGATAGAGAAAAACCCTATGTGAAAGGAGAACAAGATAGAGAAAAACCTTAGGCTAAAAAGACATGAAAGAGAAGTTCTTCAACTCAACTTAAACATTAGCATGGAGAACCATCGATTCAGACAAGAAGAAATAAGTTGTTCATGCTCAACTCAAGAATCACCATATGAGCTCCATGGTTTTGTCCAAGAAGGAAGAAGAGATTAGGGAAAGAAAACAAAGATCAAGAGATGGATCACTTACCCAAACAAAAGATAAGAACAAAGGATCACCAAACTATAACCAAGGAAGGGTTGCTCCAAACTCTATCTCAACATGCAAGATTGATCAGACACTAGAGCTCCACCTTCACCACCATGCAAAGGATTTAGTCGCATGCAAGGAGCGAGTTTTATATAGACAAGGGTTAGAGAGAGAGAGAAGGGAGGTTAGGTGTCCTACAAATATATGCCAAGTGTCTACCATATCTCGTCCATGCAAGCATCATGCTCAAACATGCCACATTGGGTGATAAAACCAACAAAAAACTAGTTAGCAACCTGGTCCAGGAAAACTCAATGACCAATGAGAACATAGTGACCCAAAGGTGGTCAAAACCTAGAGATCGCCGAAAGCTCATTGACCATCAACACATGAAGAAGTTGGAAACTGGAGAAAGATGTCAAACTTCATCGACCACCAATATAGAGTAGATCAAGGATACCACCATAAACCAATAAGACCAAGAACCTCATAAAACTTAGCGATTGCCAAACCCTAGGTGACTCAACATCAAGGTCAACCATCACTTAGGCTATCTAAGCAAACCCTAAACATCAACACATGATGCTACCTCATCAAACCAAGGTACAAAAAGGCTTTGGTGTGCCACTCTATATCTCTCCAAAATGATGTTAAAAACATGTGATGTACAACATGCATGTGAAAAAATGCAATAAAAATCCTAAACATGGGTAAATTATAGTTATGTCCAAAATAAGCACACATAAGCATAACTATCACAAAAAACATCCAAACTAGACCATACTTGGAAGATAAGCTTATAACATGTTATCAAAGAACACCATGATGTTTAATTAAGGTTTTAGCATTTAATTATGCTAAGAAAGAAAGATCAACTAGAAATATAGGTCAAGGGTCTTACAACATAAGCTCCTAACAAGGATCTCGCCCTCAAAATCATATGCAAACAATGATGGGTACTTCTGACACATCTCATCTTTTAACTCCCACATGGCTTCCACCACACCATGGTGATGAAAAAAACCTTAACAAGAACGATATCCTTCTTCTTCAACTTCTTCACCCTCATATCTAAGATCAACACAGGATCCTCAACATACGATACATCCTCTTCCAATTCAACCTCCACGGGTTGCAATACTTGCTCTATATCCAGGTGGCCCTTCCTTAACATGGAAAACAGGGTAAATCTATGTAACTCTGGTGGTAACTCCAAATTGTATGTCACCTTCCTAACACATGCCACAATAGGGTAAGGTACCACAAACCTGGGAGACAACTTACCCTTCTTTCCAAACCTCAGCATGCTTTTCTAAGGAGAAACCTTGAGATACACATGATCTCCCACTTGGAACTCTGAAGGCCTATGATAGTTATCAAATTACAAATTATGTCCATCATGAGCTACCTTTAGATGTTGTTGTATCACTTTGATCTTCTCTATAGTTTGTTGTACTAGCTCAGGACCCAAAAGTTGATAGTCACCTATCTCATATCAACACAACGGTACTGACAATGCCCCCCATACAAGGCCTCATACGATGCCATATCTATATTCCTATGATAGCTATTGTTTAAGGAAAACTTTATCAAACTCAGGTGCACATCCCAAATTCCAATAAATAGCAAAGCACAAGCTCTCAATAGGCCTTCTAACGTATGGATGGTCCTCTTTGACTAACCATTTGTTTGAGGGAAAGAAGTTGTATCGAACCTCAACTGTGTCTCGATCGTTGTATGAAGAGTTCCCAAAAATGACTGGTAAGTTGAGGACCCCTATCAAACACTATGGTCACTAGAATACCATGCAAAAGAACTATCACATCAACATATATTTGTGCCAACTTGTTTATTGTATACATCGTCTTTACAGGAAGAAAGTGAGCTAACTTGGTCAACGTATAAATTATCACCCAAATGGAATCATGACCTTTGGCTAACCTAGGAAGACCAATGACAAATTCCATAGTAATATGATCCCATTTCCACTGCAGTATAGGAAACAATTGTAATGTTCCTATAGGTTTTTGATGCTCAACCTTGACCTGTTGACAAACTAGACATCTATCCACGAACACTTCCATGTCTCGCTTCAAACTAGGCCACCAATAAAGATCCTTCATATTATGGTACATCTTAGTACTGCCTGGATGCATCGTGTACATCGAGGAGTGAGACTCTTCAAGAACCAACTTCTTAGATCATTAACATCTAGAACCACTAGTACCTCCCAAATACAAGGACACCTCACCTTGGTATCCACCACATATACCAAGAAAGCCTCACACCCCTACCTCATCAGCCTCTCCACTATCATAGATGACACCAAGCTTGTCGGAAGAATCTTCCTATCTCCTTGGAAGATCCACAAAACATCACCATCAAAGAATGTGGACACCTTAGAACTACAATCCAAGATGAACTGGTACTTCTCCAAGGTATCCATTCCAAGGATCACATCAAATCCATGCATGTCAAGTGCCATAAGATCCAATTAAATGTTGCATCTCGAGAAAGAAAGAATGCATGATGAACATACCTCCCACAACTCAGAGGAACGAACAAGAGGGGTTTTTAACCAAAGACTATCAAATCTACTACAAACTAGCAAATAACAACTATCTATCACCTCTCTGGTGATAAACAAATGTGTTGCATATGGGTCAACCAAAATAGACACAAAAGAAGAAGAAGACAAATCAAAATAAAAAAGTTTTTTGTGACCTATCATGACTTGTGGATTGATCACTCCCTTCGGCTGACTCATGGCGTAGAATCAATTCATCATTTGTTGTCGTTCATGTCCTTTGCTAGCTTGTCTAGAGTATCCTTTTTGCAATGCCTGATTGTGTTGTCTACCATCACCATTGTTGAACTATTATTTCTAAGAACCCCATTGATTCTACCTCGATTGTTGTGTCACATCTTCATCCTTCATAGGGAAAAACAACCTTGTATGCCCGGTCAGTTCAAACTTATAATAGGTCTTAGCCTTGTACCATGGCCTAGACAGAATGTTATTGACATTGAAATAACTACCTCTGCCCTTGATAGGGGACCACTGAGACGGAACCACTGACCTCGGCTTTGAGAAAATTGACCTCTAATGCAAATGCGGTGATGAAAACCTTTGCTTCTTAAAGTCACCAGACGACTCCCTTAAAACTGAGTTGGCCTCTTCTTAACATTGGCTTCACGCTTCTCAATAGTACATTGTTCTATCTTTCTCATCGACTCCATAAAGGTAAAGAACCTCTCCTTGTTCTCTAAAGAAGACATTTTCATCATCAACTTTGTAATGAAACTCTTCTCAAACTATCAGATCCTCTCCTTATATGTGGTCTCCATGTGAGGTTAGAACCTCAACATCTCCATAAAATTGACCTCATACTCATTGATCGTCATCGATCCCTGAAGGATTTTCTCAAATGGAGATATCTTCTCATCAAGATACATCTCCAGAAGTATTAGCTCACAAACTCCTTCCAAAACTCCACCCAACTGATCACGACTCTAGATCTCTTCTCTTCCTCAATGGCCCACCAATGGCCAGCACTACCTTTCAGTAGGTACACTACATGTTTCACCTTGTCCTCTTCCATGGTATTGATGTTACAACCCCAATTTTGCATATGTTTTCATAATTGAAATGTAATGATTCTATGAATTTGGACTTAATTTAAAAGGTTGCATGATTTGCTTCAAAGAAGGGATTTCTTTGCAAATCTCCCTTACATTAGGAATTTCGTGGTTCCTATTATTAGATTAATCCATTAATGGATATAAAAGAGAAGAAAAGAGGAAAAGTCCAAATAATGGAAAAAGATACATGATAATGGATATTAAGCAAAAGTATTTATGAGAACTACTTGGAAATATCTAGAAAGTGGCATTAATGACCACAAATGAGTAAAATTCATTTACATATGATTTATAATAAAAGAAATATGAAAAGAGGAAAATAGAAAGGAAAGATAAAGAGAAATCCTTGAAAATAAATATTTTAATAAAGAAATAAGAAAGGGATAAAGGATAAGAGAAAAGGCAAAGGAATATTTCCCCAAAATGGGATTTCATTCCTTTAGGGTTCCTTGAGGTCCAAGGAATCCAAGATGATAACATAATGGTAAAAGAAAGAGGAAATAGTAATTAATTTGGTTTTATTCATAAATAACTTGCATATGAAGGAAACACCCTTTTCTTTGGAATTTGGGTTTCAAATTTAATACATGAGTAGATAATGCCAAGATAGAGTTTCCTCTAAAATTTGAGTGAAAATGTTAAATGAGGAGAGAGATATGAATTTTTCAAGTTTCCTTTGAATATCACAATTTGATTTTAAATCATGTTCTTTTATGGGGCCCGACAGCCGTTGGATCTGGATCTAACAGTGGCTTCACTTCGCCTAAAATAAGGAAAGGAGGTTCAAGTAAGGGATTTTCCCGATCAATTTTCTCCATGCACAATCCCTGTGCAAACTTGGGGATCGCTCCATTAGATGCGGGGAGAGGAAATTGAACCCAATGGTCCATAGTTTCCCATGTTTCCATGTGGGAAAGGGATTTTCCCAAATCCCTATTCAAACTGAACATCTAGGCTTTTACTAGAGATCATGATCATTAAGAGCCATGACTATATAAGGCTTGGGACATCGTGTGAGATTCACCCAAGGGTTCTGTAAGGAGGGATGCCAACCGAGGGCATCATTGCGCTTGGGAGAGGCGTCGCCTTAGGAGCAGAATCCTACTTTATTTTCGGCAGGAGGTCCCTTGCACGGTGAGCTAGACGAGGACACTGGTGGAGGTGGAGAAGTGGGCCGCAAGGTTTGCCAGCGGCTGGCCGAGCCAAAGGAGCAATCTCATGGGCCGTGGCTGCGATGGAGGCGAGAGTCAACCATCCGGTTGACCGGCGTCTAGCCTGGCTCACGAACAGGAGTCGAGCGCCAGGTTGAAGATGAGTTAGGGGAGGAATAGACCTCCTTGCCCCCAACCCTAATGAAGAGAAGAAGGCGCAGAAACGTCCAAGTGTAACCTTCATTGCATAGCACGCGAAGCGACATGGCAGCATACCATTGGCTCTAAGGTAATGATTTTACAAAATTCATAGAAACTAATTGGTAACTCGGTTCGGGACATATAATATATGAAATTTTCTCATAAAAATACGAGGAATCCATTAAAATTAGATTTAGAAGCTAATTCCTCTTGAAATTCGAAAAGTAATTGAAGTTATCAACTTTAATGCATTAATGATTAAGAAACCCTAATTTAAGATGATTAATGTTTAGAGGAGGGTTATATGGATGATTAAAGTTGATATTAACTTGCTGATTATAAAAAGGAACATTAAGATCTAAAAGGATGAACTTTACACATAATTGGATTAATTTAGAGTTCCATGTACATGAATGAGCATTAATGGGCCTTGAAACCCTAATGTTAGTAATTGTGACTCTTAATGGCTTTAATTATTCAAATTCATGAATAAAGATAAGATATGATGGTTCTAAGCTATTTTGAGTGTAAAGGTTCCTAATTGTGGATAAATACCCTTAATATGGAAATAAGGGTTTTTGTAATGGATAAAGATGGAATTAATGATAAATAGGGTTCATATGTGAATTAGATCATAATGAACTATGAGTTGTTGATCCGGAAGGAACCAAAGATGTTAATTAGGCCGAATGATCTTGTCATAAATTAAAAGGGAAAAAATGGTAGTTTTAATGTAAAAGAAGCATGATAGACTTAATGGACATTTAATTGTGCCCTTAATCTGAAATTAAGGTAATATGTTGTTAAAAGGTAACCTTAATATCTTTCGTCAAGAATAGATGAGATAATTAGGGTTTGTGAGTAATTATATAAAACTAGGGTTTAAAATAATATAAATTAAGAAAAACCCTAATTGCAATGGAAACCCTAAAAGTGGACTAGAAACCCTAGGAAGCGAGCTTGGTTTAATAGATCTTGATGGCATGATCAATGATAGGAAATTGTATGCATATTTCAGGATCTGTTTGTGTGCTTTCTTGCCTTTTGGATTTCTTGCAATGATTGGATTAATTATGTCTCAAATCAGCCTGATAGGTATGTGGTTAATTATGGTTAATCGCATTAGTTTTCCCGAAGGTTTTCTGGATGATTAATTACATTGAATGCAACCTATCAATTTGGATGTTCATACTTGCAACTATAAAGTCACTATGATTATCACAATTGTAAAATAAGTGTGTATTCTCACACCTACATGCCACCCTGATGGATGATGCAAAAAGGTCAAGCCCATGAGGGAAGACCAATGGGCACCATGAGAGGTGACCCTAGACACCAAGCTCGGGAATGAGAAGGTGGTCTATGTTGCATGACTAATGGGAACCATGAGAGGTGACCCTAGGCACCAAGCTTGGGATTGAGAATTTTGCCTTAAGTCAATGGCAAAAGGGAAATCCTAAAGGGGGTATTCCAAGGTTAGGGTAAAAGTAATGGAGAATGTCACATTGAAAGCGTAAATTGTCTTGTTAATTAATTTGATTGAGATATTTAAATTGTTAGCCATATTTGTGGAATTTTTGGTTGTCCCCACATACCGACATATTTTGATATGCTGACTGACATTTTGTTTGTCGGCGTTTTAGGTGCAAGATTGAAAAGGACAATCAGTAAAGTGGCATATGTGGAATTAAATAAGAATTAAAGTATAAAGGAGGATTAGTTAGAATAGACTCCAGATGTGGATAGAAGTAGATATCCAAGTTTTTGAAAAAGGTATGCAAAGTTTTATTTTATACCAGATTTCAGTTTAGTTTGGTAGAATTTCATAATTTTTACTGATTATTTGTCAAACCTTTGATCCTGTTAATTGGGATAACGGCTATGACCTTCGAGTCTCCCTTAATTGAGGGTTACCGGGAGGCAAGGTTGTTACATTTGGTATCAGAGCATAAGTTCCTCATCTAATCATTAATAATTATTAAATTTTACAAACTCTATTGAACCCAAGGGAGTTATTAGAGGATTTTTCGAAAGGCAGAGGTGTCTAGAAAAGGATCATGTCTGGGGGCTGGAAAGATTTTCCTCCGCACCGCTAGTCGGAATACGAGGACTCCCAGATTAGCGTGATTTCCTGGCCAGTGTCTCAGGATTTGACTCAAAATACGATACCTTTAGGACTCTCTCATCTTGTTCATCCCTTCTCAACTCAAATGTTGTTAACGACCTTAAGGATTAGGGTTTTCTCTCTTTTCCTCACCCTCTGGAGGTATGGGTAAGTTTGATAAGGTTTAAGGAATCCTCCACCAAATTAATGAAAAACATGTAAATAAGATGTCATGGACATAAGCTTAATAGTTTACATCAATGGAAAGAATTAAGACGGAACAACTAGCAGATAGAAGGGTTAAGGAAGTAGTGGTTGAAGCGGCAAAGTAACTTACTAAATACGAAGCCTGAGGATCCTAGAAGTCTGTCCTCCACATAACCTCATGCTCCCGTAGTCATGGAAAGGCTGAGTTTGCAATCTAAGAGCTAGTGTGAAAAGAGCTACCAAATTATATGCAGCAATAGAAAAGAGACCATTTAGGGTTTAGAGGGAAGTTTGGAACTTTTTAAACTGCAGTCGGCTATGGAAGCTTATTTAAGCACAAAGAAGCGTGAGGAATGAAGAAGCTAGCCGCAAGCCTGTCCGTAAAAGTAAAGAAAGAAGATGAGAGTCTTCTTCATCCTCTTTACATAACAGTTCTCAACCACCTTCTCAAATTCTTAGACAAATTTAAACAAGGGAAAATGATTGTTCACATGATATTAAATATTGTATTCATGCTCTCACTCCATTGTGTTGTAAATATGTTGGTAAAAAAGTGTCTCTAAAGTATACATGTATCCATTTTTCTCTGATATTCCACAACAAGGTTAGATGTGTGTGGTCACTTAAATTGTATGACATTATCATGTTCTTCCACCTTTACTCAAACTCATCAACAGTGATGGGGTTATTAATGTAGGATTGGAACTCTTCAGTGAACCCAACAACAGTCCCATAGATCACACCTAGATGTTCACGTGCTTTTCTTATTATATGCCATTGGCAACATCAATGTATTGCATTAGGAAATACAATACAAATCGCCTTCTTCATTACAAGGTCTTAATCAGTTAAGATTCCCTTTGAGTGCTTTTCATACATTGCTTCAAAAAATGTTCTAAAAACCCAAACAAAGGACTTCGTAGTCTCATCTCATAATAAATCACAACCAAACAAAGTATACTACCTATGATGACTCACCCCAATAAAAGATGCAAACGACATATTATATAAACTAAAGAATAGATACATGCTTAGGTCATATGACATAAGTTGTCATGCCCTCAGGAAAGACCTGAGGCTAGACCTCCTTGTCAGGAGGATGAATGGAGGAAGTTAGTCTTGGAGGTAGAGACCTCCATTATAAGTAGAGACCTGGCACAACCTCTGAGGATATGCTAACCCTAACCCTAAGTGGTGGTTAGAGAGAGAGATGGCATGATGAGTTAGATGTCATGTTTTTGGATGCCATATGAGCCATGAGAGGTTGGATGACCTAGCACCTTTGGCAACCTAACCCTGGGAAGGGTCGTGCATGTTAGGGTGAAGGATAGCTCCTTCACTGATGAGGTTAGTAAAGAACCTATGGAAACCCTATGGGCTTATGAAAATAGGGCATAACGTGCATCCAGAGTATGTCAGTAGTGTAGGCAGTAGGTTGAAACCATGGCCATGAGAGTATGTTGGATAGCTTATAAGATAAGAATAAAGGGCTCTAGGTAATCTTGAGCGAACATAAGTTTGAACTTAGGCTTCACCCATGTAGGGGTATGCTTGTGAGCTCGATCCTTCATGGAGAAAGAATCTCTAGTAGTAAGGTTGATTGTAGGGTTAGCTCTAGAGAGAGAGAGAAGGACCCAAGCAAGAAGGTTGGAAGCTTAGACTCCGAGATATGAGGAATAGTGGGGATTTGAGGATGATGCAACCTAAGTGGATGGTTGTGGTTGTCTCATGCATGATCCATGGAGGCTGATAATATCTTGGTTGCCTTCAGAGGAACCAAACCCTAGAGAGAGGATGAGACTACTGGTGCCTCTATACCTATGGTATAGATGGGAAGAAGAGTTCCTTAGACCATGAAGAGGTTTAGTAACAAGTTGTGAAGCCTTATACCTAGTTGGTTGTGCTTGAGGAGGACTCCACTCTGAAGTGTTGTTCAAGTAGAAGGATGATAGGAAGTGCATGTCATACCTTGTACATGTTTGGTTCGTGGTTAAGAGGTTGAGCATGTCGTTAGACACTCAAAAAGTGAACCTAGGGTTCCTAGGCCTAAGAGGAGAAGTGGTGTACCTGATGCTCATGATGAGATTTGAGTTTCTATAGATTCAAGCATGGCACTCCTCATGTTTAGAGGAAAGGGAAACCCCTTAAGTTTAAGGTATGTTTGATGAACCCCTCATAGCTAAGTTGGTGACATGGGAAGGTATGTTCTTGGTCTAATGTTGAGGAGTGAGAACAAGTATGACCTAGCATGGTTTAGTAGGTGGTCTGCTTGTGCCTTAGTAGCTTGCTGGGTTAAGCATGCTTATGTGGATGTAAACCCTAGACATAAGGACGTTTGTGACCTTTGTTATCAAGATGTAGTTTCCTCCCATCCTGGGAGAGGGACCCTTTTGTAGGGTGTATACCAGTTTCTGTTGGTTTTGAGGTAACCTAAAGAGGTCTCATAGGATCTTGAGAAGCTAAGTGAAAAGTACATAGTATGAGAATGAACCTGTAGACCCATAGATAACCATCTCTAAGTGTATGTGGAGGTAACCGGTATGGGGCCTGACCAAGGTAGGCAGGTCGCCATGACCCCTATGAAAGGATGAAAGTTATCCCATGTATGCATAGAGAGATGATGGAGACTTGGGTAAGGTTCTAAGTTGGACATGTACTATAGTAGAATCCTAAGTCTATCCTAGGGTCAGGTAGGGATAAGACCAATGGAAGTAGGAGTTTCCTAATTTCCTAGTTGCACATGACCATAGAGTCGGGAGGTAACATCTATCATTGTCTGAGGGCCATGGATTAGGAGATTGATCACCTTCATGAACTCATTGGACCCAAAGGGAAGATGAGGAGGGCACTCTCTAGATGCATAAGGGAAGAGGGATGACCCCAAAAGTTCCAGCACCCTACAGACCTAGAGGAGATGAACAAGGATTTTGTGGTGACCCAAGTAGGTTCAAGACCCATTTTCCATGGAAGTAATCTTGATATCGAGATGATCGTGATGTAGAGACATATGTTGCATGTTTCAACTTAGATTTGAAGGTGTATTGGGAAGGTGGGATGTACCATCTCTACTCTTGGAATGGGAAGAACTTTGTATTTGGACTGCAGCCAAATGCTTATTTCCTCTTGTTATGGGAGTGAGAGATAGGATAGTACGCATGCGATACGCCAAGGATAAAGATGATATAAGTTGGAACGTTGCTATGAGGTATGAGGACAGAGATGATAATGTGCCCTTGTGGAGTGTATGATGTGTGGATGTTGTACAAACACCAAGAGTACTAAGGTAGTCATCTTGTGAGGATGATTTTATCACGAGCTATGTGGAATTTGCGAGTTATACAAGGTTGAGTTTGATAACCAAGAGGATGAGCTCAAAGTCTTCTTGATGAAGATAGACTTAAAGTCTGAGATGAGATGATAAGTGGAATACATGGAGGAGTAGGTCTTCAACATTACCTAATACATAAGGATGTGAGGCAGTAATAGATGCTCTTGTTGATTTGCAGCTGCCTAGTCTAGTTAGTGGAAAGGCTGGGAGAGGTGGTTAGGTGAACCCTATGTTTGTGAGATATGTTTGGTTAACACTCTGATGTAACGAGATCGTTGGTCAAGTTAGTAGTTGTTTGGTTAGCCATCCTAGACCTTGATGCAATAAAAGGATGGTTGTAGAACCTCAGATGCACTTATCTGGAAAAGAAGGTGATGAGGCCCCGACTAGAGTGGTTTAGGGTTTCCAAGAAATCAATCTTGAGGAATCGTGACATACAGGAGATCATGATTTTAAGATCACTATACACAGTGGTACTACAGTGACAGTAGTACTTTGGATGCTTAAGATGAAGTTGCACGTGGCTTGTCACCATGCAACTCAGGAGGTGAAGGACGAACACAAGTAACCCAGTGTAATGATATAGAGGATAAAGAGTCCCGAGAGGGAATGGGAGTTCATCACTATGGATGTTGTGGTAACTCTCCCCTAGCCCAAGGAAGGTCAAGATGCAATATGGGTTATGGTAGATCACCTTACCTAGATGACATGAGAAAGAAAGAATGTTGTCAAGGGACGGATCCGGTTGAACTACATATGAGAGAGAGATGATTCATCTACAACATGATGTGAGTTCAAAAGTTCTTGAGTATAACCTAAAGATTCACTTCCATGCGGTAGAAGTAGGTACATGAAGAACTCGATATTAGTATAGTTTATCACCTCTAACTAATGGTTAGTATGATCCAGACTAGAGGGTCTGATGAGAGCATGTGTGCTCATTCAAGGTGATACATAGAGACAGTTCTTGTCCTATGAAAGATGTGATGATAACCACCATAGCCAGTATCAGAATGTGAAGAGGCTCTATTAGGGAGGTTGTGTCGGTCACCACGTCATTAAGATGATGTTGGTGAATGGACCTCGTGAAGGTCAGAAAAGGACCACAGTGTGTGCATATGAAGTTGCTTTGATTGTGCAATGGCTAAAAGAAAGCCCATGGGCGACATGAGTCATGAGTTGATGCAAAGCAGACTGAAATGCAATATGTGATGTGAAATATGACCCCTTTAAGTTACAGCTAAGAAAACTGAGTTCCCGATATATGGGTCCATTTGAGATGGATTAGTGGAGATGGTTGTGTTTAGCCTTACCCCTCAGGATAACATGATGTATAATGAGTCCAATCTAGAGCACTATGTGAGATACCCAAGCCATGTGCTGAGCCATGAACCGATTCAGCTTTATGAGAGGCTAAAATGTCCTGAGTCACCTATGAGGGTACGATATACCAAGGTAAGAAGGAACTCAGATGGAAGAATATGAGATGATGAAGGTTCTTGGGAAGCACCATGGAAAGGGTGAGGCCACATGGGAGCCATGATGGACATAAGAAAGTCTTATCCTGCATTGTTTGTTTGTTTGATGGAATTTTGAGGACAAAATTCTTATAAGAGGGGAAGGATGTTACAACCCCAATTTTTCATATGTTTTCATAATTGAAATGTAATGATTATGTGAATTTGGACTTAATTTAAAAGGTTACATGCTTTGCTTCTAAGAAGGGATTTCTTTGCAAATCTCCCTTACATTAGGAATCTCGTGGTTCCTATTATTAGATTACTCCATTAATGGATATAAAAGAGAAGAAAAGAAGAAAAAGTCCAAATAATGGAAAAAGATACATGATAATGGATATTAAGCAGAAGTATTTATGAGAAATACTTGGAAATATCTAGAAAGTGGCATTAATGGCCACAAATGAGTAAAATTTGTTTACATATGATTTCTAATAAAATAAATATGAAAAGAGGAAAAAGGAAAGGAAAGATAAAGAGAAATCCTTGAAAATAAATATTTTAATAAAGAAATAAGTAAGAAAGGGATAAAGGATAAGAGAAAAGGCAAAGGAATATTTCCCCAAAATGGGATTTCGTGCCTTTGGGGTTATGAGTCACATGAGTAAGTTTTTACCTAGTGAGAGGTGACAAGATATTCCATGGCCTCGTGAGCCAGATGTGATGCTTGTGTAACAAGTATCATGAATGCCTTGGTCAGATGACCTGAAGGTGGTAGTTACCTGAAAAAGGTATAATCATGCTCAATGATGAGTTAAGGGTTTGAATACCCAGAACCATATGATTATGGTGATGAGAAAGTGAAGGGATGCTAATTCCCAGTATTGAAATGAGGGACTGAGTTCCTAGGGTCTTTGAAAGACTGATAAATATCTGATAAAAGTAGTACATGTCTCTTTATAGCATTGTTGTAATAAGTTATGTTTGAGAACTTGGATGATGCTAAAATAATATGAGAATGTACTTAATAAATCAAGTGAAATCTATTCATGTAGTGCTCTGACCATAGATCCATCATCGTCAGGAATAGGTGATGGTGAAACGGGTGCCCGTGGCAAAACCCGGAGCACATATTTTGAATATGTGGGGGTAAATGGGTGAAAATATCCTTACGTCCTCTTGAAGAGATTGTTGGAAGGTAAACAAGAAACCTCTCAATCCTTCATGAATATGTCGGGATGGATGTATCATGAATCTCCCAATGATACTTAATGTCGGATCGAGGAGATAAATAATAAATGTCTCGATTGGCGATGAGAGTGCAGTTGATGCTGTAACTCTGTAGCGAAGGTGCCAGAATACCCTGGCTAGCTAGTGGCAGAGACACGAGATGTCCTGCATGTGGTCTCGTACTGACCGAGACAGATGAGGTCATAAGAATCCGACTCTTTTGATGACCTATGTATGGTACCGAGGCGATTTTGTAATGGTCGGTTGGAATATGAGCGGTATATCTCATCTCCTCAGAGCATAAGTGTGATTGTAAAATGTAATCAGCCGTATAGCATGTTTTCTTAAGGATTGAATACGGAGATTCATTGGCTGATGTTGCATTTCTTTGTGCATTCCTTAGTAGATAAATATTAATTATGTTTCTTTATATTCTCTGCAAAGTAGACAGATGAATTACTTATCTACCATGGGTAGATGCAATGACCTCCTTGAGAATGGAGATTATCTTATTCTGTTCTATGATGAATAATTCTGCCTGATAATGTAAAAGTAACCCCTACTCAGTTTTAATTTGATAAACTGCAATAACAATGTTTTTTTGCGGAGAGTTATATCTCTCGCTGGGGCAATTTTCAATTGTCTCACCCCCATGGGAAACATTTTTAGGTATGCATGGAAGGCAGAGCAGAAACCCTAGAATAGGGAAAGAGCAGCAGCAACAGCAGGGACAGAAATAAGATCTCAGGTGAAAATATTGTCTGTTTAGTCATATAGATAGTAGTCTTATGTGTCATCTATGTACTCTCAGGTCCTCAGAGTTTTAAATGTATCAATCTGAGTTTTGGCTTAGTGCCTCGAAGTTTTTATACTGCCTGTGTATATTTGTTAACAGGGCAGTCAATGTTGTAATCCTTGAAAAGGAATGGTACAGGTTGTGTACTTGTGAACCAGGATGAATTTGGAATACTTTGGTTCATGGTTAAAGAGTTTTCCTATGAATGGATCTCTTTGCAAAAAGTTTTAAATTTTCAGTGATTTTCAGTAATCCGCTGCAAATAATTCGCTTCCGCATTAGTTAATCATGTTTTTGCGAGACGGTCGTTACATGGGTTATGTTGTAACCCTAGATGTTTTGTTTAATAAAGATAATTATATGCTTGCTCTTATCTTTTGAAAAGTAATTAAGACTCAAGAGGAACTTATGTTTCAATTTTGGTCCTATTTGAATAATGTTGAAACAATGTTTTACTTATTTTGGACTAAAGTGCAAATTACCCAAGTTGAGGGGTTAACTTGCAAATATTACATGATAAAACGTTCCTCAAGTTTTGAAGCATCATAAGAATGAGAACGATGCATAGGCATGGCTTGTGGTAGCCTGAGTACCAAGAAAGAGCTTGTTGAGCAATGTTGTGCATTAAAACCTAGTTTTGGTGTAATGTGCAAATTACCCAAAACCTAGGGTTCAATATGCAAAATACCACTTCTAAAGAGTCCCCAATGTTTCTTGGTATCAATTAGAGACAATAAAATCAGAGGGGCATCTCATTTGAATCTATTTGGAGGAGAGAGAATCTTGATATTAAAATAATCAAGATTTAAGCATAATTGAAACCCTAATTCGATTTAATACAAAAATAAATATGTTAATGGAAGTACCCTTCAACCAAAAATGAGAGGGTTGAAATTGTATAAGAGTGGACGTCTTTGTTCCTTGCAAAGGCAACGAAATATCTAAGTGAGTGGAGAGCCCACTCACATTAGTTAAAGAAAAAGTAATATCCACTCAATTTTGGATATTATTATTATTATGGTTAAGGTGCTTAATTTGCTTTCTTTTAATTCATGGATAATGAAGAGGAATTACAAGGTGGGGGAGATGGCTTCGTATGCATTAGATGGAGGGGAGTATGTGGCACCAATTTAGGTAATTAAAAAATTATTATATCACTTTCTCTCTCATTGAAATTCCCTTATAAACATCTCATTTCCAACTCAAATGAAAGGCTTTTTCGACCCTTCTTTCTTTCCTTGCTTTGGCCGTGCATAAGGGAGCTTAGGAGAAACAAGAGGACGTACCCCAACCTATAGGTAAGCTCCATAGTCATCTTCAACCTTGATTTCATGGTGAAAATCGAGATTCAATGCTTAATTCCTTCTTTTCTCCATTCAATCTTCAACCTTAGCTAATACTTTTACTCAAAGAGTTGAGAACAGGCCTTGGACAATTGAGAAAGATTCATTCACCATTGATGGCATGAAGCTTGAAGATTGGATTCAGATTTGAAGGTGGGTTATATAACGTGAACCCTTAAATGTTATTATTACATTCAATTCTTCATCACTTGTTGATTATTTTGTTCTTCTTGAAATTCCTTTGATCAAATTGATAAAATTACCATAAGAATGGTAGTAGATTTTTTAAGGATCGAAGCTTGAAGATGATGATGTCATATTAAGCACACACCTCATCATAGAACATGTGCAGACAGTTTTGCTTTTTGGTGATCAAATGGTCTCAAGACCGTTTGAGGGCAAACGGTCTCAAGACCGTTTGAGGTCAAGAGGAATCAAACCGTGTGAAGGTCAAATGCTGATGTGGTTGGATGATGATCCAATGGTCTTAATTTGATCTAATTCCAATGGTTTCAATGTTGGAGGGTCCATTGATTGCAAACCCTAGACCCAATAGATTGTTTCAGTTTCAAATCAATGGTTGAGGATTCAGTTTCAAGACCGAATGGATGATTCGGTTTCAAGACCGAATGGATGATTCACTTTCAAGACCGAATGGTTAATTTACTTCAAGATCGATTGGGTAATTGAGTTCAAAACCGAATGGGTAATGGATCTCAAGATCAAATGGGTAAATTGAACTTCAAACCCGTTTGGATACTTTGACCGTTTGAAGGAGTTGACCGTTTGGAGGTCTAACGGTTTCAAAACCGTTTGGGATTAATTATATTTTATTCAAACGGTCTCAAACCGTTTAGGGACTTTGAGGTCAAAACTGTTTGATGGTCTAATGGTCTTAAGACCGATTTAAAGTTTTGGGACCAAGACTGTTTAAGGTCTAACGGTCTTCAAGACCGTTTGAAGGTCTAATTGATTCAAACCAAGAAAGTACCAATTAACCCCTTAATTGTTAATGGCATATATCAAAGTTAAATCCAGTGGTTGTACCTCTAAAGTACTTAGGTGATTAGTACCTTTAGAGTGGTTAACCTTTGATGCTTATGGAAGCAATGACTTAATACACTATGTCAACTCTTCATTCAAGTTGATTCAATCTAATCAAGATTAAAGTAATTAACCTCCTAGAGAGGATGAGAGAGAGGAACTTATACATGAGTGATAATCATGTAGTGATTAATCCTCAACACTTTCAACATGAATAAAATATGTAATTAGGGTTTGATCCATGATGATGAGATCATAAAAGCCTAATCGAGAAGGCTGATGAGCTCTAACCTTAATTTAAGGTAAAGCTAGGTGAAATCCTAATCTAGGGTGATGGTGTAACCCTAATTCAGGGTATTTAATGAAAAACCCTAATTTAAAGGGATGCTTCATGAAAACCCTAATTTTGGGTAAAGTTACATGAAACCCATAATTTTAGGGGAAATGTTATAAGGAACCTTAATTCAAGGTAAGGATGTTATGTGAAACCCTGATACAGAGTAATGTGATATGAAACCCTAATCTAGGGTGATGGTGTAACCCTAATTCAGGGTATTTAGTGAAAAGCCCTAATTTAAAGGGATGCTTCATGAAAACCCTAATTTTGGGTAAAGCTACATGAAACCCTAATTGTATGGGAAATGTTATAAGGAACCTTAATTCAAGGTAAGGATGTTATGTGAAACCCTGATACAAGGTAATGTGATATGAAACCCTAATCCAGGGTGATGTTATGCATTATGAAACCCTAATTTGAAAACCTAGCCCTAATTTGTGTAAGGGGATGAGTAACCCTGATTGATATGAATTGGGAAACCCTAACTCTAATATAGGGTGATGAGCATAGAGTGAGATTATGCAAAACCCTAATTGGTAAAGAAGGGAAATCCTATTCCTAATAATGGATAATCTTATATCAATAATGGTTGAATAAATCAAATGAGTGACTTATGACCAATACATTACATGATATGTGATGAACTGGTGCATAAAATATTAGGATGAGAATTACCCTAATACAAGATAAGTTGATGAACTTAAGTAAGATAGAGGTGATGAGGGAAGTGAAACATCAGGACGTGATAGATATCACATTCATCACCTCAAGGTTGATATACCTTGATGTACCCTAAATCCAATATACTTGGATGAGTAACACATGAAGTGTGTGATGATAATTATTACATTAAGATGTAATGCACTTTGATAAGTGTAGGCTAACATACCTTGAGAAAGGGTTAAGCCAATATAACAAAGTATGATGTATTTAATATCCTAGAAAAGATGAGAGAGAAACTCATACTTTGTGTTGATTATCATTTAATGATAAATGATGAGAATAAATAAGTATGGTTGAATACTTATGATATTAATGTATGCTCCTATATGTGTGAAGCAATGAATTAGGGTTTGAATTGATAATATGAACTTGAAACCCTATTCGGCTATAAAGGGAAAACTCTAACCCTAATAGTTGTTTCCTAGTGAGAGGTGACAAGATGCTTATTGGGCCTTATGAGACATGTCGATGGTTGTTGCCTAGTGAGAGGTGACAAGATGTTTAATGGGCCTTGTGAGCCATATGAATAGTTGTTGCCTAGTGAGAGGTGACAAGATCTTTAATGGGCCTTGTGATCCATGTGAATAGTTGTTACCTAGTGAAAGGTGACAAGATGTTTAATGAGCCTTGTGAGCCATGTGGATAGTTGTTGCCTAGTAAGAGGTAACAAGATGTTTATAAAAGTTTCATGTAAGCAATGTTAATGTTTAAATAAACTAGGAAATGGAAACTTAGTAATATAGTAATAATAATAAATGGATACAATAATAATGAAATCTTAATCATGCATGATTATTGTTATAGACAAATAAGGGCTATAGTGTTTTGAATAAGCTTAAAGGAGATAAGAGGAATACTTGAATTACATAAAGGATGTGAATAAGTATGATGGATTGGCCAAGGTTTAATAGCTAGTAAAGGTAATGTGGTATTCAGTGATGATGCACAGGATTGGCATAGTCCAATGCCTGGAATAGATGCACAGGATTGGTCATAACCCAATACCTGGAATAATATCACAGGATTGGTCATAACTCAATACCTGGAATAATTGCACAGGATTGGTCGTAACCCAATACCTGGAATAATATCACAGGATTGGTCATAACCCAATACCTTGAATAATATCACATGATTGGTCATAACCCAATACCTGGAATAATATCACAGGATTGGTCATAACCCAATACCTGGAATAATATCACAGGATTGGTCATAACCCAATACGTGGAATAATGTCACAGGATTGGTAATAACCCAATACCTAGAATAATTGCACAGGATTGGTCATAACCCAATACCTGGAATAATATCACAGGATTGGTCATAACCCAATACCTGGAATAATGTCACAGGATTGGTAATAACCTAATACCTGGAATAATTGCACAGGATTGGTCATAACCCAATACCTGGAATAATATCACAGGATTGGTCATAACCCAATACCTAGAATAATGTTACCGGATTGGTAATAATCCAATACCTAGAATGGTTGTACAGGATTGGTAATAACCTAATGCCTGGAATGTTTGCACAGGATTGACATAGTCCAATGACTGGAATGCTTACACAGGATTGGTAATAACCCAATGCCTGGAATGTTTGCACAGCATTGGCATAGTCCAATGCCTGGAATGTTTACACGGGATTGGCCTAGTCCAATGCCTGGAATGTTTATACAGAATTGGCATAGTCCAATGCCTGGAATGTTTGCATAGAATTGGCATGGTCCAATGCCTAGATAGAATATGATGATGTATACTCACATGACTGGAACAATCCAATATCTGGCTAACATATTGGCTAAGGTCAACAGACAGAAATGAGAATGATTCATGGATGACATACTATGATAATGAGTATCTCAGGATAAGGTAGAGATGTTGATACAGTAAGATGGATAAATGATGTACATGTTCTTCATATTCCTTATAAAGTAAATAGATGAATTATTGTTCTATCATAGATAGCTGCAATGCTTTAAAATATGAGAATGTTCTAAAATGCTTATCCTATGATCAGTTTTATTCCATTAAACTGCAACAATAATGTTTCTGGCATAGAGTTATATCTCTCGCTGGGATAATTTCAATTGTCTCACCCCCATGGGATCCAACGTTTTTAGTTGGATGAGGACGAGGAGGTAAGAACCATACTACAGGGAAAGGACGGCAGCATCAAGGACAGCAGTAACATCTCAGGTGGAGATACTGACTGTCATGTCTTATAGACAAGAGTCATATGTGTCGTCTCTATACTCTCAGGTACTTGGAGTCTGTACTTAGTGTTTTCATAATCGATCTGAGATTTTGGTTTGAATGCCTCGAGGTTGTGTATTGCTCATGTGTGGACTTAACAGAGCAATTGATGTATGTAATCCTCGAGAAGAGATGGTACATGGTATGTACATGTAATACTTTGGTTCTTATTGTTAAGAGTTTCCTAGAATTGGATCTCTTTGAAAAAAAAATAATTTTTAGTGATTTTCAGTAATTTGTTGCTAATGATCGCTTCCGCTTAGTCAATGATGTAGCATTCATTATTATTTGATGTTTGGGATTTGTCGTTACACTTGTTTTCTCGCCTCCTGATGCATGTCGTCCGTTCATACATCTAAACATGTCGTGTCTTATCATATTTATCTCACATGACAATATACATGTCCCATACCATATGCACTAAAAAGAATGAGACAACATAAAAAGTATATAATTATGCCTACAACTTCCCCTATACAAAATCCCATAAGTTCGTGTCCTATACCACAAAAATATGGGAAAAACAGAGGTCATGCTATACACAAATCGGAGTTGACATAAAAAGTCCAAAGCAACTAGATTTTAAACCTAATACATATCTCAACTTCTATTGCCTGACTTAACCTCTAATCTTGGATTCTACTGTACCTCACTCACTTCTTCTATATCTGGGGCTACAAAATGTAATTCTAAATATATTCTATAGCTTTACTTGTCTTCTAATGGGCAATCTAAATTAAGAACATGGAAACTTTTCCGATTCATCTACATTATTGCTATAATACCATAGTATAACACCCCTACTTTCATATCCCATGAGTGGAAGCTATATTTTTTTCTTCTTCTAACTGGAAGTGTTACAAACATGGTATGCATAACATTAACAATACAAAAAAAATCATTATAGAGTGTGTACAAATGGAATTCTCATTGTTTTCTTAACAAAGGAATTCGATTACATCATCATATACAAAAAAAAACATAATAGCATGATACTACTTTATACAAAACTCACCTCATGTTTGGGATCATGTAGATGGTGCCCCCATCAAAGAAATGTCATAAAATTATAAGTATCCTTTATCTTGATCGACCATCCTGAAGATTAGTACATGTGGACATATCATCCCAACCATGCAAAAATAGGACAACTACCATTAGTGTAAGTGGAATTGAATTTCTAATAAGATAATCATGAATATACGATAATGAAAGTTGAATTCAGATCTAAAAGTTGCAATCTTATATTGACTTGATCTATCTTTTATTTTTTTATGGCCGCCATTATATGATAAGTCCTCCTATGTGACATTGAAGTATCCTCTATGGTGAAATACACCCTCTGTTGACATAACATGCCCTTTATTGACACCACACTATCCTCTATGGTGCTATGCACACCACTTGTTGGCAAAATGTGCCCTCTGCGACACCTGAAGTGTCTGGCACAGTGCACCCTATGAATCGGCATGAGACTCTTTGGTGAGGAATTATCCTATAATGTATATAATTAATATTTTGATGTCATTTTTCATATTTATTCTTAATTTCTTAACTCTAAATATTTATCTAATATCTCTAAATATGTTCTTGATTTTCTTATCTTTGAATCTTAATCTATAATCTCTTAATATGTATCTCTATTCTTTAACTTTGAACTAAATCTAAATCAAAATATGTATCTCACTTACTAAATAACTGAGATTGGATTTGAAACTCTTAATGAGTATGTGGATCTAATTTTTGACTACTCACAAATGAGTGATCTAAAAATGAATTCTAGAATGTAGATGCCTATTGTTTGGATAAATCTTATTCTGAATCTCTTATTTAATAGAATGACCAAATTAAATTATGATATCATGTATATGACATCTAAGTCTAAAGATCAAGAAAATAAACTAAATTGTGCATAGCAATATTGAGTATCTAAATGTTGGATGAAAATAACATGTTGGATGCTTATTTATTTTATCGCAAACAATAAGGCCCATATGAGTATCATGTAAAGAAAACTCTGATAATTTGAACCCATGGTTTGACATACCAAGGGGTATTTCACCTAAGTCCAATGATGGATAGAGAAAGTCAGTTACACCCAAGGCATCTTGACAAACATGGGTTAGGTTATCTTAATGGAATAACCAGTTTATATGTGCATCTATTTGATGGTTGATAATATATGATGTTATCTTATATGCATAGTTTTGTTTGCACCCTACATACACATTATAGTAATATATTGATCCATTCTATTTGTCAGTGTTTTAGGTTGACATGTATCTATTACTAGAAGACATGAAGAATCAAGAAATCTTAAATATATTAAATATAAGTCAAGGAAATTATCTAGATAGTGTTTCTCCTCATATGTATAAGTTAGTTTATTTTGAGAAATTCATGTAGCACCTTTGTGGTGTAAAATTCAAATATTTGTATTCATTTAATTTCAAATTAATGGAAATTATTAATTGTTCTTGTTTTAATATGATCCTAGAAAATTTGGATAGTGATCCTCGACTTGAAGGTCTTCTCTTAATTGAGGGACACTCAAAAGTAGACTTCCTGAATCTATGTACCATAACCTTAACTACTTGATGAGGTAGAACCATCATCCTGAACCTCTATGTGAGTACCAACATTCTAGGGACTCCTACTCTGCATATCCCTCCCTATTCATGGGTCATTTCCTTAAAAAAAATTCACCATTATCATTGACATGTTTTCCTAAGTTGAACCATCCTTTACATGCCCACTTTGAAGTGGTGTGAGTACACACCAAATCCTAATTAGTTTTGATTCCAAGAAGAGTCCTTTATCAATATGACCCAATCCTAGTTAACCTCTCTGAACCCCATAAGATACCCAGAGCAACTTGTGATTGCCTCACTAAATCCCTAAGCACCTTGACCACCAACATCTTCTACCTTCTTCAATGCCACACCAAACCATCATATGTGACCATTGCGGGCTAGTTATTTTGTCCTACACATTTCAAAGATCATTGTCATGGAACCATTTATTACCCAAGTTTTAACTCCAAATGACTATCAAGTCAATGGAGATAGGACCCAAGCATCTGTCCCTAGCATGTTGATACCAATAATAATCACTAATTTCATTCCATAAATTTGTTTGATACAAAAGGATGCTAAATTTATCCTTTGAAGGAGTTTACATAATTTCAAGTAAATGAGAAACCACAAGAAAAAAAAACCTACTACATGGAAAGGGATTACTATCTATTTAATTCTCTTGGTGACGTGAAATATTTGAACTTTAATTCATTCATTGGGATCTCCATTTATTTATATCTTTAAATGAGTCTGCAACCTAAAATATCAAAAAACAAAACACGCAATCAATATAGTGAAATATTATGCACGTGGGTGCAAACCAAAGTGTGCATATATGATTATCAACACATATTACTCATAAGTCAAAATTTACACATATGAACTTTTTTTATTATTTATTCAAACCCATGATTGTCATGCCACGTTGTGTGTAATCATTTCTTGGCCCATCATTGCACTTATATGACTTACACCCATGGCAGTTCTGACATTGGATCCATATATCTTATCATTTCTTTATACAATCCTATGCACTATATATGAACTGGAATGCAATAAACACTCAAGAAGTTTAATAATAGAATGAGACACTCGATAAACATATGTAACTCCACCGTTAGTCAATACAAATGATTATTTATTAAAAATGGCATACCTTTTCAATGTAGAAACCATGAAGTTATAATCCAAGTTACTTCAAGTTGTATGTAATCCAACAATCAAGTGTATATTCAAGCAAGAAATCAATATGCAACTAAGTATAGTAGTAGGGTGTCACAATCATATTCATATGACTTGAATAAGAGTTTAGTCCAGGTTTAGGTTCATGGTGATTTTAGGGTTTTCTTTAAACCCTAGTTCTCATGTTCAAGATATTATGACTTAGAAACCCTAAATATATATCATTATCATCCTAATCTTACTAAGAAGTTAATATTTCATTAATACCCAAGTAAGATCAAGTAAGATCATATCATATCACAAAATATTCATATTTAACATATTCCTCAAACTTATGGTTTGTATTTAATATAATCCTACATGCATACATTAAAACATGTTTTTGGACTATAATCAAACTTAGGCATTGAATATATTTTATTTGGATTCTACGTATTTTCTTGATCAAATTGACCTATAATTTTGTTAACATTTGAGCTACCATTTGATTTCTACAATTATTACATGATAAACATATATTGACTAATGAGGACATGCCATGTCACTATTAAAACCCTTTTATTTAAAGGAGTGGGATTCAGATAAGTAAAATGGGGAATTACCCCATAGCCCCTCATGCTGCACCTTGGCCTAGCGTGCGTAGTAGGGCATGATAGTATTTCACCCCAGGGGAATGTTCCCTAATCTTGACTGTGAGCTACACTTCCATGGAGGTCAACCTAACGGTTGAATCTCCACTTAAAGTTGTGAGGGTTGTTTCCCTTGCTTTAATTGACTTTGCCACAACTTACTGAGGCTAACAAATCCTTTTGTGAGTCACGTGGTGGCCAGAGTTAGGAATGAATAGTAGGTCTCACTATTATAATAAGGGAGATTGAAGGAAGGAGTTTTACTTGTGTTCAAGGAATTATGAAGGTTGGAGAATGTTGATGGGGGTATGAGGATGGATCTCCATCATTTTGCGATGGCCCCTAATCGTCAAAGAAGGGCTCTTGCCTGGACCTCCATGCAACCAAGGTCAAAGATCGAGGATGGGTTTTTGGGCTTCATCATGCCTCTATAGAGGTTGGATCACCCTCACTCTTGATCAAGCCAAATCAATTGTTTGGAGGGGTTACGAGTCAATGAGGCAAGGTCTACATTATTGGAGAGAAAGACAAAATTTGGTGGGGAGTTTATGAGTGTGTTGTGAGCAATTGAGAGTAGGGTCATATTGTGGGAGTACCCTTATTTAGTAATGGGGATGAGGGGAGAGCCGACCATGATTAGCCCTAGTTTAGGATAATCAAGGATTTGGGCATCATCTTGTTTGGTGGAGATAATGTCAAAATAAGGATTAGGTTGGGTATGACTCATCCTCCCTAAGTTAACATCATCTTTAGTTGGTGGGGATGATGGTCAAAGTGGGAGAGATAATTCAATGTGTGTGGGTTCTTGTTTCTGCAATGAAGAGAAGAGATTGGATAAAGGAGATGAGTCCTCTAATCATGTCTCTACCCAGATCTATGAGTCCAAGTCTGGACATACTCTACTCTCAAGCCAAACTTATATTTCTTTTTAATTTAAAGCCCATATCCTTGAATAAATTCTATATACCACGTCGTAGATCCATTTCCCCTCAAAGTTTAGGATAATGATCCATTAGATACTTCATCTCCTTAGGTAAAAGGACAATTCTTTAGTAATTTGTTAGTTAGCCAAAACTTCTTTTCAATTAATCTAGATAACTTTTTAATTAATTATCTAGGTCGCAAGATAAATTGAGACTTTTTAAAATTCATTTATGATTCCATAATTTGATTATCACCCAACTTAAATTGTCATTGATATTAAATATGAGCATGGTTAACCAAATTTTCAAATTTGTATCCCAATGACCTACTTGTAAACTAAAAGTAGTCCAATTGAGGTTAAATTTGATTCTAGGACCCATGGCCCAAACCTAGGACTTCCAATGGATAAGCTTCACATTATTCTTAATTATGAAATCAAGGCTTGAAACACTATAGTATCTCAACAGAAGTCTCATGTAAACATATATGCTTACCATTACTTTATTTACTTGAATTAAAGACTAATATAGGTCTACACCTCAGATTCATCAACCAAAGTCATATAATTATGTCACTTAATGCTTCACTTGGCTTCTTAAATCACATTCTTAAATTAGCTCTAAAATTTTCAAAATTTTGAGATTTTTACAGTGGTTGTATATAATATGTGTAAAAAACACACAAGGTTTATAGTGTTGGTCCCCTAAGTTCTTTTTTTGTCTTATCATCCTGCTCATAGGGTTTTGTAGTTTTTTTCATGTTGGCTCATACGAGGGAGGTAGGAGGAATAAAATTACTCCCTTATAATAGAAAAAGAAAAGAAAAAGCAACTATCAAAGTGTATGTATAGAAATGTGTTCTCAAACCACGAATCATGTGAATAACCATGAAGCATCTTCCTTATGGCTAAGTTGGGATATGCTAAAATAGATTTCAAGGTACAAATGTGTTCTCAAACCTAAAAATATGCTCATTAGTGGCTATCCTTTGATCTTTCCAATAAAGGACAACATGAATGAATTAGAGCTGCAAATGGGCATGGGCATACCCGTGTACTTGCAAATCCTTACCTGCTAAAACTTGTCATGGATCCAAATTTCTAGACTTACATAACCATATTAGTTATAGCCGTTGTAGAGTTTTAGGGGAAACAGAGAAGGCAGTGGAAACAAAAAATTTCTTCTCCCAAACCCAGAATAAAGGAATCGTGTCAACGTCTATATAGTAGGAAAGATGGTTTGTAGAGGCATACCTTGTCCCGAGGCTTGCTCGGCGACGTTACTTCACAGCTTGCGCGGTCTTCACCTCCGATCTTGGATGGTGTCTGTGTAGCTCTTGGTCTCACCGGGACTGTCAGGATTGACAGCTGTCCTCCGAGCGGCAGAAGTCTCCCGCCTCTAAAGTAGTCCACACGGACAACCTGGCACTCCAATCTCCTTGTCCCATAAGGAATCAGAAGGAGTCGCACCCTCCTGTCGGCGTACTAGTCACTGACACAATCTCCTGCAACCAGTTGCTTTTCTGCCTTGTTGTGCCTCCCTTATCAGGTAGCACTTGCTTGGGCTCTCTCGGTTACCACAACTAGAGAGAACAACAACTTTGCAGAGCAACTGGTGTTCTGAGTTGTTGTTGTTCCTGAGAAGCTCCCACTACCCCTATATATATGAGGGTCATGGGACAAGGTTCTTTACCCCGGGTAATGCGGGATTAAAGCAGGAGTAGAAGGGTTCGAAATTTTCCACAAAAAAACCAATTGTGCCACCTGAACCGATCGATTGGGGAGCTGAGTCGATCAGTTCACAACTGAACCGGTCGGTTGGGACACCTGAGCCGATCGGTTCACTTTTGAGCCGATTGGTTCGTGGTCTTGGTCCAACTCAAATTGACTTTCATATTTGTTTCCAATTAATCAAATATTAATCCTTGTCCAAATCAAATTTGTACAAGTGAAACAAATTGTATTTGCAAAATAGTCTTCTGACTTTCCAAACGATCTCGGTTGGTCCACGAATCGACCGGTTCAACAATTGAGCCGATCGTTTCATTGACACATGAGCCGATCGACTCACCACTTGAGCCGATCGGTTCATCAACCTGAGCCGATCAGTTCAACCCTGTGAGCTGATCGGTTGGGGCATTAGACTGTGCAAATCAGTCAATTGCAGTTCCAATCAATATGATACTCTTAATCATCTGGTCCAACACCTTGAACACTATGATTTTGAGCTATCAATTGATTCAGTGTTTAATTGAACTACTAAACTCCTTTAGTAATCAATCTAAACATTATTTGTGGATAAACTCCTCTTCCAGGTTAAATCCTATGTGTGTGACCCTGCAGGTCCATTTCACATTGGCAGTGAAAGTCCATAACACTTATGACTTCACAAGCAAAGAGCGGTGCCTAGTCGCACATCAATGCTACCCAAGTGAAATAGAAAGTTGGAGAACAACTTTCAATCCTATAATCTGTGAATGGCGTTACAGCGAATGTATAATTCCTTTGTCACTGATATCCCGAATGAACTCAAGGCATGGAACAGTCATCATGTCAATGTTCATTCACTTTCTTGATCTCGAAGTAGATTGGAGGAGATATGTATGACATCAATATCACATACTAATTCACACATGCGTGCACGCCTATCTCAATCCTACTCATCAAGTGGCCATGGATATCAAACTCCCTCAGGAGGGACAAATCTCATATCTATCACTCACCCCTCAAAAGCCCCATGTGTCAAAGCCACCCAATCATCACCTTTATAACAACCCATGTTTCAGGACTGCGTTTGATGATGTCAACGTGTACCCAATGACATGTGTTGAGTGTAGTGATTTCAGGTCAAAGAATCACACTCACCACCATCACTGTGAGAACTTACTGTGACTACCATGTCATGGTTCCATGTGTCAAACTCACGATGGGTCTGTCTGGTATACTTGTTCTCTAACAAGTACATATGTGTTTGGTTTGATATCTCCATATTATGACTAATGAGATTCTATCATCAATCAACACCACAATCTAATCTTGTGTGTCATTGTTGTCTATCTACCTTCCACAATGACATCCGACTAGGGACATAATGAGAATGCACAAACTCTTAGCATCCGTATGATCTCGTCGTTCAGGTCCTTAACCTGAAAGCATACATCATTGAGTATTGTCATTCTCTAGACATTCAATCTATTCTATCATTATCTCATATGATTGAACCAAAAAGAATTGGAAGCTTGCCTTTGATGTTTATCAAATCAATCTCAATGTATCCCACCAATCATCCCATGATTGGCTCTCATAGCACACATACCAACAGACTCCCACTTGCACTGTGAGCCAATCACCCTTGAATCATATTCATAATGATCTTCAAACATGTCCCACATGTTACTTTGCTCTAGTGCTTAACATAGTGAGTTATGGCAACACCTTGCCAAAGTCAGTATTAACTGCATGCCTCTCATCTCTTCGTTGTATGTCACACGTATGAGATGGAGTTGCCGTAATATGTGATCTAGTATTCCTTTGCTAACCTTTAGCTACATTGCATGACGAAGCGCTCCTAACTTGTCATCAATGATCGTAATATCTATAAGTTCATCTCTATGAACTCCTAGATCCATATAGTATCCACTGTTGTTCTCTAACACACGGATACTCAACATTTCCTTTTAAAAAAACTTTATTGGAACGTTTCCATTTATCAACAAACATTCACTTTTATATATCTCGTATATATTTTGCGATTAATTTTCTGTCCTTTTTGGAAGTTCGCATTAGTGTAACTCTTTACAGTGAACCCTTCCTTATTTCCATAGAACTAGTACTTCTCAAGTACTTATCAAGTTCTTATGGTATTCCAGTAACCCTTACTGGAACTAGATAGACATCCACACATCATGTCCCACATATGAGTTATCATGATGAGCATATCATATTGTCATGTCCCACATACAAGATGATAAATGCATTTCGTTCTTGCCATGTCCATACATGCAAGATGATGGGATGATTACATACATGATAGATCCATGTCTATTCTTAGTGTTCCCATTCTTCATAAGAATTGGACACTTGGCCTTGGGATACTAACTCCATGTAACATGGATAAGTTTTTCTCCCACTGAATCTATGCACACTGAACCCTTCAGTATAGATTTCCAATGTATGCTTTATCCTTTCACGTCAAGAGGTTTTTCGAGAACTATCTCTATAGATCTCTATTCCTATTACATAGGAAATGTCTCTATCTTCCCTAAAGATAATTTCCACTTTGGATTTCCATTCTAGAACATTTCCATTTCACATCAACATGTGGAATGTGAATACGCTCCCACTAAATCACAGATCTCGCTTTATCTTTGTCATATAAGTCAAACCCTTTGACTATATTATCAAAGTAAAGATCCCAACTCTGAGTTTCTTGTACTCAATCAATCACATTGATTAGTCCATTGTAACTTATAGACTTTATTTGCATTAATGGATTCATAAACCTTATAGGTTGCGTCACGTACACATCCTTGTTTTATTCCTTATAGGAATGCGGTTTTAGTATCTGTATGCCAAATCTCTTAGTCATTAAGTTGCAATAAAAAAGCATCATCCTTCTCAAAATGTCATCCATGTGTCTTAACACTTAAGACTCATTCACACTTATGGATTTCATTCCAATGGGTGCTACCATCAAGGTCATACCTTATGGTTCACATGGAAGTCGTTTAGGATGTAATGGTCATAAACCATAACTCAAAATCCGATTCCTCATATTCATCTAGATAGTTGACTCATCACATGACCAACTCATCATATAGATAATCGAGGTGTATCTGTCAAGGATATAAGAACTCAAAACTCCTTGTGATTCTTAATGTCTTTTATTAGTGTGGGGTATTCTTTATTTAAGAAGAAATTATTATTTGATAATCATCCTCTAACTCCTTAGAGTATGACTCCTTTTTTATTTAGACATCACCATGCCTTAATCATGAGTTTACTATGATACACTATCATAATCACTCATAAGGATCTCAAACATTTGGTTCAAGTATTTCATTCATTGATCTCATCAAGAATTAACACTTTACCAAATTCGTACTTCATCTATGATAAGATATTCATATTGGTATTTATCTAAACACTGTTTGAAGTACTAGCATTAATTCTAATAGGATAATCATTCTCCCACTACCTTAGTGAATATTGATTAATCATGTCCAAGAGATTCATGTCTCTTACTGGTTCTTTAATCGAAAAGAGTCTAGACTTATCCATCATATGGATACTAGAAATGAATTTCTCATGATTTATGCTAATTTGATTGTTTGAGTTATCAATAACTTTTAGGTATCATTTTATCTTATGCATACCAAGTACCACAAGATAAACAAGGCATTGCCATAAAGATCATATCTTTTGAAATTGAAACATCAACTTTATTAATTGCTATCATTGTCATACAATCAACAAAAATAATGTGTTTCTATCCATTGGCAAATATGAAATAGCAGTTCATAACTCTATTACATGCCTTCAAGACTGAAAATAAACTAAAGTACTCCTTACTATGGCGGCAACATTTGCCCCATTTATTGGGTGCTTTACAAGTTTATTTCATGACACCTTCATGTGGAGACGTTTGTCGCCTCCTTCTTCTTTAGTTCTTCCAGATAGAGTGGACAATTCCTTTTCCAATGTCCTGGCTTTTGACAATGGTGGCAATTACCTCTCTTGGTCACACCTCCCTTGGCCTTGAGAGTTGAAGACGACTTGGGTTGCTGGCTAGCATCAGAACATTTCTTAGCCTTGCCCTTTCCCTTGCACTTAGACTTGCCTTTCTTGCTGCTGATCATCATCACTGACTTAGGCTTGTCCTTCTTCATCTATGCCTCGGCTGTCCTCAACATGCCCAACAACTCTGTCAATGGCTTGTCAAAGTTGTTCGTGTTGTACTTCATCACAAACTGGCTGTAGGATTTTGGCAATGATTGTAGTATCACGTCAGTAGCCAACTCTTGGCTCAGGGGAAATCTCAGTCTCATCAGGTTCTCCACATACCCAATCATCTTGAGCGTGTGAGGACCAACTGAATGTCCTTCTATCATGACACACTTGAACAGCACCCTAGAGACATCATATCTCTCTTGTCATGCTTGATCTTCATACATGTTCTTGAGATGATGAATCATCTCAATGACACCCATGTTCTCATGTTGTCTTTGCAACTCGTGGTTCATGGAGCACAACATCAAGCACTTTGCATCAATGACATCATCAGAATGCTTCTTATAAGCATCCCTTTCTGCCTTTGGTGCGGTAGGAGCAGGTTCCTCTAGAATTGGAGTATCCAGGACATAGAGCTTTCACTCTTGAGTGAGAACAATTCTCAATGTCCTAAACCAGTCGTGGAAGTTAGTCCCATTTAGCTTGTCCTTTTCAAGGACCGATCGCAATGAAAAGTGATTGTTGTTTGTTTTCATTTGTACTACAAAAGGAAATATATGCAATTTAGTCCAAATCTCAATTTTGACTTATTTGATTGATTTGAAAAGTTGACGATATAATTAGGACTTTAATTAATTATCGCTTCCACTATTTTTATTCAAATTGATAGCCCTCACCATCAATTCGGAAGATTGCAGCGTACAATCTTCTAGTGGGTCAAGATCCTGAAATCCTCTGAGTCATGGACCAGCTAGGGATATCACCCACAACTTAGATCTTCCAGGTAGGCAACTTTTGCCAATTGCATCATATGCAACTCTGGAAAGATGTCATATGCAACTCCTTGCCATGATCACCTCCATGCCTCAAGGTGCTAGATCCTATCTAGGTCACCTTGTTAAGTCTGACCCAAAGCCAACACGATGAATATGCACCCTGCTAGGGTAGACCCACATATCCATCCTTCACACTTCCACGAGATAGACGGTGCACCACGCTAGGGCATGCCCACACTTGGCCGATCAAGCTTTTCACATGTTTCGCATTTGGAAGACATCTAAAACTTTAATATTTAATGAGGGATTTGGTTTTATAGGTACATATACATATCCAATCACCACAGTACATAGTATGTATCATATACATGCTATATCCCATAGAAAACATGCGAAACCATAAAAAAGCGATGATTATGGCCATCCTAATGTGATTCCTCGAGCCAAGAGGAATCACAGTCATCTAGGTCTACATCACATGCAACCTGTCCATGATGAAGTGCTATAGCCATCTGAATTGATCAACTCATCACATGAATGACCTCCTCATCCTGGTCGGTCGTCTGGGTGCCACTAGCCGATCGGTTGGCTCCTCCAACTGATCGGTTCGCCTGGTCATCGTGCATCTCCTCATGGCCGCCACCCAATTGTCTCATTCCTTGAACCGATCATCTGGATCGCCAACCGATCGGTTCACGCCTTGAACCGATCGTCTCAGTCATCATCAGATTGTCCTCCGTTCTTTGACATAACAGGAAATATAAAAGATCTATCTTATTTACATTTAAATTGGGAAACCCCGAGTTACATTCGGGGGGAGCAAAGGTAGGAAAGAAATCTTGAGTTATCTCGAGTTACATCAGGAATAAGGAGGTAGGGAATCAATGCGTAGACCGAGATGCAAGCAACCACATACAACCAAGCACAAATATATAAGGTTTATTGGCCATAACCACGCTATACATCCACCACAAAACTTGTTTAAGGGCAACATGTATCGAGTGCATTCATATTACATATCATATATGTATATTGGGATTTGTGGATTTAGGATTGGACATGCATAAAGCTAATTTTATTCGCATCGTATGCAATAAATAAAGGCGACAAACCAAAATCGATCACATCGATAATCCTAAATTATAGAGAAGTTGATGTGGCTCTGATACCACTGTTGGGTTTTAGGAGAGACAGAGAAAGCAGCGGAAATAAAAAATTTCTTCTCCCAAACCCAGAATAAAGGAATCGCGTCAACGTCTATACAGTAGGAAAGATGGTTTGTAGAGGCATACCTTGTCCCGAGGCTTGCTCGGAGACGTTACCTCGTGGCTTGTGCGGTCTTCACCTCTGGTCTTGGATGGTGTCTGTGCAGCACCTGGTCTCACCGGGACTGTCGGGATTGACAGTTGTCCTCCGAGCGGCAGAAGTCTCCCGCCTCTGAAGTAGTCCACACGAACCTCTTTGTCCCACAAGGAATCAGAAGGAGTCGCACCCTCCTGTCGGCGTACTAGTCACCGACACACTCTCCTGCAACCAGTTGCTTTTCTGCAGTTGTCTTTCCCTTATTGTGCCTCCCTTATTGGGTAGCACTTGCTCGGGCTCTCTCAGTTACCACAACCAGAGAGAACGACAACTTTGTAGAGCAACTAGTGTTCTGAGTTGGTGTTGTTCCTAAGAAGCCCCCACTACCCCTATAAATATAGGACAGTCATGGGACAGGGTTCTCTACCCCGGGCAATGCGGGATTAAAGCAGGAGTAGAAGGGTTCGAGATTTTCCACAAAACAACCAACTGTGCCACATGAACTGATCGTTTCAAGCATGAACCGATCAGTCGGGGAGCTGAGTCGATCGGTTCACACCTGAACCGGTCGGTTGGGACACCTGAGTCGATCGGTTCACTTCTGAGCCGATCGATTCGTGGTCCTGGTCCAACTCAAATTGACTTTCATATTTGTTTCCAATTAATCAAATATTAATCCTTATCCAAATTGAATTTGTACAAGTGAAACAAATTGTATTTGAAAAATAGTCTTCTGACTTTCCAAATGATCTTGGTTGGTCCACAAATTGACCGGTTCAACAATTGAGTCGATCGTTTCATTGACACATGAGCCGATCAACTCACCACTTGAGCCGATCGGTTCAACCCTGTGAGCCAATCGGTTGGGGTAGTAGACTGTGCAAATTAGTCCATTGTATTTCCAATCAATTCGATACTCTTAATCATCTGGTCCAACACCTTGAACACTATGATTTTGAGCTATCAATTGATTAAGTGTTTAATTGAACTGCTAAACTCCTTTAGTAATCAATCTAAACATTGTTTGTGGATAAACTCCTCTTCTAAGTTAAGTCCTATGTGTGTGACCCTACAGGTCCATTTCACGTTGGCAGTGAAAGTCCATAACACTTATGACTTCACAAGCAAAGAGCGGTGCCTAGTCGCACATCAGTGCTACCCAAGTGAAATAGAAAGTTGGCAAACAACTTTCAATCCTACAATCCGTGAATGGCATTACAACAAATGTTTAACTCCTTTGTCACTGATATCCCGAATGAACTCAAGGCATGGAACAGTCATCCTGTCAACGTTTATTCACTTTCTTGATCTCAGAGTAGATTGAAGGATATATGTATGACATCAATATCACATACTGATTCACACATGCGTGCATGCCTATCTCATCCTACTCATCAAGTGGACATGGATATCAAACTCCCTCAGGAGGGACAAATCCCATATCTATCACTCACCCCTCAAAAGCCCCATGTGTCAAAGCCACCCAATCATCACCTTTATAACAACCCATGTTTTAGGACTGCGTTTGATGATGTCAAAGTGTACCCAATGACATGTGTTGAGTGTAGTGATTTTAGGTCAAAGAATCACACTCACCACCATCACTATGAGAACTGACTGTGACTACCATGTCATGGTTCCATGTGTCAAACTCACGGTGGGTTTGTCCGGTATACTTGTTCTCTAACAAGTACCTATGTGTTTGGTTTGATATCTCCATATCATGACTAATGAGATTATATCATCAATCAACACCACAATCTAGTCTTGTGTGTCATTGTTGTCTATCTACCTTCCATAATGACATCCGACTAGGGACATAATAAGAATGTACAAACTCTTAGTATCTATATGATCTCATCATTCAGGTCCTTAACCTGAAAGCATACGTCATTGAGTATTGTCATTCTCTAGACATTCAATCTGTTCTATCATTATCTCATATGACTGAACCAGAAAGAATTGGAAGCTTGCCTTTGATGTTCATCAAATCAATTTCAATGTATCCCACCAATCATCCTATGATTGGCTCTCAGGGCACACATACCAACAGTTGTACCCGTACCCACTATACCCATGTACCTGCATTCGTAAATATATAAATATAAATTTTATATAAATATAAATTTGTGATAATATAATGGCTAAAAGACTACCTAGACATAATCTAACGGTCAATGTTTCTAACCTAACCCATGTAAAACTTTATTGGGCACCTTTGTGTTCAATCAGGTCATTTAGTTCTTCTCACTACCCCTATCTCCCTCACTCATGAGTCGTGACTCATAGAGAGCTAGGGTTCTAGGTTATCACATTCGTAGGGTCATAGCCACTCAGCACAACACTTCAACTAGGTTCGTCAGCTCGCCGCTCTCACGGTCCCAGGCGCTCTCCACTCCAGAACATATGTCATCCTCAGACGATCCCCACACAACTAGTTCCTCAGCTAATTGGCTCAGCTCATCGACCACCTCCAACCTCATTGACCAATCAGGCTTTAGCTGCGATGATGTGTTCTCCTTCTCCAATTTCCATGCCATTAGATCTTTTCCTCATCGGCTGGACAACTTCCAACCTCCTTCTCCATAGCTTGGGACCTCGATTCTTAGTACCATCGGTCAGCTTGCGTCAGTCGACCATCGACTATGCCCTCCGCCCCTCTGACATGTTGACTCTAGGTCTAAATTGACTAAACCCTTGTTTTGATGATGACTAAACCATTCCACTTATTTATGTCTAATGTCTCTACTTGAGTGATTATAGATTAGGTATAGACACACTCCAAATGCTCTAGCTTGCGCATCTCAACTTGGAGAAAAGACAAGTCAAAGTCTATACAAGTGCATATTTTTGGAATATGATGTAAATCCATTAGAATCATGTTGTAAATCACTCGTAATGTTTGTATGACTTGTAATTAAGCATAAAAAATTAGGAGCACTTAGATCGAATGTTTAATCACTCAAAAGCCATTTTCCAAAATTCACATCAAGTTGTTCATCGGTCGAGTTGCAAACTCGATCGATCTTGATTGGATCTTGAAAATGACTTTTGATTGGTCAAATTTGCATTTCATAGAACTCAACTGATCCCTCTGTTGACCAAAACTGATTCAAGTGAATCGGTCAAGTTACCCCAGGACAAACTGGACCGATGGCCTAAATTGGTCTTGTCTCTTAGTGGGATCGGTTGAGTTACCTTTATAGAAACTCGACTGATTGTACTGTACAGAAAAGTATAGAAAAGTATTTCTAGCCATTGTGGAGTTGCAACAATAAAAAAAATACATCAGTTGCAAGCCACAAAACATCTAGTTTTCATTCTTAAGTGTTCCCAAAGGCTAAGAGGCATCCCCACTATAAATAGGACCCCTTGGGCTTCATCCCATGGTTAGCCAAGCACTATAAAGGTCCCTATTCTATTGTTGTGTGATCCTACAGCCTCCTCTCTCTCTAAGCTTAATCACTTGCTACATCCATTAGAGTGAGTAGGAGATTTGTAAGAAAGCTCGTCCTACATGTATATCTTGTGAGGCTCTCACTTCTATCACCTCCCATTCTCTCATTTCAACCATGAAGATGAAGGTTCTCTCTCTTGGATAAGAGAGGTGAAGAAGAACAAGGGAAGGAGTCCCTTGGTAAAGTTCAAGGTTGAAGACTTGGAGCAAGAGTGGGTAAGACCTTGGTGAAGGAAGAAGACTCCTTGATCAAGTGGGTAAGTCATTGGTGAAGCTTCTCCGAGTGAAGGTGAAGTCAAAGGCTGAAGATCTAAGAAGAGTGGCAAAGTCCTTGAAGGCGGAAGACTTGTTCTTGAGTGGGTAAGACCTTGGTGAAGGCTGAAGACTCTTGCAAAGTGGATAAGTCCTTGGTAAGGTGGATACTCTTTGTATTTGATAGGTAATCCCTTTGGTTGGTCATGTATTGTAAGTTTTATGAATGAATATAAGAGTGTAATGGTTAAGAAATCCTAGAGGTTGACCTCTCTAGGTAGTGGACTGACTCACTTCTAGTTTGAAGCATGGAACCACTCTACATAGCTTGTCACTTGGTGTATGTACAATCTCTCTCTCTCTCTCCCTTGCTTTGCATGTTTTAGTTGCACTCAAATTTCCTATTTAGCTACCTTATCTTGTGATATATCTTGAAGGTCTAATGAATTTTTTTAAAGTACATTTAACTCTATTCGCCCCCCCCTCTAGAGAATCTAATCAATCATCTAGGATCCAACACGACCAACCAAACTTCTAATAGGAAATATAGTTACAGTGTAAGCAGTGAATTTTTTTTATCTACTATATTCCTCGTAACCAACAGATCGCGTCAATAACTATAAGATGGGAATGATGGTTTCAAATATATACTTGGTTTTGGAGCAAGTCTAACAATTGTAGATGCACAACTGTCTTTAGTTACACTGGGACTTGTATGAATGTTGTGCCTCCTAGTCTGTACCAAGGAGTGCATTTTGACTTTGTCCTCCTAGCGGCAGACAACAACCTCCACACCTCTATGGAAGTGCACATAGACCGCCTAGAACTCATGTCATTCTACTAGAACGGATAGGAAGGAGTTTTCCCTCCTGTTGATGTACTAGTCACCAACTTACTTCCCACAATCGTTTCTCCCTTGACATTTCTCCCTTTAGCGGGTAGGACATGCTCGAGCTCTCTATTGGTTACCACAACTAGAGAGGACAACAATTATTAGAGGCAATTGAGTTATATTTTGGGAAGCCCCCAGTACCCCTCTATTTATTGGAGGGGTTAGGGTCTGGATTCTCAATCTATGTGGGAGTGGAAGGGACCGGAAGATCTTGAATTTTCACAACCTACGAGCACCAAAGAGGTAGGTTGGCAGCTGAGACGGTCATCTGGAAGGTGAGTCGATTGTTTTTCTCACTGAGACAGTCATTTTGCAGTTTCTCAATCACAAGCGAATTCGGGAATTCATTTCCAATTAATGTTAAAACATTAATTCCTTACATCAATAATATTGATCAATCAAAATGATCAAACTTCCTCACAAATTTGGAAAGTTACTAGAACCTTCCTTCTGCCCAACTGAGTTGGTCGGTTCACCCGGTGAACCGGTCATCTTAAGCTATCTGAGCAGATCGGTCCACTCAGTGAGCCCATTGGTCGGTGCCTATTTCATGCATAATTTAAGCCAAATCAGTTCTAATCAACCTGCCATTTCAAACGGCCATCTCAACACTTGAATCATTTATTTAGCACTCCAATCTGTCATCTCACTGAGTGAGTTGGTCAATTGGGAGTGCAGTCAGCTGATTTGTTGCATGAATTGAATATTTTTTTTTTTTTTTGGTAATCCGAGCTCATAGAATTACTATTTTGTGTGTTGTAATTACAAGCAAACCCCATAAGAGGCTGTACAAAAGAAGTCAAACTTCAAACAAAACAGGAAAACAGGGACAAAACTATCCCACTCCACTGCCCCTACAACAGGTCAAAAAGAGAACAGCCCAAAAAAGGAGCCAACCAGAACAGCAAGACTCCAAACAGGAGCAGCAGCCGAGCATAAAGGAGAGCAGCAGTCCACACACAGAACAGAGCAGATCAACAGAAATCAAGCAGACTCAAATCATTCTTAATCAGCTCCCAAAGTTTAACACAAGAGATCTCCACATTCAGGTGGATTCTAGCGTTCCTCTCATTCCACAGTCTATGCAGAACACATAAAGCTGTAAGATGACTCTTCTTGTTGCTGCAATTCACCAGTTCCTCCACAGAAGTAGGGCACCTCGAAATAAAGCTCTCAACAGCAGCCAAGCTCCATATCGTAGAAGAAAAAGGACACTGAAACATACAATGATCCAAATCTTCCTCGCTGTTCTTACAAAGAAAACACATGGAGGGAATACTGATACCCATCCTTTTCACATAGTCAGTAGTAAGAATTCTCCCATGACAGACCTTCCAACCATGAATTTGGTATCTAGCAGGAGCTTTAAACTTCCACACCCACATAAACAGAGGAAGACTCCTCCCTTTCACACGAACAGCATTCCAGACATCTCTCAACTTAATGTCAGTCTTATCATTAAACATCAGCTTATCAGATTTAGCCTTAATCGGCTTAGGAATCTCAGACAGAAAATCATTAAAATCTTTATGAAGTCTCGACTCTTTACACCTCCAATCACTCCCATCAATCAAACAACTAACCTTACTGTCATGTGAGTAACCCAACTTAATAATGCTTTGTCTTCCCAAAACATCAATAAGAAAACGATTGCCAGGCAGCCAAGGGTCACCCCACAGGGAGACTCCATCACCATTACCAATAGAAAAACGAATAAACTCCTTAAGAGAATCTCTCTCCTGAATAATTCTATTAAGATGCCAAGAAAAAGCACTATTAACACTACCTAACCAAAAGGAGCTTTTGTTGAAGTACCTCTCATGAATCCACTTGACCCATAAAGAATCAGCTTTACTAGCAATATTCCAGGCCTGAAAAATCAAAGCAGCTTTATTAATCTCCCTAATGGAACGAAGACCCAAGCCCCCTTCATCTTTGGGCTTTACAACAGACTCCCATTTAACAAGATGGACATTAGAGTGACTTTCAGAGCTTCCCCAAATGAAATCCCTGGTCAACCGTTCAATATCATCAATGACAGAGCAGGGAAGAGGGAAGCAGCTGTTCCAAAAAAGATGAATCGAAGAAATGGTTGATTTAGCAAGTTCAACTCTCCCTGCCATAGAGAGTTGCTTTGACTTCCAACCATCCAGCTTTGACTTGATTCTATCCAGCAAATGGCTGCAATGTTTCCTCGACAACTTACCAATAAAAAGAGGAACACCAAGGTAACTTTGATCAAGATTACCTTCACTAAACCCCAACACACCACAGATTTTGTCTTTCTCAGCATCAGCACTAAACAAAATGGAGCTTTTCTCAACATTAATCTTCAAACCAGTCGATAAGTGGAACTCATTCAAAATCCTTTTCAAAACAATAGCATTGTCAACATCAGCCTCCATAAACACCATAAGATCATCGGCAAAAATTAAATGAGAAATCTTCAGGTGATTAGATGCATACAGAGGTCTAATATCCCCATTCTCAACAGCAGCATTCATAAGTTGGGAAAAGGTTTCCATAACCATAACAAACAGATACGGGGCTAGAGGGTCCCCCTGCCTCACTCCATTACTAGGGGAAAACGCTTCCATAGGTTCACCATTCACAAGCACCTCATAAGAAATGGTTCCAAAAATCTCCTTCAACCACACAATCCAACAATGAGGGAATTCCATAATCTTCAAAATGCTAAACAAAGCTTGCCACGAAACTGAGTCATAGGCTTTAGAAATGTCCAACTTAATACACATCTTCTTCTTACCTCCCTTCTTGTTAAAATCATGAATAAGATCATTAGACAGCATAATGGCATCACGAATGCTTCTACCTTGAACAAAAGCACACTGATTATCACTAATAATAGAGGGCAGGAACAACTGCAACCTGTTACTCAAAATCTTAGTAATGACTTTAAGAATCACATTACATAAAGAGATAGGTCTCCAATTCTTAAGAAGATGAGTATCCTTGGATTTAGGAATAAGAGAAATGAAAGTCTTATTAGCTTCCCTCAGCAATCTCCCAGTCCTAAAGAAGTGACAAACACCATCTATCACATCAGCATTAATAGTACTCCAGCAATGCTTAAAGAACATCGCATTAAAACCATCCGGACCAGGACATTTGTCCACATTAAGCTTATGCACAACCCCCTCAATATCATTGCCACTGACCACTCTATCAAGCGCCATCCTCTGAACACCATTCAATTTGATAAAACTAAGAGCACTCAACCTTGATATATCAGCATTGTGACCATTGTTGAAAAGCTTCCAATTAAAATTCTGAATATAGCTTTTAATATTATCCAGATCCGAGCATAAATTACCATCAATCTCCAAGGATTTAATATGATTAATATGTCTTCTAACTTTAAGAGTAGAATAGAAAAACTTAGTATTCAGATCACCCTCCTTAAGCCACTGAATTCTCGATTTTTGCCTAAGCAAAGATTCTTCAGCATCCAGAGCTTCACGAGCCAGCTTACGAGAACTAACCACTTCATCTCTGAGCTTAATGCAATGAGGATTGGCATCCAACCTGACCTGAGCATCATAAGCCTTCAACTCCGCTTCCCTGGCATTATCAACCATGTTCCCCACTTTCCTCTTATTCCACTTGATCAAGTCACATCTAACATTTCTCAATTTAGAATAGAGCTGAAACAGAGGAAACCCCAGCTTATCAGTATGCCACCCCTTCTTGATAATATCCTCAAAATCATCTCTTTTCGTCCAAGCATTAACAAATCTAAAAGGAGCACAGATCTTCTTCATCTCCCCAATCACAAGCTTCATCACTTTATGGTCACTAACCAAATTAGTAATAAGGAAACCTGAAAACTCAGGAAAGCTTTGCATAAAATCAGAATTATAAAGAACCCTATCAATGCAAGAGGTAGTAAATCTTTCGCCACCTTGATGATTATCCCAAGAAAAGCTGGATCCACTAAGCTTCAGGTCAAAAAGACCACAATTCAAAACACATTTATTAAACTCCTCCATAGATCTCCTCGAAGGAGGCTCTCTACCAATCTTTTCATCTTCCTTCCTCACAGCATTAAAGTCTCCCAAAATAACCCAAGGAGAGCTGACCAGAGAATAAAAGTCATCAATATTGTTCCAAAGCCTGCTTCTATCCCCATCCTCGTTATGCCCATAAACAGCTGTAAGCAAGAAACTATGACCATCAGCTCTGACATTAGTATGAATACATTGATCAGATTCACTGATCTTTGTAATAGAACAGCACTCCTCTTTCCAAAGAATGACAACTCTCCCAAGAGCATGAGAGAAATGATTCGACAACCAACTGAAGTCAGGAAAACATCTCTTCAGAACCTTCTTAATCTTCTTCTCACGAACCCTCGTTTCATTTAAAACAATAATATGTGGCTTAGCCTTATTCACTTCCTCCTGGACCTTAGAGACCTTATTATTCAGACCTCTAACGTTCCAGGAGACGATAGATAGGTTGAGATTATCCATTAGAAAAGTTTTCATCCAGTACTAGGCTGGGCAGAACCTGCTTATCTACTCTCACCTCTTTCTCCAAATTCTTAAACCTGTTGTTGAAGGAGCTTGTATCTGGAGACTCATAAGAAGGACTAGGATTTCTCGCCTTCGACTTCTTAGATCTTTTCGGAATCTGGAACCCTTCTGTACTCAGGGGAGCTTTGCTACTCTTCGCATTCTCAGCTGTATTAGGGGGAGTAACTAGGTCTACCACCCCGGGATTGACCTCCTCAACTGGCTCAGGTATCCCTTCCTCAAAAGAATCGTTAGTAATATGGAACTCTTCTGCATCCGATTCATCAGAACCATTACCCAATCTTCCACTATCCCCTGTACCTGAGACTGACTGAGTAATAACCACAGACACCTTATCAGCAGAACCAACAGTCTCATTCCCAACTTTAGACGATGATCCTTGTACCACAGAAGACGAGGAAGTAGTAGTTCCCTGTACCACACCATTACTACTTGCATTCATGACTTTAGGGACCCAGACTTTCTTAAGTTTCTGGCTTCCAGAGACCGCACACTCGTGCCCATACAGATTACATACCGAACAGAGCTTCGGCTTCCATTCGTATGTAAACGTTATTGTCTTAGAATCACCCTTCTCGCTAGCAACTTCCAAAGATTCCGGGAACTTAGAGTCAGCATTAATAAGAATTTGTAATCTAGCAAACTCCAGACGTTTAAAATCATGAGTCGCTCTATCTGATCTTAGCGGAGTACCCAGAAAGGACCCAATCCTATCGAACATCTTCTTCTCCCAAAGCTCCAGCGGCAGATCGTGAACCTGGACCCAAATCGGCATCTCTGTTAATTTAAACTTCGATAATTGCTGACCTGGTTTCCATTTCAGCAACACCAGAGGTTTGTCTCTTACGAAGCATGGAGGACCGTCCAATACTGAGTCCAAATCTGCCTGGTCCGAGAATCTAATCAGAAAGAACCCATTCCCGTGATTCAAGACTTCTATCGTACCATCCAGAATCCAGATCTGACGAAGATATCTTTCAAGAGTGGGAAGAAATGGTCTGAATCCAACAACATAGCCAGCGAGACATCGACTCCATCTTTCTGCATTTCTCACTGCCTCTTCACTCGGATAGATCAGAGTTTGTCCATCAAGCTGTATTTCCACTTTATCCAGCGAGGTTTCTCCTTGAGGAAGCTTCTTAAAGAGATCCTTCCACGAGTTCCACTGAGCATCCTTCAGCAACGAACTCTGCTTCTCCACAGGACCATCACCAGCAGCGACGTTCTCAGTCGCCCGTTCTATCACAATCGCCGTCGCACCTCTGTTCGCCATCTTTTTTCTTTTGAAGATATACTAGACCCTCATTTTTTTTTTTTTTAATATTTAAACACTTTAGTAAATAATTCAATCATCATTCAACATTAAACTCCTCTTCTAGGTCAAGACCTATGTGTGCGACCCTATAGATCCCATATTACGTTGGCAATGAATGTTCATAGTAACTTATGACATCACAAGCAATGAGTGGTGCCTAGTCGCACATTAATGCTACCCGAGTAAATGGAGAGTTGGAGAATAACTTCAAACTATAATCTATGCATGGTTTTATATTGTTTGTATAATCATATCATGAATAATGAGACTATGTCATCAACCAACTTACACTTTGACTTATGTGTTACTTTTGTCTATCAATTTCCACAATAAAAACCGATCAGGGATATAATGAGAATGCATATGTATACCCTTAACATTCATATGATCTCATTGTTCAAGTCTTGTACTTAAAGACATACATCACTGAGTAAACATCATTCTCTAGACATTTACAATGTTACATCATTATCTCATAACTGAATTAAACAAATTAAATTAGAAGGTTGCCTCCTTTATTAAAAAAATAAATTACATATTATGCCATTACAATCATCACATGATTGGCTATTTGCGCATACATACCAATAGCTTCATCTTCCAGCATTGATCCATCAACACCGCCAGCATAGGCAGCCGCCCTCGAAATCTCACTAGCACCACTCTGCTGCTCTGGCTCCAACTCCTCCCTACAGACATACTACGATCTTCTTCTTCTTCACCTCCGTCACTCTGTGTGGCGATCCAGAGACTTTGGAGAAACATATGCTACAGAAAACTACTTGCTTGATGCATTGTTTCCATTGCTTGCTCTCTTGTGTTGTGCTATTGTTTGTTTCCTGCAATGTTTCTTCTCCGAATATCAGATTCTTGTTTTCTAGAATGTGCTTTCATTTCATGTTTGAATGACTTTTAAGTTCAAACATCCCCCAAAATAACAAATTAGTGCTCTTGTAGCAGTCAACATAATGAAATTTTGAACTGCATTAAATTTATAATTTTTTTGGAAAATTTAAATCAATTTTGGCCTAAAAATGTGTACAAAATTGAATTTTGCTACTTCAGAATAAAAGTATATAGAACCGCATACCCGTGAACCCATATCATTTAGGATCATTATATGTGGGTCTGAGTATTGTGTGAGTCTAACTTTTGAATAATGCAGATCTGGACATGTACCCATATCCGCTAAATTAATTAGGTATAGTTTTGGGTATGGTCATACCCACACTATGTCTGCACCATTTACATCCCTAGAATGATTGCCTCGATCCTCCTGAATATACAATATATTTGTTTTTCAAAGTGCTGCGTAAGCCCCTGTTTGGTAGGAACGAACTGAAACTCATTACAAAAGAACGTTACAGTTTTCATTCGATTTTTGGTTTGGTAAGATGAAGTGAAGTGAAGTTGGTTGAAATACAGCTGCAACCAACTACCCTCTTACTGCCCAACTCTGTGCGTGTGTACAACGACTACCTGTTTGGTAGGAAGTAAGATGAGATCATTACTTTTAAATTCTGGGAATTAGAGTGATTTTTGTTTGGTTAGCAAATAGGAAAACAAAAACATTGGTTTCTAATTCACAAAAACCACAGCTGTTTCGGCACAAATTCCTAGAAAATGAACCACCCCCTAAAAGGGTGTGGTCCGGTACAGTTGAACTTTTACAGCTGTACCCAGCGATCCTCCTTGGAAAAAAGGTGATGCCGGATTGATACCAAAGGCTTACGGAAACAAAACAACAGCCTCGTCCTATGTATACCAAATGGAATTGATGCAGCGTAAAAGGTTTGATTTTGTCTAATGTTTTTTTAATTAAAAAAACTGCATCCTATTACACCTAGCAAACTGGCCCTAATTGTCCGGCTACTACAGCCTACAGGGTCCACGTCAAGTTTCTTTTTGCTGCTACCTACCGAATTCTTTGATTCATTCATGTACATAGTTTCTCTACTTTTTTCACAGCCACAGAAATTTTTCTTTCGCTGCATCATGTCTTTTTATTTTATTACAGCTGTGTTCGTTCGGATATGAACACAGGAACTGTAACTACTTAAACAAAACCGCTGAAAGCATACCAAACAAAATAAAAGGAAAACAAAATACATAATTATGGTTTCTTAGGATTTCAATCCGACAAACTACGTCGGACCACATTGTACCAAACATGGCCTTTAATTTTAGTGTTAGTTAGTGGATGCGGGTCATGAGACCGCACGTGATAATTACCCGTGCCGTCCATGTGGTCGACGCCGTCCAAAAGATGGTAGCCTCATTTAAAAATGATCCAAGATCAGAGATCCCACCAAAAGAAATGCGTCAAACTATTCAAATCCGATGTCTGACGTCCCAAGCTACTGTTGCCCGCAAACTAAGGAATGCAGTGATCCCGCCCATACAGCGGCAGCCTACAGGTGCCGCCCAGCTTCACAAAGGCCTTTGTAGCTATTCAGCTTTACCTCCGCTCCCATGGGCGCCGCCGTTGCCGCCACACTCCTCTTTGCCTTCCTCCACTTCGAGGCAGCTATGGCAAATCAAACTATGAGCCATAACTGCCGTCGTAACCAGACGCAGCCAGCCACTATTGTCATTCTATCCGGTCAAAGCAACATGGCGGGCAGGGGAGGCGTTAGGAACGGGACGTGGGACGGCGTGGTGCCCCCCGAATGCACCCGGAACCCGTCGATCCTCCGCCTGAGCGCGGGCCTCCATTGGGAGGAGGCGCGGGAGCCTCTCCACTTTGACATCGACGTAAACAAGACCAACGGCATTAGCCCTGGCATGCCTTTCGCCCACGGCGTGCTGCGGAGGATCCGGGGGGCGCTGGGGCTGGTGCCCTGTGCGATTGGTGGTACGGGGATCGACGAGTGGCAGAAAGGGAGGTGGCTGTATGAGAATATGCTCAAGAGGGCGCGCGCCGCGGCAGCTGGTGGTGGGAAGATCAGTGCTCTGCTGTGGTATCAGGGGGAGAGTGACGCCAGTACCTTGGAGGCCGCGACGTCGTATAAGGGGAAGATGGAGAGGATGGTACTGGACTTTCGGTCGGATCTCGGGTTGCCCGATCTTCTGGTGATTCAGGTGATAGCTTCATTAATGCAAACTTTATATTATTTCAGAAGGTTGGGTATATAATATTTGTAATTTGCAAATGGATGACTAAAGTATCATATGCATTTATTACCTGCATACTTTCTCCGCTTTACTGTTGGTTATTACATGGACTAGATACTACTTGTACGACAATGCTAAACAAAGACTAGACTGGCTTCTAGCTGGTGTTATGTCCACTTACCTGGTACCTGGACCGATCAATTGTTGGTTAATTGATTAGCTTTAGAGTTACTCTCTGCTTTCGATTTTCCAGTTTATTTCATTTATAGCTCTTATCGTGTGCCTGAGTTTAGCTTAACGGCAGAATGGTAGCGAGCATATTGGTTTTCTCTGATCCAGTAATCAGGTCTGCTTCTTAGAACTCAATACATATAGTCTCTCTCTGGATATGCAAATGCTAACACATATTTTACCGCATGATGCGCCACCACATCAAGATTGAGTTATATTAGCAGTTGCCCAAGCATACGAAAATCCTTTGTCATGCATTGACCTGGATCCCCTGATCCAATCCTTTTATCAGTGGCCAAGTTTCACAGATTTATCACGAGGCATGCACACACCCGATTCTGCATATGTTGTATTCTAAGACTGCCATCACTTTTGGATCAGCATATATCCTATGCAACTTCACTCTTCTTTATCCCCAAATGAAAGTGTGGTGCTGGTGTTCAGCTGTAGCGAAAACCTAACATAATACTGGATAGTCTAAACAACTGGGAACAAGTCCTCTGCTGCGCCTGCCTCTTTGATGGTCTGCTACTTATATCATTAAATGGAATTTAGTAAGAGATTCTAATAGATAATCTGCACACTAAACAACTAGATGTACGGGTATGCTTGCATGGTAATGTTTTGGGATCTCTTTGCATGCTCGTCTCACAACTTGATTTACGTAACATGTATTCTTTGATGGAGGTTAAAATAAATGTGAATTGCGGACCATGTTATAGTGCACATGCATTGATAATTTGGTATTAATTCAGTTGGAGAATAATCTTACTTCTTGATTTTCTGGGATTCCTACTGCAGTAGGATTTTCATTACTTCATGACTGCTTGGCTCAAAAAAGGAGACTAGGGAAAACACTAGGCCTACTGTCTGTTTGGAATTGTTCTTAACTTTTAATTGGAGAGGGAAGCAGGGATTTGCATTGGTGGAAACAATTGACAAGCTGCATCACAAGTGTAAAAGACTTTGCTAATTCTTACTAGTTGCAAATTGACTTATAGGCTCTTCTATATATATGAGTACCTAGGATTATATAGATACACTTAAGTGAGTAAATGGATCCATATTAAGTGGACAAAGGATAAATGAAAACATAATAAAAATTAACCTAAATTGGCCTAGGCCCAACAACCACATACTATCATTCTCCCTCAAGTTGGAGAGTATAAGTTGTGTAGTCCCATCTTGGTACCCATACGTCGAAAAAGAGTCGGAGATAGTTGATTTGTCTTAATATGAACAATTTGATCTCCAGTTCGAACAATGTAACGATTTTCTTGGCTTTTACTAGATCCCGTAAAAAGTGGCAATCTACTTCAACATGTTTTATGTGTTCATGGGAAACTAATTTTCTTCCAATATGAATGCCTGCTTGGTTGTCACAATAGGGAGTCATTGGTTTCTGAACTAGAATCTCAAACTTAGTTGGGACACGTACCCATTGCAAGTTACAACATGTGTTGGTCTTTACTCTATATTTTGCTTCTGTGTCAGATCATGCAAAAACTGAATCGAGCAACGACTGTCTGCTTTTTGCTTCTCCATGTGGCAAGATGATTGCCTAACATGATATAAATGTAGATGTAGGCCGAAAGTCTTGAGCATCTTCTGTGCAATCTGCACCTGCATACCGGGAGACAATAATTACCTTGTATGTAAGTTGGTTGTAGAACAATCCTCTTCTTGGAGTGCACTTGAGTTACCATAGGATATGTTGGATTCAACAACAATGAACTTGAAGAGGAGCACTCATATGTTGTCTGACCACTCTGGCAACGTAAGTGATATTTGGTCAGGTGATTCTCAAGATGACTTGATTTCCCCAGAATGTGACGACACTTCATTGGCTCAAAAAGAAATTCCCCCTTACTTTGAGCTTTTAGGTGGTAGACCATCTGAGTGGACATTGGATTGGCATATGTCATCCCAGTCTCCTATAGCAAGTCTATGACATAGCGTCTTTGAGACAGAGTTATTCCTATATCGGAGTGAAGAACTTTTTTTCTGAGAACATATCAAAGATTTTCCTACATCATTGTGTGAAAGTAGGATTGCAGAAAACGTGACCTAGAGATGAGTGGGAGGAGAATAAAGAATAATCTATGGGAGTCCTTTAAAGCCCAGTTGTTCATGGACAATACTTAGCTTATTAAGAGGCATGTAAATACTTCTTAGACGATATATGTGTTGGTAAAGTATGCCCATAGAGCCAATCATGTGATGATTGACATGACATATACCTTAAAGGATTTGATTAATACTTATAAAAGCAAGCTTCCAATTCATTCCGTTTCAGTCAGTTATGAGATAATGAGGAAACACTATGAATGTCTAGAGAATTATATTGCTTAATGACACATGTATTAAAGTTACTACCCTTGTGGATGAGATCATACAGATGTTAAGAGTACATATACATATTCTCATTATGTCCCTGATCGGTTGTTATTGAAGGTTGTTAGACAACAATGGCACATAAGATCAGAGTGTGAGTTGGTTGATGACTAAATCTCATTAGTCATGATATGGCTATATCAAACCAAACACATAGATACATGTTAGGAAACAATGTATCGGACATAACCACCTTAAGAGTGACACATGGTTGTGGTGGTCACAGTCATCTCTCATAGTGAAGGTGATGATTGTAATTCTTAGACTTGAAATCACTGCACTCATCACATGTTGTTGGGTACACTTTAACATCATCAAACATAGTCTTGAAACATGGGTGTTATAACGGTGAAATTGGGTGACTTTGACACATGGGGATAGACTGTGAGTGATAGATATCGGGTTTGTCCCTCCCACTGGAGTATGATACCCTGGCCACTTGATAAGAGAGACCGAGAAACACATGTGCATGAACATGTGAATCAATATATAATATTGAGGTCATATTATTTCAGACAGTCTGCTCTTGGTTCAAGGAACATGGATTGACCTTTGAGAGGATGACCTTCCATGCCTTGAGTTCATCCTGGATATCAATGACAAAAAAATTATACAATCACTGCAACACCTTACACAGATTGTAGGTTGAAGTTGTTCTCCAACTTTCCATTCACTTGGGTAGGGGTGTAAACGGTGCGGGTACGGTGCGGGTCTGGCCATACCCATACCCATACCCATCTAATTTAGCGGGTCCGGTTCCGGTTCTAGACCCGTATATTACAAAATCTAGACCCGCACCATAACCGTACCCGCAATAATAGCGGGTATGCGGTGCGGGTATGCGGGTAAGAGGTTCTATAAAACATCATATTGTTTATGTAAGAGAAATGACTATGTTATATATATTTAACACAACAAGATATTGTTATCATATAGTATATTAACATGTAATAGTTATATTAGACAATGCTATATTTTATACAATAAAATTAATTGAGTAATTGTTTACATATTTGTAGTCATGATCATAACATTTAATTTATGTAGAAAGTAATGTAGATTAGTAGTCATTTTGATTTTAAGTTTACATATGATGTTCGTTATTGTAACTAGAATAGCTAATTCTTAGTTATACGACTAGTCTCAACCTTAGAGTAGGATATAATCTCAATAATTATATTAATTAGACTAGTAAAGTATGATATATATAACATATTATTTTAGTAGTTACTTATGTATAGCGGGTACACGGGTCTAGCGGGTCTGGGTCCAATCATACCCATTATTGGACCCACTTATATGCGGGTCCAAGGGTATACGGGTCCAAGGGTATGCGGGTATAAAAAATTAGACCCGTGACGGATTTTTTAAGGGTCCGGATTTGCGGGTTCGCGGGTCTACCCGTACCCATTTACAACCCTACACTTGGGTAGCACTGATGTGCAACTAGGCACAACTCTTTGCTTGTGATGTCATAAGCTAGTTATGGACATTCACTGCCAACATGACATGGGACCTATAGGGTCACACACATAGGAACTCATCTAGAAGAGGAGTTTGATCTATAATGACAATTGGATTGATTACTAAAGTGTTTAGGTATTCAATTCACGCAACAAATCGACTGATTGACTGACTGGTGTGCCGAACGACCATCTCACTAAGTGAGATGGCCGTTTAGGCATGCCAGACGGGCGTCTCAAGTGTTGAGATGGTTGTTTGGGTTGTCAGGATGATCATAGTTCGAATTGACTAAGTTCTACCCTTAAACCGACCGGTTCAATATGATTGAACCAACCAGATCATCTCGACTCACCAGACGGGCATCTGGGTGAGCGAGACGGGCTTCTCGCCTGGGTGAGACGGCTCGGTTGGATCAAATGAAGGTTCAGGATGTTTCCCGAATAGTTTCGATTGCACAAACTTAGAGTGCAAGTAAATTAATATGTGATACTAATTGGAATCGAATTGCCAAATTCGTATCCAATTGGGAAACTACCAAACAGCCGTTTGGCAGTGTAAGACGACCGTATCGCACACCAGACGACTAACTGGGTGTGTCATACGACCGTTTGACATCTCACAAGTTGTTAAAATTCAAGATCTTCTGGTCCTTTCCACTCCCGCACAATCCCATACAGATTAGGAACCCTGACCCTAACCTCTCCTATAAAAGGAGGGGTATTGGGGGCTTCCCAAGACAAACACAGAAAACTGAGAATCAGTTTCTCTGACAATTGTTGCCCTCTCTGGTTGTGGTAACCAAGAGAGCGCAGACAAGTCCTACCCAACAGGGAGGGATAACTAATAGGAGAGAACAACTGATAGTTGTTGTTGTGGGAGAGTAGGTCGGTGACTAGTACACCAACGGGAGGGACAACTTCTTCCTGACCGTTCTTGGTGAACGACAAGAGTTTTACTTGGTCCGTGTGGACTACTCTAGAGGCAGGAGTCCTTTGACCGCTATTCAGAGAGCAAAGTCAACCTGCAGTCTGTTGCGAGACCACTGGAGACGCTGCAGAGGTTGTGCAGACAGCTGTTCGTGGTGAAGACCAGGAATTGCACAACCACCGTTCAAGAGCAACTTGTCAACAGTTGCAAAGAAGCAAGTTTTATTGCTGGTCTTGCTCCAGGACCAGGTACAACTCGCTAAAACTATCCTTCCTATTTCATAGTAGTTGACGCGATCTTGCTGTTATGAGAATATAGATAGATAAAATTTTTGTTTCCGCTGCTATACTCTGTGCACGTATTTCCCAACAATATGGAGAGACAATGTTGGCAGATCTAGTGAAAATACTCTCCCTCAACAACAACACCAAGAGATTGCAGCATGTATAGTTCCTCTATTAAATCACCATGATGAAAGGAATTATAATGTCCAACAAATGCTAATCTAGATGTGAAATAAAGAAGACTAAGATACATAGAAAGGCGGTTCCGGTGACAGGAGAGAATGTCCAAATAAATCCTTTTGGAACCAACCGTGTTTTAAGCCTACCGATAGAGCCATCAGAAAGATGTTTCAGAAAAAATACTGACCAGAAGTCAACAATGTTCCTACTAGGAGGTGGATCCACCAGATCCCAGGTGCCATTGTCATGTAGCACTTTGAATTTCATCCATCATTGCAGCTTTCTATGAGGGTGTCGAAGGGAACCAGGAATTTAGGAACATAGTTATTATCGATTGGTGACTCCTATATAAAGTTTCTCCTTCGATTGTCATTGAGGCCACATATGGTGAGCCTTCTAGTTGGATTGAAGCCACCTATGTTGAGCCTTCTAGTGGGATTGAGGCCACCCATATTGAGCCTCCTTGTAATACACCTATGATGCGATGATTTTGAGTCGCATTTATAGACCTTTTTCATATGTGTTTTGTGCCTTAATTACTCATTTTCATGGATAATATTGCATAATTCACTTTATTTGGTCTTTGCCATCATTTTATATCAAATCCCCTTTATTTCATTATTTTAAGCATTATTGATCATCTTATCATAAATCGTGTGGATTTATTTGGTCTTGTTGTACAATTTCAGGAAAAACAAGTATCTACATCCGTCGATACCATCGACGGGTGTCGATACCATCGACCAAGCCACAGGTTGTCAGCCGAGAAGAGCAATACAGAGTCGATACCATCGACGCCCAAGTCGATGGCATCGAGATGTCTCCAGGCTGCTAGCGAGGATTAAGTCGATACCATCGACGGATGTCGATGCCATCGACACAAGGAGAGCTACAGCGTCGCTAAACGACAACAACCGACGCTAAAGGAGTCGATACCATCGACACCCAAGTCGATGGTATCGAGATCACCACAGGCGCTCAGAATAAAAGAAAGGAAAGCTGCCGCTAATCCGCTGGGTCGATACCATCGACCCGCGTCGATGGTATCGACGCCGGCAGATATGCGTTGGATCTGTTTTGATATCAATCGGACGGCTGTCATTATTTGACGACCTAATTAGGGACTTATACCTAATGACGGCCGCCCAGACAAAGAAGAGGATCTCATATTTGGATTGCACGAGTGCCGAGGAGGAGAAAAAGGAGAACGGAGGCCGAGAAGCTCATACCGGGTGATTCGGACGCTGCCGAAGACAATTTCCACCACCGACAGGCGGGGAAAGCTGTGTTCTACGCCAAGGATCCACCGGTTCTTCTCCGTTCAGGGGTTTTCCCATCTATTTCACGTTTTTCTTATGAATTCCCCAATTTCTACCATGTATTTGTGTAAGATGAACATGAGAGGCTGAAACCCTCAATCTTTAGGACCGGGAGTAGCCCGGGGATACATTGTATGATGATTTTATATTGATAATTCATATTTTTTCTCTCATATCCGTGGTATAAATTCGTTTTCTCTATTGCTATTGTTATGCTTGATCACCATAATAGTAAATTAATGCCCTTAATCACTTCGACAGAAGGATTAACGGTTGAAAAGAGACGAATTCTACATTAATTAATAAAACCCTTGACAAAGGAGTTGTAAAATTAATGGTGGGAACTGAGGGACCGATCCTAATGCGCTTAGTTTAGGGGAATGATTACTACGACGGTGGAATCAACCTAAACCTAAGTAGTGAATTACACCACGACAGTGGGTAATTCTCATTTCAGGCCACTACCCGGATAGAGAGAGAAGTGTGAGGAATCATATGAAATCTAATACAATGTTGACCTGCGGTGAAACCGCCATCCTAAAGATATCCCTTTTAATTGATTAAATTAACATTTAATTGATTGTTTTCTTTGTTTCATTTTTATTTTCTTTTAATTTCAACAACAAACCCTACTTTGTTGATCGGTCTAGCTGATTGCGATTAGTTAGTAGAAGTCTCCAATAATTCACGTATCCCTGAGTTCGACTCGGGCCTCACAAGGCCTATATTACTCGACGCGTATACTTGCGTTTAAGCGCGTAGTAAAATACACGTCAAGTTTTTGGCCTATATTCTTCTCTTGATATGACCAATATTGTTGAAGCAATGCAGGGATGGAATTCTTCGCAGGTGCGTGCCGGAGGTAGAGTACGAAAGTGTTCTACATCATTGTCACGCGTCACCTACGGGAGGACATCATGCTAGCTCACGGACAGCAGCTAAGGTTTTGGAGAGCGGCCTTTATTGGCCCACTTTGTTCCGGGACGCCTATGATTTTGTTAGGCAGTGTGACCCGTGCCAGCGTGCAGGTAATATCTCACGGAGACAAGAAATGCCCCTGAATGTGTTTCAGGAAGTCGAGGTATTTGATCTTTGGGGCATTGACTTCATGGGACCCTTTGTGTCCTCAAATACAAATCTTTATATTTTGCTTGCCGTGGATTATGTGTCGAAGTGGGTGGAGGCAATCCCCACAAGGACTAATGATTCGAATGTAGTCTGCAGGTTCGTAAAGGAGAATATTTTCTGCAGGTTCGGGATTCCTCGGATGATTATTAGTGACGGAGGCACACACTTCCGAAATCAAAAATTTGCGTCACTTTTGAAGAAATATGGGGTCAAACACAACATTGGCACCCCATATCACCCACAAACGCAAGGACAGGTGGAGGTATCAAACCGAGAAATCAAAAAGATCTTAGAAAGGACCGTAGCATCTACACGGAAGAATTGGAGTACATTGTTACCGGATGCACTTTGGGCTTATCGAACGGCGTACAAAACACCTATAGGCACTACGCCTTTTAGGTTGGTGTATGGCCGGGCGTGTCATCTTCCGGTAGAATTGGAGCACAAGGCCCATTGGGCGCTAAGAAGGCTGAATTTGCGCTATGACGAGGCCGGGAGGAAAAGAATGCTAGAATTGAATGAATTGGATGAGCTACGCATGACGGCGTATGAGAATGCCCGTATTTACAAAGAGCGCACAAAGCTGATCCACGATCGCCACATAGAGATACGCACGTTTAAGAAAGGAGACAGTGTCTTATTGTTCAATTCTCGTCTCAAGTTGCATCCCGGGAAACTGAAATCCCGATGGAGTGGACCCTTTGAGGTGGAAGAAGTGAGACCGCACGGAGCGATTCTCGTGCGAGATGGAGAGACCACGTTCTTGGTGAACGGGCAGCGCTTGAAGCTATACTTTGGTGAGAATTACAAGAGGAAGGTGAATGAGGTTAAACTCATTTCACTTATACATGAATGAGAAGAAGGACTGACGTCTAGCCTAAGACGCTAAACAAGGGCGCTTGTTGGGAGGCAACCCAACCAACGGTACATTAGGCTAGTTTCATTTTAGTGATAGATTGTTTTTAATTCGTTTAGATTTTAGTTTAAAAATGATACCTTGATCCGTTTGTTAATTGTGCAGGATTAGGCAGAGTCGATACCATCGACACATCAGTCGATGGCATCGACTTGGGCACAGGTTGCAACCAGCAAAAATCGCACTGTGTCGATGCCATCGACGCATCCGTCGATGGTATCGACATGGTCACAGGTTGATCTCCAGGATAAAGTCGATGGTATCGACACCCCTGTCGATACTATCGAGATCTCTGGAGATATTCAGACAAGTTTTGCTCAGTCAACTCGATACCATCGACGGCCTCGTCGATGGTATCGACATCATCACAGGTTGAGAGCCAGAAACGGAGGTGTTGCAACAAATGCAGGTCGATACCATCGACACTCGTCGATGGTATCGACGGACATGTCACCAATCCGAATGAAGACATCGGCGACGACCGCGACAGCCACGTCAGCGATCCGGGGGCTGCGTCGATACCATCGACATCTGTCGATGGCATCGACTCGTCAGCGATCCGGGTTTCGCGATCCAGCAAACGTCAGCCGTCGATGCCAGCGACAGAGACGGCTACCCGCGAGACGTGTCGATACCATCGACCCGCGTCGATGGTATCGACGGGTTAACAGGGGCGCCGATCAAGTCTATTTAAGGGGACTTGCAACGTCATATGACATCACACCCTCAGAGCAAGTACCCCCCATTGCGTCGAGCACTCCCCCGAGCCCTCTACACCTGCGGAGAAGCGTCACCGAGCAAAGATCTTCATCGAGCGGAGATTTTCTCTCCATCTTCACCGAGCTCTTTTCTCTTAATCTCTTCTTCTCGCAAACATGGTGCATACGGGCGGAGCATCTTCATCGAGCGCGCATCCAATGGTGATCGAGGAGTTTGTTCCTCCTCCAACAGCCTCTATCTCTCGTCCACGCCTTATTCACGCCAACATGGACACGAGGAAAGTGTACGAGGAGATCATGAAGAGGAAGTTCGAGGCCACCCGGTATGTGGACCGGGGCATGATCAGGGACTTGGGATTCGAGGCCAACTTAGCCTATGTGTTGGCCGGGCAAGCGCGGCACACCGGTCGCTTCTATGAGATGGACTGTCATGCGGATGGGCAGCCGTTCTTTGGCGAATGGCCCACATACAAGGAACTGGTGGCCGAGTTCATGGCGTCCCTTGATATCTGCGTCGTACCAAACGACGTGGTACCATCGGACCAGACGTGGATCCAGGGAAGGGTGACCTTCCGTCTATTCAACAACAATTACAACTTCACGTTGAAGCAGTTCAACGACATCTTCAACTGGAACCACAGCCGCCACGATCACCGACGTCCCGACGCCCGCACCGACTACGACAAGATCTTCTCCGAGCTTTGTACGGTACCGGCAGGGAAGACTGTGAGCTACCACAACGCCGCGGTAGCTGATTTTGAACACCCGTTCGTCCGGGTATTGCATAGGATGCTTAGCTTGACCTTCTTCGGGCGGAGCGATCTTGCTTTGAGCAAGTTTCAGGAGAGCGACTTGTTCTTTCTGTACGCCCTCCTGAAGCGTCAAGAGTGCAACTGGGGAGCATTCTGGTTACAGCGCGTCATGGCGGTGAAGCGGAGCACAAGGAAGGCTCCAATACACTTTGGTGGTCTTGTCACCAAGTTGGCGCTTTACTTGGGGCTGAACTTTCAGTCCATGACTCCGATTTCTACGCGGAGTAAGGTGAACGTGCAACACTTGCACCGTTCAAACCTCATTCTTATCCGGGACGGGTTGGCGTACGCTCATTGCCACGTCAACCAAGCTTACCAGGAGGCATCCCTGCCGGACGACGTCTTCCACATCGAGGGCAAGCAGCATTTCCGATGGCCCATCATAGCCATCGAGTCCTCGGAAGAAGAAGGCGGAGGTGACGACCAAGAAGGCGAGGCGGAGGAAGACGAGGAGGCTTTCACACCTCTTCGAGCACGCGTGGCACCACGGAAGCGTCCTAGGATGCATCCGGGTGCATCTTCATCATCTCAGCCCCCGCCGCCATCACCACAGCAAGAACAGCCAGCTGCGGATCCCTACTCCATGCAAGGGATGTATACCATGCTGCAGGACATCCAGCAGACGCAGCACCAGCATATGACTTTGTATACCGGCATCCATGAGACAACGGGCCGGTTGCTTGATAATCAAAGGGCTATGTTCGAGAACGAGCGGCTCATCCTCGCCAACCAAGAACAAATGCACAACCGGTTGCAGCGGATAGAGACGCAGCAGGAGCCCTTCTTCGACCACTACTGGAGTCGAGACTACTTTGGAGGTTATCCACAGCCTCCGCCGAGGACCCACTATGATCCAAGCTTCCAGGGGGAGTACCCGTCTTGGGATCCTACGGCACCACATTACCCACCACCGCCTTCACAAGATTGATCAGGGTATCACTGTTCCACCCTTAAGTTGGTTTTTGACTATGAGGCCATAGTCGGATTCAAGCTTAGGGGGGTGGCTGGAACAGCTCTATCTTTTATCTTTTCTTTAGTTGTTTTAGTTTCTGCTTTGTTATTTGTTTTTGCAATTTTAAGTTTTTATGTAGGATCCACATCTATCTAGTGTAATTGTGGATGTCGTAAAAATTGTCATCTAGCTGTTTTCATGGGGAAATTAAAGGGAATTGAAAATTTTTTCTGTGTCATTTAAATAGCTTTACTTGGTTGTCCTTGGGGAACTTTTTCTATGAAAATGATTGATTATGTCAACTTTGAACCAATATGTCATACCCACACCCTTTGACTCATGGAAAGTGGATAGTAACGGTTGTTTGAGCCTAACCTAATCAAATGGTAATGAGACCTTAATCAGATGTAAGAGAAAGCACCCTTTTTACTACTACACATGTCAATAAGGAGGGACACATAATTTTCTTTTAAGGTTCAGTCACTTAATCTTGTGATCATTCCACCCCATTTCCTATAATCCACCCAAGAATTGGAAGTAAAGTGCAGTTTCAATTTCTTTTGCGTGCATGGCATGTAGATAGGTTTTGCATTGTTATTTTCATGTTTTTGCATAGAATAATAGAAAAATATATAGTGATACATGCACATTACCTTTAGGTGCATGTCATGTAGTTGCACTCACAATTTCATGATTTTCATGCATAGGCACACCATGTATCTCAGATTTCCTAAATAGGTGATCTAATTTGTTCCATACCCTCGAAATAAAGCAAAGATCTCCAATTGAAAAAAAAAAAAAAACAGAAGAAAAAAAATTCTGGAAATATGAACAAATGTTAAAAAAAAAAAAAAAAAAAAAAAAAAAAAAAAAAGAAGAGAATTTAGAAGGAAATGGAATAAGAGGGAGAAAGGAATGATATCACTTGTATAACAGGGGAATTGAGTACATGATGTGGCTTGAGTAGATTTCTATCTCATTTTGAGGTAGAAGGTTAGGGCATGCATCATTCCACCCGCTTTTAGGCGGTAGGGCATTCTTAATGTGCATTTGCATCATTTAGGGCATTTTGTTATATGCATTTTGAAACTGTGTAATACTTCCAAATTCTCCCATGAACCACCCATTCCATCCACCCGTTGCTCGGATTGGTAGGCCACCGTGATTTTCTCCTCACTCATGTTTATCAGGAGAACTGCTTCCATGTAGATGGTAGTTAGGGCGAGCAACGTAGAGTAGGTGATCACAAGATGCACCATGGCTGAATCGGCGAACTTTATTATGATAACTGCCTTATGTGATAGTGTTCATCAGTTTGAAGGATAATTTCTTTTATTGATGGTTATTGTCGCCTATAGGGTAATTACTGTTCTGTGATTAGGGTAGGCCGGTTTGAGAACGTCCAGTGGGAGTCATTTGTGAGGTGGGTTGGTGTTTTGATTGTTAGTTGACATTCGCAATTTTATTCTAAGGATTAGTTGCTCGAGGGCGAGCAATGTTTAAGCTTAGGGGAGTTTGATGCGATGATTTTGAGTCGCATTTATAGACCTTTTTCATATGTGTTTTGTGCCTTAATTACTCATTTTCATGGATAATATTGCATAATTCACTTTATTTGGTCTTTGCCATCATTTTATATCAAATCCCCTTTATTTCATTATTTTAAGCATTATTGATCATCTTATCATAAATCATGTGGATTTATTTGGTCTTGTTGTACAATTTCAGGAAAAACAAGTATCTACATCCGTCGATACCATCGACGGGTGTCGATACCATCGACCAAGCCACAGGTTGTCAGCCGAGAAGAGCAATACAGAGTCGATACCATCGACGCCCAAGTCGATGGCATCGAGATGTCTCCAGGCTGCTAGCGAGGATTAAGTCGATACCATCGACGGATGTCGATGCCATCGACACAAGGAGAGCTACAGCGTCGCTAAACGACAACAACCGACGCTAAAGGAGTCGATACCATCGACACCCAAGTCGATGGTATCGAGATCACCACAGGCGCTCAGAATAAAAGAAAGGAAAGCTGCCGCTAATCCGCTGGGTCGATACCATCGACCCGCGTCGATGGTATCGACGCCGGCAGATATGCGTTGGATCTGTTTTGATATCAATCGGACGGCTGTCATTATTTGACGACCTAATTAGGGACTTATACCTAATGACGGCCGCCCAGACAAAGAAGAGGATCTCATATTTGGATTGCACGAGTGCCGAGGAGGAGAAAAAGGAGAACGGAGGCCGAGAAGCTCATACCGGGTGATTCGGACGCTGCCGAAGACAATTTCCACCACCGACAGGCGGGGAAAGCTGTGTTCTACGCCAAGGATCCACCGGTTCTTCTCCGTTCAGGGGTTTTCCCATCTATTTCACGTTTTTCTTATGAATTCCCCAATTTCTACCATGTATTTGTGTAAGATGAACATGAGAGGCTGAAACCCTCAATCTTTAGGACCGGGAGTAGCCCGGGGATACATTGTATGATGATTTTATATTGATAATTCATATTTTTTCTCTCATATCCGTGGTATAAATTCGTTTTCTCTATTGCTATTGTTATGCTTGATCACCATAATAGTAAATTAATGCCCTTAATCACTTCGACAGAAGGATTAACGGTTGAAAAGAGACGAATTCTACATTAATTAATAAAACCCTTGACAAAGGAGTTGTAAAATTAATGGTGGGAACTGAGGGACCGATCCTAATGCGCTTAGTTTAGGGGAATGATTACTACGACGGTGGAATCAACCTAAACCTAAGTAGTGAATTACACCACGACAGTGGGTAATTCTCATTTCAGGCCACTACCCGGATAGAGAGAGAAGTGTGAGGAATCATATGAAATCTAATACAATGTTGACCTGCGGTGAAACCGCCATCCTAAAGATATCCCTTTTAATTGATTAAATTAACATTTAATTGATTGTTTTCTTTGTTTCATTTTTATTTTCTTTTAATTTCAACAACAAACCCTACTTTGTTGATCGGTCTAGCTGATTGCGATTAGTTAGTAGAAGTCTCCAATAATTCACGTATCCCTGAGTTCGACTCGGGCCTCACAAGGCCTATATTACTCGACGCGTATACTTGCGTTTAAGCGCGTAGTAAAATACACGTCAACCTACTTCATCACCTTCCTTTGGGACTGAGGCTACCCATGTTTAGCCTTCTACCGATAGTGTTGACTTGGTTTATGGTATTAGCCCTAACTTAGTGTACGGTACTTCTTGTACTGATATACATGTGGGTCCCAAAAGATTGCAACACATTTGTTGGCCTAATCCAAGATATGCACATATTGGTGTCAATAGTAGCTATTCCCCAGAGTATTTATATTTACTTACTACTCTCCATGCTGATCTATAGAGCCATCTTCATATCTGGAGGCTTCTACTTCTACACACTGACAGAAAACTAGGTCACAGAAAACTATGTCTGAGGAACTTCAAGCATTCGAGAGCATGCATGCTTGGGACCTTGTGCCTCTACCTTTAGGAGTCACACCAGTTAGTTGCAAGTTGCTTTATAGGATCAAGTGTCGAGCATATGGTATTATAGACAGGTACAAAGCACACTTTGTTTCTAGAGGTTTTACTGAGGAGTACGTGATAGACAATGAAGAGACTTTTTCCCTTGTGGTATATCTGACTATGGTCGAGACTTTACTCATCATTGCAACCACGCGGCAATATCATTCATACCAATTGGATGTTTAAAATGCTTTTCTATGTGGAGAACCACAATTTATATGGCACTTCCACATGGACTAAGGGTCCTTACTTCCTATGTTTGCCATCTTCAGAGAGCGTTTGATGGACTCAAACAGGCTAGGTCTTGTTTTGAGTGCTTTCGACAAGATGTAAATCTGCTGGCTACACTCAAAGTTTATATGACCACTGAATATTTGTGCACAATACTCCTAGAGGACGAGACATCCTTTTTTTGCATGTATACGGCATGATTATTATTGGGGATGATATTGCAAGTATCAGTGACCTTCAAAAGTATCACGAAAAACATTTCCAGATGAAGGATCTAGGACTTTTTCACTACTTAGGTTTGGAGATTCCTCGAGGTGATAGGGGACTCCTAGTTTCTAACATTGAACGTTCCAAAATCTCCGATTTACGACCTACTAACATGCCATTGAATCCTCATTGATCAATACCTTACAGCTTACCACATGTACATTGTATCTCCTAATCCTATTGAAAGGAGTACTATTAATAGAATTGACATGGATTTTCCATTATAATAATCTGATAAGTGGAGAAAACAAAATAACAAGTATATTTCAACCATCATGTTGAACAGGCATATAGTGCCTATTTATAAGCTTCTACGAAAATCCAAATGAAGCGGCAACTAAAGTGACTAAACCACAAGGCTTGACAGAAACATAAATCCTAGAAATAATGCCTATATAACGAAACAACATACGTATGTCCTAATGGAGGAGCCGTTAGTATCACTAAATTCGAGACCATCTTAGAGTTCACATTCGTTGGCATATGGTTGTGGAGATTTAATTTCAGACTAAATAGATTTCCTAATTGCTTGGGGTCCCGACTAATTCATGGCTACTTGGCTTATGATAGGACCCAAAGAGGACCATAAAAAAATGATGTACCTACCATGATTTGGGTGTTGTTCTTACCTTTTGGCTGAGAGGGATGCAAGGAATCATGCTGGGCGGAAGACTGTTGCATAGGCCATAAATTTTGAATGATATATGATTGCACTATTGTTCTAGGAAGTGTTGCTACTGTAAGAAGTATTATAGGCCCATGTGGCCTTGTTCACTATGTAATTGCTGTGATACTTGGATGAGCATGACAATCCTTGCGTCTGTGCTGCAACAGTTCACAGGTAGGTGGACCAGAAGAAGGTTGCCTTGTACAAGCAACCAGTGATGTTTGATAGATCTGTGAAAGCTGTGGCGGATCCAGAAATCTACCATAGGGGGGTTGAATTACTATAAGTAGTGACGATGAGGAAAATAAAAAGAAAAATACACCTAATAAGTGTCTCATTGTCTTCAACATATAAAATAAGCTATCTGTAAAAAAATATAACATAAATAAAATGATAAAATTCACTATTCAAAATAATGAATTTGTTTAAATATCTAAAGTTATAACTAACACATTATTTGACATGTCTTTCAGATTAAACAACTAGATGATCATGACACAATGATCAGTTGAAGGAAACTTCATAAAGAAAGAAGAAGGAAAATATTTAATGTGATTGTATGAACAACATATGATGGAGAAGCACATTGGGAAATAAAAAGTGAAGAGAATGAAGAGGAAATATCCATGCGTATTTTTTATTTAAAAGTTGAAGAAGAAAGATATGAAAGAAAAAATTATATATTTTTATTAACTTCCGTTCTACATGTCATCCTCATTTTTCTCTCTCCATTTGATTAAAGTTATATTTACTAGATGGATTTTATCACATTTTCTTCTCCTTACCCCACGATTCATATATTTTTCTCTACTCTTTTTTTTACTTTATGCCAATTCAATCATCTTCTTTTCATTTATAGATAGAAATATTGTCATTATCTTCTCAAGTTCTTGTAAATTTGTAATAATTGTTATTTGTCTTAAAACTTATAATATCTAAATCTTATGTAACTAAAAAAGTTTGTGAAATACCATCTAACAATAAATATTATTTGGATCTATTTCTATATAGTAATATAGATCTTTTCTTAATTTGAGAGTGATTGATTATTAAAAGTTTGAAAGAAAAATATATAAATAGAAGGTGATAGTTGTGTATGTATGGTTATTATTTTTCCCAATGGTGTATAATTATAATTGAGTGAACTTACTCAATTTATAGCTAATAATATTTGTTAATTAATAAGTCAACTATATTACATCAAATTTCAGTTAATAGGTCAACATGATGCATGATATATTTTTATAAACTTTATTTTGTATAACTACATTCATCTTTTAAGGGTACATGCCCCCTAGTCTTATAGAGATTCACATTCAAGCAGTGGAGACAATTTGTGTAAGTCTTGCCACAATTAATATGAAACTATTAAGAAAATTTTAGTAGGATAGAAACTAAATATATGATTTCTTAAACTCATAATTGATGACATACATATTAAGACGGTAAATTTTATAATTTGTGAGTATATAAGACACACAATCCACAAATATATTAAGTTTAACCATTGCGTAGTTCATACAAAGAAGTATGATAGGATTGACTAAAATCATAAAATTAAAAGTTGCATTTTGTATATTGTAATAATTGTTTTTTCAAAATAAAAATCTGTACATGGTATCATAGTAATAATAAAAATATTTTTTGGAGGGAGGGCTTCAGCCCCGGCAGCCCCCCCTCTGGCTACGCCCCTGTGTGAAAGCATAGGCTAGTGTGGACCTTCATATAGCTAGTCCTTCAAACGAAATGTGGTCGCAGCATCGCATGTGAGACTAGAAACAGTCAACATTCTCATGCACTTGCTTGGAAGAAGCTGTGCAAGAACTCCTTATGATAATATTGCTTCTTAATTACTTGGTGTTTAGTTAATGCTATTGGTAGCAAATAAGTGCTAGTTGTGAGATTTAAACAAAGAAGAAAGGGGGTTTCACAAGTTAATCCACAAGCGATGGATCATGTCTAGATTTAGGGACACTTGTTGTTCCTTTATATAATTCTTTAGATATATATGATTTCTTTCATTTATTAGGCAATAAAATTAAATGGAGTTCTGGATTGTTCTGTCAGATTGCTCCATGGCTTTTCTCTTGACACAAGGATGAGTTTCCCACCATGTTAATTAGATCAATGATTTTTGGTGTGGGCTTATTCTCTGTTTTCTTCAGAGATTGTTCATGCACATAGTAAAACAAGAAGCTTAGAGCAACTAAAGTGTAAATCAAAGAAAGCAAATTGCATTGCCATTGCAGTCTGATCCTCCTTTACTCATTGATTTTTACCACGTCGGAATAGTTTTTCTGTTGGCTAAAGTAAGTCCTAGCAAGTAGCATAAATTCAATAATGCAGAGGGCACGATTGTTGCAGTTTGATAAGACTTTTATATTAACTATCACCTCATTAGTGTGGTTTTCAGCTCAGTAGCTACCTAAGAGAAGACTTTAGCGTATGCTATTCTTGTATATGCAAGATCCAATCTTTTCAATAAAAGTTGTTCACAAGGGTGTTAGAAGACGGTATTGTACATATTATAACTCAGTAGATTCAATAATTAAGACTGGCCGTCAGCTTCTGCATAGCATCATTCATTGAATTTTAGGTTCATTTACATTCTTGGCAAAATTGATATGTTGTGTGTTATTATAAACTATTTCTCTGTTCACATTTCTTTAATTATGAGGCAAGGTAATTCTCACCTCAAGGAATTTGCTGAGGCGGGAGACTCTTCATTCTTACATGAATTGCTATACTATTTTTTGGAAGTTATTTTAAGCACAGCACCTAGAATAGGCTCTTGTTTTCGTAGGCTGGGATTTCAAAATATGCATGCTTTATGTTGTTGACATAACTGAGGATGACACAAGCTCTGCTGTCCATATTATATATGATGAATTCACAGTTTTACAATCTATGGGTGCAATGTACGACAAATCTGGTTTAATGCACACCAGTAGAAATCAAATTTAGTTTCATTCATTATTATTCTTGGTAGTGCTCATATATAGTATAAAAGAAAGAGTACAACTATTGGTAGTATTTTTTTTGCAGTTATGTAAAACCTACTTCGATGAAGCTTAATTTCTCAGTTTAATCTGTATCTATATTATAAATACTTGGAACGAAATGACACATGCAGGTGGCTCTCGCATCAGGGCAAGGTCCATTTATTGAGCAAGTTAGACAATCCCAAAACGGGGTCTATCTACCAAAGTTTTTGTTTCTCATATACTGTAAAAAAAGAAAGACTTCACAAATATTGGTAGTAGTTTTTTTTGTAATTATCTGAGACCTGCTTCAATGAAGATTAATATCTCATTTTATCTAAATCTAAATAAAAAAACTTGGCACGAAATGGCACATGCAGGTGGCTCTCGCATCAGGACAATGTCCATTTACTGAGCAAGTTAGACAATCCCAAAAAGGGGTCAACCTACCAAAAGTTACCTATGTGGATGCAAAAGGTTTGGAGCTAGATGATCTTCACCTGCACCTCACCACATCAGCGCAGCTAATTCTGGGTATGTTGTTGGCAGTTGCCTACTTGGAACATATTGCACCATGTCACTGTGAGTAACCATGCAAACTGCGGTGTTAATTGGTGATACTGAGAGATTTGTACATCGCATGTTGCATTTATCAATTTTGCGGTAGTATACACCACATAAGGCCCCATTTAGTGTGGGGATCAGTGAGTGATGAGTAATATATATTATCTGTTGTCATGGAAACCGAGTCAACTGCTTTGATGTCTGTTGAAAGTGTTTCAAATACTTTATGTATGACAAGAAGTTTCATATGTTGTACGCATAATAAATCAGGTATACATGGCAAAATTTGACTTGTTGAATAATCAACATGTGTATTCTACAGACGCTTGATCACTTTGGTGAAACTCTTGCCTAGGGACGGCATCTATAAGAAAATTTCAAGCCAATCGTTAGCCGGTATGGTTTATAGGATTAATTCTTAGCCATATTTTTGTTTCAGTGATGAAATTGAGAGGACATAAGGCATGGTTGTGAATGAGTAGGTCAGTACGACGTTGGACGAGCAGTCTTGGTTAGCAGCGTCACGGTTGGGTATTAACTACTGACCCTTGACCCTTGTCCTAATTATCCCTCTGCCCACCTCCATCAGGACCTTTTTTTTTACCTCCATCAGGACTTGTTCGACAAAACGATGTGCAGAGCAGACTGTTTATAGTGTTAGGGGTCGAAGGTTCAGGACTGGCCCAACATAGAGCACTCTAGGCCTAGCATTGCCAAGCCCATTCTTCTTTCCAGTTTGAATACGAACTCAGTCGCGGGCTGGCTATGCATAGAGACAAGAAAAAATATAAATTATAGCACGCATCAATAAATGTCTGTCAAATAGCTCTTACGCCTAATAATAAACTAAAACTGAAGATTTTGTAGTGTTCGTATGTAGGTTCTCAGATTTGGTCTCCCACTTGTAGACGTGTACATCTGTTGATGCAGCGTACGCAGCGTGCGTGGGTAAGGATAGAATTAGATAATGACACTTCGTTGATTCCACGAAATACCGAAGAGTCGAGACCAAACTTCGTTGACTTCACAGGAGTACCGAAGATGGACGATACGGGGAAACCCTCGTTTTCTATTCAATATCAAAGCTGTCCAGCAATAACAACGTACAAGTGCTTAAATAGGAAGCTCTAATCGTATCCTACCAACTTGAGGAAATATCGGAAAGGTCCTTAGAAAAATTTAAAACAGAACATAAAGTGCTGGAAATAAAATTGGACAACGGACTTTCAACTTTAGAAGTTGCCTACGTTCATTGGATGCTCCTTCTTCTGCATGTATTATGGTGTTATATGTCCCGCATCATTCCCCCCAGGGTAGAGAAGATTCGCCCTCGAATCAGAATCCGCCTCATCACCGGATGAAGAATCACCAACAAACGGAACAAGATGTTTCACATTAAACACATCCGAAGTATGAATATGACTCGGCAATTGAAGGCGATAGGCATTCGGATTAATCTTCTCCACAATCTCCACTGGGCGAATCTTCTTCGCAGCAAGCTTACTATATTCATGTGCAGGAAAGCGATCCTTAGTCAAAATAGCCCAAACAAAATCACCATTATTGAACTCGACGACACGACGTTTCTGATCAGCATGTGCCTTATATTTCGCAACACTTGCGGTTAACTTAGAATGGGTTTGTTGATGAATTTGCTGCAACTGAACAACAAAATCCGCAACAGTGGCATGCGGTTGCACCTTGCTCGGCAACACAATCAAATCAAGAGGACACCGTGGGGATAAACCGTACACTACGTGGAAAGGGCTATAGCCGGTGCTGCGGTTGACTGCATGATTGTGAGCAAACTCAGCTTGAGGCAATTTCAAGTCCCACGACTTAAGATGATCACCTACCAAACTACACAAAAGATTACCAAGGGAACGGTTGACAACTTCCGTCTGGCCATCAGTTTGAGGGTGGTATGCACTACTAAAATTCAATTGAGTGTTAACCATGCTCCATAAACTTCTCCAAAAATGGCTCACGAAGCGTGTATCACGGTCAGAGACAATAGAGGCAGGCAGACCATGAAGACGGTATACTTCACGAAAATAAAGTTGAGCAACATGAACATCATCAGCCGTGCGTTTACACGGAATAAAATGAACCATCTTGGAAAAACGATCCACCACAACATAAATAGAATCATTCCCCCGTTGGGTACGAGGAAGACCGAGGACAAAATCCATGCTAACATCTGACCACGGTTGAGTTGGAATAGGAAGAGGCATGTATAAGCCGGCGTTAGTCGATGCGCCCTTTGCCAGATGACAAATACGACAGTGAGCTACAAATTTGCCAACCTCTTTACGCATAGAAGGCCAATAATATGAACCAGCAAGTAACTGAAAAGTACGATCACGACCAACATGGCCCTCATTGTGTAGCTCCTAAATAATCTACATACGGAGGCTGCACGCAGGGATGCACAATTGAACGCCACGAAAGATAAAATCATCTTCTAAGAAAAATTCGGTGGGTCCACCTTGCTGGATTTTCAGAAGCACCTGAGAAAAGAACGGATCATCCACATACAAATCTATGAAAGAATCAAAGACAGGCACATGCACGCGCATCTCAGCCAGAAGTCCACGTCAACGACTCAACGCATCAGCCACACGATTAGAAACACCAACTTTATGTTTAATTACAAAAGTAAATTGTTGTAAATACGAGAGCCACGAAGCATGTCGACGAGAGACCTTGTCTTGACTGCCAATATGCTTGAGGGAATCGTGATCAGTGTAAAGAACAAACTCACGTTGGAAGAGATAATGACACCAATGCTTCACATCTTGGACAACCTGCGTAAAACTCCATGTCATATGTGCTAAAACGAAGTTTAGCACCAGAAAGCTTCTCACTGAAATAAGCAACAGGTCATCCAGATTGACTAAGAACAGCCCCAATACCAGTTTTGGACGCATCACAATGAAGTTCAAAAGGTTGTGAGAAATCGGGGAGCACAAGAATAGGAGCAGATGTTAACCGATGCTTAATCTCATGAAAAGCGAGCTCCGCTGCAGGAGTCCAGTCAAACTTAGCCCCCTTCATGCAATCAGTAATAGGGGCCATAATTCCACTAAAGTGAGGTATGAAACGCCTATAGAAGGAAGCCAAGCCATGAAAACTGCATATTTCGGTAATGGAAGTGGGGTGTGTCCATTGCTCAATCGCAACAACTTTACCCAGATCAGCCTGGAGTCCATCATGAGAAACCACATAACCCAAAAACTGAATCGAATCAGTTAGAAAAGCACACTTAGCGGCTGCAGCATAGAATTTATCCCTACGCAGAACCAACAACACCTCTCGCAAGTGTTCAAGATGTACAGCAGGATTAGAACTGTAAATTAGGATATCATCAAAATAAACCACCACAAATTTACCAATGAAAGGACGGAGGGCTTGGTTCATGACACGCATAAAGGTGCTAGGCGCATTAGAAAGGCCAAAAGGCATGACCAACCACTCATATAAGCCTTCGCGGGTCTTGAAGGCAGTCTTCCATTCATCCCCCATACGAATGCGGATTTGATGGTACCCACTCCTCAAATCCAACTTACTAAACACACAAGAACCACCTAACTGATCCAATAAATCATCCAAGCGAGGAATGGGAAAACGATAACGTACTGTAATCTTGTTGATAGCACGACTATCCACACACAGACGCCATGAACCATCCTTTTTTGGCGTAAGGAGGGCTGGTACGGCACAAGGGCTCAGACTTTCACGGATGTGGCCTTTAGCAAGCAACTCTTCGACCTGCCGACGCAACTCCTCATGTTCTTGTGGGCTCATGCGATAATGGGGACGATTAGGTAGCGCAGCACCAGGCACCAAATCAATATGGTGTTGGATATCACGTAATGGTGACAGATCTGAAGGTAAGGACGCAGGAAACACATCAACGAATTCCTGCAACAACGACTGAACCTCCACAGCAGGAACGACAGAATTAGCAGCAGTGATTGGGTGAGAAAATAGCACAAAGACCACGCCCGATTCTTTCATGGCAGAATGGAAAGGAACGCGAGATAATAGAGTAGATTGTGTCGGAGCAGCAACGGACAAACCCGCACGAGGCTTACTAGGGATCAACATGATTTTTTTGCCACGAAACATGAAGGAATAAGTATTGGAACGGCCATCATGTATGACAGTATTGTCATACTGCCACGGGCGGCCAAGTAATAGGTGGCAAGCATCCATGGGAACCACATCACAGAATATGTCATCGGTATACGTCGAGCCAATGGAAACGCTCATCGACACCCGTTTGGAAACAGTAACATCTGTGCCTCGACTGAGCCAAGCAAGCTTATAAGGCTTGGGGTGAGCTTCAGCAGTAAGCCCCAATTTGGAAACAGCGATGTCCAAGATGACATTCTCGCAACTTCCCGCATCAATAAAGAAAGTACACACCTTCCCGCCAATAGTGCACGTAGATTGGAAAAGATTGTTACGCAGCCAATCGTCCTCAGGCGTACGAGGGGTCAGGAAGGTCCTGCATAACATCAAAAGAGGACCAACATCACCGGTCACATATTCGTCGACCGCCTCGTCGTCATAAGTGCAAGTATCATAAAAGGGGTTGTCGTGGAGGGGAACAAAATCATCCTCATGTGCATCAGTAAAAAGTCCACGATTACCGGTTGGTGCTTTGCGGCAATCAGCCTGTCGGTGTCCGTGCTCACCGCAATTAAAACAGCGTGGTCCGCCGTCGCCGCGACCCGGGGTCGAGCCGGAATAAGTGCGAGCGGGTGGGGGTGTAGGTTGTTCAAGAGATGCGCAGACAGGTGGGGCGGAAGAACCCCCGACACTTTGCGAGCCGGAGGGTTGGCGAAAACTCGTGTTGGCACGCCGACTCAACTGCTTTTCTGCTTGTAAAGCACGCTGCTTTGCTTCGGCAACTGTTAGTGGGTCAAACATATTGAGAACATCCTGTAGTTACAGACGCAAACCACCAATATACCGAGAAACCAACTGGAGGGGGGAGTCTGTAAGATCAATACGAGCAAGCAACTGGTAGAACTCAGTGGTGTAGTCGTCGACACAACGAGAGCCCTGGCGAAGATTCTGAAAATGCTGATACAGTTCACGATCAAAGTTGTACGGTAAAAACGCAGCTTTGAGATGTTTCGTAAACTTCTCCCACCTGGAAATTTTCGGTTTCCCATAGACGTATACGAGTCTGCTTCAACTGTTGCCACCATGCTTGCGCATGGCCACGCAAACGGATCGGTCACGAGCGGAACACGACGATCATCAGGAACCTGTTTGAAGTCCAGAATCTCTTCGACCTGTGATAGCCAATCGATGAACTCTTCAGGTTTAAGACCACCATTGAATTGTGGGATATCGACCTTGAACCCGTTCTCCCAACGTCGATCGGAGCGGCCGGGCGAGGGGTGTCGACGGAATGCAAAAGGCTTGTCGTCCGACATAGTAGCCGTGTCATCCGGATGCAACTGGATAAAAGCATCCAAACGTTGCGCTAGCTGTTCGACTTGTCTCCGCAGATCAGCGTTCTCTCTCCGTAGATCCTCCTCCTCGGTGGGAACATCATCTCGTCGTTGGCGGCGGGGCGGCATGACGCAGGATCGCAAGACTCTGATACCACTCTGATGCAGCGTACGCAACGTGCGTGGGTAAGGATATAATTAGATAATGACACTTTGTTGATTCCACGGAATACCGAAGAGCCGAGACCAAACTTCGTTGACTTCACAGGAGTGCCGAAGATGGACGATACGGGGAAACCCTCGTTTTCTATTCAATATCAAAGCTGTCCAGCAATAACAACGTACAAGTGCTTAAATAGGAAGCCCTAATCGTATCCTACCAACTTGAGGAAATATCGGAAAGGTCCTTAGAAAAAATTAAAACAGAACATAAAGTGCTGGAAATAAAATTGGACAACGGACTTTCAACTTTAGAAGTTGCCTACGTTCATCGGATGCTCCTTCTTATGCATGTATTATGGTGTTATATGTCCTGCATCATCTGCATATTAAATATAAAATACAAAGATACATGTGAGTTTTTAGTTCCGAACTGTTGACAGCTCAAGTAAAAAGAGGGTTCCCTACGCGTGTGATAGGTCAACTCGAAGGTCCTCATTCGTACCGATCTAGTAAGTGCTTAATTGACCCCGCCAATTAATGTTGCATCCCGCTCAGAGGAGATGTTCAAATCTGGACTTCCAGTGCTGTTGTGGCACGAGGTTAGGTTTGTTAATCAAAGAAATTATATTATACGTGTAGTGAATTTTATGACCAGTTTCTATCCAAAGGTTTAACAACCGTAAGTGTTCGTTACCGTATAACCGTTCATATACAAGTCTAAACAATTGAAGGCCAATCTTATCCATGCTAGACATCTGAACTGGTCAAGGACGCCTCTCCGTCTTGTTTTCCGCTTTAGTTAACTTTTGTTCTCGTCGCTCTTTAGAGAAGCAACTTGGCGTTGTTCATCCAACACCCCGCTGGCATGTGCATGCTTCTTGGTGTTTTTTTAAGAGTAATGATACACGGACCTAGTTTCAAAATTCTAACTGTACCCGTAGTTTACTATCTCCAATAATTAGGGATGAGGTAACATGTGACAGGAAAGATAAAGAAAAAGAAGGAGAAAAGAGTCCAAAAAAAAGAAAAAAAGGAGAAAAAATATATTGTATTCATAACTTTCAAACTAAAATTATTTTTTGACGAAATAAAAACCATTGGAATCCTTATAAAAATTCAATCCAATAAAATTGATGTTTGCATATTTTCTACAATTTAATACAAAATATCAAAAAAGTATTGTATATTGGGTAGTACTCATTTTCTAAATAACACACAAATTCAAAAATAAGTATTATATGTCGTTCTTGTTCTTTGTATAATACTCATTTTGGTATAGTAGTGATTTTTGACACCATTATATTTAAAACGAGTATTGGAATGAGTACTAAAATATATTTGACCGCACTCCTTTTTTCTTTATATTTTAAAATAAGTATTGTACCCATAAAATAAAGCACAATATGAATTGTAAAAAACAATGACATAAAAATGAGCAATATATATACAATACTCATTTTTTAGTTAGTGTGTTACTTTAAAATGAGTATTATCATACAATGTAGTGTTGATTTTAGAATAAAAATATTTTCAATGAGATTGTATTGATTTTTTTTAAACATTTATAAAAAAGTATTACATTTTTTGATGATATTCATTTTTTCCATATATATACATACATACATACATACACAACAATACTCATTTTCATATTTTTTATATCTTTTTTTTCAAATATATACCAACATTAGTCTTATTGGATTGCATTTTTGTAAGGAATTTATTGATTTTTATTTTGTTAAAAAATTCATTTCTGTTTAAAAGTTATAAGTGAAACATTTTTTTTATAGTTCCATTCCACTTCTTTCTCTCCTCTCTTTATTGCTTGCTGCAGACCACTGAAAACGGTGGATTCTCATTGACTCTTGTTATTTGGGAGTGGGAACATGGTACAATACCAGGTTCAAGTAGGGTTATGTGTAACATTTTTCTTTAGAGAATGGAAAAGAATCTGTGCCGCATACCACTCTCTCTTTCCCTATTTTCTTCCTTCACTCCATGTGGTTGCCCTGAATTTAGAAACAATATTGAAAGGAATAGTAATTAAGCAAGCAGATAGACAATAATGAATGAGTAATGATACAATGACCTAGTTTCAAAATCCTAATTGTACCCACAATTTACTATCTTCTACAAATAGGGATGAGGTGCCATGTGGTAGGAGAGAGAAAGAAAAGCAAGAAGGAGAAAAGAGCCCAGAAAAAAGAAAAAATTAGAGAGAGAAACTTATATTTTTATAACTTTAAAACATAATGAATTTTTTGACAAAATAAAAATCATAAGAAACTTTATAAAAAATACAATCCAAAAAGACCAATGTTGACATATTTTTGACAAATTAATACTGAACATAAAAATGAGTATTGTATTTTGGAGTAGTACTCATTTTCTATATAACACACTAATTGAAAACTAAGTATTTAATGTCCTTATTCTTGGTGTAGTACTGATTTTGGTATAACACTCATTTTTAATGTCATTATATGTTAAACACTTATTAGAATAAGTACTAAAATATAGTTGATAGTACTCATTTTTAATTCTTTATATTTTATAATGAGTATTGTTCCCATAAAATAAAGCACAACACAAATTTTAAAAACAATGAAAACCAAATGAGTAATATACCAAAAACACTACTATACTCATTTTTGAGTTATTATGTTACTTTAAAATAAGTACGATCCCCCAACACGATATTGATTTTAAAATAACAATATTCTTAATGAGATTGTACATATTTTTCAATATGTTTTATACAAAAATAAGTATTGTATATTTTTTTAATAATACTCATTTTTTCATATATATACATATGTACAAAACAACACTCATTTTTGTATTTTTATATATTAGTTTTTTTCAATGAGATTGTACACATTTTTTAATATGAAAAAGTAAGTATTGTATATATGCTTTTCTGAATAATACACATTTTTTGCATATATATAACGACACTCATTTTCATAATTTTCTTATATTTGATTTATTTTCAAATATATGTCAACACTAGTATTATAAAAATATATCTTTTATAAGAAATCCAGCGGTTTTTATTTTGTCAAAAAAAATCATTGTTGTTTGAATGTTATAAGTGAAACAATTTTCTCTCTCTTATTTTTCTTTTTTCTATATTTTTAAGTCCACCCATTTATCTCTCCCGTCTTTATTGCTTAGTACAATCCACTGAAAAGGGTAAGTTTTTATTGGGTCCAATGATTTGAGAGTGGAAACCAGGTTTGAAACCAAGTACGGGGGAAGTTACGGCTAGAATTTTCCTTTTTCTAATATGTTGAGATCCTCTGACTTATGTACAATGATGTAAGATGTAGAAATACTCTCAAGGATGATGCTCCTTGCATACATATGCAATCTTTCACTTTATATGTAAAGCTCACCAACACTTTCATCAAAAACCTTAAGATTTAGGATGGGTAGTGGACCACATGATTCCAAAGTACCATCAACGCCTCTTAAGGAGGTTCTTGTGAAGAAAATGCCTTCAAGTCGACAAATATTTTCAAATGCAATTGATGTGGATACTAGCAATCAAACAAACCTCAAGAAAAGTCTCTAATCAAATTTTTAATGATTAAAACCTAGAAGATTAAAAATTTACAGTGAAATAAAGAATTAAGATTTTTTTTTGTTTCTTCCTATTTAATAAAAAGAACTTCAGTGCCTAGAAAAGAGTAGCTCAAATCGTAGCACTGGGAAACCACAATAAAATCCATGACCTGACTTGTAATGACCCCACTTCCCGGTAACCCCCAATTAAGAAAGACCAAGAAGTTAGAGTTGCTATCCTAAAATAGGTTCAATGGTTTTGTAAATAATAAAAAATAATTAATAAATTCTACCACAACTAAGCTTAAGATAGGATAAAAATTTTCTTTTCACATATAGGATTTGAGGGACTTTACCCAGATAAGAAACTATCTATCTACAATCCTCCAATTCTTTATTGAGATTTATTCATTCAATGCCACTTTAAAGGAATATCCACTTTTTTCTAGACCTAAAATATTGACAAACAAAATGGTGGTCAGTATAATGAATTATACTGGTATGTGGGGGAACCCAAATCTTGCATCTATTTGTAACAACATAATGCAACCTAATTATTATTTAACAGATCAAACTTTATGTATTAAACATAATTAGTCAATCCCTACATATCCTTGCCTATGTGCTATCCCTGCAGTGGACATGGAGACTACCTCTCTCATATGGTAGATCTCAAATAGCCTCTATGATCCTACCTTATAGGTAGACCACAACACATGGTTGTGTAGTCATATGGTCCTACCTAAGGGTAGACCAACACATCGACTCATGATGACCTGATGATCCTACCCCAAGGGTAGACCATGTACTAGATCATCCATCTCATCATCATTAAAGCTACAGAGGACTAGGATCTGAGCTAGTTATGCACATATATTTATGGTGATAACCATAGTCACCTTATAGTTTCATGAAATAAAAGTCAACCAAGTAGTTAATTTCAAGCAACCGATAAAACCTCAGAAATCACTATGAAACTAGAGTGATTATCCATAAGCATAACCACATACTTGATTTGTAGTCTCAAATGAAGCAATATGTCCAAATCCAACTAGATGTCCAATCAAGCAAGCAAATCAATCAATCAATCAAGCAAACATTGATCCTGAAAACATGTATAATGTCTAATTGTCACAACCATATTTCAAACCACTCCTTATTGACTTGGTACACCTTTCTAAGGTTTCTAAGTCTTATTAGGATTCATTAGGGCTTCTTAGATTAATTTCTCAACCTTTACCTCTTTAGGACAACAAACCCTAAAATGGATTCTACTTCATAAAACCCTAATTATTCAACTATACATATTAAAGCCTCTTTACTACCAATTTGGCTTAGGATCAACCTAATATCATCTTATTCAAAGGACCTCGAAATATCACTCATTAAAAGTTATTAACACCTAGATTAGGGTTTCTAAGCCCATTAATGCATTTTATACATATGAAACCCTAAATTAGCCAAATAAGCACATGTATTATTCTTTTAGACTCAAATCTTCCTTTTTATTAACAATAGGTTAATATTCACATAAAACATCCATATGATTTTTCCCAATTTCATTAATCATCAAATTAGGGTTTCTTACTAGGCTTTAATCATATCTAGGCTTTAATTCTATATTTATTGAATTTCTTTCATTTTTCTAATCAATTTTCATATATAACATTAATCCATCCGAGTTACCGATTTATTTCTAAAATTATTCTAAATTATTCACCTTTCGACCAATGAGGTGTCGCCACGTCAGCAACTCGACACCTATTTCTTTTCCCCGCGGGTCAGAGATCCCCAATTGATGTCTGCCATATAGGCAGCCTGCTCCACGCGAGCAAGGCTCCTGGTCTAGGGTATTTTCCCTTTTTTGCCCTTACACCCTCCTGCTTCGGGCCCCAAGCAAACTGGTTAAGATGGATTTTTTTACCATTGGTCATTTTCTTCCCCCGATCCACCTAGTTCTTGCACACTAGCACCATGGGTGGTCAACACGCCCGTTGACCCTCGTCCTCACAACGTTGGATCTTCACACAGAGGTTCCCTTGTCTTCGTCCCACTCCTCCAGAGTCGCCGATCATCAGATGCCCCCCGCCGGTGGTCGGGGTGGGCTGTCCCACAAGCCAGTGCCACCTCAGATCAAGGGAGATGCCAGGCCAGGGAAACTGCCTCTTCTCAGCACGTCACTTCACTCGCAAGGGCACGTACTCATGGATGGAGTACACAAGAGGCCTTAAGATTGCCGGGATCCCTTTTAGATAAACAGGGCTGCCAAGACGTTGCCTTCCTACGGAACTCCAGTTCCCGGATGGACTGGGATTTGGGAAAATCTCAATCCCGCACAAAAATAGTGCAGTAAGGGGATCAGGGAGTCCAAATTGATCTTCTGGTTTCAGTGAAGGGTTGTCAGGAATTGACAAGCATCGAGGAAGGAGGTAGAATCCAAGGATTCTTGGGGTTACTGTACCTCATTTTCCCTTTCCAAATCGAGGTAGAAGACGATCTTAGGATCATCATATCACCATCCAATGGATGTCGCTAGGCATGACACACACTTGGGTCGGTCCCAAGATTTCTGGTTCAAACCTAAATGTGACAATTCACATTAATAGATTACTTAACCCTTCACTTTAGGGAAACTTAACAAATGCATAACCCTCTCCTATTTCATCCAATCATTCCCAAATTTTAAAGGAAAGTCCATAATGACTTAAAATACTTGTGTGCCAAGTTTGGGACTCAAATTCGAAAGTATGAGAGACTTTTATTCATATGCAAGTTATCTCTTAATAAGGCATATTTTATACATATTTTCTCTCTCTAGCATCTTTTATTCTCTTTATTTGGATTCCTTTTACCATTAGAAACCTTGTGGATTTGAAATCTCATACATGATTATTCAATCATACATCTCTCCACATATTTCTCATATTTTCATTATTATCTCAATTTCTTTTCTTATTTATGCATTATTTGATTTCCTTCAATTTTCTTTCTCTTTTTATCATCTTGGACTCACTAACTCAATAGGGTCCATGAAATCATATATTTAAAAGAAAATATTAACAAAGAAATCCATTCATTACACATAAATCATGCAATTTCCATAATCATACATTTATTGGAAAAAAATGTATTTCAAACCATACAAGCCCAAAAATTGGGGTTATAACATCCTTCCCCTCTATAGGGATTTTGCCCTCAAAATTCCACCAAACATACAAACAATCAGGATAATATTTTCCCATGTCCATCATTGACTCCCATGTGTCTTCATTCTCTCCATGGTGCTTCCAAAGAACCTTTATCATCTCATATTCTTACATCTGAGTAATTTCACCCTGGGTATCTAGAATCCTCATAGGTGTCTCAGGATATGTCAGCCTCCCTTGGAGTTCAATAGGTTCAATGCTCAGCACATGGCTCAGGTACCTCACATAGTACTCTAGATTGGACAAATGGGAACACATCATACACAATATTATTATGAGGGTAAGGCTAAACATAAGAAACTCCACCAATCCATCTCAAGTGGACCCATGCATCGGGGACATAGCTTCCTTTGCTATAGCTCAGAGGGGTCAGGTTTTTCGTAACACATGTTCACCCACAGTGTACAACATGTTAGTCTTCTTCACATCAACTCATGACTCCTGTCGATCCTGGGCTTTCTCAGCCATTGCTTGATCAAAGCGACTTCATCTGCAAACACTGTGGTCTCTCTGACCTTCACTAGGTCCTATCACCGACATCATCCTAATGAAGGGGTGACTGACACAACCTCCCTTACAGAGCTTCTTACATCCCAATACTAGCTATAGTGGCTATCATAACAAGCAAACTCTTCTAGGGGTAGGAACTGCTCCCACGAATCACCTCGAACGAGCACACATGCTCTCATCAGGTCCTCTAAAGTCTGGCTCATACTCTCTTAACTATCTATCAGTCAGGGGTGATATGTTGTACTAAACTTCAATCTAATATTGAGTTCTTCATGTACCTACTTCCACAACATGGAAGCAAACTTAAGGCCATACTTAAGAATATTTGAACTTGGGTCACTGTGTAGTTGAACTATCTCTCTCATAATATATATAGTTCAACCAGATCTATCACACTGGCAGTGCTCTCTTAGGCAAGGGAATGTGTCAATTTGGTAAGGCGACCTACCATAACCCATATTGCATCATGACCTTTCCTAGTCCAAGGGAGTCCCATCACAATGTCCATGGTGATCTGCTCCCATTCCCTCTCGGGGAATTCTCATTATCTATAGCAATCCATTGAGTTACTGGTGTTTGGCCTTCACCCTCTGGCATGTATGGAAACTGGCCACATGCACCTCTATATCGTTCTTCATTCCAAGCCTTTAAGGTATCACTGCACACCTCAACTATCTTGGCAGTATCAGGGTGTATGGTGTACTTAAAATCATGAGCTTCTTGCATTACATGATTCCTCAAGGGTGACTCCTCAAAAACCCTAAAATGCTCTAGCTATGGGTATCACCACCTTCTTTTCCTGGGAGGTGTATCTGAGGTTCTTATAGTAATCCCTTTTATCTCGTTAAGATTTGGGATGGCTAATTAGACAACCACTAACTCAACCAACATGTTTGATTGTATCTGGATGTTAGCCATATAGGTCTCATCTTCTAACGATCGTAGGGTTCACCTAGCAACCTCTGCTAGCCTCTCTACTGGCCAAACAAGATAGCTGTTTTCAACTGAGAGCATCTCATTACCGCATTAATTTCCTTATGTTCTAGGTGATAGTGAAAACATAAACCTTCATATACTCCACCCATCATCTTGGTCTCGATTTTAGGTCTATCTGAGTACAGAAAACTTCGAGCTCTTGCTTCCAACATCTCGGTTATCAAACCCAAATTTGTAACTCATAAAATCCAAACTGCTCTTGACAAGCTTTTCCTCATATGAAAATTACCTTAGTTCATCTATGCTTGCATACCATCTATACAATATACTTGCAAAAGAGTGTGGTACTTACTATATCCTCAAACATCATATAAATGTTTCAACTCATATCACCTTTATCCTTAGTATATGGCATGTGTTTTGTCATGTCTTTCACACCCATAACAAGATGAAATAAGCATTTGGCTGCAATCCAAATACAGAGTTCATCCCATTCCAAGAGTAGAGTGGTGCATCACACATCACCATTATACTTTCCAATCTAAGTTGGAACATACATCACATGTCTCCACATCATGAACATCTCGATTTGAGGTTTAAATCCATGGAAGGTTGTACCCAAACACTCTTGGGTCATCATATTACTCATATATATACCTAATCCTTGGTCATCTCCTCAAGGTCTCTAGGGTGCCAGTACTTTTGGAGTCATCCCTCTTCCCTTATGCATCCAAGGAGTGCCTATCACATTCACCCTTAGGCTGCATGAACTCATGAAGGAGGCCAACCTCATAACCCATGGGCCTCAGGAAAAGGTAGTTGTTACTTGCCAACTGTGATGCCCCGATCCCCGTGCCATCTCTAATGACCCCGGAGACCGGGGAGTCACCCTCGGTAAACCACCCTTAACTTTTTCTTTTCTTAATCACTTGGAATTAACTTAAAAGAAAGTCTGATAACTTGAATAACACTGAATCGTATTAACTGCGGAAGAAACTTACTATTTACCTTACTAGGAAGATAAAACAGAGTTACATGACATTTTACATTTTCCCATGCAGACTATAAAACACAATAGATAACTGAAAACTAAACTACCTATTACACCACATTCTCTCTCTAACACGCCACATTCCCAAGGATCGAGGGGAAAGGACTAAGAGACCTCTATCTAACTACGAACTACCTTCTAAGCACTTGGGTGATACGATCCTTTAGCTTCCTCGTGCTGACGCTGACCTGAAAAATGTTTCAATAGATTGGTGAGCTACTAGCTCAGTGAATAGAATTTCACCCAACCATCGCAGATAACTCATTTTATGTTTATTTTATGGAATAATATACAAGAAATACTACACTGAGCAGATCTAAAACAATACAGTTTAAATATAAGGAAATATCAACATTTCATTAAAATAACAACTACTGCAAGCTATAGTTACAATTAAACAACAATGATTATCAACATTTCATTTAAAGAACAACTGTTGTGAAACTAACTCAAATCTTTCTAAACTCTTTAACTTATAAGAAACTCTGTGAACTTATATGAACATATTTTATCTTATGCCCTGATCATATGCAGTGTACTCTACATATGAAGACTCGTAGTGAACTACGATCCCACCGTACAAGACTTAGCTGACACCCCGGGATAGCTAAGTCTGACTACTCTCCTTTTCTACAATAGAAAAACTGTCTCTATGGCCTCATCACTCCTATGGTGCCGTAAATTGGACTCCTCCTCTAACCTGAGCACACAGGCGGAGAGTCTGAGACGCTCTGTGGGCCTCATCTTGGTACGCTCTATGGGTACCTCTGGGTTACCACCGAGATCTCTGGTTCATGTTGGGTAACCTATCTTCTCTTAGGAGACTTCCTCAAGGGCTTCGTCTCCCCGCAGGCTTTGTGGGTGTGTTCCGACCCCCATATACTAGACGCACTGCCAGGGTAGGTCATTTCATCCCTAAGGTGCAGACCTCTCATAGGAATTCTACGGTGTCAGGGCCCTTAAATCTATTATTTCAATAATCTTGGAAGACTCTTACTAGATTATACATTTCTCTTACTTATACTCGACTCTGGTATCTCTATGGTACCATGTATATTTATTTGAAACTTATAAATACAACATGTATATCATTTCTAAGTTGGCAGTATAATATGCTCAAACACTATAATTTACTGAGAAATCAACATACTATACTTGCAGGCAAATTTAAATAAATAGAATACTTGTCAACTTGGCACATACATACTGAAATCATGCAATTAAACATCTTAATATACTGATAAGGGTCAATTACTCAACATATGAGAAATCATCAGTAGCACTTGTAAATTATCTAAAATTCCTAGAAAAATGTACACATCAGCCCTAATCTTGAGTTGTGCATCACTTAACCCAATTAAGAGTTAATTACTTATCATGACATGAATTATGGATAATAACTAAGAATTTCTTATGATATCCTTGAGAAACGTGTCGATTCGTATAATTATTAATAAATTCACATTAAATATGGCCGGGAGTGTGCAACTAGGTTTCTATTGAACCCTTTCATGTCATTGTCATTTCTTTGAAATCGAGCATCTATTAACTTACTAAAAACATACAGCCTGGGTTTATACCCAAACTGTGTCGTTACTGATCATGTGCTACTGAGTTCAACATTTAATACAGTAATTTAAGTTTTGATCAATTGTGTGTTTACACTAATCCAAATCACACATATCAATTAACTAATTAGCATCATGCAACATTAATAAATAAAATGTACAATTTAGAAATCGAGCGGCGTTGGCACTACCCGGCACCTGGGTAAATGTTTTTACCCGCGCATAACACAGATCGAACCGAAATCATTGAATTATTGGAGTTAAATAATGCTTAGTGAGTGAAATTCTACTCAGAGTGATTCGAGACGTCTGAATACGACTGAAACGCGTCCGAGACCTATTTCTGGGAATCCACTGGGTTGTCTTCTACCTCAGTTCGGCCTTGGTTCAGACTTGCTTCACGTACAGGTTGAAGAGGGGCTGGGCTAGCCACTAGCTATGGCTATAGACTTCAAATTCAAGCATGGACCTCACAAATGGATCTTAACAACGTCGTTGGATGCTGCTGCTCACGCCCAAATGGCCCCTGGCCATTATTGCAGTAGCTACTGCTGCTTGTTAGATGGGGCGCCGCCCCTTGCTAAGTGGGCACATGTGGCACATAAGGATGAGAAAGGAAGGGGGAAGGGTAGAGGAAGAAGGGGCGCCGCTGAAGTGGCCCCTATCGAGCCCAAAACAGTCGTCGACGCTGCTACTTGGCTGTTGGCACAGCTCTGTAGGTCGGCCGCGCCCCTTGCTAATCAGGTGGCACTAGGGCAAGGGTTAGGTGGAGGAAGGAAGGGGAAGAAGAAAGGAAAGTGGGCGCTGCGGATCGGAGCTAAAGGAGCTCAAAATCACCCTCTGTTCACCCCCTCTACTATTTTCGTTCAGATAGATTGGGCACTGCATCATTCGATTCTGGAAAACGATCAGGGAAGAAGAAGATAAGGGAAAAAGGGAGCCGACCCACTAAAGGGGTAATTTACATTATTGGTCCAAGAAATATATAAACATCATAACTTTGGCCTCGGGGGTCCGATTAAAATGATTCTTTTTGTAAACTTTCAAGCATGAAATCCTTTACAACCTCAAGGCAAGAAAACAAGCTAATTAGACTGTAACACTAGATCAAAGCACTAATTGCATCAATGAGTACTTAACTTAATCAACTTAATGATGCACTAAGCATTGTGCTTACTAGTTAATCATGGAGTGGGTCATAACACCAACCCTATGGTCTTGTGCATTCACGGAACAGACAACTCCTACTCCCATCGGTCTTATCCCTACTTGACCTTAGTGTTGACTTAGGATTCTACTATAGCTCATGGTTTCTGTGTTGATTATCTAGCACATCTCATCCTTAAATCCTCACCCGAATCTCCATAGTCTCTCTGGGCATTCATGGTTAACTTTGCATCCCTCATAGGAATCATGGAGACCTACCTAACTCAATCTGGCCCCATACAAGCTATCTCCATGGAAACATATCCTCATGCCCTTGAGAATGGTCACACATGGGTCTATAGATTCATGATCATACTACTTGCTCTTACACTTAGCTCATCAAGCTCTTATCGGTGACCTCTTTAGGTTGCCTCAAACCTAATAAAAAGTTGGTGCTCACCCTAACATGAAGGGTCCCTCCCCAAGATGGGAGAAAACTATCACTTGATAGTAACAAAGGTCGCAAAACATTCTTACCTCCAAGGTTTACATCATTATGTATATGCTTAGCTCCTAACGTTATACTTATGCACATATCTAACAAGAAGACAACCTACTAAGCCATGCCAAGTTCCTTGGTATGTCATACTTGTTCATCATTCTTCAAGGTGGACCAATATCATATTGTCACCAACTTGTGTGAGTGGTTCATTAAACCTATATCTGTGTTCGAGTGGGGTTTCCTTCTGCTCTAACACCAGAGGGGGGTGACATACTTACTTCTATGAACTCAACAACCTCGTAAGAATCATGTGCACCAGGTATTACTACTTCAACTCTTTGGTCTAGGAATCTCAGGTTCACCTCTTAAGCATCATCAGTCTAATTGCACGTCCAACTGTTCAACCACAAACCAAACATATACAAGATATGGTATATACTTCCTACCACTCTTCCACGTGAATAACCCTGAGAGTCCTACACAAGGAAAACCAATTGGGTGCGAGACCTCACAACTTGTTACCATACCCCTTTAGGGTCTGAGGAACTCTCCTTTCTATACCTAAAGGTAGGTACTCATATCATCTGTGTGTTTGTTCACAAAGCCTCTTTCTCTTCCTAGGGTTTGGTTCCTCAAAAGGCAACCAAGGTACGACATGCCTCTGAGATTTTTGCATGAGGAAACCACATACATCTACATAGGGTCGTCCATTCTAGACCACATTATACCAAACTCCTCATGATTCCTCATGTCTCGTAGTCAAGGTCTCCAACTGTTACAACCCCAATTTTTGGGTTTTATGTTTGAGATGCAGTTTCTCCAATAAAATGTATGATTGTGAAATTGTATGATTTATGTGTATAGAATGGATTTCCTTTGCAATATTTCCTTTGTGCATGTGATTTTGTGGATCATAATATATTAATGAGTCCAATATGATTGAAAGAAAAAGAAGAAATCAAATAATGCATTATTAAGAAGGAAATTTGAGATAATGAGGAAAAAAAATAAGAAATATGTGGAAATATGGATAATGGAATCCTCCTAGATGAAATTTGAGTCCACATGGTTTCTAGGGGTAAAAGGAATCCAAATAAAGGAAAATAAAAGAATAGGAGAGAGAAAATATGCATAAAATATGCCTTAATAAGTGATAACTTGTTTATGAAGAAAACTATCTTATCATCTCGAATTTGAGTCCCAAACTTTTCATACAAGTATTTTAAGTCATTATGGACTTTCCTCTAAAATTTGGGATTATTTGGACTTATGGTTTGGGAGTTATGTTTTTTTGTAATATTTCCTAAAGTGAGAAGGAATATGGCATATGCATCGAGTGTCACGATTTAAATTAGTTTGGGAAACCACGAACCCAGTTCCATTTGTTCTTCACATGGCACGTCAACCACTAGATCAAGATCCAAGGGTGACTCAATCATCATCTATCCCAAACGGAATAGGAAAGGGGAGCATTACGATCGAGTTTTCCGAATCAAATTTCTCACGAAAGGATGGGTGAGAAGACTTGGAAATTGGACCAATGATTTTGGGATCAAGAAACACACCCACCTACCCTAGGTTTTACCTAGTTTGGGAATCTCTAGAAGATGCACCCAGTTCACATTTCCTAGCCGGCTACCTATTGACCCCATGGCTATATATATGGCCTATTCATTCAATTCCAAGGCAACCCAATGATCATGAGACTCCGCAGAACTGATGGCTTCAAAACTAGGACCCAATTCCACCCCGCAAACCCTATTCTTCTTCCTTTACTTCTCTAAATCTGTCGGCAAGGTTCAATATTGTTCTCCCGGTACGAGCCGACTCCAAACAAATTAAGATCTTCAGTGAGTTCAGAGAGGTCCGACGCTGCGATCTGCATCTTGGCTGACTATCCGGTGCCCTATAGCTCCAGGTCAACTTCTGGGTTGACCACAGCCTGTAGCCATGAGTCCTATTCATGAAAGCAGAAGGAGGGAGATGACCTTGTGCAAAAGGACTTCTTTGCCCCCGGCCTTGCGAACAGGAGAGAAGGGTAGAAGGGACCTTCTACCGGGTCCAAGAGTGAGTGAGTTGTGCCTGGAGTGGTTCTAGGTGGTGTGCAACCACTGGTGCATCCGGATTGTTGTGGACCCAAGGGCTCAAGGCAAGCGTCGACGTGGCTTCTTTGAATTGGTTCAATGTTCATTATTTTGCAAAAATCATAACAAAAGATTGGTAACTTCGATTCATCCAAATAATATATGAAAATTGATCATAAAACTGTGTAGAATCCAATAAAAATAATATTGAAGCTTGATATAATTTGTAATTCTAAAAGTGCACTAAGTTACCCATGTTTATGTATTAAACCATGATAAAACCCTAATTGTGATGGAAAATCAGATTTAATGTCTTGATTAGATTATTTTGAGATATAGTAACATGTTGAGAATAAGAACAAGAATTAAATCTGATTAAGATGATATTATGTTTGTTTTAGGGTTTTGTACACATGAATATGCAATAATGAACTTAGAAACCCTAATTGAAGGTTAATGGTTTCTTATGTGGTTTAATTCAAAATTCATCATAGGGAATTGATACTAAGTTAATCCTAAGCCTGTTGGGAATATGTTAATGAGATAATTAGGGTTTTCACTCAATTTACTATTGTTAGGGTTTTGTAGTTATAATGATGAAAAGTTGATGATAAACCCTAATGAAACCCTAAATTGGATTAGAAACCCTAGGAAGCAATTTCAAGTCAAATAGCTAGATTCTTGATAAAGTATGTAGTAAATAGGTTACATATGCTTTTTGAGATTCTATTATTGTGTGGTTGAATTGCTTGCTTGGTTGGAATTTCTTATTGCTTGTGAACTCTACTGGACAGGTATGTGGTTAAATTATGAATACCCACATTATGTTTCTTGACATTTCTTGAGGATTCTATCGAGTGAAATGAAAACTAAACTACTTGGATGTTTCATTACTATAATCTTTTAAGTGACTATGTGTATAACAATTAAGTATAAGTGTGACTGTCTCGAACCTACATACCATCTCTGGATGTATGACCAAGCCCCGGAGGGAAGGTCTGAAGTGGTCAAGCCCTAGAGGGAAGACCACTGGGAACCCAGAGAGGTGACCCCAGGCACCAAGATCAGGATAGAGAAGGTGGCCTTAAGTCCCCTGCAAGGACTAAACCCTAAGAGAGGGTATCCCAGAGTATGTGTAAAAGCGGTTGAGAAGTTACATTGAAAACATAAATTTGGCATTGTTAGCAAGTACTTGTTATGAATAAATTGTAGAGCCTAATTGCAATGTTTTGTTTGTCACCACATACCAGTATATTCATTTATACTGACTGACGTTTTGTTTGTCGGCGTTTTAGGTCTTATCTAAAATTGGACAAACTATAAAGTGGCACCTGTGAAAATTAAAGTTGAAATAATAAAGGAGGATTTTAAGTAGATAGAATTCTACTACGGGTAGAAGTTCCAGTTAACTAATTTTAAAGGTATGTTAAAAGAAAAAAATTATTCTAGTTTTCAGTGTAGTCTTTAGTAGAATTTATTAATTATTTTTTATTATTTGCAAAACCACTGATCCTGTCTTAGGATAACACCTCTGACTTCTTGGTCTCCCTTAATTGGGGGTTATCGATTAGCGGGTTTGTTACAATTGGTATCAGAGTGATGGTTTTCCACTTAATCTCTAATAATTATTAAATTTTAAAAACTCTTTAGAACCCAAGGGAGTTATTAGAGGATTTTCCAATGATGGAGGTGTCCAGAAAAGGATCACGATCAGGGGGATGGAAAGATTTTCCTCCGTCCTGTTAGTCGGTCTATGAGGACTCCCGGGATCTGTGTCACTGTCTGGCCAAAATCAGAGGATTTAACTCGAAATAAGATACCTCTAGGTCTTCTCATCTAATTTCGTCCCTTCTTTACCTCTTATTTCTGAAGAAACATTAAGTGCTTAGGGTTTTCTCTCTCTCCATTACCCTCCTCAGTTTTGGGATTAAGAATGATAAGGATTAAGGAATCCTCCACCAAATAATAAAAAGCATGTAAGAAAGATGTCATAGACATAAGTTTTGATAATTAGAAACTCAGACTGAGTTTAGTTACATGCTTAGGTTGCATGGCATATGTAGCCGTTCTCTCAGGAGAGCCCTGAGGTTAGACCTTCTTGTAGGAGGATGAGGAGAGAGTTAGCCTTAGAGGAAGAAGCCTCCAGGAAGAGGAAGAGACCTGACGCATCCTCTGAGGACGATGCTAACCCAAACCCTAAGTGGTAGTTAGAGGATGCGATGACAAGATGAGTTGAATACCTTAGTCTTCTATACCTTCAAGTACACGGGTTAGACATGCATGCGTTACGTAAGGGTTTGAGTACACATGAGGAGCATGAGATATGTTTGGTTGTTTGACCTAGTGCCTTTTGGTGACCCGACCTTGGGAGGTTGTGCCTGTTAGGGTGAGGGATCGTTCCCTCATTGAGGAGGTTAGTGATGACCGTATAGGGACCCTAATAGATATATATATATATATATATATATGAGTAGAAAAGAGGTATGTACCTACTAGAAGAGAGTGGTATCAAGGATGGCAGCAGGTTTTAGACCTAAGCCAGATAGGTTATGCCTAATAGTTAATGAGATGGACATGCAAAGAGCTTTGGATGATCTTGACCAGATATAAGTTTTGATAGTAAGCTTCACCCAAGTAGGGATAGACGTGTATCCTTAAAAGCTTGACCCATCTCCTGAGAGAAAACCTCCAGTGGTAAGACCAGTTGTAGGGTTAGCTCTAGAGAGAGAGAGAGCAAGAGAGCGAGACTCGATGAGGAAGGTTGGAGAGATTAAGTTCATTATGTTTTGGGTGCCAATAACTTGTTTGGGGTGTCAATTACTCATGTTTGGTTATTTAGTATCATTTCATGTGATAATGGGCATTGAGTTAAGTTTATTGAGTTTTGGGCGCCATTATCTTATTTTGTGTATCAATTACTCATTTTTCTTGTTTTTGAAAAATCTCCAATATCGGTTGATCCTTCTATCATTTTTTGTGAAACATATATACTTTCAATCTCTTTGTCAAGCATAAACTCAGTTGTCTATTCCATTTCTAAAAGAAACAATTAGTATTGTACGTAGATAATTAATAAACATCTGTATATGAACTTTTGTTCTACACTGTCTTACTTCTTGTTGTTCACTACCACTGGCAACATCAATAACATCCACTGCTACATCTACAACATCTATTTCAACAACTTTCCCCTAACGTCACAACAAACAAATGTTAGCCATTTTCATATAAATCTTTCATCGTGGACTTCAAAAATATTTAAAGTACAATACTTAAACCACCTTCTCGCTAACTTTTTTTCCTCAACACCACTTTGAGCTACATTTTCAGAGGTTGACACATCCACAACTTCTTGTGCATCACTATCATCTTGAGTTTCAACTCCTTTATCATTCAGAACAGTACATGAGAGTGATACTTTTTCAGCATAACATTTAACAAAAAAGATATATCAAATGCAATACAAAATACAAACAAACATAAGTATAGTACTACAAATACTTTTGACCTGTATTTTAACAAATTCCCAAGTACTGTACCTCAACTACCTCAGGGGTAATAAACTGTTCATCAACCACAGTTTGTCTGACATCATCTTCATGTACATTTCCACCTTCATGAGCATCACCCTCAGTCTGCACGTCAACTCCAATGTCACTGACAATCTCAGCCTATCATTTTACTAAAAAGAAGAATAAATTACAGTACATTAAGAATCACACATTAAGTATAAAAACACTAGATACAATACTACAAACCAAATTGTTGAGTTAGTTCAATTCCTTGAGAATTATTAAAGTACTTTATAAGAACTGTAAGTGTACATGAACTTACTTCTTGTTGTTCACTACCAGTTTCAACAACATTAACATCCAAATTTTCAAGTACCACATCTGTTTTAGCAACGTTTGCCTAGCATTACAACAAGAAAGAATTGGTAGTCATTTTACCATGATTGGTCATATGGACACACATTTCTTAGAGTTACAATAATTGTCACACACTGTACTTAAATCACGTCATCGCTAACAATTTGTTCCTTAACACCACTATGAACTATATTATCAGAGAGTGACACATTTATTGCTGCACCTTTCCCTTTGTCTTTAATAACCAGCTTGAGTTTCTTTTTTTAGTGATAATCCTTTCTTCAACATTTTGTCTATTTTCTTTTAAACAAAAATCCATATATTAGTAATATAAAATACACATACCTCTGTCACAATGCCATTCTCACCCCTACTCCTTTTTTATTGTTATCGTCTGACATTTTGTCTCTCAATTGCAAAAAATACAAATTTACCTTAGTACATATAATAACATATAATGCAATCTAGTATATAGTTGAATATTAATTAATACATAAGTACAGTATTACTAAAAATGTAAAGTACTGTACTTGAAACTTTATTGATATGTGATATTGGAATTGATCTTACGCTTGATATGACATCTCTAACAGTATCAGCAACAACATCTGATGAAGCTTCATTCTGATTACCCTCAATTTTCTTCATCTGTGGATCAATAACAAAATCATCAAAAGATGATTCACTTACTTGCACCTGTGGTTGCTTATCACCACATACAATGGATGCATCGACAAAATCCTACAATGAGTAACCATTAGTAACTAATAAACGTCATTGACAAATAGAATATTAAGTATTGTACTTTAACTACTTTATCACCTTTGTATTACCATCCAACAAAATAGTTGGATCAGGAATCCCATGCACCCTTAGTTCCTCACACAGAAAATTTACTACATTATTTGACCTCTCATAATCAACCTTCACATCATTTAACATTTTCTTCAGGTCATCTATCTCCATACCTAGAATTTTCACCTCTTCCATCTATTTTTTCATACAGCTCTTCAGATCCTTCTTCAACCTTTTCTTCTCAGCTTCTAATGTTTCCAACTCCTCCTACATTTCCTCCACCTTACTCCCACTGCATTCCTCGTCAACCTTCCTCTTACCTTTACCTATTTTCTTCTCTATCCAGTCACTTTAAATGTAATCCACACCGAAATTTAGCACACTAATTTCCTTCTTATGCAAAAACACACTCATCTTACTCTCATAGTTCCATTTATTCAGAAATAGAAACACATCATTGTCCTCAGCAGGAAGTAAGGTCTGACACTCCCTGAACCAGACCTGAAACATAATTCCAAGAAACATTAACATACTCATAAACCAAAGACATATAGTACTAACATTATAATCAAGTATTGTACAAATTTCATCAACAACTCATATAACTACATACAATACTAACACTATGACCATCAATACGACGCTGCAACCTTTTAGATACCCCTTGTTGTTAGCAACCACATCAACAAGACCGTTTTGCAGGTATTGCATGATAGCTTCTAGTCAATTATAATTGTCCAGGGATTGTAGATCATCTACCATGTCAAAAAAAATTGTAAATAGCAAAACTCCCGTAAGGGAACAAAAAGTCAGCTAGTAGAACCAAAATCTATATTTTCACAAAATCTGTGACGCTTTTTTTCATCCCTTTTCTTTCATAACATTTGCAAAGTCTCCATTGCATTTTTTACTTTGGGGTATGCCCCAAAGTACTCCCACCCTGACCACTTATTTTTTGCCAACAACTTTATCTGTTGTGTCCAAGACTATGTCTTCACCTGTTTAGTAAGGAATAAAAAATATTTTAATAAATGTAATCACACACAATCATATATCAAGTACAATACTTATTCACACATTGTTTTCTATCTATTACACTTACCCTCAACAATCAATCCAAAGATATCTGATACATGTTCTGTCCTTAGTTTCACCACCACATTTCCAAATAGAAATCCCTTCAATTGCACATCATAACAACATACTAGATCTTGTATTAAACCAAGATCCAATGTCGTAGAACACTTCATGTCCAAGAAACCTCCAAAAACAATCTTCTTAAGCTTCTTCTTATGGTCTGTGCCTACCAATTCACACACCTTTTTGAATTTCCTGAAGCTGCACCTAGACTGAAAACCACACTCATTCTCCATCCTACAAACAAAAATATATACTTCATAGTTCAACATATACACAAGTACAATACTGCTCTATTTCTTTCATAAGTACACTAAATACAACAAAGTACAATACTATTCAAAATTTACAATATCAGAATAACATATATTACTCAATATAGTTATATTACATATCACGTATAGTACCCCATATCAAGATTATTCATCTGGACAAGTGATAGCTACCCACTATATTAAATTGAACTCATTTCACATACAAATAATTATCCCCAAAGTACAGTGCACATCATGGCCATAACTCATTTTTATATCTCATTTATTGTGGCATAAGTACAATGCTCAACAAAATACAATTTAAGTATAGTTGCAAAACTGGTATAGGAGAATAAGTACGGTACTTAGCGGATCCATAGGAATGGTACCCAATTCTTAAATATAACTCATTCACCTAATATCCAATCAATGCACCCAAAAGTACAGTGACTATCAGAAGAATAATCACTTATATACGACATTCATAAGTACAGTACTCACTTCCTTTTTTTCTGATAACAATTATTGAAAGTTAAGTATAATAATTAGCAAAATAAAAATTCAATTATAATCCCAAAAGTACAGTGCACATCATGGCAATATATAGCACACCCATAAGTACAATACCTAGTTGTTTCTTCTTATCAGTAATTTGAAGCAGATGTACAGTTTTTAGCAAAATACATAATCAAACGTACTTGCATGACTGCTCATCTAGACTAATTTTTTTTAATAATGCAGCCATCTAGAATGAAAATTGTTGAAATATGCATCCATAGGTACGATACCCAATTCTTAAATTCAACTCATTCACTCAATATATAGTTAATGCACCCAAAATTACAGTCCACATAAAGACAATAATCAGCTATATACAACATCCATAATTACATTACTCACCATTTTATTTCAAATCATTTTTTAAACTAGGAGTACAGTACTTAGCAAAACACATAATCAACTATAGTACACAAAACACAGAATCAAGTACAATAATTGTATAATTATTCTAGGCCAATAAGTACAGTACATACAAAATCCCAAAGCAATAATGATCATTTCGACAAAAAAGTATCACAACATTCATAAGTACAATATTCACTATTTTATTATCATCTCATATATTGAGGCATAAGTACAGTACTTAGCAAAATACAAATTTAGATATAGTTGCAAAACTAGTATAGGACAACAAGTACAATACTTAGAGGATCCATATGCATTGTACCCAATTCTCAAATACAACTCATTCACTAAATGTAGTTAATTCACCCAAAAGTATAATACATATCAGAACAAAAAATACTTATATACCACATTTCAGAAGTACAATACTCAATTCCTCTTTTCTGATATTATTTTTTGAAAGTTAAGTACACTACTCAGCAAAATCCAAATCCAAATATAACTGTAAAACTGGTATAGGAGAATAAGGATAGTACTTAGATGATACATAGGTACAACACCCAATTATTTAATACAACTCATTCACTTAATGTAGTTAATACACCCAAAAATACAGTGTATGTCAGAACAAAAATCACTTATACGCCGCATTCATTAGTACAATAATCAACTCCTTTTTCTGATATTATTTTTAAAAGCTAAATACAATACTCAACAAAATACAAATCCAATTATAATTTAAAACTGAAATAGAAAAATAAGTACAATACTTAGAGGATGCATAGGTACGATACCCAGTTCTTAAATACAACTCATTCACTTAATATACAACAAATACACCCAAAAGTACAGTGCATATTAGAACAATAAACATTTATATTTCACATTCATAAGTACAATACTCACCTCCTTTTTTCTGATCTCAGTCATTGAAAGTTAAATTATAGTACTTACCAACTCCTTTTTTTGGTATTATTTTTTGAAAGCTAAATACAGTACTCAGCAAAATACAAATCCAACTATAATTCAAAACTGATATAGGAGAATAAATACAATACTTAGTGGATGCATACGTACGGTACCTAGTTCTTAAATACAACTCATTCACTTAATATACAGTAAATGCACCCAAAATTATAGTGCATATCAGAATAAGAAACATTTATATTTCACATTCATAAGTACAATATTCACCTCCTTTATCTGATCTCAGTCATTGAAAGTTAAAGTACAATACTTACCAAAAATAAAAATCAATATTACATGAAAAAATTCTCCGACAGTATAAGTACAGTACTTAAGGAGCCCCAAAGTAAGATTTTTCATACGGTCAAAAGGGGGCAATAAATACAGTATCAATGGAGGGGACAATAAGTACAATACCTACAAAATCATATACCGACATTGATCAGGGGAACAAGCGAGTACTGTACCTGGTGAAATGATCTGTGTGCTAGTTGAAATGGACTACCACGGCGGTAAGGGGAAGTGTGGCCAATGCTCCTACCTTCCTCTCTCTCAACTGTTCACGGCGGAGGGCTGGAGTAGCATCGCTGCAGCGAGGGGGGGGGGGGGGGGGGAGGAGATCGCGGCGGAATGCAGCGGGGGGAAACGAGAGGCGGGAAATGAGAGCGCACAGGGGAAAGGAGAGCGCAAAGGAGTGAAGCGCGGCGGGAGAAGAACAGGCGTGGAGAAGAACTGCGCCAGGAGGTTGCGCGAGAGCTGCGGGAGAGGAGGTGCGGGAGCTAGGGATTCGTTGGGGGGAGAGAACGAAAGGCAGAGTGGGAGAGAAGATTTCCGGACGAGAGGGGGAGGTGGGAAAATATTTTGGGAGCTGTGGCAACTGGGATACGGAACCGGCGGGAAGCGGCCTGGGGGTTATTTTTGCGTCTTACCCAGAAACCGGGTAGATCATCGGGTTAAACCTGACTATGTGTAGCGTAGCGATGGTACAGTTTCTGTTTTGAGAATTTGTGATGGAGCAGATGTGTGTGTGTCTGTTTTGGGGATTTGCCATGGAACAGATATAGGTGTTTCTGTTTTGGGAATTTGTGATGAAGCAGATGTGTATGTGTCTGAATTCTGTCGGGACCGATGAAACAGCCGTGGTATTTCCATCTTTCCTAAATGGTCCCACAATCATGCCCCAACCATGATGCATGCCACGCATATTAGTCCAAATCCTACTAAACATAAAATTATGATTATGATAAACACAATTATGGTCGCTGCAACACTAAGGTACTTCTTTGATGCAGAAGTACTCTGGACGTCATCCAATGTAGAATTGAAGTTCCACGATAAAATATTATTATACTCAAAAGCTTCAGATACAGTTGAACCGGAAAAACCCACCACGACCCACTGTGGGAGTACTTTTCTCAGATCAACGATATGTGATAATGATATAACAGGGCCTGCATTATGGAAAAGGATGCTCAAGTTGAAGGTTTTTGCATCATAACTTACAGTCACATTGCCTCTGATACCGCTTCCCTTCGCATTGAGTCTCGCCGTTCTTACAGATATTGTGGAGTTGATGTCGACACCAACATGAGCATACTCGGGATCAAATGTTCCAGGTGTTGTGTTAGTATCGATCACAACGGCGACGAGGCTAGTGTTCGTATTCTGTTTGCTAGTGCTTACGAGGCCGAGGTCCACCAGATTGACCGGGATCTCATAGGGGTAGGGCGAGAGGAAGAAGGCACTCCCGCAACAACTGCTGTTGCTATGCGTGTACCCAATGTCAACTTGGAATGAGGTGGAGAAGTTGGTGAGCTCCGAAGTAGGATTGTCCCACAGATGCAGAGGCTCCGAGTAGTAAACCTGGCCAATACTATACTTGCTAATACCGGGTTGCAACATCGAGAGATGGATATTACCATCTTGGATGGCGGCATCTCCTTGCAAACAGATAGCTTTCTCGCGCGCCTCGAGTGCAGTTTTTAGAGAAATTCATTGAGAAAGTAGGAGGTGATAATGAGACTAGGGTTAAGAAAACTGAAAGGAAAAGGTGGAAGCAAGGACATCGGAGTCGGCTCATTGCAATGCAAAGAAACATAGAATCACTACGTCTGGGATGACTCTCTCTCCTGATGTGAAGGTAAAGCGGAGGAACAAAGAAGATGTTGTAGTCTGCCTGCTCAGGCATTCATATCCTTTTATGAACTTCTTTCTTGATGGATAATATGTGAAGCTAACGGACAGAGATCAATGTGACGAAGAGGCTGACGCAAAGGAAGACAACTCAGTTTGCAAGGTATGGATACTCATATAATTCATCACAACGTGGTTTCAATTAAGTGGAATATCCCTTTCTATATTTTTGTAGCTGGAACCATCAAATCTGGGGAACGTGTGGGTGGCAGAAACGTATAACGCCTGAACACAATCGAGTATAACGCAAAGGACCGCAAAGGTCATGCTCCTTACATTTAATGATAAGGTATCCCTTATGCTATATTGATCATGTATGCCTATTAATCCTTGTCTGGGTATATAAGCAGCATATTTAAAATAAAATACACATGCTCACCATATATTTATTTTGATAAATCCACTTCCCTTTTTTGCTTGAGAAAGGCCAAAACTTATTATTATACCCTACTATTCGATTGAAATAGAATTGTACAAATACCTCCATAGTCCAGATTAACCTGTCATATCGTTCATGAAGAACATATATTATGTCCTCCGATTGATCGAGACGGTTGGATTAATTATTTGACAACAAACTTAGTACGTGACAAGATTAAAGATGACACGAATGGATATAGTTTGTAGAATGCCAGCGGTTGGATATAAAAGAAACATACCTCTGACTAAGCTTCCCGGGACAAAGAGGATCATTGACCACACCGTGTTGTCAATTTGTGTGCAATACGCCTCCTTAATTTTCAACGTGGAACCAGGGGATTAAAGAGAATATGGATGGAAGAAGTCGCTCCATAAAACATCAAACAGTGGCCTTCATGATGTACACGACACAAGATCGGGATTTGTCTTTTCTGTTTGATAATGTTCATTTTTATAATATGCCAATCTAATCGTCGGAACACGAGAAGTCGGTGAGATGTAAAACAGAGGAAAAGATAAAGGGGTGATACCATAACCAAGTCAAGACGATGAGGAGGGAGAGATCCATATGTAACCCTTTAAACACATGAAGTAAACCGCTACGAAGTCATGAAGAATGCTTCATTGATGAAACAGATGAATCACCCCTTGGGATGGAGGAGGATAGGTCTACAGTCAGTCGAAGAGCGCTCAACACCAACAAGAGGGCGGTATTTTGTAGGCTTGAACTTGACAAGGAGACCTGTAATAATTGAGACGATTATACACATGGGACGATCTATAGCTTATTGATGATAATATTGGCAATAGTAAACTGTAGTGTGATGTAATTATTCTAAAAATACATTTGTTTCAAACAAAATACACAGAAAACAAAGACTAACCAGTGTATTGTAAATGTATGCTCAAATTGGCTATATCTGAAAACTATTAGAATGGGGATAGTGATGTGTATATCATTTTTTGTTTATGTTACGATACTAGTAGTTGCACGTGAATAGAAGATATATACTTTATCAACATTGATATACTTATATGATGTTATCTTAGGCTAATTAGGTTATTAGAAACATATAAATTAAGACCATGTTTTGTTTCATATTTTTTATATTAAATCATATACATCAACATAGTTGTTGTATGAGAATTATGCCTGATAAAATATAAAATAAAATACTGTCATCTAGTTTTATATGATAATCTTAGTGTGAAATGGCTACTAATATCGGTCCAGTATCCGACCGGACTAGACTGGACTGAGGATCGAATTTTATCAAATTTATGGACCGTGGACTGGACTATTTTTAAAGTTGGACCAGACCAGGACCGGATCATTTCAGTGTTGGACCGGATTGGGACAAGGCCGTTTGGAGTGCAATTAGACTTTTTATATATATCACAACTTTTTTAATAGTAAAACATAACTAAACTTACTTATTTTTAACAATGATTTAATATAGCTATCAAATATTTACACTAATAGTGTTTATACCTGTGATATGTTTGTACTTGTGACATAATATATATTCAAATATCAATATATTTTATATATAAACGGGTCTATGGTCCGTACCGCAGTCTGACTGGTTTTGGACCAGACCAGACTGTAGACCGACCTTTCAAATTTCTGGACCGTGGACCAGACCGAATTCAAATCGGTCCAGGATCAGATTAGACCGAACTGAACAGTCTGGTCCGGTTTTGTGGTCTGGAGCATCATTTGCTCACCCTTACCTGGTTCAACTAATTTATTTTTTGTCTTATTAATATAAATCCTTATTAGGTAGAATGCGTGTCTCCAAACTTGTCCCACATTTTTTTGTAAAATATTTTAAACCTTTACTCAACTACAACATTGATTTTACTTACACATATTTCTTCACATATTTCTTCTTTGTAAAACTCTTCCTAAAACTCACTTGGGAATGCAAGGAGCTTCGTATACTCATATTGGTACTTCAAACCCCACTTGTCTAGAGTAGCTTCTAGGTGGTTCTCCTTATCTCCTATCACAGGACACTACTACAAAACTGACATTTTGTTTTGGTTATAACCCTTACAGTATCACCATGTGTAAGCGTGAGAACCCTTACACATTGGGGGACCCTTACACAAACAACCTTATCTAAAAAGGGGTCGCCCAAACCATTGTGCTATGGTGATGACCCTTGCACGAAAGCAATGGATAATAAAATATTATATCAACCACGACTCTGTACCTGAACCATTGTGCTATAGTGATGACCCTTGCACAAAAGCAATGGATAAATAAAATATTATATCAACCATGACTCTGTACATGAACCTGTTCTTATGATCATTGTCGCAAACACATGATGTAACCCATCTGATTAATTGTATTAAATCTCATTAATATATTTTGTATACGTACAAAGTTTGCATTCATTGATAACCCAATTTGATCTTTATTCATATGAAAACTTTGCTTACATAGAGGAGGACATATCCCTTGCCCCTTGAAGATTTACAAATTAGTAACTTTCTACAAGCAGAAGCTAACCAAAACTATATATCGTTTTGTTTATATCATTTTCCATGAAAGCAAGCTTGTTGCAGCAGTGAATGGAGCTCCTCCTTGATCAACAACGACAACCAATGCATATAGAAAAACCTACTGGGTTGTTCTTCTTTCGTGAGAATCAATTTCTTTGTCTATCCTTTGCTTTATCCCCCTATACAGGTGATCCACCGTGATTAATACAAAATGTAAACTCACTGAAAGATGTCCAGGTTAGTCAAATGATGGTCAAGTTCACAGTAATATATATCATTCAACAACTTCCCCAGCAAAGCAACAAAGTAAACAATTAGTAGCTGGTAAAATTTTGAGCTTAATGGGAAAAAAATACTATCAAGGTAGATGAAGCAATAGCTGCTAAAGTATGGAAGTAGGCAGCATTAATCGGAACACACTAAAAAATTATACTTTAAAAGAACCAAATGCCTATCTATATCCTATTGTGCATAACGTTCACCTACATGCGCAATCTGCTCCAAATATAGGAAACTCATCATATGGTGCATGATGATGATTCTAACAATCAATGTCAATTATCCTATGATGTCTAATGCTAGAAAAGTAGTGGTGGAATTCATGCAATTTAACATTTGAGTCATTCTTTGTAGCTCAGTATGAACCACGTGGCCATGATCAACACCTCATGGCGTTGACCACAAGGGAATGTGCAAGAAACATAGCAACTCAATAGTGTGTCCTCGATATCGTAGTGGAGGTCAGGAGGAGGGACCTAAATGTGTGAACCACTCTGATGCAGGTGGCCTTCAATGGCTGAACCATCTAGGGGTGAGCATTGGTCCAAACCCGGACCGGGCCGGACCAGACCGAAGACCGAAAAATATAAAAAGTTGGACCGTAGACCAGACCATTTCTTACTTGGACCGGACCGACCCGGACCGTTTAGCATTTGGACCAGACCGAGACCGGACCGCTCAGATCGAAATTGCTGAAATATTTTTGCTGTTTGAAATTTCAGCTGTAGCATTGTACAAAAGTTCTGTTTTATGAATATTTTCACTCAACGATGACTGTTTTCATTATACAAATGAACATGATAACTTATTGTTTTAGGCTATCTTAAATTTAAAATGCAGCTGGTGGACAACCTGATCCTTATCCTTCTTTTCAACAAGACCAACTTTTTTTGTTCAACGGGACAATATTTTTTGTCCAAGTAATTTTTAACAGTCCACACAACCCAGAAAACGTAAATCACATTGGGCTAAGTAAACTATATAATCTAGCATATATACATGCGTACATAGGTTATAAAACAATGTTTAGAACTACAAAATGCTTATACAGAGCCAAAATGCTTATACAGCTTATACAGAAAGTCAAAATCATACTTGATAAACATTAGGTAAAGATTATCAAAATAATTCATACTTGACTGAATGCTGAATCCAACTTTTAAAGAAGCTGTATACCTCCTTCCACCCCCAAACATTTAGCATTTTCGAAGAGAAAACACATGAACAATTGAACGGGAAAAGAGGGCCAATAGAAAGAGAACTAAAATCAACAATTAGTTAACGATTAATTACCTGCAGATAGAAGTAGGCTAGTAGCTGAATGGCAGCAAATAGACTTTGGAGGTTGAATTGAAGGAGATGGGTCAATCAACAAACAGAAAGAACAGCCCGTCTTCTAGTTTCACACTTCACAATCTATAATGGGACACCGTAATCAGTTGACCAGAATCTGTTGCCCTCCACAGAGTCACGAAGCCAGCGTCCAACACAGCAGCATCCAACACAAACAACAGGGTTGATCGGTTGAGTTGGGAGCAACAATGGACTCGTACGATTGCAGTTGGCGACTACTAGACTAGCCTTTCGAGTTCCGTCGTGCGCCGCGCACCAAGAGCCATGCACCGCGTACCCTGCTGTAGAAGAGGACCGCCGGTTACTTCGCCGCTTCGGTGCCCTAGTCGCCTTCGTTTTGCCACTTCGGGTCACAGCCACAGGGAGACGGAATCAGGGATACTGGATGGGTCATTACCCGGACCGGTCTAACAAAATTGGTAAAAAAGCACTCAGTCAATCGATTCACGATCTGGTTTACGGTTTTTTCAGTTTTGGACCGGACCGGACCGGACCGAAGATCGAAATTACAAATTTTAAGGACCGTTGACTGGACCGACTACAAATTCGGTCCAGGACCAGACCGGACCGGACCGAATGTACAGTTCGGTCCGGTCGGTCTGGACCGAGATTTGCTCACCCCTAGAACCATCAATCCATCATGGGCACCAACGTACATGCTATAGATGCTAATGGGAACATGATAGGACTGTTTGATAGTGCCAAAATAGGACAACAAAGATGTTTTCATTTAAAATCTTTTAAACAAGGGGAATGCCTTTAAATCTCCCCAGATAACATTTATATAGTTTAGTTAGACAAATGAGAGAAAAAAGAGTTGAATCACATGCATGGATAAGAAATAACAAATAGTTAACCATTATTTTTCTCCTTATACAATAAAGATGATAGACTTTTTGAACTCCAACATATTCAAGTCACTCCACTAGAGGTTGACATTGCAAAAGAGAAAACTAAAAGGCTGTTGTAATTAATGCATCTTGTACATTTGTTTCTACACCAAAATAGAGATCACAGAACGATTGTTGTTGACGGCATATAGTTAAGAGTGAAAAAGGATACGATGTAGAGCAAAGAGGCATGAAATAAGCATAGTGTGTGCAGATGCCAAGGGTAAACACAAGGTTTTCATATCTGACCCGGAGGTCGACCCGACAAAGCTCCTGGGTCATGGGTCTCTAGTTCAACCGCAGGGTCGACCCAGTTGAACCGGAGACATCATCATGACACCATATACATAATATTATTATGTATAGGTGATATGCATGTATGGTACAATAATATGTATGTCCATACATATATCACTATATAAGTGGTGTATATATATGTAAATAATCTATTGTATGAAACCATGAGATGGATGAACTATGAAACATCAAACATACAAAATCAAGTATCTATTCAACAAACAAATTGTCTTGCAATAATTAAAACAACTGATAAAATACAATTCAGTGAATATATTAATGTATGGAATAGTTGGGGTTGCATGAAAGGACATTAAAATCAGTCAAATGTCCATTTAAGGAAGGAAAAATAAAATCTACAAAATTTGGCGAGTCTTTGACCCCCAGTGTCGAGCTTTCGCGTCAATGGTTAAACCAATCGAGTTACCAGGTCAACTTCGGGTCTTGGCCAAAAATGGGTTTAGCCCCAGCCGACCCACAAAACTTGTCGGGTGGAGGTCCAATCGTTCAACCGGTCGGGTCGTGTCAAGTTTCAAAACTATGGGTAAATGTGGTAGAGGAGAACAGAGGAACGATGAGCAAAGTGGGTAGGGAGGTGGGGGATTTCTAGTTCAGTTGAAGCTTTAGTTGAAGAGAGACTGACAAGTTAAATAGAAGTTTTACTAATCATGTAGGGGGAGACTCATATTGGGTGGGAGATGGCATGACGCATGGAGGTGGTGGAGGAGCCTTGTATTTGCACGCAACAAAGGCAATATCTCATATTTTTATGGTAGAAGCAATAGGGGCTTGTACTCGTAGGGTGGTGGAATACCTAGGCGGTGGTATCTCTCTTATAATCTTTAGCGATGCTTCTTTAGAAGAGTTTCTTATTTCCAACACAACTCATTAGTTTTAAAAACCATATCTTATGAGTTCTGAGTCCTCAATCTTTTGATAGGTTGGCACTACATTCATTTGTGATAGCTCGTTTCTTACCAACCTAGGAATGGGATGAATGATCTCCCATAACCTTCGTGTAATAAATTATCTTAGAATATATTTCATGATCTCATAGGTGAAAGAGATTTTCTCACTAAGAGGTTTTGTATGTAGTAAGGAAGAGCATGGTTGTCATGAGGAACTAGAGAATAATACACATTTATAACTTTTAAATCAGATATTGTAATACCAATATGTTGGTTCCAAGAAAGAGGGTAGACCTACCTATATAAGCATCTTGGATGTTGTAATACCAAGTACATCTTCATTTAGTGGATAAAAGATAAATCAAAGTCACATTAACCCCATAAATAAAATATGTAATCATCTCAACAACATTAAATCTTAAAATGTACATGATAGCCCTCATTAATGCTAAATTTTGTGTAGCAACACACAAGAAAACCTCCAACTAATGAATCAATGATTACTTGTCACTAAAAGTCATGAATACACAGTGATAAAGAAAACTGACAATACTATTACTAACCATGTCATATTCATGATTCAAATCTATAAATGTACAAGTTGTTAAGCATATGATATAGAGTTTGAAACTCACCTTAACTTGATCTTTTATGAAGAGAAAGCATAGGTTACGCTTGAACATAAGCATTCTTTCTAGTAGCAAACTACAAAACAAAACAAACAAAAGAAAATAAGGGGAATGAATCTAAAATTTTATACTCTTAACTATCAAAAAGTCATGAGAAGAAAGAGGTAGGAATGAAAGGGAGCGGAGCAAAAATATATTCTACCATAATCATGATTAAAGTCATTGGTTCACTATGGCTTTGAAACCCTAATCAACACTATGTACCTATTTTATAGTTTGTAAATTTATTCAAGTTATGATTTTTGAATTTCATGGAAGCCAAAATTCTGATACAAAAGATATGTGATCTTGAAAAAAGAAAAAAGAAATCTAAAGCTAATTTTCCTTACTTATGTTTTGCATTAATTGTGATAAAAGCACATTAATTTATGGATTAGCTATTTTACCATGTGTTGTACGGGTGGGTGCCCAGGCGGCCTTGGGTCCTTCAAAGTCAGGCGCCCAATACATTCAGTGTACCTAGGCGAGCTAGGCAAGTTGGGCGGCCGCCTAGGAGGATTGGGCCACTTAATCAGGCTCATTAAGATATATTATAATCGATTCCTATTAATTATATAATTTCTAATAGTAATTAGGATTCCTATTAGTATAATATCACATTAAATCCTACTCTAAAACTTAATATATATCCTATTAATTCTAAAACTCTATATAAAGTCCATAATCTAACCCACCCCAACAACTATTCATCAACTATAGATGTTGCCTCATCTATTTATTTCAAATTTGGGATTTGTATTTAATATTTATTTGTCTGCTGATTTTGAAATTATTTATTCACCTACTGATTTATATTTATTTGTTTTCCAATTTGTATTTAATTATATACTGATTGTATTTATTTATATACTGAGTACTGGTTTGTATTTATTTAACTACCAATTTGTATATATTTATCTACTGGCTTGTATTTATTTATTTACAGATTTGAGTTTATTTATCTACTATTTTGTATTTATTTGTCTACTGAGTACTGGTTTGTATTTATTTATCTGTCGATTTGTATTTATTTATTTACTGATTTGTATTTATTTATGTATTGATTTATATTTATGTATCTACTATTTTGAATTTATAATGTATATTCATATATGAAATCCCTAATCTAACCCACCCTCAACAAGTATTCATCAATTATTGCTGCTGCCTCATCTATTTATTTAAAATTTGGGATTTGTATTCAATATTTATTTCTTTACTGATTTTGAAATTATTTATTCATCTACTGGTTTATATTTATTTTTCTACCGATTTGCATTTATGTATATACAGATTTGTATTTATTTATCTATTGTTTTGTATTTATTTATCTACTGAGAACTAATTTGTATTTATTAATCTACAGATTTGTATTTAGTTATTTACTGATTTGTATTTATTTATCCACTATTATGTATTTATAATGTATAGCTATATATCTAGGGATCAAATTAACTCATAAATTGAACAGATATCCACTAAAATAATATATATAACAAAACGTCTGGGCCTTCACATGAATGCCTAGGCAGCGTGGACATCCACAGGCAACGCCTGGTCGCCTAGCCGCCTATACAACAATGATTTTACCTTATCATTTTGGTTGTGTTTCAGATCAGAAATAGGCTCATGGGGTATACATCTTTGCAAATCAAACTAAGAAAAATTTTCATGTAGGGATGAAATAATGATAGCTAGTAGTTGTGTCAATTCGTTATGAGAAGTCTTTAAGCTATTTAAGTTCATTAATAATAAAATTACAAACGAAGACTGTATGTTAATAGTCATGCTCTCATTTTGAAAATATTATAAGAGTAATTACATGCCATGTTCACTATTTAAAAATGTGGAAGTACAACTAAAAAACTAGATGCAGATCATTCAAAATATTAATGTGTCATATTCATCTATATGTTTGTGTCGCCTCATACGTTTGAGGCACCTGTCTCACATAGAGAGGCCAAAGCACACACATCAAGGCGTATTGGGTGCCACCTCACCTAGAGGTGTACACCCCAGACGCCTCGAGGCACATCTTTAAAACCATGTGCACAAGCGACTCTTTTATTTCATGTCAAAGATGGAAGAATATTAATAAAAAGATGGGCAAGTTCCCAATGCATTCTTCTCTTCCTATACTTCCCATGCTCGTGATGTTGATAGACATCATCCTTACCATTATGATCTTCCCCTCTAGGCTATATGTTTCCATGTACATACATATACGGTAGTTTGGCATAATATATCTAAATATATTATTTTGCAATAGAAAAAGAATTAAATATGTGATAAATATCTTCCAATTGATTTATGAATGATATATTAACTACGCATGGTATTCATAAATGTTTGAATCACATATATTGCTCTTTACTTTGATCCCATATAGTTTTGGACAGAATCGAAGACATCCAAAAAAATTTCTTGCAAACTATAAGAAATAATAAGAGCTCTACAAAAACGCAATAAGTTATCTTTCATACATGAGGTTTTCCAATCGTCTATAAGGAGGTTTTCTGAAATATGCATGTTGTGTTTGTAAGTGGTAGATCCAGGTTCTTAGTTGGGTAAGACAAATTAATATACCTCAAATTTTGTTTTGGTAAGGTTTGTGTTTCCATTGTTGTCATAAATATAGATACTCAATCACAATTACAATATCTAAATTTAGAATCAAACAATTCACAAGGAAAAATGTATGGTCGTGAAGGAATAAGATTTTTATATGTGGTGGTCAGTGTCAAAATGCCACTATAAATTAAACATAACAATGCCTCATTAACTCATTATGGTGGTACCGACCCTACTTATGTTTAGTGGAACTAAACATGGATTTTCAAAGTTAGCATTTGCTTTGAGTTTGTATGAAAATGATACAATCCAACACTTATTCACTATCTACACATGATTACATCTTGTGGAGGTCAAACACACACCGACATTTTGCTAAAATATGCATGTTGTGTTTGTAAGGAGGTTTTCCGAAATATGCATGTTGTGTTTGTAAGTGGTAGATCCAGGTTCTTAGTTGGGTAAGACAAATTAATATACCTCAAATTTTGTTTTGGTAAGGTTTGTGTTTCCATTGTTGTCATTAATATAGATACTCAATCACAATTACAATATCTAAATTTAGAATCAAACAATTCACAAGGAAAAATGTATGGTCATGAAGGAATAAGATTTTTAAATGTGGTGGTCAGTGTCAAAATGCCACTATAAATTAAACATAACAATGCCTCATTAACTCACTATGGTGGTACCGACCCTACTTATGTTTAGTGGAACTAAACATGGATTTTCAAAGCTAGCATTTGCGTTTAGTTTGTATGAAAATGATGCAATTCAACACTTCTTCACTATCTACCATGATTACATCTTGTGGAGGTCAAACGCACACACCGACATTTTGCTGAAAAACCACTACAACAACCTAAGTCTAAGAACACAAAGGACTAATTAAATGACAAAACACGTGCAAATTCATGGATTGAAAAGATTGTTCATATTTGTCAAAGTGGCAAGCCGGTAGACCTAAGAACCTTGACGCTTATGCTCGCCTAGGCATCACCAAGGTGGCCTTCAAAAAACACTTGGTATATTTTTACTATATATATACACATATAATATTTGTCATGGTTTCTATACATAATTCCCCTGTCATATTCCATGCATATCTTGAGGCTTACGCCTCAAACATCTTGATACTTATGCCTCACCTCATTGAGACAAAAATGCCTCGTTATGCCTTACACGCTTTATAATGTTGGGTAGTTGTTAAGTCTGACACCAACCTTATGATAGCATTTACTCCTCTAGACAAGACGTGAAGGTGCATACCACACATATAGGGGTGGGTTCAATGTGACCCTATGTAGGAGTTCTTCCTCATAAAGAAACACACTTAATTTAACTATGGTTTTGAAATAGACGCTTGTTTCAAATGTGGCAACAACTTTTCACCTAATAGTCATGAAGGAGGAATCAAACCTTTAAATTTTTATGTACTTGTTGTTCAGGCTCATGCCTAGGAAGTCGCCTTGATGGTAAGGCACCCCAAAGGAGTGTGCCTCGCCTATATTGTTGACTTGAGTTGTTTTTGTGGATTCTATGGTATATTTATATCTTTTAATGTACTATGTGCTATCATAATGTTCAAAATTAACTTTGTTGACCTATGTTATGCTCAAAATACAATGACATTTATTCGTTATGTTTATAATTGTATGTGAATGGAGTATTAACCATTACTATGTATATACCTACATATATAATTGTAAAATATGTGATATGAAAGGGTAATCATATACAAAAACCATGACAAATATGAAATATGCATATAGTGTTCAACATTAAGTTTGTTGACCTATTTTATGTGCAAAATACAATGACATTTCTTTTTTTTTTTGGGTAAGTCAAAAAACGTGTTACTATAAAGCCAAAACTTTGGGCACAGAGTACCCCATTACATGACAAGGAGCTAAAACGCTCGACCAAAGATCATATACCCCACGCAGGGGGTATTACACAAGACCTAAAGATAACAGGAACCGAGAAGAATATCAAACTAACAAGACAAAACCAGTCGTTCCTACCGGAAGAACGATCTATTACAACCTGCAGATACATGCAATAATCCCACCCACAAATAGTAACTACAGACTGCAACATGACATCCACCAGGGAACCTGTCTGGAAAAGCATCACCAGTTTCCAATCTTCTCAGATCGCCAGACCCATCACATTCTACCAACTGAGATCAACAAGGCTAAGAGGTTCAAAACAACCTTACATTATTGGCATGGTACCAGCTATCTAATAGGAGCACCCACAAAGTGTTGTCCTATGCCAATAATTTGGGGTTCAACAAGCCTCCAAACCAAGTACCAAACAGTTGATGTCCTGCAATAGGAGCAACAACCAACTTCTTACGAAGAGGCTGTTCGTCAAACACCTTAGGGGTGTTCCAACACACACAGCAAAGGTGGGGGAATCAGGAAGATCGACCCCAGCACCTTGTTGTAGCCATGACCAGGAGCAAACTCAGAAGCCTCTAGTCAAACACCTTGAGGGTACCACCCTTGCAGTAGCAGGAACCAGCCACGCCTGAAAGGCATAGCCCACATGCTTTTGTTTGCCAGCGGCATTTCATCAAACACCATAAAGGTGTTCCTTCTCGCACAGGCTAACAGGGAACCACAGGGCCGAGATGGCAACCATCGAAGCAGAAGAGGGAACAACAGACTTCCGCCTAGTATGCGCCAGCACCTCAACCACCTTTCAACCAGCAGTGAAGCTAACCATGAATACAGAAGCGCCCTCTGCTCTGTTGACCTCCCAGGACAGAAGAAGCCGTCGGGAAGGAAGCACAGCCACCCTGTGTCGGAGTCAGAACCCCAAACAGGGAATGAGACCCAAGAACTTGTCAGGGCAGACCTGGAGGAGAGCTCGAGTCCCAACCTACGGCGAGCCAACCAACAACATCGTGGTCGCCGAGACAACCGATGAGATCGCAAACAAACAGACCTTCATCGTCCTGGACGAACCAGGACTCGCTCGGAGAAGGGATTAAGGGGTGCATGAGAAACAAGGGAGATGGACCCCTTGGCTTCGCCTACGAGAATGGGTTATCAAGCGTGGAGCCCCGGATCTGGGATGGGAGGCTCGTCTCCATCAATCTCTCTTGAACTAGTTGGAGGTTGATCAGATCAACTATGCCACTCCACATATCCGCGTCAGGCTTCACGCGTTGCGCCATGTCTCCCCCTTCCTCCAGATCAGCCGAGGGGAAGGCCCCATCCGCGTCTTGACTCCAGGAAGCCGCAACAATCTTCGATCAGACCTCACCGTGGCTGCGAGGAAGCTAGGGGGAGGAAAGCGCTAATGAACGCTCCCTCCCCCTAGCAGCGGCCGCCAGGAAAAATCTAGAGAGAAGGGAGAGCAGGTTCCCTAGAGAGAAGCAGCACGGTCTGCTGCAACTAGTTCAAGAGGAAGCCAGGGGAGGAAAGCACAATGACATTTCTTAGTTATGTTTATACGATAAAATGTATGTATATGATGGATTAACCATTATACATGTATATAAATAGTTATATATAGTAATATTTTTAGATATATCTTTTATATATGCATGTCAGTAACATAAATGTGTATAAACAAATAAAATGAAAGCCTTAAAATATGCATGAGGGGGTCTTAATAGATAAAATAATACATGTACATGTAGATTTGTATATATATAGTGGTACATGCATATATATTATGTATATGCATATGCATAATATAAATAAATACAAATAAAATGATAATGAAATAGAAATTATTTATGCAACTGAACAAGGATAGAAACAGATTAAAGACCACAACAATATTGAATAATATACATAGAAAACAATAAGATATCAATTGATAATACTATTAGATCAAAATATGTAACTAACAAAGAAAAAGTAAGGGAGATCGAATCTGAATTTAGTAGTAACAGGAGTCCAAAATTAGTTACAATTTCACCGACATAGTATATAAGAAGGTAGCAAACGAAGATAATTTACAAATGAAGATTGGACGTAGTCACTCGGAGAATGATAATAAAAAATTGCAATAATAAAGAATTATAATTAACTACAGCAATTATGAATATTATATCTTGAATAAAGTGTTTGTAATAAACTTATTTTGCAGAGAATTCAGTGGTTAACATAATACATTATCATCGATAAGCTCTGAACCTAGAAATGCTAATGGGATAGCCTCCCCGCAAGGTGTAATCCTCGAACGCCTCGGGTAGGTGTTTTAATTCTATGCACATGCCAATATATTTTTTCTTCCATTAACTTCCTCCGGGATGAGATGAACTCATCTAACTTTACTAGTTGCAAAAATGAAATGTTTATTGCTTTAACCTAGAAAGTGAAGATGATATATGAGATGAATTATTGATGTAATGTATGGACATCATTAATAATAGCCTGGAATTTACAGAACGCGATTGAGATAAGTAACACAATTTTAAAATCCTATGTATATTGTTGTGGGTCAACTGAATTGTGCCAATTGTGCAAGCCGGATGAAGAACAGAAATATGGACAGTCTAAATATTAATGCATAAAGATGCTGACTTTTAACAATGGAGCTGGTTACGAGAAAGCCCCAAAAGGCGACTATTTATGATCATTATATCACGCTATGTATTTATATTACTACGTATTTTGTGTCAGTGGAGACATTTTCACATGGTAATAAAGGATTCCGATGTCAAGGTGACAACCAGGAGAGAACTATTTCGAGGGAGAAGGAATATATGAAATCGAACTAGGGAAACAATTTACTAATGATAGCTTACGTTATCTGGGCAGGTACAAATGACATTGAATGAGTAAAAGTATGTACCTTTGATCGTATAGTAGATGCCTGAACTCTACATTTTTACAGGGTCGATGGGTGAGGCCAAGGTAGATCATTCGCTGATGTAGGCTGCTTGAATCTTAGACACTGATCTTGCTTTCTCCAACCTCAACCCTTACATTATGCCTTCCTGTGTCACTCTGCTGGAACAAGATCTCCGAGCAGCCCCAAGGTTGGTTAAAAAAGAACAGATCGCACAGAGATGGGTTCATAATAAGTGGGGCAGATGGGAGTAGGGAGTAGAGAGGAAGGGGACGCTGGTCGGAGAGCGAGTGGGGTGGAAGGGGCGGCAAGATCGCGAGTTCTTGCGGAGATTTGAAGGGGCGATAGAAGGGGATGGGAGAGCGCCGGGCAGCGCCACATCATCTTCTTGCCGCTCACATTATAAGACTGGAGATGGGAGGGGTGGGTCGAGGGTTTTTCTTACCTGTCCCATTAGATCTGGCCGTTCAATTTTGACAAGTAATCTGAACCGTTCACTGACAACGGGTTCGTTTTATTTGATCGGGCCTGAACCTTTGAGTAAGGGTTATGAGCCTGCCTCTGTTGCACTTATGGGAATAACCCTTACAGCTTGTACAGCCCAACCCTTACACAAAGTCTGATCTGTTCTGGTGGGATATCCTCTAGTGTAGTATGGGATCTGCCACAATAACATGATGTAGCGGAGGAACAAAGAAGATATTGTAGTCTGTCTGCTCAGGCATTCTCTCCATTCATATCCTTTTGTGACATTCTTTTTGATATATATTATCGGAAGCTTACGGACATAGATCTATGTGACGAAGAGGCTGACGCAAAGGAACACAACTCATATTAGAAGGTACGAACGTTACATGAGTGTTTAATCAATTTATGTACCCCAACGTGGTTTCAACTATGTGGAGTAGCCCTCCTCTCGACCCTGTGGGTCAACCCCTCTCCTTTTCCTTGTGTAATGGTAGGAGTCCTACCATGTTTTCCTTGTCTAGAAATAATTTCTGTAATCCATTTTTGATCCCTGCAAGAGGAAGGCGGGTTGAATAAAATAGCTTCCTAGCTTCACAAAAAAAAAAAAACTATGTGGAGTAGCCCTTTCTATATTTTTGTAGCTGGCACCATCAAATCTGATTATCAAAGGAACGCGAGTGGCAGAATCGTATAACGTAAGCTCCATAAAGGTCATGCTTACATTTTATGATAAGATATCCCTGATGCTATATTGATGTTGTATCCAAGGTTTTAAATCTGCTTCATGGTTATCTCCACATTCCTCTCCGACTATCAAAATATACAAGAAAATAATCAGGTACTAAGAGACCAATTACTTTCATTTTTTTTGTTTGCAAGATGCCAAAAGCAATTATACCATACTATCAAATTAGAATCAATTGTCAACTAGGCTCATACTCCAGACTAACCTCTCATATTTTTCAAGTATAAATATATGATTTCATCCTATCGTTGAATAATTATGGCTGGATTAATTCTTTAACAACAAACTTAGCAGATTAGAAGGTTAAAGATGGCGATGCACAAATAATAGTTTTTATAATGACCATCGTTGAATATAAAATAAACAATCATCTTACTAAGCTTACTGGGCCAAAGAGGAACACCTGCCCACATCGTGTTGTCAATTTGCGCTCAACATGCCTATTTAATTTTTAGGTTGGGACCGACAGATTAAAGAGAAAATGGGTGGAGGAAGTCGCCAAAATGACAAAAAACGGCACCAAAGGAGATGGAGTGGTCACTAAAATAGAAGTTGCTAATGCTAAATGTCAAATCCTTCACAAAAAACCACAAATATCTGACCCATATTTGTTGTCAGGGCGTCTCATGAGCAAGAGATTGGTGATAAATAATGATTAGGCCAACACTATCTTTGACAAATAGAGAGGCAAATGACTTGGTCAATCAACAAAAAGGTAAGTATATCCATAGTCAAAACATTGTATGCAATGTCCATCCCCTAGTAACGAAGGTCACATCTTTAAATCATCAACATTTACATATCTATAACATACAAAAGAACTACACAATGAGAAGTTACTCCTAATTGTGACAACAAAATAAAATTTAACACATGTATTTCTTCATATTGTCAATTAACATTTTTCATTTTAAGAAATTATTACAAAATCATACGTCAACAAGAAAGTAAGCATTATCCTCTAGAACCACATTGGAATGGCATTTATGTACATCATACGTCATATCAAATTTTTTCGTATGTATCATGCAAAAGTTGATCTTGTGGACTCTTGAATAAATTTACTTCATGCACTTTCTTTAATATTACACCCACTACTTATGCCTTTGGGCATTTCTCTAGTGTTTCTATCATTCATCCTACTGTGTGAGTATTGTCAATATACTACATTACAAAATAATTTCAGATTAAGCTCATAATGAGAGAACTCCATGCCATGGGTCAAAGTATAAACATAGGTAAACTATAGAAACATAAACGCGTACATAGAACACCCTATTTATCTGCAAAAAGAGAAATATGTTGTCATATTTTGTTATATGGAAATATATTTTCAAAGTGTAGTCAAGGCATCTATCTACCATAATAAATATGTTGTCATGTTCTATTATATGGAAACTACAAAGCCAAGAAGAAGACAAATTGATGATAAAAATACATGTCTATAGAAAGTGGTCATTTTCAACAAGGCTAATGTTTTCCAATCATATCATAGTGCTACGATAAACCTATAAATGAATTGAATATAGAGTGGATATTTCTATATCCGATATCTGAATCCGGAAAAAAGTTCGATCTGATATCCTACAGATAACATATCCATCTGAATTCGACCCAGACAGATAATATCTAAATATAAATAAATATTCGATTCGAACCTAAAAGTATGTATTTAATGTTAATAAATATATTATATATAAAAAATATTACCACAACATTAAATATATATGATAAATTGTCTATATTTTTATATTTCTGTATATAAATGATATATATATTTAATAACATATGTCTATATCTATCGAATTTGGATTTTTTTCGGAACAAATACAGCAATACCTGATATCTGATCACAAATTTTCATATCGAAATTTTGATATCCGAAATCCGATCTGAATTTTTCAGATGTTAGATTTTTTTCAAAATTTTGAATCCGAATCCAGTGAATGTGGAGAGTGAGGATAACCATTTATAGGTCTACTACTATGTTGTTACAATACTATATTGAAAGGATGTTTCATATGAAAGAAAAGGTATCCCAAAAATAAATGCAACATGGCAACCTTGCAAATTATTTCTATTCTAGTGAAATATAGAATAACATGATAATTTGATTGGATAATTAAAGGAGTTATGAAAAGTGAGTTGTGGCACTATATGTGTAATGCTCTTGTTCTAAATTAGTTATTTAACTTACACTATAAGATGATGAACCCCTTTTTACATTAATTTTGTGTCATGTCTTGTTGTGACATGATTATATGTCAATATCATACTAACGTATGGACTAGAAGTTTAATGAATATCATATGTGTTATTTTTAATTGATATAATTGCCCATTGGAATGTGGACTATTTTTTTCATTACTATTGTTCCACTAGCCACCTTATAGATTCTCAACGGTTCAATCTTGTACATCCATGGTTGAGAATGCTAGATCCGTGGCACCCACAAAAGGGGTCATATACTCAAAGAGGGCTAACATCCCAATATTAATATAAAGGTATTCAACTTAGTTCCAACAATTATTATAATGCAATTACTTAAGAAAATTGAAACTTTAATAACTTTTTCTAGGAACTTCTTAATGCTCAAAGGGGGATTACATACCTTTATCACCATTACATGTACACTCCACCCAATTTTGTTGGTAATAGGCACTTTATGATCAATGAACTAGTTGTTACAAAATGGTACATATGGACACGCATTAAATATAATATGATCATGCAATGATCTTTAATATTCATCAAACGAAGAGATAAACTTTGTAAGGAAAAATTACACATAAAAGATCATTATTGTATCATACGCACCATGTAATTGTCAAAATATTGAATTAGATTCATATTCTCGTATAGAAACGGCATCGTCGCCACATATATTCATATATCATCTCCACTATACTCCATCCATGGATCCACTTATCCTATTAGGTATTTGTAACTTCAAATTTCACTCCATCACATCCTATACGCTTTAAAAGAAATTTCATCCTCCAAATTAAGCCATATACTAGTCCATCACATATAGTGTCATGTTAAATTTAATCATGCAATAGAAACTTAGTGAGTGAGGAGGTGATATTGTGTGATACTTGCTATCTAACAAGATATTCCACGAGTTAGCATTCAGACTCCACAACTACTTCCAAAACTAGAGACAAATGATAATAATCACATTCTTTAAAAATATACAACATATGAAAATATTCATAAGTGGCCCAATCAGCAAAACCAAGATGGAGCCTCACCTCTACAAAGAACCCTGAGGGGGGATGATTTGAACCCTAAACTACAGGACATAGTCATGCACTAAAGCACCTAATTTATGGGTATTAGGACCATACCAACCCAAACCTAGTTGGGGGCGATACCATGCACGTAGAAATCCCATGTTCTTGAATCCACCTCGAATTACCAATGGATTATAATCCTTATATAAGAAAGAAGGAAGTTTTAGAGCTCCCCCATGTAGGACAAAATCTTTGGTTTTTACAAGTAAAAATTCCTCTCTTTCACATAACTATTTATTACTTGGATCCAAATTTCAAGGGATTAGAAAGTCAACTGTAAAGGGTCTTCAACATCCATACATAGAATGGGAGTATTATAATGTGAATGCGGAAGCATAACATCTTAGCAAGTGTGAACAACTAACTAGATGTATACATCAATAACTTTCAACACTTACTAAGTATTATTATAAAACATCATTTATTTCATAGTTTTAATTGCATGTTTAAGAGAAAATTATACAAGCCTAATTATATACACTAAACAAGGATCTTAGAAATAGTAAAACCTAAACACTTTCTCATAATAAACTTCTCTATAGCTAACATTGAACCTAACTTATGAGGAACAAGTGTATCAACAGACAAGGTGTTGAGTACATGAACAAGAGTAAAAATAGTTAACTACTTAGTAAATAAAATTTCATGTATTAGTTATTTTTCTCCATTATATCAAGTCGGAACCATGGTAAATATATTCCGAGCCTCAAAAGGCACAAAGATTACAATACTCACACTAATGTGTGGAAACAGATAAATACCATAAGGTATAACATCTAACCTTATAAGGTGCTAAGAAATAAAAACCCCATTTGGTTTACAAGAGATCCCAATTGCGGAGACAAGTAGGGGAAATAGAGCCTAATCTATTACAATAAGTTTTGAACAAAAGCTTCAGTTCGTGTTCAAGTTTAGCAAATAGAACAAGGATGTCTTGCTGTTTGCCTCCAAATTTCCTTGAGTTGCGCTCTCTCCAGATTAGATGGCAGATGCCCGTAATGCACCATAGCATTAAGGTTTTTTCACCTTTAGGCATGCTATCAATGTGGGTTAAGCTCTGAGTAAGACTTTTATGGTCGTTAATACCAAATTTGATAGTTGCTCTTGCCCAGAGATATTTCCAAAATTTGCAAGAATCGAAGAGATGCTCCACAGATTCTGGATGAGATTCACACAAAAGACATGTAGTAGAGATGTTGTACCATCTACTGACAATGTCGGATGTGTGCAGGTAGTTTTTGTAAGCTTTGAAAGCTGTAATGCTCCATCTCGGATGAAACAGGGAGCCCCATATATTCCTTGCAGCTGGATCAGAAGGAAGTCTTTGTCTGCAGCTTTCCCATATTTGAGAGTTGCTTTGCTCGGGGGTGAACTTAGGCCATAGAGCAGCCATTCTGCGCCAGGTAGTAGAGTAACCCCAACGATGAGTGGGTATGGAGTCAGGAAGAGACTTATATCTCTGCAGCATCCAATTGGCCCAAATGGAGGTTCCAGTACACAGGTTTTGTAGCCGCTGAATAGTGAAGTAGTCAGCGAGGTCAAATAGGGAAGGAAGGTCTAGACCACCTTCTTCTAGAGGGAAGGAAAGTGTGGTCCAGCTAGCTGGATGCGAGGCACAACTCCAAATCAAATCGTTTAACATGATCTCCATTCTTCTAAGTGCCGAAGCTGGGATTTCACCTTGAGCCATCCAGTATTTGATGAGTCCGAGAGCGCAGCTCCTGACCAGAGTTAACCTACCGGCCATTGAAAGTTTGGAGCCCGGCCATCTGCTGATGAGATCCTTTAGACGGTCCAAGCATTCATGGAAATGCTTACGCCTAAGGTTTCCTCCTGCGATGGGGAAGCCAAGGTACTTCGTTGGAAATTCACCAATTTGTACACCGAGAATGTCAGTAAGGACAGCTTTGTTTTTGCACAATTTAGAGAAGTAGATGAACGTCTTGGTTCCTCTAATCACCATGCCTGAGTTCTTCCCAAACTCATGAAGGATATCTTTAAGAGCTTTGAAACTTCTTTCTCTGCCTTCCAGAAAGACCAAAACATCATCAGCGAACAGTAGGTGAGAAAGTACCTTACAGTTTCGGATGGTGTATGTTCTGAGCTTTTTCTCTTCAATGGAATTTTCAATTCTTTTCGTGAGGCCTTCCATTGCTATAGTGAAGAGCAAGGGTGAAAGAGGATCACCTTGCCTTAGTCCATTTGCGCTTCTAAACAGACCTGTGGAGGAGCCATTAATGAGCAGCGAAAAGGAAGGGGTAGAAACGCATTGTTTCACCATATCAATCCAACGTTGGCTAAATCCAAGACCATCTAAGCATCTCCAAAGATAGTCCCAACGAACAGAATCGAAAGCTTTCGTGATGTCTAGCTTGAGGCAGGCAGATGGAGAGCTTCTCTGTACATTGAAGTTCAGTGTGAATTCAGCTGCGAGAAGTGAGCAGTCTTCAATATGACGACCTTGCACGAAAGCGCCTTGATTATTGGATATGATCTTAGGCATAATTTTTGAGAGGCGTCTAGTGCAAATCTTGGTGATGATCTTATATAGCATGGAGCAACAGGCGATGGGCCTGAACTCACAGGGAGAATACACTATGTCTTTCTTAGGTATAAGAGCCACAAAGACGTGGTTTACCTGGCGAACCATATTGCCACCAGCATAAAACCATTTAATTGCTCGAATCAGATCTGTTTTAATAAGATCCCAGTTGTGTCTGTAGAAGAATCCATTGAAACCGTCTGGTCCTGGACTTTTGTTGGGTCCAATTGACCAAACCGCTTCTTTGATTTCATTCTCAGTCGGACTACTAAGGAGGTAGTCGTTATCTTCATCAGTGATGAGTTTGTCCCAGGAAGTGTCATCCTGAAGTTCAGCATTGTCCTGGTTGTACAATCCTTCAAAGTAATTGACAGTATCAGCTTTAATGGCTTCTTCGTCATCTATGAAATTACCTTGACAATCATATATCTCAGTAATTGTGTTGATTGCATCCCTTCGTTTGACAGTGGAATGATACAGCTTCGTATTCCTATCACCGTTTTCAATCCATTGAACACGGCTACGCTGCTAGTAGTATTTCTCTTCATCTAGTTCAAGATATTTTAGTCTTTCCTTTGTAGCTTTCTCCGCTTCAATGATTTGTTCATCAAGAGGAGATCTACGAAGAGCTACAGTGATATCCTTCAGCTGTATATATTCTTTCTCAAGAAGATTCTTGATGTTAACGACTTTCTTAGCCCAGGGTTTAAGCTCCATCTTTACATTGCGAAGTTTCTGGTGAAAATAGTAAAGAGGATTTCCATAAACTGGGATGGACCACGCATGTTCCAGGAGCTCCTTGAACCCGTACCACTCTTGCCAAAAATTGAGAAAATGGAAGGGTCTGGGAGACCTACTAATATCTTTGAGATTCACATTGATCGAAGAGTGATCAGTGAAGTTATAAGTCAGAAGCTTTGTTTTTGTGCCAGGAAACTTGACTAACCAGTCATCGTTTACTAAGGCTTGATCCAGTTTACATGCAATCCTTTTGGATTTGGCAAGTTGGTTGTTCCATGTGAAGATTTTGCCACCCACTGTAGGTAGTTCTGTGAGGCCGGCGTTGTCAATGGAAGCATTAAAGGAGCTTAAAACTACATTAGGGACTTCACAGACACCTGCTTTTTCTTCTCTTTTTCTGATATTGTTGAAGTCTCCAATTACGATCCAAGGATCATGTATGTTTGGAGCTAAAACTTCAAGATTGTCCCACAGACTCATTCTATCTTGCATAAGATTGTGGGCATAGATAGCGGATAAGATGATACGCAGACCACCTGTATTTATACAGGTACATGAGATGATTTGATCACTCATGCTGATGGTGTCTATGTTCCAAGATTTAGGGTTCCACCCAACACAGATTCTCCCGTTGGGATTGTAATCGTGATTTGTAAGGTATTTCCATCCAGAAGGAAACATCTTACTCATAGAGTTTACGCTGTAAGTTTTGATTTTGGTCTCAACCAGAACAGCAATGGAGGCATGAACAGATCGAATAGAATCCCTCACCTCCCTCTTTTTCCGTGGTTTCCCAGAACCACGGACGTTAGTCATGATTAAACTGATTAATAGGGTTTAATGGATCAATAGAGTTGATATTAACCTGTTAAATGTAAAAAAGAACATTGAGTTCAAAAAGGAAGAAAAGTAGTGTAAAGTATTAACCTATTCAAAAAGTAGTGTAAAGTATCATCTTTGATTCATTAAAGTTTAAGAAACCCTACTTTGATATGATTAAACTGATTAATAGGGTTTAATGGATCAATAGAGTTGATATTAACCTGTTAAATGTAAAAAAGAACATTGAGTTCAAAAAGGAAGAACTTTGCACATGATTAGTTTAATTTAGAGTTTATATGCTTGAAATTGGAAAAGTACATAAAGTTATCGTATTTACTGGTTTAATTAGTGAAAAACCCTTAAAATTGATGATAGTTGAATATAGTGATGTTCTCTGAATGTTTAGAACAAATATTAACCCGTTGATAATAAAAGGATGATAATTGCACATAATTGGCTTAAATTAGGGTTTCATATATCTAAGTTTGCATTAATGGGCTTAGAAACCCTAATTTAGGAAGATATGCCTTTTAATGATTTAATTGTGCAAATACATGAATAAGACAATGTTATGTTGTTATAAATTCAATTTGAGTACCAAAGATCTTTAATGTGAATTATTTGGATAATTAGTGTTTCCTATTGAATAAAGTGGAAATAGTGATAAATAAGGTTCATAAATGTGAGTTGAACTATAATGAAATATGATTTGTCAATTTGAAAGAAACTGAAGGTGATAATTAGCCTTAATGTTGTGGATATGACCTAAAAGGATAAAGATAATAGTTTTAGTGTAAAAGAAACATATTAGACTTAATTGACACTCAATTGTGCATATGATGCAGAAATTAGGGTTTGTGAACTAAAAGAGCATTAAAAGTGATAAATGCATAATGAAGGCTAAAACCCTAATAACACCCTAAAGTTGGCCTAGAAATCATAAGGTGGAATCCAAGTTGATCTTGTGGATGTTTGAATAAAACAATGACACTTGAATGTTATGCATTATTTTCAGGATATTGTTGATTGCCTGTTTATTGTGTTGAATGTTAATGCATGGACATCAAGTTACTATGGATCAGGTATGTGGTTATGCTTATGGCTATACTGCTTAGTTTTCCGAGGTTTTACTGATGTTTCCTTAAATGTGTGAAATAACTGTTGGATGATTTAATTCCTGCCTCTATAAAGTGACTGGCTATCATAATGATTATATATGTATGACTAGCTAGATCCGAGTCCACCCCTGTGTCTATGTCAAGGCTAAGGATAACCTAGAGCAAGGTCTAGGGTATCATAAGTCAGAAACTGGGCTACACATGTGTAGTGCCATGAGACTCTTAGCATACCATGAGTTAAGGAGTGGGCTATCCACGGGTAGTGCCATGTGACTCAGCCCTAGAAATTGATTCACCTATTAGGTGAAGTCATGAGGGGTAAAATGGGAATATACCATAAGGGAGGTAGTATCCAGGTCCTCTGCAGGGACATCGCAGGGGATAGGGTACACATGGATCGCGTAGTTATACTTAAAACGTATTATTGTTTGTTAAATGATTAATTGAATGATTACGTGGTTATCTTAATTGCATGATTATTTGTTTCCCCCACATACCAGCTTCGGCTGACCGACGTTTTGTTTGTCGGCGTTTTAGGTACAAGCCAAAAGGACAAACAGTAAATCGTCATATTGTGAAATGCTTGAAGAAAAATACAAGGAGGATTAGTTAGTGTAGAATCATTAAGTGGATAGAAGTTAGAGATCCAAAATTTTAAAAGGTATGCAAAGTTTCTTTTCTTACAGCTTTTCAGTTTAGTATGTTAAAATTTGATAATTATTCTTGGTTAATTGTCGAACCTTTGATCCAGAAGTCATGGGTACGGCTTCGACCTCTTGGTCTCCCTTAATTGGGGGTTATCGAGAGGTGGGGTCGTAACATTTGTACAAAACATATCATTATTTGTTCAGTTAGCTTTAATATGAGAAATTATATTTCTCACTATTTGAACCCAAAAATTGGAGTTATAACATCCTTCCCCTCTTATAGAAATTTTGTCCTCAAAATTCAGGCAAGCAAACAAACAATTCAGGATAAGACTTTTCCATGTCCATCATTGGCCCCTATGTGGCTTTTCCGTACTCATGGCATTTCCAAAGAACCTTTATCATCACATATTCTTTCCTCTGAGTTCTTTCATCCTGGCGTCTATAAACTAAACAGGTGACTCAGGCCATTTCAGCCTCCCTTGGGGCTCACTAGGTCCATTGCTCAGCACATGGTCGGGGTACCTCACATAGTGCTCTAAACAATTATTAAATTCTAACAGACTATACTGAAAATGGTAATAGAATTTTTCTTTACATACCTTTTGAAAACTTGGAATTCTAAGCTTCTATCCACACCGATACTAATCTATCTAATCCTCCTTTGTACTTTAATTCTCTTTTAGTATCACATGTGCCACTTTATGTTTGTTCTTTCCATTATATCAAGTGAATCATGTATAGTAATGCCTTTGACCTACTCCTTGTTGGAAGGGTCTGTGAGGATGGTTAAGGTCCAAAGCCATTAGCCAACCCTATTTCAATGTGAGGGACCTCAACTGACCAAATTCATTGAGAAAACATCATTTTAGAGTTTGTTTAAGGGAGATCTATATTATTTGTTTAAGTTATGAAATCAAAAGGCAAAATATTGAGTATGATACAACAATAGTACATTACAACATGTGCAAGTAAACAAGTGTACATACATAAAAAGTCAAGCAAGAAAATCTTAATAATAAAATTTGTAAATTCTAGGTACCTGACTGTAGAGGTTCTTAACTTAGCTGTGACCATCTTGACCACAAGAAAACCACCTGATTAGGAACCCTACTCATCATAAAGAAAGTTCAACATGTTACTTATTTATTAGGTCCATGATAAGGGTTTTGGTTAAGTTAGATTTTAAGGTTGGTTATTATCACATTTTGTGTCCTTTTACTTAATTAGGGTCATCACGACGGTTTGTTCCAAGTTTAATGTCATTCTGTGGGTCCAAACATTTTCTATTGTTATTATGAGTTGTGAAGCATTTGCTTGTATTTTAGGGTTGAAGGAATTATAATAGGGCAATCAAGATTCATGACTAGAAAGGTCATGAGATTTAAACAACAAGTTGATTTAGGTCATGAGGGTAGGAACATAATAAACATATCTAAAGGTTAGGTGGATATCACATATGTCCAGGTTAATATATCTTCAACATTGTATTCAACAGTCATACATACCTTCAATTTCCAACATTGTTTATTTATGTCATTAAGGTTCAACATACAAATTAGGTGGATTATCGACATCAAGGTGATTATAAGGGATGGAACATTCCCTAGTTTGAGAGGAGAGGACATGATATTAAGATCCATATTTGAATTAGGGCATAAGAAAAATAATCAATCCATATATGTCACATTAGGTCCTTATTGGTAGATTTAGAGTCACATAAACCACTATAAAAGAGAAGTGTCTGACCTTAGGCATGTAGGTCATAACAAACTATACGATTTATTTTTCTAAAGATACAAAGTTGTTTGATGTATAAGAAGATAGAAGTCAACATATGGTTAAGCTATTATCATGCATAACCAAAAAGGTGTCACACTCATGCCTCTCAAACCATAAGGACAATTACAAGAAAAAAAGGGGTCAGGGGTTATTTTGTACCTTAAGGTTTCCACTTGGAAGGGTGTTTTAAGGTTTGGCAAGAAGGGTAAGTTGGCTCCTAGGTTTATGGGACCTTACACAATCTTGGCACATGTTGGAAAGGTGGCATAGAACTTGGAGTTACCACCAGACTTGCATCGGTTACACACTATATTGCATTCCTTCATGTTGAGCAAGTGTCACATTCATATAGAGCAGATGCTACAACTAGTGGAGGTTGAGTTGGAGGAGGACATGGCGTATGTTGTGGGTCCTGTGTTGATCTTGGATAGAAGAGAAAAAAACTGAAGAGGAAGGATATATCCTTAGCCTGTGTTGATCTTGGATAGAAGAGCAAATAAGCTTAACCAGAAAGATATATCCTTAGTGAAGGCATTGTGGAATAACCATGGTGTAGAGGAGGCCAAGTGGGAGTTAGAGAATAATATGCGCAGGAAGTACCCCTCTTTGTTTGCATAGGTTTTGGGGAGGAATCCTTGTTAGGGGTTTACGGTTGTTAGACCCCTAACCTTGCTTATGATTAAACATGATGCTTATCATAATTGGATGATTAAAACCCTAATCAAACCCTAATATGTGCTTTAATAACATGTGACAACTTAAATTCTAAGTTGGGTCCAGTTTGGACACCGTTTGAGCAAGTTATCATAATACATGCTTGTTTTGCGCTTTTATGAACTTTACCCATATCTTGGTTTTTTCTCAGAGCTAGTTTGTGTAACAAACACTATCCAATGATAACAATCATTACGCAAAACCTTGCAGAAACAACCATTAACTATGAATTACCAAAAATCACTAAGAATTAAAACCATTTTTTTCGCAAAGATCCACTGCCAAGAACTTTTCACAACAGGCCCAAAGCCATATATACATATGCATCATTGTCAGCTTGTACATACATCATTCCTTCATATAGCAGGGATATGAAATGACATTTGCTTTACCAAAACGTACATAAAAGAAACATCATCCATGAAGTTATTTCTAGTCCAAATCTCATATTGATCGTGAAACCAGATATAAAAACTATCTCCCAAGGACCTGAGAGTACATGGATGACACACAAAACTCTATTCTATTAAATAAATAAAAGCACACTCAACTTGAGTTGTCACTGCTATTCCTACTACTACTGCTCACTCTCAGTTATATGATCACTATCTTCTTATGCACTTCCAACTAATAAGTTGTGGAACCCAGGGGGTGAGACAACAAGTCCCAACAAGAGATATAACTCTCCGCTAACATTACTATTATCACAGTTAAACTTTTATAAAAGAGAGAAGAAGAAACCTTTATTGAATTAAACATGTATAACTACTGATCATATACAGGATAGAGCAATCTCAATATCTCATTAGTTTGATTATTTCTAACTGAGCAATAGATCATTTGATCACTTTTAAAAGGAATACAAAGAACATGTATAACTGCTATAATCAAAATAGTATAAAAAAAGCAAGGCTCACCAATGTTTCTATATTTAATCCTTAAACAAATATGCCACACAGCTGATTACATCTTTAAATAATCCTTTTTATGCCCTACAAAGAAGGGAATATACCTTTCATCTCCAACTAACCACTGCAAAGTTAGCATTAATGCCATATAGGTCTATGGAAGAGCCGGAATCCGCGACCTCATCTTCCTTGGTCAGTACGAGAGTGGCAGTGACATTTGAGTCAATATGCATTTTAGCTAGCCTAGCATATAGAGTCTCTTCACTACAGAGATACAACGCGTGCCATGTTCTCTGTTCAAGGTATGACCTTCAATCAATCCTGCTTATATATATTATGTGATGGCCGCAACCATACTCTTCTTTTGTATTAGAGCAACTACCTCGACCACATTCTTTAAGGAAATGGCTCTTAGCCAATCTTGTGGATTTAGGATACAATTTCTACGCCGCATATTCATCAATATGTGCTCTGAGTTAAAATCGTTTTACCATTCAGCAAATCCTGACACTAAATACATATATGGCCAGGAAAACTACATTTTTAGTTTACTTGATAGATTAAATGTATTACAACATCTTTTAGCATAAATCAAGTTATAAGCATGAATTGTAAATAAAGGCTACACAGAAAGGTGTAACATATCTTTTTAAGAAATCTTGTATCAATTGTAACATATCCTGTTATACTTGTCTTGAAATCTTAATCCCTTAAACATATTTCTGGGAATCTCATCCCTTAAATAGTTTCATCATGATCACATGTTTTGGGTATCAAACCCTCAGTTTGTCTTTGAATAGTGTCACCTCTTACCAGACAACAATCATCCCTAGGTCACCTCTTAAAAGATAACAATTATCCCTAGGTCATCATACCCATATACTTGATTACCACATGCTACGGGGCTTCAATCTTCTTAGTTTATTATTGTACAATGTCACCCCTCATTGGGTAACCACCAATTCTAAATCATAAAATCTACATAAACAGTATATGTGTTGTTCAAGCATTTCACATGGCTCATAAGGCCCATTCAATCTATATAAAATCACATCATCATAGCCCATAGTTAGCTATGCTTATTATCTCAAAATATTTGCATGGTTAGGGTTTCATGATAAAAGAGATATCAATTTAAATGTCAGCACCATCATGTAAAAGAATAATCTCTTAATCAATTTACCAATATAATAAAATGAAGGTATATCATATTGTCTATGATTCTTTAACATCTAGAACACCTATGTGCTACCCTATCATTTTCATCATGGTATATCAATCCCTTAAACTCACCATTGAATGACACATCAGCTTTTAGGCAATTATGTTTTTTCTAGGTCAGCATACCTATATACATTCTTTCTGTTAAGCTATTATTCCATAGGTCTCATGAGGCATAATCAAGCTATAATAGGTTATGACCACTATAGCCCTCATTTGGCTATATTCATAAGCCATTCATGGTTAAGATTTCATTATTGTAACCACTGATTATTATCGTCATGCAATTTCAAGTTTCCTTCCCTCTTGTGACTAGGGTTAGGGTTTCTATTTTCAACTGATTAGGGTTTCCAGGGTTATATTCAGTCATCAACCCTAGACCATAACTCCTTATTTCTAGGAGGTTATATTATCATTTTTACATTCAATTTTATTGCAGATATTCACTTAATCAAGTTACAACCCTTTCATAATTAGGGTTAGGACTTCAATTCTAACCGATTAGGGTCTTTAGTGTTTTATTCAACAACTAAACCCTAATTCATAACCCCTCACATCTAGGAGTCAAATGAATTACTATAAGTATTTAATCATACTTGATTACTGTCATCAATCATCATTAATTGATTATCAACATAACATATTACCTTTTTCATATGAGTAGTACAAGCTTCTCTTTCATCCTTACTAGGATATTAGATTCAACTTTTTAATTATTGAATTGACTTGACCCTCTTTAGGGTATACTAGCCTACACTTTTCAAAGTATATCCATCTCATTACTTTATTGTATCCATTGATTATATTCAATGTGTATCGACCTACACTCATCAAGGTGTGTCAACCTAGGCGTATCAGCCTACATGTTACACCTTGTGTCGGCCTAGACACATCTTTTTGTGTTGGCTAAAGTACCATTACTTGAATCGGACAAAACTTGTCAATTGATATCGGTTTAGAGATGCTTAAGAAGGTATATCGGCTATAGTGTGATTTAGGGTATCAGCCACCCTAGCTCATTATGTATCATACATAACAACTCATTATGTATCAGCCATCTCAACCTATTATGTATATTTTCCATACCATCTACTTAGGGTATCGGCCTAGCTTATCTCTTTGAGTATCAACCACTCAATATACTAAGGTATTAGCTACACCATTAGCTAGTGTATTGGCCACATAGCACATTATGGGATATCAGCCTCTAGGGTTTGAGTTGTAACAGATGAACCCTTGTTTAATACTTTAGTTCTCTCACCTACTGACCTAACCATTAATTAGTGTATCAGCCAAAGATTCAAAGAGTATATTTCCCCCATCTTCACATGATGTATCGGGCTAGAGGTTGTCACATTGTAAGTGTATCTGAATATTAGGCTTAGAGTTGGCCATGTCAGCCTCCACTCACAACTAAGACATCCTATTTTGATATCCCATCTTCACTAGACATCTCCTTGGTTATGGAAAGTTACTTCCTTTGAAGAATATTGTTTTTAAGAGCATCAAACATATTGACCTAACAACATCATATTTCTTTAAAGCATCTCATTCCATATAGGACATCCATGTTATGTTGCAAGTATGCATGTGTCAGCTTAATATCTTCTAGACATCAGCATGACTTATTTTTAATCATAGTTGGTAGGTTAAACAACTAAGAGGACAATAGTTCTACTTATGTTACAATCCAAAATGATAGGAGCTCATATGTATCGGTTTCCATGTCCCTACCCTTGTTTCGGGTATGTGTTTTTCACAAATCAAAATTGATTTATGCATATCAGTTTCATCATCTTCAAGCTCAAACACTTCATCCATTACTACTCTATTTCATGGACAACAGTCCTAGATATTCATTAGAATACAATGAACCATCATTTAAATAAGGAAAGTCAAAATAGAAAAAGGATCACTAAGTATGCATGATAGGAGGTGAATAATAATAAAATCGGGTTCAAGTTATATAACTCGCCTCAAGGTCACCACTAAAGCTTCAAGCTTCCAAGATCCATGTTCCCAAGGTTGAAGATGACTTATAAAGAGTACAAGTCTTGATCATAACACCTCTATATGAAAGGTGAAGCCATGTTAAGGATCTTAGTGAAGAAGGAATGAAAGAAAGAATCATGGTTTTGAGAAGCATAGCCCATCCAAGGTAGGAGATAAGCATGGATTTACCTTAGGCAATTTTCTTAGACTTCCTATTCCTCCTTAAGTTCCTCAAGTCATCCACCAAGAAAGAGATGGTAAATAAGTCAAAAGTTTTATTGGGAGGTGAAAAGAAGTGTATATATAGTTGAGACTCATGAAAGAGAGTATATGCAAGGTGTCATCGCCATATGTACATGGATGACACATGTCGATGCATGGTGATGCCGTGCAACCTCATGTATTTTTACATTCAAAACTCTTGTGGATAATCTAATGGTAAGGTATCGTCCATTGGGTAGCTTCCGTGACAAGATATCACAACTTGTCATCACTTTTTGTACAAACCAATACCATTTTTGCAAGGAAGTCTTAAACCGATAGGCTTCACTTATTTGAGGTGCTTAGCTTGACATGAATGCTTCCAAAATTTTCCAAATCGATAGAGGACATAATCTATGATTTATAACATGATAGGCACCCCCATATGCCCTTCACAATTTGACACAACCTCATGTATGGTTCAAGGTACTCAACATTCTATGGTTCTAACATCACCAAGAGTGTTATCACTCAACCAAGACTCAAATAAGTCACCCTCTTCACTCTCTCTCCTCTATATGATACTAAGGGAGAGTAGGAACACTCTACAGGTGGAAAATTGCACATCAACCCCATACATTAGGTAAGTTGCAAGTTGCACCAAAACTAGCGAAGCACAATCATCAACCATACAAGCTCAAATTGGAATTTAGGCTTTCCAGAAGGTGCCCCTTAGCATCGTTCTCTCTCTCATTATGCTAGAGTACTAAGGTAACACCATCATCAGACATATTGCAAGATAACCCCTTATCTTGTGTAAATTACACTTTGGTCCAAAATAAGAAAACATTTCTCAATCATTCTTCAAACATGACCAAACTTGAAACTTGAGTTGTCCTTAAGTTTTAATTTCTTTTAAAAATATTAAGACAAGTTTATAATCATCTTACTTAGGCAAAACATCCAGGGTTATCCCAAAACCCAGGTCAGGGTCATTACAAGTTTTAAACCCCTAACAAGGATTTCGCCCTCGAAATCTCAGGCGAAAGAAGATAGATGTTACTTATGAAATACATCTTCAAACTTTCACATAGTTCCTTGATGTCAAGGTAATGTCATAAGAATCGACCAACATAATTATTCCTCCATCCATGGTCAACATAGAGTTTGTTGTACAAGGCACATGCTCAACTTATCTTCTCCATTATTGGATGTAATATCAATGCTATGCTAAATGATACTTTCATAACTGTAAAAGCACAATACATATTTATCCTCATTTATCTCAGGGGTCAACTCCTTATTATGTATCAGCTTCTTAAGTTACCATATCATATGTTAAGATTCTCAAACTTGAAGGTTTACCATATCCTTTTCAAACCTAATCATGTTTTCTTCCAAAGATAGACTAGAGATGTTTATGTTACTTGCTTGAGATTGCAAGACCTACCATGCTTCCGTTGTCATACTCTGATCTACTGACTCAACACAAAGTGCACATATGATGCGTACCAACTGGCTTGCTATTACATACACTTCTAGTTGTACTTTTATTTTCAGATGATATAGATAGAGATTAGAAACTCCACTCATTAGTCTACATTCCTCCAGAATCCTCCTTACTTGCAAACCTGATAGGTGCACTCCAAGGGTTTGCACTCAACCTAATGAACTTTACCCAAGAAAATCTTACAACTGTTTCTTCAATTGATGAATTCTTGTCGTCGTCATTTTATGTGTTACATAAACCCCTAACAAGTGATGCCCATACCATAGGTGGAGCACCTATAACTAGATTGATCTCAAAATCAATCCTTCTTAGGTAGTCATTGTTGGTATGTATGCCCTGAGAGCCAATCATGGGATGATTGGTGGGATACATTAAGATTGATTCGATAAACATCAAAGGCAAGCTTCCAATTCTTTCTGGTTCAGTCATTTGAGATAGTGATAGAACAGATTGAATGTCTAGAGAATGACAGTACTCAATGACGTATGCCTTCAGGTTCATGACCTGAATGATGAGATCATACAGATGCTAAGAGTTTGTACATTCTTGTTATGTCCCTAGTCGGATGTCATTGTGGAAGATAGATAGACAAAAATGACACACAAGACTAGATTGTGGTGTTGGTTGATGACAGAATCTCATTAGTCATGATATAGAGATATCAAACCAAACACATAGGTACTTGTCAGAGAACAAGTGTACCGGACAGACCCACCGTGAGTTTGACACATGGAACCATGACATGGCAGTCACAGTCAGTACTCACAGTGATGGTGGTGAGTGTGATTCTTAGACCTGAAATCACTACACTCAACACATGTCATTGGGCACACTTTGACATCATCAAACGCAGTCCTGAAACATGGGTTGTTATAAAGGTGATGATTGGGTGGCTTTGACACATGGGGCTTTTGAGGGGTGAGTGATAGATATGGGATTTGTCCCTCCTGAGGGAGTTTGATATCCATGGCCACTTGATGAGTAGGATTGAGAAAGGCGTGCACGCATGTGTGAATCAGTATGTGATATTGATGTCATACATATCTCTTCCAGTCTACTCTGAGATCAAGAAAGTGAATGAACATTGACAGGATGACTGTTCCATGCCTTGATTTCATTCGGGATATCAGTGACAAAGGAATTATACACTCGCTGTAACACCATTCACGGATTATAGGATGAAAGTTGTTCTCCAACTTTCTACTTTCACTTGGGTAGCACTGATGTGTGACTAGGAACCTCTCTTTGCTTGTGAAGTCATAAATGTTATGGACTTTCACTGCCAACGTGAAATGGACCTGCAGGGTCACACACATAGGATTTAACATGGAAGAGGAGTTTTTTCCACAAGCAACGTTTAGATTGATTACTAAAGGAGTTTAGTAGTTCAATTAAACACTCAATCAATTAATAGCTCAATATCATATTGTTCAAGGTGTTGGACACATTGATTGGAGTATCGAATTGATTGAAATCGCAATTGACTGATTCTGCACAACCTGCACTCCCAAGCAATCGGTTCAAGGGTTGAACCGGTCGACTGAGGTTGCTGAACCGGTTGGCTCAAGGGTTGAGCCGATCGGCTCAAGCCCAGGGTGAACCGATTGCTTCAAGTGTTGAAACGATCAATTCAACTGGTGCAACCGAGCAACTTGGGAAAGTAGGATTGGTGAGAATTTTCCTTATGTTTCAATTTCCCAATTTGATTGGGAATATGATTGGTATTCGATACCAATTAGAAACAAAAAGAAGGAAAGTCAATTTGAGTTGGATCAGGACCATGAACCGATCGGTTCAGGGCACCAACCGATCGGTTGGGTGTCCCAAATGACCGGTTCAGGTCCCAGCCGATCGGCTCAAGCTCCGAGTTGGTTGCTTTTTGTGGAAAATCTCGAACCCTTCTACTCCTGCTTTTAGTCCCGCATTGCCCGGGATAGAGAACCCTATCCCATGACCCTCCTATATATATAGGGGTATTGGGGGCTTCTCAGACAACAACTCAGTGTAAGTTGATTGCTCTACAAAGTTGTCGTTCTCTCTGGTTTTGGTAACCGAGAGAGAGCCCGAGCAAGTGCTTCCTGTAAAAGGAGGTGCAGCAAGGGAAGGACAACTGCAGTTGCAATTGAAAACAGGAGAGTGTGTTGGCGACTAGTACGTCAACAGAAGGGTGCGACTCCTTCCACTTCCTTGTGGGACAAGGAGTGTGGAGTTCCAGGTGGTCCGTGTGTACTACTATAGAGGCGGGAGGTCACTGCCGCTCAGGAGGACAACTGTCATCCGACAGTCCGGTTCGAGTAGGAGTCTTCAGTCCCGGTTCGACCAGGAGCTGCACAGACGCCGTCCAAGACCGGAGTTGAAGACTGCGCATTGCGCGAGGTATTGTCACCAAGCAAGCCTTGGGACAAGGTATGATTCCACAAACCATCCTTTCCTATTATATAGACGTTGATGTGTTTCCTCATGCTGGGTTTGGGGAGGAAAATTTTTGTTTCCACTGCCTTCTCTACCTCCCCTAAAACCCAACAGTGGTATCAGTGCCAGGTCAACTGTTCTATATTTTAGGAATATCGATATGATAGATTTTGGTTTGCCGCCTTTATTTATTTCATACGATGCGAATAAATTGGCTTTATGCATGTCCAATCCTAAATCCACAAATCCCAATTACATATATGATATGTATTATTAATGCACTTGATATGCGTCACCCTTAAACGAGTTTTGTGGTGGATGTATAGCGTGATTATGGCCAATAAACCCTATCTGTGTATGGTTGTGTGTGGTTGCTTGCATCTCAGTCTGTGCACCGATCTTCCTTCTCCTATTCCTGATGTAACTCGAAATAATTCGAGATTCTTTCCTACCTTTGCTCCCCCCGAATGTAACTCGGGGTTTCCCTTTTAAGCAATGTAATATTAGGATAGATTTTATTTCCTGTTATGTCAAAGATCGGAGGACATCAAGACGACTGCTCAGACGATCGGTTGAAGGAGTGAACCGATCGGTTGATGATCGGTTGAGGAGCGAGACGAGCTGGTGGTGGACATGAAGAGATGCACGATGACCAGGGAAATCGATTGGTTGGAGGAGCCAACCGATCGGCTGGTGGGACCCAGACGACCGGGCCGGACCGAGCAAGACGTTCATGTGATGAATTGATATACTCCAAAGGCAAAGCATAGAAGTTCATCTTGTACATGTTGCATGTGATGTAGACCTAGATGACCGTGATTCCTCTTGGCTCGAGGAATCACATTAGGATGGCCATAATCATCGCTTTTTATCATTTGTGCATGTTTTCTGTGGGATATAGCATGTATATGATACGTACTATGTATTGTGGTGATTGGATATGTATATGTATAAAAACCAAATCCCTCATTAAAATATTAAGTTTTAGATGCCTTCCAAATGTGACACACGTGAAAAGCTTGATCGACCAAGTGTGGGCACGCCCTAGCGTGGTGCACCATCTATCTCGTGGAAGCGTGAAGGATGAATGTGTGGGTCTGCCCTAGCAGGGTGCATATTCATAGTGTTTGCTTTGGGTCAGACTTAACAAGGTGATCTAGATGGGATCTAGTACCTTGAGGCATGGAGATGATCATGGCAAGGAGTTGCATATGACATCTTATCAAGAGTTGCATATGATGCAATTGGCAAGAGTTGCCTACCTGAGAGATCTATGTTGTGGGTGACAGCCCTAGCTAGTCCATGACTTAGAGGATTTCAAGATCTTGCCCACTAGAAGGTTGTACGCTGCAATCTTCTGAATTGATGGTGAGGGCTATCAATTTGAAGTAAAATAGTGGGAGCGATAATTAATTAAAGGCCTAATTATATCGTCAATTTTTCAAATCAATCAAATAAGTCAAAAATGAGTTTTTGGACTAAAATTGCATATTTCCTTTTGTAGTACAAATGACGACAAACAACAACAACTTTTCTTTGCGATCGGTCCTTGACAAGGACAAGCTTAATGGGACAAATTTCCACGACTGGTATCGGACATTGAGAATTGTTCTCACTCAAGAGCTTAAGCTCTATGTCCTGGATACTCCCATTCCAATGGAACCCGCTCCTAATGCACCAAAGGCAAAAAGGGATGCTTACAAGAAGCATGATGATGATGTCATTGATGCAAAGTGCTTGATGTTATGTTCAATGAACCATGAGTTTCAAAGACAGCATGAGAACATGGGTGTCATAGAGATGATTCAGCATCTCAGGAACATGTATGAAGATCAGGCACGACAAGAGAGATACAATGTTTCTAGGGCGCTGTTCAAGTGCGTCATGACAGAAGGAGATCCAGTTGGTCCTCACACACTCAAGATGATTGGGTATGTGGAGAACCTGCAGAGACTGGGATTTCCACTGAGCCAAGAGTTGGCTACTGACGTGATACTGCAATCATTGCTAGAATCTTACAGTCAGTTTGTGATGAACTACAACATGAACAACTTTGATAGGCCACTGTCAGAGTTGTTGGGCATGTTGAGGACAGCCGAGATACAGATGAAGAAGGACAAGCCTAAGCATGTGATGGTGATCATGAGAAAGAAAGGCAAGTCCAAGTGCAAGGGCAAGGGCAAAGCTAAGAAAGGTTCTGAAGCTAGCCAGGAGTCCAAGCCATCTTCAGCTCTCAAGGCCAAGGGAGGCGTGACCAAGAAAGGAAATTGCCACCATTGTCAAAAGCTAGGACATTGGAAAAGGAATTGTCCTCTCTATCTGGAAGAACAAAAGAAGAAGGAGGCGACTGAAGCCTCTACTTAAAGGTGTCATGAAAGTAAACTTGTAACACTTTTTGAGGTATATGATACCAAAATGTAAAGTGTAAAGCACTCAAAATGGGGCAAGTGTTGCCATCATAGAAAGGAGTACTTTAGTTTATTTTCAGCCTATAAGGCATGTAATACAGTTATGAACTGCTATTTCATAGTTGCCAATAGATAGAAACACTTTATTTTTACATATTGTATGACAATGATGGCAATTAATAAAGTTGAGTTTTCAATCTTAAAGATATGATCTTTGTGGCAATGCCTTATTTATCTTGTGGTATTTGATATGCATAAGATAAAATGATACCTAAAAGTTATAGATAACTCAAACAATCAAATTAGCATCAATCATGAGAAATTCATTTCTAGTTTCCATATGATAGATAAATCCAGACTCTTTTGGTTAGAGAACCAATAAGAGACATGAATATCTTGGACATGATTAATCAATCTTCACTAAAGGTAGTGGGAGAATGATTATCCAATTAGGTATAATACTTGTGATGTATTTACATACCTATTGGAATAAATGCTAATACTTCTAATGGTGTTTAGAGAATACCAATATGAATATCTTGAAGTGTTCAAGATTATCATAAATGAAGAATAAATTTGGTAAGGTGTTAATTCTTGATGAGATCAATGAATGAAATACTTGGACCAAATGTTTGAGATCCTTGTGAGTGACTATGATAGTGTATCATAGTAAACTCATGATTAAGGCATGGTGATGTCTAAATCAAGAAGGAATCATACTCTAAGGAGTTAGAGAATGATTATTGAATAACTGAATTCTTCTTAATAAAAGAATACCCCACACTAATAAAAGAAATTAAGAATCACAAGGGTTGTGAGTTCTTATATCCTTAACAGATACACCTCAATTATCTATGTGATGAGTTGTTCATGCGATGAGTCAACCATCTAGATGAATATGAGGAATCAAATTTTGAGTTATGGTTTATGACCATTACATCCTAAATGACATCCATGTGAACCATAAGGTATGACCTTGATGGTAGCACCCATTGGATAAGATCCATAAGTGCAAATGAGTCTTAAGTGTTAAGACACATGGATAACATTTTGAGAAGGATGATGCTTGCAACTTAATGACTAAGACATTTGGCATATGGATACTAAAACCGCATTCCTATAAGGAATAAAACAAGGATGTGTACGTGACACAACCTATAAGGTTTATGAATCCACTAATGCAAATGAAGTCTATAAGTTACAATGGACTAATCAATGTGATTGATTGAATACAAGCAACTCAAAATTGGATCTTTACTTTGATGATATAATCAAAGGGTTTGACGGATATTTCAAAGATAAAGAAGGGATCTGTGATTTAGTGGGAGCGTATTCACATTTCACATGTTGATGTGAAATGGAAATGTTCTAGAATGGAAATCCAAAAGTGGAAATTATCTTTAAGGAAGACAGAGATGTTTCCTATGTGATAGGAATAGAGATCTATAGAGATAGTTCTCGATAAATCTCTCGACCTGAAAAGAGAGAGCATACATTGGCAATCTGTACTGAAGTGTTGAGTATGCACAGATTAAGTGGGAGAAAACTTGTCCATGCTACATGGAGTTAGCATCCCAAAGCCAAGTGTCCAATTCTTATGAAGCATGAGAACACTAAGAATATATATGGATATATCATGTATGTAATCATCCCATTATCTTGCACGTGTGGACATGGCAAGAATAAATGCATTCATCATCTTGTATGTACGACATGACAACATGATGTGCTCATCCTGATAACTCGTATGTGGGACATGACGAGTGGATGTCTGTCTACTTCCAGTAAGGGTTACTGGAATACCATAAGAACTTGATAAGTACTTGAGAAGTACTAGTTCTATGGAGATAAGGAAGAGTTCGATGTAAGGAGTTACATTGATGCGAACTTCCGAAAGGACAGAAAGTTAATCACAAAATATACATAGAATGTATAAAAGTGAAAGTTTGTTGATAATTGGAAATGTTCCAATAAAATCATTTGAAAGGAAATGTCGAGTATCTATGTGTTAGAGAACAACAGTAGATACTATATGGATCTGGAAGTTCATGAGATGAACTTATAGATATTCCTCTCATTGATGACAAGTATGGAATCCTTGATCATGCAATGAGGCTAAAGGTTAGCACATGAATACAAGATCGCATATTACGGCAACTCCATCTCATACGTGTGACGTACATCGAAGAGATGTGAGACATGCAATTTAAAACTGACTTTGGCAAGGTGTTGCCATTTCTCCCTATGTTGGCACTAGAGCACAGTGACATGTGGGACATGTTTCAAGATCACTATGAATATGATTCAATGGTGATTGGCTCGTAGTGCAAGTGGGAGTCTGTTGGTATGTATGCCCTGAGAGCCAATCATGGAATGATTGGTGGGATACATTAAGATTGATTCGATAAACATCAAAGGCAAGCTTCCAATTCTTTCTGGTTCAGTCATTTGAGATAGTGATATGTCTAGAGAATGACAGTACTCAATGACGTATGCCTTCAGGTTCATGACCTGAACGATGAGATCCTACGGATGCTAAGAGTTTGTACATTCTTGTTATGTCCCTAGTCGGATGTCATTGTGGAAGATAGATAGACAACAATGACACACAAGACTAGATTGTGATGTTGGTTGGTGATAGAATCTCATTAGTCATGATATAGAGATATCAAACCAAACACATAAGTACTTGTTAGAGAACAAGTGTACCAGACAGACCCACCGTGAGTTTGACACATGGAACCATGACATGGTAGTCATAGTCAGTACTCACAGTGATGGTGGTGAGTGTGATTCTTAGACCTGAAATCACTACACTCAACACATGTCGTTGGGCACACTTTGACATCATCAAACACAGTCTTGAAACATGGGTTGTTATAAAGGTGATGATTGGGTGGCTTTGACACATGGGGCTTTTGATGGGTGAGTGATAGATATGGGATTTGTCCCTCCTGAGGGAGTTTGATATCCATGGCCACTTGATGAGTAGGATTGAGAAAGGCGTGCATGCATGTGTGAATCAGTATGTGATATTGATGCCATACATATCTCTTCCAGTCTACTATGAGATCAAGAAAGTGAATGAACATTGACAGGATGACTGTTCCTTTGGGATATCAGTGACAAAGGAATTATACGCTGGCTGTAACACCATTCACAGATTGTAGGATGAAAGTTGTTCTCCAACTTTATACTTTCACTTGGGTAGCAATGATGTGTGAATAGGCACCGCTCTTTGCTTGTGAAGTCATAAATGTTATGGACTTTCACTGCCAACGTGAAATGGACCTGCAGGGTCACACACATAGGATTTAACCTGGAAGAGGAGTTTTGTCCACAAGCAACATTTAGATTGATTACTAAAGGACTTTAGTAGTTCAATTAAACACTCAATCAATTAATAGCTCAATATCATATTGTTCAAGGTGTTGGACACATGGATTGGAGTATCGAATTGATTGAAATCGCAATTGACTGATTCTGCACAACCTGCACTCCCAACCGATCGGTTCAAGGGTTGAACCGGTCGGCTAAGGTTGCTGAACCAGTTGGCTCAAGGGTTGAGCCGATCGGCTCAAGCCCAGGGTGGACCGATTGCTTCAAGTGTTGAAACGATCAATTCAATTGGTGCAACCGAGAAACTTGGGAAAGTAGGATTGGTGAGAATTTTCCTTATGTTTCAATTTCCCAATTTGATTGGGAATAGGATTGGTATTCGAACCAATTAGAAACAAAAAGAAGGAAATTCAATTTGAGTTGGATCAGGACCATGAACCGATCGGTTCAGGGCACCAACCGATCGGTTGGGTGTCCCAAATGACCGGTTCAGGTCCCAGTCGATCGGCTCAAGCTCCGAGTTGGTTGCTTTTTGTGGAAAATCTCGAACCCTTCTACTCCTGCTTTTAGTCCCGCATTGCCCGGGATAGAGAACCTTGTCCCATGACCCTCCTATATATAGGGGTATTGGGGGCTTCTCAGACAACAACTCAGTGCAAGTTGATTGCTCTGCAAAGTTGTCGTTCTCTCTGGTTTTGGTAACCGAGAGAGAGCCCGAGCAAGTGCTTCTTGAAAAAGGAGGTGCAACAAGGGAAGGACAACTGCAGTTGCAATTGATAGCAGGAGAGTGTGTTGGCGACTAGTACGCCAACTGAAGGGTGCGACTCCTTCCACTTCCTTGTGGGACAAGGAGTGTGGAGTTCCAGGTGGTCTGTGTGGACTACTACAGAGGCGGGAGGTCACTGCCACTCATGAGGACAACTATCATCCGACAGTCCGGTTCGAGTAGGAGTCTTCAATCCCGGTTCGACCAGGAGCTGCATAGACGCTGTCCAAGACCGGAGTTGAAGACCGCGCGTTGCGCGAGGTATTGTCGCCAAGCAAGCCTTGGGACAAGGTATGATTCCACAAACCATCCTTTCCTATTATATAGACGTTGACGCGTTTCCTCGTGCTGGGTTTGGGGAGGAAAATTTTTGTTTCCGCTGCCTTCTCTACATCCCCTAAAACCCAATAGTCATACACTTAATCATCTTATCAAGAGACATACTTTAGGTTCACACACAATTAGAACTTCTTGGATACAAGGATTCCCCACCTTGGTATCTATCATATGTTCCAAAGATACATTACATCTTTATTAGACCTAAACATATCATAAAAAATCTTTCTAGCATCTTTTATGGTTCACAAAACATTACTATTCTCAGATGTCATCATCTTGGAGCTAAAGTCGAATCCCTAGTTGATATTTTCAAGTATCCTTCTCAAGGTCACTTCAAAACCATGTATATCAAGTGATATGAGACTTCACTTGAACATCATATCCCTAGAAAGGAAGTATAAAGGAAACATGCTTTCTCTTATTACTGCATCATCATCCAAGAATTCTTAATAGGGAGAAGGAGATCATTTACTTTCTTTGATTATTATACAAGTTTTACTACTTATGTGTCATTCAATCCAGTTTCATCATTTCTCTTTCAATTCAATTTCATCTTGGTTTCCTTGCCATTGGCATAAGAACTATAAATATGATTATGTTTCAATACTCCTTCTTTGAACATTTCCTTGTCTTACCACAAGGATCATTATTCTCTTCATTTTCTTTATTGAGTAGAGATTACCTTCCTTGTTTCCTTTTCATATCTCATGACAATTGCATTTTATACTTTCTTATATTCATGTGTTAGTCTGAGATTACTCAAGTTTCACTTTATTATCATTTAGAATGTGATAAGAATCACTTTTCCATAATTCTAATTTCCAATTTCATATTGCACTTTAGATTACATCAAAATGAATACTTGATCAGAGTACTCAAAAAGATAGTAATCTAAGAGTTCCATACTTACCTTGCCTTCAGTAATCAAATACCTGGCCAGGGTATTTAAACAGTGAAGTTAGGTAGCATGCACTTCATTTTATATCAGGTCTCTTACGTTATATATCTCTTTTATGTTGTAATACTTAGTATCTCTGGTTCTTTCTAGGCATCTCTTTCATACCTCTTAGTCTTTATGTAAGCAGAATAAATGATAAAACAATTTCAAGAATACTGGATAGAATATAATTCTAATACTCTTCATCTTTTCTCATGTATCCATGGATTAACCAACAGAAATTCAGACAACAACTATTCCTTTTATGATTAACAGGTAAAGTAAGGAGAAAACAATTCAGAATGAAAAAGTTCTATCTAACATGTTACCCCTTGCGGGTCATCTACCATCTCTGGTTGACTTGCAATATGAAGTCTAATCATTTCCCTTCATTGTCTTTTCCTTTTGGCATTGTTGGACTATGATTTCTATAAGTCTTGCTGAGTTGGCCTAGACTGTTGATCCATCTCAACCTCACTCCTTGGACAAAAGGGTCTAATATGCCCAATCTTTCCACATCTAAAACATGTCCTGATCTCGGACCCTCATCCGGATGGTCTTGTTACTGATGTAGAGTCTAAGTCCGAAGCCTTTACAGGTGGAAAGTTAGGACCTTTGCCCTTACTTGACGACCACTGCCCTGGTGCACTAGAGGTTTGTCATACTGGTGGCACTTAAAACTTGAGCTTTTTAGAGCTACTAGTCAATTGTCCCTGAGATTGTGCAAGCTTTTCCTTAATACTCAGTTCATTGTCCCTTCTTGGGCATTGTGTCCTTAGGTGTCCTACCTGTCTACACTGGTAGTAGGTTCTAATTTCTTTCCCTACTTTAGTCTTTCCCACATGTTTCTTTGTTTTATCATAACATGGCTATTCAGAGGGGTTACTAGAACTCAAAAATTATGTATTAGGAACTGGTGCCCTAGGTGGTATTTCAAGTGTCTTGTCCACTATATGCAGAATTGTCGTCATAACTAGCCCAACTAGAGCATGAAAAGTAGGATTTTCTAACATAGACTGATCCAGCTGAGGATTCTCAAACACTCATTCTCCTCTTTCTTGATCCCTTGCACCTTCCCCTGGTGTAGCGATACTTCTTTTAACAACATGTTCCTCATGATCTCCAGACATCTTTAGGCTTTATACTTTCTTCTGCATAAGCAGAAGCCACTATTAGACATACTAATGAACACTTAGAACAAACTCAACAACCTTAATCCTATGTCCCTATAGACTCAGTGAACCTATAACTCTGATACCAAACTTGTGACAATCTCTATCCAATGATAACAATCATCACGCAAAACCTTGCGGAAACAACCATTAACTGCGAATTACCAAAAATCACTAAGAATTAAAACTATTTTTTCCACAAAGATCCACTGTCAGGAACTTTTCACAAAAAGGCCCAAAGCCATATTTACATATGCATCATTGTTAGCTTGTACATACATCATTCCTTCATATAGCAAGGATATGAAACAATAGTTTCTTTACCAAAACATACATGAAAGAAACATCATTCATCAAGGTATTTCTAGCCAAAATCTCAGATCGATCGTAAATCTAGATATAAAAACTATCTCCCAAGGAACTGAGAGTACATGGATGACACATAGGACTCTATTATATTAGACACATAACAACACACTCAACCTGAGCTATCACTGTTATTCTTACTTGTGCTACCCGCTCTTAGTTATATGATCATTATCTTCTTGTGCATGTCCACCTAAAAAGTTGTGGAACCCACAGGGTGAGATAACAAGTCCCAACGAGAGATATAACTCTCTGTCAACATTATTATTATCACAGTTAAACTTTTATAAAAGAGAGTAGAAGAAACCTTTATTGAATTAAACATGTATAATTGTTGATCATATATAGGATAGAGCAATCTCAATATCTCATTAGTTCGATTATCTCTAACTGATCAATAGATCATTTAATCACTTTTAAAAGGAATATGAAGAACATGTATAACTTTTATAATATAAATAGTATAAAAAAAGCATGTCTTCAACCAATGTTTCTATATTTGATCCTTAAACAAATATGCTACACAACTAATTACATCTTTAAACAATCCTTCTTATGCCCTACGGAGATGGGAATATACCTTTCATCTCCAACTGGCCACTACAAAGTTAGAATCAATGCCATATAGGTCTATGGAAGTTCCGAAATCCGCAACCTCATATTCCCCGATCAGTACAAGAGTGGAAGTGACATTTGAATTAATCTACATTTTAGCTAGCCTGGCGCATAGAGGCTCTGCGCTATAGAGATACAGCGTATGCCATGTTCTCTGTTCAGGGTATGACCTTCAATTAATCCTGCTTATATATATATATTGAGTCATGGCCTCAACCATACTCTTCTTAAGTATTAGAGCTACAACCTAGACTGCACTCTTTAAGGAAATGGCTCGTAGCCAATCATGTGGATTCATGATACAATTTGTACCCTACATATTCAACAATATGCGCTCTGAGTTAAACTTGTTTCCCCATTCAGAAAATCCTGACACTAAATTTATCTTTGGTAGGGCTATTACATTTTTATTTTACTTGATAGATTAAGTGAATTACAACATCTTTTACAATCAATCAAGTTACAAGCATGAATTGTAAATAAAGGCTACATAGAAAGGTGTAACATATCTTTTCAAGAAATCTTGTATCAATTCGAACATATCTTGTTACACTTATCCTGAAATCTCAATCCCTTGAACATATTATTGGTAATCTCATCCCTTAAATATTTTCATCATGATCACATGTTTAGGGTATCAAACCCTCAGTTCATCTTTGAATAGTGTCACCTTTTACCAGGCAACAATCATCTCTAGGTCATCAGACCCATACACTTGATTACCACATGCTATGTGGTTTTAGTCTTCTTAGTTTATTATTGTACATTGTCACCTCTCATTTGGAAATCACCAATTCTAAATCATAGGATCTACATAAAAATTATACATGTTGTTCAAGTATTTCACATGGCCCACAAGGCCCATTCAATCTATATAATGTCACATCATCATAGCCCACAGTTGGCTATGCTTATTATCTAAAAATATTTTCATGGTTAGGGTCTAATGATAAAAGAGATATCAAATTAAATGTCAGTACCATGCTCTAAAAGAATAATATCTTAATCATAATAAAATGAAAGGTATATCATATTGTCTAAGATTCTTTAATATCTAGAACACCTCTGTGTTACACTATCATTTTCATCATGGGATATCAATCCCTCAAACTCACCATTGAATGACACATCACTTTTTAGGCAATTGTGTTTTTTCCAGGTCATCACACCTATAGACATTCTTTCTATGAAACTATTATTCCATAGGTCTCATGAGGCATAATCAAGCTATAATAGATTATGACCACTATAGCCCTCATTTGGATATATCCATAAGGTATTCATGGTTAAGATTTCATTATTGTAACCACTGATTATTATCATCATGCCATTTCAAGTTAACTTCCCTCTTGTGATTAGGGTTAGGGTTTCTCTTTTCAACTGATTAGGGTATCTAGGGTTATATTCAATCATCAACCATAGACCATAACTCCTTATTTCCATGAGCATATATTACCATTTTTACATTCAATTGTATCACATATATTCACTTAATAAAGTTACAATCCTTTCATAATTAGGGTTAGGACTTCTATTGTAACCAATTAGGATCTTTATGGTTTTATTCAACAATCAAACCCTAATTCATAACCCCTCACATCTAGGAGTTAAATTCGTCACTATAAGTATTCAATCATACTTTATTACTCTCATCAATCATTATTAATTGATTATCAACATAAAGTATTACCTTTTTCATATGAGTAGTACAAGTTTCTCTTTCATCCTTACTAGGATATTAGATTCAACTTTTAACTTATTGAATTGACTTGACCCTCTTTAGGGTATACTAGCCTAAACTTTTCAAAGTATATCCATCTCATTATTTTAAAGTGTATCCATTGATTATATTCAAGGTGTATTAGCCTACACTCATCAAGGTGTGTCGGCCTAGATGTATCGGCCTACATGTTACACCTAGTGTCGGCCTTGACACATGTGTTTGTGTCAGCCAAAGTACCATTACTTGTATCGGACAAAGCTTGTCAATTTATATTGATTTAGAGATGCTTGAGAAGGTATATCAGCTATAGTGTGCTTTAGGGTATCAACCACCCCATCTCTCCATGTATCAGCCATAACAACTAATTATGTATCAGCCATCTCAACCTATTATGTATATTGGCCACATCATCTACTTAGGGTATCGGCCTAGCTTATCCCTTTGAGTATGGACCACTCAATCTACTAAGATTTCGGCTACACCATTAGCTAGTGTATCGGTCACATTGCACATTATGGGATATCATCCTCTAGGGTTTTAGTTGTAATGAATGAACCCTTATTCAATACTTTAGTTCTCTCACCTACTGACCTTACCATTAATTGGTGTATCGGTTAAAGCTTCAAAGAGTATATTGCCCCCATCTTCACATGATGTATCGGGATAGAGGGTGTCAGATTGTGAGTGTGTCAGATTGCTAGGGTTAGAGTTGGCCATATCGGCCTCCACACTCAACTAAGACATCATATTTTGATATCCCATCTTCACTAGATATCTCCTTGGTTATGGCAAGTTAGTTCCTTTGAAGCACATTTTTTAAGAGCATCAAACATATCGGCCTAACAACATCATATTGCTTTAAAGCATCTCAAGTCACATCGGCCATCCATGATATGTTGCAAGTATGGATGTGTCGGCTTGAATATCTTTTAGATATTGGCCTACCTTATTTTTAATCTTAGATGACAGGTTAAACAACTAAGAGGACAATATTTCTACTTATGGCACAATCCAAAAGGATAGGAGCTCATATGTATTGGTTTCCATGTCCCTACCCTTGTATCGGGTTAGGGTTTTTCACAAATCAAAATCAATTTATGCATATAGGTTTCACCATCTTCAAGCTCAAACTCTTCGTCCATTACTACTATATTTCATGGAAAATAGTCCCATATATTCATTAGAACTCATAGAACCATTATTTAATCAAGGAAAGTTGAAATATATAAAGGATCACCAAGTATTGCATGATAGGAGGTGAATAATAATAAAATTGGGTTCAAGTTATATAACCCACCTCAAGGTCACCACTAAAGCTTCAAGCTTCCATGATCCACGTTCCCAAGGTTGAAGATGACTTATAAAGAGTCCAAGTTTTTATCATAACACCTCTATATGAAAGGTTAAGCCATGGTAAGGATCTTGGTGAAGAAGGAAAGAAAGAATCATGGTTCGAGAAGCATAGCCCATCCAAGGTAGGAGATAACCATGGCTTTACCTTGGGCACGTTGCTTGGCCTTACTCTTCCTCCTTGAGCTCCTAGGGTCTTCCACCAAGCAAGGAGGTGAAAAGAGGGGTATATATAGTTGAGTCTCATGAAAGAGAGTATAAGCAAGGTATCATCACCATATTTACATGGGTGACACGTGTCCATGCATGGTGACACCATGAAACCTCATTTATTTTGACATGCAAAACTCTTGTGGATAATCCAAGGGTAAGGTATCGGCCATTCGGTAGCTTCCTTGACAAGATATCACTACTTGTCATCCCTCTATGTACAAACCGATAACATGTTTTCAAGGAAGTCTTAAACCTATAGGACATACCGATAACATGTTTTCAAGGAAGTCTTAAACCTATAAGCTTCACTTATTTGAGGTGTTTAGCCCAACATGAAAGCTTCCAAAAGTTACCAAACCGATAGGGGACATCTTATATGCTTTATAACCCAATAGGCACCCCCATATGCCCTTTACAACTTGACACAACCTCATCCATGGTTCAAGGTACTCAACATTCTATGGTTCTAACATTACCAAGAGTTTTATCACTCAACCAAGTCTCAAACAAGGTGCCCCCTTCTATCTCTCTCATCTAGATGATACTAAGATGGAGTAGGAACACTCTAGAGGTGGTAAAGTGCACATCAACCCCATATATTAGGTAAGTTGCAAGTTGCACCAAAACTAGAACATAAAGCACAATCATCAACCATACAATCTCAACTTGGAATTTAGGCTTTCCACAAGGCGCCCCTTAGCATAATGATCTCTCTCTCATGATTCTAGAGTACTAACAGAACACCCATAATGTGACATATTGCAAGATAACCCCTTATATTGGGTAAATTGCACTTTGGTCCAAAATAAGAAAACATTGCTCAAACATCCTTCAAATAGGACCAAACTTGAAACTTGATATCTCCTTAAGTATTCATTACTTTTTAAAAGATTAAGACAAGGTTCTAATAATCTTACTTAGGCAAAAAATCCAGGATTATCCCAAAATCCAGGTCAGGGCCATTACAGTTTGCCACATTCCTGTTGTGCCTCTCATGTTTTCATATCATGTTTGATATAGTTATGCTTTGGGGTGCCTTTTTACACCTTGAGTCAGTGGTGGAATCTAGCCTTGTGTTGAGATTAGGGTTTTCTCTCTTGAAGGCCCTAACTTTATGGTTGACCTTGAGTGTTGAGCCACCCAGTGTTGGCGATCTCCAAGGTTTTATGTGACCTCTAGTATTGGCGGTTGCCAAGGTTTTATTTGGCCACCTAGTATTGGCGGTTAATGAGACTTATAACTCATCTTTGTCGCCAACATTTCAAGGATTGGTAGTTGTTTGATTTTCTGATCATCTTTGTGACGAACTACTCACAAAACACAAGATTAACTAAGCAGAAGCGAATCATTTGCAGCGGATTACTGAAAATCACTAAAAATTAAAACTTTTTGCAAAGAGATCCAACATAGGAAACTCTTACAACAAGAACCATAGTATAACATATACAACTTGGTTTAAAAGTACATGACTTGTACCATCTCCTCTTGAGGATTACAACATCAGCTGCCATATAACATTATATACAGACAGCATAAAACCCCGAGGCATCAAGCCAAAATATCAGATCGATCCATTAAAACACTAACTTAAAACTCCGAGGACTTGAGAGTACAGAGACGACACATAGGACTTCTAACTATAAGACTTGACAGTCAGGATCTCCACCTGAGATCTCACTGCTATCCAGGCTGTTGCTTTCCTTTCCCTGTAAAAGAATATCTGCTTCTTTGTCCGCGTCCACCTAAAAATGTTGGATCACACGGGGGTGAGACAATTGTAAATTTCCCCAACGGGAGATATAACTCTCTGCCAAAACATTGTATTGCAGATTAAAGATATGAAATTGAGCAGAGAATAAGCAGTTTAAAGCATTCTCAACTTTGTAAGCATTGCAACTATTATGATAAAGCAATATACCATCTATTCTTTTAATAAAGAATAGCAATAACATGTATATCATTTATCTATCATATTATACCACCATATCAAACTTTTCTTATAACACTCATTAACTTGACATGTCACCCATGAAACATTCTTGTTTCAATCTGTTGGCCTTAGCCAATCTGCTAAACAGATAAGGAAATATATCTACCATATACTCATATATCATTAATATAGGCATTGAGTTATTACCAATCCTATGTCATCATTACAGGCATTGAGCCTCTGCCAGGTATTGGACTCTTCCAAACCTGATTACACCGCCAGACATTGGACTTTAACCAACACTAATTACATGCATTACACCTCTGCCAGGTATTGGATTTCTCCAAACCTGGTTACATAGCCAGGCATTGGACTCTAACCAATCCTGATTTCACATCCATGCATTGGATTTTAACCAACCCTGATTTCACAGCCAGGCATTGGACTTTAACCAACCCTGATTACACATCCAGGCATTGGACTTTAACCAACCCTGATTTCACAGCCAGGCATTGGACTTTAATCAACCCTAATTTCAGGTATTACACCTCTTCCAGGTATTGGACTCTTCCAAACCTGATTACACCGCCAGGCTTTGGACTTTAACAAACCCTGATTACAGGCATTACACCTTTGCCAGGTATTGGACTCTTCCAAACCTGATTACATGGATCATGGAATATAAATTCCTTTGACCCATCATTAATCATCTTGGTGCCTCTTACTATACTACAATTACTCTCATGACTCAGAAAGCCCATAAAGCATCTTGTCACCTCTCATTAGGCAACATCTAATCATATGGCTCACAGGGCCATTCAACATCTTGTCACCTATCACTAGGCAACAAATTCATTTTATCTCATGTAATATAATAGTAACACCACTATTCCCTTAATAGGGTTAGGGCTTAGTATTTACATCACTTTGGGGTTTCTCATGTCCCATTACCCAATTTAGGGTTAGGGTTTTTCCCATCTCTCATTGCCTAGGGTTTCATGCTCACATTATTAGTTCATCTCTAATATATTACTTCACACCGATAGGAACATTCAAAGATATCTTAAGTATTTGCTTATGATCACTATTCTCATCATATATCATTATTGATCAACAATTTAAGGAATGAGTTCATTTCTCATCCTTATCATGGTATGATTACATCATACTCATTGATTTGGCTTAACTCCATTCTCAAAGTATATTAATCAACATTTATCACAGTACAACAAGTTCATTACATCTTTATTGTAACAGTTGCATCACACACATTTCATGTGTTTCTTATCAAAGAATAGTGGATTAGGGGTTCATCAAGGAATGCCTACCCTGAAATGTTAAATGTGATATCTATCATGTCTTGATGTATCACTTTCTTCTCATTTCCCTCTTACTTAAGTTAATCAACTAACCTTGTATTAAGGGACTTCCCTCTTAATACTTTATCCTCTAACTTGTCACTTTCTTCATATGGTGTATATATTACACATTGGAATTGTCCAACTATCTTTAATGATATGGACTTATCCAATGGTTAGGCATTGTTGACATAGAATAAACTATTATCAACCATGTTAGGTATTTCAACCCATAGGATGTTATTCATTTCATTGTATAATATTGCATACATTACTCCTAAGAGTTTCATATCCTCATCATCGTAAGATGTATAGGGTTGTTACATATACATGAAATTAGATATATAATGATCTAGGCATCCTCTTGTCCTTTAGACCCTTATTCATTAGGGTATCAACATTATCATTCATATAGTTCATCAACTTTACCCTTCATGGTTATAACATCCTCATCTTACTTGATTGTAATAACCACATTCTACTTAAGTGTATTGGCCATGATACCATGACTATAATTGCACATATCATCATATGGCATCATTATGGATTTAAGTCTCACTTCACATCATTCTTTAGAGTTTCCATAATATTATTCTTAATTATGGTTTCACATAACATTACCATTGATTAAGGTTTTTCATAACATTAATCTCAATTAAGAATTCTCATAACATCACCCTCAAGTAGGATTTCTCGTGGATTCACCCTCAATTAGGGTTTCTCATGGAATCACCCTCAATTAGGATTTCTCATGGATTCACCCTGAATTAGGGTTTCACATGGAATCACCCTCAATTAGGGTTTCACATGGAATCACCCTCAATTAGGGTTTATAATTCATTAACCTTCATAATTAGGGTTTCATGATCTCACTATCATGTATCATACCCTAATTAGACATGTATTCTCATTGAAAGTCCACTACATGATTATCATTCATGTAGGAAGTCTTTTCTCTCTCATCCTCTATAGGATGGTGTTTACTTCACCCTTGATTAAGCTAAGTCAACTCAACTTGAAGAAGAATTGACATCATGAGTGATATCATTACCACCATGATCATTAAAGCTTAATTATTCAAAGGGTACTAATCACCCTGTCTCATTAAGGTTACCATTATTATAATCACCCTTGGTTTATACCATGTAGTTGTTCACTTAAACCATTGACCTTTATTCACTTTAAGTGTTCATACAATTTGGTTGATTACCTTCCAAATGATCTTGGACTCTTAGACCTCAAACAGTCTTAACCAATTAGACCTCAAACGGTCTTGGTCAACCAATGAAACCATTTTCTAAAGCAACCCTTCAAGATCGTTTGCTAAAGTGCAACTTTGAAACCGCATGACCTCAACCGGTTTGGGATCGTTTGGTCCCAAACGGTCTTGAGACCATTTGGTCCCAAACAGTCTTGAGACCATTTGTACTCAAATGGTCTTAAGACCGTTTGGTCCAAACCTCCTCAAAACTGCATGGACCAAATATGGTCTCAACCAATCAATTTTAATTAGGGTTTCCAATGTTGATTCCCTCAACCATTGAATTCATGAAACCAATCATCAATTGGACCTATCACCATACTTCAATTGATTTAAATAGGTCATCCTTCAAATGATTTGACCCTCAATTGACCCTCAATTGGTCATCAATTAGGGTTTGAATCAATTGGATTAGGGTTTGGAATCGATGATCCTTCAACATTAATCAATGTGTAACTAGATACTTTAAAACTATTGGACCATCATCCAAATTGGACATGACCTGACCCCAAACGGTCTTGAGGTCGTTTGGATGTCCTCCAAACGGTCTTGAGACCGTTTTCCCATGTCAACATCAAAATCCAAGTCAAACAATTAGGGTTTGGATCATTGGATTGATCACTAAATCAGCATTTAATTGCAAATCAACTTGGTATCTTTAGATCTTGAAACACCTAACCATACTCAACCCTAGACCTCCAAACGGTCTTGGGTGACCTCCAAACGGTCTTGAGACCGTTTGGGTGATCCACAAACAGTTTTGAAAGCGTTTGTGTCAATCAACCCAAGTTTCATACTCAATCATATTGGAAATCAGCACTTAACCCGATTAGGGTTTTGGTGATTGATGGACCTTCAACTCATGAACCAATTGGAACTAATCAATCATAATTGATGGGTCACTAACCTAGATCATTTTCAACAGATCTCCAAATGGTCAACCCTATTCATCACCTCCAAACGGTTTGAAACCGTTTCCCTCCATGCGGTTTGATGAAACCGTTTTATTCCAAACGGTTTGAAACCGTTTGCTCCCAAACGGTTTGGAAAACCATTTGAGCACTTGTGTTGAAACTATTTGGTCTTGATATTTGGAGAGGTGTATGCTTATGATGATGTCATCATAATCAAGCTCTAAACCCATGAAACCTGCTATGGTTTCCATGGAAATTGCATCAATCAACCGAATCAATTATTGTAAATGTAGAAATGATCATTATTTGATATGGAATTGAATGCAATAGCAAAGTTAAGGGTTCAAGTTATAAAAACCGCCTCCAATTGAGATCCAAAGCTCCAAGATCACGGCAACAATTGTGGATGAAGCTCTTGCAACTCCCCCTAGGCTCGTCCTCAAGATTTTGGATGAAAAAGTTAGCTAGGGTTGAAGAGGAGATCGAAATAAGAAGAAATCCATAATTTATTTTTGATTTCCACCATGGAATCAAGGTGAAATGGATCAAGAACCTTACCAACAGGTTGGGGGTCGTCCTCCTGGTCCTCCCTATCTCCCTTGGTCGGCTTCCAAGCAAGGAGAAGAAGTGGAAATGGAAAAGCCTTTCATTTGGCTTGGAAAGGGTCTTTTTATAAGAAATTCAATGAGAGAGAAAATACTTTTATAAAAGTCTTTTTATTCCAAAATTATTGCCACCTTCTCAACCTTGGTTTCTCGTATACAAATGATTCTCTATCCCCACAGATCTCCCTTCCATTATCCAAGAATTAAGGGAAAAGAAATTAAGCACCTTAACCCTTATAATAGTAATTTCCATATTTGAGTGGAAATCCTTTTTCTTATAATAATGGTGAGTGGAGTTTCATCTCCTTAGGATATTTCGTGGTCCTTGCATAGCTCAAGGATGTCCACACATATCTGAATCCAACCATTTTAATTTTGGTTGAAGACCCTTTAATTAATACATTTATTTTTGCCCTAAATTGAATTAGGGTTTCAATTAGAATTAAATCTTGCTTGTTTTAATATCAAGATTCTCTCTCCTCCAACTTAATTCAAATGAGGCGCCCCTCTCATTTTATTTGCTCTACATGATGCCAAAAAACATTAAGGACCTTATTGAAGTGGTAACTTGAATATTGAACCCTAGGTTATGGGTAAATTACACATTACACCAAAACTAGGTTTTTATGCACAAACATTATCCAACAAGCTCTATCTTGGTGCCCAAGCTTGTGGAATCCATACCACTACATCATATTCATTCTTATGATGTCTCAACATCAGAGGAACATTTTATCAAGTGAAATTTTCAAGTTAACCCCTCAACTTGGGTAATTTGCACTTTAGTCAAAAATTAACAAAATTATGTTTTAACATTGTTCAAATAGGACCAAAATTGAAACATAAGTTTCTCATGAGCCCTAATTACTTTTCACAAAATAAGATTAAGATTATAATAATCTTTCGTAATCAAAACATCTAGGGTTAAAGCATAACCCAGGTCAGGGATGTTACAAATTATAAACCCCTAACAAGGATTTCGTCCCCGAAATCCCTGATAAAGGAAGACAAATATTATTCATGCATCATATCATCATGTCTTCACATAACATCTTATTTTATGGAGACACCATATAACTTTTCTCAAAGATATCTTCAGTTGTTATGTTTATGCAAAACATAAACCCCTAACATGTGATGTTTATATTATTTTACATGATTAATCTGATTTCATGGTTGATCATTCCAGATAGTCAACATAAACCATATGATATCTCTTTAGATACCAGGATTTCCCACCTTGGTACCTATTATGTGTGTTGAAAACACATGTCATCTTTATCTTCCTTTCATCTTGGGACATTATATATTACATATATCTTTTCCTTGGAACCAAAGTCCAAGGTAAACTAATACTTTTCTAAGTATTCATCACATAAACATTTTTGTCTTATGCACATCAAGTGTCCTAAGACCCACTTGATTTCCATGTCCCCGAAAGGAAAGAAAACAAGGATTCATATTCCTCATACCAACATACTCATCTGAGGTTATCTCAGATTTCTCTTTCTTATGCTTATGACACATTTATTCATTCTATATTTCTTATTTCATGATACTCATTAGATTGTTTCAGAATGACTACTTGATCAGAGTAATAAAAAAGATAACAATCTAAGAGTCTTCATACTCACTTTATCATCAATAGTTGTATACCTGGCCAGGGTATATAAATACTGAGGTCAAGTAGTATGTACTTGTATGCTGTCATTTTCTTCTTTTCCATATTATCAGAAGCATAAGATTTAACATTACTGATTTTACCCAGGCATCTCTTCTATACCTCATCTTCATCTCATAGAGGTAAGAACAGCATAAAACATTTATAATGTTTACTATGCAAAATATAAGTCCTTATAGGACTAATCAAAGAAAACTCAATCAATTACCTTCCCAGTTAACTCAGGAAACCATAAAAAGACATATTAGAATGACATTATTTTATCTAACCTATCATGATTCGTGGATTATTCATTGCCTCAGGCTGACTCTCCCTTAAAGGTTGATTCACCATAACATTTCTGGCTGAGCAATCTTTTGCCAGATGTCCTAACTGTCTACATAGGTAGCAAATTATGGGTGCCAGGTATGGTCTAGAGGGTGCTTCACCCTTTCTAGATGACCATTGCCTTGGTGCACTAGGTCTTGGTTGTACTGGTGGTACCAAAATCTTTCCCTTTTTGGAACTATTAGGCCTCTGTCCCTGGATTTGGATAGGCCTTTTCTCAATTCTCTCTTCCTTGTTCTTTGTTGGACAATTCTTTACAATATGTCCAGGCTTTCTACACCTATAGCAAATTCTGCTTTTGGGTTGAAACCTATTCTTTCCTTCACTATTTATTGATTCAACAGGCTGAGGTCGAGCACAGACTTGTTCTAAGTCCAGAACTTCATAATTTACCATTACTTCCACCTGCTAATGTGGATTACATATCCTGTTGATATCCAAAACATCATCATTGGGGGCTGGTAATCTAGGTTGCGCTGCTAGTGCTCGATCCACTAAATACATTATGGTTGCCCTAAATTCCCCAACAATGATTCCTAAGGAAGGATTTCTTATCATAGTTGGATTCGCTAGGGGGTTCTCAGGCAATTGTCCCTCTCTTGCCTGCTCCCCTGCACCTCTTCTTCGTACAACATTGCTGCTTTCTGCAACAGACTCCTCATGAGACCCAGTCATCTTCAAGTTCTTCTTCTCCTATATGAGTAGAAGACACTATCAGATACATTGGATGACACTAGTACAGACTCTACTATCTTAGTCCTATGTCTCTATAGACTCAGCAAACCTAGAGCTCTAATACCACTAAATTGTGATGAACTACTCACAAAACACAAGATTAACTAAGTGAAAGTGAATAATTTACAGCGGATTACTAAAAATCACTAAAAATTAAAACTTTTTGCAAAGAGATCCAACATAGGAAACTCTTACAACAAGAACCATAGTATAACATATACATCTTGGTTTAAAAGTACATGACTTGTACCATCTCCTCTTGAGGATTACAACATCAGCTGCCATATAACATTATATACAGACAACATAAAACCCCGAGGCATCAAGCTAAAATCTCAGATCAATCCATTAAAACACTAACTAAAAACTCTGAGGACCTGAGATTACAGAGACGACACATAGGACTTCTAACTATAAGACTTGACAGTCAGGATCTCCACCTGAGATCTCACTGCTATCCAGGTTGTTGCTTTCCTTTCCCTATAAAAGAATATCTGCTTCTTTGTCCGCGTCCACCTAAAAATATTGGATCCCACGGGAGTGAGGAAATTGTAAATTGCCCCGACGGGAGATATAACTCTCCGCCAAAACATTGTATTGCAGATTAAAGATATGAAACTGAGCAGAGAATAAGCAGTTTAAAGCATTCTCAACTTTGTAAGCATTGCAACTATTATGATAAAGAAATATACCATCTATTCTTTTAATAAAGAATAGGAATAACATGTATATCATTTATCTATCATATTATACCACCATATCAAACTTTTCTTGTAACACTCATTAACTTGACATGTCGCCCATGAAACATTCTTGTTTCAATCTGTTGGCCTTAGCCAATCTGCTAAACAGATAAGGAAATACATCTACCATATACTCATATATCATTAATATAGGCATTGGGTTATTACCAATCCTGTGTCATCATTACAAGCATTGAGCCTCTGCCAGGTATTGGACTCTTCCAAACCTGATTACACCGCCAGACATTGGACTTTAACCAACCCTGATTACAGGCATTACACCTCTGCCTGGTATTGGATTTCTCCAAACCTGATTACACAACCAGGCATTGGACACTAACCAATCCTAATTTCACAGCTAGGCATTGGACTTTAACCAACCCTGATTTCACAACCAAGCATTGGACTTTAACCAACCCTGATTTCACAGCCAGGCATTGGACTTTAACCAACCCTGATTTCAGGTATTACACCTCTGCCAGGTATTTGACTCTTCCAAACCTGATTACACCGCCAAACATTGGACTTTAACCAACCCTGATTACAGGCATTACACCTCTGCCAGGTATTGGACTCTTCCAAAGATGATTACATGGATCATGGAATATAAATTCCTTCGACCCATCATTAATCATCTTGGTTCCTCTTACTATACTACAATTATTCTCATGACTCATAAAACCCATAAAGCATCTTGTCACCTCTCATTAGGCAACATCTAATCATATGGCTCACAGGGCCATTCAACATCTTGTCACCTATCACTAGTCAACAAATTCATTTTATCTCATGTAATATAATAGTAACACCACTATTCCCTTAATAGGGTTAGGGCTTAGTATTTACATCACTTTGGGGTTTCTCATGTCGCATTACCCAATTTAGGGTTAGGGTTTTTCCCATCTCCCATTGCCTAGGGTTTCATGCTCACATTATTAGTTCATCTCTAATATATTACCTCACACCGATAGGAACATTCAAAGATATCTTAAGTATTTGCTTATGATCACTATTCTCATCATATATCATTAATAATCAACAATTTAAGGCATGAGTTCATTTCTCATCCTTATCATGGTATGATTACATCATACTCATTGATTTGGCTTAACTCCATTCTCAAAGTATATTAATCAACATTTATCACAGTATAACAAGTTCATTACATCTTTATTGTAACAGTTGCATCACACACATTTCATGTGTTTCTTATCAAAGAATAGTGTATTAGGGGTTCATCAAGGAATGCCTACCCTGAAATGTTAAATGTGATATCTATCATGTCTTGATGTATCACTTTCTTCTCATTTCCCTCTTACTTAAGTTAATCAACTAACCTTGTATTAAGGTACTTCCCTCTTAATACTTTATCCACTAACTTGTCACTTTCTTCATATGGTGTATATATTACACATTGGAATTGTCCAACTATCTTTAATGATATGGACTTATCCAATGGTTAGGCATTGTTGATATAGAATAAACTATTATCAACCATGTTAGGTATTTCAACCCATAGGATGTTATTTTTTTCATTGTATAATATTGCATACATTACTCCTAATAGTTTCATATCCTCATCATCATAAGATGTATAGGGTTGTTACATATACATGAAATTAGATATATAATGATCTAGGCATCATCTTGTCCTTTAGACCCTTATTCATTAGGGTATCAACATTATCATTCATATAGTTCATCAACTTTACCCTTCATGGTTATAACATCCTCATCTTACTTGATTGTAATAACCACATTCTACTTAAGTGTATTGGCCATTATACCATGACTATAATTGCACATATCATCATATGGCATCATTCTGGATTTAAGTCTCACTTCACATCATTCTTTTTTTTTTGTCGGTAAAAAACTCTGTTGCTATTTAATGATACCAAAATCTTTAGGTATAAAGGATCGCACCCCCTAATCCTATAAAAGGATTACCAAAGAAAACACGAAAACGCAAACCCAAAGTCTTACACAGAAGACCTCAAACAGAAAGAAAAGACCAAACAAAAAATACACCAAAGCCTTCATACAAACAGAACACTGGCCTGCCAGCAGCCATCTCAGATGAGGAGCTCCACCATCATTATGCTTACCCACAAAATGTGCAGACTCAGCTTTGATGGGCAGATGACTGTCAGCTAATGTCAGAAGTAGGGCGTGTGAACGTATTTAGATATTGGCAAGTCTAACCATCAACAACAACCACATTAAGCGATCACTGGAACTATCTCATGTCATCAACCTGTTAAGTGATGCACATCTTCAATACTTGAATCAGCAGAATCAAACACCAGTGGACCAGCTCCTAGGCCTCCCCCCAACTGGCATTAAAAGCACGAACTGAAGGTGTGGGCAAAAGAACTAGGATTGAACCCCCAGACATCAACCAGCAGATTAAGAATCTCAGAGGTGAGCACTGAACAGCACTGAAGCTAGAAAATCAGAAACGTCTATTTGCACAGAAGCAATTCGACGAATACCTGAGGGGTAAATCAAAACCCCACGAAGGCCAACTGATAGCACAGTGACCTCACCTCGAATACCTAGAAGGCATCCGACCTCTTGGCTCCAGAAGAGCCAGCCAGATCCAAAAGCTACCAAACTCCATGGATAGCTCTGGCATGATGCATAGGGAACTGCTGTATGCACAACATTCCACCACAACAGTCGAAGGAGAACCATCCACTACAGCAGTATCCATCACCCGTTGGGAGCGAGTCCAGGCAACAAGACGAAGGAGCATTAGTCCAGTAGGTAGCACGCCACCGGCATACAACAAGACACCACCGAGAGCAAGCTCCGGATGCTTGAAAGCATCTGAATACTCAGACGCATATCGTCGAACACCGAGAGGCCATCATGGAGACCCGACCCCCTGCAGCAGCTGACCGTCGAGGAACACTGATGCCGGAAGGAGCAGGAAACACACAACCTTGCTTAAGGGTGCTCCAACCCGCCGCAGCAGCAAAACCAGCAGGGGGAGAGGGAGATGACGACCAACCCCCTTTCGCCCTAAAGAGAAGAATCAGAGCCGAGCCACCAATAAGCTGGATGAGGCATGACTAACTCCTTTCGCCAAACCATCGGATGGCACACCAGGAGGGCGAGCACCACCCCTCGTCACCGCACCACCTGTCTGGAATCTCGTCGGAGGTCGAGAGGGTCGTCGACAGCCTAGGCAGTCGATCTCCCCTCAGCCGTTGGGGTAGATGGCGCCGGAGAGGGACAAGAACACAACCTGTTCCTCACCTGCACAACAGAGCAGCATGCAAATCGCTATCCAAGGCGGGGACGTTTCTCTCCAGCCGTCACTCTTGAACGAACTGAAGTCGATCAAATCGAAGGTCGACCCCATAGCTAGATCAGGACTAGCGGCGCATCCCGCAGCCATCCGCTCCAGCCAGCTGAGAGGCCCCCGCGATCCAACAGGAAGAGACCAATCAAGGCGCAGGAACCCATAACCCAATCTCAGGAGAAGCTCCGGCCTGCTCCATACTTCAGAAAGAAGGACCAAGGGGAGGGCACGCCTGAGGGCGGCGCCCCTCCCCCCGGCGTGGGGTAGAGAGAAGCGGGAGCTCCTAACCTACTTCACATCATTCTTTAGAGTTTCCATAATATTATTCTTAATTATGGTTTCACATAACATTACCCTTGATTAAGGTTTTTCATAACATTAATCTCAATTAAGAATTCTCATAACATCACCCTCAAGTAGGATTTCTCATGGATTCACCCTCAATTAGGGTTTCACATGGAATCACCCTCAATTAGGATTTCTCATGGATTCACCCTGAATTAGGGTTTCACATGGAATCACCCTCAATTAGGGTTTCACATGGAATCACCCTCAATTAGGGTTTATAATTCATTAACCTTCATAATTAGGGTTTCGTGATCTCACTATCATGTATCATACCCTAATTAGACATGTATTCTCATTGAAAGTCCACTACATGATTATCATTCATGTAGGAAGTCTTTTCTCTCTCATCCTCTATAGGATGATGTTTACTTCACCCTTGATTAAGCTAAGTCAACTCAACTGGAAGAAGAATTGACATCATGAGTGATATCATTACCACCATGATCATTAAAGCTTAATTATTCAAAGGGTACTAATCACCCTATCTCATTAAGGTTACCATTATTATAATCACCCTTGGTTTATACCATGTAGTTGTTCACTTAAACCATTGACCTTTATTCACTTTAAGTGTTCATACGATTTGGTTGATTACCTTCCAAATGATCTTGGACTCTTAGACCTCAAACGGTCTTAACCAATTAGACCTCAAACAATCTTGGTCAACCAATGAAACCGTTTTCTAAAGCAACCCTTCAAGATCGTTTGCTAAAGTGCAACTTTGAAACCGCATGACCTCAACCGGTTTGGGATCGTTTGGTCCCAAACCGTCTTGAGACCGTTTGGTCCCAAACAGTCTTGAGACCATTTGGACTCAAACGGTCTTAAGACCTTTTGGTCCAAACCTCCTCAAAACCGCATGGACCAAATATGGTCTCAACCAATCAATTTTAATTAGGGTTTCCAATGTTGATTCCCTCAACCATTGAATTCATGAAACCAATCATCAATTGGACCTATCAACATACTTTAATTGAGTTAAATAGGTCATCCTTCAACTGATTTGACCCTCAACTGACCCTCAATTGTTCATCAATTAGGGTTTGAATCAATTGGATTAGGGTTTGGAATCGATGATCCTTCAACATTAATCAATGTGTAACTAGATACTTTAAAACTATTGGACCATCATCCAAATTGGACATGACCTGACCCCAAACGGTCTTGAGGTCGTTTGGATGTCCTCCAAACGTTCTTGAGACCATTTTCCCATGTCAACATCAAAATCCAAGTCAACCAATTAGGGTTTTGATCATTGGATTGATCACTAAATCAGCATTTAATTGCAAATCAACTTGGTATCTTTAGATCTTGAAACACCTAACCATACTCAACCCTAGACCTCCAAACGGTCTTGGGTGACCTCCAAACGGTCTTGAGACCGTTTGGGTGATCCCCAAACAGTTTTGAAAGCATTTGGGTCAATCAACCCAAGTTTCAAACTCAATCATATTGGAAATCAGCACTTAACCCGATTAGGGTTTTGGTGATTCATGGACCTTCAACTCATGAACCAATTGGAACTAATCAATCATAATTGATGGGTCATTAACCTAGATCATTTTCAACAGATCTCCAAATGGTCAACCATGTTCATCACCTCCGAACGGTTTGAAACCGTTTCCCTCCATGCGGTTTGATGAAACCGTTTTATTCCAAACGGTTTGGAAAACCATTTGAGCACTTGTGTTGAAACTGTTTGGTCTTTATATTTGGAGAGGTGTATGCTTATTATGATGTCATCATCATCAAGCTCTAAACCAAAGAAACCTGCTGTGGTTTCCATGGAAATTGCATCAATCAACCGAATCAATTATTGTAAATGTAGAAATGATCATTATTTGATATGGAATTGAATGCAACAGCAAAGTTAAGGGTTCAAGTTATAAAAACCACCTCCAATTGAGCTCCAAAGCTCCAAGATCATGGCAACAATGGTGGATGAAGCTCTTTCAACTCCCCCTAGGCTCGTCCTCAAGCTTTTGGATGAAAAAGTTAGCTAGGGTTGAAGAGGAGATCAAAATAAGAAGAAATCCATAATTTATTTTCGATTACCACCATGGAATCAAGGTGAAATGGATCAAGAACCTTACCAACAGGTTGGGGGTCGTCCTCCTGGTCCTCCCTAGCTCCCTAGTCAGTTTCCAAGCAAGGAGAAGAAGTGGAAATGGAAAAGCCTTTCATTTGGCTTGGAAAGGGTCTTTTTATAAGAAATTCAATGAGAGAGAAAATGCTTTTATAAAAGTCCTTTTATTCCAAAATTATTGCCACCTTATCAACCTTGGTTTCTTGTATACAAATGAATCTCTATCCCCACCGATCTCATTATCCAAGAATTAAGGGAAAAGAAATTAAGCACCTTAACCCTTATAATAGTAATTTCCATATTTGAGTGGAAATTCTTTTTCTTATAATAATGGTGAGTGGAGTTTCATCTCCTTAGGATATTTCGTGGTCCTTGCATAGATCAAGGATGTCCACACATATCTGAATCCAACCATTTTAATTTTGGTTGAAGGCCCTTTAATTAATACATTTATTTTTGCCCTAAATTGAATTAGGGTTTCAATTAGGATTAAATCTTGCTTATTTTAATATCAAGATTCTCTCTCCTCCAACTTAATTCAAATGAGGCGCCCCTCTCATTTTCTTTGCTCTACATGATGCCAAAAAACATTAAGGACCGTATTGAAGTGGTAACTTGCATATTGAACCCTAGGTTATGGGTAAATTACACATTACACCAAAACTAGGTTTTTATGCACAAACATTATCCAACAAGCTCTATCTTGGTGCCCAAGCTTGTGGAATCCATACCACTACATCATATTCATTCTTATAATGTCTCAACATCAGAGGAACATTTTATCAAGTGCAATTTTCAAGTTAACCCCTCAACTTGGGTAATTTGCACTTTAGTCCAAAATTAACAAAATAATGTTTTAACATTGTTCAAACATGACCAAAATTGAAACATAAGTTTCTCATGAGCCCTAATTACTTTTCACAAAATAAGATTAAGCTTATAATCATCTTTTGTAATAAAAACACCTAGGGTTAAAGCATAACCCAGGTCAGGGATGTTACAAATTATAAACCCCTAACAAGGATTTCGTCCCCGAAATCCCAGATAAAGGAAGACAGATATTATTCATGCATCATATCATCATGTCTTCACATAACATCTTATTTTATGGAGACACCATAGAACTTTTATCAAAGATATCTTCAGTTGTTATGTTTATGCAAAACATAAACCCCTAACATGTGATGTTTATATTATTTTACATGATTAATCTGATTTCATGGTTTATCATTCTAGATAGTCAGCATAAACCATATGATATCTCTTTAGATACCAGGATTTCCCACCTTGGTACCTATTATGTGTGTTGAAAACACATGTCATCTTTATCTTCCTTTCATCTTGGGACATTATATATTACATATATCTTTTCCTTGGAACCAAAGTCTAAGGTAAACTAATACTTTTCTAAGTATTCATCACATAAACATTTTTGTCTTATGCACATCAAGTGTCCTAAGACCCACTTGATTGCCATGTCCCCGAAAGGAAAGAAAACAAGGATTCATATTCCTCATACCAACATACTCATCTGAGGTTATCTCAGATTTCTCTTTCTTATGCTTATGACACATTTATTCATTCTATATTTCTTATTTCATGATACTCTTTAGATTGTTTCAGAATGACTACTTGATCAGAGTAATAAAAAAGATAACAATCTAAGAGTCTTCATACTCACTTTATCATCAATAGTTGTATACCTGGCCAGGGTATATAAATACTGAGATCAAGTAGTATGCACTTGTATGCTGTCATTTTCTTCTTTTCCATATTATCAGAAGCATAAGATTTAACATTACTGATTTTACCCAGGCATCTCTTCTATACCTCATCTTCATCTCATAGAGGTAAGAATAGCATAAAACATTTATAATGTTTACTATGCAAAATATAAGTCCTTATAGGACTAATCAAAGAAAACTCAATCAATTACCTTCCCAGTTAACTCAGGAAACCATAAAAAGACATATTAGAATGAGATTATTTTATCTAACCTATCATGATTCGTGGATTATTCATTGCCTCAGGCTGACTCTCCCTTAAAGGTTGATTCACCATAACATTTCTGGCTGAGCATTCTTTTGCCAGATGTCCTACCTGTCTACATAGGTAGCAAATTCTGGGTGCCAGGTATGGTCTAGAGGGTGCTTCACCCTTTCTAGATGACCATTACCTTGGTGCACTAGGTCCTGGTTGTACTGGTTGTACCAAAATCTTTCCCTTTTAGGAACTATTAGGCCTCTGTCCCTAGATTTGGATAGGCATTTTCTCAATTCTCTCTTCCTTGTTCTTTGTTGGACAATTCTTTACAATATGTCCAGGCTTTCTACACCTATAGCAAATTCTACTTTTGCGTTGAAACCTATTCTTTCCTTCACTATTTATTGATTCAACAGGCTGAGGTCGAGCACAGACTTGTTCTAAGTCCAGAACTTCATCATTTCCCATTGGTTCCACCTGTTGATGTGGATTACATATCATGTTGATATCCAAAACATCATCATTGGGGGCTGGTAATCTAGGTTGCGCTGCTAGTGCTCGATCCACTAAATACATTATGGTTGCCCTAAATTCCCCAACAATGATTCCTAAGGAAGGATTTCTTATCATAGTTGGATTAGCTAGGGGGTTCTCAGGCAATTGTCCCTCTCTTGCCTGCTCCCCTGCACCTCTTCTTGGCACAACATTGCTGCTTTCTGCAACAGACTCCTCATGTGACCCAGTCATCTTCAAGTTCTTCTTCTCCTATATGAGTAGAAGACACTATCAGATACACTGGATGACACTAGAACAGACTCTACTACCTTAGTCCTATGTCTCTGTAGACTCAGCGAACCTAGATCTCTAATACCACTAAATTGTGACGAAATACTCACAAAACACAAGATTAACTAAGAGAAAGCGAATAATTTACAGTGGATTACTGAAAATCACTAAAAATTAGAACTTCTTGCAAAGAGATCCAACATAGGAAACTCTTACAACAAGAACCATAGTATAACATATACATCCTGGTTTAAAAGTACATGACTTGTACCATCTCCTCTTGAGGATTACAACATCAACTTCCATATAACATTATATACAGACAACATAAAACCCCGAGGCATCAAGCCAAAATCTCAGATCGATCCATTAAAACACTAACTAAAAACTCTGAGGACCTGAGAGTACAGAGACGACACATAGGACTTCTAACTATAAGACTTGACAGTCAGGATCTCCACCTGAGATCTCACTGCTATCCAGGCTGTTGCTTTCCTTTCCCTGTAAAAGAATATCTGCTTCTTTGTCCGCGTCCACCTAAAAATGTTGGATCCCACGGGGGTGAGGCAATTGTAAATTGCCCCGGCAGGAGATATAACTCTCCGCCAAAACATTGTATTGCAGATTAAAGATATGAAACTGAGCAGAGAATAAGCAGTTTAAAGCATTCTCAACTTTGTAAGCATTGCAACTATTATGATAAAGAAATATACCATCTATTCTTTTAATAAAGAATAGGAATAACATGTATATCATTTATCTATCATATTATACCACCATATCAAACTTTTCTTGTAACACTCATTAACTTGACATGTGACCCATGAAACATTCTTGTTTCAATCTGTTGGCCTTAGCCAATCTGCTAAACAGATAAGGAAATACATCTACCATATACTCATATATCATTAATATAGGCATTGGGTTATTACCAATCCTGTGTCATCATTGCAAGCATTGAGCCTCTGCCAGGTATTGGACTCTTCCAAACCTGATTACACCGCCAGACATTGGACTTTAACCAACCCTGATTACAGGCATTACACCTCTGCCTGGTATTGGATTTCTCCAAACCTGATTTCACAGCCAGGCATTGGACACTAACCAATCCTAATTTCAGAGCTAGGCATTGGACTTTAACCAACCCTGATTTCACAACCAAGCATTGGACTTTAACCAACCCTGATTTCACAGCCAGGCATTGGACTTTAACCAACCCTGATTTCAGGTATTACACCTCTGCCAGGTATTGGACTCTTCCAAACCTGATTACACCGCCAGGCATTGGACTTTAACCAACCCTGATTACAGGCATTACACCTCTGCCAGGTATTGGACTCTTCCAAACCTGATTACATGGATCATGGAATATAAATTCCTTTGACCCATCATTAATCATCTTGGTTCCTCTTACTATACTACAATTATTCTCATGACTCATAAAACCCATAAAGCATCTTGTCACTTGTCATTAGGCAACATCTAATCATATGGCTCATAGGGCCATTCAACATCTTGTCACCTATCACTAGGCAACAAATTCATTTTATCTCATGTAATATAATAGTAACACCAATATTCCCTTAATAGGGTTAGGGCTTACTATTTACATCACTTTGGGGTTTCTCATGTCCCATTACCCAATTTAGGGTTAGGGTTTGTCCCATCTCTCATTGCTTAATGTTTCATGCTCACATTATTAGTTCAACTCTAATATATTACTTCACACCTCTAGTAACATTCAAAGATATCTTAAGTATTTGCTTATGATCAATATTCTCATCATATATCATTAATGATCAATAATTTAAGGCATGAGTTCATTTCTCATCCTTATCATGGTATGATTACATCATACTCATTAATTTGGATTAACTCCATTCTCAAAGTGCATTAATCAACATTTATCACAGTATAACAAGTTCATTACATCTTTATTGTAACAGTCACATCACACACATTTCATGTGTTTCTTATCTAAGAATAGTGGATTAGAGGTTCGTCAAGGAATGCCTACCCTGAAATGTTGAATGTGATATCTATCATGTCTTGATGTATCACTTTCTTCTCATTTCCCTCTTACTTAAGTTAATCAACTAACCCTGTATTAAGGTACTTCCCTCTTAATACTTTATCCTCTAACTTATCACTTTCTTCATATGGTGTATATATTACACATTGGAATTGTCCAACTATCTTTAATGATATGGACTTATCCAATGGTTAGGCATTGTTGATATAGAATAAACTATTATCAACCATGTTAGGTATTTCAACCCATAGGATGTTATTCATTTCATTATATAATATTTCATACATTACTCCTAAGAGTTTCATATCCTCATCATAGTAAGATGTATAGGGTTGCTACCTATGCATGAAATTAGATATATAATGATCGAGGCATCATCTTGTCCTTTAGACCCTTATTCATTAGGGTATCAACACTATCATTCATATAGTTCATCCGCTTTACCCTTCATGGTTATAACATCCTCATCTTACTTGATTGTAATAACCACATCCTACTTAAGTGTATTGGCCATTATAACATGACTATAGTTGCACATATCATCATATGGCATCATTTTGGATTTAAGTCTCACTTCACATCATTCTTCAGAGTTTCGATAATATTATTCTTAATTATGGTTTCACATAACATTACCCTAGATTAAGGTTTTTCATAACATTAATCTCAATTAAGAATTCTCATAACATCACCCTCAATTAGGATTTCTCATGGATTCACCCTCAATTAGGGTTTCACATGGAATCACCCTCAATTAGGATTTCTCATGGATTCACCCTCAGTTAGGGTTTCACATGGAATCACCCTCAATTAGGGTTTCACATGGAATCACCCTAATTAGGGTTTATAATTCATTAACCTTCATAATTAGGGTTTCATGATCTCACTATCATGGATCATACCCTAATTAGACATGTATTCTCATTGAAAGTCCACTACATGATTATCATTCATGTAGGAAGTCTTTTCTCTCTCATCCTCTATAGGATGATATTTACTTCAGCCTTGATTAAGCTAAGTCAACTCAACTTGAAGAAGAATTGACACCATGAGTTATATAATTACCACCATGATCATTAAAGCTTAATTATTCAAAGGGTACTAATCACCCTGTCTCATTAAGGTTACCATTATTATAATCACCCTTGGTTTATACCATGTAGTTGTTCACTTAAACCATTGAACTTTATTCACTTTAAGTGTTCATACAATTTGGTTGATTACCTTACTAATGATCTTGGACTCTTAGACCTCAAACGGTCTTAACCAATTAGACCTCAAACGGTCTTGGTCAACCAATGAAATCGTTTTCTAAAGCAACCCTTCAAGATCGTTTGCTAAAGTGCAACTTTGAAACCACATGACCTCAACCGGTTTGGGATCGTTTGGTCCCAAACGGTCTTGAGACCATTTGGATTCAAATGGTCTTCATACCGTTTGGTCCAAACCTCCTCAAAACCGCATGGACCAAATATGGTCTCAACCAATCAAATTGAATTAGGGTTTCCAATGTTGATTCCCTCAACCATTGAATCCATGAAACCAATCATCAATTGGACCTATCACTATACTTTAATTGAGTTAAATAGGTCATCATTCAACTAATTTGACCCTCAATTGACCCTCAATTGGTGATCAATTAGGGTTTGAATTAATTGGATTAGGGTTTGGAATCGATGATCCTTCAACATTAATCAATGTGTAACTAGATACTTTAAAACTATTGGACCATCATCCAAATTGGACATGACCTGACCCCATACGGTCTCGAGGTCGTTTGGATGTCCTCCAAACGTTCTTGAGACCGTTTTCCCATGTTAACATCAAAATCCAAGTCAACCAATTAGGGTTTGGATCATTGGATTGATCACTAAATCATCATTTGATTGCAAATCAACTAGGTATCTTTAGATCTTCAAACACCTAACCATACTCAACCCTAGACCTCCAAACGGTCTTGGGTGACCTCCAAACGGTCTTGAGACCATTTGGGTGATCCCCAAACGGTTTTGAAAGTGTTTGGGTCAATCAACCCAAGTTTCAAACTCAATCATATTGGAAATCAACACTTAACCCGATTAGGGTTTTGGTGATTGATGGACCTTCAACTCATTAACCAATTGGAACTAATCAATCATAATTGATGGGTCATTAACCTAGATCATTTTCAACAGATCTCCAAATGGTCAACCCTGGTCAACACCTCCAAATGGTTTGAAACCGTTTCCCTCCATGCGGTTTGATGAAACCGTTTCATTCCAAACGGTTTGAAACCGTTTGCTCCCAAACGGTTTGGAAAACCGTTTGAGCACTTGTATTGAAACCATTTGGTCTTTTTATTTGGAGAGGTGTATGCTTATGATGATGTCATCATCATAAAGCTCTAAACCCACGACACCTGCTGTGGTTTCCATGGAAATTGCATCAATCAACCGAATCAATTATTGTAAATGTAGAAATGATCATTATTTGATATGGAGTTGAATGCAATAGAAAAGTTAAGGGTTCAAGTTATAAACCCACCTCCAATTGAGCTCCAAAGATCCAAGATCACGGCAACAATGGTGTATGAATCTCAAGCTTTTGGATGAAAAAGTTGGCTAGGGTTGAAGAGTAGATTGAAATAAGAAGAAATCCATAATTTATTTTCGATTTCCACCATGGAATCATGGTGAAATGGATCAAGAACCTTACCAACAGGTTGTTGGTTGTCCTCCTGGTCCTCCCTAGCTCCCTTGGTCGGTTTCCAAGCAAGGAGATGAAGTGGAAATGGAAAAGCCTTTCATTTGGATTGGAAAGGGTCTTTTTATAAGAAATTCAATGAGAGAGAAAATAATTTTATAAAAGTCTTTTTATTCCAAAATTATTGCCACCTTCTCCCCCTTGGTTTCTTGTATACAAAGTCATCTCTATCCTCACCGAGCTCCCTTCCATTATCTAAGAATTAAGGGAAAAGAAATTAAGCACCTTAACCCTTATAATAGTAATTTCCATATTTGAGTGGAAATTCTTTTTCTTATAATAATGGTGAGTGGAGTTTCACCTCCTTAGGATATTTCTTGGTCCTTGCATAGCTCAAGGATGTCCACACACATCTGAATCCAACCATTTTAATTTTGGTGGAAGGCCCTTTAATTAATACATTTATTTTTGCCCTAAATTGAATTAGGGTTTCAATTAGGATTAAATCTTGATTATTTTAATATCAAGATTCTCTCTCCTCCAACTTAATACAAATGAGGCGCCCCTCTCATTTTATTTGCTCTACATGATGACAAGAAACATTAGGGACCTTATTGAAGTGGTAATTTGCATATTGAACCCTAGGTTTTGGGTAAATTACACATTACACCAAAACTAGGTTTTTATGCACAAACATTATCCAACAAGCTCTATCTTGGTGCCCAAGCTTGTGGAATCCATACCACTACATCATATTCATTCTTATGATGTATAAACGCCAGAGGAACATTTTATCATGTGCAATTTGCAAGTTAACCCCTTAACTTGGGTAATTTGCACTTTAGTCCAACATTAACAAAATAATGTTTCAACATTGTTCAAACAAGACCAAAATTGAAACATAAGTTTCTCATGAGCCCTAATTACATTTCACAAAATAAGATTAATCTTATAATCATCTTTCTTAATCAAAACACCTAGGGTTAAAGCATAACCCAGGTCAGGGATGTTACAGTCTTGGTCGCCAACTGTCCTAGTGTTAGTGGTCGATGAGTTTTCTTATGTGGTGTTTGGGTCTTATGAGCAGCCTAGTCAACCTAGTTGCAAGGATGAGATGCTTGCATGGGGAATATGTTTGACCTTAGACACCTCTCCTTTCCTTTCCTTTCTCTCTCCAACCCTAAGCTTTATAAACCTCTATCCTTGCATGCAAACAAGTTCTTCACACACCTAGATATCTCTCTTTTCTTCCATGCTTCTTGGAGCTCGTCCCCCCTTGTATGGTGGGGAAGGAGGAGCCGAGGTTGAAGAAGCTTGTTTGATCTTGCTTGCATGTGCACCTAGGGTTCAGATCCACCCTTGTTGAGGTCGTTTGGTGCTTCCTTTATTTGCTTCATGGTCTTGGTAAGTGAGATCCCCCTCTTTTCCTTCGTCTTTCTTTCTTTCCTACCTTCCTCTCTCTTCCTCTTGGTCAGACCCATGGTGGATCTTGAATTAGTGGTTGAAGACCACCTTTTTCTTGCTTCCTTGACCCAGGGTTTTGCTTCGAGAAGAAGCTATCTTGGCAGAGTGGAGTTCTCAAGCTAGGGTGCCTACCTTCTTTCCTCAACCTACCTTGTTGTTTGGAGCTTCTTCATCATCTCTAAGGCGAGTTATATAACTTCTGCCATTATTATTGCTTACTCTTATCTTGCATGTACATGTTCATACCCTAAAAACGTTGTTCCAAGTAGAAAGATGTCATATTTGCCTAGGGTTGAGTTTAGATGGTAGATTTTTGAATCGATGATCCTTCTTGATGTACCTCTAAACATGGTGCATGCTTCTTCCTTGAAGATAGTAAACCCTAGACCTAGCATATGTGTTTGTTTTCCCATATTGGTCGCCAAGGATTTTGAATCCATGTTATTCTCCAAGATTTGTTTCAATGTGGTTGATGAGAATCTAATGTTGTATGGTTAGCAAGGTTTTTGACTCATGGTCTATGTGATTTTCTGACACTATGATCGATGGCTTTTCTGAAAATATGAGTATGAGTCAAGAGTTTTGGTTGTATGAAATCATATGGTTATGTTTAACCTTATGCATTCATGATCTGATGAAATTGCTAAGATCTAAGGTTTATCTTTGAGTATTCTTCTGTAACATTAATTCCACCTATTTTGCTGAACCTAACCCTAATACAAATAGGTAGTGATGGTTAATCATACTTAGCTTTCTTGTATGGTTAGGTGTGATGAAGCAATACTCTCTGAATGTTTTTGTAACCCTAATATGTTTCCATATGAACATCATAACCTTTTAAGTGAAACGTTATGTAAACTTATATGTCACATGTATGGTGATGTTTGATGAGCCTTTGTTAAGGCATGTAAAGATAAGAATGTTCTTACAGGGAATGATTTGACAATCTTAATGACCTATGGGCATGGTTGATCCCTTATGGATATGTGACCCTTTTCTTGATGTGACAAGGATTGGTACCATGTGATGATGTGATAAGAACTATTTTTGATATGTCTTATATCTTCTAAAGTTGCAAAACACCATATTTTTGTAAATCTCTTTTGGGCCTTATATCTTACTTGATTGGGGTAGCCTCAACTCAGCCAATTGGTATTAACTAATCAAGAGAAATCCAAATTATGTAGTGCCCTATGCCATTGATCCATTCTAGTGTCAAGACATGTTGGATGGTGAAATGAGTATTCCTCTAATGGTATCTCAAAGTCATATAGTGTTGAGTATATGCATGGTTTTAAGCATGGCTGCGGTCATACCTCAGTAGGAAAATGTTTGGGGATGTATCTCAGATAATTATGATTAAGTTTATGTGATGTTTTTAGGATATCTATAGTTGTACCTTGAATGTGAGGGTTTTTATACCCTGGTTACTAGTGTCATGACCTATATACCAAGGGTGGACTACGTTGTTTTGCAGCTCGACTATACATGTCGTTGCGGCTGACTTATACCAACCGAGAGCTGGTGAGATCTTAAGATTTTGACTCTCTTGGATCTTGTATAAAATTGGTTTTGACTTAGCAGTGGTCAATTGGAGTCTGAGTGGTATACCTCAACCCCGCCAAGGCTTAGTAAAAGATGTAATCTAGCCATGTAGCGTATCTGTTTAAGGTTAAACACAATTCATATTGGTTGATAACCCTTGCCTTGTTTCTTATACTGCTAGTTGTTATATAGTGCAGTAGGATAAGTCAATTGTTTAGTAAATGATAGTTTTATATATTTCATTATATACTTGTTAATCATGCATGTTGTTATGCCATTTGTTTAACATGCTCAATCTACTTAACTTGTTTAATAATATAACATGTTGTAATCAATAACCATTATTGAGAGTTATATCTCTTATTGAGACGTTGTCTCACCTTGTGGGTCACTACATCTTTTTAGTTGGTTGTCAGCAACATCGTCAAGATTGTGGTGGTGAGGAGGAGCAACCTAGATATTAGTAGAAGCAGGAGGTTGGCTAATAGTTAGAGTGTCTTAGAGTCGTCCATGTACTCTCAGGTCCGGTCAAGGAATGTTTTATAGATGATGTGTATATGGACTTGAGTTTTTGGCAGTATGTCAATATTTTTATATGGAATGTATATGTGGACAATTTCGTTTGCATACATGTTGTGGCAGAGTCCAATATACAAACATGTAAACATCTGATATGGTATTTGTTGATATGCAAGTTGTTGGTGTTGACTTGAGACTTATACATTGTCCATATTTTTATAATGACTTAACCTTTCCATTCCTATGTATCTAATATGTTTGTTCAAGATTTATTTTAGGCTTTAGTTACATAAAAAGGATCAAATTACACAAGCACTAGCTTGTCCAAGTTCAAGTCAAAAAGCAATGCAAGTGTGAAATTTGGGAAATCACTTCAAACAACCTTAGATTATTTTGATAATCACTTGTATTGATGATATGACTTGTATATGAGAAAAAATTAGGGACACTTAATTCAAAAGTTTGGTCACTCAAAAATCATTTTGGAAAATTTGTCACATCAACTCTGTCGGTCGAGTTTGAATCTCGACCGATCCACTGATGGATTTTTTATAATGATCAATCTATCAAGTTGTACACTCACAGAACTCGACCGACTGACCCACTAACCAAAACATATTTTGACTCATCGATCGAGTTTCTCAGAACATACTTAGTCGATATTTTGAAAACTAGCTTTGTTAGTTAGTGGATCAGTTGAGTTACCTTTCTTGAAATTCGGCCGAATGTACTGTACAGAAAACACAGAAAAAGTGATTCTAACCATTGGAGAGTTGTTAGAAATAAAAATAAATCTGTTGCAAGTTGTAAAATGGATATTTTTCATTCTTAAGTGATCCCACACTCAAAGGAACACCCCCAACTATAAATAGGACCATTTGGAGTTCATTCCAAGTTTTCCCATTCATGCTATCATTGGTCCTTACTATAGCTCAATGTGATACAACCCTTCAAGCCCCCTTCTCTCTCTCATTTATAAAACATTTTGTGATTATGAGTGAGTTAGGCATGTTATAAGAGAGATACCTCCATGTTATCTTGTAAATATCTCATTCCTTCCATCTTCCCAATCCCCTTTCTCAAAGAGCAAAGGTTGAAGTGAGCTTATCCGAGTGAAGGTGAAGTTGTTGTTCTTCTTCAATGTTGAAGAAGGTGGGAAGATCTTCTTCAGATGAAGGAGAAGGGCAAGGCAAAGATTCAAGAAGAGTGGGTAATTCCTTCAAGGCCAAAGACTTGATGCAAGTGTGGGTAAGTCCTTGGTGAAGACTGAAGACATCTTGATCATGTAGGTAAGTCCTTATGTAGGTGAAAGACTCTTGTCTTAAATAGGTAAGTCCTTGGATGTATGGTGGTCTCCTTGTATATCTTATGATGGAATATAAGTATACATGGGCTTCAAAGTCCTAGAGGTTGAACTCTCTAGGTATTGGATTGACTACCTGCTAGTTTCGAGATTGAAACCACTCTAACCAACTTGTCTAAGTGTATGTTTGAATCTCTCTCATCCTTGTCATGCTTTCTTGGATAGAACCTCAAATTACTCTTAAGTCTTGGATTTCAATTGATATAATTTGAAGTTATAACATTTCTTGTGAGAATTTTTAAGCTCTATTCACCCCCCTCTAGAGCTCTAGATCCAACAAGTGGTATCATAGCAAAGGATCTTCTCCAATAATATCTGACGAGACGAGAAGATGTGTGAGAACTGACTTGTTTCACTCAACCTAGAGGGAGGCTTCTGCATGCACCCTCCAGTCTTTGATGACACCAACTTCCTCTATTGGAAGAGGTGTATGTAGTTCTACATTCAAGGGATGAACTTTGACATGTGGAAGGTGATGATCACACCGTACAAGGAGCTACCCGAAGCCATGTCAACATGGAATGAAGCTGCTCTAAAAGATTCCCAACAAAATGCCAAAGTAATTAGCATCCTCTATGCATCCCTCACCCCAACCGAGTTCAACCACCTCTCCTCATGGGATACAACCAATAAGATATGGGATATGTTGTCCATCACATATGAAGGCACAAAGTAAGTTAAGGAGGCAAATATCTACATGTTAAACAACCTCCTAGAGAACATCAAGATGGGGAATAAAGAAGGAGTTTACGAGATGTAGTCTAGGATTAACATCATCATCAACGGCCTAGATTCTTTGGAACACACTTTGGATAGAGGAGAAATCAACTCAAAGATCTTGAGGTCTCTACCAAAGAGATGGGAGTCAAAGGTGACCTCCATTGAAGAAGTGAGGAGTTTTAGTGACATTCCAACTGAGGAGCTCATTGGCAAACTACAAGATCATGAGCCAAGACTTGACAAGAAAGAATAGGTAGCCAAGAAAGAAGAGAAGGAAGCAAGGAAGATCAAAGATACTGCCTTCAAAGCTCAAGTGGAGGCTATCATCCTTCAACAACAACTTGTTTGTTGGACCTCTCCTTCCTCCTCTAGTGAAGATGATGGCCTAGTGAGCATGAATCCAACTTCTCCAAGGGAAAGAACTTCAAGGGAAAGCAATGCTTTTCTTGTACTCCAAGATGCTACAAGTGTGGTTAAAAGGGACACTACAACAGTGAATGTCTAAAATCAAGAAAGTCACACCAACAGAGAAGTTTCAAGAAGGAGGAAGAGTATAAGAAAGATACCAAGTACAAGACAAAGGAAAAGAAGGAGAGGAGAAACAAAAATGCATCTCATGCAACTTGGGAAGCATCATCCTCTAGTTGCTCAAGCTCAGATGAAGATCGAGAGTGCCACCTTGCACTCATGGCCTCTACAAGTGAAGATATTGGTGAGGTAAGTGAGGTAAGCTTGAATGAGTCAGTTAAAAAAACTCTTATTCATATGCTTGTTTCTACCCATTCTTCTTTTTCAAGATTTAAATCTAAAAGGAAGATGTTAGGAAAAATCATTGAGGATTTGTATGCCAAACTTGAAATTCTTGAGAAAAATGAGAAAATTCATCTTGTGAGCATTGATAACTTTCAAGGTCATTTTCTTGATCTTGAGCTCCAATAAAATGGAGTTGAGGTAGATATTGGTGTTTACCTTAAGAACATTAAATCCCTTAAGGAAGACAACCAAAAGTTCCTAAATGATTTTGAGACACTTAAAATTGAAAATATTGAGTTCAGGCTTATTGTTGATGTTTGTAGAGATGTGAGGGATGTTTATCTTAAAGAAATTCAATTGCTTAAATCTAAAAATTCTAGGCTTCTTGGTCAAGTTAATGATTTATCTTATAGACCTATTTTGCCTAGTAATCATGTTTCTTCTATTTCTCTTGACAAAATTCGTACTTGACTAAAGCCATTGGTTTAGAGGCCGACCTTGTTTATGATAGAGATGATCTTGATAGTTTATCATCTAATGTCATGTCTCTTAATGATGGAAATCATAGACTTTGAGCCTCTCTGTAGAAATTCCTCAAAGGGAAAAACTCCCTAAATGAAATAATTGACCTTTCTACCAAGCAAAGTGGTACTAGTGGTTTGGGATTTGTAGGGGGAGCACGTAAGGGTAAGAACAAAGACAGAGGTAAGAAAAAGAGTAAGGAAACATACTTTTTCATTGGAGAGTCTTCTAGCACTAAGAATCCTATGATTTGTTTTCATTGCAAAAGTGATGATCATTATTCTACTTATTGTCCTTACAAGCCTAAGGGGACCAACCCAAAGATGAAATGAGTCCCCAAGCTAACTTCGGATCCCAAAGTTTGAGTTGGGAACCGACACTCTCCTTTCTTATAGGAATATGGATTGTTGATTGTGGATGTACTAAACACATGACAAGTGATATAAGCCATTTGAAAAACTTCACTAAGAAGAAAGGAGGTTCGGTTACCTTTGGGGACAACAAGAAAGGTAAGGTAAAAGGTGAGGGTGATGTAGGTGAATCCTTGTGTATCAAGAATCTCCTCTTTGTAGATGACCTACATCACAATTTAATAAGAGTAAGTCAATTATGTGATAATGGTTACCTTGTGCTATTTACTTCATTTGAATGCTTGATTCTATATTCCCCCACATATCATGTAATATATAAGGGAACTAGAAATGGTAATCTTTATGTAATTGTGCTTGACTCTATTAATCTGATTGTTGGTAGATGCCTAGTAGTCAACTTTAATGATATTTGTCTTTGGCATCGTTGGCTTGGTCATGTAAATACGCATCAATTGAAGAAGTTGAGCAAAAAGGACATGGTCAAGGGACTTCCCAAATTGGATTTTGAAAAGGATGAGGAATGCCAACCTTGTACCCAAGGAAAGAAAACCAAGTCCTCCTTCAAATATAAAGGAGTCCTTAGTACCAAGAGATCTCTTTAACTTCTTCATATTGATCTATTTGGACCAATGAGAACTCAATCACTTCGTGGTTCCAAGTATTGTCTTGTTATTGTCAATGATTTCTATCAATATACTTGGACATTCTTTCTCATTTCAAAAAGTGATACGCTTGATGTTTTCTCTAGTTTTTGCAAATGTGTCGAGAAAAAAGCTTCTTGCCGGATCATTTCTATCCATAGTGATCATGGGGGAGAATTTGAAAATGATCTTTATGAACGTTTTTGTGAAGAATCTAGATATGCACATAACTTCCCTTCACCTCTAACACCTCAACAAAATGGGATTGTAGAGAGGAATAGGTCACTATAGGAGATGGCTAGGACCATGCTTTTAGAGTATGATACTCCAAATAGTTTTGAGCTGAAGCCATTAGCACCTCATGTTGTGTGCAAAATCGGGTTTCCACACATCCTTCTTTGAAGAAAACTCCCTGTGAGCTATGGCATGGTAGGAAGCCTTCTATCAAGTATTTCCATGCTTTCAGATGTCTTTTTTTGTTTTTAACATGAGACTCTCTTGACAAGTTTGCTTCAAAATCTTACAGGGCTTTCTTTCTTGGCTATAGTACTACTAGAAAGGCTTATAGAGTGTTTAATGTTTATCTTGCTAAAGTAGAAGAATCTATTAATGTTAAGTTTATTAAGACTAACACCTCTATTCCCAAAGATATTGTTCCAAATGATGATGTTTTAGGTGAGATGATTCCTATCTTAAAAGAACTCAACATTACCCAAAAGGGAAAAAAGGTAGCCACTCAAGAAGAAGAGAAAGATGAAGAGAATAAGGATCCAACTCCCCACTTTGCAAAGAATCATCCGTAAGGGCTGATCATAGGTGACCCTTTTGAAAGAGTGAAGATGCAAGTTGCCTTCAACATAGAACAAGCCAACAACTCCTTCATCTCACAAATTGAGCCAAAGAACATCAATGAAGAACTTGGGGATGATGAATGGATCCTATCCATATAAGAAGAATTAAAGCAATTTGATAAGAACAAAGGTGGACCCTAGTGCCAAGACCAAGTGATAGAAAGATCATTAGCACAAAATGGGTCTATCACAAACAAGCTAGATGAAAGCAGAAAGGTGGTAAGAAACAAAGCAAGGTTAGTGGCTCAAGGCTACAATCAGCAGGAAGGTATAGATTTTGATGAAACATATGAACTTGTAGCTAGACTTGAGTCCATTCGTATGTTGCTTGCTTTTTATAGTTACACAAACTTTTTTCATTATCAAATGGATGTTAAAAGTGTGTTTTTGAATGGTACAATCGAAGAGGAAGTGTATGTTGCACAACCCCCATGCTTTTAACATTATAATTTATCTAACCATGTTTATTTGTTGCAAAAAGCTCTCTATGGACTCAAGCAAGCACCTCGAGCTTGGTATGAGAAATTAAAGAACATTTTGTTAGATCATGGGTAAATCATGGGAAAAGTAGATTCTACCTTATTTCTCAAACACACTTGTAACAATTTTCTTATCATTCAAATTTATGTTGATGATATCATTTTTGGCAGAACTAATATTGATCTGTGTAAGGAATTTAGTGATCTTATGCAGAGTGAGTTGGAGATGAGCATGATGGGTGATCTTACATTCTTCCTCAGCTTCAAAATCAAGTAAACTAAAGATGGGAACTTCATCAACCAAGGGAAGTACACAAGTGAGCTACTTAAGAGCTTTGGGATGGAGAACACCAAGCCAATAGACAAACCCATGCCAAACACCGCCAAACTTGATAGAGATGAAGAAGGTGAGAAAGTGGATGAGAAACTCTATAGAGTTATGATTGGAAGTTTACTTTATTTAACTGCCTCTAGACCGATATAATGTTTAGTGTTGGCATGTGTGCTTTCTTTCAACCAAATCCTAAGAAGTCACATCTTATAGTTGTTAAGAGGATTTTAAGGTACTTAGCCAAAACTCCAAATTTTTGGACTATGGTATCCCAAGTCAAGGGACTTTACTCTTATGGTCTATAGTGATGTGGATTATGCATGATGCTTGATTGATAGAAAGTGCACAAGTGGCGCTTGCTTCCTCCTAGAATCATGCTTGGTGTCTTGGTTCTCTAAGAAATAGAGTACAATGGCTTTATCAACTACCAACGCTGAATACATTGCAGCCGAGAGTTTTTGAGCCTAGGTTCTATGGATGAAGAAAATTCTCCAAGACTTTAACATTTATATTGATGCTTCTCCTATCTATTGTGATAATACTACTACAATCAATTTATCTTACAATCCTATTTGCATAGTGGAGCCAAACACATAGGAGTTCATCATCATTTTCTTCATGAACACATTGCCAAAAAGGATATCTATATCATGCATGTAGACACAGAAAATTAGATGGCAAACATTTTTACTAAACCTCTAGTTAGAGAGTAATTTAATTTTATTAGATATAAATCGCTCATAACTGCTTTTGATGAATTTGATATGCCTTCTAGCTTGTTGTGATTCATCCTATATGCTTTTCTCATGGCTTGATCATGCTTGCATGCTAAAGTGATAAGTTATTTTTGTTCATATGTTTTATTTTTCGCTGGTTTTGGGTATTTTTGACAAATGCTTGTTTTGTCACAAAATAGTACCCAATGATGAGTGATATGTGCCTAAGTATGTTTAAAATGCAAAATGTACTAGAAAAATAAATTTAATTATCATCAAATGGCTAGAAATTAAATTCTAATTTTGGGATAGACTCTTTGTCGGTTGAGTTACAAACTCGATTGATGGGTTATTGAGAGCTTTTAGAAAAAGCTGATCGATTGAGTTTCCCAGTCACAGAACTCGACCGATGGCCAGGCTGGAGAAAACCTAATTGACTGATTCACTCTCCAGCTCCCTCAAACTCTCAACCCTAGCCCCGACCATCCTCTTCCTAGGTGTAGTTCGACCTTTCTACACCTCTTTCTCATCAACCCTAGGTGTTTGGCCGGTTCTTGGTGGTGTTTCCTACGTTTTTGACCTCTCAATCCTCTTATATCGTCTCCATGGCTTTAAATAGGAGAAAGAGAGCCCCCCTCCGGAGCACCATCCTCCACTTCCAACTCATGCCTTATACCGTTTGATGATACCTTCTTTGTCTCCAATGATACACTAAATAGGTACAAAGAGCTCCTTCTTAGGAACCCCTTTCCTTTACGTGCCTTATTTGAGCCACGCCCACGTAGACAAAAGGTTATAGTTGAAGTTGTCGAGTTGTTGTACGACCACCATCTATCGGCCCTGAGTGTTGAACATGTGTGCTATCACAATTCCATCACAAGAACCAACACCATTCATGAATTATATGCAAATTTGCAATGGAGTTTTGACACTCGTGTACCCCCACCAAATTCTCAAGTAGTTCTTACTTACATGATAGCTAGGAAGAAATTCAAGTCTCCAAGGATACCTGGAATATATTTTTCTCTGTTACTGAGGTGACTGGCTCATTGAGGAAGGATTACCCTGAGTATTTTGACCTCCTAGACCCTAAGGCCTTCTACAAGAAATATGATATCACTCTCCCTGACATACATAAATTCTTAAAGAAGCCTTAGTTTCCTTATAGGAAGAAGTTTACCCTTCCCTCCTCTTCCTTAGACCTGAAGAACCACATACCCAGCCTGGTAGTCATCTACAATATTCATCCAAAGAAAAATCAAATTGAAATTACAGAGAAACCATGATGATTATGTTCTGTATCCTAAATAACATTAGAGTCAAGTGGGCAAGATATGTTCTCCTTAACATGACCTTCTTCGACTTTGGTAAGAACACCCATGGAACCCACCCACCCTACCCAGCTCTGATTTGTGGTGTTTTTCAAACTGCCACTAGTAAATCTCTTTTTCATGTCCTTCATTACAAACCTGCCCGAAAAGGAGTTTCCATCACTAAGACCACAATTCGAAAGATTGTGCCTAACCCCTCTTCTACCACACCTGGAGCCTCCACCACCACTGTAAGGACCCTGACCCATGTTTTGGTCTAACTCTATTTTCTTTGCTTAATAAAGGTTCTTAGAAGCTTAATCTAATCCCTCAAAAAGTTTTGATATCATGTGACAAGCTTATATTACCAGTTTGGTCCCATTTGGATGTTGTTTGAGCAATGTTTGCTTGTTTTGGACAAAAGTGCAATTTACCCAAAGTAAGGGGTTATATTGCAATATGTCACATGTAGAGCATGCCTTTATTTATATAGCATCATTAGAGAGAGAGAGAGTGATACTATGGGGTGCCTTGTGGAGTGCCTAAGTTCCAAGTTTGAGCTTGGTTGGATGATGCTTGTGCTTTAAGTGCTAGTTTTGGTGTAAATTGCAAATTACCCAAAGTGGAGGGTCAATATGCAATTTACCTGCTCTAGAGTTTTCTTGCTTCATTTTGGCATCATCTAAGATGTGGATGAAGGTTTGGGCACCTGGTTTGGATGATAGTTAAGGAGTGACATCTCTATATGGTTTTTATGCCTTATATGTCACATGTGCTATCTTGTCCTTTAGTGTATTGGGTAGAGCTTGGAGTATGTATTGGTTTTGAGGATGTGTCGCCCAGGGAAGAGGAGCAGCAGCATGATACACAGCCTAGAGTGTATCACCAGGCCATGCATGTGGAGCTTGGGTGGAAACAAGTGGCATTAAGAGCATGAGCAAGTGGCTTCTAAGTTTATGTGGTTATGACACCTTTCCTTTGCTATCTCTGTCTTCCTTGATGTATATAACTCCCTTACTCCTTACCCAAGTGATCCTTTTCGGCCACCTCTTTCCCCTTCCTGTATGGGATGAGCGTGGGAGCTTTGGGAGCTAAAGGAAAACCCCCATGGAGCTTGGGAGGCGGAGCTCCTTGCCCATGGAGATTTCTTTCTCAAGATCCGACCTTGGTGAGTCATGCTTCTTTACTAGCTTTTCCTTGTGCTTTCTTCTTCACCTCCTTCCTCCCCTCTTAGCCATAGATGGACCCTTGATGAGATTAGGCAAGGCTGTGGTTCTCTCCCTCTTTACTTCTTCTTGAGCTAAGCATAAGTATGACTTCGTCTTCTTCTTCATCTTTTGTTTCTTGAGGTGACAATGATGGAGCTGAAGGAAAGTTTGGAGCATGGGATGGATGATCTTCATGGTGAGGAACGTGGGTTTTCTGCTTGGATCAGGAAGCTTGATGTATTTCATGGAGATCCTCTTAAGGTGGGTTACATAACTCTTAACCATCTCTATTATGTTCACTGTCCATATGTGCATACTGTTGGGTTTTAGGGGAGACAGAGAAGGCAGCAGAAACAAAAATTTTCTTCTCCCAAACCCAGAATAAAGGAATCGCGTCAACGTCTATACAATAAGAAGGATGGTTTGTATAGGCGTACCTTGTCCCGAGGCTTGCTCGGCGACGTTACCTCGTGACTTGCGCGGTCTTCACCTCTGGTCTTGGACAGTGTCTGTGCAGCTCCTGGTCTCACCGAGACTGTCGGGATTGATAGCTATCCTCTGAGCAGCAGAAGTATCCCGCCTCTGCAGTCATCCACATGGACTGCCTGGAACTCCAATCTCCTTGTCCCACAAGGAATCAGAAGGAGTCGCACGCTCCTGTTGGTATACTAGTCACTGACACACTCTCTTGCAACTAGTTGCCTTTCTGCAATTGTCTTTCCCTTGTTGTGCCTCCCTTTTCAGTTAGCACTTGTTCGGGCTCTCTCGATTACCAAAACCAGAGAGAACGGCAACTTTGCAGAGCAACTCATATTCTGAGTTGTACTTTGAGAAGCCCCCAATACCCCTATATATATAGGAGGGTCATGGGACAGGGTTCTCTACCCCGGGCAATGCGGGACTAAACAGGAGTAGAAGGATTCAAGATTTTCCACAAAACAGCCAACTGTGTCACTTGAACCGATCATTTCAACCTTAAAATGGTCGGTTGGTGGTCTGAGTCGATCAGTTCACACCTGAACCGATCGTTTGGAGCACCTGAGCCGATCGGTTCACTTCTGAGCCGATCGGTTCGTGGTCCTAGTCCAAATCAAATTGACTTTCATATTTTTTTCCAATTAATCAAATATTAATCCTTGTCTAAATCAAATTTGTACAAGTGAAACAAATTGTATTTGCAAAATTGACTTTCCAAACGATCTCCGTTGGTCACATGAGCTGACCGGTTCAACAATTGAGCCGATCGTCTCATTGCACATGAGTCGATCATCTCACTAATTGAGCCGATCGGTTCACCAACCTGAGCCGATCGGTTCATCTCATGAGTCGATCGGTTGGAAGTGAAGATTGTGTAAAATCAGTCAATCACAATTTCTATCAATCTGATACTCTAATCAATTGGTCCAACACCTTGAACATTATGATTTTGAGCTATCAATCAACTGAGTGTTTAATTAAACTACTAAACTCCTTTAGTAATCAATCTAAACATCATCTGTGGATAAACTCCTCTTCCAGGTTAAATCCTATGTGTGTGACCATGCAGGTCCATTTCACATTGGCAGTGAAAGTCCATAACACTTATGACTTCACAAGAAAAGAGCGGTGCCTAGTCACACATCAGTTCTACCCAAGTGAAATAGAAAGTTGGAGAACAACTTTCAATCCTACAATCCGTGAATGGTGTTACAGTGAATGCATAATTCCTTTGTCACTAATGTCCTGAATGAACTCAAGGCATGGTACAATAATCCTTTCAACGTTCATCCATTTTCTTGATCTCAGAGCAGACTGGGTGAGATGTGTGTGACATCAATATCACATATTGATTCATACATGCATTCGCATGCCTTTCTTAATCCTACTCATCAAGTGGCCATGGGCATTAAACTCTCTTAGGAGGGACAAACCCCATATCTATCACTCACCCCTCAAAAGCCCCATGTGTCAAAGCCACCCAATCATCACCTTTATAACAACCCATGTTTCAGGACTGTGTTTGATGATGTCAAAGTGTACCCAACAACATGTGTTGAGTGTAGTGATTTCAGGTCAAAAAATCACATTCACCACCATCACTGTGAGAGATGACTGTGACTACCAAATCATGGTTCCATGTGTCACTCTCACGGTGGGTCTGTCTGGTACACTTGTTCTCTAACAAGTACCTATGTGCTTGGTTTGAAATCACTATATCATGATTAATGAGATTTTGTCATCAACCAACACACAATCTAGTCTTTAGTGTTATTGATGTCTATGGTTATTTCCACAATAACAACCGACTAGGGACTAAGAAAGAATGTATACTCTTAACATCCATATGATCTCATCGTTTAGGTCTTGAACCTAAAAACATACATCATCGAGTAAACATTTCTTTAGACATCTATCATGTTACACTATCATCTTAGAAACAGTTAAAACATATAGATCGGAAATTGCCTTTATTATTATTCAAATCATTTACAAAGTATCACATTACAATCATCACATGACTTTCTCTATGGGCATACATACCAATAGACTCCCACTTGCACTTAGAGCCAGTCACCTAGGAACCTCAGTCCTTGTGACCTAGCATGACCATCATGCTTCTACTGAGAAAGGGCCTTAGTCAGTGGATCAACTATGTTGTCTTCAGTTGGTACTTTGCAAATCTTCACATCTGCTCGCTGTACGATCTCTCGTATGAGATGGAAGCACCGCAGTATGTGCTTGGACCGCTGATGTGATCTGGGCTCCTTAGCTTGAGCAATAGCTCCATTATTGTCACAATAAAGCTCAATTGCATCACAGCTACTGGGAACTACACCAAGTTCAGAGATGAACTTCCTGATCCACACAGCCTCCTTTGCTGCATGTGAAGCACCAATATACTCGGCCTCTGTAGTAGAATCGGCAACTGTTTCTTACTTGGAACTCTTCTAGCTCACAACTCCATTATTTAGGAAAAATACAAATCCTGATTGCGATCTGTAATCATCTTTGTCAGTTTGGAAGCTCGCATCAGTGTAACCCTTTACAACCAGTTCTTCCTCACCGCCGTATATAAGGAACTGATCCTTAGTCCTTCGCAAGTACTTGAGGATGTTCTTTATAGCTGTCCAGTGAGCATCCCCAGAATCTGACTGGTACCTACTCGTCATGCTGAGGGCATACAAGACATCTGGGCATGTGCACAACATAGAGTACATGATGGATCTGATGGTTGATTCATATGTGATCCCATTCATACGCTCCCTCTCTTCACAAGATTGGGGACATTGAGCTCTAGAGACGGTGACTCCATGTAGCATGGGGATGTTGCCTCTGTTTGAGTTCTCCATGCTGAACCGCTTCAGCACTTTGTCAATGTACGTGCTTTGACTTAGTCCGAGAAGCCTTTTAGATCTATCTCTATAGATCTTAATTCCTAGAATGTAGGATGCTTCTCCCAAGTCCTTCATTGAGAAAGTATTCCCAAGCCAAGTCTTTACCTTCTCTAAGGCTGAGACATCATTCCCCATCAATAGTATGTCATCCACATACAATATGAGGAATGTGGTCGTGCTCCCACTAACCTTGTTGTACACACAAGGTTCATCTTCATTTTGAATACAACCAAACACTTTGACTTCTTCATCAAATTGAAGATTCCAACTCTGAGATGCTTCCTTCAATCTATAGATTCACCTTTGTATCTTACATACTTTATTGGCATTCTTTGGATCTATAAAACCTTTAGGTTATGTCATGTACACATCCTCATTTATATTCCCATTAAGGAATGTGATTTTAGCATCCATTTTCCAAATCTCATAGTCATAGTAAGCCGCAATAGAAAGCATAATCCTGATGGACTTAATCATGGCAACTGGAGAAAAGGTTTCATCATAGTCAACACCTTGAACTTTTTGAAAACCCTTTGCAACCAATCTGCCTTTATAAGTTTGCACATTGCCATCCATGTCGATCTTCTTCTTGAAGACCCACTTGCACCCTATGGGTTTTACCCCTTCAGGTGGTTCCACTAAAGTCCATACTTTTTTGGAGTACATGGATTCCATCTCAAATTTCACGGCCTCAATCCATTTCTCAGAATCTGGTCCCTCCATAGCCTCCAGATAGGTAGTTGGATCATCATCTATGATCAACTCACCGCCTACCTCAGTTACAAGGTATCCAAACCTCTCAGGTTCAAGGTGTGTCCTACTAGATCTACGAGGTCCTTGTGTTACTTGAGGAGACTGAGATTCCACAACACCTTGTAAATCTCTATGTTCCTCTTGTACATCTACTGGTTCAATGTTTTCTTGTTGGGCTTGAACCTCTGCAAGCTCTATTTTCCTCCCACTATTTCCTCTGGAAATAAATTCCTTTTCTAGGAACACAACTGTCCTAGCAACAAACACTTTGTTGTCAGTAGGGTGGTATAAATAGTATCCCCTCGTTTCCTTGGGGTATCCAACAAAATAACATTTATCAGACTTGGGTCCAAGCTTAGCAAGAAATATTTTCCTGACGAAAGCCTCACAACCCCAAATCTTCATAAAAGAAAAATCGGGACGCTTCCCGTGCCATATCTCATATGGTGTCTTTTGAACCGATTTAGATGGTACTCTGTTAAGTGTAAACGCAACGGTTTCAAGAGCATGACCCCAGAAGGAAATCGGAAGATCAGCAAAACTCATCATTGATCGCACCATATCCAGTAAAGTGCTATTCCTTCTTTCAGACACACCGTTATGTTGTGGTGTTCTATGCGGAGTCTATTGTGATACAAAACCACAGGCTCGCAGAAGGTCCTCAAACTCCTGGCTTAAGTATTCTCCATCTCGATCGGATCGAAGTGCTTTAATACTTTTACCAAGTTTGTTATGTACTTCATTCATGAAATCCTTGAACCTTTCAAGGGTTTCTGACTTATATTTCATCAGGTACACATAGCCATACCTACTGAAGTCTTCAGTGAAGGTAATGAAATACTGACACCCATTTCTGGCATTAGTTCTAAAAGGCCCACATACATCAGTATGTATGGGTCCTAATAGATCACTAGCTCTCTCACCTTTACCTGAAAAGGGAGTCTTGGTCATCTTGCCCAACAAACAAGATTCACATGTCTCAATTGATTCATAATCAAAAGAGTCTGGATAACCATCTTTATGGAGTCTAGAAATGCGCTTCTCATTTATGTGCCCTAGACGACAATACCAAAGATACATTTTGTTTGAGTTGTTGAGTTTTTGCCTTTTGGTGTTTACGTTGTATACACTTGTCTCTAGGTCTATCAAGTATAGACCATAAGATAATGGGGCACTGCCATAAAAGATCCCATCTTTTGAAATGGAACACTTTCCATTCTTAATAAGAAATTCAAAACCATCCTTGTCCAAATAAGAGACAGAAATGATATTCCTATTTATGGAAGGTACATAATAGCAGTTCTTCAACTCTATTATTAGCCCACTAGGTAGAGTTAACTCATAGGTTCCTACGGCACTGGCGGCAACTCTTTCCCCATTGGCAACACGTAGTTCAACCTCACCTTTCCCCAACGGCCTACTTCTCTTAAGATCCTTCACATTTGAACAAATGTGAGATCCACATCCGATATCAAGTACCCATGACAAAGAAGTAGTAAAGTTAATCTCTATCACGTATACACCAGAAGTAGAGATCTCTATCTCTTGCTTCTTCTTCCATCATTCCCTCCATCCTCTCCATGTTTTGAGCGCAGAAGATTCTGACATTGGTTTGGCGAGAGAACCCTTCTCTCCCTCACCTTTGTCCTTAGACTCTGTTCCATTGATCTCCATCAATGAACTATCCATCTTCTTAAGTGCACATAGAGTGGACTCAAAGGCTACTGGTATATCTGGATTGTGCAGAACACTTCTTACAATCCTCAACCTGTTATAGAATTAATTCTCAATTAATTTGCCCATTTTAAAAGATGATTCTTTTGCCATTCTTCAAGAGAAAATTGCATTTGTCAAAACTCCTTTTGATTTGATTTGATTTGAATAAAATTTGATAGTAGTTAATTAGGCCTTTAATTAATTACCGCTCCCACTATTTTGATTCAGATTGACAGCCCTCACCATCAATTCAGAAGATTGCAGCGTACAATCTTCTAGTGGGTCAAGATCCTGAAATCCTCTGAGTCATGGACCAGCTAGGGCTGTCACCCACAACTTAGATCTTCCAAGTAGGAAACTTTTTCCAGTTGCATCATATGCAACTCTTGAAAGATGTCATGCACAACTCCTTACCATGATCACCGCCATGCCTCAACGTGCTAGATTCTATCTAGGTCACCTTGTTAAGTCTGACCCAAAGCCAACACGATGAACATGCACCCTGCTAGGGCAGACCCACATATCCATCCTTCATGCTTCTACAAGATAGATGATGTACCACTCTAGGGCGTGCCCACACTTGGTCGATCAAGCTTTTCACGTGTGTCGCATTTGGAAGGCATCTAAAACTTTAATATTCAATGATGGATTTGGCTTTTATAGGTACATATACATATCCAATTACCACAATATAGTAAGTATCATATACATGCTATATCCCATGTGAAACAATAAAAGAAATGATTATGTCCATCCTAATGTGATTCCTCGAGCCAAGAGGAATCACGGTCATCTAGGTCCACATCACATGCACCATGTACAAGATGAACTTTGTGCTTTTCCTTTCTGGGTTTGATCAACTCATCTCCATGATTAATCAGCTCGCCATCATGCTGGTCAGTTGGGTGCCACCATCCAATCGACTGGCGCCTCCAGCCGATCGATTCACTGATCGTCGTGCATCTCCTCAGGTCGCCACCCGCTCGTCTCGCTCCTCGAACCGGTCACCAAAAGGTCCACCGTTCTTTGACATAACAGGAAATAAAATTCTATCATATTTTACATTTGAGAAATGAAACCCCAAGTTACATTCAGGGGGAGCAAAAGTAGGAAAGAAATCGCGAGTTATCTCGAGTTACATCAGGAATAGGAGATAGGGAATCAGTGCGCAGACTGAGATGCAAGAAACCACATACAACCAAGCACATAGAAACATAGGGTTTATTGGCCATAACCATGCTATACATCCACCACAAAACTCGTTTAAGGGCGACGCGTATCGAATGCATTCATATTACATATCATATATGTATATTGGGATTTGTGGATTTAGGATTGGACATGCATAAAGCCAATTTTATTCGCATCGTATGCAATAAATAAAGGCGACAAACAAAAATTGATCATATCGATAATCCTAAAGCATAGAGCAATTGACGTGGCTCTGATACCACTGTGGGTTTTTAAGGGAGATAGAGAAGGCAGCGGAAACAAAAAATTTCTTCTCCCAAACCCAGAATAAAGGAATCATGTCAACGTCTATACAATAGGAAGGATGGTTTGTATAGGCGTACCTTGTCCTGAGGCTTGCTCGGCGACGTTACCTCATGACTTGCGCGGTCTTCACCTCCAGTCTTGGACGGTGTCTGTGCAGCTCCTGGTCACACCGGGACTGTCGGGATTGACAGCTGTCCTCTGAGTGGCAGAAGTCTCCTGCCTCTGCAGTCGTCCACACAGACTGCCTGGAACTCCGATATCCTTGTCTCACAAGGAATCGGAAGGAGTCGCACCCTCCTGTCAGTGTACTAGTCACCGACACACTCTCCTGCAACTAGTTGCCTTTCTACAATTGTCTTTCCCTTACTGTGCCTCCCTTATCGGGTAGCACTTGCTCGGGCTCTCTCGGTTACCAAAACCAGAGAGAATGACAACTTTGTAGAGCAACTGTTGTTCTGAATTGTACTTTGAGAAGCCCCCAACACCCCTATATATAGGAGGGTCATGGGATAGGGTTCTCTACCCCGAGAAATGTGGGACTAAACAGGAGTAGAAGGATTCGAGATTTTCCACAAAACAACCAACTGCATCACCTGAACCGATCGTTTCAACCTTGAAACAGTCGGTTGGTGGTCTGAGCCGATCGGTTCACACCTGAACCGATCGTTTGGAGCACCTGAGCCGAAAGGTTCACACCTAAACTGATCGTTTGGAGCACCTGAGCCGACCGGTTCGTGGTCCTGGTCCAACTCAAATCGACTTTCATATTTGTTTCCGATTAATCAAATATTAAACCTTGTCCAAATCGAATTTGTACAAGTGAAACAAATTGTATTTGCAAAATCGACTTTCCAAACGATCTCTGTTGGTCACATGAGCTGACTAGTTCAACAATTGAGTTGATCGTCTCATTGCACATGAGCCGATCGTCTCACTAATTGGGCTGATCGGTTCACCAACCTGAGCCGATCGGTTCATCTCATGAGCTGATCGGTTGGAAGTGCAGATTGTGCAAAATCAGTCAATCGCAGTTTCAATCAATCTAATACTCTAATCAATTGGTCCAACACCTTGAACACTATGATTTTGAGCTATCAATTAATTGAGTGTTTAATTGAACTACTAAACTCCTTTAGTAATCAATCTAAACATCATTTGTGGATAAACTCCTCTTCCGGGTTAAATCCTATGTGTGTGACCTAATAGGTCCATTTCACGTTGGCAGTGAAATTCCATAACACTTATGACTTCACAAGCAAAGAGCGGTGCCTAGTCACACATTAGTGCTACTCAAGTGAAATAGAAAGTTGGAGAACAACTTTCAATTCTACAATTCGTGAATGGTGTTATAGTCAATGTATAATTCCTTTGTCACTAATGTCCTGAATGAACTCAAGGCATGGTACAGTCATCCTTTCAACATTCATCCATTTTCTTGATCTCAGAGCAGACTGGGTGAGATGTGTGTGACATCAATATCACATATTGATTCACACATGCATGCACATGCCTTTCTCAATCCTACTCATCAAGTGGCCATGGACATTAAACTCCCTTAGGAGGGACAAATCCCATATGTATCACTCACCCCTCAAAAGCCCCATGTGTCAAAGCCACCCAATCATCACCTTTATAACAACCCATGTTTTAGGAATGTGTTTGATGATGTCAAAGTGTACCCAATGACATGTGTTGAGTGTAGTGATTTCAGGTCGAAGAATCACATTCACCACCATCACTGTGAGAGCTGACGGTGACTACCAAATCATGGTTCCATGTATCACTCTCACGGTGGGTCTGTCTGGTACACTTGTTCTCTAACAAGTACCTATGTGCTTGGTTTGATATCACTATATCATGACTAATGAGATTTTGTCATCAACAAACACACAATCTAGTGTTTAGTGTTATTGATGTCTATGGTTATTTCCACAATAACAACCGACTAGGGACTAAGCAAGAATGTATACTCTTAACATCCGTATGATCTCATCATTTAGAATCTGAACCTAAAAGCATACATCATTGAGTAAACAATTCTTTAGACATCTATCATGTTACACTGTCATCTCAGAAACAGTTAAAACATATAGATCGGAAATTGCCTTTATTATTATACAAATCATATACAAAGTATCCCATTACAATCATCACATGACTTACTCTGTGGGCATACATACCAACACATACATTGATTTTTGTCTTTAAATCGATACCCTTCTCTATGATAGTTGTGTATGTGGAACTTGAGATCTATTCTAATGGAAATGCTCACGTTTTATTACTGTCTTTATCTTGTTTTCCTTATGCAAGTTGGTTAAGAGTGTCTTGAGGTTGAAGATGACCCACCCGATATGGTGCTTACCCGATATGGGGCCTTACCCGATATAGAGTCTTGCCCGATAGGTTGTGCTTTGGTTGATGGATTGTGAGCAATACCCCTCTCTCACTTTGCTGTTGAGAGGTGAGCTTAGGATCCTTTGATCCAAATATGTACGATAGTGAGCCCTTGGGCAATACCCCTCTCTCACTTTGTTGTTGAGAGGTGAGCCTATGCTCTATATGGTTGGGCGACATGTTAGTTTGTCCGATATGGTCTCCTTAACCCTAGGATGGCCGATATACCCTCTTAGATACCTTGGGCGGCATGAGTAGACATGCTTTGATGTTGAGTTTTGAGCAACACCCCTCCTTCCTTGAGTTGTGAGGTGAGCTCTAGCTCTTGGCCGATATGATGATGGGCGATATGATAGTTGGCCGATATGAAGCCCTAACCTTAGCTTGGACAATATAGTTTCTTGGCTGATATGGAAGCTCTAAGACTAGTTGCCCGACATGGCATCTTGGGTGACGTGGAGTCTTGGGCGATAGGGTTTTCCTATCCCTAGTTGACCGATAGGGGTTCTCTTGTTGTGATGATCTCTTGGGCATCATGGTGTGTTGCCCAAGATATAGCTACATGGATGACAAAGATGTGAGGTTGGGCGTTATGGATGGTCCCTTGATGTGCTGCCCGATATCATCAACCCTAACCCGATATAAGTGTGTATGTATCGGATGACTTGGGCGACACTAAGGATGAATGCTTGGCCGATACTGTTACAACCCCAAATTTTGGGTTCATTTGGGTGAGAAATGTAATTTCTCACATAAAAGATATTTGAACAAATAAAGATGTAATTTGTTTTGAATAAATGGATTTTGTTTACAATAGCCTTGATGATTGTGTTGTGGGCTTTATTGGCTGTTGGGCCCAATAACAAGGAAATCCAATTAATAAATGAATAATCGAGTTTTGAGAAAAGAAAGGTGTGGAAACCTCTAGAAGGCAAATCCAAAGAGGGATTTCGTGCCTCTTGGGTTCCAAGGAGTCCAAGGTGGCATAAAGAATACAATAATAAAAGAAAATATCAATTAAATATTTCCTTATCGAGAAATAAATTGAAAATAATGGTAATATGTGGAAAACAAGTGAAAAGAGATGCAATCGAGTTATCCTTAGTGGGATTTCGTATCCCAATGATTCCTAACGATAAAAGGAATACCAATAAGGAAAATAAAAGAGAAATAAAGAGAAATACTCATAAAGGAATTATTTTAATAAGAAATAAACAAGATAATGAGGAATAATGAAGAATAATGCATTTAGATGCATCTAGAAGGATAATGAGTATCCAATAAAAATGGTTTCGAATTATTTGAGTTTCTTGAGATCCAAGGAGTCCCAATGGAGAAGGAGGAAAGAGAAAATACCAAAATTGCAAAATAAGGAGATAACATGATACATTATTAATGGGTTTTGTAGTTTGTCAAAGAAGATGTATTTTCTACTTAAAGAAAAACATAATTTCGTGATTAATAGATTAAAAGGCAAATAAAGAGAGTGAAGGAGATGAATTTCAGATTTCTAATTTTCTAAAGAAAAAGGGAATATCAAAAGGATAACGAATAAAAGGGAGAATCTTGATTTTCAATAAAGATAGATTCCTTTTAGGAAAGAACCCTGTTGCTTCATGGGCAAGCATCGTAAGGCATCGATACCCTCCCCTATATAAGGGGTAGGGCTGTTGGCTCGTTTTTGAAAGGGATTCCACACACTTCTCTCTTTCTCTCCATCTTCTTTCCGTACAAACCCTATAGGACGATGTAGATCTAACTCGAGGACACCAAGGAGCGGTGTCGAGGTCTTGTTGGAAGAAGGGCTATCCCACGACAACGCCAGAAGAGGAGGCCATCATTTCGTGCTCTGGATAGTGCGCCACCTCCGATAGATGGCAGCAAGACATCCGCAGGACGCATGCCTTGTGCGCTCCGTCTATCTTGCTAGGACGTGGGCTGGGCGGTGCCCCAAGGGCGACAGATGGCGTCAGAGCTGGGGAATAGGTCGGCGGCAGTGATCAGGGCCTGGAGGAAAGGGTAGGACACCCGCAACCTGCTGCATCGCAGCTCGGTTAGGGTATCCCGAGGTTGAAGAAGCCCGGACGCCCGTTTGGCGCTTCTGCCCTCCGCATGTTAAAAGAATCGATCACTTACCCAGGGGTAAAAGAGTAATTGCGTTATGTTCCAAAGAAAGCAAGTCGTGCCAACGTTGCATGGGTTGGTGACGTGGCGATCTGCTATTGGTCCAAAAAGGTAAATCTTTGCTAAATTCATATCTAAAGATTGGTAGCTCCGATGGAAATGTACAAAATATGAAAATTTATCAGGAGAATGCGTAGAATGCAACAAAAATATAATTGAAGCCTGATTCCTTATTCAATTCGAAAAGTAATGGAAGTTATTAGATTTAGATGTGTTAATGTCTAAAGAACCCTATTTTGAGATGAATAATATATTAATAAGGGTTTAATGGATGATTAGAGTTAGTATTAACCTGTTAATGATGGAAGGGCACATTAGGAACAAAAAGGATGAATTTGCATGTAATTAGTTTAATTTCGAGTTTAATGTGCATGAATAATACTTTAATGGGCCTTGAAACCCTAATGTTGGTAAATTCGACTCTTAATGGCTTTAATTGACTAATTTCATGATTAAAGTTGGAATATGCTGAATCTAAGATATTTCGAGTATTAAAGTCCCTAATTTTTGGATAAATAACCTTAATATAGAAATTAGTGTTTTCGATTGAATCAAGGTATAATTAATAATAAATAGAGTTCATATGGGAATTCGACCATAATGAATTATGAATTGTTAATCTGAAAGAAACTAAAGGTGATAATTAAGTCTAATGACCTTGAAATAACTTAAAAAGATAAAGAAGGTAGTTTTGGAATAAAAGAGAAATAATCGACTTTAATTGGGCTTATGATGTTGAAATTAGGGTTTATGAACTAAGAGAACATTTAATATGATAAAAGCGTTATGGAGGCAAAAACCCTAATAAAACCCTAATGTGGTCTAGAAAGCCTAAGGTAGAATCCAAGTCTAGCTTTAGAATGTTCTGGATAAACTATAACACTTGGATCGTATGCATTAATTTCAGGATTACTGATTGCTTGTTGATTGATTCTTTATCCTTATTGCTTGGACAATCAAGTTGCTCTGGATCAGGTATGTGGTTAATTATGGATAACCGCCTTAGTTTCCCGAGGATTTTCCCGATGGTTAATCGCATTGAATGCAAATTATCTGTTGGATGTTCATATTTGCAAATCATAAAGTCACTATGATTATCACATTAAAAAAATAGAAATATGTATTCTCTCACCTACATGCCACCCTGATGGATGATGCCAAAGGTCAGGCCCAGATGGGTAGACCAATGGACACCTTGAGTGGTGACCTCAGGCACCAAGCTCGGGATTGAGAAGGTGGCCTTAAGTCATTGGCAAAGGGCACCTTAAGGTGGGTATGCCAGGGTTAGGGCAAAAGCAGTGGAGAATGTCATACTGAAAAGTGTAAATTTGCTTGTTAATTAGTTTGATTGTGATTATTAAATTGTTAGCCATATTTGCAAGATTTTGGTTGTTCCCACATACCAGTATATTTCGATATACTGACCGACATTTTGTTTGTCGGCGTTTTAGGAACAACAATTGAAAGAACAAACAGTAAAGTGACACATTGCGGAAAAAGAAATAAAGTGCAAGGAGGATTAGATAGAATAATCCAAGACCAGAATAGATAGAATTTTATACCAAATTCCAGTTAGTTAGTAGAATTTCATAATTGTTATTGATTATTTGTCGAACCTTTGATCCTGTTAATTGGATAACTGCACCGACCTTTCGGTCTCCCTTAATTGGGGGTTACCGGGAGGCGGGGTCGTTACAGATACCCTATAGGGGGATATGATACCTTGGCTGATATGCCTTTGCCCGATACATGTCTTCTCTTGGTTGATTACCCGACATGAGTATATGCTACACTTGATAGCTTGGATGGTTCTAGGGTTGAGTGCTTAGCCGATATGGGTCTAAGCCCGAGCGGTAGGCCTGGGGTGATTCAAGTTGAGAGTTTGGATGATATGGTGTCATGAGTAACACAAGGACTAGTGAGGCTTGGGTGAACCAAGTAGGGCAGAGGTTGTTACCCTATATCTTTTTTATAGAGGTGAACATATATGGGGCAAGAAGGAAGTAAATCCTAGTAGGGATGACCTAGAGAGAACCTGGGTGGTTTTGGTGCTATGAGGTCCTTAGCCGACACAGTTGTGAGGTTGCCTAACCCAAGAGGAAGTGAGATGTGTTGGTTGAACATGGAATCCGACATGCTTAGATCCATTAGTTGTTTGATATCTTACAAGGTGGTCTCTTGATAGTGATGGACTAAGGTATGTCTAGGCGATATGGCCTTTGGAGGTGTTCTCGCACGATATGCCTAGAGGCATGGTGCTTAGGGTTATTGGTGTCTGATATCCCTTTTGATGAAGGATTGTGCTCTACCCCATATCCTTGGGTGAGGGTTGGTACCCTACCCGACACCCTTTAGTGAGGGTTCATTGGTCGTTGCTGAGTTTTGGTGAATGTAGGCGACACCTCTAGTGAAGGGTTGTGCACTAACCCAATAAATTGAAAAAGTTATCTTGAGCCTTATATGATAGTGTGTTATCTTTCTACCTTGACCCCATATCTTTGATCATGATGATAAGACATGACGAATAGGTTGTGAACATTAGTATGGTGGTTACTTATGGATGATGATAGGTGAACCTTTGATAATGCTTGATGGTAGATCATAGTTGTATGATCCTTAAAGAGGAATCCTTAGGGATGGCGCGCATAGTGAGATGAGATGTAGGGTATGGTGGGATATCCATGGTATGCTAACAATAATGTGTATTGTTTAATATACCATCTAAGACATTGTGCTCCATGTGTTCATAATAAAGGATGTTGTTCCAATCCTACAAACCTTAATCTTAATGATGTAATAATCATGATATGTTCTTTAAAGATTTGTATTTTGTGATCAAGTTATCTCTTTTGCTATACATCCTAACCATGCAGGTATTATCAATTGAATTCATAGCCACGTAAGAGCTATGATGGTCATATGAGTATGTGCTTTGTGTGGAACTTGGTATATGTGAAATACCTGAGTAATGATAATGTCCCTTGTTGATGAGATAACATGTATCACTAGTATGACGTGAGAGGTCTTGTGAACTGATAAAGGCCGAGTGCCTGATTGAGGTGTTATTCTCTAGTTGTGATATAGGGATTGTTATCCCATGATGATGTATGATGATGAAGCCTTGTGAGAGGCAGTGGCTTTATGTGATGAAATGAGGGATTAATATCCCATGGAAATATGATGGTATTGATGAACCCAATGATATATGATGGGCATTACCCATGGAATGGCAATGTGTGCCTTATGGTGGGATTGAGTCCCTGTTATGTTGATCCATGAGATGGATCTTGATGATTGGAAAGAGGCCAAGTGGTAACATGTGATGTGGGATCTTGGTGATGGATCATGATGATAGTGATGGCTTTGAGAATAAGAGTGACAATGTAACACATGATAATGAGATCTACATTATTTATTTTTGTTATAGTTTACATGTTACATAACTTCGTTGAATCTTGCAATCCACTTAAAATATGTTAATTAATTACAAATGAATCTTTCATGTAGTTTCCCTGGCCATAGATCCATCATCGTCAGGAGTTGGGTGATGGTGAAATAGGTTCTCCTAAGGGTTAACCTAGAACACATATTGTTGAATATGCGGGGTGAGCCTACGCCCTAAGTACTAGTGCATGTAGAGCATGGTGAACAGGCCCATGGCTCAGGATTAGAGCATGGTTTCAGGCCCATGGCTCAGTGTGGTTAGAGCATGGTGAACAGGCACATGGCTCAGGATATGTGATAGAGCATGGTGAACAGGCCCATGGCTCAGTGATGATGGAGCATGGTGAACAGGATCGTGGCTCGGTTTTCGAGTGCTAATACATGTACCAAGGTGGGCTAGGCAGAGGGTAGCCTGACCCTGTGTGGTTGAGGCCACTTAAGCATGAGATTGTGGTCCTGCTTTTTGGTTCTTGGGCACTGACCACAAGGGAAAGAGGTCATGGAATTTTGCTTTCCCATTGACCTTGTATGGCAATCGATTGTGACCAAGTGGTGGTCATTTTGGATCTAAGTGGTACGACTCACATCCACATGGCATAATAATTCGTAATCAAGTCGTATAGTATCTTAGCTTAGGGAAAATATGAAACATTGGTTGATGCCTTGAATGATGTAAGCTTTCTCATATGCTCTTAAAAGGTCTTTGTATAAGTTTTCATATACATGTTCTTCATATTCCTTCTTGCATAACTAGTTAGCTATTAATGGTTGTTTAGTTTGATCTATCTGCTCTTTCATCTGTGATAATGATAAAGTTGGTAGAGGGTTATGTTTCTCGTTGGGACTGTGTGTCACACCCCGCTGGTTAATAACCCTTTTTAGGTAGACGTGCCTGGTGAGATAAGGATCATGTGGCTAAAGATGCTGAGCAGAGGTATCATACCTGGTAGAGTTGATAGTGTCTAGCAATAGAGTCCTATGTGTCATCCTTGTACACTCAGGTCTTCGGGAGAGCTTTCAATTTTTCTCATCTGATGATTGATGTATGGTTTTCAACTTTTGTACCTTGATGTAATAAACCAGCATGTGGAATAGTTATTTCATGTAACGAGATGATAGGAAATTATTTTTAGCACCTTGAAAATATGTTATGAAAAGAAAGTGTTGGCTCAGATGCAACATGTCTCATCTTATGGTGCTTGTTGTAAATCAGTTTTAATTTCTCGTGATTTTTGGTAACCCATTGGTTAGTATATAATCATGTTTTGTTTGAGTTAGGATGTCTCAAGTGGTTGGTTTCAGATCTCTAGGTTTGTCGAGTCTATAGGAACACTCGGAATAGGATTAGGATGGTGTCTAAGGTTGAACCGTGATGTAAAATATGGTGCATACTACCTAATCTCGGTACTTGGATGCCCTGGCCAGGTATTCAAATATTGAAGACAAAGGTAAGTGTGGAGCCTTAGATTGTTTCCTCCTTGATTACTCTGATCAATTAGTCATTGTGGAGCAATCTAAAGAGCATAATAAATCAGGAAATATGACGCTAATACCTTTATCATGTTATAAAAGAGGTAAATGAATGCACCATAACCCCTTAATACATAGATGCTTGTAAATAAAGAGAGGAAGTAATGGTTCTATGAAACCTAAACCATATGAGAATATGATGAGATAAGTTCTTGAAACTATAATCTCAAGAGATAAACATGGCAAAAGATAGATTAACCTATGATAACAAGGTGAGTTAAAGTATAAAACTTACACAAGAAGAAAATGCCTGAAAGCAAAGATAAGGTTGGAAGAAAGAGAAGAACAAGTGATGAGTAAATAAGATGGAACCTAAGATAATCTCAGACCAACCAATGAACGTAAGCAAAAATGGGAAAGTATAAAGTGTAAAATTGGTGATGAGTGAAAGGGAACAAGGGAGATGATCCCTGTTCAATAAAGAATATGTGAAGAGTAATTATCTTTTTCACAAAAAGAAAACAAAAATGTGATATAATCAGGAAAGGATCATGAAAATGATAAAACAAAAATAAGGGAAAAAGTGTAATGACACGTAATGGTCTTGATGATTCATGTGTTGATTGCAAGGAAACAAAGAAGAAGTAAGATAAAACCAAATAGAACAAAGTTTAATGATGCATAAACAGTTGAAAACTCATGTAAGGATCAAAGAAAGTGATAATTTCCTCCCCTTGATATGAAACCATATATGTTGATGGGGTGATAGGAGGAGTTTGTTCGCTTGTGTTCCTTCCTTCCGAGGGAGTGGCAGTCAAGTGGACCTTGTGTCACTTGATATGTATGATTTTGGAGCGATGTCTGGTTGGATACTTTGAAAAGTATCAGTTGATCTTGGACTTAATTAGTTTCCAAGATGGAGATGCCTATGATAGATGATGACAGTAGGATCCTCCTAACATGTTTTGATCTAGTGATGATGGTAGATTATGGATGTGATACCGGAAGTGATATGTTTTGGCTCAAGAGATGGATACCAAAGTAAGGAATCCAAGAATACGAGCAGGTGAGAACATGTCTTCTGATAGGGGGGATTAAGAGTTAAGATACCTCGATCGTGAAGGTATGGTAGTGAACCGTCTTGACAGATCATCCTTGACTTGGAACCCATAAGCTTGAAGTTTGTTTTGGAGTCTGGACCTATGTGGTGACCCTTGAGGCAGCAGTTCAGCATCACAGAGGAATGCTGATGAGGATAAGCAAGTGAGGACCAGATGGTTTGACTAGAAAGCAGAAGGCAATAGTTAGATCCCGTGACATGAGTTGGCTAGAACAATGTGTGCTGGCAGGTCGGATGGAGTCACTCATTTCTGCTTTGTCTTCTTCTTGCCTCTTATCTGCCCTAGTTGATCTGGTATATGGTGTACCCCCCCCCTTTAATGCTTGTAGTACGTTTGGCAGATGTTTCCTTCCTGTTAGTCAGGAGAGATATAGCCTATTGTCGAGCACCTTGATGGATGACCTGGTTGTGTTGGATGAAGTATATCCTTCTCATATCCTTTCATTTCCTAGACATGACAGTCAAGTGAATCTCTTTCCACTTGACATATCGAGGATCGAGATAACCCTGGGAATGGATATCCTTAGAAAGGTGTGAAGTGGTCTCAGATGGAGGAGTTGGCTTTGGTTTGACCTGGATAAGTGCTTATAGTATGGCTCTCACCTGTTAGGGGTTTATGCTCCACATAAACATGACATCAGAAGGTATGCACCCAAGGAAAAGAACCGCAGTAAGATCGTCTTGGGAAAAGTTCATCAAGTTAAGCCTGATTCCTTGGAATACTCCTAGCTAAGTCTCGAGTAAAGGAAGGTCCAGGCAGGATGTGCATCGGTTAGAGACTGGTGAACAAGGTTTGTAATCCCTATCCAGACCAGTTGAGAATCATGCATACATGTTACAACCGTGTTGACACGTGTTGTGCCCTTGGGAACCAATATGAAGTTGTGGAAGCCTTGCATCCAAAATGATGTAGTGTATCTTTCTCTGTTGTTGCTAATCGAGATGTTTAGTTCCTTGGTTACTCGATAGCTCCTTTATGTTACATCTTAAGCAAGACATAAAGAAGTGCTTTATGAGTTTTTTTATGTGTATGCATGTGTTTATCTTATGACAATCCCTACTGAGATAGATCTCCCTTGGATTAGAGACATCCTTTGTGGAAGGAGAAGGAACAGTTGGAATGTATACAATAGAAGGATAGTGATACATGTTATGTGAAGCTTAAGTGTTGAGCTTGTAAAATCAGAGTAGCACAACGGAAGCATAACAAGGAAGGCAATATATCAGTAAAGGAACTGATACCTAAGTGATACAAGTTTCATGTGAGGTTCCAGTATATAAAGAGTGTTACCAGACAAAGGATGATGAGACAAGGGGGTTGAGTCTGTGACCAGTACAAGGAAACCCTGTGAAGGAATAGAAAGTATGTTGGTCATAGATCTGTGACACCCAGGAGCTTTTGTGGAGTTGTATGATGCAATGCGTGAGTAACACCGATCTTCTTTTCGCTCGGGATTTCAGGGACAAAATCCTTGTTAGGGGTTTATGACTTGTAATGACCCTGACCCATGTTTTGGGCTAACCCTATTTTCTTTGCTTAAGAAAGGTGCTTAGAACCTCAATCTAATCCCTCAAGAATTTTTGGTATCATGTGACAAGCTTATGTTCCCAGTTTGGTCCTGTTTGAATGTTGTTTGAGCAATGTTTGCTTGTTTTGGACCAGAGTGCAATTTACCGAAAGTAAGGGGTTATATTGCAATATTTCATATGTAGAGCATGACTTTAGTTCTATATCATCATTAGAAATAGAGTGATGCTATGGGACGCCTTGTGGAGTGCCTAAGTTCCAAGTTTGAGCTTGGTTGGATGATGCTTGTGCTTTAAGTGCTAGTTTAGGAGTAAATTGCAAATCACCCAAAGTGGAGGGTCAATATGAAATTTACCTGCTCTAGAGTTTTCTTGCTTCAGTTTTGCATCATCTAGGATGTGGATGAAGGTTTGGGCACCTTGTTTTGATGATAGTTAAGGAGTGACATTTCTATATGGTTTTTATGCCTTATATGTCACATGTGCTATCTTGTCCTTTAGTGTATCAGGTAGAGCTAGGAGTATGTATCGCCCAGGGAAGAGGATCATCTGCATGATACACAGCCTAGAGTGTATCACCAAGCCGTGCATGTGGAGCTTGGGTGGCAACAAGTGGCGTTAAGAGCATGAGCAAGTGGCATCTAAGTTTATGTGGTTATGACACCTTTCCTTTGCTACCTCTCTCTTCCTTGGTGTATATAACTCCCTTCCTCCTTACCCAAGTGATCCTTTTCAGCCACCTCTTTCCCCTTCCTGTATGGTATGAGCTTGGGATCTTTGGGAGCTAAAGGAAAACCCCCATGGAGCTTGGGAGGCTGAGCTCCTTGCCCACGGAGATTTCTCGCTCAAGATCTAACCTTGGTGAGTCATGCTTCTTTACTAGCTTTTCCTTGTGCTTTATTCTTCTCCTCCTTCCTCCCTTCTTAGCCATGGATGGACCCTTGATGAGAGTAGGCAAGGCCGTGGTTCTCTCCCTCTTTAATTCTTCTTGAGCTAAGCGTAACCATGGCTTCTTCTTCTTCTTTTTCATCTTTTGTTTCTTGAGGTGATGATGATGGAACCTAGGATGGATGATCTTCATGGTGAGGAACGTGGGTTCACTGCTTGGATCCGGAAGCTTGATTTCTTTCATGGATATCCTCTTAAGGCGGGTTATATAACTCTTAACCATCTCTATTATGTTCAATCTCCATATGTGCATAAATTGATTCTTGTCTTTAAATCGATACCCTTCTCTATGATAGATTTGGATGTGCAACTTGAGATCTATTCTAATGGAAATGGTCACGTTTTATTACTGTCTTTATCTTGTTTTCCTTGTGCAAGTTGGTGAAGGGTGTCTTGAGGTTGAAGATGAGCCACCCGATATGGTGCTTACCCAATATGGGGCCTTACCCGATATAGAGTCTTGCCCGATAGGTTGTGCTTTGGTTGATGGATAGTGAGCAATACCCCTCTATCACTTTGTTGTTGAGAGGTGAGCTTAGGATCCTTTGATCCAAAGATGTACGATAGTGAGTCCTTGGGCTATACCCCTCTCTCACTTAGTTGTTGAGAGGTGAGCCTATGCTCTATATGGTTGGGCGACATGTTAGTTTGGCTGATAGGGTATGTTAGTTTGGCTGATAGGGTCTCCTTAACCCTAGGTTGGCCGATATACCCTCTTAGATACCTTGGGCGACATGAGTAGACATGCTTTGATGTTGAGTTTTGAGCAACACCCCTCCTTCCTTGAGTTGTGAGGTGATCTCTAGCTCTTAACCAATATGATGATGGGCGATATGATAGTTGGCGAATATGAAGCCCTAACCTTAGCTTGGACAATATAGTGTCTTGGCCGATATGGATGCTCTAACCCTAGTTTCCCGACATGGCATCTTGGGCGATATGGAGTCTTGGGCGATAGGGTTGCCCTATCCCTAGTTGACCTATAGGGGTGCTTTGTTGTTATGATCTCTTGGGAGTCATGGTGTGTTGCCCAAGATAGTGCTCCATGGATGACAAAGATGTGAGGTTGGGCTTTATGGATGTTCCCTTGATATGCTACCCGATATCATCAACCCTAACCCGATATAAGTGTGTATGTATCAGATGACTTGGGCGACACTAAGGATGAATGCTTGGCCGATACCCTATAGGGGGATATGATATCTTGGCTGATATGCCTTTGCCCGATACATGTCTTCTCTTGGTTGATTGCCCGACATGAGTATATGCTACACTTTATAGCTTGGATGGTTCTAGGGTTGAGTGCTTAGCGGATACGGGTCTGAGCCTGGGTGGTAGGCTTGGGGTGATACAAGTTGAGAGTTTGGATGATATGGTGTCATGATTAGCACAAGGACTAGTGAGGCTTGGGTGAACCAAGTAGGGCAGAGGTTGTTACACCTATATCATTTTGATAGAGATGAACATAGATGGGGCAAGAAGGAAGTCAATCATGTTGGCTAAATAATTGGACATTATCATAACCCCTTTGTTTTGATGATGACAAACATTTATTTTCTTGTGGTTTTAACTTGCTATTTGAGTGTTTCAGGGATAAGCATATAAGGTGGTGGATAGCGAAGACTTGGAAGATAAGTTTGCTAAAATTGCTTTATTTTCATGATTGTAATCAATGTAAAAATTTATACAAGTTTATAATGTACAAGTACCTAGATATCATGTAAATCAAGAATTTAGTTCTTCCCTATCCACACACAACACTTAGATAGGTCATCTCCTAAGTTAGCGTCACTATAGCACATTGATACACACACTCAGTAAATGAATACATTGAATCAGGGAGATTCTCGGTCGCCAAAAACTTTGACCGAGACACTCTCGGTCGACAAACTCCTTGACCGAGAACAGACCCTCCTAGCCATTAGACTAAGTTAGAAAAGTATTTGGGAGTTGAGTTGAACGTTGCAATATACTTACTCCAGACTTACTCTCGGTCGACAAATTCCTCGACCGAGAGACACTTGGTCGAAAACCTTCTCGACCGAGAAGGTTTCTATCTGCACTTTTTAGGATTAATTAACTAGCTGTTACAAATGCGATTAGTGGACACTTAATGGCTAGTTGAGCACTAAGAACACCCTAGAAGGTGTCTCGAACATCCCCAAGCATTAGCAAACTACTCCTATAAATAGGACAGCCATAGGACACCTCAATACACAACTTGCATACACAATTACACTTGAGATTCAATTGTTGTGAGCAAACAGGTTGAGCTACACTTGCAATCTGTTTTCCCTTGAGCTCTACATTAGTGTCCTATAGGCTGATATCTCCTATCCACTATACATCCACGTCCATCCACTTTGGTTAGGAGATCAAACGCTTGATATAGGATCAAAGCGATGTACTCAATTGGTAACGTTGTTTCCTTCTTTCAATCTTGTTCCTTTTATTGTATTTTGTTCTCCTTTGCTACTCCTAGGTTGGAGGCTGCAGAAAGGAGGTTTTTGGAGCTTCTTCAGGTGGTGAAGGTAGCTCGGTGGACTTAGGATTACTTCAAGAAGGTTGTCTCAATGGGAAGCTACTTCAAGAGGGAGGCTACTTCGAGGAGGAGCTTGGAGTTACTTCAAGGAAGGCTGCTTCAAGGTTGGTGAGACTACTTCTAGGTGAATGCTATCCTAAGGGTGAAGTTATTTGTATCTTATGTAACATCCTTGTGAGGTAATAAAATACAAGTGCTTTCAAAATCCCAATTGGAAACAATTGGGTAGTGGACTGACTCCCTTAGTTTTTGCTAAGGGTGGAACCACTCTAAACACTGTGTCTCCTTCTCCAAATTTTAATCGTGGTTGTTTGGTTGAATTAATTTTAAAATCAATATAAAACCCTATTCTCCCTCCTCTAGTGGTTTTTCAATTGGTATCAGAATAGGCTTCAAGGAGCTCTAATCGAGTCTTGAAGATGGAGGGTGGTGGTGTCTGCAACCTCAAGCAAAGGAGAAACTTGGACCAACCTTCAACAAGGTGTAGCTGGTGTTTAGGAATGGGACACACAACACTTAGTTGTACAAGGAAGTCAAAGAAAGAATAGGTGCATAAAGAGGTACAATGTTTCGTTAATACTACAAATGAAGAAGAACAAGAGGTAAGTCTTTTTGACTTGTCAAAAGAATATTTAATTGTTAGTCTTCAAGAAATGCATGACAAATATATTGATTGTAAAAAGAAACTAAAAAGAGTTACAATAACAAATGAAGAATTATATGATCAGTTAAGTGAACTTGTTTCAGAAAAGGAAAGTATTACTTTTGAAAATTCTACTTTGAAATCTTCTCTTAATGATTGCAATACAAAGTTACCTATTCTAGAGACAAACTATAATCTTCTTTCTCAAGAAAAGGTTGAATTACTTGTTAAGTTGAATAATCTTCAAACTCAACCTATTATATGCACTCATTTAGATTATGATGCCATTGTAAAAGAAAGAGATAGTTTGTCATCTAACTTAGATCAAGAAAACTTGAATATTAAAAAGAAAATAGATGAAATTGCTAAGTTATAAAAGAAAATTAGTAGTTTGAAGAATAATAGTGTTCTTGATAAGATCCTAAAGGTTTCTTCTGGTCAAATTGGAAAAAGAGGTTTAGGATATGTTCCAAAAGAAAAACATCATCAACCTAAACCTAGAAGAACACAAACCAAGTTCATACATGTGACCAAAGAAAAATTCTATCAGCAACCTAGAACGAAAAGGGCACAAGTACCCAAGACTAAAGTCATGTATGTGCCAAAAGACAATCCTCCTAGAAAGAGAAATGAAATTGATTCCATTTGTTGTCACTATTGCTTGCGTCTTAAACAGTATTCCTTCTCATGCCCATACAAGAAAAAGGATGATGATCTAGTTTGGGTTCCCAAAACCTAGAGATTTGAATATAATGAGTTGAGATATGACCTAAAATGTTACCTTGATATTCAAATGTCTTATCTCAACTAAACTGAGCATTAACTTGCATAATTCTATAAAACTGATTTATGTTTTTAATTGAAAACAACTACTGAAAACAGTACAGAAACAATCTCGGTCGAGAAAGTTGTCGACCAAGACAATGTCAGTCGAGAAATTAGTCGACCGCTAGAGTGCCTGTCTTAAACCTACAAAAAACTGATAAACGGCCGATCGACAAATATTTCGGCGAACCTCACTCGGTCAAGAAATTTGTCGACCGAGTGAAGCTCTGACAGAATTATTCGATAAAAATAAGATACTCAAATTGCAGTTAACTTAAGTAGGTAATGAACTTCATAGGCTACATTGATTTAAATATTTGAAAGATCCTAATCAAAAGGAAGAATATATGAGCATCAAAACTTTATACTTTTCATGATTGAATTGTATCTATCAAGTATAGAAGAGGAAAAGATTGACTTTACTCAAGTTTCTGCTTACAAAGGAAAATGATGCTGATTGGAAATTTATACTCTTACTGCAAGTAGACATGCTTTATTGCAAAAATAAGTCATAAATCTTGAAGACAAAACTTCTCAAACATATTATTAGTTTGCATCATTACATATATGTTAATGAAATCCGTATTGAACTTGGTGCAAATTACAACTTGTGTGATTCTGAACTTTATGCAAATCAAAATTGGACATTCGTTCTTTGAAAATTCAAATGTTATCAAATTTCAATTGCTACTTTCTTAAAAAAAATTTAATTAAGCGTACATGATCAATCTTAAATCAGAAAACTATGAATCATGTTTCGAGAAAATTTGATCACGGAAATTATGGATATGTTTCTACTACTTCATCATGATTATTGTGTTCCACATGGTTTGTCTAAAATATCCCTACTCTATCTATATAGAAACCATGTGTCTTGAAATTTTCTTTTAAATGATTATGATCATTGTGTTATGGATATGCCTTTATTGTTTCATCATGATCATTGTGCTTCATCTTTTACTTGGTTTGCCTAAAATAATCTTTGAACTATATATACAAACAATGAATGGATATTATTTTCAAAATGATCATTGTGATTCAGCCCATTACATATAAAGATGTTGTTATCATTGAAAATGCCTTTTTGCATTAAGGTAAATCTCTATGGCACAAATGCATCTTGACATATTAGTTAAATGATTATCCTATTCTTAGCTTATGGAAAATGATATCATCCTTGTTATACATGAATACTTTTTATATGATACTCTGTAAGCTATGTTTCAAATATTCAATCAAGTGGATCATTGTGAATGCTTAAATTGGAAATATGCAAAAATTGCCTCTCAGTCAAAATAAAAATCAACCGAGGGGCTCCCAGGTCGAATTCAAGGTCGACCTAAAATAAGCTTGACAAAATGCTTAATTGTAAATCATTTCCTTGCACTCAATCTTAGTATATTGAAAACGGGATTTTAGTGCAAAGCTCTCATAAAAGGTTAACTTATTATGATGTAATGCTTATTGTGACCTTAGAATCCTTAAATTATCTTGATTTAAGATTAAGGGGAAGTTCACAAAAACTATCTAGACTATAAGATTAAGAAGGAGTTCATAAAACTTTGTAAGCATCATAAAGAAAATTTGAAACTAGTTATGACCTTAGTATCTTTAAAGTAATCTTGGTTATGAAAATAAAGGAGTCTACAATATTTATGAATATAATGTATATATTGTCCTTAATGGAATTCTCTAAACAAATTAGGGCTTAACATCCCGTGTATTTGGTTAGAGATACATTCATTAATTATACTATAAGCTTAAAAGAATCTCATATCATTTCAGGGCTAAACATCCCTTGTAAATGGTTGAGAAACTATTAAATATATTCATGAGCTTAAAGGATTCTCATGTCATTTTCAGGACTTAACATCCCTTGTAAAATGGATGAGAAATCAATATATGTATCCATCATGAGCCTAAATGGATCTCATATCATTTTTAGGGCTTAACATCCCTTGTAAAATGGATGAGAAATCAAAAAACATATGCCATGAATCTAAAAGGATCTCATATCATTTCAAGGCTTAACATCCTTTGCAAATGATTGAAAAATAAATTGTGGCTAAATTTGACATAAAAATAAGTGGTTTGTATTAAATTGTGTTGATTACCCTTGCTTTAAAAATTGAGTATCAAATTATCAAATTAAGGGGGAGAAATAAAAGTCATAATTAATGTTTAGCTTGGTTATCTTTTTGAAATGACAAAGGGGGAGAAATAATATAAAATCAATAACATAAAGTTAAATGAGTTTCATAATCTCTCAGCTATCACATACTTGCAAATAAAAGAAAGGTTGCAAAAGGTAAACTTCAGGTATGAAACTCATATGATTTATATTGCCTTGATTTATATTTTTGAAATGTTTTCTCATCTTCAAAAAGGGGGAGATTGTTGGCTAAATAATTGTACATTATCATAATCCCTTTGTTTTGATGATGATAAACATTTCTTTTCTTTTGGTTTTAACTTGATATTTGAGTGTTTCAGGGATAAGCATATAAGGTGGTGGATAGCGAAGACTTGGAAGATAAATTTGCTAAAATTTCTTTATTTTCATGATTGTAATCAATGTAAAAACTTGTATACGTTTATAATGTACAAGTACCTAGATATCATGTAAATCAAGCATTTAGTTCTTCCCTATCCACACACAATACTTAGATAGGTCATTTCCTAAGTTAGCGTCACAATTGCACATTGATACACACACTCAGTAAATGAATACATTGAATTAGGGAGATTCTCGATCGACAAAAACTTCGACCGAGACACACTCGGTCGACAAACTCCTCGACCGAGAACAGACCCTCCTAGCCATTAGACTGAGTTAGAAAAGTAGTTGGGAGTTGAGTTGAACGTTGCAATATACTTACTCCAGACTTACTCTCGGTCGACAAATTCCTCGACCGAGAGACACTCGGTCAACAAACTTCTCGATCGAGAAGGTTTCTGTCTGCACTTTTCAGGATTAATTAACTAGTTGTTACAAATGCAATTAGTAGACACTTAACGGCTAGTTGAGCACTAAGAATACCCTAGAAGGTGTCTAGAACATCCACAAGCATTAGCAAACCACTCCTATAAATAGGACAGTCATAGGACACCTCAATACACAACTTGCATACACAATTACACTTGAGTTTCAATCCTTGTGAGCAAACAAGTTGAGCTACACTTGCAATCTATTTTCCCTTGAGCTCTACATTAGTGTCCTATAGGCTAATATCTCCTATCCACTATACATCCACGTCCATCCACTTTGGTTAGGAGATCAAATGCTTGATATAGGATCAAAGCGTTGTACTCAATTGGTAACGTTGTTTCCTTCTTCCAATCTTGTTCCTTTTATTGTATTTTGTTCTCCTTTGCTACTCCTAGGTTGGAGGTTGCGGAAAGGAGGTGTTGGAGCTTCTTCAGGTGGTGAAGGTAGCTCGACGGACTTAGGATTACTTCAAGAATGCTGTCTCAGCGGGAAGCTACTTCAAGAGGAAGTCTACTTCAAAGGAGTGCTTAGAGTTACTTCAAGGAAGGTTGTTTCAAGGTTGGTGAGACTACTTCTAGGTGAAGGCTATCCTAAGGGTGAAGGTATTTGTATCTTATGTAACATCCTTGCGAGGTAATAAAATAGAAGTGCTTTCAAAATCCCAATTGGAAACAATTGGGTAGTGGACTAACTCCCTTAGATTTTGCTAAGGGTGGAACCACTCTAAACGTCGTGTCTCCTTCTCCAAATTTTAATTGTGGTTGTTTGGTTGAATTAATTTTAAAATCATTATAAAACCCTATTCACCCCCCCTCTAGTGGTTTTTTAAATCCTGGTAGGGATGACCTAGAGAGCACCTTGGTGGTTTTGGTGCTATGAGGTCCTTGGCTGACACAGTTGTGATGTTGTCTAACCCAAGAGGAAGTGAGATGTGTTGGTTGCACATGGAATTCGACATGCTTAGATCCAGGAGTTGCTTGATATCTTAGAAGGTGGTCTCTTAACAGTTATGGCCTAAGGTATGTCTGGGTGATATGGCCTTTGGAGGTGTTCTTGTATGATATGCCTGGAGGCATGGTGCTTAGGGTTGTTGGTGCCCCATATCCCTTTTGATGAAGGATTGTGCTCTACCCAATATCCTTGGGTGAGGGTTGGTACCCTACCCAACACCCTTTAGTGAGGGTTCGTTGGTCGTTGTCGGGTTTTGGTGAAGGTAGCCGACACCTCTAGTGAAGGGTTGTGCCCTAACCCGATAAACCTAAAAAGCTATCTTGAGCCTTATATGATAGTGTGTTATCTTGCTACCTTGAGCCCATATCTTTGATCATGGTGATAAGACATGATAAATAGGTTGTGAACATTAGTATGGTGGTTACCTATGGTTGATGATAGGTGAACCTTTGATAATTCTTGATGGTAGATCATATTTGTATGATCCTTAAATAGGAATCCTTAGGAATGTCACTCATAGTGACATGAGATGTAAGGTATGGTGGGATATCCACAGTATGGTAACAATAATGTGTATTGTTTAATATACTATCTAAGACATTGTGCTCCATGTGTTCATAATAAAGGAAGTTGTTACAATCCTATAAACCTTAATCTTAATGACATAATAATCATGATATGTTCTTTAAAGATTTGTATCTGGTGATCAAGTTATCTCTTTTGCTATACATCCTAACCATGCATGTATTATCAATTGAATTCATAGCCAGGTAAGATCTATGATGGTCATATGGGTATGCGCTTTGTGTGGCACTTGGTATATGTGAAATATCTGAGTAATGATAATGTCCCTTGTTGATGAGATAACATGTATCACTAGTATGACGTGAGAGGTCTTGTGACCTGATAAAGACCGAGTGCCTAATTGAGGTGCTATCCTGTAGTTGTGATATGAGGGATTGCTATCCCATGATGATGTATGATGATGAAGCCTTGTGAGAGGCAGTGGCTTTATGCGATGAAATGGGGAATTAATATCCCATGACAATATGATGGTATTGATGAACCCAATGATATATGATGGGTGTTACCTAGGGAATGGCGATGTGTGCCTTGATGGTGGGATTGAGTCCTTGTGATTTTGATCCTTGAGATGGATCTTAATGATTGGCAAGAGGCCAAGTGGTAACATGTGGTGGGATCCTGATGATGGATCAGGATGATAGTGATGGCTTTGAGAATAAGAGTGACAATGTAACACATGATAATGAGATCTATATTGTTTATTTTTATTATAGTTTACATGTTACATAACTTGGTTGAATCTTGCAATCCACTTAAAATATGTTAATTAATTACAGATGAATCTTTCATGTAGTTGCCCTGGCCATAGATCCATCATCTTCAGGAGTTTGGTGATGGTGAAATAGGTTCTCCTAAGGGTTAACTTGGAACACATATTGTTGCATATGTGGGGTGCGCCTATGCCCTAAGTAGTAGTGCATGTAGAGCATGGTGAACATGCCCATGACCAAGGATTAGAGCATGGTTTCAGGCCTATGGCTCAGTGTGGTTAGAGCATGGTGAACAGGTCCATGGCTCACGATATGTGATAGAGCATGGTGAACAGGCCCATGGCTCAGTGATGATGGAGCACGGTGAACAAGCCCATGGCTCGGTTTTCTAGCACCGATACTTGTACCAAGGTGGGATAGGTAGAGGGTAGCCTGACCATGTATGGCCGAGGCCACTTAAGCATGAGACTGTGGTCCTGCTTGTTGGTTCTTGTGCACTGACCACAAGGGAAAGAGGTCATGGAATCTGGCTCTCCCATTGACCTTGTATGGCAATCGATTGCGACCAAGCGGTGTTCGGTTTGGATCAGAGTGGTACGACTCACTTCCACAAGGCATAATAATTCATAATCAAGCCATATAGTATCTTTGCTTAGGACAAATACAAAACATATTTATTGAGGCCTTGAATGACGTAAGCTTTCTCATATGCTCTTAAACGATCTTTGTATAAGTTTTCATATACATGTTCTTCATATTCCTTCTTGCATAAATGGTTAGCTATTACCTGTTGTTTAGTTTGATCTATCTGCTCAGTCATTTGTGATAATAATAAAGTTGGTAGAGGGTTATATTTCACTCTGGGACTATGTGTCTCACCCCGCTGGTTAATAACCCTTTTTAGCTGGACGTTCATGGCGAGATAAGGATCATGTGGCTAAAGACGATGAGCAGAGGTATCATACATGGTGGAGTTGATAGTGTCTAGCAATAGAGTCCTATGTGTCGTCCCTATACACTCAGGTCTTCGAGTGAGTTTTCAATGTCTCTCAACCCTTTTTAGGTGGACGTTCCTGGCGAGATAAGGATCATGTGGCTAAAGACGATGAGCAGAGGTATCATACCTGGTGGAGTTGATAGTGTCTAGCAATAGAGTCCTATGTGTCGTCCCTATACACTCAGGTCTTCGGGAGAGTTTTTGGCTTATGTACCTTGATGTAATAAATCAGCATGTGGAACAATTATTTCATGTAACGAGATGATGGGAAATTATGTTGTAGCAACTTGAAAACATGTTATGAAAAGAAAATGTTGGCTCAGATGCAACATGTCTCATCTTATGGTGCTTGTTGTAAATCGGTTTTAATTTCCCGTGATTTTTGGTAACCCACTGGTTAGTATATAATCGTGTTTTGTTCGAGATAGGATGTCTCAACCACCCAGTCACCTCCACCCCATCAGCCATCTCGACCTGCCCGCGCCTCTTTTCATGTATCAAATGAAACCCTCATGGGTTACATGATGCATCAACAGGCATATAACCTTCAGGTTCAGGAGCACATGCATCAAGATCTCTGGGCTATCATGTCCACAATGAACCTACCATGTTCCCATCCTTACCCTGCCTACCAACCCTACCGAGGAGGTGATTATGCATCCTATGGGTACACAATCACTTTTACCCAACCCCTCCACTTGTTGCTTCTACTGTTACACTCTCTACTGTTGGTGGATCTACCCCTGGAGTGCTTCCTCTCCATGTTGGTCCTATAGCTACCTTTTTTGCAGGACTTGACACCTCTGCTCCTACTTTTCCTCAAGCCCAAGAGTTGCATGACCTTGGTATGTCTTAGGCTGAGCAGAATGCCATGTGGCCTAGTCTTAGTTTTGGTCCTTCTGTCAATGAGGAGATGCCAGACCAGGCTAATGAGGAAGTTTCTGCTGATGAGAAGGGATCTTAGGATGATGATGAGGATGGTTATGATGGATCTGACGATGGCTTTGTTGGTGCATCTAGTGATGAAAGTGAAGTTGCTATTCTATTGTGCCTTTAGATGGAGATGGTGACTACGCGCCTGAAGCCTCTGATGATGATGATGATGTTGATGACGATGATGCCATGGACATAGATAGCCTATATGTTTATATGATTTAGTTTTTGGTCTATAGATGCTTATCATGTATATACTTTTAGACTATTTTATACAAAAAATATTTGGGTACATTATCTGAGATGTACAATTTTTATCATCTTGTTGTTTTCATCGTTTTGTCATGTATTTGTTTGAGGACATGCTAGCAGTGTTGTAATCTTAATCATGTGTACACTTACTATTTAGTGGACTATATCTAATGAGTTGGTTGTATGTTACCCATATTTTGATTATGACATAGATTGCTTGTCTCTCTCATCTCTATTTAATGAGTGCTTATGAGGTTGTTTGCTTTATCTTGTGGATGTAAGTTTTGGTTGTGCTTAGAGAAGACCTATTTTTTTTACTCTTCTACCCCCCCATTCATTTATTATAATGTCAAAAGGGGGAGAGAAGTTTAATGTTTTGAAGCTCAACCATATTGTTTTTATTGCTTGTGTGATCCTTTTCTTATTCAATATGTGCTTTATCATGTGACTTGGTAAAGGACCATATAGTATACATGTTATATTACTTTGTGTAGAAATACTAACTATGCAGGTAAGAGTGAGCATAGATTGAGGGGGAGCAATTTCATATTGTGAAAATCATGAATCCCCCCTACAATTCACAAGGTTAATGTATAACTTTACATATCATTTTTAGTATGATTGAGGAATACTTTGTCATTGTCAAAAAGGGGGAGAATGTTGACTTGAGAGTTATACACTACCCATATTTTGATAATGACAACCATTCCATTCCTATGTAACTAATATGTTTGTTTAATTTGATTTCAGACTTTAGGTACATAAAAAGGATCAAGTTACACAAGCCCTAGCTTGTCCAAGTTCAAGTCAAAAAGCAATGCAAATGTGCAATTTGGAAAATCACTCCAAACCACCTTACATTATTTTTGTAATCACTTGTATTGATGATATGACTTGTAACTAAGAAGAGAAAAAATCAGGGACACTTAATTCCAAGGTTTGGTCACTCAAAAAATATTTTGGAAAAATTTTCACAGCAACTCTATCGGTCGAGTTTGAATCTCAACCGATCTAATGATGGATTTTCTGAAATGATCAATCGATCGAGTTGTACACTCAAAGAACTCGACCAATTGATTCACTAATTGAAACTCATTTTGACTCATCGATCGAATTTCCCAGAACAAACTCGACCAATAGTTTGAAAATTAGCTTTGTCAGTTAGTGGATTGGTCGAGTTATCTTTATTGAAACTCAACCTAATGTACTGCACAGAAAACAAATAAAAAGATATTATGACCATTTGAGAGTTGTTAGAAATGAAAATAGATCTGTTGTAAGTTGTAAAATGATTATATTTCATTTTTAATTGATCCCACACTCAAAAGAACACCCCCAACTATAAATAGGACCTCTTGGAATTCATTCCAAGTTTGCTCATTCGTGTTATCCTTGGTCCTTGCTATAGTTGAGTGTGATACAACCCTTTCAGCCCCTTTCTCTTTCTCATTTACAAAGCATTTCGTGATTATGAGTGAGTTAGGCATGTTGTAAGAGTGCTACCTCCATGTTATCTTGTATGGCTCTCATTCCTTCCATCTTCCCAATCCCCTTTCTTAAAGAGAAAAGGTTGAAGTGGGCTTCTTTGAGTGAAGGTGAAGTGGTTCTTCTTCTTCAAGTTTGAAGAAGGTGTGAAGATCTTCTCCAGGTGAAGGAGAAGGGCAATGCGAATATTCAAGAAGAGTGAGTAATTCCTTCAAGGACAAAGACTTGATGCAAGTGTGGGTAAGTCCTTGGTGAAGACTGAAGACATCTTGATCATGTAGGTAAGTCCTTATGTAGGTGAAAGACTCTTGTCTTAAATAGGTAAGTCCTTGGATGTATGGTGGTCTCCTTGTATATCTTATGATGGAATATAAGTATACATGGGCTGCAAAGTCCTAGAGGTTGAACTCTCTAGGTATTGGATTGACTACCTCCTAGTTTGGAGATTGAAACCACTCTAACCAACTTGTCCAAGTGTATGTTTGAATCTCTCTCATCCTTGTCATGCTTTCTTGGATAGAACCTCAAATTACTCTTAAGATTTGGATTTTAATTGATATAATTTGAAGGTCTAACATTTCTTGTGAGAATTTTGAAGCTCTATTCACCCCCCTCTAGAGCCCGATATCCAACAGTTGGACCCTTATGTAAATACTTTTGAGCATGAGTGTAATGTTTAAATAGGTTTTAATTTACCCTCTTATATGGATATGTGGTTAATTAGCAGTTGATTATGTGTTTTATTTCGAGTAATCTCATATAGTGTGACAAGGCGTCACACTCCTCGTTGAAATTTGACCTAGGGTTACTACTGATCAGGGAATTCGGCTCCACCATTTCTAATTTTGAGGATAGGCTCTTAAGGAATCAAACTAGAGATGGTAACTTCTCTCTCTAATCAACAAAGATGATCTTCACTGACATTGGGTCTTATGTGTCTAACTTCAAGCTATGGTTTTCAAGTATGGGAGCCACACCTAAAGAGAACAGTTTGTTCAAGAAAATATCCAAAGATGTAATTCCTACAGATGAAAACATTATTAAGTACCACATATAAGTGATATCCATGTGTTGTGGTTGAAGCAACCAAAATTTTGAATTACAAAACACCTCTTCCTTCATAGGGCACGTTTGTTTTGCTGTAAATAGCTGGACTGGATTGTATTTCATCATCCAGCAGCAAAGATATTAGGTTTGGTTAGCAGGACAATAGAAATTGTCATTATCGTGCACTTTTCTTAGACTGTGTTAATGCTGGATAGCATTGTCCATCTCAAAACGGCCGGACGCCGTCATCCAGCGCGCCGAGCGCATTTTTTCTTCCACGGCCGGTGTGTGTGGAGCAAAGATTTCTCACAGGACGGGACATCGAGTCGGGTAAATTGCGTAAGTGGAATACATTAAACCAAACCTAAACTTTTATTTGCAGGACTTCTCAAAATCAGAAGTTTACAAAACCTGGGATCATGTGAGTCTTGCATTTATATAAATCCAGTTAGATCATGCTAATCAAACATGCCCATAGTGAGGTGGCAATTTTTTTTTTTGGAACTGATTCCACAAGGTGATGAAAATTGATGATAATTGGTGCACTACATGTATACATCATTTATTTTGAGTTTATGACAATACAGAATATGATATCACATTTTGAGGATGCTTGTTCACTTGCCTTGTGTATTTCGTTGGCTGGAATATTTGGAAGTATAGATGTGCATCAAGATTTGAAGGATGTAAAGCCAGTTTGGAGACTATCTGAGGCTCTTTCATGTTTGTCATAAATTGACAGATATCAAATAGGACCTTCAAGAATATTGACACTCCAGAATTCTAAAGTGTCCGGTTGAATGTGGAATCATGATCACAGGGAGCAAGATCAGGTGAATTAGCCTTATGATATGGCAAAATCCATGCATGGAAAACATGAACCTAACCTTACCATGAGACATTGCATTCATCATGACAGTGATAAATGGTGATGGATCTCATAATGAATTAGAAAATTTAATAGCTATATCAGGCTAGCCTTTAGATATTGGGTAAATGTCAATTATCCTTTTGAGGCATGTACACATGGATGTGTTGTTTCTCTTAAACTTGTAGAGGATTTTAATCGCTTCCTATCAAATATGGAGTTGGATGATAGAAATGTCATGGATTGAATTTGGAATTTCGGCGGATATCCATGGAAATAAATCACATGGATAAGAGTTATTAGGTAGATTGTTGAAGAGCAAGCCATCCTTGGCCATTTTTGCCCCAAAGTTATATACCTAGATAGGTTGGTTTTTGGGGTGCTAATAGAACAGGGTGTTTTGTAGGCAATGAACCTAGTCTCCAACCCATGAGAGTTAGAGGCTTTATCCTAGAAAAAAAGAGTATACCATACAAAGTGAAAGAGTGAACATATACATAGATGATGTTACTTATCTAATATTTTGTTTTGGCAACATGCATAGGTGTTTATTTTGTCTTTGGGGTTTGGTTTCAAGGTGGAGGGATGGTTAACCCACAATATAAGCAGTAGATTTAAATCCTTTTTGATCGATTTTCCTACATGACAAGGGTAGGATGAATAAAATGTCCTACTGACTTATTTTTAAAAAAACTACAAAAAATATATGTAGTTATAACAATTGTAGTTAAATCATCATTTTTTAGTGGCATTCACCGATGTTGAAGATGTCACCACTATTAGATTTCAATTCATCTAAATCAAAATTCTAATTGACCTGCCTAATAACATTCTGATGGCCTAGCGTGTGGCGTCTGAGAAGGCGACTGAGAAGGTGATCGAGCACCGCCGACCAACCTCTGGGAGTAACTTACAGATCTGGAGACTGAAATCAACTGAGTTTGTTCCGAATGCACTCCCTGATACCCCATAGGATTGGTTTGATGTTCTTCAAGGGTCTAGAAAGCCCATCACGCCCCTGAATCGTATTGAGATTGAAGTTCAAGGAGGTCAGATTACGTTCCCTAGTAATGATGTTGTGGAAAATGTATCTAAATGGAAGTACTGTCTCTCTGGCTATGTTGTGGATTTCATTTTGGATCCAGGGCTACTCCATATTCACCCTCTTAACATATGGGATCTTGAGGACGATGTTGAAATTATTCCTACAGTTAATGGCATGTTTCTATTTAGGTTTTCTAATGTTCATGATATGCAATTGCCTCTGATGAAAGGTCCATGGTATGTGAAGCATTTCCATCTGGTTCTCACGAGATGGTGTCCTGGGTGTCCTGTCCTGAGGTATGGTTTCAAGAGCCTCCCTCTTTGGGTTAGATTGTATGACCTCCCTCTGGATCTCTGGGATACACAGATGTTTGAACACATTGGTTCTTTTCTGGGGACTCCTTTAAGTACATACTAATGTACTAGAGATTGTAGTATGTTGAATAATGATCGGGTTCAAGTTCTCTTTAGCCATCAGTTTGATTTCCCGAAGTCTATGGATCTACAAGGTGATGATGGAAGTTGTTATAGTATTCGTCTTGGGTATAAATGGATGTCATTTCTTTGTGGAAAATGTAGCCTATTTGTACACGAAGATAGTTGTTGTGCTATGTCAAATGGTTCTGAAAACTCTATGTCTTCTATTATTAAAAACTATTCCTTTGATAAAGGTGTGCCTGCTCAGTCAAGGTCTATCGGAGCAAGTCTAGATGGTGTAATTATTTTTACTCAGTCAAGGTCTACGGGAGCAAGTCTAGATGGAGGAGTCACTGAGTCTTCTTTATCGGGAATAAGTAGTTTAACTGGTATGAAGTTTGTCCTATCCACACCCTTCCACATATTTGATGATCTATCCTTTGCTTTTGAGAATATCCAAGGTGTAGGTAGTTCGAGTGTGGAGATATCTTTCAATTCACTATGATCTGTTTTGCCTAAGATGAGTGATGGTTTATTCCCGAGAGTGGCTAACTCTCTATTTTCCCCTCTTAATAACCATACTATGATTAAAGAGAATTATGAGCCCGTCAGACCAACGACCTAGGTTTCCAAATGACTCCATCCTTCAAAATTTACTCGTAGAATGTGTGAGGTATTAGTAATAAGGTGAGGAAAGTCTAGGAGGATCTTATAAGTGTGGGGAGTAAGATTTGTATTCTACTAGAAACAAAGTTGAGAAAAAGGAACATGGGGAAATTTTTGGCAAAGTATTTGCCTAATATGGACTTCATTTCAAATATTGACTCCCATGCTCTAGGTAGAATTGTTATTATCTGGAATCTTGTCGATTGTTCTATTGCAAAGCTAGTCGAAAGTGATCAACATCTTCTCTATGAGGTTGAGATGGAGAATATTTCCTTTCTCTTATCTACTGTGTATGGTCACAATGATGATAGTGATCGATCTTCCCTTTGGAACTTCTTAAATCTTATTAGTTGTGAGTATGATTTGTCATGGATCATTTTGGGTGACTTAAATGCAGTCCATAAAAATAATGAGAGGTTTAATAAAAACCCTCCTTCTGATAGATATATGGGGGAGTTTAATGATTGGGTGTTGAAGAGTGGTTGTTTTGAGTTGGATCTGAACGGGCCCTTCTTTTTGTGGGATAAGAGACAAGAAGATGATGATTTTATTACCCCAAAGATCGATAGTGTTTTCTTTAATAATCTATTTATGAGTTTAGTTGATGATTTCTATGGAGAACTAATTTCAAATACTATAAGTGATCACAAGATAATCCTCTTCTCAGCTGGCCAGAATAGGATTGTTAAATCTCCTTTTTGTTTTATAAATGCATGGGTTATTAAAGGAAGGTTTTATTTATGTGGTCAAGGCAGCGTGGTTTGAAGGTGTTGAGGGCACTTCCATGTTCAAAGTATATAGATGATTTCAAAAACATAGATAACTCTTAAAGGAGTGGAATTGCCATGTTGTGGGCAATACCTTTGACAATGTTACAATGGCTAGGTTCAATGCCTCTCAAGATCAATCTAAAGCTAATCTTGATCCTTTTAATTTGGGTTTCAAAGTGAATGTAGAGCTATGAGAAACATTCTTTATGAAGTAGAAAAGGGTGAAGAATGTTTCCTTAGGCAAAAATCTAGGGGTCAATGGATCTCTGAGTGGAATAGCAATACAACATTTGTTTACAACTCTCTCAAGATCAGGCGGTAGAGAAATTTTCTCAAGTGCCTTAATATTGATGGCCATCTCAGCTATGATATGAATGAAATCAAAAGTTATGTGTTTAGTTACTATAATGATCTCTTTAAGAACAAGCATTTTTGTGAGGGTTTGAAGGATTTTAAGTGGAAAGGTCTTGTTGTTTCTGATGAACATAAGTCCTTTATTATTTCTAAGGTCACCCAATTGGAGATTGATGTTACTATTTATTCTCTTAATGTGGATAAAGCCCCAGGCCTGGATGGCTTTAATGCAGATTTTGTTAAGAAGGCATGGCCTGTTACTGGGAAAGACATTTCTAGTGCGGTTAAGGATTTTTTCTTAAATCAGAGAATGTTAAAAGAGGACAACAATACTTTCATCACTTAAATCGGAGAATGTTAAAAGCTATATTGCCAAACATCATTATTAGCAACCAGTCAGCCTTCATTAAAGAAAGAAACATTAAAGACTCTATTCTCCTCTCAAATGAGATCCTTCATGACTTTAACAGGGCTGCTGGTGGGAGTGAAATGTGTCTCAAGATAGACATTTCTAAGGCTTATGATAATGTGAATTGGCGATTTCTTTTTGCTATATTACACAGAATGGGCTTCCCATCTATTTGGATAAACTAGATTTCTAATATTTTCTACTCTACATCTTACCAAATCCTGGTTAATGGTGAACCCACGAAGAGTTTTTTTCCTCCTAATCGCATTAGGTAGGGCGATCCTTTAGCTCCTTGTCTATTTGTTATCGCAATGCAGGCTTTCACTGTGCTTATGGATCAAGCGGTGGATACTGGTAGGATTTTGCCTATTAAAGCCTCCAGAAATTTCTCTTTGTCCCACTTAGTCTTCACATATGATATTATAATTTTTCTTGAAGTTAATCAAGACAATGCACATGGTGTTCTTGTTGTTCTGGATTCTTTTAGTAAGTTGTCTGGGCTTTCCATCAATTAGGGCTATAAATGGGTACGGGTAGACCCGTGAACCCACAAAGTCGGACCCTTAAAGGACCCGTCATGGGTCTAATCTTTTATACCCGCATACCCTTGGACCCATATACCCCTGGACCCGCAAATAAGCGGGTCCAATAATGGGTGTGCTTGGACCCAGACCTGCTAGACCCATGTACCTGCTATACATAAGTAACTACTTAAATAATATGTTATATATATCATACTTTACTATCTAATTAATATAATTTTTGAGATTATATCCTACTCTAACCACAATAAGGTTTAGACTAGTCAAATAATTAAGAATTAACTATTCTAGTTACAATAATGAACATCATATGTAAACTTAAAATCAAAATATCTACTAATTTACATTGCTTTCTACATAAGTTAAATGTTACGGTCATGACTAGAAATATGTGAACAATTAACTCAATTAGTGTTAGTGTATAAAATATAACATTATATAATATAATTGTTGCATGTTAATATATTATATAATAATAATATCTTGTTGTATTAAAATATATAGGACATACTCATTTTTCTTACATAAACAATATGGTGTTTTATATAACCGCTTACCCGCATACCCGCTATTATTACGGGTACGGGTATGGTGCGGGTTATGTTTTGTATTATACAGGTCTAGAACCGGAACTGGACCCGCTAAATTAGACGGGTATGGGTATGGGTATGGTCAGACCCACACCGTTTACACCCCTACCATCAATCGATCCAAAAGTGAGGTTATTTTTAGTAAAAGTTCACCCAAGTTGGAGATTTCTAAAATCCTAAATTTCAAGGTTAGTGAGCTTCCCTCTACTTATCTTGTTGTTCCTTTGGTGACTGGAAGAATTCCAAAGTCTGCTTGTTCAATTTTGATAGACAAGGTGAAGGCTAAGTTAGAAGGTTGGAAGCTTAAAACCCTTTCCATGATGGGCAGGCTGGAGTTGGTGTTGTCTACTATGAGTATGCTTTACTAACGTTGGGTGTATGCTTTTGCTATTTCTAAATCAACTATGGAGTTCATTGAGAAGCTTTGCAAGGACTTTCTTTGGGGTAATAATGATGGCAAGTCCTATTTGCATCTTGTCAAATGGAAAACGGTTACATTGCCAAAGAAAGAAGGAGGCTTGGGCACAAGGAAAATTTCAGAAGTATCATGTGCTTGTTTGTAGATAAATAGTTGGGATATTGCTAAAAAGAAGGATTCCTTATGGGTTAAATGGGTGAAAGAAAAGTATTTATCTAGTTCTTCTTTCTGGTCTATTGAAAGCAATTCATCTATGTCTTGGATGTTTAAAATGGTCCCCAAGTGCAGAAATGAACTCCTATCTTATATCTCTTTCAATATTGGTGATGGTGCAAACACTTTTTTATGGCTTGATCCGTGGCCTAGAGAAAAAAAAGTTGCTATGGAATATTATTAGAAAGGATGCTTTTTTGAAGCTTGGTCTTCCTAGCAGGTGTATGATTAATTCCATTTGGTCGAATGGTAGATGGTTGTTCCCTGTGAATAGGGTTAACATGAAGCTCTTGGGTTTTCTTAATGAGTACCCTTTTAATTCTGGAGCTTCTGACAATGTCCTATTTGATGGAAAGGAGCATCCTAAGTTGAAGGATGTTTGAAATTTGATAAGATTTTCAGGTCTAGTATCTAATGTCTTTTCCTAGATTTGGAAGGACAAATGTCCTCGAAAATTTCAGTTGAACTTCTTGATGTTTGCTCATAATAAAATTCCTACTTTTGAATACATGAGGAGAATTGGTGTTCAGGGGCTTTCTAGATGTTTTCTTTGCAGATTTGATTGTGAAACTGGTTCTCATATTATGTTTGACTATCCCTTCACTAAAGAGATCTATGGGTTTGTGGGGGAAGTTTTATTGTTTGTTTGGATCTCACTTTTAGGGGAGTCTTGTGCTTGTGTTGTTGGGCCTATAGTTCTTTGGTCTTCTTTTTTATAAGCAGTTTTTTGAGATGGTTGGTCTAGATTTCTTCTGTTGTGTATGAGGGTCTTTTTCCGTAAGGAGATTGGGATGGTCTCTACTTCTGACGGCTCTATCTTTTTTTGAAGGAAGCTTTAGTTCTTGGCCTCATTTATCATGGCGAGTTTATATGTGTATAGATACTCTTTTTTCCGATAAGTCTCATTTTGAGATTTTTCACAGCATTGTAAATATCATCTCTTATAAAAATGAAAAAAAGCAACAGGGGGTTTATTGACCAAAAAAAAAGAATTCTAATTGACATCACAATATCCTTCAAGCAATGTCAAGGGTCTACAAAATATCAATCCATAATCAATTGGGCCTTTTTAGTATCTTAAAATTCTATGTAGAGAACCTTAATGTTCCTTATTAGGATGATACAAAGATGAGACACCATCCTATAAGTTACATCTAAAAGTAGGACTTTGTTCTAAACATTATCACATGGAAATGATGATAATACAAAGACGACACATCATCCTACCTTCCACCCAACGGTTCACTATCGGGCCAACTTATAGTACATAACCAACACTTTTAAACCTCTTAGGGGGTCTAAAACAAATAAGTTAAGCTAATGCACCAATATCTATATAGGAAACCGATAGTGCTAATAATGTAAGTGTGAAGAATCTTTAATTTGTTCATCATTTATGACCAATGACAACATCTACTTGATGTTTTGGACAAGGTGAACATATTGTTCTTTATTTTTAACTTTGTCATATCTCCGCCTCGATTGACCTCTGCTTTGTTGACCAAGAAGGTGTTCAACAATTTTATTTCTCTTTTCATTCCTTCCTTGGATATACTATCATAGTAAAATTTAGCCTTAATGAGTTTGGATGAGATATTTTGTGTATGATCGAGGGCCCTTGTGCATTTTTCATTGATATGCTGGTGACTTTGTCCCTCCTTTCTAGACTTGTTATGGGGCTTACCCTTTGCTATCGATTGTGTTTTCATACATTCCTTTGATTAATACTTTTCAAACATTAAAACAGTAATATAACACAAGTTTGAACCCTAGTTAAATTTGAAGTAATTATTCCTTTCCCAGTTCCTATCCTGAACTCACTCATAGATGTTTGGTTCAATCTTTTTTCATAGGATGAGCCCACACGGTTTTCTTTATATGTACAACTAAAAAGATGTGGTGGTGCCTCCAAAGCAGCATTTCTTACATTATTTTTACTTTTTTTTCACTTCTCTTTGATTAACTCTTAAATCCTTGGATTGTCATGACCTTTGTGAAAGGTAATAGCAGGACAAGATGTATGTATCCGACACGCACAATAACAGTGGAAACACCTACATGTATGGACTAGGTACGCATACATTATATATAGCAAACAAACAACCACAAGAACACTAAGATTTATGTAGAAAACCCCCACAATGTGTGAGGGAAAAACCACGGAGTCAATACCCGACAAAGAAATTCATTAGTCAACAGATTACATAGTTCGTCTCAAGTTTCAACATAAAATTTTAAGAATATAGAGCAAAAGGAAGAGATACAAATTTTACTAAATCGGTATGTCATTACACCAAAGGATCTCTCCGAAAAATACCCCCTTACAGAGATACCCGGTGATACAAAAATATAGATTGTAAAGGAGAACTTGATGTAGACCGTAGTAAAAACCAGAGCGGTGCCACCTTCTTTCCTTTCTCTCCTTTCTTCCTTGGCTTCTTTCCTTTATGTAGGTCATGAACAGCCGCGGCAGCAGTTTTCTTCGCTAGGAATATCGGCGGCTGCTCACTTTTTATTTTTCCTGTCTTGCGGCTCTCTTACCTGCGGGTGATTTTGTATGGGTATTTAACCCTAGCAGCTTGGCAGCTCGAAAACCCTAATGGGCTGCCCACAATTAGGCTTGAAACAAGACAGGCAGCTGGCCTAACAATCATTGTTTTGATGATCCGTCCTCCCCTCACTGATTTTCTAAGGAATTCAATATAGTGCATGCTTAAATTCATATGTATATGCGTTTGTAAAGTATGGAACATTTGGGCTTGAAGGATAAACGCAGATACACACAAAGTCCGCTTCAATATGATACTTGCCAAAAAGTTACGTACGTTGTTCTTTGTCAGGGGGTATGCAAAATACGTCACCAAAATAAAACAAAAGGCTCAACCAGGTTGAGCACTAGGAACCACCTATAGGCGAAGGACATCATGAGCACAAAGAAATAAAAGACACATAAAGAAAAGAACAATCAACAATCGTACACAAAATGGATGCTGGAGTTTGAGGGGTAAGCTCTCTTCGTTAATTGCTTGATTCCCATGGTTCTAGTAGCACGCCGAGCATCTGATTTCAGGAAACTTATTTTTTAGTAAATAACTTCGGACTAGGAAAGGGCTGGCTTCCAGTTTTGTCGATCGCGTGGATATCCTGTCAAATGAAGTATATAATGACAAACACAAATTTTAGTCACACTACAGCTGTCAATATTTAGAAGCGATGATAAGAAAAATGTATATAGGTTAAATGCATAATTTAAAGAATTTACAGCGGGCATTCTTCGTGACAAATTGGATGTGGAGTCAGTACGGAACTTGAGAGCTCCAATCACTTGGTTCATGGATGAACGACTGGCAAGCAATGGGTTGGATCAACCGATGTAACTCGATACATTCGAAACACCCATTCAGCTCTCCGTCATCTGCTTCAAAAAGTCGATGTTCTTCGTAAAAATCCCAAAGCCAATCAACAATAGTGATTATTTTCCCGCCCTAATTTGCTTGCTTCCCACATGCTATCTGAAGAAAAGCAATGCCAAGACTATAGATATCAGGTTTCCTAGCTATCTCAGTGTTGGCCAAATTGCAGACCCGAAATTCCCCAACTCAGCGTCTAAGTTGAAGTCCAACATAATGTTGTTGGCCTTGACTTATGCGTGTACCACGCGCTGCTTCCATTTACTGTGTAGATATAGCAGTGCGCTGATGCGAAATTTTGCGCTATTTTGTACCGAGTTGGCCACACGAGTACTGGCATGTTATTTCTGAACAGATGACACTCCCAAGTTATTGTAATTGGGCATGAATTCATAGAAAAGCAGTAAATGTCTGCCTTCGTTGCACGAACCAAGGAGTTGCACAAGACTCTCGTGCCTCAATTGACTTACAACTTCAATCTCAAGATCGTAGGTAGCCTTTATAAACAACATTGGAACCGCGTTCAACAATCCTGCTACGTTCATGGAAATGATATGTGGCGGCATCAAGTTGGTTGTATGAGAATCTATGTAGGCCATTCACCTTTTTCTTATTTAAATTGACAACACGCCTCCAGAGATCGGATGTCCAGGCTTTAAGCCCCTGTTTGGTTCGGGACTGGCTTTAGGCAAGCCTGCCTGGCTTGGACGGGTTTAGGCCTGCTGGAGTCTGATTCTGTTTGGCAAATCAGTCTGATTCTGTTTGGCAAACCAGTCTCATTCTGGGGGGCTGGACTCGTTTCAGACTCGTTTCAAGCTGATTCTGTTTGGCTGTGCAGGCTGGGTTTAGTCTGATTCTGTTTGGCAACTGTAGGCAGGATTAGCTGAATCTGTCCTATTCTCGCAGAACTGTTGTTAGAAATGTGGCCTTGTGACGCCGTTTAAACAGAAGTTTTTTAAAAAAAAATAACTTAAAAATAACTTAATTGTTATCTATATCACTTTGGTTTAAGAACTCTCATTTTGTTGTTGAGATGTGAGTCAGGCGGGTTACCCTTTTGTGGGGTGTTTATGTGGGTGTTTTAGTTGTTTCATTGAGGTTGAATATGCCTAACATGCTATGTTTAATACCCCAAGATATGAGGTAACCCCGTCAGACCAAGAAACACATTCCAAAAATAGCCAAACATGAACATCATTTTTAAAGTAAAACAGATTCAGCTACATTCGATAAATATAAATTGTCTTAGTGGGCAGGCACCCATAACAAGCCTGTAATGCTATATAAACAAAATAAAGATAATACACAAAACAAAAAACTAATAATTGTTTGTTGATGCAACAGATTCAACATCAGTTTCTTCATCACTAGAGGAGATTGAGATTGGTGGTTGGTGGCAGTCTCTGACAAACAGGGCATCAGCCGAGTCTGAAGTAGATGATATATAACCCTCTGGTCTCGGGTAAATATACCTAAGCAATTCAGAGTTGTCCCCATCACCACGAATCCACAAATAAAAGCTTGTAGGGCGAGTGTCGTCTTTGGGTTTTGGTTGTAGGGTCACGGTCCATTCTGGTTTGGCCTTTAGTTTGTCCAACATTTCAGCCCAACCTTCATCCATGATTAAATATTTACCTTTCTTATTCCATATTCTTTCTTCAGTTGTAGACCATCTGATCTGTACATCAAAGTTGATTCTGCCTACCCCCACCATAGCATAGCCAGGAGTTATCTTAAATGGCTCGCACATCCAGGTTAGGGGAAGGGAGACGCGTCTCATAAACTCCCTGTTTGAGAGATCATACTCCTTTACAGGGAAACGAGATCCCATGTTACCTGTAATAAACAAGAAGAACAAGAACAACAAGAATATAAGAAGAAGAACAGAAGAAGAAAAATAACAAGAAGATAAGAAGAACAAAAATAACAAGAAGATAAGAAGAACAAAAATAACAAGAAGAACAATAATAACTCTTATGTTCACCTAAGTTCACTACTATCATGTATTAGATTTATTATCATTCTATGATTTTGCCTCCATCCAAGCCTCTGTCGTATACACTCCATCAACACACCTTCCAAAATCATATTGGGTTCTCATCCTACCTCTGAGATCCATATCATGCTCCGAACACCACACAAAATGAGGAGGCGTCGAATGACTAAGCATATTAGTTAATATGTAAGTTCCAAACAACAGAGCATGGCATATCCGTTTTCAAAAAACAATGAACAACACTTAACACGAGAACTTCCAAACGACAAAAATAAAATGGAAAACCGATGACGCGAATGAAAGGTATGGCCGCCATTCGACGTTACGGCGTCGTCGGGGGTGAAGGAGTGTCCAACAGAAGCCTACATTGTTCCTCCAGTTCTTCTACGTAGCGTTCTAGATACTCATGCTCATACTTTTTGTTGGTGTAAACATCATGGTGGTTGTGATGAATTTCAACAAAATCTTTCAAGTTCATTGTCTGACCCCACAATGGCTTGCACTCGAGCGTGAGTAACGTAATCTCAGCTTTCAGAGAATCAATTGTAGGACTGAGCTCGATTGCCCATCGAAAGTATCTGCATCGATCTTTTCCCTAAAAATATTATGAAGTTTACGTAAATGACAATGAATGTGTAACGTACACAGTGGCTACATAATATGTGTGTTTGTACAAGCGCACCTCGCGAGAAGGACATATGTAATACATTTCACCTGGTCTTTCACTGAGAATTCCAAAGTCATACAACCCTGCATCGTCAGTGTTAAGTCGCAAGCCTGCCTCTAACCCACAGTCACACCGCACAACTTCAGTTGTATTAATAGACATCTACACCATGCATTTGAATCAGTCAAACGATTTATGGTAATGAAGTTAGATTGAAAATCAAAACAATAGCATACAAGACAGACCCCATTGTTTGTTAAATCTATTACAGATAAACTTATGTTATGAATGTTGGACAGACATCAATGATGTTATACATCTATGATGTATTGTAACCGTCCTCATTGGAAGTGTTGTCGTCGCTAGTTATGTGAAGACGTTGGCGAAGATATTGGGACCGCGATCGTAGATCTGTAATTTCTACTTGTAGCCTATCAGTGTCTGCTCTGCTGGAACAGACAGAGGCACACTGGGAAGACCATAGTTGACGTTCACTGCGTGCATATGCAAGTTGTGAAAGCATTGCAGCCCTAACGGCGGTTAGTGTGGCAATTGTGGGTACAACCCGTTGCGCGGGCAACCTCATATGACATCTATTTTGATTTTGAACCCTACCGCACGTAAAATATGGCATGTGTGGGTTCTTGTCTTCAAAACGTCCGTTTTGTGCATCCTTGGCATCCATATATACGCGTACAGTGGATTGAAGGCCGCATTGACAACGAGGCATTCCGTTCTCCATTTGAAGACAACCTATATTGACACAATGTGACGATTCTGATCAGGTTCGAAATAAACAATTCGGGAATCAATCTATTACAGATACTCTACTAACGAGTTTCCCAAATGAGATTAGCAATGGATTCACGTAACACTTCACCCTCCCTTGAATCGGCCTGAGTTGAACCTTGACCTGAACTCGGGGGAACGGCGGTTGGGGGAAAGGCAGATGATGAATTCTCATCTGGGAGTTCATCCATTATGGTGTCGCCGTCATTTTGCCGTCGGATGAAATTGTGTACGATACAACAAGCAAGTACGATGCGACACTGCGAATGAATAGGATATGTCGGCCCCTTCTTAAGGTATGCAAACCATCTCTTCAGCACCCCAAATGCTCTTTCTACAATATTATGTAGTTGAGCATGTCTGTGGTTGAACATCTCTTTCTTGCTGGTGTAGCATGTCTGTTTCCTCGGTACTCAGCAATATGGTATGCTGTGTTGCGATAGGGTGCAACAAATTCACGAGTGTTGGCATACCCTGCATCTACCAGGTAAAACTTCCCCGGCAGAACTGTAAACCCGCTATGGGTCCTTGCCGATTGCAGGACCCTTTGGTCGGCAGCCGACCCCTCCCACCCAGTGAGGACATATGTAAACTCCATGGAGAAGTCTACTACAGCCATGACATTGAGAGAGACTTTCCCTTTTCTATCACGGTATTGATTTTGTTTGTCTCTGCTGACCAAGACAGGGATGTGTGTTCCTTCAATAGCCCCTATGGCATTCTATAAACCAAAATAATGTTGTAAACATACAGAATGTTTGAAAATTAATTAAATTTATTAGGGGGTTAACTATTACCTTGAAGTATGGGTAGAACCTTGCGTTATGTAAAATGCGAGTATGTGTTGTTGTGCATGTAGTTGCGGTTTGCATGACAATGTAGTCATGGGTCAACGCACAAACAACGTCCAAGACTTCATTGAACTTTCTGCTAATGGTCTCACCGGAGTGAATGTAGTCCTCCGCCAAAGCACGATTTGTGTGTCCATGGCCAACCATCTGCAGGAAATAGCATACTGCCTCAACTGAGGTGACACCTCTAGTACCTCGCAACAAGCCACGACTCTCAAGCTTGTCGACAAAGGTCATTATAGTTTGTGGACGCATCCTGTATAGGTCATAAGCCCTTTGTTCGTGACCGGTCAATATTTCTAAGACCTTTATGTGGCCACTCCTGATGCTAACTGACCTAGGGATACGAGGTGGTGTGGAGGCATCAACGTCTACTGCGTCCATGATTGAGTATGCAATAGAGTCGGCAATTAAATCACCAACGTGAATCACTGGCCACAACAAGGTATCTAATAAAAGGTTGTTGAGCATGTCTTGTGTTTGCGGTTGGTCATTGGCAGACATGATGCCTACATGTACAATGAAAACAACTACATAATAATTGCTACAACATAAGACAATCCAATTAATGTACGAAAAATAAATTATTACAACACTCAATCAAATGAAATTGTACGGATATGTAATGTGTGTGCGGAAAGTGAATTATTACAACAGTCAATGAAATATAAATGTTTGGACGAAAAATAATTAACATCAAATGCATACAAAATAAACCGTGAATTTATGTTCCCGATGGGCCAGCATCACTGGATGAAGGAAACCACCTCGGTGGCATGCCTGGGAAGTTGGGTGGCGGGATAAATGGTGGCTGAGACGATGTGCCTGGGAAGTTGGGTGAAGAGGAAGACGACATAAATGGTGGGTGAGACGACGTGTTGTTGAAGTTGGGTGAAGGGAATGGTGGCACAAATGATTGTTGAGATGACGTGGTGTTGAAGTTGGGTGAAGGGAATGGTTGCGGAGACGGGAAATAAAATGAAGGCATTGGAGGTACATATGTGGCAATACCGAATTGTGACCTTTCACAAAGGTCGTTGAACCACAAGGTTATCTTTGCAGGGGTGTTTTTTAGGCTAAGGTAGATGTTGCGGTTTTTAGAGTCCTTGATGGCATTCACAAGTGTAGTAAAAACAGCGGTGGGGGCATCGGGGAAATTGGCATTAAAATGTTGTAAAATGTTTGCCAACTCTTCTTTTTCATAGGCTTTGGTCATCATGGATGTTCCTAACTCGTGAACCTTTGTGTAAACCTGTGTGAACTCAGCCAAAACTTCATTGGAAAGACTACATCGCTCTTGCGGCGTTGATTGGCGTCTCCTGCGCGTATGGGTAGAAGGACTCCTGCCCCCAACTAACAGGTTATCCGTTCCCCCAGGCCGCGCGCTTTCACCCTCACTTTGCCCGGTAGATGCGGGTACGCTATGCTCGTCTGGTACGCTACACTCGTCTATTGTCGAGTGTGGGTACATGGGTGTATCAGGCGCGCCTAGGTCGACACTTACATCATCCTCATACGCAACATCTGCAGGAATCTGACTGTCCGCCGAAGACATTGCATGGTGTCCTCTCGCAATGTTCCTCCCCGCCATTAGCTCTATGTCTTAGTAGTGGGGAAACGGGCGCCTAAGCAACCTAGTCAGGTCCCTGTCTGCCTACGCTTGAAAAAATATGTGTATTAAGATAATCATGTTTACATGTACAGTTACAATTTGTTAGGATAAAAGTTATGTATAGTGTGTGTACCGCAATGGCCTCTTTCCACTCATGGGTGTCCGGTACAATGGGCTTGTGCCTTTCTTCATCCCATCCAACGCCACTCTTGTTGGTCAAACCCTTCAAATGGACGTAGTCCTTTTTAAGGTTCTTCCAGCGACATCTTATTTGGTCTAACTTAAACACGGCGGAAACCCTATTATTGACATCAGAAGTTATTTCCCTCCAAGAGTCCCTAGTAAAATTACCATCAATACACCTGCCTAGGTCATATTGTCTACGCAATGCTGTCACCACAGCGGCATCATACTCTCTTGTCCATACCATACGGTTGTTAGGGTCGACAGGAGGCATACTCGTGTAGTTGCTGCAATATTTGATGACATAATCAGTGTAAATGTTTAATACAATTCAGTCACAACAGAAACCATTTATGAAGGGAATGTCCCTGATTTATAAAATGAATCTGGTCAGTCCCTGATATCAATGAATGAGAATGGACCTGGTTTTGGGTCAGCAGAGACAAACAAAATGGACCCAAATTCAACTATTGCTTGTTTATAAAATGAATCTGGTCAGTCCCTGATTTATGAATTAATGAGAATGGACCTGGTACCACATGTATGTGAACCGGTATAGACCCAAAACCTTGCTACGGTTCTAGTACTTATTCAGTTGAAGTCATAGAAGGAAATACATCAATAAATGAACTGAAGCATGAACAATCAGAAATTATCTGAATGACATAAGTTACAAGGACTATAGAAACACACTAAGTAATTAAAGGAACTGAACCAAGCTACTAAACATGAAGTGGACCAAGCTACATAACATGAACGACCATGATCCTTGTTTGGTGGTTATGTCGGCAAGTCCAAACATATGTTTTTTACAGCATTCTTCATAGTCTGTTGTGTGAGAAAGTCATGCATGGATGGACTCGAGGTGTGCTTGAACTAAATATGGCCAATCAAAAGGAATGTAGTTTTAAATTTGGTTAGGGAAAGCCTCCTATTCAGTTGAAGTCATAGAAGGAAATAGAGCAATAAATGAACAGAAGGATGAACAATCATGATTTGCAGAATAAGTGTAGACTTCTAATACAATTATCAATGACTGCAAAGTATGTAATGAAACTTGATTGACACATGAAAGAGACCCATGTTCAGGTGTATATGTACCTGCCGGGAAGCAAACCCCATTAGGGAACAGTCTAAATCCAACTCATGAGCATAGTTTGGAAAACAACTAGGCTATAACTGAACTAGACATACATAATTTCATCATGATTGAATGTTCAGGATGATGAGATCAAACTGACCCAAATTAAGAAATGTGTGGCATGTAACAAATTGGTGGCGTCAATTACATAATGAAGAAGTAAACTATGTGTTTGACAATCAAAGAGATATGTAAGTTGGAATCAGAGGTATAATAACATTGTCATATTATTATTGCCTGACTCATTGTCACTTATCAGGCATCCTACATTACTAACTCCACCTCTATAAAATATGGTCACCTACTATGTGTCATTATTTCTAGCACATTATCATTTAAAATTAAAATTGTCTCACTTCTATATAATCTGGTACCAGTTTACAACACGGGTTTCTCCAAGACCACATGTTGGCTCATAGAATTTCTTCATATTGGTAGAACTATAATTTTATCTGACCCCACTTTAACTTTACCAGCTGCACAATGTGAGATAGAATGATGTAACAAGTTGTTGCATAATATCTACTTAATCTTCTTCAAAAAGATCACTATAAGTCGTATAACTCTATATTTTTTTCTTACTTTAATCGCTTGAATGAGTTCTCTCAACATGCCGTTTGTTCATGTGATACTTGTCATCTACATATGTGCAAAGAAATGTATATTTCTGACTGTTAACCATACAAACTATGAAAGATACTTAAAACACAACACAATAATCTTGTTATTTGTTAGTATGACTGTCTGTTTTTAATGATCAATAAACTTATGAACAACTCTGGTCACACAAATATATTGTATCTCCCCATGTCTCTCACTTAACACCCCAATATGGAAAGTCGCTGCATCTTCCGTGTCAACCCTGAGTGCTACGATTCTCTCACAGTTGCATCACAGACAATGTGATGTTATATAGAACTATTTGTACCATTGGTTTGGTACATTTCAGTAAAAGCCTTTACTACCCTTAGCACAAACAACCCATATAAGGGGAACTATTATCAAATCATATTAAGCTATGAAGTAGAATGCATTGATGTCCAAAACAAAATGCAACACATATATACTAATGTGAAATTGTTTCATATGAAATTGGAAATGAATGAACAATACATTTCAACTATATAAGTTTATTTTAGGAACTATTCCACCCCTTACTGTCACTTGAGTTTGCACTATTACTAGTATAATTAAGTTTATTATGTAGACAGCCACGCCTACTATGCAACTCATGTATATCTGTAAGGAGCCTTGTAGTGTCTGATTTTGTAGAAGGTGATTGGAAAATGCACTATAAGGAGCTAAGGGCATATTTAGCAGCATACTTCTATAATCCCACAAAATTAAACATGGGAAGGATTTTTAAGCAGTATAGCAATTATAGCTGATATGTGCATGATTGAAATCGAGATTCTGGACTGTCGAGTATGCTCTAGTGTGTAAAATAAAGATATGATACTCACTAATATTAAACTTTAAACAAATAGTATTAATGTTACATGTCTTTTCTCCATCCAAGGCATTATCTTGTGCGCATTTGTTTTGATCACAACTATAAATCTCAAAGTGAGGGCCATGTCGAGTACCAAAAAATAAAGAACCAAAAAATAGGATTCTTCACCATGAAGAGAAATTGATCTTACAAAAAAATGAAACCACAATGTGTTTGTGAATGAGAATGCATTCAACTTCTATTGAGAAACCCATGGCATTTTGAGAAAAGTCAAACAAAATTTGTTTGCTATGATTTTAGTCATGTATATAGTTTGATTCATTTTTTTTCACTCTGTTTTTTCTTACTCTTGTGTAATTAGATATGTGAAACAAGATGGGCCTACAATGATACAACCATATATAGAAGGAAAAGAAAAACCAAAAATGTTACTTTTGGTAGTTAGAATAGTATCAATCTCTACACAGGCAAACTATATCACATTATACACTATCATGATTCAAGGAGATCCCAATTTAGTGAGTGATGATAGTAATCACTAGGTGGGTGTACAAACCAAGCTTAAAACTACACTAATTCTAGTGGTTGAGTTTTTTCCTAACCGAACATGTTGCTGACAAGTTGTAGGTGAACAAAAAAGTGTTGCCAAATTCGGTCCAAAGTAAGAAACTACTTGCATATTAAAAAGTAAGTCAATTTTTATAATGGTATGAGCCTGAGTTTGAGGACAGTATTGATGATATTTAATTAAAATACCTAATATAGTTTGACAATAAAATATTATTCGCATATACACAAAATGGACAATCTTATTATTTGAACAAAAAGAAACATGTTTTGAATAAGATACAGTTGTATACAAAATAGAATCATAGTTAAGATGTACACAGTATGTTAAAAGCATGTTTACTAACAATTCAGACACTGATTAAAATCTCTGGTTCATCTAAGAATTTTTAGTCCAATCTTGCCCATACTACCTATCCAAATTAGAAAAGCTCAATAATCGAGTAAGGTTCACATTTATACCCACCACTAACAAGACCAGGGGAGTTGAATAGTAAACCTCCATGCATGGAACTCATCATCCAATGATCAAAAGTGCCCTATATTTGGTGGTTTGAGTTACCTTTATTATAATTTTGAAATAATAATCTAATATGTGGCTATTTAAGTAACAAAGTGATGTTTGCATATAACTATATAATGTTTATGACATACATCTTATAGATTCCTATTTTTAGTATATTATATTTAATCTATTTAAATTTTAACAAATACTAGAAATACAAGCATACACATTATATAGTAAATTTTCTTCTCTTACCATTGGAAACAAAATAGAAACACACTAGGGATTCAATTTTCTTAAGTAATAACCTTTTACTTACATATTCATATGTAATAGAACCGACAATATAAATAAGCATCTACTCGAACTCCTTAAAACTCAACATTTCTACAAGCATTCACAACAATCCAATTTGAACATAAGATTTGAGTAAAAGATTGAGCAGTTCTGCTCATACAGTGCAAACAGATCACTAATTAGCTAATCAGGAGCATGTGTCCTGATATATAGAAGGTAATATACAGAGAAGCTAAACAATGCACTATAAGGAGCTAAGGGCATATTTGGCAACATACTTCTATAATCCCATAAAATTAAACATGGGAAGGATTATTAAGCAGTATAGCAAGTATAGCTGATATGTGCATGATTGAAATCGAGATTCTGGACTGGAATAATTTTTGAGTTCATTCATACAGGTCCTAAGGTATTTTCTATCATCATCACCACAGTAGCTTTGAGGCTCACGTGTTTTCAGTTCATTCAAGATGGCTCCTTGCAACCTTTTTGACAATGGAAGTCGAAGATACCATTTTGTCCCAGAAATTAGTGTAATTACGAGGTACTCTAAAGTAGTCTATCATCATCACCTTGATACTTTGAAATGTTACTGAAAAGCAGGTCGACAGAGACCATGCTACAGACCACATCAGTTCAGAGACCATGCTCGTCCAGAGCATCAAACCAATAACAAATATGTTCTGTGCAGAGTAAACAACGGGAAAGGGAAAAGCATCAAACCAATAACAAATATGTTCTGTGCCCTAAAACCGTACATGTTTCCATAAAGAACATCATTTCACAAATGTTTTACTACTTAATTCGACATTGCCCTATTCCACATTGTGCCCTAAAACCGAAATAACCCTATTCAACATTGTGCCCTAAAACCGAAATAACCCTCTACCCTAGACAGAGACCAACCTGAGCAGAATCTCTCCTTGGAGTGACGACGGAAGCGGCGGAAGCTGGGCACAAGCGTCGACCTGGGCAGCGTCGGCAGACCACGAGCAAGCAGCAACGATCTTCTGCGGAAGTCCAGCACCTCGCAACACTTGGACGAACAAGCTTGTGTAGAAGTCCAGCACCTCGCAACACTTGGACGAACAAGCTTGTGTAGAAGTCCAGCACCTCGCAGCACCACACCGCCAATTTAAAGCCGCAACACTAACTAGGGTTTTGGGTTCCTCTTCTATGTCGCCTACTCCTTCCTCTGTAGACGACTTGACCAGGCATGGCAGACCATGCTTTTGACCGCCCTAGCTCGGCGGTGGCAGGTGGCAGGAAGCAACTACGCCGAAGGTAGCTGCGTCGGGAGCAGATGCCTCACATTTACTTCACAGGCTGCTTCGCCAGGAAGACGGCTGCTTTGGCTGCTTCGCCAGGAAGAGGGAGGGAAGACGTCGTGAGGGACGAAGTGAGAGACGCGAGATGCGAGTCGGGGTAATCTCAAACCGGGTTTGAGATTCCAAACCTGCCTCTACCTGTACTGCGTCAAGCTCGAAAATGGGACTGACCAAACCCAAAACGGGGTCCGAACCAGTCTCATTGCCAAACGGAAACACAGCCCGAGCCGGACTGGTTTGGGCCTACGTGTCGCTACGCGACAGCGCCCAAACCCGCCCAAACCCGGTCCAGGTCGTTTCCAAACAGGGGCTAAGAACCTGGACGCCTTTCTCTTTGAAATGAAGCAAGAGGGAAAAGGCGAAGGGCTTGCGCGCGCACTCATTCCTGTGCCGATGCATTTGTATTTATATTACTCTCATACAATCGCAGTGACGGAGAAAGTACGAAAGAACCGAGGGTAGAAGAGTAAATACATATATTTTAAACAAAGCGGGAGAACACGCATATTTTAAACAAAGCGAGAGAACACACATGCTCTCACCGACAAAATAACAAACAGAAGAGAGGAGCTACATATTACTCTAACACTCCCCCACAAAATGGTGACTGAGAGAATCAAAGCCCCAGCTTGAGTTTCAGATGCTTGAATATTTGCTTCTGCACTGCTTTAGTAAGAATATCTGCTATCTGATCTTTAAAGCACACAAACTTGGTTATTATATGCTCCAAAACCACTTTCTCAGGAATGTAGTGGTAATCAAGTTCGATGTGTTTTCTGCGATCATGAAGTATAGGGTCAACAATTAAGTAAAGCACACTTAGATTATCATAGAAGAGTAGAGCTAGTTGTGTTTGAGGAAGATGAATATCACGAAAAAGTTGGGAAAACCAAGTTAACTCAGCTGCTTTGATAGATAAAGATCGATACTCCACTTCGGTACTTGACTTTGCAACAGTGGTTTGTTTCATTGACGCCCAAGAGACACATGTCTTTCCCAAGAAAATACAGTACCCACTGGTACTCCTCCTTGTAAGAGGACATCCCGCCCAGTCGGCATCAAACTAAGCTACAATAGAAAGAACAATATCCCGGTGAATCTAAATTCTGAGGTGTGTAGTACCTTTGATGTATCTAAGTAGCCACTTGACTAGACTCATTTGAGTAGAAGTAGTAGGATTGTGAAGAAATTGACGTTCCAGATTAACACCATAGGTGATGTCTAGTCTCGTTATTGTCAAATACTAAAGAGAACCTACTATCCGTCTGTACACACTGTGATCAAATAAAGGTTCCCCTTGCTTATGTAGAAGTTCATGAAGAAAAGGAGGACATACTTGAGTTGTAATGGGCTTACAATCAAACATATCTTCTCTGTATAGAAGTTTGTATGCATATTTTTCTTGGTGTAGAAGTATTCCATCATTATTTATTTCAACTTGAATGCCCAAGAAATAATGTAGTGTCCCTAGATTGTGAAATGAGAACTCAGTTCCAGTTTGTGATTTATGTGATCAACAGATGTAGTCACATTGCCAATTATGATAATATCATCTACATATAAGAGTAAGAATATCATGATGTCTTGTTCGGCATATACAAATAATGATGAATTAGATGAGCTAATAAAAACCTTGTTCAAGAAGAAAGTGACTAATTTTGTTATATCAGGCTCTCGATGCATGTTTGAGGCCATATAAGGCTTTTTGCAGCTTACACACATCGTAAGGTTTGTGTGGGTCAATGAAACCAGGAGGTTGTGCCATGTAGACCTCAGTATCCAGAGTGCCTTTCAGAAACACATTGCACACATCAAGTTGTTTGATACACCAGTGTTTGGATGTAGCTACTGTTAGAATGGTTTTAATAGTTGGTGACTTGATGACATGACAAAAGGTTTCCATGTAGTCTATGCCTTCTTCTTGATGAAATCATTTACCTACGAGATGATATTTTAGTCCATCTAGAGACTCATCAGTCTTTAGTTTAACTTTAAACACCCACTTACAACCAACAATATTGTAGTGAGGTTGTTTCTCGACAAGAGTCCATGTCTCATTTTTCTCCAGAGTAGAATGTTCATCTTGCTTCATTGACTTCCAACTAGAATTCTTTATAGAAGTTTGGACATTCTTTGGTGTAAAGGGAGCATTCTTTGCATGTAGGGAACATATGGGGTTAGGGTTCAGAATACCATGATTGCTTCTTGTTGTTATATGATGAACATGACATTGTTGAGTATGACAATGGGTAGAGATATCTTAGGAACAGTTAGGAGATTGAGTGTAAATGTTCGCAAAAATGTGTTGAGAATCAACAACAATGTTCTCATTTTTACAACCAACGACTGTAGGTTGTGAACTGTTGTTCTATTCTGAGTTGTTAGTATGAACAATATCATTATTAGAACCAAAAAAACCATTGGTTACATCTATAGTGTGCATATGCATACACTCCTGACATGAGGAATTGATAATGTCACGAGAAATATTTTCAATATGTAAAGTTATTGTTATAATCTCTGTGACCATCTTGAAGAGTGATTTTGTGCACTAACTCACTATATGTACGATTGACATTATAATCATTGCAATCTAAACTTCTTAGGTTTAAGATATGTGTGTCAGAATTAGTTGGTATATGTTTACTAGGAAAGGCACATTCATTGAACACAACATGTTAAGATACATTGCACTGACTTGAAATGTGTAGACACTTGTATCCTTTGTGTTGAGTATTGTATCCAATAAAAACACAAGGAAGTTACCTGGGATCCAATTGTCTATGGAATAATCATGTAGGTATGGGTATCATGGAGTTCCAAAAACTCTCAAATGTTGATATACTAGTTTTTCTTGATGTAGAAGCTCAAACAGTGACTTTTTGTTAAGAATAGGAGAGGGAAGCATGTTAATAAGATAATCTATAGTACAAAAGGCTTCAAGAGAATGATATTTTGGCATTCCTACATCATACATCATAGATAACCCCAACTAAACAATATGTCAATGTTTCCTTTCTACAACACCATTCTAAAAAGGCTCATAGGGGCATGATTTCAAATATAGTATTGCCTTGTTTTAGAAAAAATGAGTTAGTTGATAGTGAACAAACTCTCCACCACTATCACTTTGAACAACTTGGATAGCTACTTTAAATTGAGTTTGTATCATATTATAGATAGAAGTAAAAATTGTGACAAAGTCATTTATGTTTTTCATTGGAATTAGTCGACTAAGTCAAGTACAATCATCTACTAACAGAACATAGTAGTAGTGTTTCCGATACGAGACACCATGAGACTTGCCCCATACATTGCAATGCATTATATGATATGGTCTGTCTGACCTTATGTGACTATGCCATGTAGGTAACTTTCTACTTTTAATCAATTCACATCTATTACATATATCACTGAACATTGTAATACTCTTTATGCTATTATCTTGGACAAGCTGATGTAGGACAACTTTATTTGGGTGGTGGATTCTTTTGTGCCAGGTTTCACCACTAGCTTTATTGAATCTATTTGAGAATAAGGTTGTGCTGAGATTTTCTATTGAAGAAACTTCTTGTGACTACAAAGCTAGTAGGATATATGTTACGACCCCACCTCCCGATAACCCCCAAATAAGGGAGACCAAGAGATTGAGCCGCACCCATTAATCCCGGATCAAAGGTTCAACATATAACCATAACCAATTATTAAATTCTAACAGACTATACTGAAAATGGTAATAAATTTTTTCTTTACATACCTTTTGAAAACTTGGATCTCTATTCTTCTATCCACACCGATACTAATCTATCTAATCCTCCTTTGCACTTTAATTCTCATTTAGTATCACATGTGCCACTTTATTGTTTGTTCTTTTCATTGTACCTAAAACGCCGACAAACAAAACGTCGGTCAGCCATAGCTGGTATGTGGGGGAAACAATAAACATGCAACTATGATAACAATGTAATCATTCAATTACTTATTTAACAACCAATATAACGTTTTAGATATAACTCCGTGATCCAAGAGTACCCTATCCTCTGTATAGTCCCCATTAAACCCCTCATGATCCACCTATAAGTGAACCAGTTTCTAGGGTTGAGTCACATGGCACTACTCGTAAGTAGACCACTCCTTAACTCGGGATTTGCTAAAGAGTCTCTAACTCACGGTAACCTAGACCTTACTCTAGGATTACCCCTTTTTTAGCCTTTTCAAAGTAACAGAGGTGGACCCGGATCTAGCCAGTTATATTTGCACATTTATGGTGATAATCATAGTCACTTTATAGTGGCATGAAATAAATAAACATCCAACAGTTTAGTTGCATTCAATGCGATTAAACATCTGGGAATCCATCGGGAAACTAAAGCGGTTATTCATAATCGTAACCACATACGTGATCCATAGTAACTTGATGTCCATGCATTAACATTCATCACAATTAACAAGCAATCAATAATATCTTGAAAATAATGCATATCATTCAAGTGTCATTGTTTTATTCAAACATCCTTAAGATCAACTTGGATTCCTCCTTATGATTTCTAGGCCAACTTTAGGGTTTTATTATGGTTTTAGCCTTCATTATGCATTTATCACTTTTAATGCTAAAACTATTATCTTTATCCTTTTAGGTCATATCCAAAACATTAAGGCTAATTATCATCTTCAGTTTCTTCCAAATTGACAAATCATATTTCATTATAGTTCAACTCACATATATGAACCTTATTTATCACTATTTCCACTTTTATACACTAGGAAACACTAATTATCCAAATAATTCACATTAAAGATCTTTGGTACTCAATTTATCTTCGAATCATCATATTTCTATTTTATTCTTCAATTTGTACAATTAAAACCATTAGAGTTCATGTCAACATAAATTAGGGTTTCTAATCCCATTAAGGCATATTCATGTACATAGAACCCTAAATTAAACCAACTATATAAAAAGATCATCTTTTTAAATCCTATTTTCACTTTTATTAACAACAGGTTAATATCAGCTTGAGTTATCCATCTATCATCAAATCTAAGGGTTTTTCCTTAGTTAAATCATTAAAGATGATATTGTGTCTGGATCATGATATTGACATTATAAGAGGACACATCGTGTCTGGATCATGATCCGTCAACACGTGTCTGATGATGACATCATACCTGGCGATAAAAGTAGTAGACGAAGGAAGATAATATGCTTAATGATGACCATGATATGATGATGATATTGCTGCTAAATGTGGATCCACTCCTTGCTCTATCCTTCTATTGTATTGCTACCGTGTTGCAGTGGCGCCTAGGCTTGCCACTGCAGTGCGAGGTTGTTGTTGTTGCTCCAGTTGGCAGCGATTGTGGCTTCTCCTACATGAGTTGGTGCTTCCTACAGGTGAAGAGGGAATGAGTTACTTAGATGATGAGGATAGCAATGTGAGGTTGTCTCTCTCTCATGTCTAGCGTGACTTGAATGGACTGGAGGAGCCGACTAAACGTGTACTCTTCGAGGAAGACACAAGGGAGATGTTGATTTGTGATGGTCGGGATGACAAGCGTCGACGCAGAACCTAACTTAATGACTTGGGGAAGCAACGCCTAGACAACGTGGCTCGGGGGAGTGCAAAGATGACGCGAGTTTATGAAAGAAGAAGAAAAGAGAAGATGACAATGGAGGTGGGAAGATATCAAGCAGGCAACCAACGAAGAAGAGACAATGGGCGCCCACAGGTGGAGGCACTCTCCTTTTCTCTCTAGGGTTAGGTTTAGGATCAGTGCTCTGCTACCATGTGAAATAATGAGATAGTGGGGGATTTCAAATGTGTAAGTATTTGATATCCATAGATGGGCAAACCCTCTCTTGTATATAGGAGAGGCAAGTACAAGGAAGAGGACATAACCCTAATGGGCCAAGACAAGTAAGCCCATATCACAAATGAACCAGTTACTTATTTAAACAAATAATCATAGTTGTCAAGGCGGACGCCTAGCCATATTACAAATGAACCAGTTACTTATTTAAACTAATAATCATAGTTGTCAAGGCGGATGCCTATGCGGGCCTAGGCGTCCTAGGCGCTCCATAGGTCTTCCAAATCTAGGCGCCTAGGGACCATAGCTGAGTTGAGGGTGGACTAGGCGCTCTAGGCGGCTGGGCGGTCGCCTAGGTGGTCAAGGCGGGCAGCCTCGGCGCTCCTGTTGCAGCTGTTGCACACATGTAAGTCCCCATTTTGTTGTTTGTTTAAAAAACTTAAATTTCTTCAATGTCTCATATTCTTGCTCTTTTTCTTTTCTTTTTTTGATGTTTTCTCTTGCATTTCCTATTCCTAAATCATATTGTTGCTTTGTCTTAATTTTTAGTAACTTATTCATGCTACCATTTCTCCTCCTACCATGTGCATGCATCTTGTTTCAGACTTATACTACGTCTCCTGCTCCCACATCTACTAATACTTTTTACATTTTTCTTGTTCTTTTTCTGACTTCTTCCTCATAAATCTCCTCCCACGTCTACTGTTTTCTGCTTGTTCTGTTTATGCTTTCGAACCTCTTCTTTCTCCCCCTACAGTTCCTCCTCCCATAGCTCCTTTTGCTACTTTTGTTTATTCTTTTTTCTGTTAAACTTCCTCTCCTCCTACTCTTGTTGTAGTTTATGCTTCCGGACCTCTTCTTTCTCCCCCTACAGTTCCTCCTCCCATAGCTCCTTTTGCTACTTTTGTTTATTCTTTTTTCTGCTAAACTTCCTCTCCTCCTACTCTTGTTGTAGTTGTATTTCTTTTTTTAGACTCCTTCATGCACAACTTATACCATACAATATTCTTTCTCCTAAAATTCCTACTTATCTTCCACCTACTGTTATTTCCTTTTTCTTTCTCCTCTTAATTCTCTTGCCCCTGATCCCCCTATAGTTATCAAATCAAATCTCCTTCTTTTCTTCTTTTCTTGACTTCTTCCTCATAAATCTCCTCTTACAGCTACTTTTTTTTTGCATATTTCCATTTATTCTTCCGAACCTCTTCCTCCTCGCCCTACAGTTCCTCCTCCCACAGCTCCTGCAACTACTTCGGTTTATTATATTTTCCTAACTTCCTCCTCCTTAATGTCTCCTCCTATTCCTACTACTGTTGTGTTTCTTTTTCTAACTCCTTCCTGCACAACTTCTAACACAGTCTTTTTTCTCCTAAAAATCATACATTCTTCCTCCTGTTATTTTCTTTTTCTTTCTTCTCTTAATTATCTTCCCCTTGATCCTCTAATAGTTATCAATTGAAATCAGGCTTATCACTACATTAAAGGACAAATAGTTATAGAACTGAATGTAGTATCATATGTATAAAAATATTTATATGTGACTGGAAAATAAGTAAAAAAATATAAACGCCCAGAAAAGCCTAGCGCCTAGACGGGCTAGGCGCCCCCTGGTTGAGATACACCGCCTAGCCGCCTTGACAACTTAGCTAATAACACTTTCTAACAATATGTAACTATTCTTACATCAGAGACATCAACAGCACGAGTTGCATAATGGATGGCCTTATGGACTATATTGTGACATTCTATCATGAATCACAAATTCGGGATGCTATCATAATGAAGGAGTTATCTACGTAAAGATATGGTTCAGGGTCCTTCAGAAGGTTGTCTAAAATTAGACAAAGAAGTGACCTTGTTTTATCAAGGTGTCCGCCTAAGCTTAAGGCAGGCCGCCTCAAATTGGGCGCCCAACCCCCTAGGTGACCTAAGTGGTTGTCTAAGGCCTTTTAGACCCAAATTAAGCCACTTCAAGGTTAATTTAGCATAGATTACGAGTATGTTTGATTAAGTCGAGTCATTTTATTGTTGATATGGGTTCAATTTATCCCAAACGATGTCAAATTAGGGTAAATTAGGTCTGGTTTGGGGAAAACAAGCCTGATCGGGAGGAAATATATCTAATTTGGGGGATTCGGTCTGATTTGGCCAGGTAAGGCCTCATTTAGATTAATATAGGGAAAATTAGGGCTAGTTAAGTTAAATCTGATTTGGGAATAACAAGTCTGATTTGGGGGAATGGGTCTGATTTAGTGATATTAGGTCTGATTTTGCCAAATTAGATCTTGTTTAGGACAACATAGGGAAAATTTGGGGAAGTTGGACTCAATTGGGTCATAATATGCAAAATAAGGTTTGCTTTAGGCAAAATCATGTCATATTTGGGCACATTAGGTCTAATTTGGGGAGAACAAGTATGATTTGGGGGAAATAGCTCTAATTGGAGAAGATTAGGTTTGGTTTGGCCAAATTTGGTCTCATTTAGTATATATGAGAAATTTAGGGAAATTGGTTAATGATTAGGTCATGCTATACAAAATTAGGTCTGGTTTAGGCCAAATTAGGGTTAATCAGGTCAATTTCGATCAAAATTTTATCAAATGAGTTCAAATTAGGGCCAATCAATTCTAGTTTAGGTCATATTAGGTGTGATTTAGCCTAAATTCTATGTAATACTATGTAATAATATCATTATGTAATATTTACGTATTTGAATATGTGAATATATATATCAAAAAATCATCATTATTTATAGGGGTGAGAGTCGCTCCAGAACCAGACCAGACTGAGGATCAAATTTCAACAAATCTATGGACCGTAGACCGGACCATTTAATAGTACGACCGCATCAAACTGTGACATTTTAATGTTGGGCTGAACCGGTATCGGATCGTTTGTACCATAATTAGACTTTTTATGTATTCTACAACTTATTTAATAGTAAAATTAGATAATCTTGGGGGTAGTGGGTAGCCTAGTGATGCGGCTTGGCAATCCCCGATGAAGGGACCCCGGGTTAGACTTTAGGTGACCGTCGTGGTGCAACAGTGCTTGGCATTTGATTGGACGCTCTGTGGTGTCCCCCAATGACACAGCTGGTCCCAGGGTTTACTTTTGGTTGGGTTAGGTGCAATAATGGTCTTGTCCGAGAGGGGTTCCTCGTTAACAAAAAAAATTGGAAAACCTTGATTATTTCTAACAATTATATAACATAAGTATCAAACATTTACACTACTAGTGTGTATAATGTGATGTGTTTGTTCTTGTGACATAATATAACTTCAAATATAAAGGTATTCTGTATATAAACCGGTCTTCGGTCCGTACCACGGTCTAACTGGTTTTGAACTGGACCGGACCATAGACCTCATTTCCAAAATTTTCGAATTGCAAACCGGACTGAACTGACCGGTCCGGTTTTGCAATCATGACTGATTTTTTATCACCCCTAAAATAAAAACTCTGCTTGGGGGCCAGTCTAGGCGCCCAAGGCGGCCCGCTCAGGAACACCTAGCACCTGGCCCCCTTAACAATTATGGAAATGAAATCGAGACAAAATCGAACTGGACCGGGAACCAAATTTCAACAAATTTATGGACCATAGACCAACCATTTAAAAGTAAGGCCGGACGGGGACCGGACTATTTAGACCGTAATCAGACTTTTTATGCATTTTACAACTTATTTAATAGTAAAACTAGATAACCTTGATTATTTCTGTAACGACCCTGACCTGGGTTATGAGGTAACCCTATTTGTTTTGACTAAATAAGTTGCTTAGAACTCTAATAAAATCCTCTAAGGAGTTTTGTCATCATGTGACACACTTATGTTTCAAGTTTGGTCCCGATTGAATGTTGTTTGAGTAATGTTCCTTTGTTTTGGACCAAAGTGCAATTTACCCAAGTTGAGGGGTTGTATTGCAAAATGTCACATGTTGAACATGCCTCATGTGTTTTAGCATCATTATTGATAGAATGATGCAAGGTTGTGGCTTGTGGAAAGCCTAAATTCCAAGTTTGAACTTGTTTGAACAATGATGGTACCTTGTGCACCAATTTTGGTACAAATTGTAATTTACCCAAAATGTGGGGTTGATATGCAAATTACCACCTCTAGAATGTTCCTACTTCCTCTATGTATCATTTAGAGGAGAGAGAATGAATGATACACCATGTTTGATTCCATTATGAATGATGGTAATCTTGGTGATGAAATGACCAAGAAAAGGGTTGAATATGAAAGCTTAACTTGAGTTGTATCAAGTTGAAAAGCTTATATATGAGTGTCTATCGGCCAAGGAGCCCAAGGAGGTGTCCCATATCGTTTTGTGGACTCTTGGCAAAGTCCTTATCGTGCAAAGCACCTCAAGGAGGTGAGTTGTGTCGGGTTACAACTTCCTTAGAAAAGTTGTGATGAGTTGTGAATAAAGTGATGATTTAATTGATATATTTTATTCAAAGGGATAAGTAATGGACGAATTTGCATCTCTAGATGATCCTCAACCATTTTGCAAGACAAGATAAATGTTGATGCATGCATGTACACGTGTCATCCATGCATGGACACGTGGCACCTACTAGCTCAAAATGATGACACCTCATTTTTACCTTCCTTCATGAACAACAAGTATATATACCCCTAGTTTCACCCCTTGGTGCAATTTTTCGACCCTTACCACCCTCCTACCCTATGGTATCGTGCATAGACTCCTTGTATCGTGCAGGAGTGTTGTGTTATCGTGCATGGGCCCTTGGGTATCGCCCATGACAAGATCATATCGCCCAAGTAGGTGATATCGGCCATATAGGGTGATATCGCCCATAGTGAAGTGTTTTGATCATAAGTGAGTGGCATATCGTGCAAATGAGTGTCATATCGTGCATGGGTGGTGGCATATCGTGCAAGAGTAGTATGGTATCGTGCAAGGGTGCTAAGGAGAAAGAAGGAGCTCATACTTAACCCTAAGGTGAGCCAATGATCATCTTCAACCTTGGATTGAAGCATGATTTTAGGGTTATGATTTTCTTTTCTTTTCTTCTTCACCAATTGCTTATCCATGGTGATTTTTTGTATATAGAGGAGTTTTGAAGTTCATCTTCAACCTTAGGAATGTGGAGCTTCGGATCTTGGAGCTTTGAAGTTGTTCTTAAGGCGAGTTATATAACTTGAACTCAACCATGTTATTATTCATCACCTAAATTGCTATATTTAATGATCTACTTTTAATTCCGAAATTTCTTGAAATAGTTGATGAAATTATGAGTTCTAGTAGTTGCTTAGACCTGTTTCCATGAACTATAAAAGTTAGAACTAAGGTCTAGATCTTGAAGATGATGGTATCACTTTATAAAAGTGATATCGGGTGCAAGCACATAAGCAAGCACCTCTAACCCGATATGGTGATGCACCTACTCCATTAAAACGATATGAAAAAGATAGTATATCTTCTTGCACGATATGGGGGTGTAGTACACACCTCTTGCACGATAGGAAGTCTATTATAGACTCCATGCACGATACAAGGTCAATTGTATACTTGTAAGTTGACAAGAAACCCTAGTTTGGGTAACCCGATATAAGTGAAGAGTAACAAGTGCTAATGCACGGTAGGATCATATGATACATTATTGGTACTTAGTATCATGAGGCCTACATGACCTTGCATGACATGGTTGCACGACACATGACCTTGCATGATAGGGTTGCACGATACACAACCCTTAGACAATATGGTAGCCTGACATGGTGATGAGTTGATACCTCTTAAGCATCATGGGCGACACATATATGTACCATGTGCCCATCACAATCAACCCTAACCCGACATGGGTGTTACAACCTAATGTTTGATGGTGTAGACCAATATGGTTTGGTGTCCTACACTCCTATTGACTTGTATATTGGGTTGAGCCCAATATGGCAAACCCTAACCCATCACGGCCAACCCTAGATGATGAGCCACCCGATATGGTGATTGAATGCACCTCTAGCCCAACATGGTGATGGATTAGTACCTCGTGAACGACATGGGTAACACATAAAAACACCTCTATCCCAATATGGATGATGGTCATATACCTCTAGCCTGATATGGTGAGTGCTCATACACCTCCAACCCGATATGGTGGTGCCTATACACTTACAACCCGATATGGTGAACATATGCACACTTCTAACCCGAGATACCTTGTAAAGGTGAGGGCAAGACACTCTTAGGATTAATGAATGTAACACCAAGTAATGGTGTGGCTAATACCTTGATAGGTGAAACACCTAAAGTGATTGATAATGGACAACCTTATATCAACAATGTCTTAACCTGAGATGAGTCCATATCAATTGATGATATTTGGATAATTCAAGTGTATGACTTATGGCCATTACTTTACAAAAGTTAATATGATGGGATAGTGGATAAATTATTAGGATGGGGCATACCCTAATACAAGATAAGTTGATGAACTTAAGTAAGTTTAAAAGTGATGAGGGAAGTGATACACCAAGGCATGGTAAATACCACATCCAGCACTTTAAGGTTGTTACACCTTGATGCACCTTAAATCCAATATACTTGGATAAGTAACACATGAAGTGTGTTATGGAAATTGTTATATTGAGATATAATGAGTCTAATGCACTTTGATAAGTGTAGGCTAACATACCTTGAGAAAGGGTTAAGTCAGGATAATAAAGTATGATGTAATCATACTCTGGTAAGGATGAGAGATGAACTCATACCTTGTGTTGATAATCATTTAATGATAAATGATGAAAATTAATAAGTATGATTGAATACTTATGATATCAAAGTCTGCTCCTAGATGTGTGGAGCAATGAATTAGGGTTTGATCCTTGATAATATGATCTTGAAACCCTAAATGGTTAATAATGGAAGACCCTAACCCTAATGAAGGGTGATGATATGTATGTGAAACCCTAATTGATAAGAATGGAAAACCCTAACCCTAATGATGGGTAGGTTGTATTTCTCTTATTGCATAAGCCTTGTAAGGCATGTTAAATACTTGTATAACAAGTATAATGATTAATGGCCTTGTGAGCCATGAGAATAAGTTGTTGCCTAATGAGAGGTGACAAGATGTATAATGGCCTTGTGAGCCATGTGAATAAGTTGTTGCCTAGTGAGAGGTGACAAGATGTGCAATTGCCTTGTGAGCCATGTGATAAGTTGTTGCCTAGTGAGAGGTGACAAGATGTGCAATGGCCTTGTGAGCCATGTGAGATGCTTGTGTAACAAATATCATGTATACCTTGGTCTGGCGACCTAAAGGTATCAACAGTGTTATGTGATGATCTCAGAGTTTGAATACCCAGATCTACAATCATGACGATGATAATGTTAAGGGATGAGAATTCCCAGTAATGAGATAAGGGATTGAGATCCTAAATGTTATATGGGTTCTAAAGATTTGAAAAGTACTTGATAGATGTATTACGCTTGTTCTTTGTAACATTTGTCACAATAATTCATGTTTGAAAACTTGATTGATGTTAAAAGAATACAGTAATGCACTTAATTAATCAAGTGGAATCTTATCATGTAGAGCCCTGACCATAGATCCATCAGTGTCAATAAATTGTTGAACGGTGAAATAGGTTTTCCTACGGGATCTCCTGGAGACCGCATATTTTTGAATATGTGGGGGTGATGGGCAAAAATATCCGTACGCCCCGAATGAAGATTGATGGTAGATAAACATGAAATCTCTCAATACTTCATTATTGGTTGGGATTCGATGTAGATAAACACGAAATCTAATCGACCCTTCCTCAGGTTGATGGTAGATAAACATGAGATCTCTCAATCCTGACGAGAGTGCAGCTGACCCTGCAACTCTATAGTGAAGTTGCCAGTATACCCTGGAAAGCTATTTAGCAATTGACATAGTCCTGCTCGTTTTCTCGCACTGACCGAGATGGTGTGAGGTCATGGTAGCCGGCTCTTCCATTGACCTTGTATGGTACCGATTTTGACTTCGCAGTGGTCGGTTGGAGTATGAGCGGTATACCTCATCTCATCATGGCATAAGTGTGTTTGTAAAATGTAATGATCCGTATAGCATGTTTGCTTAAGGATTGAATATGAAAATCAATGGCTGATGTTACATTTCTTTTATGCATCTTTAGTTGATAGATGATATATATGTTTCTTTACATTCCTTATAAGCAGATAGTTGATTTATAATTCTACCATGGGTAGATGCAAAGTTCTCCTTAAGAAAGGAGATTATCTTATTCTGATCATACAATGATTAATATTGCATGTTAATATAAAAAGAACATTTGCTCAGTTTATAAATGCTTAATTTGTGATAATAATATGGTCAGCGGAGAGTTATATCTCTCGCTGGGACAATTACAATTGTCTCACCCCCCGTGGGATCCAAATTTTTAGGTGGTCGTACACGAGGAGGTGAAGACCTTTCTGCAGAGGAGGAACAACAGCTGAGGCAGCAGTGACAGCTCAGGTTGAGTGTACTGTCTGTCGTGTCTTTGTAGATAGAAGTCCTATGTGTCGTCTCTGTACTCTCAGGTCCTTAGATTTAGTACGTGTTGGTTTTATGAACAATCTGAGATTTTTCCTTGTATGCCTCGAGGTTTGATGTTGCTTAAAGTATGTGTTTTGATAAAGCAATTGTTATATGTTATCCTCGAGAAGAGATGGTACAGTGTATGTACAATGTGAACAATGATGTATATAAAGTTTTGGTTCTGCCTTAAAGAGTTTTTCCTAGAAATGGATCTCTTTGCAAAACGGTTTTAATTTTTAGTGATTTTTGTTAATCCGTTGTTTATGTTGATTCCGCTTAATTAATGACGATTTGTTTGTCGGTTTGGCGACAGTCGTCACAATTTCCAACAATTATATAACATAAATATCAAACATTTACACTACTAGTGTGTATATATGTGATGTGTTTGTGCTTGTGACATAATATAAATTCAAATATAAAGGTATTTTATATATAAACCGGTCTCCAGTCTGGACCGCAGTCTGACCGGTTTTGGACCAGACCGCATACCTCATTTCCAAATTTCCGGACCGCGGATCTGACCGGACCAAACTGACCGGTCCGGTTTTGGGGTCCGGGCCGATATTTGCTTACCCCTAATTATTTATAGAAAAAAACAAAATGCCGCCTAGGCGCCTGTGAGAACCCGTTACACTAAACGAGATTACTCAAAACATAAAACACAATCAATCACTAATTAATCACATACCCAAAAATATCGATTTATTCTCTAAGCGCCCTAGGCAGTCCCCTCAGGAACGCCTAGCACCTGACCGCCTTAACAATTATGAAAATGACATCGGGATGGATCCAGGTATTAGGCACAACCTCGTGTCATTTATTAATTGTTATATCATTAGAAGGATTTATAACTTAATTTACCCTTGTGCAATGGTGGGTTGACTATGGGTCAGCTACGCGTTAGATGCAAAGAATGGCAATATGCATTTTATATTTGACACACTCTCATCATCAGGGTGTGAGAGAAGCTAGAGTTCGTCCAAGATGATATATTCTAGGGAAAACATGAGTGATTGCATAAATCTGATTTATGTCTATGGTGACATTATGTTTGTTATTTTGTTGCTCGAAATCATTATAAAAGGACAAACATATTGGACGTAATGAGGGTTGATGCATCGGTGTTCATCCAATTTAATGCAAAACTAAAGGGAGTAAAAGGAGAAACAAGAGAAGGTTGGAGACCCCTAGCCTGCGTTTGGCACAGGACTGAGATTCTAAAATCTAGACTGGGTTAGTCGGGGTTAGTCTGGATTCCGGGGCTGGGGTAGTCAGGATACAGTCTGATTTTGTTTGGCAACCCAGTCTGATTCTGGTCAGCTGGTCAGATTTGAGTCTGGTTTCAGTCTAATTCTAATTGGCAAACACATCAGTTTTTGTGAACTGATTTCAACACATATTATAAAAATGTATTATATTATATTGATTAAACAACAAAAATTAACTTTAATATTATAAAATAGATTGAAGCAAAACAAGTGTCAGCTTAACAACAGAATGAGTGTATACAAAAAGCGACTTGACTTGAGCCAAAGAATGAGACGGGGCACAAGCAGGCGTTTTTAAATAAATTAACTGAGCAGTATAGCATTCATGATCACGATATTTATATATGACTACTTCATAAAATGAATTTCCACTGACATCTCAAAACAAACTGGGCGAGTCGTCAACTAAAGTAAACATTCTAGTGTGAATTCCCTTTGGCATTCAGTAAAAGAGTTAGCATTAACAATTTAACCAGAGAGTTTCATGTTATAGATATCTCTCAACCGTCCAAAGAGATCCCTCAATCCGATTGAAACTTGCAAGGTCACTTGAGAGAAAGAAACCTGCAAGCCGCAAAAGCATGCTGCTTTGCTTCACCTGGATTAGGTGTGTGAACGCTTGGAACTACTAACTACACCTGCTTAGACTCGGCATGGATGTATGTATCCTTGAACCGGAGCTGCCTATCTGCAGGGCGAGGAGCGGTGTCCACCCAATCCTCGGCGCCGCCCCGGTCACTGTTTCCGTCGTCTTCGACTTGACTTCGCGGCCGCGGTCCTTGCTGACCTTAGGCGGACGCACGAACGCCGGCGATCAACCTGCGCCAGGACGTGGAAACCCGCCGCAGGTGGGCAAGTTTTGGTAAACCGACAATAAGCCAATGGGATACTCATCCCTGGAGCCCGTCCGGCTATTAGCACACTCTTTGCCCTTCCTCTATCTGTTTGGCCTAGAATCTTAAGACAGTGATAAAGCTATAGATTGGACGGTAGACTTGGATCCAAATGAAGAAATATATCCAAGTGTTGCAATAACTCGGAGAGTAATTGTAAAAGCTAGAGGGGCAGCAGAAGCATCAAAAACCAGAAAAATACAAGGGTGGCTAATCTTAAGAATGATTTCAAATGTATGATGCAAATAGGGGAGACAAAGGCGAGCATGGTGCAAGAGTTTGACTTCGTTTAAAGTCGCTAGGTGTGGAAGTAGAAGTATGTGGAAACTCTGAGGAAATTTCGAGGAATTTTAAACGCAAGCTTTGATAGAACTTCTATGCCATTTTTGGAAGGAAACTTAGATTGGAACCTTCTAAAGTACAATAACTCTTATGTGGTGTTAATATAGCACAAAATCACAAGTCATTAGCCTTTTGGTAGATAAATGAATAGGCAATACACTGGAAATAAGAACATAGAAACCATAACATTTGTTGAGCAAAAAATAGTTAAAGATGGGTGAACGAATCATATCTAAAGTAGATCTAACTAGATCTGGGCTAGAAATACTTGACTTTAGCAAAAATCTATAAAATCTGGATAATATATAGATATTCAGATCCAGATAGCAATTAATTCAAATAAAAGTAGAGAGAGACTTTAGAGTTAAGAGAGAAATGATAGAATAAAAAGAGGCCAGTAGAGAATCAGTAGATAGCCATCTAGCACTTGAGCAGACAGCAAGAAATCTTCAAGAGTTAAGGCACGCTCCAACTCCAAGACTTTAGCATCAAAGATCTCTAGCATCTGAAGCCTCAATTGTGTGGGATATGTTACAGCTATAACAGTTGTGGGAAGCCAACTGAAGGCAATGCCATACAAGATAAATTAACAACAGGCCATTTCAGTGGAGTTGGTATGGGGCCATGCGAACTTCAACTTGACTCTGCCAAATTCGGCAAAAAATCAACTTCTTAGACATTTAGACAAAACAATGCAGTGTGAGGATGACTTTGTAGAAGTTCACCAAATGTCAGCCATAACATTGAGACAAACTTGAAGTAGCATCGAGAAACTTCACCGAACTTTGCTAAAGCTGAGATTCATGAAGACGAGTATGAGGATACAATTTCTAATGGTGATAATGATAACTACTTTGATTTTGAAAAATATTTTGAGGATGTTGTGACTACTCTATGGAATGACAGTACCAATTTTGTGGGTGATGGGACTGAGGGAGATGAATAGTGATAATATGTTGATTGATTCTTTTTCATTGTTTGCATTTACTTTTGTAATGAGGAATATATCTAGGTCTACAAACTCTTTTTACTACTACGTAATATAATTCAGAATGATTGGGTATTAAGTAGTATACCTCTAACTTAGTAGTCTAGTATATACACTATATTTTCTACAAAAAGAATTACATGCGGATTGCTTTTATGTAAAGAGCACACTTTAAAAGCCACTTCGTGCTCAAGAGCCCAAGCTTTAAAACCCACTTCGTGCTCAAGCGCCCAAGGAGGTCCATCTGCCCGCAATAATGAGTCGCACTTCCCAAAACCTAGCATATAATAGTGACATAATTGAGTATGATATCATACTACTCATGTTTACCACAAAGATATGTATAGTGCGGACATAAGTTTTACATAATGCAAAATCTGAGCACAAAGTCTATAGGTATAGATTGCACATTACGTAAAAGCCAAGTTCACATATCTTGTTCAAGTCTTTTGGTTGAGATTTGAGAATAGAGTGAAAGTAGGGGAAGGGGATGGGATGGAGATCGGAGCAACAAGGGTTCAAGACAGGTAACAAGGGTTCAAGACAAGCAACAAGGATGTTGGACAGACCACTATTTTTTGTTAATAGAATGATAACAATCATAACATTTTATATTCATTCACTAATGCATAAGTTGGGTTATCTTAAGAAAATTAATGCATTGTACTCCATTTACTTCATGATTCAAATACATAAATATTATTCGGTTAAAAATACAATGTGCCACAAGTGGAGTTATCAAAATTACATGTAAACTATTTAACCAGAACAAATCTTCACAGTTGTACCAAATTTTCCACTTCTCTATGTGTAACATTAGGGAACATGCAAGTCATTTACTGTGTTAATATGTACAAGGATGTGTACCTCACGTAATTACAAAAGCATGCAATATCATTACACTAGCTCTTAAACACCTAAACCAAGAAGGTACGCCCACTGTAAACAACAATCACATCCATTTATGAAATTCAAACATCAAAACCTCCCTCCGCACCACTTTGCATGGGTCAGGAACTTCAAAACGAGTCTTGGACTATTAGTCATAGATATCAAAATCAGGCATGTGGCAAACACTACTACATTACATCGACGATGGTAATTCAATGTTATTAAGCATTTAACGAAAGAAACATACATTGAATATGAGCAATATCAAAGCAGAATTGAAATGATGGATCCGTAGAGATGACTGCCACATGCCTGGGATTGAGGCTTAGTTGATGATAACGACAATGTATATTCCTAAACTAATTGTCATTTGATGATTTTTAAAAGCATATTCCTGGCAAAAATAAATGGTTCAGAACCAACTATCAAGAATGACATCAAACTCTGAGTATTAGGAGGTTATCAAAGTCATAATAAAAAATTGAAATCTAAACAAGCACATGTTTGCATGATCGAAATTAATTTTCCTAAAGTCACTAGGTGTGGAAGTAGAAGTATGTGGAAACTTTTGAGGAAATTTTAAGGAATTTTAAACGCAAGCTTTGACAGAACTTCTATGCCTTTATGAAAGAAAATAATGCTAATTATAAGGTAACTTAGATTGGAACCTTCTAAAGTACAATGACTACTTATGTGATGTTAATATAGCACAAAATCACGAGTCATTAGCCTTTTGGTAGATAAATGAATAGGCAATACACTGGAAATAAGAAAATAGAAACCATAACATTTGTTAAGCAAAAAATAGTTAAAGATGGATGAACGAATCATATCTAAAGTAGATCTAACTAGATCTAGGCTAGAACTACTTGAATTTAGCTAAAATCTATAAAATCTGGATTATATATAGATATTCAGATCCAGATAGCAATTAATTCAAATAAAAGTAGAGAGAGACTTTAGAGTTAAGAGAGAAATGATAGAATAAAAAGAGGCCAATAGAGAATCAGTAGATAGTTATCTAGCACTTGAGCAGACAGTAAGAAATCTTCAAGAGTTCAAGGCAGGCTCCAACTCCAAGACTTTAGCCTCAAAGATTTCTAACATCTGAAGCCTCAATTGTGTGGGATATGTTACGGCTATAACAGTTGTGGGAAGCCAACTTAAGGCAATGCCATGCAATATAAATTAACAGCAGGCCATTTCAGTGGAGTTGGTATGGGTTCATGCGAACTTCAACTTGAATTTGCCAAAATTCGGCAAAAAATCAACAACTTCTTAGACATTTAGACAAAACAATAGTGACATAATTGAGTATGATATCATACTACTCATGTTTACCACAAAGATATATATAGTTCGGACATAAGTTTTACATAATGCAAAATCTGAGCACAAAGTCTATAGGTATAGATTACAGTATACGTAAAAAGCCGAATTCACATATCTTGTTCAAGTCTTTTGGTTGAGATTTGAGAATAGAGTGAAAGTAGGGGAAGGGGATGGGATGGAGAACAGAGCAACAAGGCTTCAAGACAGGTAACAAGGGTTCAAGACAAGCAACAAGCAAGCTGGACAGACCACTATTTTTTGTTAATAGAATAATAACATTTTATATGCATTCACTATTGCATAGCTTGGGTTATCTTAAGCAAATTAATCCATTGCACTCCATTTACTTCATGATTCATATACATAAATATTATGCGGTTAAAAATACAATGTGCCACAAGTGGAGTAATCAAAATTACATGTAAACTGTTTAACCAGAACAAATCTTCACAGTTGTACCAAATTTTCCACTTCTCTACGTGTAACATTAGGGAACATGCAAGTCATTTAATGTGTCAATATGTACAAGGATGTGTACCTCATGTAATTACAAAAGCATGCAATATCATTACACTAGCTCTTAAACACCTAAACCAAGAAGGTAGGCCCACTGTAAACAACAATCACATCCATTTATGAAATGCAAACATCAAAACCTCCCTCACCACCACTTTAAATGGGTCAGGAACTTCAAAACGAGTCTTGGACTTTTAGTCATAAATATCAAAATCAGGCATGTGGCAAACACTACTACATTACATCGATGATGGTAATTCAATATTATTAAGCATTTAACGAAAGAAACCTACATTGAATATGAGCAATAACAAAGCAGAATTGAAATGAAGGATCCGTAGAGATGACTGCCACATGCCTAGGATTGAGGCTTAGATGATGATAACGACAATGTATATTCCTAAACTAATTGTCATTTGATGATTTGTAAAAGCATATTCCTCACAAAAATAAATGGTTCAAATCCAACTATCAAGAATGACATCAAAATCTGAGTATTAGGAGCATGGAACTAAACTTCAGCGAAGTTGGGCGAAGTTTCGCCGAAACTTCAAACTTCGAGCCTAGGCGAAGTCGAATCCTCAATACTTTGGCTTCGTCTAAACTTCGGGATGAAGTTTCCCTGATTTCGTCGAAGTTGGTTTTTTTGTATGTATTTTCGTCTCAACTTCTCTGAAGTTGTCGAAGTTTCCTCGAAGTAGGCGAAGTTGGGGCGAAATTGAGACGACCCAGAACATTAATTCTAACTAGTGCACTAACGGCCATATAATACATAAGTGTCGCCTCCAACCCTCTTCACAACTTCTAATATCAACTCCTATGTTTGTTGCTGCCACTCTTTCCTAAAGAGGGTCTTGTAACTACTATTTGGTTGTATATTTGTATATAATACATATGTTCAACACTTGAACTATATTAGTATGCATATTGCATGTTTGACCATTGCAAGCGCACATCATATTATCAACCTACTTAGGGCTAAAGACTCATGAATCGTGTATTTTTGTTAAATTAGCAATTATAAGAGAGAGGTATAACATAATTAGAAGTTTTCAATCGAAGTTTCCTTCAAATTCACATCATTTTCTTAAAAAATCGGCATCCAAGTTTGTCGAAGTTTGCGTCTAAACTTCCTCAAAACTTTCCACACCTGGCCAAGTCGACACGAAGTCGAAGTCCTGCACTATGATTAGAAGGTTATCAAAGTCACAATAAAAAATTGAAATCTAAACAAGCACATGTTTGCGTGATCGAAATTAATTTTCCTACTCATGTTTATGCCCTGATTTCCATTTTTTTCCTATCAGTTTCTTCATGTCATGCCAATTCATGTTTCTCATGTTTGAATGTGTGCTTTCCACTATAATTTTTTAGCTACAGAATTAAGATTTTGGTTGTGTTTAGAAAAAGGGACAGATTTTATAACATCAGGACATACATGTAGACATTTAAGACCCTATCTATTAAACTTATATCATTCTACATACTTCTACAAATGATATACTAGAGTCGCAATATATGCACAACACAAGTGTTCTTAGTCTCAACAAAAATAAACATGGACGGACATAAAAAATCGTCAATAACTGTATAAAAGGTATAGAAAAGGTGAGGAACTTACTCGTCAAGTGATTCACCATGGGTGCCAACCAAATGATAGGTCAACTCATATACAGAAATATTACCATCTTCACTTTTCCTTTTTGTTCCAAACTGCATGTCAAGCAAGGTTGGCCTTATCAAATGTTCATTCACTTGTTCTTTCGCATCTACCCGCCATTTGTTCACCAGGTGCTCATATAAGTTGTCCCATTTTGCTTTTCTGACTGAAATGGTTTCCTTAATTTGCTCCTTACTTAAGCAAGCATATTTGGACTGCAAATCACTCAACTCTTCCATCATCACTTTTGCATCTCCATCAATCCTACTAATCATGTACTGCAAATATGGAGCAACAATGGTTTGATCAAATCTACAAGGTGTTTGTGTCTCTTCATTTTTGTTGGACTTTAAATATTCATCCTCCTTGCTAGACTCAGTGGTGTTACAGTATATGGAGTTGATAGAAGTACGGCTGGCATAGATATTTATACCAGAGTCGCACACTGGACAGCTAGAAACACTATTTCTATCATTCCAAAGACAACTCCAGCAAAATAGATGAGCACATTCGGATACAACAGGTTCATAGGCAATCTTCTTACAAATTTTGCATAGAAAAGTTGAAACACCAGGAAAGTCCTCATCAGTTGGAAGAGGAGTGAATTTATGATCCCCCACTTTCTCCAAGTTGCCTCTAGTTTGTAATTCAATTTGCCCTTCATCAAATTTCCCACCTGTTAGCCATAGCCAACCATCTTTGAGGAGTTCGATCATTTCGTACATGCACTCCTCTTCATACGGGAGGAAGTCATATGTAGGTGCAAACAATGTTAGCCTATCCAGGCGATTCTTCGCTCTGGATCTTTCAGCCTTGACGTGGAACAGCAACACCAATATGGCTTGAATCTTGGAAAGGTGTATGCTCCTGCCCTTCCACGCAGGACGGGGAATTACGTACTCCTTCCCTTCCTTACGACACGCTTATTTACGCTTCTCCTCAGCCGCCGCCTCCTCATCTGAATCGGGTTCATCATCAATGGCGAACTCGACTCCTGGTTCAGGGCCACTGCATAGTGGAATGACTGTTGACATGTACAAAGATATGTCGAGATGCGATTTGCAGAATGGGCAGCCTTGGCGGCAGCCCCCCTTTTTCCCAAGGATAGTCGAAGATGAACACCATACATAAATACACCTCCAGCAAAATATGTGGCCGCATATGACATTCAAAACAGGTTCCTTGGCCAAATCGAAACAGTATTTGCAAGAGAATGCGCAAATCTTCTTATTCGGCCGTGCCTGGGCTTCGCCGGAGACGGCAGTAGGAGGAGGGAACTCGTCCTGGGCGATAGTATATCCCGTTGCTGCCTTTCTGGACTTGTCAAGTAACGACCCCTTCCATGGTGATGGCGATGGCGATCCGCTGCGAATCGTCTCCATTCGGTAGGGGAGAGCAGACACCCCAAACGGACCGAACCCAAAGGCGGGGACAAAACCTAGACTGAAGGAACCCCAAAGTGGGGTTATGTTGTTTCCGCAGCAATATCTCGCGGTAAAATCATTCCCTGCTTCATCGCTTGTGAGTTGTCAGATCTTTGTTTGGCAAAGCGTCAGAGATCAGCCGGGCAGCGATCAATTTGCGACGACTAGTCCTGAAAGCTCTTATCAAACACTGATATCACGCGCTGTCTGCTCCATCAGCCGGGCAGCGATCAATTTGCCACGGGCAGGACTGAACACTCTTCTCATCAAACGGTTCAGAATGATTAGTTGGGCGATTTTGGACGTTCAAGGAAACAGCAGCTTTTTCAAACGGCCTACGCGAGTGCATTCGTCCCCGGTGGCCCATCACAGATGGTTCACCGCAACAATTTCTCACGGTTAGAAATGAGCGGTTGGTAGAGTTTGTCGATCGTTCTAGACAAAAAATACAATGTAAAATGAAAGTAGTGGGCAACCGTGTGTTTGGCAACGCGATTGACCCGCTGCCCGTAGTTGTCCATCACTGCCCGAGCAACCGCCTCTACTTTGTGTTTAGTACATGGTGATGGAAATTTTCAATAAGTGAATCTATGATAAATTTATTCTATTTTCAAAAAATACGAAAAAACATAGTAAATGATGAGGGAAAAAACTTCTTTGTTAGTTCTCCATTATTATTTAGACACATACTTCATAAAATATGTTCTTGATATTTTCCTTCTTTTCACAAAAATATTCCTTCTAGATTGCTTCCTCAAATAAATTTTACTTTCCCGCCAAAAAATTATTTTCTTTTAACTATTATCGATCTATTATTTTCTTCCAAATAAATTATTTTACTGCTTAGATTTTATTCTTTTATGCTAGGGTGCATGTAGTATTATCGAGGTCGTCCAATGAGTAAGGTATTGTTAGGCGTAAGAATATTAAACTTCAACAATCTAGAGTTTTTTAACAAGAGAGGTTTTGTTTAGTTAACTAAGCAACTAAACGAAAATGAAGTAAAACAAAAATAACTTGTATTAAGGATCAAATTGGAATGGAGATTCTTGAGAACAAGGTTTCGCATACATATCATAACATGAAGAACAATGATGATCGACAATGCTAGAAATAACACAAGGGATGTTTGTATCCTACACCCATAGCCCGACAGTGTAGAACAGTCCTAACTTTGTATACCACTCCCGCGGATTTACTGAGATTTAGACTACAATCCTTTACTCCCCAACACATCTTAGCCACTCTTGTGGTCAAGGTAGTGCAGCTAAGGCACATCTCCTTACTCCTATACATATCTTCCCAGATTATACAAAGAGCAGAGATCAAACATACAAAGTGGTCAGCAAACCATGTAAGAAGAATTAAACACCGATGAACCTTAGAATGATAAAATAACTAGATTTATATATGAAATTTATGTTCAACATAGTTATGGCATGGGGGTTATTCCCCCATACTCAAAAAAAAAGTAAATCTACTTGTCCATGGTTGTAGAAAGTAGATACAGGCAATAGAGAACAAGGCTAGACATCATAATAGAAGGAAATCTTGGATGTTCGTGGAAGAAGCAAGATAGACTTGAAACTCCGGTCAAAGAGTCACAAATCTGTCCTTGCTGCTAGAAAGTCTCTCAAAAAGTTTCACACTAGAGTAAAGAGAAGAGAATGACGGAGATCCATGTTGTTATTGTTGGAGATGAAGGAAGAATATGAAGTTTCTCTCCTAAGAATCATTTTTTTTCTCCCTTAGAATACCTCCAACTTCTCCTTGCTCTCCCTTGCTTGAGTCCCGCTCCAAAATGTCAAAAATAGTTAGTGACAACTGTCCCAAGATGGTTGGGATCATATATTAGCGAGGATAGTTACATTCACGTTTAAGTGAAATTTACATGTGACACAGTGTGTTAGATGACCAACATGATGTGTCTGATGCAATAACTGAAGTTGAACTATCGCAATTGATGATGACACAACGTGTTGGTTGCCCAACACAGAGTGTTGTTGCAGTCCAGGGAGTGTTGGATAAGTTCTGGAAAGTCACACGCGTCCAGTCCAAGGAGTGTTGGACAAGTTCTGGAAAGTCACACGACATGTCTAAATTTCACAGAGTGTGTTTTTGTAATTTAGGGAGTTCTAGATTCAAATTCTAGATTGGGACATAGCATGTGATTTTCTGGACACGGCTGGACATGGCTTATGCTTTAGACTCGGTGTGTCCATGACAATTTCAGCAACATTGATTTTCTAAATGTAAACATGATGGATGATATCACTAGTACATAACCGGCCTTTAGTGTCATTTATTTAATGTCTTTAGTGTCGGCTTTAAAGCGACACCTATGTGGGCGCCGCTAAAAGGCCAACCGTTAGGCGTCGGTTATCAAACCGACGCCACAACCCTTCGCGCGCCACCGAAAACGCGCCAGCAGGGGGTATAGGCGTCGGTTATTAGCTTTGAAACCGACGACATAAACCTTCGCGCCACAGAAAGCGCGCCATCTGGGGCATTATCAGCGTCGGTTTATTAGTGATAACTGACGGCATCTCACCCGCTGCCACAGTCGTGTTGGGCAGCACGGCCGTGTTGTCTAGCACGCTACCACGGCCGTGCTGGCCAGCATGACCGTGGTGTCTGGTCTATTGCCACGACCGAGGTGGCCAGCACGGCCGTGGTGTCTGGCCTCATTAGGGAAATCGACGTCGGTTACTAGTAGGGAAACCGACGCCAGAACCATCAGCGTCTGTTTATTATTGCTAACCGACACCACATCACATGCATTAGGCGTCGGTTATAATTAATTATCTGACGTTGTAATCATTTGTCGTCAGTTTTAAACAAATAACCGACGCCTATTTTATGTTTTTTTTCTTATCAGTCTGCAGGCCTGCTGTGGCTGGTCGCAGGATGAGAAACCTGCAGTTCAGTTATGAACTGCAGGTTTTACGACATCCATTGATATCAGCCAACAACAGGCCACAAACCTACAAAATTAACAACATTAATTTTCACACATTTAGCAACTTGCAGTTCCATTCGATTTTCACACATGTAGAAACATTCATGTAGCAATTTGCAGTTCCATTCATTTTCACATTCACACATGTAGAAACATTCATATAGCAGCCAACAGTTTCATTCATTTTCACATTCACACATGTATAAACATTCAGACACATGTAGAAACATTCAGACATGTAGAAACATTCACACATATTATTATTCAGAAATTCATTTACAAAATATCATTCTTTAGTCATTATTCGCTATCAACATCCCAATTATATGTTAAAACCCCCACTACTTGTATGGTTGTTGCCCATTCTTCTCTTACATCATTTAATTCTTCCGTCGTATAGGGAGCATGTACATCTGGTAAGGTCTTTCCTGTAGTGTGGTCAGTTTTAAAAACCTACAAAGAGAATGATGTATATATAATTAATAATATATAAATAAGATTGATATATTTCATATTATCTAATGAGACTATATATAATACCTCAGGAATGGTATTGATATCCACTGCGGCATATTTGATAATCATGTGCATAAATCGCATCACATAGTATGTACATGCACATCCGTTGTCTTGTATAGCACACTATAAATTGAAACATACAAAATATTAAAAAATACAACTAATTAAGCATTGTTCACATAAATAATATATACATTGCAATCGGGAACTTACTTCCACGTTTTTCCAAATTATTGGCTGGTTCTTTTTCTTGGGGACCTTTTCTCTAGCCTTTTTGAACTCATCTAAACCCCTACATGTTAATGTAACACAGTACATTACATAATTAAACAGTAATGTAAGAACATATGTTAACGGATATGAAAATGAAATATTTCTCACAGGAATAATGCCATTTTCATTTTGTGTCCATATTTTGAATCCAATTTAGTCCCCTTAGGATCTAGATAATAGACATTGAAAGTCTCGGGGACAATAACTAGTAACTCCCAATGCGTACCACTAGAGGTAAAAAAGTTAAAAATTAATAACTCAAAATCCACAATAAAAATGTAATTTTCTTAAGTCCAAATTATAAGCAAAGTAAACTTACTCCACATTGAATGGAGCTATTATCACCGTCTTCTTATTTTGAGCAAAATTTGTAAAAGCATCACAGCAGTATTGTCGAACTGACGGAGGGTCTTTAGCTACTAGACTAATCAAAGATGGAATCAAAAATCCTACATGTTCGAATGAAAAATCTGCACATATCTTGTCTAAGTAGCTAAAAACATGTATTATGTATGCATTAATAAATAAGAAACCAGATCACCAGATCCTACACAAGGTATATGAATATATAAAGAAGATATCACCTTATCCATAGCTCTATCACAGATGTATTCAGCCAATCATATCGAAACAACTCCAAAATATCTTGTATAAATAGTTTGCTTTCGTATGATTGACCTGTAGCATCCGCATCTATAGAAATAGTTATAAGGCAATTTTTATCATGTTCGCCTAACCATATTGCCATACCCCTACAATTAGGACCTAACGGGACAGGTAGGTCCTGGGGAACCCAACTTGGTAATGTAGGAGGTGGAGGTGGAGGCCTAGATGCTCTGGGTGTCTTCTTTTTAACATGTATATATATATATATATATATATATATATATATAATTTTAGATCAATTGACATCATATACACACTAACAATTTAACGTAATGTAAATTTACCATACAATTTCAGTATAGAGGACATCCGCTTTTGGCCACAATATCACTCCGCCTTCTGCTTCACCAAGCATTTCACAATCTGGGTGGGCATATGGCAATGGAAGATCCATCCAATTGGGGAATATATGTATTGGACTCACACAAAGCCAACCAACTGGTAATGGAGACCCATGAAACATTTCCCCTAGTAGGGATGGGTAAGCCGACGCCTCTGCAATGACAAATTATTTACTTTTTAGACGGCATGGCTTCAACAAAGGCAACAATGACGTGAAGCTTTTGTCACTCCATCTATTGTTAGCTTTCAGCTTATACAATCTCAACACAGCGCTAAGCTTCGTAAACTTAGTACAACCTATGTATAACGATATCTCAGCATCATGCACAATGTTTCTAAAAATGGAAGGTGGATCGGTGTGCTCTACCCCACAACTATCCAGCATTGCATCAACGATGCCTACTGGAACTGGTTCATTCACATCTACGTCATCGGAGGCAATTTCTTCTTCCACACAAGCACTGCTATCGACATCCACTGGTTTTGGGTTTGTAATCTCTCCATGCCAGTGCCATTCTGTATAGCCTTGTATAATCCTGTTGCACATGACATGACTTTTGATTTCGTCACCAGTGCTGACTTTCAAGTTGTTACCGCAATGCCTACATGGACAGTAGAACCTATCTCCAGGTTGTTTCCTATGTTCCTAAACTGGTCAAGACCAGAAATAAACTCTGGGGTGCAGCGATTGCGAATGGACATCCATGATCTATCCATTCTATGATCAAAGAGAAAATAAGTATATATTACAACAAGATTAGGGTCTAGGATTAGAGTTTTACATGGTTAAAACTTTAGGCCAACAAATACATGTGTTTTCATTCTTATATATAATAAATGTGTACCACCTATCCCATTCTTAAACACCTAATCTCAATAGTAAGTGTATAATGTGTATTGGGTTTTCAAGAAAATTTCGACAGCATTTCCCCGCTGTTCTCTAAGTACATATGTACTTAGAGAACAAACAGGAAAATGCTACCGAAATTTTCTTGAAAACCAAATACACATTATACACTTACATCCTAAGTGAGATCAGGTGTTCAAAAACAGTCCCAAACCGGGGACTATCCAAGATTTACTCCTAATGAGTAAATCTTGGACGGGTTTCTAGGCCAACAAATACATGTGTTGTCATTCTTATATATAATAAATGTGTACCACCTATCCCATTCTTGAACGCCTAATCTCACTAGTAAGTGCATAATGTGTATTGGGTTTTTAAGAAAATTTTGGCAGCATTTCCCCACTGTTCTCCAAGTACAGATGTACTTAGAGAACAAATGGGAAATTCTACCACAATTTTCTTGAAAACCAAATATACATTATACACTTACATCCTAAGTGAGATTAGGTGTTCAAGAACAGTCCCAAACCGGGGACTATCTAAGATTTACTCCTAATGAGTAAATCTTTGACGGTTTTCTAGGCCAACAAATACATGTGCTGTCATTCTTATATATAATAAATGTGTACCACCTATCCCATTCTTGAACACATAATCTCACTAGTAAGTGTATAATGTGTATTGGGTTTTCAAGAAAATTTCGGCATCATTTCCCCACTGTTCTCCAAGTATAGATGTACTTAGAGAACAAACAGGGAAATGCTACCGGAATTTTCTTGAAAACCAAATACACATTATACACTTACATCCTAAGTGAGATTAGGTGTTCAAGAACAGTCCCAAACTGGGGACTATCCAAGATTTACTCCTAATGAGTAAATCTTGGACGGGTTTCTAGGCCAACAAATACATGTGATGTCATTCTATAACATTGATTTCAACATTTTGAGTGTCCATGCATGTTCATCATCAAGATAAAGATTACACATAAATTAGTATGACCTAGGGATGGAGAGATTCATAATTGATTTCAAAATTTCAAACTAGCTCATGCATTATCATCAATCTACATCATACAATAGGGATTCATATTTATGTTAGGGTGACACATCACTATAAAATCAGAGATTTAACATTAGGGTTTTAATATCTTACATAGATTGATCACAAGATTTCAGCAATATAGTTAATTCAAGATTATGGTGAAATGTGTATTAGGGTTTTAATATCTTAATTCAACATGCATCAAAATTTACAGAATTAGGTCAAGCATTAGTATTCAATTGCAAATGTATCTTCTTCTTCCTGCTCCCTCCTTACCAAATGGATAAAAGCAAGGTCACGACCGTTGTGGCCAGCCCACACGGTCGTGGCTGTGTTGGCCTACCACGGCCGTGCTGGCTAGCACGGCCGTGGTCGGCCAACATAGCCACGGTCGTAGCCATCCCACACGGTCGTGGCCTTGCTTTAATCCATTTGGTAAGGAGAGAGAGCAGGAGGAAGAAGAAGAGGGGCCTGAAGGGAGAAGGAAGAAAAGAGGGCTACCTAGCAGCGTGGAGAAGAGCGGCGGCGGCGGTGTGAGAGCAACGGTGGTGAGCAGAGAAGGAGGCGGCGAGCAGAGCTGCAGGCGGAAGCGGTGGAGGTCGGCGAGCAGAGCAGTACCAGCAATAGGAGAAGGAGGACGCGGCAGCGGCGGCAGCGAGAAGAGACGCACCAGCAGCAGTGGTGGCGAGCAGCAGGTTGAATGCGGTCGGGCGGGGGCGTCGTCGGGTGATTTTAGGCGAGCAGCAGGAGAGGAGCTAGAATTCGACCTGATGAAACATAAGAAAGGGGAAGACTCGGGTGATCGCCGGTCTATTAAGTTTGTAAAAGGCATCGGTTATCTAAAAAACCGACACCTAAAATCTTAAGTGTCGGTTGATAGTAACAAACCGACGTCCAATTGGACATTCCTTTACCCTAATTTTTTGGCGGGGACGGCGCGCGCACCCTTATAACGTCGGGTATGCTAAGACAACAGACACCCATATTGGAACTTTTGGCGCAAATTTTATCTTCATTTAGCGTCGGTTATTAGGTAAAACACCTACGTTGTATCTGATACTTTGGCGCAATTTTTTTTTGCTCAAAAAAATTGGATTTCGCGGGCTACTTTAGGCGTCGGTTTCTTTTTGTCAACCGACACTGAATGAAAAGCGATACCCGTGTTTGGCTGGTCTTCAAATATAGATGTCGGATGTCCTTATTAGTATAACCGACGCCTCTAAAAGCGACGTTGAACGTTGTTTCCGTAGTAGTGTATGATGTTGTTTTCTTCCTATTTTGATGCCAAATATGGTACCTATAATCCAAATCATATAGCAAGTAAAGATAACAATAAAGTGAAAAATCTAGCATGATGAGAGTGATTATTGGGTGAAAATAATTTAGAAATATAAGCAAAAGTGGTCCAAAAGATGATATAAAATACACACATCACTAGACTTTCACAGCTAGAATTTTTACCTCCTACTTAAACCCCCCCCCCATAAAAATGTGCTTTCTTTTAGTTTAATTTATGGTCAATTCTTCTAGATAAATGTTATGTTGAGATTTTATTTCCTTACAAGTAAAAAATGTTAAAATCTAATTAAAAAAATATATTTAAATAATGATTATGTTCTAAGAACATTATTTACTCTACAAGAATAAAATACAAAACTAAAGTTTTGTTCATTATCCACAACATGAGCATCCTCAAGTCAAAATCAATATGTCTAAAGTCTTACATGTTATGTGTTTTAGAAACCACATATATATAGTCCATTTTACATAGTCTGTTTTGACATAATTTTATTTCTAAACAAATAAAAAAACTATGCACATTCATATTGTTTATCAATGTACTTGGTAACTTATAAGAGAAAGATATATATCAAATACAAATAAAAGAATCATCATCTCTGGTTAAAAAAACTTAGGGCATATTATGTAACCTTTCTTCTAGTATTTGCTAGATTCCCTATTCGCTATTTTCATAACATATATTATCTATTCATGTATTTCCCTAGGGAATATTCAGGCATGGACATAAAATGCAAGGGTTAATCACAAAAATCGAATAAAACCCAAATTAGTTCTTGATATTTAGTAAATGATGAGGGAAATAGCTTCTTTCGATAAAGTTTGTTCTCCATTATAATTTAGACACATACTTCACAAAATATGTTCTTGATATTTTCCTTCTTTTCACAAAAATGTTCCTTCTAGATTGCTTCTTCAAATAAATTTTACTTTCCCTCCAAAAAATTATTTTCTTTTAACTACTATCGATCTATTATTTTCTTTCAAATAAATTCTTTTACTGCTTAGATTTCATTCTTTTATGCTAGGGTGTGTTTAGTATTATCGATGTCGTCTAATGAGTAAGGTATTGTTAGGCGTAAGAATATTAAACTTCAACAATCTAGAGTTTTTTAATAAGAGAGGTTTTGTTTAGTTAACTATGCGACTAAAAGAAACTGAAGTAAAATAGAAATCACTTATATTAAGGACCAAATTGGAATGGAGATTCTTGAGAACAAGGTTTCACATACATATCATAACATGAAGAACAACGATGATCGACAATGCTAGAAATAACACAAGGGATGTTTGTATCCTACACCCACATCCTGACAGTGTAGAATAGTCCTAACTTTGTATACCACTCCCGCGGATATACTAAGATTCAGACTACAATCCTTTACTCCCCAACACATCTCAGCCACTCCTGTGGTCAAGGCAGTACAGCTAAGGCACATCTCCTTACTCCTATGCATATCTTCCCAGATTATACAAAAAACAGAGATCAAACATACAAAGTGGTCAGCAAACTATGTAAGAAGAATTCAACATCGATGAACCTTAGAATGGTAAAACAACTAGAATTATGTATGAAATTTGTGTTCAACATAGTTATGACATGGGGGTTACTCCCCCATACTCAAGAAAAGTAAATCTACTTGTCCATGGGATTATTGCTCTACTTGGTAAAGCGGTGTGATTGCCCGGGCAGCGATTGGGCAAGGCTAGGCAGGTTGCAATCGCTCATAATTGCTGTTACCAAATACAAGATCACCCACCGCTTTGAATTTATATTTATTAGCATTGATTAGCATTCACCGGTAACTTTTTTCCACCGGACAAAAATCTTGTAGTGGTCCATCTCACCGCACCAAAGCGGTGGCACATCAATCGCATTGCCAAATGCTGCATATGTTGTTTCCGCAACAATATCACGCGGTAAAATCCTTCCCTGCAGCTCCATCGCTTGTAGGCAAGAGCATCGGGTCGGGTTATACTTTATCAGGTTTTGCATGTCCTAAAACCAAACCCACATTTTAAAGTGGGTTGCGGGCTGAATTTGGGCCCGGATAAAATTGAAAATTGTCATCCTGTATTCGGCCCATATAAGAATGCTGGGTTTCAGACCAGGTTCATATTTACCCATATAACACCGAATGAGTATACCAAATTTTTCTAGATCTAACTTGCCAACATGAAAACTAACTAGTATGACATATATTTCGTGATCAACCTTCAAAATAATATATATATGTATATATATATATATATATGTGTGTGTGTGTACATATATATATATATATATATATATATATATATATATACACTTTATGATCTATGCAGCTGAAATATGTATACCTTAGTTGTGTGATCCCTTACACCAATGAAATGAATATTGAAAGAGCAACAAATCATTTTCTTGTACATGTGAATGTATGAGACTTGAAAAATCAGTGGAATCTACGATGTTGTGGCTTTTTTGCTTCTTCATCTTATATGTATATACAATGACATGGGTGTTGGAAGGACAAAAGATCATTTGTCTCCTACATGTGGGCATATGAGCAAAAAAAGAAGAAGAATATATTGTGCACTGAGCTAGTTGCTTCTTTGTTTTTTCTTTAATGAGCTAATGACATTACTTTTATAAGTGTTACATACATTGTTAATCAAAGTATGGATGCCATATTTTATTCATTTGTTAAAATATACGTAGTTAAACAACAAAAAGTTTCATTTGAATGACACTGTGAGATCAAAATAAAGAAATCAAGTACATCTATCCATGTCAATGATGGTTAACTTACTAGTATTAATTCACTAATCATGTTGATTGATTATAGATTATCCATGTTGCCACTGGTTGAATACATACTACATATCGTATCAAGAAATTTGTATGTTTTTGTTTCTAACAAACATATATGTATACATATATAATGTACATAAAATCTAATCTGGGCATTCGGGTTTTCGGGCCTGGGTTTACCTCAGCCGGTACCCGGACCAAATAAAACATGAGTTTAAATTTTAGGCCCGACCCACCCATATTATAAATCGGGCTCGGGTCTGGACCAAGTTATGCGGGCTGGGTTGCGGGTCGAATTGGGCCAGCCCGACCCGATGCTCATCCCTAATTGGTTGTGAGTTGTCGATCTTTGTTTGGCAAAGTATCAGAGATCAGCCAGGCAGCGATAATTTTGCCACGAGTAGTCCTAAACGCTCTTATCAAACACTGATATCACGCGCTGTCTGCTCCATCAGCCGGGCAGCGATCAATTTGCCACGGGCAGGACTGAACAATCTTCTCAAACACTAGTTACCAATGACTTTTAGGTCCCTCTTGGTGACTCTTTTTTAATTACTGTAGCAGTTAGCAAGTAATGGGATTCTAACTGCCGAATTAACAAATTCTAGAATTCTTCACCACAACGTTTGGACGACAACTAGCAGTGGTGGTATTAGTAAACGCAACCGTATTCCTTGCTCCAGCTAGCCGCCATGCGAGGCAGCACCCATGGTCATCAATGAAGTCATACCCGCCTTTCCAACGTACCCTTCTTTATTGGCCCTTACCATCTCCATGACCATAGAATGACCTTCTGTGGGGGTTCCCGTTCCCATCCTTTTCCCTGTCATGTCGAACAGGCTCACCATGGCAACTGGAGCCTGCGGTGGAGGCGGGGGCAGGTAGACCCAGCCCGACGACAGAGGATTAGGAGGACAGGTTGGAGGGATCAGAGTCAGTGACGCATCGGGCTGGGACAGGAGACGGTCGTGTGAAGAGGCGGATTGAAAAGGGCGGAGATTCATTTGCTCTGGGTCCAAGGTGGTGGTGCATGGTTGCTATCCTGATGAAGCTCTGCGGTGGGGTGGTGGATCAGGGGAGATGGAAGGCGGATGGGGTCAGAACCCTAGCGAGAGTGGGCGAAGTGAAGGAAAAGAGATAGGCGGGAGGAGTGGTGGCAGCAGAAGAAGCAGAATGGGGAGGAGATCGTTGGAGGAGCGGGAATCGTAGTTGGAGAAGACAAGGATCAAGGGGGATCGAGAGAGTCAGGAGGCGAAGTCTTCTTCTGACGTTCCAAAAGTTTTCCAATTTCGGCGTCTTTTATGAGGGTTGTGGAATGTACGGGAAGCCGACTACGACATTTAGACGGTCGAATTTGATAAAATCACAAGCTACTGTCCAAACGGAACAATTGACAATACCATGGTTAGAATACCCTACTGAAATACAATACAGCGTTAAACTACTTCACCCAAACGACCCCTTAACTTTTTATGAATTTTCTTCCATCGTGTGTTAGGGGACGTTAATTTATCATCAAATGGTTCAGAATGATTAGTTGGCGGTTTGCGGACGTTCAACGGGACAACAGATTTTTCAAACGGCCAGCGTTTGACAACGTGATTGCATTCTTCCCCGGTGGCCCATCACAGATGGTTCATCGCAGCAATTTCTCACAGTAAGAAATGAACGGCTGGTAGAGTTTGTCGATCGCTCTAGACAGAAAATACAATATAAAAAATGAAAGCGGTGGGCAACCGTGTGTTTGGGAACGCGATTGACCCACTGTCCATAGTTGTCTAACGTTGCCCAAGCAACCGCCTCTACTTTGCCAAATGAAGCATGCGTTTAGTACATGGTGATGGAAATTTTCGATAAGCGAATCTATGATAAATTTAGTCTATTTTCAAAAAATACGGAAAAACATAGTAAATGATGGGGAAAAAGCTTCTTCCGATAAAGTTAGGCCTCCATTATTATTTAGACACATACTTCACAAAATATGTTCTTGATATTTTCCTTCTTTTCACAAACATGTTCCTTCTAGATTGCTTCCTCAAGTAAATTTTACTTTTCCACCAAGATTTTTTTCTTCTTTTAACTATTATCAATCTATTATTTTCTTCCAAAAAAATTTCTTTACTGCTTAGATTTTATTCTTTTATGCTAGGGTGTGTGTAGTATTATCCACGTCGTCCAATGAGTAAGGTATTATTAGGCGTAAGAATATTAAACTTTAACAATCTAGAGTTTTTTTAACAAGAGAGGTTTTGTTTAGTTAACTATGCAACTAATAGAAAATGAAGTAAAATAGAAATCACTTGTATTACGGATCAAATTGGAATGGAGATTCTTGAGAACAAGGTTTCACATACATATAATTAGCATGAAGAACAACGATGATCAACAATGCTAGAAATAACACAAGGGAGGTTTGTATCCTACACCCACATCCCGGCAGTGTAGAACAGTCCTAACTTTATATACCACTCCCACAGATATATTATGATTCAGACTACAATCCTTTGCTCCCCAACACATCCCAGCCACTCTCGTAGTCAAGGTAGTGCAATTAAGGCATATCTTCTTACTCCTATGCATATCTTCTCAGGTTATACAAAGAGTAGAGATCAAACATACAAAGTGGTTAGCAAAACATGTAAGAAGAATTAAACACCGATGAACTTTAGAATGGTAAAACAACTAGAATTATATATGAAATTTGTGTCCAACATAGTTATGATATGGGGGTTACTCCCCCATAGTTAAGAAAAGTAAATCTACTTTTCCATGGCTGTAGAAAGTGGATACAAGCAATAGAGAACAAGGATAGACATCATAATAGAAGAAAATAAACTTGGATGTTCGTGGAAGAAGCAAGATAGACTTGGAACTTCGTCAAGAGTCACAAATCCATCCTTACTATTAGAAACTCTCTCAAAAAGCTTCGCACTAGAGTAAAGAGAAGAGAATGACAGAGATCCCTTTTATCATTGTTGGAGAAGAAGGAAGAAGATGAAGTTTCTCTCCCGAGAAACCATTTTTTCTCCCTTGGAATGCCTCCAACTCCCCCTTGCTCTCCCTTTCTTGAATCCCGCTCCAAAATGTCAAAAATAGTTAGTGATAACTGTCCCAAGATGGCTTGGGATCATATATATATGCGAGGACAGATACATTCACGTTTGAGTGAAATTTACAAGTGACACAGCGTGTTAGATGACCAACATGGCGTGTCTAACACAATAAATGAAGTTGAACAGTCTCAATCGATGATGACACAACATGTCAGTTGCCCAACACAGAGTGTTGTTGCAGGCCAGAGAGTGTTGGACAAGTTCTGGAAAGTCACACGCGTTTCTAAATTTGACAGTGTGTGTTTATGTAATTCAGGGAGTTCTAGATTCAAATTTTGGATTGGGATGCATTGTGTGGTTTTCAGGACACAGCGTGTATGAAGTATGGACATGGACACGATGTGTCCATGACAGTTTCAGCAATATTGATTATCTAAATGTAAATATGATGGATGATATGATGTCGTTTTCTCCCTATTTTGATGCCAAAATGTGGTACCTATAATCCAGACCATATAGCAAGTAAAGATAACAATAAAGTGTAAAATCTAACATGATTAAGAGTGGTTATTGGGTGAAAATAATTTAGAAATGTAAGCAAAAGTACTCCAAAAGATGATATAAAATACACACATCACTAGGCTTTTACAACTAGAATTTTTTCCTCCTACTTAAAAACTCCCAATAAAAATGTGCTTCACTTTAGTTAAATTTATTGGAAAATCTTCAAGATAAATATTGTGTTGAGATTTTATTTCCTTACAAGTAAAATTTTTATTAAAATTTAATTTCAAAAAAAGTGATTATGTTTTAGGAACATTATTTACTCTTTAAGAATAAAATTCAAAACTAAAGTTTTGTTCATTGTCTACAACATGAGCATCCTCAAGTAAAAATCAATATGTATAAAGTGTGGCAACACATCCCATTATCACACAGATAACGAGGTGTTATGCGAAAACGTGCGGAAATCACCATAACCACAGCTTATCAAAACACGGGTTAATTAAAACCGATTGTGGAAAACTGATAAACTGAGAAACATATTACATTCCAGTCCATATCCTGCAAGAAACATGTTATATACATATCCATACCAGCCTGGATACATGTCCACAGCTTAGAGCAACAGTTGTCCTATCGTAACATGAATTCATCACCTATTATATACATAAAGGCCCACATCCGGCCAGCAGCAGGATATACAAACAACATCGGTCGTACATCGTAAAACAACATCAAAACACCGCCAAGGACCTGAGAGTACAGGGATGACTCTAGACTCTACAACAAAACATCCAAAACAGCAGCATCTCCAAGGCTTGCCTTCTACTGATCTTCTTGCTGCTCGGCCGCAACTCCGCGACCACCACCACGACAAGCTCGACCACCTAAAAAGGGTATAAACCAGCGGAGTGAGACAATTGAACATTGTCCCAGCGGGAGTCATAACTCCCTGCCAAAACTACAAAACCTCAGATGAGATAGAGCTTATAATAGCAGATTACTGATAAGGAATATATAACTGAAACAGTTATGAAAAACAAGCCATCCTCACCATCAAACTTACCAGCTGTACCAACATATTTCCCAATGGAACATGATTGACAAGATAATATATGAAACTTACTTCATATGAGAAATGCGCAAGCAACTGCAAGATAATTAAGGTTACCTACACAAACAAGGCCTCAACCAATGTTTCGTGTTGGTCTTAAGCAATATATACTAAACGGCTGGATTATGTTTTATTATGCCCTGAGGAAATGAACCGTACCGTTCAAATCCAACCTTCGACTGCGAAGCCCATAGCCGGTGCCATACAAGGTCAATGGAAGAGCCGGAATCCAAGACCTCACCCCTCGTGGTCAGTACACGAGAACACAAAGCAGGACCGCTGTCTCATGCTCAAGTGGTCATAAGCCACAGGGTCAGCTCCTCAGGCTACCCTATGCCTAGCCCGCCTCAGTACAGGTCACGACGCTAGTAAAACTGAGCCACGTGTCTAAACACCGTGCTCTGAGCCATGAACGCATTCATGCTCATCATATCACATATCTGGAGCCATGGGCCATGTTCACCATGCTCATCACATATCCGAGTCTGCAACCGCAGCTGCACTCATTTCACCTCTCTATTTTAGGCTAGGAGAAACCTCGCATATTCAAAAATATGCGCTCCGGGTTAACCTGCAGGAGAACCCGTTTCATCATCACCCTATCCTGACTGGTGATGAATCTATGGCCAGGGCAAACTACATGATATATTCTACTGTGATTAATTAGTATCTTTTAGATGGATTGCAAGATTCAACCAAGTTGTATAACATGCAAGATATAACAGAAAGTAAATAGCATAAACTTAACATTATGCATTTTCTACAATTTTACATCACACTGATCCATCACAAGGATCTCACATCACATGTTATCACTTGGCCTCTTTCCAACCATCTAGATCCATTTCAAGGATCATCACATATCATGGGATCTCAATCCCTCATCACATAGTGCCATAGCCTCTCAAGGCTTTCATCATCATTATGGGACATCATTCATAATACACTTGTCATCACAGTATTCACGTATAACCATTTCTCATAGCCTTTCATTTGGCTAATCCTTACCTGCATGATTAACACCATTCAATATCCATGTGAATAATCAAGAGACTTATATTATCAACATAAGATGACAATTAGGGTTAAGTATATTTCCAGCACAAAGTGACAACAATAATTATATCCATGCCTCATCTTACGGTTACACATGTAAGCACATTATAAAGCAACCCTAATGCATGCTCAAGATCACATTTGGCATTAAAGAGATAGAGTAGTTACATTCATACGCATGTGCTTAGCCATAAGAACATAAATATCATTATTAAGCAATGAGTCACCATAAAAGCATAGCTGACATATCACCTTTTCATGACAGACTGGGCCCTCACAAGAGATACCCAAAACCCTCACTAAAGGTCATCCCGGGCAGGACCCATTCTCATCTAATCCCTATCGGGTGTGCAGCTCTAGAAGGCGTGCAGAGCACAACCCTGAAACGAGGGCGAGCGTGCAGCCCTGTCGGGCGTGCATCCCCAAGGTGAGCAAGGTTCATCGGGCGTGCGAGCAGAACATGTGTCGGGCGAGCAGGCTATCGGGCGACACAGGCTGGTGCCGGGCGAGCAGGGTATCGGGCGAATAAAGGATAGTATCATGCGAGCAGAGCTATCAAGCGTGTAGGGTTAACAAGCATGCAAGGCAGTGTGCCGGGCACTGAGCTGTGCAAGACTTCTCTGTCGGGCGAGCAAGGTATCGGGCGAGCCAAGTGTGTTGGGCGACACGGATGCAGGGCGAGCAGAGTCTGCCGGGCGAGCAGTCTGCCGGGCAGAGTGGGCACAAGGCGTGCAAGGTCAAGTTGCTCACCCTCCCAAGGAACAAGAGGAGAACATTGCTCACTCAGGCCGTGCAAGGGCAACTAAACCATGAGGGCTGTCGGACAGCACCTCCACAAGCACCAAACACTCAAGGGTACCTCTACTCAAGGTTATCTAAACGAGCTCACCATCTTGCCCAAGGTGAGAAGAGGGTATTGCTCGAGCCACTAGGTCACAAACTCACCTCAATCGATTAGGAAACAGGGGTATTGCTCATGACACTAGGACCTAAGCTCACTCATCTAGACCAAGGGGAGAAAGGAGTGTTGCTCTCCTAAACCCTAGATCTCAAGGATCGGCCAACATGCAAGATAACTAAAGACCAACTACTAACGTGCATAGGCAAGATTAAAGCAACATATATTGAAAAGAGAGTAGATTAGTTAGGGTTAGAAGCTATGCAACCCGCCTTAAGCTCCAAGCTCCAAGGAAGAAGAAGAGCTCCAAGCTTCAAGGGATATCGACCACCAAAACTCCGGGTGTATCGGCCACCACCCTTCTTCTCCAAGGGTGTGTCGACCTCCAAGCAACTCCTTCAAGGGTGTGTCGGCCACCAAGCAAGGGAAAGAGGGAGTGTGTCGGGCACAAGGGGGAAAGGAACCAAAGGGACCTTAAGCTAAGGAAGGAACCACCTATATAGAAGGGAAGGGAGGAGAAAACAAGGTTGTTCCATGCTAGGTGTCGTCCACTCAAGGGACACTTGTCCACAAACTCAAACCACCACTCTTGCAAGCCATAAGACACTTGTCCAAGCTGTGCACCATTTGTCTTCCAAACGAGATCAAGGTTGGCCCAAGCATCATGGGCGACACACCAAGCTTGCACTAGGGCGACACACCTCCTTGTTGGACGACACACACCTCACTTGGCCGACACAAGCAACACTTGGCCGACACAAGGCCCAACCAAGCCCAAACAAGGCACTCCAAGGCCTAAACAAGCTCAACAAAGGCCCAAAGAACTCAAACAACAAGCCCAAAGCTTCCTCTCAACCCTAGAGGAAGCAAAGAGAGAGAAGAACACCTCTCAAGGTGGCAAACTTGCTCACAAAACCCTACCGGTTATATGATCCCATTTCCACTGCGGTATCGGTAAAGGTTGCAACGTACCTGCCGGTTTCTGATGTTTAGCCTTCACTTGCTGACAAACCACACATCTTGCCACGAACTCAGCTACATCTCTCTTCAAACCGGGCCACCAATACAAGTCCTTCAGACTATGATACATCTTGGTGACACCTGGATGCATGGCATACATCGACGTGTGTGCTTCCTCAAGTACCAACTTTCTCAGATCATCAGCATCTGGAACCACCATCCTATCATGATAGCAAACTAGTCCATCCTTGGACTCATGAAACCCATCACGCTTGTCGCTGCCGAACTCTGATCTGATCAACTGTACCGTATCGTCTGTCTGTTGTGCATCCTTGATCTGCTGCCTCAACGTAGGCTTGACTTGCATCTATGCGAAAAGACCAGATAACAAAGAAACTTCCATCTGCACATTCATCTGTCGCAGAGAAACAAACATATCCCTCCTATGGCAAACTAGGGAACTCAACTGTGCCTTCTTTGAAAAAAGAGAAGACTTTCGACGAAGCGCATATGCTACCACATTCGCCTTACCAGGATGATACTCGATAGTGCAGTCGTATTCGTTGATCAACTCCATCCATCGCCGTTGTCTCATGTTCAACTCATGCTGCGTGAAGATATACTTCAGATTCTTATGATCCGTAAAGATCTGACACACTTCCCCATACAGATAGTGTCTCCAAATCTTTAACGCATGAACCACTGCTGCCAGCTCTAAATCATGAGTTGGATAGTTCTCCTCATGCTTCTTGAGCTGTCGCGAGGCAAAAGAGACCACATGATCTTCCTGCATCAACACGCAACCTAAACCTTTCTTGGAAGCATCACAGAAAACAACATAGCCTTTCCCAGGCTCTGGCAAGATCAATACTGGAGCACTGGTCAGCTTCTCCTTCAACCTCTGGAAAGCTTGCTGACATTGATCATCCCAAACAAAAGGTACATCCTTCCTGGTCAACTTCATCATCAGTAACGCGATCACACTGAAATCCTTGATAAACCTCCGGTAGTATCCTGCTAAACCAAGGAAACTATGAACTTCTGTTGGCGTCTTTGGTTGTTCCCAATCTGCAGAAGATTCTACTTTCTTCAGATCTACCTTGACTCCTTCAACGGATATCACATGGCCCAAGAAAGTCACTTCATCCAGCCAGAACTCACACTTACTAAACTTGGCATACAACTGATGTTGGCGAAGAAGAGTCAACGCTCGACGGAGATGTTGCTCATGCTCTAGCCCGTCCCGACTATAGATCAAGATGTCGTCTATAAAGACTACAACAAATTGATCTAAGAACGGACGGAACACTCTGTTCATCAGGTCCATGAAATTTTCAGGTGCATTGGTTAACCAAACGGCATAACCACAAACTCATAATGACCATATCTTGTCCTGAAAGCTGACTTTGGTATGTCATCCGTCTTTATCCTCAACTGATGATATCCGGACCATAGATCGATCTTCGAGAACACTGTAGCACCACGCAACTGATCGAACAGGTCATCTATCCTCGGCAACGGGTACTTGTTCTTGATCGTGACCTTGTTCAACTGCCGGTAGTCTATACACAACCGCATCAAACCATCCTTCTTCTTGACAAATAGTACTGGAGCACCCCAAGGCGACGTACTCGGTCAGATAAAACCTTTATCCAGCAACTCTTGCAACTGTTTCTTCAACTCTGCTATCTCTGCTGGAGCCATTCTGTATGGTGTCTGTGCAACTGGCTGTGTTCCTGGTACCAGATTGATCTCAAAATCAATCTCTCGGGGTGGGGGAACACCAGGAAACTCCTCAAGAAACACGTCTGCAAACTCACGAACAACTGACACCTCCTCAAGGCTAGGACCTTTCGCCTTGGCATCCACTACGGTATCTACCACGTGAGTTAAGAACACCTCACATCCTTGTCGTAACAACTTATCTACCACCAAAGCTGATACCAGACATGTCGGGAGAATCTTCCTATCTCCCTGGAAGATCTGCTTCTCTCCAGCATCATCAAACACTGCCTGCTTGGAACCACAGTCCAAAACAACCATATACCTCTCTAAGGTATCCATCCCAAGGATAACATCGAAACCATGCATATCAAGTGGTATGAGGTCCACTTGAATGCGATGTCCCGAGAAAGACAAGACACAAGATGGACACTCTTCTCGAAGCAAAGAGGAACCATCAAGAGGGGTTTCTAACAACAAACTATCCTTCTTACAGCTAACAGGTAAGCGACAGTTCTCAAGCATACTATAGGCGATAAAAGAGTGCGTAGCACCCGGGTCAACCAGAACATATATAAAGCAAGAAGAAGACATATCAGAATGAAATAACTCCATCTGACATGTCACTACTCGCGGGTTGACTACCGCCTCCGGCTGATTCATAGCATAGAATCGAGTTGTTGCTTGCTGTCCACGACCTCTGCTTCCCTGAGCAGACGATCCAGCCTGAGACGCTTGACCGCGTCCTCGTCCTCTGCTACCACTGGGCTGTGGTCTCTCAGACCCCTGAAGGTTCTGTCTCGGCTGCTGCATCACTTCATCATCTTTGTAGGGACAACTTGACCTGATATGCCATGTCTGACCACATGCATAGCATGTCCTAACATCATCTCGAGGCCTGGATGGCCCTGTCACCGCCACAGAAGCCGAACTTTGTGCCTTAGATGGTGAAGAAACGTAGCCTCTTCCTCTACTCATAGACCACTAAGATGGCCTACCAGAACCTCTCATTGCTTTCGGTGCCGAAAACCTGGGCTTCTTGAAGCCACCAAACCTCTGACCCTGGAACTGAGAAGGTCTTTTCTTAGCCATGGACTCTAACTTCTCCCTTACAGAACGTTCAATCCTCCGGATAGATTCGACAAACGTAGCAAACCGTTCCCAGTTGTCCAACACAGAAACTGGTGTCGTCAGCTCAGCACTCAGACCCTTCTCGAAACGTCTGATCCGTTCCTCGTCTGTCGTCGCCATGTGAGGACAAAACCTCAACAGATCCATAAACTTGGCTTCATACTCAGTGATGTTCATCGTTCCTTGCCGCAAACTCTCGAACTGACGGATCTTCTCATCCAGATACGTCTTGGGAAAGTATATGGTGACGAACTCGCGTCGAAACACTTCCCAACAGATCACCTCACCAGGCCGCTTTTCTTCCTCGATGGTCCACCAGTGACCAGCACTACCTTTCAGAAGGTAGATAACGTGCTTTACTTTGTCTGCTTCGGGGATGTCGAGGATCTGGAAAGCCTTCTCAAGACTTGTCAGCCACAGATCTGCATCCGCTGGATCTGCCGTTCCAGCATACTCCGAAGCTCTGACTCGGCGAAGCCGCTCGAAGGTCTTCCCAATACCCAATGCTTCTCCATGGGGAACCTGTGCTCGCGGAGGAGGCACTGGTAATCGTTCAACCATGAGATTCATCGTAGCCATCATTTGCCCCATAAGCTGTTGGTAGGCAGGATGTTCAACAATGGTTGGGTCAGGTTGGGGGACCTCAGGCACCCGATCTTCATGTGCCTGGCCTACTACTCCATCAACAGACGCAACATCGTTGTGCTCAGCAGCGAGTTCTTCATGGTTTCCAGACATCTTGTCTTTCCTTCCGCTAAGGGCAGAAGATTTCTATGAGAAAATCTGGAAAACACATAAGAACAAACACAACCTAGTCCTAGATCCCTGTAGACTCAGCGAACCTAAAGCTCTGATACCAAACTTGTGGCAACACATCCCATTATCACACAGATAATGAGGTGTTACGTGAAAACGTGCGCAAATCACCATAACCACAAGTTATCAAAACACGGGTTAATTAAAACCGATTGCGGAAAACTGATAAACTGAGAAACATATTAAATTCCAGTCCATATCCTGCAAGAAACATGTTATATACATATCCATACCAGCCTGGATACATGTCCACAGCTTAGAGCAACAGTTGTCCTGTCGTAACATGAGTTCATCACCTATTATATACATAAAGGCCCACATTCGGCCAGCAGCAGGATATACAAACAGCATCGGTCGTACATCGTAAAACAACGTCAAAACACCGCCAAGGACCTGAGAGTACATGGATGACTCTAGACTCTACAACAAAACATCCAAAACAACAGCATCTCTAAGGCTTGCCTTCTACTGATCTTCTTGCTGCTCGTCCGCAACTCCGCGACCACCACCACGACAAGCTCGACCACCTAAAAAGGGTATAAACCAGCGGAGTGAGACAATTGAACTTTGTCCCAGTGGGAGACATAACTCCCTGCCAAAACTACAAAACCTCAGATGAGATAGAGCTTATAACAGCAGATTACTGATAAGGAATATATAACAGAAATAGTTATGAAAAACAAGCCATCCTCACCATCAGACTTACCAGTTGTACCAACATATTTCCCAATGGAACATGATTGACAAGATAATATATGAAACTTACTTCATATGAGAAATGCGCAAGCAACTGCAAGATAATTAAGGTTAACTACACAAACAAGGCCTCAACCAATGTTTCGTGTTTGTCTTAAGCAATATATACTAAACGGCTGGATTACATTTTATTATGCCCTGAGGAAATGAATCGTACCGTTCAAATCCAACCTTTGGCTGCGAAGCCCATAGCCGGTGCCATACAAGGTCAATGGAAGAGCCGGAATCCAAGACCTCACCCCTCGTGGTCAGTACATGAGAACACAAAGCAGGACCGCTGTCTCATGCTCAAGTGGTCATAAGCCACAGGGTCAGCTCCTCAGGCTACCCTCTGCCTAGCCCGCCTCGGTACAGGTCACGGCGCTAGTAAAACTGAGCCACGTGTCTAAACACCGTGCTCTGAGCCATGAACGCATTCATGCTCATCATATCACATATCTGGAGCCATGGGCCGTGTTCACCATGCTCATCACATATCCGAGTCTGCAACCGCAGCTGCACTCGTTTCACCTCTCTATTTTAGGCTAGGAGAAATCTTGCATATTCAAAAATATGCGCTCCGGGTTAACCTGCAGGAGAACCCGTTTCATCATGACCCTATCCTGACTGGTGATGAATCTATGGCCAGGGCAAACTACATGATAGATTCTACTGTGATTAATTAGTATCTTTTAGATGGATTGAAAGATTCAACCAAGTTGTATAACATGCAAGATATAACAGAAAGTAAAGAACATAAACTTAACATTATGCATTTTCTACAATTTTACATCACACTGATCCATCACAAGGATCTCACATCACATGTTATCACTTGGCCTCTTTCCAACCATCTAGATCCATTTCAAGGATCATCACATATCATGGGATCTCAATCCCTCATCTCATAGTGCCATAGCCTCTCAAGGCTTTCATCATCATTATGGGACATCATTCATAATACACCTGTCATCACAGTATTCACGTATAACCATTTCTCATAGCCTTTCATTTGGCTAATCCTTACCTGCATGATTAACACCATTCAATATCCATGTGAATAATCAAGAGACTTATATTATCAACATAAGATGACAATTAGGGTTAAGTATATTTCCAGCACAAAGTGACAACAATAATTATATCCATGCCTCATCTTACGTTTACACATGTAAGCACATTATCAAGCTACCCTAATGCATGCTCAAGATCACATTTGGCATTAAAGAGATAGAGTAGTTACATTCATACACATGTGCTTAGCCATAAGAACATAAATATCATTATTAAGCAATGAGTCACCATAAAAGCATAGCTGACATATCACCTTTTCATGACAGACCGGGCCCTCACAAGAGATACCCAAAACCCTCACTAAAGGTCATCCCGGGCAGGACCCATTCTCATCTAATCCCTATCGGGTGTGCAGCTCTAGAAGGTGTGCAGAGCACAACCCTGAAACGAGGGCGAGCGTGCAGCCCTGTCGGGCGTGCAGCCCCAAGGTGCGCAAGGTTCATCGGGTGTGCGAGCAGAACATGTGTCGGGCGAGCAGGCTATCGGGCGACACAGGCTGGTGCCGGGCGAGCAAAGAATAGTATCGGGCGAGCAGAGCTATCAAGCGTGTAGGGTTAACAAGCGTGCAAGGCAGTGTGCCGGGCACTGAGCCGTGCAAGACTTCTCTGTCGGGTGAGCAAGGTATCGGGCGAGCCAAGTGTGTTGGGCGACACGGATGCAGGGCGAGCAGAGTCTGCCGGGCGAGCAGCCTGCCGGGCAGAGTGGGCACAAGGCGTGCAAGGTCAAGTTGCTCACCCGCCCAAGGAACAAGAGGAGAACATTGCTCACTCAGGCCGTGCAAGGGCAACTAAACAATGAGGGTTGTCGGGCAGCACCTCTACAAGCACCAAACACTCAAGGGTACCTTTACTCAAGGTTATCTGAACGAGCTCACCATCTTGCCCAAGGTGAGAAGAGGGTATTGCTCGAGCCACTAGGTCACAAACTCACCTCAATCGATTAGGAAGGAGGGGTATTGCTCATGACACTAGAACCTAAGCTCACTCATCTAGACCAAGAAGAGAAAGGAGTGTTTCTCTCCTAAACCCTAGATCTCAAGGATCGGCCAACATGCAAGATAACTAAAGACCAACTACTAACGTGCATAGGCAAGATTAAAGCAACATATATTGAAAAGAGAGTAGAGTAGTTAGGGTTAGAAGCTATGCAACCCGCCTTAAGCTCCAAGCTCCAAGGAAGAAGAAGAGCTCCAAGCTTCAAGGGATATCGACCACCAAAACTCCGGGTGTATCGGCCACCACCCTTCTTCTCCAAGGGTGTGTCGACCTCCAAGCAACTCCTTCAAGGGTGTGTCGGCCACCAAGCAAGGGAAAGAGGGAGTGTGTCGGGCACAAGGGGGAGAGGAACCAAAGGGACCTTAATCTAAGGAAGGAACCACCTATATAGAAGGTAAGGGAGGAGAAAACAAGGTTGTTCCATGCTAGGTGTTGTCCACTCAAGGGACACTTGTCCACAAACTCAAACCACCACTCTTGCAAGCCATAAGACACTTGTCCAAGCTATGCACCATGTGTCTTCCAAACGAGATCAAGGTTGGCCCAAGCATCATGGGTGACACACCAAGCTTGCACTAGGGCGACACACCTCCTTGTTGGCCGACACACACCTCACTTGGCCGACACAAGCAACACTTGGCCGACACAAGGCCCAACCAAGCCCAAACAAGGCACTCCAAGGCCCAAACAAGCTCAACAAAGGCCCAAAGAACTCAAACAACAAGCCCAAACCTTCCTCTCAACCCTAGAGGAAGAAAAGAGAGAGAAGAACACCTCTCAAGGTGGCAAACTTGCTCACAAAACCCTAGACTTGGGTTATTTGCAAGTAGCACCTCCAACTCTCAATAAAGCACAACCAAACCCTAATCACCACTAAAGGTGATTAGCAAGCATCAAAGCACCAGGGTTAAGCAAAGCAAATAGGGTAAGCCCTAAACGGAGGTCAGGGTCCTTACATAAAGTCTCACAGGTTATGTGTTTTAGTAACCACATTGATATAGTCCATTTTACATAGTCTGTTTTGACATAATTTTATTTCTAAAAAAATAAACAAACTATGCGCATTCATATTGTTTATTATTGTACTCAGAAACTTATAAGAGAAAGATATATATCAAATACAAATAAAAGAATCATAATCTATGATTTGGAAAACTTAGGGCATATTCTGTAACCTTTCTTAAGTATTTGTTAGATTCCATATTCACTATTTTCATAACATATATGATCCGTTCATGCATTCCCCTAGGGAATATTTAAGCATAGACATAAAATGCAAGGGTTAATCACAAGAACCAAATAAAACCCAAATCAAGTGGTATATATGAAATGTGCACTACGTGACAAAAGTTTTCAAGAGATATGCGCTAATAATGAAATTGGGTACTATCAAGAGTACGAAAAAGAGAGGCTACCAATATATGAACATGTTACACAATCTTGAAGAAGATAAACAAATTGGCACTTAGTATATTCAGTGTATGTTTGGGTAGCCTTGATTCCTTGTCCTGTTTAACAACAACCACATCAAGATGAATTTCATTTAATAGGGTTTTAAGCCATATCTTTTCGCATAGTCACAGAAACATATATCCACTAAAATTATAAAGTTGGAGTGTTGTCCCTTTTCTATTAGAAGGATGATTACTAAGATTCGCACTACAATCCTTTGCTCCCCGACACATCCCAGCCACTCCTGTGGTCAAGGTAGTGCAGCTAAGGCACATCTCCTTACTCATATGCATATCTTTCCAGATTATACTAAGAGCAGAGATCAAACATACAGAGTGGTCAGCAAAGTATGTAAGAAGAATTAATCATTGGTGAACCTTAGAACGGTAAAACAACTAGAATTATATATGAAATTCGTGTCCAACATAGTTATGACATGGGATTTACCCCATACTCAAGAGTAAATCTACTTGTCCATGGATGTAGAAAGTAAATACAAGCAGTAGAGAATAAGGCTAAACATTATAATAGAAGGAAATAAACTTGGATGTTTATGGAAGAAGTAAGATAGACTTAGAAATCTGGTCAAAGAGTTAAAAATCCATCTTTGTTGCTAGAAACTCTCTTAAAAAGCTTCAAAATAGAGTAGAGAGAAAAGAATGGAGGAGATCCTTGTTGTAGTTGTTGGAGAAGAAGGAAAAAGATGAAGTTTCTCTCCCGAGAAACCACTTTTACTCCTTTGGAATGCCTCCAACTCCTCTTTTCTCTCCCTTGCTTGAGTCTCACTCCAAAATGTCAAAAATAGTCAGCGATAACTGTCCCAAGATGGCTTTTGGCCATATATAGGCGAAGACAGTTACATTTACGTTTAAGTGAAATCTGCAAGTGATACAACGTGTTGGATGACTAACATGGCATGTCTGATGCAATAATTGAAGTTGGATTATCTCAATCGATGATGACACAGCGAGTTGGTTACCCAACACAGAGTGTGGTTGCAATCCAGGGAGCGTTGAACAAGTTTTGGAAAGTCACACAGCGTGTCTAAATTTGACAGAGTGTGTTTCTGTAATCCAGAGAGTTCTCGATTCAAATTCTGGACTGGGATACTGTAAGGACCCTGACCTCCGTTTAGGGTTTATCCTATTTGCTTTTCTTAACCCTGATGCTTAGTTGCCTGCTAATCACCTTTAGTGGTGATTAGGGTTTGTTTGTGCTTTGTGGAGAGCTGGAGGTGCTACTTGCAATATACCCAAGACTAGGGTTTGTGGGAAAGTTTGTCACCTTGTGAGGTGTTCCTCCCTCTCCTTGCTTCCTCTAGTGTTGAGAGGAAGAGTTGGGCTAGTTGCTTGTGTTCCTTTGGGCTTGGTTGAGCTTGTTGGGCCTTGTTGGGCCTTGCCTTTGCCTCTTTGGACCTTTGTGTCGGGCAAGTGAGCCTTGTGTCGGGCAGCCGTGTGCTTGTGTCGGCCTGTGGTGTGTCGCCCAGGGTGTGATGTCGGCCATGGTGTGGAGGTGTGTCGCCCATGGACCCTTTGACCCTCTTTGACCTCGTTCGTGTCACCACTAGTGGACACTTGGAGCTTGATGCTTGCATGTGGCAATGGCCTTGGACATGTGTTTAGGGCATGCTAGAGTGGTGGCATTACCCATGGACAAGTGGCCCTAGGTGGGCGACACCTTGCTTTGTCTTTCCTTGGTTTCTCCTCCATCCTCTTCTATATATGTGCTTCCTTTCTCTTGCTAAGGATCCCTTTAGTTCCTTAGTCTCCCTTCCCCTTGGTGCACGACATCCTCTTCTTTTGCAAGCTTGGTGGCCGATCCTTGCCTTAGAGTCTCCTTCTTTCTGTGGTGGCCGAACCCTAGAGTGCCTTGCTCTTCTTCCTTGATGGTGCTTGGAGCTTGGAGCTTGGAGCTAGGAGCTTGGAGCTTGCTTAAGGAGGGTTACATAACTCCTAACCCTAACTACATTACCATCTTCTATGTTCTTGTTTGTGTGTTGCTTATGACCGGCTATGTTTGTTTCTAGTTCTTGCTTAGTTGCTTCTTGTTGGCCGAACCTTGTTCTAGGGTTTCTTGGTGAGCAACACCCCTTTCTCTCCTAGGTCTAGAGAAGTGAGCTTGAGTTCTAGTAATATGGGCAATACCCTTCTCTCGTTTAAGTTGAGAGGTGAGCTTGTGTTCTAGTTGCTTGAGCAACACCCTCCTCTCACCATGGACTTGAAAGGTGAGCTTTGTAGTGGTTGTGGATCTTGGTTGTGGTTGTTCCTTGTGTTGCCCGATTGGTGATAAGAAGCTAGGAAAAACCCCTCTCTCTTGGTTGTTGAGAGGTGAGCCATCTTCTTGATCCACTAGGGTTTTGGTGCCCTTGTTCTTAAGGTTGGTGACAACCTTGTGGAGTTGCATCTTGACTGATATAGTCTTGAGGTTGATGTTGCCCGATATCCCTCCTTGGCCTAGAGCCTTGGTCGTTATGTTGTGGTGTTGTAACGGGCGTTACACCCATGGATCCTGCCTTGTTGTGTCGGGCATCACACCATGATAAGTACCCTGCCCGACACTCTTAACCTCGTTATACCTTGATGTTGTGAAGCTTTGCTAGCTAGTTCTGTGGTGGGCGTCTCCCCTGGCCCTGGCCTTGTGTGTTGGACGATAGATGAGGTTAGCTAGCTAGACGACATGCTTTCCTTGTTGTCGTTTGTGCCCTGGTCATTATACCTAGATGAGTGGAACGTTGGCCGTTACCCTTGTGTATCGGGCATCACACCTGGTGGAGTACCCTGACCGGCACGCCTAGTTCATATGGTAGCTTGACGCCGTTATACCTTGGACGATGGGGCGTTGCAATATGGACCTGCGTTGTCTTGTGTGTTGGCCGATAGGATGAGGGTAGGCTGGTTGGATGATAGGTTTCCTTGTGGCTGTTGAGTTGTATCTTTGGGTGTCATACCTTGTGAGTGATGATGGACGATACACTTAATCCGAGATAGTAACCTAGTGCATAACGCACTGTTGCACGATATAGGCTGAGATGCACGTTGCATATGTACGCCCGATATCCATGATGCACGACACAATGTTGCACGACACTGAGGTGCACGACACAGAGGTGCCTGATACACCTGCTGCACGATATGTTTGTGCACGTCATACCTTGGGTCCTTGTTGCACGATACATATTAAGGTGGTAGCCCGTTATCCTTGCTGGTTTGCTTGGCCGTTATGAGGCTGAAATGGTTGGGAAATATGAGAAGTACCCTGCCCGATACCATCTCTAGTGAGGGTGACCTACCCGTCACACTTCTTGTGAGGGTAGTGGGCACTTCTAGTGAGGGTTTTGTTCCTTCTGGAAAACATATATGCTAGATCTTGTTTATGCATCACGTTTGGTTTATAGTAGTGAACCTTGATATGCTTGATATAGTAGATCACATCTATGTATCTTGACATGACATTTCATGTGTTTATGATCATCTTGAATTATATGGATAATGCTGAGAAATGGTGAGCATATAAGATGCTTTGCATAATGTTATGATCACAGGTTGAGGCATGAATGATAAATGTCACCCTATGTTGGATAATATGATTCTTCTGTCAATCCATGGTGATTGTGTATACTAACCATGCAGGTGTTTCATACAGATGCATAGCCAGGTAAAGGGCTATGAGGTATATACGTTTGAGTAACACTGCTTTGATGGTTACTCTTGATGATGAGATAGCAAGCATGATGTGTTTTGGTTTGAGGACTCGAGTTTGGCTAAAGTGCCCAGTTGAGGTGTTATCCTCTGATGATGACTTGGGATTTCTATCCCATGGTGATGATGTAAGCCTTGAGAGGCAGTGACACTTTGTGATGAGGCATTGAGATCCCATGGCAATGTGATGATCCTTGTGATGGATCTAGAGGATTGGCAAGAGTCCGAGTGGTAACATGTAAGGTTGGATTTGCTGGTATGTATGCCCTGAGAGCCAATTATGGGATGATTGGTGGGATACATTAAGATTGATTTGATAAACATCAAAGGCAAGCTTCCAATTCTTTCTGGTTCAGTTATTTGAGATAGTGATAGAACAGATTGAATGTCTAGAGAATGACAGTACTCAATGACGTATGCTTTCAGGTTGAGGACCTGGACGATGAGATCATACGGATGCTAAGAGTTTGTACATTCTTGTTATGTCCCTAGTCGGATGTCATTGTGGAAGGTAGATAGACATCAATGACACACAAGACTAGATTGTGGTGTTGGTTGATGACAGAATCTCATTAGTCATGATATAGAGATATCAAACCAAACACATAGGTACTTGTTAGAGAACAAGTGTACCGGACAGACCCACCGTGAGTTTGACACATGGAACCATGACATGGTAGTCACAATCAGTACTCACAGTGATGGTGGTGAGTGTTATTCTTTGACCTGAAATCACTACACTCAACACATGTCATTGGGCACACTTTGACATCATCAAACGCAGTCTTGAAACATGGGTTGTTATAAAGGTGATGATTGGGTGGCTTTGACACATGGGGCTTTTGAGGGGTGAGTGATAGATATGGGATTTTTCCCTCCTGAGGGAGCTTGATATCCATGGCCACTTAATGAGTAGGATTGAGAAAGGCGTGCACGCATGCGTGAATCAATATGTGATATGGATGTCATAACATATCTCTTCCAATCTACTCTGAGATCAAGAAAGTGAATGAACGTTGACAGGATGATTGTTCCATGCCTCGAGTTCATTCGGGATATCAGTGACTAAGGAATTATACATTCACTGTAACACCATTCACGGATTGTAGGATTGAAAGTTCTTCTCCAACTTTCTATTTCACTTGGGTAGCGCTGATGTGTGACTAGGCACCGCTCTTTGCTTGTGAAGTCATAAGTGTTATGGACTTTCACTGCCAACGTGAAAAGGACCTGCAGGGTCACACACATAGAATTTAACCTGGAAGAGGAGTTTTGTCCACAAACAATGTTTAGATTGATTACTAAAGGAGTTTAGTAGTTCAATTGAACACTCAATTGATTGATAGCTCAAAATCATAGTGTTCAAGGTGTTGGACAGCTTGATTAGAGTATCGGATTGATTGAAACTGCAATTGACTATTTCTGAACAATCTGCACTCCCAACCGATCGGCTCATGTGATGAACCGATCGGCTGAGCTTGGTGAACCGATCAGCTCAGGTTGTGAGTCGGTCGGCTCAAGGACAGGGTGAAACGATCGCTTCAAGTGTTGAAACGATCGGTTCAACTAGTCGAACCGAGCAAGTTGGGAAAAAAAGATTGGTGAGAAAATTCTTTTTGTTTTACTTATCCAATTCGATTGGAATAAGGATTGGTATTTGATACCAATTAGAAACAAAAGAAGGAAAGTCAATCGGGAACTGATCAGGACCACGAACCGACCGGTTCAGAAGTGAACCGACCGGTTGAGGTGTCCCAACCGATCGGTTGAGGAGTCAACTGACCGGCTCAGGTCCCCAACCGACCATTTCAGTTGTGAAACGATCGGTTCAGGACACGCAGTTGGTTGTTTTTGTGGAAAATCTCGAACCCTTCTACTCCTGCTTTAGTCCTGCATTACCCGGGATAGAGAACTCTGACCCATGATCACCCTCCTATATATAGGGGTATTGGGGGCTTCTCAAAGTACAACACAGTGCAACCAGTTTGCTCTGTAAAGTTGTCGTTCTCTCTGATTTTGGTAACCGAGAGAGCCCGAGCAAGTGCTACCCGATAAGGGAGGCATAGCAAGGGAAAGACAACTGCAGAAAGTGATTGGTGACAGGAGAGTGTGTTGGCGACTAGTACACCGACAAGAGGGTGTGACTCCTTCCAATTCCTTGTGGTACAAGGAGATTGGAGTTCTAGGTGGTCCGTGTGGACTACTTCAGAGGCGGGAGATTTCTGCCGCTCGGAGGACTGTTGTCAATCCCGACAGTCCCGGTGAGACCAGGAGTCATCAGTCCCAGTGCGACCAGGAGCTGCACAGACACCATCCAAGACCAGAGGTGAAGACCGCGCAAGGTGCGAGGTATTGTCACCGAGCAAGCTTCGGGACAAGGTATGATTCCACAAACCATCCCTTTCCTATTGTATAAACGTTGACGCGTTTCCTTGTTCTGGGTTTGGAGAGGAGCAAATTTTTGTTTCCGCTGCCTTCTCTGCCTCCCCTAAAACCCAACAGGATCCTTGTGATGGATCAGGATGATGTTGATAACAGTAAAAGAATGATTTTGAGTTTCATGTTGTTTATTCTTATTTTAGTTGCATGTTATACAACTTGACTGAATCTTGCAATCCACTTAAAATACATTAAATAATCACAGTGGAACATATCATGTAGTTTGCCCTGGCCATAGATCCATCATCGTCAGGAGCTGGTGATGGTGAAACGGGTTCTCCTACGGGTTAACCCGGAGCGCATATTGTTGAATATGCGAGGTTTCTCCTAGACTAAAATAGTGAGGATTCGAGTGCAGCTGCGGTTGCAGACTCAGGATATGTATAGAGCATGGTGAATAGGCCCATGGCTCAGGATATGTGATATGGGAGCATGAATGCGTTCATGGCTCAGAGCACGGTGAACATGCCCGTGGCTCAGTTTCACTAGCGCCGAGACCTGTACCGAGGCGGGCTAGGAAGAGGGTAGCCTGCGGGAGCTAACCCTGTGGCTGAGGCCACTTAAGCATGAGACTGCGGTCCTGCTTGTGTTGTACTCGTGCACTGACTATGAGGTGGGAGGTCGTGGAGTCCGGCTCTTCCATTGACCTTGTTTGGCACCGATTTGGGTTTCGCAACCGAAGGTTGGATTTGAACGGTACGACTCACTTCCTCAGGGTATAATAATAATACGTAATCTAGCCGAATAGTATTTATTACTTAAGGCAAAACACGGAACATTGGTTGAGGCCTTGCTTGTGTAGTTAATCTTGTTATACCTGCAGTTGCTTATACGTTCCTTATGTTATGTAGTAAGATCTTATAAATCTTATCTTGTCAATCATGTTCCATAAAGAGATAATTGGTGATATGCCTTCTGTACATCTGGTAAGCTTGATGGTATGAATAAGCTTTTCTATATAGACTGCTCTTGTTGAACCTTTTATCACTAATTTGCTGATGTTGCGTTATCCTTCTTGGTTTTATAGTTTCGGCGGGGAGTTATGTTTCTCGCTAGGACTGTGTGTCTCACCCCACTGGTTTGTAACCTTTTAGGTGTTCCAGCTAGACGTGGTGGTGGTCGCGGAGTTGCGGCCGAGCAGTAAGACGAGCAGTAGAAAGCAAGAGATGGACAAGCTACTGTTTTGGTTGTTTTGTAGTAGAGTCTTAGAGTCATCCCTGTACTCTCAGGTCCTTGGAGGTGTTTTGATGTTGTTTCACGATGTATAGTTGTTGATGGTTTGTATATCCTACTGGTGGTCGGATGTGGGCCACTATGTATATATAACAGGTGATGAACTCATGTGATGACAGGACAGCTGATCCTCTAAGCTGTGGACACGTATCAAGACTTGTAAATGTTTATATAACATGTTTTTCTTGCAGGACAAGGACTTGAATGTAATAGTTTCTCATTTTATCCGCTTTCTGCAATCGGTTTTAATTAACCTGTGTTTTTGGTAATCTGTGGTTTATGGTGTTTTCCGCACGTTTTCGCGTAACACCTCGCTGTCTGTGTGATAGTGGGATGTGTTGCCACAAGTTTGGTATCACAGCTCTAGGTTCGCTGAGTCTATAGGGATTTAGGACTAGGTTGTGTCTGTTATTGTGTGTTTCCCAGATTTTCTTACCATCGTCTTCTGCCCTCAGCGGAAGAAAAGCCAAGATGTCTGGAAACCATGAAGAACACGCTGCCGAGAACAACGATGCTGCATCAGTTGATGGAGCTTTTGGTTGGGCACATGAAGATCGGGTGCCTGAGGTCCCCCAACCTGACCCAGCCATTCTTGAACACCCTGCCTATCAACAGCTTATGGGGCAGATGATGGCTACGATGAATCTCATGGTAGAGAGATTGCCAGTGCCTCCGCCGAGAGCATAGGCTCCCCATGCCGAAACATCGGGTATTGGGAAGACCTTTGAGCGGCTTGGCCGAGTCGGATCTTCGGACTATGCTGGAACGGCTGATCCAGCGGATGCAGATCTGTGACTGACAAGTCTTGAGAAGGCTTTCCGGATCCTTGACATCCCCGAAGCAGACAAAGTTAAGCACGTTGTTTACCTTTTGAAGGGTAGTCCTGGTCACTGGTGGACCATCGAGGAGGAGAAGCGACCTGGTGAGGTGATCGGTTGGGAGGTTTTCCGGCACGAGTTCGTCAACAGATACTTTCCGAAGACGTATCTGGATGAGAAGATCAGTCAGTTTGAGCACCTGCGCCAAGGAACGATGAACATCACCGAGTATGAGGCCAAGTTCATGGATCTGTTGAGGTTTTGTCCTCACATGGCAGCAACAGATGAGGAGCGGATCAAACGTTTTGAGAAAGGTCTGAGTGCTGAGCTGTCAACACCTGCTTCTGTGTTGGAGAACTGTGAGCGGTTTGCTATGTTTGTGGAATCTGTCTGGAGGATTGAACGATCAGTAAGGGAGAAAAGAGAATCCATGTCTAAGAAGAGGCCCGCTCAGTTCCAGGGACAGAGGTTTGGTGGCTTCAAGAAGTCAAGGTTCTCAGCACCTTCTGTGATGAGAGGTTCCAGTGCACCATCGTAGTGGTCTCTGAGTAAGGGAAGAGGATATGTTTCTTCACCGTCAAAGGCACATTGTATAGCTTCAATGGTAGTGACAGGGCCATCTAGGCCACGGTTTGAAGATAGGTCATGCCATCTTTGTAGTCAGATCGGGCATTTCAGGTTCAACTGCCCGAATAGAGATGTTGAAGTGACGCAGCAGCTGAGACAGAATCAACGAGGGTCATATAGATAGCAGCCCAGTAGTAGTAGAGGGCGAGGACGTGGTCCAGCGTCGCAAGAGGGATCGTCTGCTCAAGGAAGCAGAGGACGTGGACAACAAGCAACGGATTGATTCTATGCTATGAGTCATCCGGAGGCGATAGTCAACCCGCAAGTAGTGGCAGATCAGATGGAGTTATTTCATTCTGATATGTCTTCTTCTTGCCTTATATATGTTCTGGTTGACCAAAAACAGAGTTAAAACACTATTATTATCATTTTTATCACTTTATCCATATAAATTAGTGTTTGAATTAATTAACATGTTTGTAATGTAAAACAGGGTTCAAAACTTGAATAATCGGATTCTACATGATTTTATCTTTTCAACGAGTATTTGTTTGTATTTTTCCGACAACCGAGCGATTATCTATGAATAAACAAGATTGATCATTTAATTGCTAAAAGGGTAAAAAAAAATAAGTTCAGATGACGGATCTGCCCTTGGCGAGAGGATCAGGAAGAAGGGTGCGCGAGGGCAAAACGGTAAAAAGCACCCGAGCTTCTTCAAGCTCGGGGCGCAGCCATGGGCCGTGGGTGTAGCAAGGTGGTTTGGGCGTTTTTGCGTTTCTCCACCAAATTCGACGTGCATGTACTCGAAACGAAGAGAATCGAAAGACGAACTCACCTAGCCAATTTATTTTGACGCACGTGCACTCTAGCTCCGGAGAGAGGCACCGCAAGCATATCTGGAAAAGCTCCTCGCCGTCGGCTACACACACGTTCTCGGACGAAATTGAAGGTATTGGTAGGTTGCTAGGTGGTCGACGCAACTGTGTGGGGAGTTATTTATAGGTGTGGGGGTGTCCTTTGGCCATGCTGAGGTGGCCGTGAGAGAGCTTCGGCCGGCCATGAATGACGTTTCAGCTACAGTGCACGGGAGGTGACGAGGTTTGGCTCGTTCAAAGTGGGAGGTTCTCACGAACTCGTGGGCGAAGAAATCTCCGGAAAAGGTGAAGAGACGAGGGAGAACGGTGGAGAGGAAGCGAGCCACGTCTTCCCGACTACTGTTTCGGTTAACCAAGGTAGGAGACAAAGCGCCTACCGTTGGATGGGATGCTCGTCCATCCTGGACCGTTGGATGACGACCCATGGTAGGCCAAATGCGCGTGACAGTCATTTAAAGGCCGAACTTAGGCTTAAATGATGCAAATGAATGATATATCGATTGCTTATTAAGTCACACTATATTAAAAACTTGTTTAATGCATTTGGAAGGTCAAATGAACTCTAAATGACCTCAATTTTAACCCTAAGTTACTAATTACGTCTAGATTCATGCTATATAATTAGATTTTCGTTTCACCCAACCTTTGGCCTCCAAAAAAAATATTTTTATTATTAAAGCATATATTAATATAATGCTTGTGCAAATAATTATGTGTTGCTTTTATAAGCAACCCTTGGTTCCCAAATCCGAGATTTGGAGTCAAAGAGTCCTCCACTCACTAATAGCATATATTTACAAATTTTATTAGCCCATATGAAGAGTGAGGTATGTAGGTGGGTTATTATTCGTCATTTTAATTTACACTATATTAAAAGCGTATTAAATAGTTTTGAGGGGTCAAACCAACTCCAAAAATCACCAAATTTTAACCACATGCTCATATTAAAGTCTAGAACAATCTTATGCAATTATATTCTCGTTTTACTCATAATATGGCCCTTAATAAATATATTGCTCATTAAAGTGTATATTAATATATTAAAATGAATTAATTATACGAAAAGACTTCTTTTTATGAAACATGTGAGTCAATTTCGAGATATTAAACACATTAAGATTTCAATAATCATTTCTCAATTAAATAACATGTTTTCATGAATTAAAATCATATTTTGAGGAGAGAGAAACAATTAAGGTTAATGTTCTCATACATTGACTTAAATACACATTATTGCTAATATAATTATCCAAAAAGCTCCAAATTAATATTATCTACTTATATCACTCATAAAACTTTATTTTGCATTATTAGCCCTTAATTATTACCTTAAGTAGGTTATTTGTGCAAACACCCCTCCATTATCATAAATGAGGGAAACATGTGATTCCAACCTCGAATTGTGCTCAATTTGCACAAGGAGTCCAAAAAGATTATAAAACAAGGGAAATTTATGAAAAAGGTCCAAATGGACTAAAAGGCCAAGAAAAGCTCAAAAGTGGGTAAATTGCAGGAAAGACCCTGGATTCTAGTATGTTACAGCACACCACCCCTTAAAGAGGATTTCGTCCCCGAAATCACAGCAAGAGGAAAGAGAGGGTGGGTGTGCAACATCCCAACCTTAAACACTAGGTTATAACCCTTAATCTAGGGTACAACACAAAATCTACATAAGTCAGGTGTTACTATGGTTTCCACAAAACCTATAGCCTTTTATCAAACTTAAACTAACATTTTTTTGCTTTATTAATATAATCTACATCATGAAGAGGTATCTTATTTATTATACTACTACTTGTGCCACATTCAAAACAATTACATCTTAACATTATATCATGGGTATTTCCCTCATCAAGGGTTTTAAGCCAATTAGGGTTTATTAAGCCACATCAACATTAATTAATGTATTAGGTCAAAACCTTAATAACATGAATTCATTTTCCATTATCCTCTTAAAACTATCATGTAGAGTCATAACAAATTATTTTGTAGAAAAGGTTAATATTATCCAACAAGTTATTAAGCCTATAATAATTCCAAATAATATTCATATTGCACATTTTCATATCATCTTGCATACTCATATTAATGACATCATTAATCATTTTCATCCATTACTTCATATTATAAATTATACATATTTTAATACACATTAGGCATTTATGAATATTTATGTGAATCCAATTATTCATTATCATATTTGAGTCATTATATTCATTTTAGTGAATAGGATGTATCTCATTAAATATTAATGAATTAATTCATATATCAAATTATGATGAGGTGTTCATTATAGAACAAGGTGATATACCTTACATATATTGATAACTTTGTGACTATAATTCATTTATATGCATTTTAAGGTATATTATGTGATGATGACACCTAATGTCACTAATGTATCATGAAAGGCATTAAGGGTATATATATGTATATGTTGTCAAGGCTAGATGATTACATATTAGGGTTTAGGTCAACATGATCATTACATGTTAAAGCATCCTTAGGGTGCATTAGCCATACACATTTTACCATTAGGGTGACATATTCAACATTATGTGTATACACCATTAGTAACTTGTTTATTATGTGCATCAAGCCTATATGTGAAGGTTCAAGCATATGAACTATCTCTATATGACTTACTACATAATCCTGTGTGTATAAACAAACAAGTTGAATTACAAGTATAATGTGTTTGGTAAATTCTTATTCACAAAAGTTATTATGTACGTTAGTCCACATAGATAGGGTTTCTAACTCTAAAGGTATTTTGATTTTGCTTTTAATTGGATTCCATCCCCCTAAAGAGGGATTTCGTCCTCAAAATCATATTTGCAAAACCAAATAGGGTACTAACACCATCAGTCCACTTAAAGGGTTGACTAAGTCAAACTATGCTAAGGGTAAAAGGGTACATAGGACTCAACACTAAAAGGATTTACTAACCAAGCTTCAAGGTGTAACATAGGGTACACTAAACCCTAAACATAGGAGTATAAGGTATTTAAGGATGATTTTTGTGTAAGAGATCAAATCATCACTTAGGGTTTTCCTAAGGTTTTCAACAATTAGGCAACATGCCCAAAGATAGACTATGTCGAGCTGTCTGTATCAGATCAGGCCAGGCCAGGTCATATGAGCTCAGGAGTCCTCGTTACCAAGCTAGTGGGGCGGAGGAAAATATTGCCAGCCCCCAAGCTCTGACCCTTTCTAGACACCATCACTTTCAACTTCTTGCTCTAGTAGCTTCTCAATAGACAATTCACCAAAAAAGTTGACAAATTTTATTTTTAATTATGTAATTATTATCCTAAATCAAACTTTCATGCTAGGTCAACTCTAAGGTGGAAACTTTCTAAAGAAGATATATGAGGTGAGAGGTTCTATCTAGGAGACAATTTGAATTAGTCAAGAATCCGACTACCTTGATGCTCTATTACCATGCTGTAAAGACCAAGTCTCTACTATTAAACATGATAAACAAAATCATCAATTGTGTAGCAACGAAAATTTAAATCTTGACTTTATTCAAAATGTATAAGGAGTACATTATAAATTTTTCCCAAAAGGGGTACATCTTTATACAAGGAACTAGGATCTAGGTAGAGGAAGACTAGACTAATACAACATTGTCTCCAAACAAAAACAACTTATAACATGAAAGCAACTATGATCATATATGTCCCTTTTCCTTCAACTCCCATCCTTAGTCTTAGGTTCACCAAGCTTCCACTGCGCACTCTGATCCTAACCTGGATGGTTGGGGTCATCCAGCAAGAGAGAGATAAAAGGTATGTGTTAAAAATAGGATAAAGGCAATCAATAAGCTAAGCAAAAATATTCCATTAAGGGATTTCAAGAAGTGAGAGTAAATGAGTGAATAAGATTTAGAAAACTGCCACATTTCAATATCAACAAATATCACAATTGCATGAATATAAATTATGACTCAAAATCATCTCAATGTAGGGTGAGGCACCTACCGGACCTCACCAATGGCAGGGGGACTAAAACCCCAGTGCCTAAAAAGTGGCAGGGGGACTAAAACCCCAGTGCCTAATATATAAAATGGCAGGGGGACTACAACCCCAGTGCCCGGTAGGGGGACTAAAACCCCAGTGTCATGTGGGTGGTTTGTACTCATGTACACTACATTGTCAATTGGCCAATAACTATATCATGCATAAACATTCACTTGGCAGTAGAGTGAAAAGTATAACAAGATTGCAACATAGCATTGGGAATAAAACCCAAGAAATAAATAAACAGGCCATCATAGGCAACAACAATATCCAAGAACTCCAAGAAATAAAGGAGCCAACAAAGCAACAACATTATACAATGTTTCCAAGTATTTCAAAAGGATGAGCCACATAGGCAATAACAAGATTAGGCATTCCCAAGTAAATGAGGCAACTTATGTAGTAGCAAGATTCACATAATTCAAATGAATGAGCCACAATGGCATTAGAAGCATAAAATAAGTAAAGATCCAAATAAAGGCATTTAGGAGGATATCAAGTCTAGAACAATAATGATTGTGGGGTTGGAAAAGATCCCAACTGAAGAGTAGGTTGGTTGCACAATATACATTCCACATATATTTCACATTCATCATATATGTTCACATAAATATGATTCACATACACAAATAGGATCCACATACCTGTTTTAATTAATTACCATCACATTCACCAATCTGATTGTATCACCATTCCATTTTCCCCTAGTTACAAACATTACACATGTATTAGGTTACTTAAAGATACTTTAAGTGTAAAATGTCCATATTTATAAACCATGGATTAAAACTTTAGATTTTGGATCTGGAAACAAGGCCAAACGATTCAAAATATTTTTCTACTTGAGAAAACATATTTATTTACCAAAAATAGAGTTAAAACACTATTATTATCATTTTTATCACTTTATACATTTAAATTAGTGTTTGAATTAATTAACATATTTGTAATGAAAAACAGGGTTCAAAACTTGAAAAATCAGATTCTACATGATTTTATCTTTCTAACGAGTATTTGTTTGTATTTTTCCGACAACCGAGCGATTTTCTATGAATTAAACAAGATTGATCATTTAATTGCTAAAAGGGTAAAAAAAACAAGTTCAGATGACAGATCTGCCCTTGACTAATCTCGTTTAGTGTGACGAGGTGTCACATTAAGAGTTGTTTAGTTTAACTTATTAAGCTAAACCTATTTTACGATGGAGAATGGAATGTACATATGCTTAGATTTCTGGGACAAAATCTTTTTAAGCGGTGGAGTGTTGTAGTATACCAGAACCTACCTTCCCTATCCCAAAAATCATGATTCCCTAAATTAGGTACCTATGAGTATATTTCCTAGGTTAACCCCAAACATGGTATAAGTTTTACCCGTGTAGGCCTAAATAGGATTGTAAGTAAGTGCTTGGACTCAAATGTGGATAAATGTTTAAGGTAGTGCAAAACATAATTTATAAGTGTAAAATGAATCGTATAACATGCAAGAAAGTTCCTTTGTCACCCTTAACTTTACTAGAATGGAAGTAGTTTGAAGATAGTGCTAAGATGGCTACTATTAATGAATAGTATATGATTGGAACTTGCAAATTAAATCTAGTTGCTATAAAGTAAATAACTGATAAAAAATAATTGATAAAGTTTGAAATGCAATTTGGATGGCCATGTAATAATATTATGCATACATGTTTCCTACAATAAATAATACACAATATATTAGCTAATATCACTAACCCAAACAGTGAGTTTTGATGGTCTATAAATTAAGATGGGACGTCTTCACTCAACAACGATGGTGGGAACCACCCTAATAGTCATACATAGGATATATAAAATAAAGGAGAGTTGATTTTGTATTAACTGGAAAGATAACATCGCTTAAGATTTTTCTAGAGTTTGGAATTAACTGATGGGTGTAGGTACACGTGAGAGTTAAGAAAAAGCTTTCCTGGCAAGATACCTAAAAACAATCTAACATCAAATTATCCATAAATATATTTTTTGGAAAATAAATATAAAAACATCTTTTAACTCTAATATGTTGGATAACATAATTAATGATGATAATAATGAGTTTCACATTCATCATATTTTAGTTGTCTTAGGTTCAAGTTTCCATGAAAAGAAAACTCCTAAATGCTTTAGTTTCGTCACGGAAAGAAAGCACCGGTTATTCTAAAATATGAAATAATATAATGGATTACACCAAAAGAGGAAACTAATAGAAAATTCGGATAATACACAGTAATTAGCATGTGTCAAATTTCATACTAATTGGAACTACTTTGAGGCTTCAAATAAAGTAGGAAAGAAAAGATATATAAAGTACTAGATATTTTAATCGTTTAATCACTATAATCACTTCCCTAAACTTTCTATGCTTTATTTGTCGTCATGCTAAAGTTTCCGATTTCTGGGTTTTGGTATGTATACACGGACTCCCACCGACCCATTGATCATAATCAAACAGTCTGTTGGTACGCACACGAAAAAAGTTGATGAACTGCTTTAGAATTTTCCTTGCCGAACCAACAACTCTTTTTAATATAATAAACAAGCAACCTCTTCCATAGTTATTTTCTTCATTTAGCCAACTTCTTACAGGCCAGAAAAAACGTAAGGCAATCAAATAACCCCGTTTGCAAAAGGTGCAAAACCATAAAAAAAAATGGAAACATAATCCGCTTGAGAACATCTACTTAATCCCTACTGTTGCATCATCAAACTTTCAATTTACCATGGAAGCATGAAAAATACCAATTCAAAGATCAAATATTCCACAACATAACGTTTTAAGCTTTTAAAACAATTTGACATGGGCCTAAGGAGGGAGAAATGTACAAACACCACAGCGAAAGCAATCACATTGAATAAACAGTTGGCGTTATTCAGAAATATCGACACGAGTGTATCAGTTAAAATCCAGTATCTCAAGGTTGCAGCTACTATTATAGTTCATATGGTATTTGGCTAACAAATATCATATGCATGTATCCACTCTAATACTAATGACAGTATTCCCCAATCATGTCTAACCATACAAATTCAGATAACAACTCCCATGTTCTCCAAGTTCTTCCAATGTACTCCAGAGCAAAAGACCAGACATGAAAAATTGCGGACACACCATCTACACATAATAATGACATCTAAAATCCCATAAACCAAAAGAGACATAATATTTGTCTTATCATGACAGAACTGGCTCTGTCACATTGCAGAAGACCTGGAATATGCTGATCCTACACTAACTGCATACAATTCTTGTTGCATGTGAGAAAATTTATCGAAACATACAATTTTTCCTTCCAAAATACTTGATTAAATTGAATGAAATACACATGCTTTCAAACATTTCACTTCCTTCATACGAACATGAACAAATAGCAAGAGTCATTTGTGCTAGCTGTACTCCCTGCAGTTTCCTTCTAAAAGCAGATGATATATTGAACTTACTTCTATTAATTCTCGTCTGGCGGAGTTGAGCTGCTGGAGAAAAAGATAATTTAATGCTAATAGAAAAGTTATAACCAGTAGTGAAATATGTAGAATATACTGAGACTTCTATCAGAAGCTATCGGTTTCCAGCTTCCCATCTGAATATGAATGAATACTAGAAGTGCAATACTCAAAGACTTAACTATGACAAACTCTACAACTTACAACAACTAGATCTGAAATGGTGATGTCACTGTAGACAAACCAATCAAGAATTATCATATAAAATTCAACACTAGCAACAAATAAGACTGATGACAGAAGTCTATAGCAGGACTTTGAAATAGTATCAACATGTAAAAGTGGTCAACATTCGGCAACTTCTAGAAGTATCACCGATTAGCAAAACTCCCATCACCATTTTTGTCATCATGAACATCTAAGAGTTCCAGTCCCCTGCATTGATCCTTCATTTTCATTCACATTGCTGTTTTAAAAAATGACCCAGACAGCCGCTTAAGCACACGGGGCCTCCAGCCACCTAGTTTGGGTATTAAACAATTGGCTAACCAATTGTCTTTAGGGCACCGCTTTTGCCGTCTAATGGATCTGCTTTTCGTCGCTTCGCCAACTTTGCATGCCACTTTTGGGTTGTGGCAGGCTGCCATCTCTTTTTGGTTAAAAATAAAACCAAGGCCCCTTACTAGTTGGTTTGCACTTTGCACACATGCTACTTATCGAGTAAATCTCAAAACCTATATAATCAAATATATATATGGTTAACATGAAATTAAGATCATATGTTCCACTGTTGTACAGTTTACTAATTACTAATTATATAGCATGTTAATTTATTGTTACTAATTGTATACTATATTGTTCAGGTAAGTACCGCATTGTGCTTGTAATTATCACTACATACAGAAACACGTTATTTACTTGCATAATATAATACTAATATAACACACATATCACACTATTAGTATACTAAGCGTATAAGCTTCAAATTGATCAAATATACTTATTTTAAATATGTGTTACAGTGAAGAATACATCATTATTTGTGTATGTCTGTATGTATGTCTGACTTTGAACTTCCCCTTTTCTTACAAGGATGAAGGATCCGCTAAAGCGCCAGCCTGGCGCTTCAGCGGATACAAGGTCATGTCAGCTCAGAACCCCCACCCCCCCCTCACCCCGCTTTGTGCTTTCTGGAATATTAATTGACGTGGTAAACACAAATTTTCTCCATTGTAGAAAACTGCTGGAAAGATAAAATCCAAATAATGAAAATAATTTGTGACTCGTAAAAATATTTCACATATTAATTGGTCATTTCAAATTTTATTCCTATTCATGCATTTCTCATATTGTTCTGCGGTTATATCTACATTCGCAACAATACAGAACAAACCGACATCCTTTTTAACATAAATGACCTCATACTTTTAACATAAATAATATGCTATATTTTTCTGGGTACTGTAGCATTGACATATAAAACAGGTAACACCATAATTTCAAAATTGTTCTGGTCAGCTGAATGTTCTTGGCCAAATACTACACACCAGTAAAATTTTCACGGCTGTTCATATATTTCACGTTTTAATCAGGGTGTTATGTATTTTTTATGAGATTTATATGTTGTCATTTAATATTGAATATTTTCTTCAGATTACAAAACAACCACTGCAAAATTCTTTAACAAGATCATGAAGACCAAGAAGATGCCGGATGAGTGGAGAAATAGTACTATTGTCCCCATCTACAAGAACAAAGGTAATTTTCAGAGCTGCACAAACTACAGAGGTATCAAGTTAATGAGTCACACAATGAAGCTTCGGGAGAGGATTATTGAGGAGAGGCCCAGATCTATAACGCAGATATCAAACAACCAATTTGGTTTCATGCCCGGAAGATCAACAACAGATGTTATTTTTCTGATTATGAGGCTTATGGAGAAGTATAAAGAAAGTAAAAGAGATCTTCATATGATGATTATTGATTTGGAGAAGGCTTATGATCGAGTACCCAGAAAAGTGTTGTGGATGGTTTTGAAGAAAAAGGGTGTGCCAATCCAATACATTGACCTGATCAAAGACATGTACGATAGCTTTACTGCAAGTGTGAAGACTCCTGGAGGAGAGACACCAACTTTTCCTATCATAGTTGGGGTACACCAAGGATCCACACTTAGCCATATTTGTTCGTTCTTGTTATGGATGAGTTGACAAAGAATGTTTAGGATGATATTCCTTGGTGTATGCTATTTGCTGATGATATTGTTTAGATTGACGAAACTAAAGATGGATTGAATAATAAAATAGAACTTTGGAGAAAGGCATTGGAATCAAATGGATTGATGATTAGTAGGAGCAAACCTGAGTATATGCATTGCAATTTCAGACAATCTCGCAGTGTGAATGGTGGAGCCAAGTTGGACGGAGTAGATACACCAAAATGCGATAAATTTCGTTACTTGGGTTCTATTGTTCAAACAGATGGGGATGTCCAAAACAACGTTTGTCACAGGATCACTACAGGATGGTTAAAATGGAGGAGTGCAACTGAAGTTTTATGTGATCGAAAGATCCCTCTCAGGTTAAAAGTAAGTTTTATAGAACAGCTGTAGGGCCAGCTATGCTCTACGAGAGTGAATGTTGGGCGGTGAAGAAATAAGATCTCAACAAGATGAACGTGGCTGAAATGCGTATGCTGAGATGGATGTGTGGGAAGACAAGAAAAGATCGCCTGAGAAATGACTATATCAGGAATAATGTGGGGGTGACAAGAATTTAGGACAAGTTGCGTGAGGGATGACTCAGATAATACGAACATGTGCAACGCAGACAAACTAATACGCCTATACGAAGCAATGCTATTGAGTCAAGCACAATAAATCGAAGAAGAGGAAGGCCTAAATTAACATGGGAGGAGCTTATAAAGAGAGATTTTGGATCTCTACATCTCAACCAAAATATGGCTCATATTAGAGCTGAATGGAAACAAAGAATCCATGTAGCCGACCCCAACATAGTTGGGACTGGAGCTTAGATGATGATGATGATGATGATGATGATGATGATTGCAAAACAACCACTCTGGACAATTTTTTATCACATTTTTGTGTTTTTGCCAAAATGAGTCTCAAGCATAGTTGTCTAGGTTGTGACTTCCAAGACTTAAGGAGCGTGGTCGCCTAGGCGGCGGCCCAGGAGCTCAATTAACTATATAATTTTGTAATTGTTTTTATAATAAATTATATATGTTGATGTGTATCTTACTAAGTATAGCATATTGATTTCCTAAAAATTTGGGATTAATCAATCCCAAATATACCTAACTTGATAATTAGATCTAACTTATAAAACCTAAAGTGACCTAATTATATCTAACTTACTCTAATTTGACCTAAATGGGCCTGATTTATCAAATCAAACCTACATTGACCTGAATTAAACATAGACTAGCCTAATGTAGTCCTAAATCGACCTTGCATGACCTAGTTTGACAAAAAAGAATAGATACAGTCCTTCAATATCTTGATGCAAAAAAGTGGTACGCAACTCCCATCTTTTTCTTCTTATGAACAACTAGATAGTGGGCAGTAAAGATGGCAGGTTTGTTCTCAAAGAAATAGAAATAGCAGCCTTGTTCCCAAAGAAATAGAATTTGAGGCAGAAACATGAAACAAAAATCCATCACCCAAGCCATTATGATTCAAAGGTTCACCCAAGCCATTATGATTCAAAGGTACTACTATGGGTCATAGCATGAGATTTCAATTCTATGTGAGAACCAGCCAAGGAATGAAGTTTCCACGAAATCGGCGAAATTTCGCTTGAAATTTCGATTTCGACGCCATCTGCTACGAAATCATGCGGTTGTACCGCCATGTTGAAATCAGCGAAAAAAAATTGCCCAATTAAGAAATTATTCCAAGAAATAGTAAAGTTCACTTATCTCCCACATCAAGGACCCCCCACCTATATCCATATCAAATTTTATTGCATAAAACGATGCATTTAGGCATAGAGATCACGCCTGTAAAGTTTCATAAATTAATTCGGTCATTTTGGCGTCGAAACGGGCACGGTCGCATCTATTAAAAATTTTGTCGAAATTTCAAAAAATTTCGGTTTCGATGCTGTCGAAACGACATTGATTTCGGATACCTCGTTCCTTGGTACCAGCTACCACTCAAGGATTTAAATTTCCATGAAGTCGGCAGCATTTCCACAAATTATCCATTGGGGCGACTTGTGAAATGGTTGGTCTGTTGATAGACCCAAAAACCCATGGAAGTGGTGGTATATTGGTCAACAAACAGACGAAACCAATACAACCTTCACCAAAATTGTCGAAATAGGAATATTTCTACTATCAAAATATAGTTACATCGTGTTATACTTTCCTTTGATTTGATATTTTTGTGCAATTTTGAATTTATGTAGCATTCAATAGTGAAAACCTACCTACAAACTACTAAGCATAGTCTGTATGAATATTATGCGATGGATATTAAATTGATATTAAACCAATATTAAGTGGTTATTCTAAGAATCTTATGGTCTGGATACGTGTTTTTATGTAAATAACATTATGCTAGAATTTCATATTAAACTCAAAAAAATTGCATTGAGATTTATGTTTCTCACTGTCTTAATTTCTACTAATATTTCTCTCAACAAACCGGTATTTCTGGAAAAAATCCACAATTTTCATTTCTTGATGGCAAAATCAGCATGTCAAATCCTTGCTAACACTGGCTGTACCATGCACGTCACTAGAGTGCCTCTAACAAGAAAATGAATTTCCGGGTGCAAAGAATAAGCTATCTTTATACGCATGTAGTTCTTATACAAACAAACCCATCCCGTGAACTTTTTTCAATCATGGATTGCTAGGTGATGACCCAAAGGTTAATTTGGATTATCAGATGGTGGTGTTGCATACTTTAGGATGTCATATGGCATATAATTCCATGGTTGTATAGGCGGCTAGGTGACCAGGTGTTGCCTAGGGAAGCCCAGGCGGAGGCCCAGGCGTTTCTAGGCATTTTTTTATATGTATAATTTTAGTGGATATATGTTCAACATATGAACTAATATGATCCCTACATATATGAATATACATTATAAATACAAAATAGTGGATATACAAATACAAAACAGTAAATGAATAAATACAAATCAGTAGATTAATAAATACAAATCGGTAAATAAATAAATACAAACCAGTACTCAGTAGATATATAAATACAAAACAGAAGATAAATATATACAAATCAGTATATAAATAAATACAAATCGGTAGACAAATAAATATAAATCAGTAGATGAATAAATAATTTCAAAATCAGTAGAGAAATAAATATTGAATACAAATCCCAAATTTCAAATAAATAGATAAGGCAACAGCAATAGTTGATGAATGGTTGTTGAGGGTGGGTTAGATCAAGGATTTCATATACGAATATACGTTAGAAATACAAAATAGCGGATAAATAAACACAAATAAGTAAATCAATAAATACAAATCGGTAGATAAATAAATACAAACCATTAGTCAGTAGATAAATAGATACAAAACAGTAGATAAATAAATACAAATCAGTATATAAATAAATACAAATTGGTAGACATATAAATATAAATCAGTAGATGAATAAATAATTTCAAAATCAGTAAAGAAATAAGTATTGAATACAAATCCCAAATTTCAAATAAATAGATGAGGCAGCAGCGATAGCTGATGAATAGCTGCTGAGGGTGGGTTAAATTAGGGATTTCATATATGAATATACATTGTAAATACAAAATAGTGGATAAATAAGTACAAACCAGTAAATAAATAAATATAAATCGGTACTCAGTAGATAACCAAATACAAAACAGTAGATAAATAAATACAAATCAGTATATAAATTAATACAAATTGGTAGACAAATAAATATAAATCAGAAGATAAATAAGTAATTTCAAAATCTGTAGAGAAATAAATATTGAATACAAATCCCAAATTTCAAATAAATAGAAGAGGCAGTAGCAATAGTTGTTGAGGGTGGGTTAGATTAGGGATTTTATTTAGAGGTTTAGGATTAATAGGATTCATATTTAGGTTTTAGAGTAGGATTTAATATGATATTATACTAACAGGAATCCTCTTTACTATCAGGAATTATATAATTAATAGGAATCAATTAAAATATACCTTAATGGGCCTGATAAAGTGGCCCAATCGGCCTGGGTGGACGCCTAGGCCGCCTAGCCCGCTTGGGTACACTAATTGTATTGGGCACCTGGCTTTAGAGGACCCAAGGGCCGCCTGGGCGGCCGCCCGTACAACACAGAATAATTCATATGTTTAGGTGGGGAATCAGAAGTTCAACAGATATGAGGAAGGAAATTGTGAGGATTCCAAAGCGAATTGACCTCTAAAATCCAGGTTGTAGTAGTGATTCACAAAGTCCACGCAAGTGGACTGGTCTTACTGCCAACTTGCAGGAAGAAAGTTTGTATGTGTACACCTAGCCTAAAGGAAGAATAAGCTATTAATACTTAGTTGTGATATGTAAACAACATTGTTTGACCTTGATGAGAAAAGACAACAATCAAGTAACTGTCTTTTGGCACAAAGGAGAAGGTAGGTGAGGCCATTGGAAAAATTCTCCTTTGCATATAGCATCCAAATACATGTGGCTCCTGAGCCCCATCGCAGTGCAGCACTGCACCATATGATAGATGTGACTAGAGAAACAAGTAGAAATGTAAAATATGATCCATTGTACATGAATTGATGAATAAATGTGTTCCAAAACTAGGGATCGCAATTTAATCCAATATACCCAGATGGGACATGACCCAACTAGATCAGGCCAAATTTAATGAGTCTAATGGGTATGAGAGGAGAAATGGTCCATTCAAACCCACATTGAGTAGACCTTAATAGCTATGTAATCATGACTTGTCATTTGTGAAGGCAACACCGAGAAGGGGTGTTGTGTGTGCAGCTCTTACTTTCAAATCCTAGAGCCGATAGACAAGGGCATCTGAGGAGACTACAGCCTACCGCCGTGCAAAATGACCAAGAACAAGCTCCTCCTAGTATTGCTCACCTAATTGACTGCAAGTGGGTGAACCCTTCTAAACGACTCTGACGTACTCGTTATCATAGTACATTGAGGATCGTTGAGATTGGCGGGAAACACCAAGATTGCCATTAGGCTACCATGTGCTTCTATGACTGGTTTGATTTCCAGAGGATGTTTGGGTATGATCAGAGGGAGTAGGGATTGGATCCTTCATTCATGAACGCATGGGAGGAAGGCAACAAGCATTTGGTCCCTCATATGATGACGTGTGTCACATAATTGTCGTCAAAGTTAATGTACATGTTCCTCAAGTTAATGTACATGTTCCTCATTGAACTAACCATTGTTCACTTGCTTCGTGTGGTGTAACCTCAAAACCATCAAATGACTTTCTGTCGTGTATTTAGATGATATCCGCCTAGACTACCATGGCAAATTCCTAGGTTCCAGTATTTTTATATATTTCTTTCATTATTCCACCAATTATTGTTTTCATCTACAACAATCTTTCTTTTAGCAGCAACAAGACAACTCATGTATTAATATTATATATGTGACCTAGTTAGTCCAGGAGCTAGTGGACTGCCACCAGCTACTTGGTCCTTCAATATCAAGTCCAAGAAGGACAGACTTGGGCTACGTATTAAAGTTAAAAATACGTCGATGAGAGAGCACAATATCAGGCTAGGGAAGAGGATAGTGTTGACTTAAGGTCTAAATTGACTTATCCCTTGTTTTGATGATGACGAACCCATTCCACTTATTTGTGTCTAATGCTTCTACTTGAGTGGTTTCAGATTGGATAGACACACTCCAAATGCCTAAATTTACGCATCCTAACTTGGAGAAATCAAGTCATACATGCATAAAGATTAATATTGAAGAATAGATAGCTTTCTCAATAGATCTTTGATGTAAATCACTTGCAATTATTGTACGGCTTACTAATTAAACCTTGAAAAAAACAAGAGTACTTAATTCGAATGTTTAAGCACTTTTTGGACATCTGGCAAAAGTTGTTACAAGTCTGGCTTTTGGTAAATGCCCAGGGTCGGCCGAGTTTGTCTTGGTGGCAACTCAACCAACACCTGTACTTTTGACTTGTCATACAGTGTCGTTGGTCGAGTTTCTCAAAAGACAACTCAGCGGACAACACTGTACGGAAAAGTGTAAAAAGTGTTTCTAGTTGTTGGAGTATTGCAAAAGTCAAAAATATACATGTTGGAACATTCAAAACGGCTAGAATTCGTTCATAAGTGTCTCTACTGGTTATAGGACAACCTCAACTATAATTATGACCTCTTGGGCTTCATCCCATGGTTGGCCAAGCACTATGAAGGTCCCTATATTATAGTTGAGAGAGATTTGCCTCCAAGAGCCTCCATCCACTCTCATAAACTTAATCCCTTGCTACATCCATTAGAGTATGTAAATCAGATTACTACGTGTATGAACATCATATGAGCTGAAAGGATTATGTGAATCAAATTTATAAAGTTATGTATGGACAACAACAAGAACAAGGAGGAAAACAACCACCACGATATTCAAGCTTCAACTAGTGCAGGTATGGAGTGCAGTGTATTATAACTATGTACGACAGTATAATGACTATTGTATGTTTTTATGTTTCCACTTCATAAACTTGTATTGTAGACTAGTAGTAACTAGTAAGTTTTAATTGAAGTTGTATACTTGTATTGTTTATCACTTTAGTGATTTGTTGTAGATTTTTAGTAAGTTGTGAGTTCCTTAATAGTTAATACTTAGAGTCTCACTCACATATGATCAACATTGTTTCTATACAACATGCCATCCCACCTAGAGGTCCTACCATACTAGACCATTTTGTTTTTGCAAAAACTTGTGTCTTTAAGTCTATATATTATGTTTGCAAACTATAATGACTTAACTTACTCATTTCACTATCGAAAATGACATCAAAATCCCCATCGGAACAATTTAGCTTTCTCACACACTCATGAGAAGACCCCCTCCCCAACATATCCAATATGAAATGTTATTGCATATTTGAATATATATATACTAGTAGATCCTTCTAGTAAAAATTCATTAATTAATTCATTAATTTGGTCGTTGCAATGCTAGTAACACATTTGTTGCAATTTCCCTCAAAATTTGTCAACGTTTTTGTTTTTATGGCCACTGAAGACATCGAGATCAGACATTTTCATTCTTACTTGCTCCTCACTCCCTCTCCTCAAACTCTCTCTCTCCTCTCTACCCTCCCCCTTGTTGCATGCCAACTATAAAGAGAATAAGTAGTTGGGGTGGAAAAGAGACACGTGAGCCCTGTCACGCGAAAAGAGATGCACATATCAGGGGTATGGGAGATAAAATTTTCAAGTGAGAGTTTGTTGTAGCTTTTAAAGGGAGAAACTACATCTGATGGCTCAACCCCAGATTTGTGTTCGAGGGGAGTTGGTTGGGGGTTGTAGCGGGCAAAGCCCACTACGCGAGGGTTTGGGGGCAACTCCCCGAAACATTTTTCGAAGAGTAGAGAGAGATTGCAATAGAAGGTGCATTGCGCAGATACAAAATTTTGATTATGGGCACGGCGCATGACACGGTGGACAAAACATGCATTTGGACTTCCTGGCGTCAGACACGATGTGTGATTCAAATTTGGCATTCATGTCTTCGGGCGACACAGCATGTTTGTTGACGATATTGACATTATAAGAGGACACATCGTGTCTGGATCATGATGCGTCAACACGTGTCTGATGATGACATCATACCTGGCGATAAAAGTAGCAGACGGAGGAAGATAATATGCTTAATGATGACCATGATATGGTGATGATATTGCTGCTAAATGTGGATCCACTCCTTGCTCTATCCTTCTGTTGTATTGCTACCGTGTTGCAGTAGCGCCTAGGCTTGCCACTGCAGTGCGAGGTTGTTGTTGTTGCTCCAGTTGGCAGCGATTGTGGCTGCTCCTACATGAGTTGGTGCTTCCTACAGGTGAAGAGGGAATGAGTTACTTAGATGATGAGGATAGCAATGTGAGGTTGTCTCTCTCTCATGTCTAGCGTGACTTGAATGGACTGGAGGAGCCGACTAAACTTGTACTCTTCGAGGAAGACACAAGGGAGATGTTGATTTGTGATGGTCGGGATGACAAGCGTCGACGCAGAACCTAACTTGATGACTTGGGGAAGCAACGCCTAGACAACGTGGCTCGGGGGAGTGCAAAGATGACGCGAGTTTATGAAAGAAGAAGAAAAGAGAAGATGACAATGGAGGTGGGAAGATATCAGGCAGGCAAGCAGCGAAGAAGAGACAATGGGCGCCCACAGGTGGAGGCACTCCTTTTCTCTCTAGGGTTAGGTTTAGGATCAGTGCTCTGCTACCATGTGAAATAATGAGATAGTGGGGGATTTCAAATGTGTAAGTATTTGATATCCATAGATGGGCAAACCCTCTCTTGTATATAGGAGAGGCAAGTACAAGGAAGAGGACATAACCCTAATGGGCCAAGACAAGTAAGCCCATATCACAAATGAACCAGTTACTTATTTAAACAAATAATCATAGTTGTCAAGGCGGACGCCTAGCCATATTACAAATGAACCAGTTACTTATTTAAACTAATAATCATAGTTGTCAAGGCGGATGCCTATGCGGGCCTAGGCGTCCTAGGCGCTCCATAGGTCTTCCAAATCTAGGCGCCTAGGGACCATAGCTGAGTTGAGGGTGGACTAGGCGCTCTAGGCGGCTGGGCGGTCGCCTAGGTGGTCAAGGCGGGCAGCCTCGGCGCTCCTGTTGCAGCTGTTGCACACATGTAAGTCCCCATTTTGTTGTTTGTTTAAAAAACTTAAATTTCTTCAATGTCTCATATTCTTGCTCTTTTTCTTTTCTTTTTTTGATGTTTTCTCTTGCATTTCCTATTCCTAAATCATACTGTTGCTTTGTCTTAATTTTTAGTAACTTATTCATTCTACCATTTCTCCTCCTACCATGTGCATGCATCTTATTTCAGACTTATACTACGTCTCCTGCTCCCACATCTACTAATACTTTATACATTTTTCTTGTTCTTTTTCTGACTTCTTCCTCATAAATCTCCTCCCACGTCTACTGTTTTCTGCTTGTTCTGTTTATGCTTCCGGACCTCTTCTTTCTCCCCCTACAGTTCCTCCTCCCATAGCTCCTTTTGCGACTTTTGTTTATTCTTTTTTCTGCTAAACTTCCTCTCCTACTCTTGTTGTAGTTTATGCTTCCGGACCTCTTCTTTCTCCCCCTACAGTTCCTCCTCCCATAGCTCCTTTTGCTACTTTTGTTTATTCTTTTTTCTGCTAAACTTCCTCTCCTCCTACTCTTGTTGTAGTTGTATTTCTTTTTTTAGACTCCTTCATGCACAACTTATACCATACAATATTCTTTCTCCTAAAATTCCTACTTATCTTCCACCTACTGTTAATTCCTTTTTCTTTCTCCTCTTAATTCTCTTCCCCCTGATCCCCCTATAGTTATCAAGTGAAATCTCCTTCTTTTCTTCTTTTCTTGACTTCTTCCTCATAAATCTCCTCTTACAGCTACTTTTTTTTTGCATGTTTCCATTTATTCTTCCGAACCTCTTCCTCCTCGCCCTACAGTTCCTCCTCCCACAGCTCCTGCAACTACTTCGGTTGATTATATTTTCCTAACTTCCTCCTCCTTCATGTCTCCTCCTATTCCTACTACTGTTGTGTTTCTTTTTCTAACTCCTTCTTGCACAACTTCTAACATAGTATTTTTTTCTCCTAAAAACCATACATTCTTCCTCCTGTTATTTTCTTTTTCTTTCTTCTCTTAATTATCTTCCCCTTGATCCTCTAATAGTTATCAATTGAAATCAGGCTTATCACTACATTAAAGGACAAATAGTTATAGAACTAAATGTAGTATCATATGTATAAAAATATTTATATGTGACTGGAAAATAAGTAAAAAAATATAAACGCCCAGAAAAGCCTAGCGCCTAGACGGGCTAGGCGCCCCCTGGTTGAGATACACCGCCTAGCCGCCTTGACAGCTTAGCTAATAACACTTTCTAACAATATGTAACTATTCTTACATCAGAGACATCAACAGCACGAGTTGCATAATGGATGGCCTTATGGACTATATTGTGACATTCTATCATGAATCACAAATTCGGGATGCTATCATAATGAAGGAGTTATCTACGTAAAGAGATGGTTCAGGGTCCTTCAGAAGGTTGTCTAAAATTAGACAAAGAAGTGACCTTGTTTTATCAAGGTGTCCGCCTAGGCTTAAGGCAGGCCGCCTCAAATTGGGCGCCCAACCCCCTAGGTGACCTAAGTGGCCGTGTAAGGCCTTTTAGACCAAATTAAGCCACTTCAAGGTTAATTTAGCATAGATTACGAGTATGTTTGATTAAGTCGAGTCATTTAATGGTTGATATGGGTTCAATTTATCCCAAACGATGTCAAATTAGGGTAAATTAGGTCTGGTTTGGGGAAAACAAGCCTGATCGGGAGGAAATATATCTAATTTGGGGGATTCGGTCTGATTTGGCCAGGTAAGGCCTCATTTAGATTAATATAGGGAAAATTAGGGCTAGTTAGGTTGAATTTGATTTGGGAAAAACAAGTCTGATTTGGGGGAATGGGTCTGATTTAGTGATATTAGGTCTGATTTTGCCAAATTAGATCTTGTTTAGGACAACATAGGGAAATTTTGGGGAAGTTGGACTCAATTGGGTCATAATATGCAAAATAAGGTTTGCTTTAGGCAAAATCATGTCATATTTGGGCACATTAGGTCTAATTTGGGGAGAACAAGTATGATTTGGGGGAAATAGCTCTAATTGGAGAAGATTAGGTTTGGTTTGGCCAAATTTGGTCTCATTTAGTATATATGAGAAATTTAGGGAAATTGGTTAATGATTAGGTCATGCTATACAAAATTAGGTCTGGTTTAGGCCAAATTAGGGTTAATCAGGTCAATTTCGATCAAAATTTTATCAAATGAGTTCAAATTAGGGCCAATCAATTCTAGTTTAGGTCATATTAGGTGTGATTTAGCCTAAATTCTATGTAATACTATGTAATAATATCATTATGTAATATTTACGTATCTGAATATGTGAATATATATATCAAAAAATCATCATTATTTATAGGGGTGAGAGTCGCTCCAGAACCAGACCAGACTGAGGATCAAATTTCAACAAATCTATGGACCGTAGACCGGACCATTTAATAGTACGACCGCATCAAACTGTGACATTTTAATGTTGGGCTGAACCAGTATCCGATCGTTTGGACCATAATTAGACTTTTTATGTATTCTACAACTTATTTAATAGTAAAATTAGATAATCTTGGGGGTAGTGGGTAGCCTAGTGATGCGGCTTGGCAATCCCCAATGAAGGGACCCCGGGTTAGACTTTAGGTGACCGCCGTGGTGCAACAGTGCTTGGCATTTGATTGGACGCTCCGTGGTGTCCCCCAATGACACGGCTGGTCCCAGGGTTTACTTTTGGTTGGGTTAGGTGCAATAATGGTCTTGTCCGAGAGGGGTTCCTCGTTAACAAAAAAAATTGGAAAACCTTGATTATTTCTAACAATTATATAACATAAGTATCAAACATTTACACTACTAGTGTGTATAATGTGATGTGTTTGTTCTTGTGACATAATATAACTTCAAATATAAAGGTATTCTGTATATAAATCGGTCTTCGGTCCGTACCACGGTCTAACTGGTTTTGAACTGGACCGGACCATAGACCTCATTTCCAAAATTTTCGAATTGCAAACCGGACTAAACTGACCGGTCCGGTTTTGCAATCATGACCGATTTTTTATCACCCTAAAATAAAAACTCTGCTTGGGGGCCAGTCTAGGCACCCTAGGCGGCCCGCTCAGGAACACCTAGCACTGGACTATTTAGACCGTAATCAGACTTTTTATGCATTTTACAACTTATTTAATAGTAAAACTAGATAACCTTGATTATTTCTGTAACGACCCTGACCTGGGTTATGAGGTAACCCTATTTGTTTTGACTAAGTAAGTTGCTTAGAACTCTAATAAAATCCTCTAAGGAGTTTTGTCATCATGTGACACTTATGTTTCAAGTTTGGTCCCGATTGAATGTTGTTTGAGTAATGTTCCTTTGTTTTGGATCAAAGTGCAATTTACCCAAGTTGAGGGGTTGTATTGCAAAATGTCACATGTTGAACATGCCTCATGTGTTTTAGCATCATTATTGAGAGAATGATGCAAGGTGGTGGCTTGTGGAAAGCCTAAATTCCAAGTTTGAACTTGTTTGAACAATGATGGTACCTTGTGCACCAATTTTGGTACAAATTGTAATTTACCCAAAATGTGGGGTTGATATGCAAATTACCACCTCTAGAATGTTCCTACTTCCTCTATGTATCATTTAGAGGAGAGAGAATGAATGATACACCATGTTTGATTCCATTATGAATGATGGTAATCTTGGTGATGAAATGACCAAGAAAAGGGTTGAATATGAAAGCTTAACTTTTGAGTTGTATCAAGTTGAAAAGCTTATATATGAGTGTCTATCGGCCAAGGAGCCCAAGGAGGTGTCCCATATCGTTTTGTGGACTCTTGGCAAAGTCCATATCGTGCAAAGCACCTCAAGGAGGTGAGTTGTGTCGGGTTACAACTTCCTTAGAAAAGTTGTGATGAGTTGTGAATAAAGTGATGATTTAATTGATATATTTTATTCAAAGGGATAAGTAATGGACGAATTTGCATCTCTAGATGATCCTCAACCGTTTTGCAAGACAAGATAAATGTTGATGCATGCATGTACACGTGTCATCCATGCATGGACACGTGGCACCTACTAGCTCAAAATGATGACACCTCATTTTTATCTTCCTTCATGAACAACAAGTATATATACCCCTAGTTTCACCCCTTGGTGCAATTTTTCGACCCTTACCACCCTCCTACCCTATGGTATCGTGCATAGACTCCTTGTATCGTGCAGGAGTGTTGTGGTATCGTGCATGGGCCCTTGGGTATCGCCCATGACAAGATCATATCGCCCAAGTAGGTGATATCGGCCATATAGGGTGATATCGCCCATAGTGAAGTGTTTTGATCATAAGTGAGTGGCATATCGTGCAACTGAGTGTCATATCGTGCATGGGTGGTGGCATATCGTGCAAGAGTAGTATGGCATCGTGCAAGGGTGCTAAGGAGCAAGAAGGAGCTCATACTTAACCCTAAGGTGAGGCAATGATCATCTTCAACCTTGGATTGAAGCATGATTTTAGGGTTATGATTTTCTTTTCTTTTCTTCTTCACCAATTGCTTATCCATGGTGATTCTTTGTATATAGAGGAGTTTTGAAGTTCATCTTCAACCTTAGGAACGTGGAGCTTCGGATCTTGGAGCTTTGAAGTTGTTCTTAAGGCGAGTTATATAACTTGAACTCAACCATGTTATTATTCATCACCTAAATTGCTATATTTAATGATCTACTTCTAATTCCGAAATTTCTTGAAATAGTTAATGAAATTATGAGTTCTAGTAGTTGCTTAGACCTGTTGCCATGAACTATAAAAGTTAGAACTAAGGTCTAGATCTTGAAGATGATGGTATCACTTTATAAAAGTGATATCGGGTGCAAGCACATAAGCAAGCACCTCTAACCCGATATGGTGATGCACCTACTCCATTAAAACGATATGAAAAAGATAGTATATCTTCTTGCACGATATGGGGGTGTAGTACACACCTCTTGCACGATAGGAAGTCTATTATAGACTCCATGCACGATACAAGGTCAATTGTATACTTGTAAGTTGACAAGAAACCCTAGTTTGGGTAACCCGATATAAGTGAAGAGTAACAAGTGCTAATGCACGGTATGATCATATGATACATTATTGGTACTTAGTATCATGAGGCCTACATGACCTTGCATGACATGGTTGCATGACACATGACCTTGCAAGATACACAACCCTTAGACAATATGGTAGCCTGACATGGTGATGAGTTGATACCTCTTAAGCATCATGGGCGACACATATATGTACCATGTGCCCATCACAATCAACCCTAACCCGACATGGGTGTTACAACCTAATGTTTGATGGTGTAGACCAATATGGTTTGGTGTCCTACACTCCTATTGACTTGTATATTGGGTTGAGCCCGATATGGCAAACCCTAACCCATCACGGCCAACCCTAGATGATGAGCCACCCGATATGGTGATTGAATGCACCTCTAGCCCAACATGGTGATGGCTTAGTACCTCATGAACGACATGGGTAACACATACAAACACCTCTATCCCGATATGGATGATGGTCATATACCTCTAGCCTGATATGGTGAGTGCTCATACACCTCCAACCCGATATGGTGGTGCCTATACACTTACAACCCGATATGGTGAACATATGCCCACTTCTAACCCGAGATACCTTGTAAAGGTGAGGGCAAGACACTCTTAGGATTAATGAATGTAACACCAAGTAATGGTGTGGCTAATACCTTGATAGGTGAAACACCTAAAGTGATTGATAATGGACAACCTTATATCAACAATGTCTTAACCTGAGATGAGTCCATATCAATTGATGATATTTGGATAATTCAAGTGTATGACTTATGGCCATTACTTTACAAGGTTAATATGATGGGATAGTGGATAAATTATTAGGATGGGACATACCCTAATACAAGATAAGTTGATGAACTTATGTAAGTTTAAAAGTGATGAGGGAAGTGATACACCAAGGCATGGTAAATACCACATCCAGCACTTTAAGGTTGTTACACCTTGATGCACCTTAAATCCAATATACTTGGATAAGTAACACATGAAGTGTGTTATGGCAATTGTTATATTGAGATATAATGAGTCTAATGCACTTTGATAAATGTAGGCTAACATACCTTGAGAAAGGGTTAAGCCAGGATAATAAAGTATGATGTAATCATACTCTGGTAAGGATGAGAGATGAACTCATACCTTGTGTTGATAATCATTTAATGATAAATGATGAGAATTAATAAGTATGATTGAATACTTATGATATCAAAGTCTGCTCCTAGATGTGTGGAGCAATGAATTAGGGTTTGATCCTTGATAATATGATCTTGAAACCCTAAATGGTTAATAATGGAAGACCCTAACCCTAATGAAGGGTGATGATATGTATGTGAAACCCTAATCGATAAGAATGGAAAACCCTAACCCTAATGATGGGTAGGTTGTATTTCTCTTATTGCATAAGCCTTGTAAGGCATGTTAAATACTTGTATAACAAGTATAATGATTAATGGCCTTGTGAGCCATGAAAATAAGTTGTTGCCTAATGAGAGGTGACAAGATGTATAATGGCCTTGTGAGCCATGTGAATAAGTTGTTGCCTAGTGAGAGGTGACAAGATGTGTAATGGCCTTGTGAGCCATGTGATAATTTGTTGCCTAGTGAGAGGTGACAAGATACTTAATGGGCCTTGTGAGCCATGTGAGATGCTTGTGTAACAAATATCATGTATACCTTGGTCTGGCGACCTAAAGGTATCAACAGTGTTATGTGATGATCTCAGAGTTTGAATACCCAGATCTACAATCATGACGATGATAATGTTAAGGGATGAGAATTCCCAGTAATGAGATAAGGGATTGAGATCCTAAATGTTATATGGGTTCTAAAGATTTGAAAAGTACTTGATAGATGTATTACGCTTGTTCTTTGTAACATTTGTCACAATAATTCATGTTTGAAAACTTGATTGATGTTAAAAGAATACAGTAATGCACTTAATTAATCAAGTTGAATCTTATCATGTAGAGCCCTGACCATAGATCCATCAGCGTCAATAAATTGTTGAATGGTGAAATAGGTTTTCCTACGGGATCTCCTGGAGACCGCATATTTTTGAATATGTGGGGGTGATGGGCGAAAATATCCGTACGCCCCGAATGAAGATTGATGGTAGATAAACATGAAATCTCTCAATACTTCATTATTGGTTGGGATTCGATGTAGATAAACACGAAATCTAATCGACCCTTCCTCAGGTTGATGGTAGATAAACACGAGATCTCTCAATCCTGACGAGAGTGCAGCTGACCCTGCAACCCTATAGCGAAGTTGCCAGTATACCCTGGAAAGCTATTTAGCAATTGACATAGTCCTGCTCGTTTTCTCGCACTGACCGAGACGGTGTGAGGTCATGGTAGCCGGCTCTTCCATTGACCTTGTATGGTACCGATTTTGACTTCGCAGTGGTCGGTTGGAGTATGAGCGGTATACCTCATCTTCTCATGGCATAAGTGTGTTTGTAAAATGTAATCATCCGTATAGCATGTTTGCTTAAGGATTGAATATGAAAATCAATGGCTGATGTTACATTTCTTTTATGCATCTTTAGTTGATAGATGATATATATGTTTCTTTACATTCCTTATAAGCAGATAGTTGATTTATAATTCTACCATGGGTAGATGCAAAGTTCTCCTTAAGAAAGGAGATTATCTTATTCTGATCATACAATGATTAATATTGCATGTTAATATAAAAAGAACCTCTGCTCAGTTTATAAATGCTTAATCTGTGATAATAATATGGTCAGCGGAGAGTTATATCTCTCGCTGGGACAATTACAATTGTCTCACCCCCCGTGGGATCCAAATTTTTAGGTGGTCGTACACGAGGAGGTGATGACCTTTCTGCAGAGGAGGAACAGCAGCTGAGGCAGCAGTGACAGCTCAGGTTGAGTGTACTGTCTGTCGTGTCTTGTAGATAGAAGTCCTATGTGTCGTCTCTGTACTCTCAGGTCCTTGGATTTAGTACGTGTTGGTTTTATGAACAATCTGAGATTTTGGCTTGTATGCCTCGAGGTTTGATGTTGCTTAAAGTATGTGTTTTGATAAAGCAATTGTTATATGTTATCCTCGAGAAGAGATGGTACAGTGTATGTACAATGTGAACAATGATGTATATAAAGCTTTGGTTCTGCCTTAAAGAGTTTTTCCTAGAAATGGATCTCTTTGCAAAACGGTTTTAATTTTTAGTGATTTTTGTTAATCCGTTGTTTATGTTGATTCCGCTTAATTAATGACGATTTGTTTGTCGGTTTGGCGACGGTCGTCACAATTTCCAACAATTATATAACATAAATATCAAACATTTACACTACTAGTGTGTATATATGTGATGTGTTTGTGCTTGTGACATAATATAACTTCAAATATAAAGGTATTTTATATATAAACCGGTCTCCAGTCTGGACCGCAGTCTGACCGGTTTTGGACCGGACCGCAGACCTCATTTCCAAATTTCCGGACCGCGGATCTGACCGGACCAAACTGACCGGTCCGGTTTTGGGGTCCGGGCCGATATTTGCTTACCCCTAATTATTTATAGAAAAAACAAAATGTCGCCTAGGCGCCTGTGAGAACCCGTTACACTAAACGAGATTACTCAAAACATAAAACACAATCAATCACTAATTAATCACATACCCAAAAATATCAATTTATTCTCTAAGCGCCCTAGGCAGTCCCCTCAGGAACGCCTAGCACCTGACCGCCTTAACAATTATGAAAATGACATCGGGATGGATCCAGGTATTAGGCACAACCTCGTGTCATTTATTAATTGTTATATCATTAGAAGGATTTATAACTTAATTTGCCCTTGTGCAATGGTGGGTTGACTATGGGTCAGCTACGCGTTAGATGCAAAGAATGGCAATATGCATTTTATATTTGACACTCTCATCATCAGGGTGTGAGAGAAGCTAGAGTTCGTCCAAGATGATATATTCTAGGGAAAACATGAGTGATTGCATAAATCTGATTTATGTCTATGGTGACATTATGTTTTTTATTTTGTTGCTCGAAATCATTATAAAAGGACAAACATATTGGACGTAATGAGGGTTGATGCATCGGTGTTCATCCAATTTAACGCAAAACTAAAGGGAGTAAAAGGAGAAACAAGAGAAGGTTGGAGACCCCTAGAATCTTAAGACAGTGATAAAGCTATAGATTGGATGGTAGACTTGGATCCAAATGAAGAAATATATCCAAGTGTTGCAATAACTCGGAGAGTAATTGTAAAAGCTAGAGGGGCAGCAGAAGCATCAAAAACCAGAAAAATACAAGGGTGGCTAATCTTAAGAATGATTTCAAATGTATGATGCAAATAGGAGAGACAAAGGCGAGCATGGTGCAAGAGTTTGACTTCGTTTAAAGTCGCTAGGTGTGGAAGTAGAAGTATGTGGAAACTCTGAGGAAATTTCGAGGAATTTTAAACGCAAGCTTTGATAGAACTTCTATGCCATTTTTGGAAGGAAATAATGTTAATTACAAGGGAACTTAGATTGGAACCTTCTAAAGTACAATAACTCTTATGTGGTGTTAATATAGCACAAAATCACAAGTCATTAGCCTTTTGGTAGATAAATGAATAGGCAATACACTGGAAATAAGAACATAGAAACCATAACATTTGTTGAGCAAAAAATAGTTAAAGATGGGTGAACGAATCATATCTAAAGTAGATCTAACTAGATCTGGGCTAGAAATACTTGACTTTAGCAAAAATCTATAAAATCTGGATAATATATAGATATTCAGATCCAGATTAGCAATTAATTCAAATAAAAGTAGAGAGAGACTTTAGAGTTAAGAGAGAAATGATAGAATAAAAAGAGGCCAGTAGAGAATCAGTAGATAGTCATCTAGCACTTGAGCAGACAGCAAGAAATCTTCAAGAGTTAAGGCAGGCTCCAACTCCAAGACTTTAGCCTCAAAGATCTCTAGCATCTGAAGCCTCAATTGTGTGGGATATGTTACAGCTATAACAGTTGTGGGAAGCCAACTGAAGGCAATGCCATGCAAGATAAATTAACAACAGGCCATTTCAGTGGAGTTGGTATGGGGCCATGCGAACTTCAACTTGACTCTGCCACATTCGGCAAAAAATCAACTTCTTAGACATTTAGACAAAACAATGCAGTGTGAGGATGACTTTGTAGAAGTTCACCAAATGTCAGCCATAACATTGAGACAAACTTGAAGTAGCATCGAGAAACTTCACCGAACTTTGCTAAAGCTGAGATTCATGAAGACGAGTATGAGGATACAATTTCTAATGGTGATAATGATAACTACTTTGATTTTGAAAAATATTTTGAGGATGTTGTGACTACTCTATGGAATGATAGTACCAGTTTTGTGGGTGATGGGACTGAGGGAGATGAATAGTGATAATATGTTGATTAATTCTTTTTCATTGTTTGCATTTACTTTTGTAATGAGGAATATATCTAGGTCTACAAACTCTTTTTACTACTACGCAATATAATTCAGAATGATTGGGTATTAAGTAGTATACCTCTAACTTAGTAGTCTAGTATATACACTATATTTTCTACAAAAAGAATTACATGCGGATTGCTTTTACGTAAAGCGCACACTTTAAAAGCCACTTCGTGCTCAAGAGCCCAAGCTTTAAAACCCACTTCGTGCTCAAGCGCCCAAGGAGGTCCATCTGCCCGCAATAATGATTCGCACTTCCCAAAACCTAGCATATAATAGTGACATAATTGAGTATGATATCATACTACTCATGTTTACCACAAAGATATATATAGTGCGGACATAAGTTTTACATAATGCAAAATCTGAGCACAAAGTCTATAGGTATAGATTGCACATTACGTAAAAGCCGAGTTCACATATCTTGTTCAAGTCTTTTGGTTGAGATTTGAGAATAGAGTGAAAGTAGGGGAAGGGGATGGGATGGAGATCGGAGCAACAAGGGTTCAAGACAGGTAACAAGGGTTCAAGACAAGCAACAAGGACGCTGGACAGACCACTATTTTTTGTTAATAGAATGATAACAATCATAACATTTTATATTCATTCACTAATGCATAAGTTGGGTTATCTTAAGCAAAATAATGCATTGTACTCCATTTACTTCATGATTCAAATACATAAATATTATTCGGTTAAAAATACAATGTGCCACAAGTGGAGTAATCAAAATTACATGTAAACTATTTAACCAGAACAAATCTTCACAGTTGTACCAAATTTTCCACTTCTCTACGTGTAACATTAGGGAACATGCAAGTCATTTACTGTGTCAATATGTACAAGGATGTGTACCTCATGTAATTACAAAAGCATGCAATATCATTACACTAGCTCTTAAACATCTAAACCAAGAAGGTACGCCCACTGTAAACAACAATCACATCCATTTATGAAATTCAAACATCAAAACCTCCCTCAGCACCACTTTGCATGGGTCAGGAACTTCAAAACGAGTCTTGGACTATTAGTCATAGATATCAAAATCAGGCATGTGGCAAACACTACTACATTACATCGACGATGGTAATTCAATGTTATTAAGCATTTAACGAAAGAAACATACATTGAATATGAGCAATAACAAAGCAGAATTGAAATGATGGATCCGTAGAGATGACTGCCACATGCCTGGGATTGAGGCTTAGTTGATGATAACGACAATGTATATTCCTAAACTAATTGTCATTTGATGATTTTTAAAAGCATATTCCTGACAAAAATAAATGGTTCAGAACCAACTATCAAGAATGACATCAAAATCTGAGTATTAGGAGGTTATCAAAGTCATAATAAAAAATTGAAATCTAAACAAGCACATGTTTGCATGATCGAAATTAATTTTCCTAAAGTCACTAGGTGTGGAAGTAGAAGTATGTGGAAACTTTTGAGGAAATTTTAAGGAATTTTAAACGCAAGCTTTGACAGAACTTCTATGCCTTTATGAAAGAAAATAATGCTAATTATAAGGGAACTTAGATTGGAACCTTCTAAAGTACAATGACTACTTATGTGATGTTAATATAGCACAAAATCACGAGTCATTAGCCTTTTGGTAGATAAATGAATAGGCAATACACTGGAAATAAGAAAATAGAAACCATAACATTTGTTAAGCAAAAAATAGTTAAAGATGGATGAACGAATCATATCTAAAGTAGATCTAACTAGATCTAGGCTAGAACTACTTGAATTTAGCTAAAATCTATAAAATCTGGATAATATATAGATATTCAGATCCAAATAGCAATTAATTCAAATAAAAGTAGAGAGAGACTTTAGAGTTAAGAGAGAAATGATAGAATAAAAAGAGGCCAATAGAGAATCAGTAGATAGTTATCTAGCACTTGAGCAGACAGCAAGAAATCTTCAAGAGTTCAAGGCAGGCTCCAACTCCAAGACTTTAGCCTCAAAGATTTCTAACATCTGAAGCCTCAATTGTGTGGGATATGTTACGGCTATAACAGTTGTGGGAAGCCAACTTAAGGCAATGCCATGCAATATAAATTAACAGCAGGCCATTTCAGTGGAGTTGGTATGGGTTCATGCGAACTTCAACTTGAATTTGCCAAAATTCGGCAAAAAATCAACAACTTCTTAGACATTTAGACAAAACAATAGTGACATAATTGAGTATGATATCATACTACTCATGTTTACCACAAAGATATATATAGTTCAGACATAAGTTTTACATAATGCAAAATCTGAGCACAAAGTCTATAGGTATAGATTACACTATATGTAAAAAGCCGAATTCACATATCTTGTTCAAGTCTTTTGGTTGAGATTTGAGAATAGAGTGAAAGTAGGGGAAGGGGATGGGATGGAGAACAGAGCAACAAGGGTTCAAGACAGGTAACAAGGGTTCAAGACAAGCAACAAGGAAGCTGGACAGACCACTATTTTTTGTTAATAGAATAATAACATTTTATATTCATTCACTATTGCATAGCTTGGGTTATCTTAAGCAAATTAATCCATTGCACTCCATTTACTTCATGATTCATATACATAAATATTATGCGGTTAAAAATACAATGTGCCACAAGTGGAGTAATCAAAATTACATGTAAACTGTTTAACCAGAACAAATCTTCACAGTTGTACCAAATTTTCCACTTCTCTACGTGTAACATTAGGGAACATGCAAGTCATTTACTGTGTCAATATGTACAAGGATGTGTACCTCATGTAATTACAAAAGCATGCAATATCATTACACTAGCTCTTAAACACCTAAACCAAGAAGGTAGGCCCACTGTAAACAACAATCACATCCATTTATGAAATGCAAACATCAAAACCTCCCTCACCACCACTTTAAATGGGTCAGGAACTTCAAAACGAGTCTTGGACTTTTAGTCATAAATATCAAAATCAGGCATGTGGCAAACACTACTACATTACATCGATGATGGTAATTCAATATTATTAAGCATTTAACGAAAGAAACCTACATTGAATATGAGCAATAACAAAGCAGAATTGAAATGAAGGATCCGTAGAGATGACTGCCACATGCCTAGGATTGAGGCTTAGATGATGATAACGACAATGTATATTCCTAAACTAATTGTCATTTGATGATTTGTAAAAGCATATTCCTCACAAAAATAAATGGTTCAAATCCAACTATCAAGAATGACATCAAAATCTGAGTATTAGGAGCATGGAACTAAACTTCGGCGAAGTTGGGCGAAGTTTCGCCGACACTTCAAACTTCGAGCCTAGGCGAAGTCGAATCCTCAATACTTTGGCTTCGTCTAAACTTCGGGATGAAGTTTCCCTGATTTCGTCGAAGTTGGTTTTTTTGTATGTATTTTCGTCTCAACTTCTCTGAAGTTGTCGAAGTTTCCTCGAAGTAGGCGAAGTTGGGGCGAAATTGAGACGACCCAGAACATTAATTCTAACTAGTGCACTAACGGCCATATAATACATAAGTGTCGCCTCCAACCCTCTTCACAACTTCTAATATCAACTCCTATGTTTGTTGCTGCCACTCTTTCCTAAAGAGGGTCTTGTAACTACTATTTGGTTGTATATTTGTATATAATACATATGTTCAACACTTGAACTATATTAGTATGCACATTGCATGTTTGACCATTGCAAGCGCACATCATATTATCAACCTACTTAGGGCTAAAGACTCATGAATCGTGTATTTTTGTTAAATTAGCAATTATAAGAGAGAGGTATAACATAATTAGAAGTTTTCAATCGAAGTTTCCTTCAAATTCACATCATTTTCTTAAAAAATCGGCATCGAAGTTTGTCAAAGTTTGCGTCTAAACTTCCTCAAAACTTTCCACACCTGGCCAAGTCGACACGAAGTCGAAGTCCTGCACTATGATTAGAAGGTTATCAAAGTCACAATAAAAAATTGAAATCTAAACAAGCACATGTTTGCGTGATCGAAATTAATTTTCCTACTCATGTTTATGCCCTGATTTCCATTTTTTTCCTATCAGTTTCTTCATGTCATGCCAATTCATGTTTCTCATGTTTAAATGTGTGCTTTCCACTATAATTTTTTAGCTACAGAATTAAGATTTTGGTTGTGTTTAGAAAAAGGGACAGATTTTATAACATCAGGACATACATGTAGACATTTAAGACCCTATCTATTAAACTTATATCATTCTACATACTTCTACAAATGATATACTAGAGTCGCAATATATGCACAACACAAGTGTTCTTAGTCTCAACAAAAATAAACATGGACGGACATAGAAAATCGTCAATAACTGTATAAAAGGTATAGAAAAGGTGAGGAACTTACTCGTCAAGTGATTCACCATGGGTGCCAACCAAATGATAGGTCAACTCATATACAGAAATATTACCATCTTCACTTTTTCTTTTTGTTCCAAACTGCATGTCAAGCAAGGTTGGCCTTATCAAATGTTCTTTCACTTGTTCTTTCGTATCTACCCGCCATTTGTTCACCAGGTGCTCATATAAGTTGTCCCATTTTGCTTTTCTGACCGAAATGGTTTCCTTAATTTGCTCCTTACTTAAGCAAGCATATTTGGACTGCAAATCACTCAACTCTTCCATCATCACTTTTGCATCTCCATCAATCCTACTAATCATGTACTGCAAATATGGAGCAACAATGGTTTGATCAAATCTACAAGGTGCTTGTGTTTCTTCATTTCTGTTGGACTTTAAATATTCATCCTCCTTGCTAGACTCAGTGGTGTTACAGTATATGGAGTTGATAGAAGTACGGCTGGCATAGATATTTATACCAGAGTCGCACACTGGACAGTTAGAAACACTATTTCTATCATTCCAAAGACAACTCCAGCAAAATAGATGAGCACATTCGGATACAACAGGTTCATAGGCAATCTTCTTACATATTTTGCACAGAAAAGTTGAAACACCAGGAAAGTCCTCATCAGTTGGAAGAGGAGTGAATTTATGATCCCCCACTTTCTCCAAGTTGCCTCTAGTTTGTAATTCAATTTGCCCTTCATCAAATTTCCCACCTGTTAGCCATAGCCAACCATCTTTGAGGAGTTCGATCATTTCGTACATGCACTCCTCTTCATACGGGAGGAAGTCATCTGTAGGTGCAAACAATGCTAGCCTATCCAGGCGATTCTTCGCTCTGGATCTTTCAGCCTTGACGTGGAACAGCAACACCAATATGGCTTGAATCTTGGAAAGGTGTATGCTCCTGCCCTTCCACGCAGGACGGGGAATTACGTACTCCTTCCCTTCCTTACGACACGCTTCTTTACGCTTCTCCTCAGCCGCCGCCTCCTCATCTGAATCGGGTTCATCATCAATGGCGAACTCGACTCCTGGTTCAGGGCCACTGCATAGTGGAATGACTGTTGACATGTACAAAGATATGTCGAGATGCGATTTGCACAACGGGCAGCCTTGGCGGCAGCCCCCCTTTTGCCCAAGGATAGTCGAAGATGAACACCATACATAAATACACCTCCAGCAAAATATGTGGCCGCATATGACATTCAAAACAGGTTCCTTGGCCAAATCGAAACAGTATTTGCAAGAGAATGCGCAAATCTTCTTATTCGGCCGTGCCTGGGCTTCGCCGGAGACGGCAGTAGGAGGAGGGAACTCGTCCTGGGCGGTAGTATATCCCGTTGCTGCCTTTCTGGACTTGTCAAGTAACGACCCCTTCCATGGCGATGACGATGGCGATCCGCTGCGAATCGTCTCCATTCGGTAGGGGAGAGCAGACACCCCAAATGGACCGAACCCAAAGGCGGGGACAAAACCTAGACTGAAGGAACCCCAAAGTGGGGTTATGTTGTTTCCGCAGCAATATCGAAAATGATTTGGTAACGCGCTTACCGTCACGGGCAAGACAAAGGTGGTAATGAGAAATTTTGAGAAGTTTTGCCTTTTTAAAGGTGGTTTTTCGGATGATGACGTGGCAACATTTAATTGGATGGGTTGGTAAAAGGTGTGTAATGTATAAATAATTTATTTTGCTTATAACTTTTGGACCGTGATGAATTTTTTGACGAAATAAAAACCGTTGGATTCGTTATGAAAAATGCAATTCAACAAGACTAATATTGATATATTTTTAAGAAAAAAATATAAAAATGATATGAATATGTTATTCTGGGTGTCAATTAATCATTTTTAGGTGTCATTAGGCATTTATGGGTGTCATTAGGCATTTGTGGGCGTCATTATAATTTTAGGTGTAAGTCAGTCATTTTAGGTGTCAAATAACCATATTTGGGTGTCATTAGCCATTTATGGGTGTCATTAGCTATTTTTGGATGCCAATAAGTTATTTGGGTGTCGTTATATTGTTTTGGTTGTCGATACCTTATGTGGGCGTCATTTTAAACTTCTGGGTGTCAAAGAACCATTTTGGGCGTCAATTACCTTATTTGAGCGCCATTTTTATACTTATGGGTGTCAATGCACCATTTTGGGTGTCAATTAACCATTTTTTGGTGTCAATAATTATTTATATGTGTTATAGTATCCAAAATATCTTATGTAGGCGTCATTTTAAACTTTTGGGTGTCAATGAACGATTTTGGGCGTCAATTACCTTATTTTGGGCGTCATCTTCATATTTACGGGTGTCAACGAATCATTTTGTGCGTCGACTAACTATTTTTTGGGTGTCAATAACCATTTTTGGGTGCCATAACATCCAATGTCTTATTTTAGCGTCATTTTATGGGTGCCATAGCATCCAAAAATAATATTAGGTGTCAATGAATAATTTTGGGTGTAAATGTACTATTTTGGGCGTCAATTAACCATTTTTGGGTGTTAATAACTATTTATGGGTATGAGCACCACAGTTGGTTGTCAATTAACCTATATATATCATTTTTTTAATTTTTTTATCTCAAAAATATGTCAATATTAGGTTTGTTAGATTGCATTTTTGTAACCAAACCAACGGTTTTTATTTCATTAAAAAATTCACTACGGTTTAAAAGTTATAAGCGAAACAAAATTATTTGCCTTTTACATAAATCCAAAAAAACAGCCCAATCATCGACCGCCACGTGGTGGCTGTTTGGGCAGTGGTTTCTCCTGCGCGTGAGCCCGCGCGTGAATCCGTGTGAGCGTGGTGGAATCTTAATCCCAGCAATATCTCGCGGTAAAATCATTCCCTGCTTCATCGCTTGTGAGTTGTCAGATCTTTGTTTGGCAAAGCGTCAGAGATCAGCCGGGTAGCGATCAATTTGCGACGACTAGTCCTGAACGCTCTTATCAAACACTGATATCACGCGCTGTCTGCTCCATCAGCCGGGCAGCGATCAATTTGCCACGGGCAGGACTGAACACTCTTCTCATCAAACGGTTCAGAATGATTAGTTGGCCGATTTTGGACGTTCAAGGAAACAGCAACTTTTTCAAACGGCCTACGCGAGTGCATTCGTCCCCGGTGGCCCATACAGATGTTTCACCGCAACAATTTCTCACGGTTTGAAATGAGCGGTTGGTAGAGTTTGTCAATCACTCTAGACAGAAAATATAATGTAAAGTGAAAGCGGTGGGCAAGTGTGTTTGGCAACGTGATTGACTCGCTGCCCGTAGTTGTCCATCACTGCCCGAGCAACCGCCTCTACTTTGCGTTTAGTACATGGTGATGGAAATTTTCAATAAGTGAATCTATGATAAATTTATTCTATTTTCAAAAAATACGAAAAAACATAGTAAATGATGAGGGAAAAAACTTCTTTGTTAGTTCTCCATTATTATTTAGACACATACTTCACAAAATATGTTCTTGATATTTTCCTTCTTTTCACAAAAATATTCCTTCTAGATTGCTTCCTCAAATAAATTTTACTTTCCCGCCAAAAAATTATTTTCTTTTAACTATTATCGATCTATTCTTTTCTTCCAAATAAATTCTTTTACTGCTTAGATTTTATTCTTTTATGCTAGGGTGCATGTAGTATTATCGAGGTCGTCCAATGAGTAAGGTATTGTTAGGCGTAAGAATATTAAACTTCAACAATCTAGAGTTTTTTAACAAGAGAGGTTTTGTTTAGTTAACTATGCGACTAAATGAAAATGAAGTAAAACAAAAATAACTTGTATTAAGGATCAAATTGGAATGGAGATTCTTGAGAACAAGGTTTCACATACATATCATAACATGAAGAACAATGATGATCGACAATGCTAGAAATAACACAAGGGATGTTTGTATCCTACACCCACAGCCCGACAGTGTAGAACAGTCATAACTTTGTATACCACTCCCGCGGATTTACTGAGATTTAGACTACAATCCTTTACTCCCCAACACATCTCAGCCACTCTTGTGGTCAAGGTAGTGCAGCTAAGGCACATCTCCTTACTCCTATACATATCTTCCCAGATTATACAAAGAGCAGAGATCAAACATACAAAGTGGTCAGCAAACCATGTAAGAAGAATTAAACACCGATGAACCTTAGAATGATAAAACAACTAGATTTATATATGAAATTTATGTTCAACATAGTTATGGCATGGGGGTTACTCCCCCATACTCAAGAAAAGTAAATCTACTTGTCCATAGTTGTAGAAAGTAGATACAGGCAATAGAGAACAAGGCTAGACATCATAATAGAAGGAAATCTTGGATGTTCGTGGAAGAAGCAAGATAGACTTGAAACTCCGGTCAAAGAGTCACAAATCTGTCCTTGCTGCTAGAAAGTCTCTCAAAAAGTTTCACACTAGAGTAAAGAGAAGAGAATGACGGAGATCCATGTTGTTATTGTTGGAGATGAAGGAAGAAGATGAAGTTTCTCTCCTAAGAATCATTTTTTTCTCCCTTAGAATACCTCCAACTTCTCCTTGCTCTCCCTTGCTTGAGTCCCGCTCCAAAATGTCAAAAATAGTTAGTGATAACTGTCCCAAGATGGTTGGGATCATATATTGGCGAGGATAGTTACATTCACGTTTAAGTAAAATTTACAAGTGACACGGTGTGTTAGATGACCAACATGATGTGTATGATGCAATTACTGAAGTTGAACTATCGCAATTGATGATGACACAACGTGTTGGTTGCCCAACACAGAGTGTTGTTGCAGTCCAGGGAGTGTTGGATAAGTTCTGGAAAGTCACACGCGTCCAGTCCAAGGAGTGTTGGACAAGTTCTGGAAAGTCACACAACATGTCTAAATTTCACAGAGTGTGTTTCTGTAATTTAGGGAGTTCTAGATTCAAATTCTGGATTGGGACATAGCATGTGATTTTCTGGACACGGCTGGACATGGCTTATGCTTTAGACTCGGCGTGTCCATGACAATTTCAGCAACATTGATTTTCTAAATGTAAACATGATGGATGATATCACTAGTACATAACTGGCCTTTAGTGTCAGTTATTTAATGCCTTTAGTGTCGGTTTTAAAGCGACACCTATGTGGGCGCCGCTAAAAGGCCAACTGTTAGGCGTCAGTTATCAAACCGACGCCACAACCCTTCGTGCGCCACTGAAAACACGCCAGCAGGGGGTATAAGCGTCAGTTATTAGCTTTGAAACCGACGACATAAACCTTTGCGCCACAGAAAGGGCGCCATTTGGGGCATTATCAGCGTCGGTTTATTAGTGATAACTGACGGCATCTCACCCGCTGCCACAGTCGTGCTGGGCAGCACGGCCGTGTTGTCTAGCACGCTACCACGGCCGTGCTGGCCAGCATGACCGTGGTGTCTGGTCCGCTGCCACGACCGAGGTGGCCAGCACGGCCGTGGTGTTTGGCCTCATTAGGGAAATCGACGTCGGTTACTAGTAGGGAAACCGACGCCAGAACCATCAGCGTCGGTTTATTATTGCTAACCGACGCCACATCACATGCATTAGGCGTCAGTTATAATTATTTATCTGACGTTGTAATCATTTTTCGTCAGTTTTAAACAAATAACCGACGCCTATTTCATGTTTTTTTTCTTATCAGTCTGCAGGCCTGCTCTGGCTGGTCGCAGGATGAGAAACCTGCAGTTCAGTTATGAACTGTAGGTTTTACGACATCCATTGATATCAGCCAACAACAGGCCACAAACCTACAAAATTAACAACATTAATTTTCACACATTTAGCAACTTGCAGTTCCATTCGATTTTCACACATGTAGAAACATTCATGTAGCAATTTGCAGTTCCATTCATTTTCACATTCACACATGTAGAAACATTCATATAGCAGCCAACAGTTTCATTCATTTTCACATTCACACATGTATAAACATTCAGACACATGTAGAAACATTCAAACATGTAGAAACATTCACACATATTATAATTCAGAAATTCATTTACAAAATATCATTCTTTAGTCATTATTCACTATCAACATCTCAATTATATGTTAAAACCCCCACTACTTGTATGGTTGTTGCCCATTCTTCTCTTACATCATTTAATTCTTCCGTCGTATAGGGAGCATGTACATCTGGTAAGGTCTTTCCTGTAGTGTGGTCAGTTTTAAAAACCTGCAAAGAGAATGATGTATATATATAATTAACAATATATAAATAAGATTGATATATTTCATATTATCTAATGAGACTATATATAATACCTCAGGAATGGTATTGATGTCCACAGTGGCATATTTGATAATCATGTGCATAAATCGCATCACATAGTATGTACATGCACATCCGTTTCCTTGTATAGCACACTATAAATTGAATCATACAAAATATTAAAAAATACAACTAATTAAGCATTGTTCACATAAATAATATATACATTGCAGTCGGGAACTTACTTCCACGTTTTTCCAAATTATTGGATGGTTCTTTTTCTTGGGGACCTTTTCTCTAGCCTTTTTGAACTCATATGAACCCCTACATGTTAATGTAACACAGTACATTGCATAATTAAATAGTAATGTAAGAACATATGTTAACGGATATGAAAATGAAATATTTCTCACCGGAATAATGCCATTTTCATTTTGTGTCCATATTTTGAATCCAATTTAGTCCCCTTAGGATCTAGATAATAGACAGTGAAAGTCTCGGGGACAATAACTAGTAACTCCCAATGCGTACCACTAGAGGTAAAAAAGTTAAAAATTAATAACTCAAAATCCACAATAAAAATGTAATTTTCTTAGGTCCAAATTATAAGCAAAGTAAACTTACTCCACATTGAATGGAGCTATTATCACCGTCTTCTTATTTTGAGAAAAATTTGTAAAAGCATCACAGCAGTATTGTTGAACTGACGGAGGGTCTTTAGCTCCTAGACTAATCAAAGATGGAATCAAAAATCCTACATGTTCGAATGAAAAATCTGCACATATCTTGTCTAAGTAGCTACAAAACATGTATTATGTATGCATTAATAAATAAGAAACCAGATCACCTGATCCTACACAAGGTATATGAATATATAAAGAAGATCTCACCTTATCCATAGCTCTATCACAGATGTATTCAGCCAATCATATCAAAACAACTCCAAAATATCTTGTATAAATAGTTTGCTTTCGTATGATTGACCTGTAGCATCCGCATCTATAGAAATAGTTATAAGGCAATTTTTATCATGTTCGCCTAACCATATTGCCATACCCCTACAATTAGGACCTAACGGGACCGGTAGGTCCCGTGGAACCCAACTTGGTAATGTAGGAGGTGGAGGTGGAGGTGGAGGCCTAGATGCTCTGGGTGTCTTCTTTTTAACATGTATATATATATAATTTTAGATCAATTGACATCATATACACACTAACAATTTAACGTAATGTAAATTTACCATACAATTTCAGTATAGAGGACATCCGCTTTTGGCCACAATATCACTCTGCCTTCTACTTCACCAAGCGTTTCACAATCTGGGTGGGCATATGGCAATGGAAGATCCATCCAATTGGGGAATATATGTATCGGACTCACACGAACCCAACCAACTGGTAATGGAGACCCATGAAACATTTTCCCTAGTAGGGATGGGTAAGCCGACGCCTCTGCAACGACAAATTCTTTACTTTTTAGACGGCATGGCTTCAACAAAGACAACAATGACGTGAAGCTTTTGTCACTCCATCTATTGTTAGCTTTCAGCTTATACAATATCAACACAGTGCTAAGCTTCGTAAACTTAGTACAACCTATGTATAACGATATCTCAGCATCATGCACAATGTTTCTAAAAATGGGAGGTGGATCGGTGTGCTCTACCCCACAACTATCCAGCATCGCATCAACGATGCCTATTGGAACTGGTTCATTCACATCTACGTCATCGGAGGCAATTTCTTCTTCCACACAAGCACTGCTATCAACATCCACTGGTTTTGGGTTTGAAATCTCTCCATGTCAGTGCCATTCTGTATAGCCTTGTATAATCCCGTTGCACATGACATGACTTTTGATTTCGTCACCAGTGCTGACTTTCAAGTTGTTACCGCAATGCCTACATGGACAGTAGAACCTATCTCCAGGTTGTTTCCTATGTTCCTCGGCAAATCTAATAAACTGGTCAAGACCAGAAATAAACTCTAGGGTGCAGCGATTGTGAATGGACATCCATGATCTATCCATTCTATGATCAAAGAGAAAATAAGTATATATTACAACAAGATTAGGGTCTAGGATTAGAGTTTTTGCATGGTTAAAACTTTAGGCCAACAAATACTTGTGTTGTCATTCTTATATATAATAAATGTGTACCACCTATCCCATTCTTGAACACCTAATCTCACTAGTAAGTGTATAATGTGTATAGGGTTTTCAAGAAAATTTCGGCAGCATTTCCCCGCTGTTCTCTAAGTACATATGTACTTAGAGAACAAACAGGAAAATGCTGCCGAAATTTTCTTGAAAACCAAATACACATTATACACTTACATCCTAAGTGAGATCAGGTGTTCAAAAACATTCCCAAACCGGGGACTATCCAAGATTTACTCCTAATGAGTAAATCTTGGACGGGTTTCTAGGTCAACAAATACATGTGTTGTCATTCTTATACATAATAAATGTGTACCACCTATCCCATTCTTGAACGCCTAATCTCACTAGTAAGTGCATAATGTGTATTGGGTTTTCAAGAAAATTTTGGCAGCATTTCCCCACTGTTCTCCAAGTACAGATGTACTTAGAGAACAAATGGGAAATGCTACCATAATTTTCTTGAAAACCAAATATACATTATACACTTACATCCTAAGTGAGATTACGTGTTCAAGAACAGTCCCAAACTGGGGACTATCTAAGATTTACTACTAATGAGTAAATCTTGGACGGTTTTCTAGGCCAACAAATACATGTGCTGTCATTCTTATATATAATAAATGTGTACCACCTATCCCATTCTTGAACACATAATCTCACTAGTAAGTGTATAATGTGTATTGGGTTTTCAAGAAAATTTCGGCAGCATTTCCCCAATGTTCTCCAAGTATAGATGTACTTAGAGAACAAACGGGGAAATGCTACCGGAATTTTCTTGAAAACCAAATACACATTATACACTTACATCCTAAGTGAGATTAGGTGTTCAAGAACAGTCCCAAACCGGGGACTATCCAAGATTTACTCCTAATGAGTAAATCTTGGACGGGTTTCTAGGCCAACAAATACATGTGATGTCATTCTATAACATTGATTTCAACATTTTGAGTGTCCATGCATGTTCATCATCAAGATAAATATTACACATAAATTAGTATGACCTAGGGATGGAGAGATTCATAATTGATTTCAAAATTTCAAACTAGCTCATGCATTATCATCAATCTACATCATACAATAGGGATTCATGTAGATGTTAGGGTGACACATCACTATAAAATCAGAGATTTAACATTAGGGTTTTAATATCTTACATAGATTGATCACAAGATTTCAGCAATATAGTTAATTCAAGATTATGGTGAAATGTGTATTAGGGTTTTAATATCTTAATTCAACATGCATCAAAATTTACAGAAATAGGTCAAGCATTAGCATTCAATTGCAATTGTATCTTCTTCTTCCTGCTCCCTCCTTACCAAATGGATAAAAGCAAGGCCACGACCGTTGTGGCCAGCCCACACGGTCGTGGCTGTGTTGGCCTACCACGGCCGTGCTGGCTAGCACGACCGTTGTCGGCCAACATAGCCACGGTCGTGGCCATCCCACACGGCCGTGGCCTTGCTTTAATCCATTTGGTAAGGAGAGGGAGCAGGAGGAAGAAGAAGAGGGGCCTGAAGGGAGAAGGAAGAAAAGAGGGCTACCTAGCAGCGTGGAGAAGAGCGGCGGCGGCGGTGTGAGAGCAACGGTGGTGAGCAGAGAAGGAGGCGGCGAGCAGAGCTGCAGGCGGAAGCGGTGGAGGTCGGCGAGCAGAGCAGCACCAGCAATAGGAGAAGGAGGACGCGGCGGCGGCGGCAGCGGCAGCGAGAAGAGACGCACCAGCAGCAGTGGCGGCGAGCAGCAGGTTGAATGCGGTCGGGCGGGGGCGTCGTCGGGTGATTTTAGGTGAGCAACAGGAGAGGAGCTAGAATTCAACCTGATGAAACATAAGAAAAGGGAAGACTCGGGTGATCACCGGTCTATTAAGTTTGTAAAAGGCGTCGGTTATCTACAAAACCGACACCTAAAATCGTAAGTGTCGGTTGATAGTAACAAACCGACGTCCAATTGGACATTCCTTTACCCTAATTTTTTTGGCGGGGACGGCGCGCGCACCCTTATAACGTCGGGTATGATAAGACAACCGAAACCCATATTGGAACTTTTGGCGCAAATTTTATCTTCATTTAGCGTCGGTTATTAGGTAAAACACCTACGTTGTATCTGATACTTTGGCGCAATTTTTTTTTGCTCGAAAAAATTGGATTTCGCGGGCTACTTTAGGCGTCGGTTTCTTTTCGTCAACCGACACTGAATGAAAAGTGATACCCGTGTCTGGATGGTCTTCAAATATAGACGTCGGATGTCCTTATTAGTATAACCGACGCCTCTAAAAGCGACGTTGAACGTTGTTTCTGTAGTAGTGTATGATGTTGTTTTCTTCCTATTTTGATGCCAAATATGGTACCTATAATCCAAATCATATAGCAAGTAAAGATAACAATAAAGTGAAAAATCTAGCATGATGAGAGTGATTATTGGGTGAAAATAATTTAGAAATATAAGCAAAAGTGGTCCAAAAGATGATATAAAATACACACATCACTAGACTTTCACAGCTAGAATTTTTCCCTCCTACTTAAACCCCCCCCCATAAAAATGTGCTTTCTTTTAGTTTAATTTATGGTCAATTCTTCTAGATAAATGTTATGTTGAGATTTTATTTCCTTACAAGTAAAAAATGTTAAAATCTAATTAAAAAATATATTTAAATAATGATTATGTTCTAAGAACATTATTTACTCTTCAAGAATAAAATACAAAACTAAAGTTTTGTTCATTATCCACAACATGAGCATCCTCAAGTCAAAATCAATATGTCTAAAGTCTTACATGTTATGTGTTTTAGAAACCACATATATATAGTCCATTTTACATAGTCTGTTTTGACATAATTTTATTTCTAAACAAATAAACAAACTATGCACATTCATATTGTTTATCAATGTACTTGGTAACTTATAAGAGAAAGATATATATCAAATACAAATAAAAGAATCATAATCTTTGATTCAAAAAACTTAGGGCATATTATGTAACCTTTCTTCTAGTATTTGCTAGATTCCCTATTCGCTATTTTCATAACATATATTATCTATTCATGTATTTCCCTAGGGAATATTCAGGCATGGACATAAAATGCAAGGGTTAATCACAAGAATCGAATAAAACCCAAATTAGTTCTTGATATTTAGTAAATGATGAGGGAAATAGCTTCTTTTGATAAAGTTAGTTCTCCATTATAATTTAGACACATACTTCACAAAATATGATCTTGATATTTTCCTTCTTTTCACAAAAATGTTCCTTCTAGATTGCTTCTTCAAATAAATTTTACTTTCCCGCCAAAAAATTATTTTCTTTTAACTACTATCGATCTATTATTTTCTTTCAAATAAATTCTTTTACTGCTTAGATTTCATTCTTTTATGCTAGGGTGTGTGTAGTATTATCGAGGTCGTCCAATGAGTAAGGTATTGTTAGGCGTAATAATATTAAACTTCAACAATCTAGAGTTTTTTAACAAGAGAGGTTTTGTTTAGTTAACTATGCGACTAAACGAAAATGAAGTAAAACAAAAATAACTTGTATTAAGGATCAAATTGGAATGGATATTCTTGAGAACAAGGTTTCACATACATATCATAACATGAAGAACAATGATGATCGACAATGCTAGAAATAACACAAGGGATGTTTGTATCCTACACCCACAGCCCGACAGTGTAGAACAGTCCTAACTTTGTATACCACTCCCGCGGATTTACTGAGATTTAGACTACAATCCTTTACTCCCCAACACATCTCAGCCACTCTTGTGGTCAAGGTAGTGCAGCTAAGGCACATCTCCTTACTCCTATACATATCTTCCCAGATTATACAAAGAGCAGAGATCAAACATACAAAGTGGTCAGCAAACCATGTAAGAAGAATTAAACACCGATGAACCTTAGAATGATAAAACAACTAGATTTATATATGAAATTTATGTTCAACATAGTTATGGCATGGGGGTTACTCCCCCATACTCAAGAAAAGTAAATCTACTTGTCCATGGGATTATTGTTCTACTTGGTAAAGCGGTGTGATTGCCCGGGCAGCGATTGGGCAAGGTTAGGTAGGTTGCAATCGCTCATAATTGCTGTTATCAAATACAATATCACCCACCGCTTTGAATTTATATTTTTTAGCATTGATTAGCGTTCACCAGTAACTTTTTTCCACTGGACAAAAATCTTGTAGTGGTCCATCTCACCGCACCAAAGCGGTGGCACATCAATCGCGTTGCCAAACGCTGCATATGTTGTTTCTGCAGCAATATCACACGGTAAAATCCTTCCCTGCAGCTCCATCGCTTGTAGGCAAGAGCATCGGGTCGGGTTATACTTTATCAGGTTTTTCATGTCCTAAAACCAAACCCACATTTTAAAGTGGGTTGCGGGCTGAATTTGGGCCCGGATAAAATTGAAAAATATCGTCCTGTATTCGGCCCATATAAGAATGCTGGGTTTCGGACCAGGTTCAAATTTACCCATATAACACCGAATGAGTATACCAAATTTTGCTAGATCTAACTTGCTAACATGAAAACTAAACTAGTATGACATATATTTTGTGATCAACCTTCAAAATAATATATATATATATATGTATATATATATGTGTGTGTGTGTATATATACTTTATGATCTATGCAGCTGAAATGTGTATACCTTAGTTGTGTGATCCCTTACACCAATGAAATGAATATTGAAAGAGCAACAAATCATTTTCTTATACATGTGAATGTATGAGACTTGAAAAATCAGTGGAATCTACGATGTTGTGGCTTTTTTGCTTCTTCATCTTATATGTATATACAATGACATGGGTGTAGGAAGGACAAAAGATCATTTGTCTCCTACATGTGGGCATATGAGCAAAAAAAAGAAGAATATATTGTGCACTGAGCTAGTTGCTTCTTTGTTTTTTCTTTAATGAGCTAATGACATGACTTTATAAGTGTTACATACATTGTTAATCAAAGTATGAATGCCATATTTTATTCATTTGTTAAAATATACGTAGTTAAACAACAAAAAGTTTCATTTGAATGACACAGTGAGATCAAAATAAAGAAATCAAGTACATCTATCCATGTCAATGATGGTTAACTTACTAGTATTAATTCACTAATCATGTTGATTGATTATAGATTATCCATGTTGCCACTGGTTGAATACATACTACATATCGTATCAAGAAATTTGTATGTTTTTGTTTCTAACAAACATATATGTATACATATATAATGTACATAAAATCTAATCTGGGCATTCGGGTTTTCGGGCCTGGGTTTACCTCAGCCCGTACCCAGACCAAATAAAACATGAGTTTAAATTTTAGGCCCGGCCCACCCATATTATAAATCGGGCTCGGGTCTGGACCAAGTTATGCGGGCTGGGTTGCGGGTCGAATTGGGCCAGCCCGACCCGATGCTCATCCCTAATCGGTTGTGAGTTGTCGATCTTTGTTTGGCAAAGTATCAGAGATCATCCAGGCAGCGATAATTTTGCCACGAGTAGTCCTGAACGCTCTTATCAAACACTGATATCACGCGCTGTCTGCTCCATCAGTCGGGCAGCGATCAATTTGCCACGGGCAGGACTGAACACTCTTCTCAAACACTAGTTACCAACGACTTTTAGGTCCCTCTTAGTGACTCTTTTTTAATTACTGTAGTAGTTAGCAAGTAATGGGATTCTAACTGCCGAATTAACAAATTCTAGAATTCTTCACCACAACGTTTGGATGACAACTAGCAGTGGTGGTATTAGTAAACACAACTATATTCCTTGCTCCAGCTAGCCGCCATGTGAGGCAGCACCCATGGTCATCAATGAAGTCATACCCGCCTTTCCAACGTACCCTTCTTTATTGGCCCTTACCATCTCCATGACCATAGAATGACCTTCTGTGGGGGTTCCCGTTCCCATCCTTTTCCCCGTCATGTCGAACAGGCTCACCATGGCAACTGGAGCCTGCGGTGGAGGCGGGGGCAGGCAGACCCAGCCTGACGACAGAGGATTAGGAGGACAGGTTGGAGGGATCAGAGTCAGTGAAGCAGCGGGCTGGGACAGGAGACGGTCGTGTGAAGAGGCGGATTGAAAAGGGCGGAGATTCATTTGCTCTGGGTCCAAGGTGGTGGTGCATGGTTGCTTTCCTGATGAAGCTCTGCGGTGGGGTGGTGGATCAGGGGAGACGGAAGGCAGATGGGGTCGGAACCCTAGCGAGAGTGGGTGAAGTGAAGGCAGAGAGATAGGCGGGAGGAGTGGTGGCAGCAGCAGAAGCAGAATGGGGAGGAGATCGTTGGAGGAGCGGGAATCGTAGTTGGAGAATACAAGGATCGAGGGGGGTCGAGAGAGTCAGGAGGCGGAAGTCTTCTTCTGACGTTCCAAAAGTTTGCCAATTTCGGCGTCTTTTATGAGGGTTATGGAATGTACGGGAAGCCGACTACGGCATTTAGACGGTCGAATTTGATAAAATCACAAGCTATTGTCCAAACGGAACAATTGACAATACCATGGTTAGAATACCATACTGAAATACAATACCGCGTTAAACTACTTCACCCAAACGACCCCTTAACTTTTTATGAATTTTCTTCCATCGTGTGTTAGGGGACGTTAATTTATCATCAAATGGTTCAGAATGATTAGTTGGCGGTTTGCGGACGTTCAACGAGACAACAGATTTTTCAAACGGCCAGCGTTTGACAACACGATTGCATTCTTCCCCGGTGGCCCATCACAGATGGTTCATCGCAGCAATTTCTCACAGTAAGAAATGAACGGCTGGTAGAGTTTGTCGATTGCTCTAGACAGAAAATACAATATAAAATGAAAGCGGTGGGCAACCGTGTGTTTGGGAACGCGATTGACCCACTGTCCGTAGTTGTCTAACGTTGCCCGAGAAACCGCCTCTACTTTGCCAAATGAAGCATGCGTTTAGTACATGGTGATGGAAATTTTCGATAAGCGAATCTATGATAAATTTAGTCTATTTTCAAAAAATACGGAAAAACATAGTAAATGATGGGGAAAAAGCTTCTTCCGATAAAGTTAGGCCTCCATTATTATTTAGACACATACTTCACAAAATATGTTCTTGATATTTACCTTCTTTTCACAAACATGTTCCTTCTAGATTGCTTCCTCAAGTAAATTTTACTTTTCTGCCAAGATTTTTTTCTTCTTTTAACTATTATCAATCTATTATTTTCTTCCAAAAAAATTTCTTTAGTGCTTAGATTTTATTCTTTTATGCTAGGGTGCGTGTAGTATTATCCAGGTCGTCCAATGAGTAAGGTATTATTAGGCGTAAGAATATTAAACTTTAACAATCTAGAGTTTTTTTAACAAGAGAGGTTTTGTTTAGTTAACTATGCAACTAATAGAAAATGAAGTAAAATAGAAATCACTTGTAGTACGGATCAAATTGGAATGGAGATTCTTGAGAACAAGGTTTCACATACATATAATTAGCATGAAGAACAACGATGATCAACAATGCTAGAAATAACACAAGGGAGGTTTGTATCCTACACCCACATCCCGGAAGTGTAGAACAATCCTAACTTTATATACCACTCCCACAGATATATTATGATTCAGACTACAATCCTTTGCTCCCCAACACATCCCAGCCACTCTCGTAGTCAAGGTAGTGCAATTAAGGCATATCTTCTTACTCCTATGCATATCTTCTCAGGTTATACAAAGAGTAGAGATCAAACATACAAAGTGGTTAGCAAAACATGTAAGAAGAATTAAACACCGATGAACTTTAGAATGGTAAAACAACTAGAATTATATATGAAATTTGTGTCCAACATAGTTATGATATGGGGGTTACTCCCCCACAGTTAAGAAAAGTAAATCTACTTTTCCATGGCTGTAGAAAGTGGATACAAGCAATAGAGAACAAGGATAGACATCATAATAGAAGAAAATAAACTTGGATGTTCGTGGAAGAAGCAAGATAGACTTGGAACTTCGTCAAGAGTCACAAATCCATCCTTACTATTAGAAACTCTCTCAAAAAGCTTCACACTAGAGTAAAGAGAAGAGAATGACGGAGATCCCTTTTATCATTGTTGGAGAAGAAGGAAGAAGATGAAGTTTCTCTCCCGAGAAACCATTTTTTCTCCCTTGGAATGCCTCTAACTCCCCCTTGCTCTCCCTTTCTTGAGTCCCGCTCCAAAATGTCAAAAATAGTTAGTGATAACTGTCCCAAGATGGCTTGGGATCATATATATATGCGAGGACAGATACATTCACGTTTGAGTGAAATTTACAAGTGACACGGCGTGTTAGATGACCAACATGGCGTGTATAACACAATAACTGAAGTTGAACAGTCTCAATTGATGATGACACAACATGTCAGTTGCCTAACACAGAGTGTTGTTGCAGGCCAGAGAGTGTTGGACAAGTTCTGGAAAGTCACACGCGTTTCTAAATTTGACAGTGTGTGTTTATGTAATTCAGGGAGTTCTAGATTCAAATTTTGGATTGGGATGCATTGTGTGGTTTTCAGGACACAACGTGTATGAAGTATGGACATGAACACGATGTGTCCATGACAGTTTCAGCAATATTGATTATCTAAATGTAAATATGATGGATGATATGATGTCATTTTCTCCCTATTTTGTTGCCAAAATGTGGTACCTATAATCCAGACCATATAGCAAGTAAAGATAACAATAAAGTGGAAAATCTAACATGATTAAGAGTGGTTATTGGGTGAAAATAATTTAGAAATGTAAGCAAAAGTACTCCAAAAGATGATATAAAATGCACACATCACTAGGCTTTTACAACTAGAATTTTTTCCTCCTACTTAAAAACTCCCAATAAAAATGTGCTTCACTTTAGTTAAATTTATTGGCAAATCTTCAAGATAAATATTATGTTGAGATTTTATTTCCTTACAAGTAAATTTTTTATTAAAATTTAATTTCAAAAAAAGTGATTATGTTTTAGGAACATTATTTACTCTTCAAGAATAAAATTCAAAACTAAAGTTTTGTTCATTGTCTACAACATGAGCATCCTCAAGTAAAAATCAATATGTATAAAGTGTGGCAACACATCCCATTATCACACAGATAACGAGGTGTTAAGCGAAAACGTGCGGAAATCACCATAACCACAACTTATCAAAACACTGGTTAATTAAAACCGATTGCGGAAAACTGATAAACTGAGAAACATATTACATTCCAGTCCATATCCTACAAGAAACATGTTATATACATATCCATAACAGCCTGGATACATGTCCACAGCTTAGAGCAACAGCTGTCCTGTCGTAACATGAGTTCATCACCTATTATATACATAAAGGCCCACATCCGGCCAGCAGCAGGATATACAAACAACATCGGTCGTACATCGTAAAACAACGTCAAAACACCGCCAAGGACCTGAGAGTACATGGATGACTCTAGACTCTACAACAAAACATCCAAAACAACATCATCTCCAAGGCTTGCCTTCTACTGATCTTCTTGCTGCTCGGCCGCAACTCCACGACCACCACCACGACAAGCTCGACCACCTAAAAAGGGTATAAACCATCGGAGTGAGACAATTGAACATTGTCCCAGCGGGAGGCATAACTCCCTGCCAAAACTACAAAACCTTAGATGAGATAGAGATTATAACAACAAATTATTGATAAGGAATATATGACAGAAACAGTTATGAAAAACAAGCCATCCTCACCATCAGACTTACCAACTGTACCAACATATTTCCCAATGGAACATGATTGACAAGATAATATATGAAACTTACTTCATATGAGAAATGTACAAGCAACTGCAAGATAATTAAGGTTAACTACACAAACAAGGCCTCAACCAATGTTTCATGTTTGTCTTAAGCAATATATACTAAACGGCTGGATTACGTTTTATTATGCCCTGAGGAAATGAACCATACTGTTCAAATCCAACCTTCGGCTACGAAGCCCATAGCCGGTGCCATACAAGGTCAATGGAAGAGCCGGAATCCAAGACCTCACCCCTCGTGGTCAGTACACGAGAACACAAAGCAGGACCGGTGTCTCATGCTCAAGTGGTCATAAGCCACAGGGTCAGCTCCTCAGGCTACCCTCTGCCTAGCCCGCCTCGGTACAGGTCACAGCGCTAGTAAAACTGAGCCACGTGTCTAAACACTGTGCTCTGAGCCATGAACTCATTCATGCTCATCATATCACATATCTGGAGCCATGGGCCATGTTCACCATGCTCATCACATATCCGAGTCTGCAACCGCAGCTGCACTCATTTCACCTCTCTATTTTAGGCTAGGAGAAACCTCGCATATTCAAAAATATGTGCTTCGGGTTAACCTGCAGGAGAACCCATTTCATCATCATTCCTGACTGGTGATGAATCTATGGCCAGGGCAAACTACATGATAGATTCTACTGTGATTAATTAGTATCTTTTAGATGGATTGCAAGATTCAACCAAGTTGTATAACATGCAAGATATAACAGAAAGTAAACAGCATAGACTTAACATTATGCATTTTCTACAATTTTACATCACACTGATCCATCACAAGGATCTCACATCACATGTTATCACTTGGCCTCTTGCCAACCATCTAGATCCATTTCAAGGATCATCACATATCATGGGATCTCAATCCCTCATCACATAGTGCCATAGCCTCTCAAGGCTTTCATCATCATTGTGGGACATCATTCATAATACACCTGTCATCACAATATTCACGTATAACCATTTCTCATAGCCTTTCATTTGGCTAATCCTTACCTGCATGATTAACACCATTCAATATCCATGTGAATAATCAAGAGACTTATATTATCAACATAAGATGACAATTAGGGTTAAGTATATTGCCAGCACAAAGTGACAACAATAATTATATCCATGCATCATCTTATGGTTACACATGTAAGCACATTATCAAGCAACCCTAATGCATGCTCAAGATCACATTTGGCATTAAAGAGATAGAGTAGTTACATTCATACGCATGTGCTTAGCCATAAGAACATAAATATCATTATTAAGCAATGAGTCACCATAAAAGCATAGCTGACATATCACCTTTTCATGACAGACCGGGCCCTCACAAGAGATACCCAAAACCCTCAGTAAAGGTCATCCCGGGCAGGACCCATTCTCATCTAATCCCTATCGGGCGTGCAGCTCTAGAAGGCGTGCAGAGCACAACCCTAAAACGAGGGCGAGTGTGCAGCCCTGTCGGGCGTGCAGCCCCAAGGTGCGCAAGGTTCATCGGGCGTGCGAGCAGAACATGTGTCGGGCGAGCAGGCTATCGGGCGACACAGGCTGGTGTCGGGCGAGCTGGGTATCGGGGGAGCAAAGGATAGTATCGGGCGAGCAGAGCTATCAAGCGTGTAGGGTTAACAAGCGTGCAAGGCAGTGTGCCAGGCACTGAGCCGTGCAAGACTTCTCTGTCGGGCGAGCCAAGTGTGTTGGGCGACACGGATGCAGGGCGAGCAGAGTCTGTCGGGCGAGCAGCCTGCCGGGCAAAGTGGGCACAAGGCGTGCAAGGTCAAGTTGCTCACCCGCCCAAGGAATAAGAGGAGAACATTGCTCACTCAGGCCGTGCAAGGGCAACTAAACCATGAGGGCTGTCGGGCAGCACCTCCACAAGCACCAAACACTCAAGGGTACCTCTACTCAAGGTTATCTAAACGAGCTCACCATCTTGCCCAAGGTGAGAAGAGGGTATTGCTCGAGCCACTAGGTCACAAACTCACCTCAATCGATTAGGAAGGAGGGGTATTGCTCATGACACTAGGACCTAAGCTCACTCATCTAGACCAAGGGGAGAAAGGAGTGTTGCTCTCCTAAACCCTAGATCTCAAGGATCGACCAACATGCAAGATAACTAAAGACCAACTACTAACGTGCATAGGCAAGATTAAAGCAACATATATTGAAAAGAGAGTAGAGTAGTTAGGGTTAGAAGATATGCAACTCGCCTTAAGCTCCAAGCTCCAAGGAAGAATAAGAGCTCCAAGCTTCAAGGGATATCGACCACCAAAGCTCCTCCAAGGGGGTGTATCGGCCACCACCCTTCTTCTCCAAGGGTGTGTCGACCTCCAAGCAACTCCTTCAAGGGTGTGTCGGCCACGAAGCAAGGGAAAGAGGGAGTGTATCAGGCACAAGGGGGAGAGGAACCAAAGGGACCTTAAGCTAAGGAAGGAACCACCTATATAGAAGGGAAGGGAGGAGAAAACAAGGTTGTTCCATGCTAGGTGTCGTCCACTCAAGGGACACTTGTCCACAAACTCAAACCACCACTCTTGCAAGCCATACGACACTTGTCCAAGCTGTGCACCATGTGTCTTCCAAACGAGATCAAGGTTGGCCCAAGCATCATGGGCGACACACCAAGCTTGCACTAGGGCGACACACCTCCTTGTTGGCCGACACACACCTCACTTGGCCGACACAAGCAACATACTGACATGGATGACTTTTCTTCAACATAGTGACATGGAACACTGGATGTAACCTATGCAATTCTGGAGGCAACTCTATCTCATAAGCTACTTTTCCAACACGTGCTGTAACTGGGTAAGGCCCCATATACCTGGGTGCCAACTTACCCTTCCGTCCAAACCTCAGCACACCCTTCCAAGGCGAGACCTTAAGATATACTTTGTCTCCTACCTGGAACTCCAACGGTCGTCGAAGATTGTCTGCATAAGACTTCTGTCTATCCTGTGCCACTTTCAACTGTTGTTGTATCACCTTGATCTTATCTGTCGTTTGTTGTACTAATTCAGGACCTAAAAGCTGATACTCTCCAGACTCATACCAACACAAAGGAGATATGCACTTTCTTCCATACAAAGCTTCATAAGGAGCCATGTCGATGCTTCGCTGGTAACTGTTGTTATAAGCAAACTCTATCAAACTCAGATGTACATCCCAGTTGCCTAGGAACTACAAAACACAAGCTCGAAGGAGATCTTCCACAATCTGAATAGTCCTTTCAGACTGTCCATCTGTCTGCGGATGAAAGGTTGTACTGAATCTCAACTGCGTTCCCAACGCTCTGTGCAACTGTTCCCAAAAACGACTCGTGAACTGGGGACCTCTGTCAGAAACGATCATTGCTGGCACACCATGCAAACGAACTATCTCATCCACATACACTTTGGCGAGCTTCTCCACTGTATACGTCATCTTCACAGGCAGGAAATGGGCAGACTTCGTCAATCTGTCCACTATTACCCAAATGGAATCATGATTCCTAGTTGTCTTGGGTAGAACAACTACGAAATCCATGGTTATATGATCCCATTTCCACTGCGGTATCGGTAAAGGTTGCAACGTACCTGCCGGTTTCTGATGTTCAGCCTTCACTTGGTGACAAACCGCACATCTTGCCACAAACTCAGCTACATCTCTCTTCAAACTCGACCACCAATACAAGTCCTTCAGACTATGATACATCTTGGTGACACCTGGATGCATGGCATACATCGATGTATGTGCTTCCTCAAGCACCAACTTCCTCAGATCATCAGCATCTGGAACCACCATCCTATCATGATAGCAAACTAGTCCATCCTTGGACTCATGAAACCCATCACACTTGTCGCTGCCGAACTCTGATCTGATCAACTGTACCGTATCGTCTGTCTGCTGTGCATCCTTGATCTGCTGCCTCAACGTAGGCTTGACTTGCATCTGTGCGAAAAGACCAGATAACAAAGAAACTTCCATATGCACATTCATCTGTCGCAGAGAAACAAACATATCCCGCCTATGGCAAACCAGAGAACTCAACTGTGCCTTCTTTGAAAAAAGAGAAGACTTTCGACTAAGCGCATCTGCTACCACATTCGCCTTACCAGGATGATACTCGATAGTGCAGTCGTAGTCGTTGATCAACTCCATCCATCGCCGTTTTTTCATGTTCAACTCATGCTGCGTGAAGATATACTTCAGATTCTTATGATCTGTAAAGATCTGACACACTTCCCCATACAGATAGTGTCTCCAAATCTTTAACGCATGAACCACTGCTGCCAGCTCCAAATCATGAGTTGGATAGTTCTCCTCATGCTTCTTGAGCTGTCGCGAGGCAAAAGAGACCACATGATCTTCCTGCATCAACACGCAACCTAAACCTTTCTTGGAAGCATCACAGAAAACAACATAGCCTTTCCCAGGCTCTGGCAAGATCAATACTGGAGCACTAGTCAGCTTCTCCTTCAACCTCTGGAAAGCTTGCTGACATCGATCATCCCAAACAAAAGGTACATCCTTCCTGGTCAACTTCATCATCGGTAACGCGATCACACTGAAATCCTTGATAAACCTCCGGTAGTATCCTACTAAACCAAGGAAACTACGAACTTCTGTTGGCGTCTTCGGTTGTTCCCAATCTGCAATGGATTCTACTTTCTTCGGATCTACCTTGACTCCTTCAGCGAATATCACATGGCCCAAGAAAGTCACTTCATCCAGCTAGAACTCACACTTACTAAACTTGGCATACAACTGATGTTGGCGAAGAAGAGTCAACGCTCGACGGAGATGTTTCTCATGCTCTAGCCCGTCCCGACTATAGATCAAGATGTCGTCTATAAAGACTACAAAAAACTGATCTAAGAACGGACGGAACACTCTGTTCATCAGGTCCATGAAAGCTGCAGGTGCATTGGTTAACCCAAACGGCATAACCACAAACTCATAATGACCATATCTTGTCCTGAAAGCTGACTTTGGTATGTCATCCGTATTTATCCTCAACTGATGATATTCAGACCGTAGATCGATCTTCGAGAACACTGTAGCACCACACAACTGATCGAACAGATCATCTATCCTCGACAACGGGTACTTGTTCTTGATCGTGACCTTGTTCAACTGTCGGTAGTCTATACACAATCGCATCGAACCATCCTTCTTCTTGACAAACAGTACTGGAGCACCCCAAGGCGACGTACTCCGTCGGATAAAACCTTTATCCAACAACTCTTACAACTCTTTCTTCAACTCTGCCATCTCTGCTGGAGCCATTCTGTATGGTGTCTGTGCAACTGGCTGTGTTCCTGGTACCAGATTGATCTCAAAATCAATCTCTCGGGGTGGGGGAATACTAGGAAACTCCTCAGGAAACACGTCTGCAAACTCACGAACAACTGACACCTCCTCAAGGCTAGGACCTTTCGCCTTGGCATCCACTACGGTATCTACCACGTGAGCTAAGAACGCCTCACATCCTTGTCGTAACAACTTATCTGCCACCAAAGCTGATACCAGACATGTCGGGAGAATCTTCCTATCTCCCTGGAAGATCCACTTCTCTCCAGCATCATCAAACACTGCCTGCTTGGAACCACAGTCCAAAACAACCCTATATCTCTCTAAGGTATCCATCCCAAGGATAACATCGAAACCATGCATATCAAGTGGTATGAGGTCCACTTGAATGCGATGTCCCGAGAAAGACAAGACACAAGATGGACACTCTTCTCGAAGCAAAGAGGAACCATCAAGAGGGGTTTCTAACAACAAACTATCCTTCTTACAGCTAACAGGTAAGCGACAGTTCTCAAGCATACTATAGGCGATAAAAGAGTGTGTAGCACCCGGGTCAACCAGAACAGATATAAAGCAAGAAGAAGACGTATTAGAATGAAATAACTCCATCTGACATGTCACTACTCGCGGGTTGACTACCGCCTCCGGCTGATTCATAGCATAGAATCGAGCCGTTGCTTGCTGTCCATGACCTCTGCTTCCCTGAGCAGACAATCCAGCCTGAGACGCTTGACCGCGTCCTCGTCCTCTGCTACCACTGGGCTGTGGTCTCTCAGACCCCTGAAGGTTGTGTCTCGGCTGCTGCGTCACTTCATCATCTTTGTAGGGACAACTTGACCTGATATGCCCTGTCTGACCACAGGCATAGCATGTCCTAACATCATCTCGAGGCCTGGATGGCCCTGTCACCGCCATAGAAGCCGAACTTTGTGCCTTAGATGGTGAAGAAATGTAGCCTCTTCCTCTACTCATAGAACACTGAGATGGCCTACCTGAACCTCTCATCGCTGCCGATGTTGAAAACCTGGGCTTCTTAAAGCCACCAAACCTCTGACCCTGGAACTGAGAAGGTCTTTTCTTAGCCATGGACTCTCTCTTCAGAATGTTCAATCCTCCGGACAGATTCCACAAACGTAGCAAACCGTTCCCGGTTCTCCAATGCAGAAACCGGTGTCGTCAGCTTAGCACTCAGACCCTTCTTGAAACGTCTGATCCGTTCCCTGTCTGTCGTCGCCATGTTAGGAAAAAACCTCAACAGATCCATAAACTTGGCTTCATACTCGCTGATGTTCATCGTTCCTTACCGCAAACTCTCGAACTGACGGATCTTCTCATCCAGATACGTCTTGGGAAAGTATCTGGCGACGAACTCGCGTCGAAACACTTCCCAACAGATCACCTCACCAGGCCACTTTTCTTCCTCGATGGCCCACCAGTGACCAACACTACCTTTCAGAAGGTAGACATCGTGCTTTACTTTGTCTGCTTCGGGGATGCCGAGGATCCGGAAAGCCTTCTCAAGACTTGTCAGCCACAGATCTGCATCCGCTGGATCAGCCGTTCCAGCATACTCCGAAGCTCCGACTCGGCGAAGCCGCTCGAAGGTCTTCCCAATACCCGATGCTTCTCCATGGGGAACCTGTGCTCGCAGAGGAGGCACTGGTAATCGTTCAACCATGAGATTCATCGTAGCCATCATCTGCCCCATAAGCTGTTGGTAGGCAGGATGTTCAAGAATGGCTGGGTCAGGTTGGGGGACCTCAGGCACCCGATCTTCATATGCCTGGCCTACTGTTCCATCAACAGACGCAACATCGTTGTGCTCAACAGTGAGTTCTTCATGGTTTCCAGACATCTTGGCTTTCCTTCCGCTGAGGGCAGAAGATTTCTATGAGAAAATCTAGAAAACACATAAGAACAAACACAACCTAGTCCTAGATCCCTGTTGTGGGCTCCGATCTCCAAACCACTATATAATCACGATTTAAACTTAAGCGGAAGCAATCGATAATCAGCGGAAGACAAAAATCACGGGAAATTAAAACTTTTTGAGATAAGAGCTTGAAACCACAAACCTTTTCCATAGAAAAAGGATTTAAACTGTATACATCTCTGTCGAATTACTTCTTGAGTAATTATACACATCATGATACAAAATCTCAAGAACTCATAACCAAAAAGACTCAAAGACCTGAGAATACAGAGGACACATAGGACTGACTCTAACTACACCACATAGCAGGCTGAATCTCCACCTGAGATTTACTGCTGCTCCTGGTGCTGCTGCTGCTGTTGAGATTGGTTACCTTTAGATCGGTTCCTCCGTCTTCGACGACCACCTAAAAAAGTTGAAGTCTACGGGGTGAGACAATTTTACATAATTGTCCCAGCGAGAGTTATAACTCTCCACTAGAAGCTTTATAAGCAAAACAAAGAATAACTTAAGCAGTAGAAGCCTTCAGAGTATGCAATAGCAGTTTTAGTAATAAGCAAGAGTTCAACAATTATGAAACATGAAGAACATATACTTTATTCAGTGTAACATCAATCAAGTAACTCGTAGTTAACTCTAACAGATATACTACGCTGTTGATTATATTTTTCAAACATTATTATGCCCTGTGGAGATGAGGCATACCACTCATACTCCAACTGATCGCTAAGAAGTCACATCAGTATCATACATAGGTCATTAAAAGAGACGGATTCTTAAGACCTCATCTTCCTCAGTCAGTTAGAGGATTATTTGCAGGACATCTTGCAGGACGTCTGCTGTTTATAGCTTACCAGGGTAATCTGGTCCTTCGCTATTTTAGAGTTACAGTGGCGTTCTGTACTCTCTTCATCATCGGAAGATTTCTTGTTTATCTCTCACCGATGCGGTGTTTGTGTTTTCTTTGGGAGATTTGTGATACATCTCACCATTTGGTTTTGTAGTGAAGGATTGACGGTATCAATTCCTATACTAGGATGTAAGGATTTACGCATCCATTTCCCCCACATACTCAAAAGTATGTGATCCAGGAGTTCCCTTGGGAAAACCTGTTTCACCATCATTTCGACTCTGACAACGATGGATCTATGATCATGGCTCTACATTACACTTGATTAGTTAGGTACATTTAGTATTCTTTTAACATCATACATTTTTCTTCAAACAATAACATTAGCATAACATCTATAAAAGGAGAATACTAAAATGTAACAAGCCTAACTCTTCTCAATCATCAGTTCTCAATCATCTCATCACAAGTCATCTGTTAAGCATGACCTTGATGGTATTTATGGCTCTCACAGCCCATAAATCTCAATAGATGTCACTAATAGTGCATCAAGATATTTCACTTATTCATTAAGCTAAAACATGCTTTCAATGAATAAAGTATCATAGTTCATACCTGGGTATGATCATCATCTCATGACAACCTGCATGGTTAATTCAACTGATAACAGTAAACAATTCATCAATCAGGGTTTACTATTCATATTTCATGTCATCACCCTAGAATTAGGGTTTACTATTCACTCCATGGTGAATTGTACTCATTACATCATCATGTATGAGAAACATCATCATTAAAGCTCTTAAATAAGATTAAGATTCACTAGACATCATAATTAGGGTTTCCATGATCTCACATAGGTGGATCATTCCCTAATCATGCACATTCATGTGTATTGAAAGTATCTTACTTGAGTTTCCATCATAAAAGGGTACTTTCTCTCTCTTAGGATACTTTCTCTCTCCCCTTACTAGTAGATGGTGATAACACCACTCTAAATCAGGTTGGGTTAAGTCCTCATAGTCTAACATAAGCCAACACATCACTATCATGTGATTAGGGTTTGATTAAAACAGTGTATTACTCAATTAAACCCCTCAAGGGTATTTTGGTAATTTACCTCATGATCACCATCATGTGACAACTCATTAATCACTTAGTCCCTTAATGACCTAGTTTACCATTAGAGTTTAGATTAGATCACCATTGAACCAGTTACACCATCAATTGATTAAGTACAAACCACCTTGAACACCTTCAAATGGTTTCAACCTTCAACCACCAAACGGTCCTGAGACCGTTTGGTCTCAAACGGTCTTGAGACCGTTTGGGTGTGTTGACTGTTTTGACTTTCAAACCGTTTGAAGTTTATGGGGTTTGAAACCGTTTGATCAAAACGACTTGAGATCGATTGGTCCAAACGACCTTGAGATCGTTTGAGCCCAAACGGTCTTGAGACCGTTTGACCTCAAACGGTCTTGAGACCGTTTGACCTCAAACGGTCTTGAGACCGTTTGGACCTCCAAAGTGGTTCAAAAGTTACAATTGGTCATGGATATGTATGTTGAACCCCTCAATTAACCAAATCCATGATAACCACTTATAAATTGAGTTAACTAAGATTAGCCTTAATCAATTGGACATCAAATTGACCCTCAATTGAAAGCCAATTAGGGTTAAATCCTTCTCAATTAGGGTTTCAAATCGGGTGGTCATCAATATTCAACAATGTGAATCAATTCAAGGTTGAACCTATCAATTGACCTCCAATTGGGCCCAAACTTGGCCCAAATGGTCTTGAGATCGTTTGGACATCATCCAAACGGTCTTGAGACCATTTTCCCAAAGTTTGACCAAAAACCAAGTCGGTTAGATTAGGGTTGAACTCCAATTAGGTCAAAAATCAGCATTTTTATCAATTCATCAATTTATTGCAATTGGACCTTCAAACCATTAGATTATCTCAACCCTAGACCTTCAAACGGTCTTGGGTTGTGCCCAAACAGTCTTGAGACCGTTTGGAGGAACCCCCAAATGGTCTTGAGACCGTTTGGGTCCTTCAACCCAAAACTCAACAAGATCTATGCTTAAAAACAGCAATTTGAATCCGATTAGGGTTTGGATGTTGAAGTGCCTTCAACTCTCAATTGGTTAAGAATTAAACTTTGATTCTTTGCAGGAATGAAATTCAATATATAACCAACAGACCCTCAAATGTTCGTCCCTTGTTCAACCCTATCAAACGGTCTTGAGACCATTTCAATCCAAACGGTCTTGCAAGACCGTTTGAGAGCAAACAGTTTGAAACCGTTTGACCCCAAACGGTTTGCAACCGTTTGGACCAAAAGGGTCCAAGGTCGTTTGATAAAGTAACATAGGGATTCACGCCCCTCATCTTCAACCTCTGTCAAGGTCGGTTCTTCCACCGTTTTGCTTGCAAAAGTGCAAGGAAGAAGGGAGGTAGAAGAAGAACTAACATGCTAAATTGCAAGAACAAAGTATGCATATAAAGCAAAGAGTTTAGAGTTATAAAATCCGCATTAGAACGTTGTTCCTAGAGCTCCAAGCTTCCAAGATTCACGCCTCTAATGGTGTCTTGAGCTCCACAACTCGGTCAGAGGTGATTCCTCCAAGGAAAGGTAGGATTGGTCGGCTAGAACAAGAAGACTAAGTGAGCTATCCACAAAACCAACCTTAAAGGAAGAATTTCTCCATGAATTCGAGCTAGAAGGTGGTGCTCTCTTGCCTAGAATAGGTTGGTCGTCTCCCTGAGCTCTAGAGCTTTGCCTTAGCCATTTGAGAAAGAAGAGCAGAAGTGAAGGAAATGAAGGATCCGTTCACTTGTTTGCAAGGAAAAGGTTTATATACTTTAGGCCTTTTTACATCATAAGGACCTCTAAAGTATGAAATTCTCATCTAAGTCCCTCCTTGCTCAAAGGCACGTCCAAACTCATATAAACTTATGCAAAGCTCATGAAATCTCAAGATCTAAGGGTAAATAAAGCCAACTTTCAACTAGGGTACATACATGAAAGGTTTCCATACCCTTATTAGGTGATTTTTATCACAAAGATCATTTTTCTTATCTGATTATTCATTGATGTATCCCTTTCGTCATTTCCATTCTTAAATGATGACAAGAGTTATAAAAGATGTTCTACAAGGTGAAAATTGCAAATTGCACCCCTCAATTTAGGTAAATTGCACTTTACTCCAAATTAGGGTTTTCAAGCATAGGGATTGCTTCCACAGCTGTACCTTGGTGCTCAAGCTTGGGAAATCCTTCAAACTTCATCATAAACATCCTCATGATGTCTCAACATCAAAGGAACATCTTAATCTGTGAATTAGCAAGTTAAACCCTTAAACTGGGTAATTTGCACATAGGTCCCTGCATACAGCACAATGCTACAACTTTGTTTAAAAAGGAGCAAGAATTGAAAATATATGTTCGCGAGGAACTTAATTACATGCCAGGGAGTATTCACAAGTATAAAATTACATATTTAGGCAAAACTTCCAGGGTTAGGTTATAACCCAGGTCAGGGATGTTACAAATTATCCACCCCTTCACAAGGATTTCGTCCCCGAAATCGATAAAGCGTATTAGGAGAAAGGAGCAGGGTATTTCCTTCTCATCTCATCCTCTAGTTCCCAAGTGGATTCTTCAACACCACGATGGTTCCAGAGGACTTTCACAAGACTTATATCTTTCTTCTTTAACTTTTTAGTTCTGTTATCAAGGATTGACACTGGTCCCTCCTCATATGTTATATCTTCATTCAATTCTACTTCCATAGGTTGTAGAACTGACTCGGTGTCTGGGTGACATTTCCTCAGCATGGAAATGTGAAACACAGGGTGTAGCTTCTGCAACTCATGAGGTAACTCTAGTCTATAGGCCACCTTTCCAACTCCTTCGACAATTGGATAAGGTCCCATAAATCTAGGAGCTAACTTCCCTTTCCTTCCAAAACGAAGGACTCCTTTCCAAGGTGAGACCTTAAGATATACTCTGTCTCCAACCTGGAACTCTAGGGGTCTACGACGTTTATCGGCATACGACTTCTGCCTATCCTGTGCAGTCTTAAGCTGTTGTTGTATAACTTTAATCTTCTCTGTAGTTTGCTGCACAAGATCAGGACCTAGCAACTGGTGCTCACCACTCTCATACCAACACAAGGGTGATCTACAACGTATACCACATAAGGCTTCATATGGTGCCATATCAATGCTATGCTGATAGCTATTGTTATAGGCAAACTCTATCAAGTTTAGATGTAGATCCCAACTCCCGGTAAACTGGAGAACACATGCTCTCAACAGGTCTTCCAAGGTCTGTATAGTCCTTTCTGACTGTCCATCAATCTGTGGATGAAAGGCTATACTAAACCTTAGCTTGGTGCCTAGGGCTCTGTGTAACTGTTCCCAAAAATGACTTGTAAACTGGGGACCTCTGTCAGAAACTATAGTGACAGGAACTCCGTGCAAACGCACTATCTCTTGAACATACAACTGGGATAACCTTTCAGCAGAATAGGTTGTTTTGACAGGTAAGAAATGTGCTATCTTTGTCAACCTATCAACAACTACCCAAATGGAATCATGTCCTTTGTTTGTCCTGGGTAGGCCAACAACAAAGTCCATGGTCACATGGTCCCACTTCCATTGTGGTATGGGTAAAGGTTGCATTGTTCCTGCAGGTTTCTGGTGTTCAGCCTTGACCTACTGACACACAGGACACCTCAGAACAAACTCAGCTACATCCTTCTTCATCCCAGGCCACCAATACATATCTTTCAAGTTTCGATACATCTTGGTGCTCCCTGGATGCATAGCATACATTGAAGAATGAGCTTCCTCCAGAACTAACTTTCTCAGGTTATCTACATCTGGCACTATCATCCTCCCATGATAGCATGCCACCTGGTCATCTGACTCATGAAAACCTTCTCACTTCTCATCACCAAACTCAGATCTAATCTACTGAACTGTAGCATCAACTTGTTGTGCCTCCTTTATCTGCTCTCTAAGGGTAGGTTTAATCTGCATCTTAGCTAACAAGCCGGCTATCAATGACACCTTCAACTGCACATTGTGTTGCCTTAAAGAGATAAGCATATCTCTCCTAGAGCATACTAAGGAACTTAGTTGTGCTCTATCCATGGTTGATGTTGCTGATTTCCTACTCAAGGCATCTACAACCACATTAGCCTTGCCTGGGTGGTAATCAATTGTACAATCGTAATCCTTGATTAACTCCATCCAGCGACGTTGCCTCATGTTAAGCTCGTGCTGAGAGAAGATATACTTAAGGTTCTTGTGGTCTGTGAAAATCTGGAAGGTTTCTCCGTAGAGATAATGTCTCCAAATTTTCAAGGCATGGACCACATCAACTAACTCCAGATCATGTGTCGGATAATTCTCCTCGTGTTTCTTAAGCTGTCGAGAAGCGAAAGAAATCACTTGTTTATCCTGCATCAACACACATCCAAGTCCATTCTTGGAGGCATCACAGAAGACTACATATTCTTTTCCTTGCTCAGGTAGCACAAGCACAAGTGCACTTGTCAACCTCTCCTTCAACAGCTGAAAAGACTGTTGACACTTATCACTCCAAGCAAAAGGAACATCTTTCCGGGTTAACTTGGTCAAAGGTAAGGCTATAGTACTGAAATTCTTAATAAACCTTCGATAATAACCAGCTAATCCCAAGAAACTTCTAATCTTCGTCGGTGTCTTCAGTTGTTCCCACTGTAGAACATATTCTACCTTTTTAGGGTCAACTCGAATTCCCGAGGCAGATACCACATGTCCAAGAAAAGACACTTCAGATAACCAGAACTCGCATTTGCTAAACTTAGCGTATAACATATGTTCTCTTAGCAAGGTTAAAGTTTGGCGAAGATGCTGCTCATGCTGCTGAGCATCCTTACTATAAATCAGTATGTCATCTATGAAGACGACAACACAATGATCAAGGAAGGGTCGAAAAACTCTATTCATGAGTTCCATGAATGCAGCTGGTGCATTGGCTAGTCCAAACGACATAACCGTGAACTCATAGTGACCATATCTTGTCCTAAAAGCAGACTTGGATATGTCACTGTCCTTAATGCGGAGTTGATGATATCCAGACCTTAAGTCTATCTTGGAGAAGACTGTTGCACCACGCAACTAGTCAAAAAGATCATCAATCCTCGGCAAAGGATACTTGTTCTTTATTGTTACTTTATTGAGTTGTCTATAATCAATGCACAACCGCATTGATCCATCTTTCTTTTTAACAAACAAAACCGGAGCACCCCAAGGTGAGGTACTCGGTCGGATGAAACCCTTCTCAAGTAACTCCTGAAGCTGTTTCTTGAGTTCTGCCATCTCGGCAGGCGCCATCCTATACGGAGTTTGGGCTATAGGTTTCGTATCTGGGACCAAATTGATCTCAAAATCAATCTACCGAGGTGGTGGTATACCAGGAAGTTCTTCAAGAAACACATCCTCGAATTCCCTGACTATAGGAACTTCAGCAGGGTTGGGACTCTCTTTGGTAACATCTACCACATGGGCCAAGAATGCATAACATCCTTGCCTCATCAGCTTATCAGCAACCATAGCTGATACAAGACAGGTGGGCAGAATCTTTCTTTCTCCTTGAAAGATCCATGTGTTGCTTTCATCAGCAAACACTGCCAGCTTGGACTCACAATCCAAGACAACTCGATACCTTTCCAAGGTATCCATCCCGAGGATTACATCAAATCCTTGCATATCAAGCGGTATAAGGTCCACTTGAATGCGATGTTTAGAAAAGAAGAGGATGCAGGGAGAGCATACCTCCTGCAAAACAGCAGACCCACTCAACGGAGTCTCCAACAACAAACTATCTGCCCTATGACTAGCTGTCATATTGCAGTTGCGAATCACTCTTCGAGTGATGAAAGAGTGCGTAGCACCCGGGTCAATCAGAACAGATACTACACAAGATTTAGACATATCAGAATATAAAAGTTCTATCTGACCTGTCACCACTTGTGGATCGACCACTGCCTCTGGTGGGTTCATAGCATAGAACCTCACTGTAGCCTGTTGTTGAGGTGGCGCTGATGATCCAGCTTGAGACGCTTGCCCGCGTCCTCGAGCGGCTCCTTGAGATTGCCCTCTATGTCATCCCTGTTGACCTTGTCTCGGAGGCTGTGTCACACTGATAGGCTTAGACTGGCAGTCCTTCATCAAATGTCCCACCTTCCCACAGTTGTAGCAGCTTCTCTCTTGTGGTCTTGGTGGTCCAGTAACGGACATTGATGCAGAACTCTGAGTCTCCCGAGGTGGTTGTCCTCATCCTCTACCTCTACTTGGAGACCACTGAGTCTGAGAACTAGATCTAGGTGGTGGAGGATTAGGTGCAGAGGATCTAGGCTTCTTAAAGTCCTTAGATGAAGAACCCTGGAACTGTGAATATCTTTTCTGAGTTTGCCTCTTCTCAACCACAGATCTCTCTATCCTTCAGACTGACTCAATGAAGGTAGAGAATCTCTCTCGGTTTTCTAAGGCAGACACAGGGGTAGTCATGTCAGCATTCAAACCCCTCTCAAATCTCCTGATTCTTTCTTCTTCTGTGGCAGCCATGTGCGGACAAAACCGCAACAACTCCATGAACTTAGCTTCATACTCACTAATGTTCATCATGCCCTGCCTCACTCTCTCAAACTGAGAGATCTTCTCGTCTAGGAAGGTCTTTAGGAAATATCTATGAACAAATTCCCGCCGAAAGTCTTCCCACGAGATCTCCATTCCAGGTCTCTTCTGCTCTTCCATTGTCCACCAATGACCAGCACTTCCTTTGAGAAGATAGACAGCATGTCTGACCTTCTCAGCTTCAGGGATATTGAGACTCCTAAAAGCCTTCTCCAACTCTGTCAACCACAGATCAGCATCTGCGGGGTCAGCAGTCCCAAGGTACTCGGTAGCTCCGACACGACGTAGTCGCTCGAACGTCTTCCCGATACCTTGACCTTCGGGCTGGACAGGTGCCCTGGGTGCAGGCATAGGCATCCTGTCGGTTATGTGTGTCATGGCAGTCATGAACTGCCCGAACATCGTCTGAACTGCTGGGTTACCCATGTCGGCTGGGTCGAACTGGGGTGGCTCTCTGGGTTGCTCAGGTACAGGCTGTTCTATCTCTGGTACTCCTGCACCGCCTTGAGGTGCACTTGCACTACTTTCTACCACATTCTCATCATGTGGCTCTGACATTCTTATGTATCTTCTTCTCCTGAGGAGCAGAAGATTCTATTAGATAAGGAAGGAATACTAAAGATAGACTCGACTTCCTAAGTGTAACATACTGAAATCTCCTATGTACCTCTTTGTATTCTTTTCTATAAGCTTTGACCTTCATTTTCGTTCCATTTGTCCTTGGTTTTGATTTAAAGGAAATTAAGATGGTTATTGGTTAAATGTTTCCCATATATATTCTTATTTTGAGGTTGCATGCACAAATGCCTTAGTTAGAATTAGATAATGGGCCTAAAGTGCAAATTCACATTAAGTAATAAAAAGAGTAAAATAATTCGTCCTAGAATCTTCTAGTGTTTCCTAGAATATAAGAAATAAGAAGGAAATCCGAATTTTATAAAAAGAAAGAAGATAAATATAATAAGTAAAGAAAATATGAGAATTTATGAGTAAAGAAGATAATTACAAAGATTTTTGCAACAAATATGATAATATGAAACCATCATGATAATTTGATAGTTTAATTCGTTTCCTTGAGCAAAGAGTAGCTTAAGGGTCAAGCATTATTTAAAATGAAAATATTAATAACATTATCAATGGAATATAGGAAATATGCCAATAAAAGGAAATAAAATATTTAATGCTCTCAAATCGGAAAATTATTTCAAATTCGTATTCTAAACATAAAAATAAGCCTCTGTGCAAATTTGCATCTAATTTGGATAATAAAAGAATAATAAGAAAAATAGGAGAGAGAAAGTGTGTAGAATGTTCTAATTAATTTAATAAATATAAAGATAATGTCAACTTGTGAAGATAATTGCAAAATCGTGTCACAACCCATTAAGGAGACTTATGGGTGAAGTTACATTAATTTTAGATAATGTTATCACTCCTTTTGAGGGAGGAAAGAGAAAATGACATATTAATTATTTCACTTATTAAACTTTCTCAAAATGAAAAACTAACTCCATATTTGGATTCTACGTGTCAAAATAAGTGAGAATATAAATTTTCATAATTTTTGGACAACGTTTGAGCCTCCAAAATAAGAAAGAGAAAAACATTTAAAATCTAATAGTTTTAATCGACTTTTGCTCAAGGATATTTCCCTGATCTAATGCGAGATCGGACGGTCCAGGTTGATTTGTGGACCCATGTCCACCGATCCGACGACGCACGGTCGTCTTCTACCTTGAGTCGGATTAGGCAACAGATAGGATTTTTCGTTTTCTTAAAATCGCAATAACTTGAGATTTACTCAACGATTCTCCTTGATTTTTGTTGTGTTGGATTCCTTGCGAGATTTCGCACAGGATTATCCCAAACTTTTCGAGCTTTGACGCATATTTGGGAAATGCCCAAAGTAGCCACCGACCACTTCCCCTTGCTCCTACCCACATCCTAGTCTAGGGTTCCTTGCCTATAAATAACTCAACCCTTGCGACCGCCATTACCTTAGCAACCTGTTCGTACCTCCAATTTGGATTTTCGTGGACGTTTCGACCCCCGACGAGCAGCCGAAGGTCCCTAACTTGCGGCGCTTCTCCCTCTCTATTCCGGCCACCTCGGTTCGAATCAAAGGTACCATTGAGTTCGTTTCGTCCTTCTCTTTCTTTCGACTATCTAAACGCAAGTTTTCGTCGAGTATAGCGATTTTGCCCAAATCGGCCGAGCAAGCCTGCTCGCGCGCGACGAGGGTCGGCCGAGGTTGATGACGACGCGCAAATGACTATTTTTCCCCTCCGGTTTCTTCTCCTTTCGTTTTCTCGCCAAGGGCACAACGGTCCTTTACCCCTGTTTAACCGCCGGGTCGCTCGACCGGTTGCGAGAGGCCCTGAGACGCGGGTCGCCGCTCTCAGTCGCCCGCGACCGCTCGATGCGGTTGGCTTTGCCTACGTGGCAAGCTGCCATTGGTCAGAGTAAATTTTTTTTATAAATTATTCCGTTGGTCAAAAATAATAAATAAATAGTGTTTTGAAATCAAGAAAACGAGATCTATTTAATAAAAATGTTTTTGAGATTTGGTTTTGAGTTTTTCGAAAAGGTGTTTTTAAAATCGATTTAATTAACTTAAAAATCCCTAAAATTAACCCTAAAAATCTATATTTCCAAAATATACAATATTATATGTTATTTTGATCAGGAAAACCTAACTAAGACGATTATGAGGTTTTTGAAGTCTGAATCGAGAGTTTGTGCAAAAAGTTAGTAAATTAGGGTTTTCAATCTTTTAAATGAATGCATGTAAATCTAATATATAAATATAATGATGTATTAGGAAGTTTGGGTTTATAGCTCGTGTGAAGAGTTGAAAAAGGGAAACTTAGGACACCTGTGGCCAAGGTATGTGTTTAGTATAAGTTTTGTTGTGCATCTACCTATCAGTTGGGAAATACTTAATCTAATACCTAAATTTCTTCTATGAGGTTTAACTTGATCTAAACCATTGAATTTCTTGAAACCTAAATGTCTTATTTGCCTCAAAAATCATATATAGTATTCTCTTGTTTGGGTATTCATACCCCACTGCCATGATATATATTCTTTTGTTTATTCTTGCCATAAATCTCTTATTAGCATGAAATTAAATGTTCTATTTAAATTTTAAGTAGTGGTACTTATGTACAACCACCCATAGAGGGCATGTATAAAATCGCCCTAGGGGAATGTTTATTATTCTCCCCATTAAAAATTTGTAGGTGATTTGGAAATGTTTATAATTCTTCCCTCACCTAAGGTTAGAGGTTCGGTAGGTGCCTCAACCCTACTTAGTTAGATAGACATATTAATAAACATGCTAAAACCTTTACTTACTTTGTTAATGGCAAGTTCTCTTATGAAAACCTCATGCTCTTGATATCTTCTTACACCAAATACTTAGTCTAGTTTACTTGTTACATCTTTCCTTTGCCTTTGATAGATTATTAGTGTAACACATACTTTTCTTGTTTTCCCTCTTGCTGGGTGCCTTCCCAACCACCCAGGTGTTGGAGCTGTTCAAGGTGAAGGAAGGGCTTGAAGAAAGAATCCTTGCTGAGATCGTTTGCTTGACAAAAAGGATGGCTAGGTTGCTATAGCTAGATCCTCTATTCTATCTTATCTTTTCTTTTAGAAAGCAATGATGTAATAAACAATAAGCCATTAGAAGGCTTGTTATTTCTTTCTTTCTGCTGCTATTGACATTTTATGATGTATCTGGAATCATGCTTATTTATTTGGATTATTATCCAACCATCCTCAAAAGTCTAAATTTTGTTAAAAATTGTGGATGTTTGTATTTCCTTTAAATTTTAGTAAGGAGGTGATCTCGCCTCTTAACAACATGGTATCAGAGCTATTAGGCGACTATTAGGGCATACAGTTGAGGCAAGGGTGTCTAGAAAGGATCAGGGCATGGGGGCTGGCAAGATTTTCCTCCGACCCACTAGCTTGGCATACGGGGACTCCCGTGCCCATATGATCCGGCCTGGCCTGCGCCGATACGAACTGCCCGAAATAGTATGCTTTTAGGCAATAGCATTCTAGTTATCCTTTTCTCATCTCTATTTCTTTTCCCTCTCATCTATGATTCTTTACTCCTGAAAATTTAATAAGTTAACCCTAATTTCAGGAGAGGTGACCTGTTTGACAACTCAAACCAGGAGTCCAACACCGACAACCCCGACACTCCTGCGACTCCTGCTGTTAACCAATCAACCTCTGGTGTTCCTGCTTTCACACCCGAGCAAGAGCTGGCGATGCTGCGACAACTGTTGTCCTCCACCATGATGGGACAACTTAACACATAGCTGCTTTTGCCTCCAAGCCGAGGGAGTTCAACCTCACTGACTTCATCAAGATGCAGCCACCCTACTTCAAGGGTGAGAGTGAGCCTAACATGGTGGACAAAGCTGATGACTGGGTGTTGGCCCTGGATCGGACCTTCGAGGGTATGGCTTGCCCTCCTCACCAGAAGGTTTGGTTTGCGACGTACGTGCTGGATGGACCGACGCGTGTCTGGTGGAATGGAGTTGCCCGTACTCGAGACACCTCCTCCATGGAGTGGACTCAGTTCCTGAAGCTGTTCAGAGAGAAGTACATCTGCCCCGCTTTTCTGAGGAAGAAGGAGGCTGAGTTTTACAGTCTCAAGCAAGGAAGCATGAGCGTGGCTGACTATGTTCAGAAGTTTCTGCTGTTAGAACGTTACGCCACCGACCTTGGAGCTGACAGAAGAGCAACCTTGTTCTTGGAGGGACTGAACTACCATGTTGGTCGGAGCCTCGTACCTCAGATGCCACTCTCGTTTCAACAAATGGTGGACAAGGCTCTCGCCATCGATTCTTATCCGGGATTCCAGGCTTCCAGTAGCTTCAACAACAACAAAAGGAAGAATCCGAACCAGCATGAGAACCGTGGTCGTGATCGCTGCAACAGATGCAATCGCTATCATCCTCCTGGAAGATGTCCCGCCAACAATGCACCTGCTCGTGTTGGCAATCGTACTCCACCAACCTACCATGAGTGCGGCCAAGTTGGGCACATCCGACCCAACTGCCCTCGTTTCCAGCAAGGGCAGAATAATGCTCAGCAACCACAACAACAGAGACAGAATCCTCCACCGTGGAACAACAACAACAACCAGAACCCGAGACGTCTGCCAGCTGAGAGGCAGAATGGGAGAGTGTTGCTCTCAATGCTGAAGAAGATGGTGAAGGCAATGAAGTGATTGAAGGTACACTACACCTCAATATGCATCCTTTAAAAGCTCTGTTTGATTCTGGTTCCTCAAATACCTTTATATCTAGTCAGTTTGCCTCTATGCTTGAGATCGAATCTGAGTTTATGGATCATGTGTTAGATGTAAAAACTCCTAGTGGAAAAATCTGCTCCTCGTACCTCCAAACTCCTACCTTGAACCTATGTATATCTGGAATAATGTTTCCCACAGTTTTTGTCTTGTTTGATATGACTGTCTTTGACATCATCCTGGGCATGGATTGGTTAAAGAAGTATAAAGCTGTTCTGTTTTGTGAGGAATCCAAGGTTAGCCTGTTCCATCCTGATGAAGGAAGAGTGTGTGTCAAGGGCAAGAAGCGAGGAGAGCGACAGTTTGTCATCTCTGCCATCAAAGCTGAAAAGCTCGTCTCACAAGGGTGTAGAGCCTTCCTAGCCTCCATAGTTCTCGATGCTACACCTCCTGCCCTAGACCATGTTGATGTGGTGAAGGACTTCCCAGATGTCTTTCCTGAGGAGTTGCCCGGGTTGCCACCAAATCGTGAGGTGGAATTCTCCATCGAGCTCATACCTGGAACTTCACCGATTTCGAAGCCACCTTACCGCTTGGCTCCTGCTGAGCTGGCGGAGTTGAAGAAGCAGCTTGAAGAGCTTCTTGACATGGGTTTCATTCGCCCCAGTGTTTCCCCTTGGGGAGCCCCTGTCCTGTTCGTGAAGAAGAAAGATGGCTCCTTGCGGATGTGTATGGACTACCACATGCTCAACCAGGTGACAGTGAAGAATCATTATCCGTTGCCACACATCGACGACCTGTTCGATCAACTGAAGTCAGCCACTGTGTTCTCCAAGATGGATCTGCGAAGTGGATACTACCAGATGTGTGTGAAAGATGATGATGTTCCGAAGACAACATTCAGAACTCGCTATGGGCATTATGAATTTTTGGTCATGCCTTTTGGTTTGACGAATGCCCCTACTGCGTTTATGGACCTGATGAACTGAGTATTCTGCCCATACCTCGACAAGTTTGTAGTGGTGTTTATTGATGATGTTTTGGTTTATTCCGAGACATTGGAACAACATCACGAGCACTTGCGGATTGTACTCAACACATTGCGAGAAAATCAATTGTATGCAAAATTATCAAAATGTGAGTTCTGGATAAAGGAAGTGATGTTTCTTGGTCACATGATTTCTGCCGGCCATATAGCTGTAGATCCTGCAAAGGTAGAAGCTGTGACAAAGTGGAATGCTCCGAGAAACCCATCAGAAATCCATAGTTTCCTTGGTCTAGCTGGTTACTATCGGAAGTTTATCAAAGGGTTTTCTGAGTTGGCTTTACCTTTGACCAAGCTGACTCAGAAGGAAGTCAAGTTCTCATGGACCCCTGAATGTGAGGACAGTTTTCAGAAGTTGAAGATGAGTCTGACTTCTGCTCCCGTGCTTGCTTTGCCTGTTGAGGGTATACCCTATGTCATCTACACTGATGCATCCCGACAAGGCTTAGGGTGTGTTCTGATGCAAGACGGAAAGGTGATCGCCTATGCTTCACGACAGTTGAAACCTAATGAAGCTAATTGGCCTACGCATGATTTAGAGCTGGCTGCCATAGTTCATGCTTTGAAGATCTGGCGACACTACCTCTATGGAGAAAAGTTTGAAGTCTTTTCTGATCACAAGAGTTTGAGATATCTGTTGACTCAGAAGGATCTGAACTTGCGACAACGTAGGTGGATGGAATATCTTAAAGATTACAATTTCACCATCACCTATCATCCTGGGAAAGCAAATGTTGTAGCTGATGCTTTAAGTCGCAAGAAGGATGCTGTTTGTGCTGCTCTGAGATGTTCTGTGTGGGAAAACCTTGAACATGTGGCCAGTTGGAAACCTCAACCTGTCGATTCAATGGATGAAGATAAGTTGTGTGTTCATATGGCCAGTCTGACCGTTACACCAACCTAGATCTCAGAAGTTATGTCTGCACAGTTGGAGAGTTCAGAGCTTGAAGAGTTGAAAGCTTTAGCTGAGAAACCGCAATCTGATTTCTCTGTCGGAGTGGATGGTGCTATCCGCTTCAGACAAAGGTTGTGGATACCTGATGTTGGTGATCTGAGACAGAAGGTTCTGAGTGAGGCTCATGGTTCCAAGTACACTATTCACCCTGGCACAACCAAGATGTACAAGGACCTATAGTGAAGTTTCTGGTGGAAGAACATGAAGAATGATATAGCTCTGTTTGTGGCAAAATGCTTGACATGTCAGCAAGTCAAGATTGAACATCAATGACCTGGTGGTCTTCTTCATCCTCTTGAGATTCCAGAATGGAAGTGGGAGAAGATCACAATGGACTTTGTTACTGGTTTCCCTAAGTCCAAGAGAGGTTATGATGCTGTTTGGGTGGTGATTGATCGGCTTACTAAATCTGCTCATTTCTTGCCTTTCAAAACCACGTATAAAGTTGCTGAGATGGCTCAGTTGTATGTGGAGTGGATAGTTCGTCTGCATGGTGTCCCTGCTGTGATAGTTTCTGATCGAGACCCGAAGTTCACTTCTCGTTTATGGGATCGGATTCAGGAAGAGATGGGTACTGATCTGCGTTTCAGCACTGCTTACCACCCGCAAACTGATGGTCAGTCTGAGAGAACAGTTCAGATTCTGGAGGACTTGCTTCGTGCTTGTGTGATGGATTGGGGTGGTGCCTGGGATCGATATCTACCATTAGCAGAGTTTGCTTACAACAATAGCTACCAAGCCAGTATTGGTATGCCACCTTTTGAAGCTCTCTATGGTAGACCTTGTCGTTCACCTTTGCACTGGGATGATGTTGGTGAGCGTTCCTTAGTGAAGTCTGATGACATGCAGATGATGCTTGAGAAGATACAGTTGATAAAGAAACGGATGAAAGCTGCTCAAGACAGATAGAAGATGTATGCTGATAAGAAGAGGTCTGATGTAAGCTTCATAGTGGGAGACTATGCTTTTCTAAAGATCAAGCCTATACGTTCTATTGCAAGATCTAAAGTAAAAGGCAAGCTGAGTCCTCGCTATGTTGGACCATTTGAGATCTTAGATAAAGTGGGAGATTGTGCATATCGTCTAGCTTTGCCTCCTGCTTATGATAAGATTCACAATGTATTCCATGTTTCTGTGCTGAGGAAGTACGTTAAGGATCCGTCTCATGTGCTCTCCATTGAACCTGTGGAGATTAATGAGAATCTGACTTATGAAGAACTACCTGTGAAGATCCTTGATTCCCGAGTAAAGCAGCTGAAGAATAAGGAGATAGAGTTAGTAAAGGTTTTATGGAGATACCATGGTTTAGAAGAAACCACTTGGGAGTTGAGAGATGAGATGTTGCGTACTCACCCTTCCCTCTTTGTATGAGATTTCGGGGACGAAATCCTTTTTAAGGGGTGGAGTGTTGTAACATACTGAAATCTCCTATGTACCTCTTTGTATTCTTTTCTATAAGCTTTGACCTTCATTTTCATTCCATTTGTCCTTGGTTTTGATTTAAAGGAAATTAAGATGGTTATTGGTTAAATGTTTCCCATATATATTCTTATTTTGAGGTTGCATGCACAAATGCCTTAGTTAGAATTAGATAATGGGCCTAAAGTGCAAATTCACATTAAGTAATAAAAAGAGTAAAATAATTCGTCCTAGAATCTTCTAGTGTTTCCTAGAATATAAGAAATAAGAAGGAAATCCGAATTTTATAAAAAGAAAGAAGATAAATATAATAAGTAAAAAAAATATGAGAATTTATGAGTAAAGAAGATAATTACAAAGATTTTTGCAACAAATATGATAATCTGAAACCATCATGATAATTTGATAGTTTAATTCGTTTCCTTGAGCAAAGAGTAGCTTAAGGGTCAAGCATTATTTAAAATGAAAATATTAATAACATTATCAATGGAATATAGGAAATATGCCAATAAAAAGAAATAAAATATTTAATGCTCTCAAATCAGGAAAATTATTTCAAATTCGTATTCTAAACATAAAAATAAGCCTCTGTGCAAATTTGCATCTAATTTGGATAATAAAAGAATAATAAGAAAAATAGGAGAGAGAAAGTGTGTAGAATGTTCTAATTAATTTAATAAATATAAAGGTAATGTCAACTTGTGAAGATAATTGCAAAATCGTGTCCCAACCCATTAAGGAGACTTATGGGTGAAGTTACATTAATTTTAGATAATGTTATCACTCCTTTTGAGGGAGGAAAGAGAAAATGACATATTAATTATTTCACTTATTAAACTTTCTCAAAATGAAAAACTAACTCCATATTTGGATTCTATGTGTCGAAATAAGTGAGAATATAAATTTTCATAATTTTTGGACAACGTTTGAGCCTCCAAAATAAGAAAGGGAAAAACATTTAAAATCTAATAGTTTTAATCGACTTTTGCTCAGGGATATTTCCCTGATCTAATGCGAGATCGGACGGTCCAGGTTGATTTGTGGACCCGTGTCCACCGATCCGACGATGCACGGTCGTCTTCTACCTTGAGTCAGATTAGGCAACAGTAGGATTTTTCGTTTTCTTAAAATCGCAATAACTTGAGATTTACTCAACGATTTTCTTGATTTTTGTTGCGTTGGATTCCTTGCGAGATTTCGCACAGGATTATCCCAAACTTTTCGAGCTTTGACGCGTATTTGGGAAACGCCCAAAGTAGCCGCCGACCACTTCCCCTTGCTCCTACCCACATCCTAGTCTAGGGTTCCTTGCCTATAAATAACTCAACCCTTGCGACCGCCATCACCTTAGCAACCTGTTCGTACCTCCAATTTGGATTTTCGTGGACGTTTCGACCCCCGACGAGCAGCCGAAGGTCCCTAACTTGCGGCGCTTCTCCCTCTCTATTCCGGCCACCTCGGTTCGAATCAAAGGTACCATTGAGTTCGTCTCGTCCTTCTCTTTCTTTCGACTATCTAAACGCAAGTTTTCGTCGAGTATAGCGATTTTGCCCAAATCGGCCGAGCAAGCCTGCTCGCGTGCGACGAGGGTCGGCCGAGGTTGATGACGATGTGCAAATGACTATTTTGCCCCTCCGGTTTCTTCTCCTTTCGTTTTCTCGCCAAGGGCACAACAGTCCTTTACCCCTGTTTAACCGCCGGGTCGCTCGACCGGTTGCGAGAGGCCCTGAGACGCGGGTCGCCGCTCTCAGTCGCCCGCGACCGCTCGATGCGGTTGGCTTTGCCTACGTGGCAAGCTGCCATTGGTCGGAGTAAAATAATTTTTATAAATTATTTCGTTGGTCAAAAATAATAAATAAATAGTGTTTTGAAATCAGGAAAACGAGATCTATTTAATAAAAATGTTATTGAGATTTGGTTTTGAGTTTTTCGAAAAGGTGTTTTTAAAATCGATTTAATTAACTTAAAAATCCCTAAAATTAACCCTAAAAATCTATATTTCCAAAATATACAATATTATATGTTATTTTGATCAGGAAAACCTAACTAAGACGATTATGAGGTTTTTGAAGTCTGAATCGAGAGTTTGTGCAAAAAGTGAGTAAATTAGGGTTTTCAATCTTTTAAATGAATGCATGTAAATCTAATATATGAATATAATGATGTATTAGGAAGTTTGGGTTTATAGCTCGTGTGAAGAGTTGAAAAAGGGAAACTTAGGACACCTGTGGCCAAGGTATGTGTTTAGTATAAGTTTTGTTGTGCATCTACCTATCAGTTGGGAAATACTTAATCCAATACCTAAATTTCTTCTATGAGGTTTAACTTGATCTAAACCATTGAATTTCTTGAAACCTAAATGTCTTATTTGCCTCAAAAATCAGATACAATATTCTCTTGTTTGGGTATTCATACCCCACTGCCATGATATATATTCTTTTGTTTATTCTTGCCATAAATCTCTTATTAGCATGAAATTAAATGTTCTATTTAAATTTTAAGTAGTGGTACTTATGTACAACCACCCATAGAGGGCATGTATAAAATCGCCCTAGGGGAATGTTTATTATTCTCCCCATTAAAAATTTGTAGGTGATTTGGAAATGTTTATAATTCTTCCCTCACCTAAGGTTAGAGGTTCGGTAGGTGCCTCAACCCTACTTAGTCAGATAGACATATTAATAAACATGCTAAAACCTTTACTTACTTTGTTAATGGCAAGTTCTCTTATGAAAACCTCATGCTCTTGATATCTTCTTACACCAAATACTTAGTCTAGTTTACTTGTTACATCTTTCCTTTGCCCTTGATAGATTATTAGTGTAACACATACTTTTCTTGTTTTCCCTCTTGCTGGGTGCCTTCCCAACCACCCAGGTGTTGGAGCTGTTCAAGGTGAAGGAAGGGCTTGAAGAAAGAATCCTTGTTGAGATCGTTTGTTTGACAAGAAGGATGGCTAGGTTGCTATAGCTAGATCCTCTATTCTATCTTATCTTTTCTTTTAGAAAGCAATGATGTAATAAACAATAAAGCCATTAGAAGGCTTGTTATTTCTTTCTTTCCGCTGCTATTGACATTTTATGATGTATCTGGAATCATGCTTATTTATTTGGATTATTATGCAACCATCCTCAAAAGTCTAAATTTTGTTAAAAATTGTGGATGTTTGTATTTCCTTTAAATTTTAGTAAGGAGGTGATCTTGCCTCTTTACACTAAGTCATATGCCTCTGTAGACTCGGCGAACCTAGAGCTCTGATACCACTTAATTGTGGGCTCCGATCTCCAAACCACGATATAATCATGATTTAAACTTAAGCGGAAGCAATCGATAATCAGCGGAAGACAAAAATCACGGGAAATTAAAACTTTTCGAGATAAGAGCTTGAAACCACAAACCTTTTCCATAGAAAAAGGATTTAAACTGTATACATCTCTGTCAAATTACTTCTTGAGTAATTATACACATCATGATACAAAATCTCAAGAACTCATAACCAAAAAGACTCCAAGACCTGAGAGTACAGAGGACACATAGGACTGACTCTAACTACACCACATAGCAGGCTGAATCTCCACCTGAGATTTACTGCTGCTCCTGGTGCTGCTGCTGTTGAGATTGGTTACCTTTAGATCGGTTCCTCTGTCTTCGACGACCACCTAAAAAAGTTGAAGTCTACGGGGTGAGACAATTTTACATAATTGTCCCAGCGAGAGTTATAACTCTCCACTAGAAGCTTTATAAGCAAAACAAAGAATAACTTAAGCAGTAAAAGCCTTCAGAGTATGCAATAGCAGTTTTAGTAATAAGCAAGAGTTCAACAATTATGAAACATGAAGAACATATACTTTATTCAGTGTAACATCAATCAAGTAACTCGTAGTTAACTCTAACAGATATACTACGCTATTGATTATGTTTTTCAAACATTATTATTCCCTGTGGAGATGAGGCATACCACTCATACTCCAACTGATCGCTAAGAAGTCACATCAGTATCATACATAGGTCATTAAAAGAGCCGGATTCTTAAGACCTCATCTTCCTCAGTCAGTTAGAGGATTGTTTGCAGGACATCTTGCAGGACGTCTGTTGTTTATAGCTTACCAGGGTAATCTGGTCCTTCGCTATTTTAGAGTTACAGTGGCGTTCTGTACTCTCTTCGTCATCGGAAGATTTCTTGTTTATCTCTCACCGATGCGGTGTTTGTGTTTTCTTTGGGAGATTTGTGATACATCTCACCATTTGGTTTTGTAGTGAAGGATTGACAATATCAATTCCTACACTAGGATGTAAGGATTTACGCATCCATTTCCCCCACATACTCAAAAGTATGTGATCCAGGAGTTCCCTTGGGAAAACCTGTTTCACCATCATTTAGACTCTGACAACGATGGATCTATGATCAGGGATCTACATTACACTTGATTAGTTAGGTACATTCAGTATTCTTTTAACATCATACATTGTTCTTCAAACAATAACATTAGCATAACAGATATAAAAGGAGAATACTAAAATGTAACAAGCCTAACTCTTCTCAATCATCAGTTCTCAATCATCAGTTCTCAATCATCTCATCACAAGTCATCTGTTTAGCATGACCTTGATGGTATTTATGGCTCTCACAGCCCATAAATCTCAATAGATGTCACTAATAGTGCATCAAGATATTTCACTTATTCATTAAGATAAAACATGCTTTCAATGAATAAAGTATCATAGTTCATACCTGGGTATGATCATCATCTCATGACAACCTGCATGGTTAATTCAACTGATAACAGTAAACAATTCATCAATCATGGTTTACTATTCATATTTCATGTCATCACCCTAGAATTAGGGTTTACTATTCACTCCATGGTGAATTGTACTCATTACATCATCATGTATGAGAAACATCATCATTAAAGCTCTTAAATAAGATTAAGATTCACTAGACATCATAATTAGGGTTTCCATGATCTCACATAGGTGGATCATTCCCTAATCATGCACATTCATGTGTATTGAAAGTATCTTACTTGAGTTTCCACCATAAAAGGGTACTTTCTCTCTCTTAGGATACTTTCTCTCTCCCCTTACTAGTAGATGGTGATAACACCACTCTAAATTAGGTTGGTTAAGTCCTCATAGACTAACATAAGCCAACACATCACTATCATGTGATTAGGGTTTGATTAAAATAGTGTATTACTCAATTAAACCCCTCAAGGGTATTTTGGTAATTTACCTCATGATCACCATCATGTGACAACTCATTAATCACTTAGTCCCTTAATGACCTAGTTTACCATTAGAGTTTAGATTAGATCACCATTGAACCAATTACACCATCAATTGATTAAGTACAAACCACCTTGAACACCTTCAAACGGTTTCAACCTTCAACCACCAAACGGTCCTGAGACCGTTTGGTCTCAAACGGTCTTGAGACCGTTTTAACTCAAACGGTCTTGAGACCGTTTGGGTGTGTTGACCGTTTTGACTTTCAAACCGTTTGAAGTTTATGGGGTTTGAAACCGTTTGATCAAAACGACTTGAGATCGATTGGTCCAAACGGCCTTGAGATCGTTTGAGCCCAAACGGTCTTGAGACCGTTTGACCTCAAACGGTCTTGAGACCGTTTGACCTCAAACGGTCTTGAGACCGTTTGGATCCAAACGGTCTTGAGACCGTTTGGTCCAAATGGGCTCAAACCGTTTGGACCTCCAAAGTGGTTCAAAAGTTACAATTGGTCATGGATATGTATGTTGAACCCCTCAATTAACCAAATCCATGATAACCACTTATAAATTGAGTTAACTAAGATTAGACTTAATCAATTGGACATCAAATTGACCCTCAATTGAAAGCCAATTAGGGTTAAATCCTTCTCAATTAGGGTTTCAAATCGGGTGGTCATCAATATTCAACAATGTGAATCAATTCAAGGTTGAACCTATCAATTGACCTCCAATTGGGCCCAAACTTGGCCCAAACGGTCTTGAGGTCGTTTGGACATCATCCAAATGGTCTTGAGACCGTTTTCCCAAAGTTTGACCAAAAACCAAGTCGGTTAGATTAGGGTTGAACTCCAATTAGGTCAAAAATCAGCATTTTTATCAATTCATCAATTTATTGCAATTGGACCTTCAAACCATTAGATTATCTCAACCCTAGACCTTCAAACGGTCTTGGGTTGTGCCAAAACGGTCTTGAGACCGTTTGGAGGAACCCCCAAACGGTCTTGAGACCGTTTGGGTCCTTCAACCCAAAACTCAACAAGATCTATGCTTAAAAACAACAATTTTAATCCGATTAGGGTTTGGATGTTGAAGTGCCTTCAACTCTCAATTGGTTAAGAATTAAACTTTGATTCTTTGCAGGAATGAAATTCAATATATAAACAACAGACCCTCAAACGGTCATCCCTTGGTCAACCCTATCAAACGGTCTTGAGACCGTTTCAATCCAAACGGTCTTGCAAGACCGTTTGAGAGCAAACGGTTTGAAACCGTTTGACCCCAAACGGTTTGCAACCGTTTGGACCAAAAGGGTCCAAGATCGTTTGATAAAGTAACATAGGGATTCATGCCCCTCATCTTCAACCTCTGTCAAGGTCGGTTCTTCCACCGTTTTGCTTGCAAAAGTGCAAGGAAGAAGGGAGGTAGAAGAAGAACTAACATGCTAAATTGCAAGAACAAAGTATGCTTATAAAGCAAAGAGTTTAGAGTTATAAAACCCGCCTTAGAACGTTGTTCCTAGAGCTCCAAGCTTCCAAGCTTCACGCTTCTAATGGTGTCTTGAGCTCCACAACTCGGTCAGAGGTGATTCCTCCAAGGAAAGGTAGGATTGGTCGGCTAGAACAAGAAGACTAAGTGAGCTATCCACAAAACCAACCTTAAAGGAAGAATTCCTCCATGAATTCGAGCTAGAAGGTGGTGCTCTCTTACCTAGAACAGGTTGGTCGTCTCCCTGAGCTATAGATCTTTGCCTTAGCCGTTTGAGAAAGAAGAGAAGAAGTGAAGGAAATGAAGGATCCGTTCACTTGTTTGCAAGGAAAAGGTTTATATACTTTAGGCCTTTTTACATCATAAGGACCTCTAAAGTACGAAATTCTCATCTAAGTCCCTCCTTGCTCAAAGGCACGTCCAAACTCATCTAAACTTATGCAAAGCTCATGAAATCTCAAGATCTAAGGGTAAAGAAAGCCAACTTTCAACTAGGGTACATACATGAAAGGTTTCCATACCCTTATTAGGTGATTTTTATCACAAAGATCATTTTTCTTATCTGATTATTCATTGATGTATCCCTTTCGTCATTTCCATTCTGAAATGATGACAAGAGTTATAAAAGATGTTCTAGAAGGTGAAAATTGCAAATTGCACCCCTCAATTTGGGTAAATTGCACTTTACTCCAAATTAGGGTTTTCAAGCATAGGGATTGCTTCCACAGCTGTACCTTGGTGCTCAAGCTTGGGAAATCCTTCAGACTTCATCATAAACTTCCTCATGACGTCTCAACATCAAAGGAACATCTTAATATATGAATTTGCAAGTTAAACCCTTAAACTGGGTAATTTGCACATAGGTCCCTGCATACAATACAATGCTACAACTTTGTTTAAAAAGGAGCAAGAATTGAAAATATATGTTCCTGAGGAACTTAATTACATGCCAGGGAGTATTCACAAGTATATAATTACATATTTAGGCAAAACTTCCAGGGTTAGGTTATAACCCAGGTCAGGGATGTTACACCTGTAGACTCAGCGAACCTAAAGCTCTGATACCAAACTTGTGGCAACACATCCCATTATCACACAGATAATGAGGTGTTACGCGAAAACGTGCGAAAATCACCATAACCACAGCTTATCAAAACACGGGTTAATTAAAACCGATTGCGGAAAACTGTTAAACTGAGAAACATATTACATTCCATTCCATATCCTGCAAGAAACATGTTATATACATATCCATACCAGCCTGGATACATGTCCACATCTTAGAGCAACAACTGTCCTGTCGTAACATGAGTTCATCACCTATTATATACATAAAGGCCCACATCCGGCCAGCAGCAGGATATACAAACAGCATCGGTCGTACATCGTAAAACAATGTCAAAACACAGCCAAGGACCTGAGAGTACAGGGATGACTCTAGACTCTACAACAAAACATCCAAAACAACATCATCTCCAAGGCTTGCCTTCTACTGATCTTCTTGCTGCTCGACCGCAACTCCGCGACCACCACCACGACAAGCTCGACCACCTAAAAAGGGTATAAACCAGCGGAGTGAGACAATTGAACATTGTCCCAGCGGGAGGCATAACTCCCTGCCAAAACTACAAAACCTCGGATGAGATAGAGCTTATAACAACAGATTAGTGATAAGGAATATATAACAAAAACTGTTATGAAAAACAAGCCATCCTCACCATCAGACTTACCAGCTGTACCAACATATTTCCCAATGGAACATGATTGACAAGATAATATATGAAACTTACTTCATATGAGAAATGCACAAGCAACTGCAAGATAATTAAGGTTAACTACACAAACAAGGCCTCAACCAATGTTTCGTGTTTATCTTAAGCAATAGTACTAAACGGCTGGATTACGTTTTATTATGCCCTGAGGAAATGAACCGTACCGTTCAAATCCAACTTTCGGCTGCGAAGCCCATAGCCGGTGCCATACAAGGTCAATGGAAGAGCCGGAATCCAAGACCTCACCCCTCGTGGTCAGTATACGAGAACACAAAGCAGGACCGCTGTCTCATGCTCAAGTGGTCATAAGCCACAGGGTCAGCTCCTCAGGCTACCCTCTACCTAGCCCGCCTCGGTACAGGTCACGACGCTAGTAAAACTGAGCCACGTGTCTAAACACCGTGCTCTGAGCCATGAACGCATTCATGCTCATCATATCACATATCTAGAGCCATGGGCCATGTTCACCATGCTCATCACATATCCGAGTCTGCAACCGCAGCTGCACTCGTTTCACCTCTCTATTTTAGGCTAGGAGAAACCTCGCATATTCAAAAATATACGCTCCGGGTTAACCTGTAGGAGAACCCATTTCATCATCACCCTATCCTTACTGGTGATGAATCTATGGCCAGGGCAAACTACATGATAGATTCTAATGTGATTAATTAGTATCTTTTAGATGGATTGCAAGATTCAACCAAGTTGTATAACATGCAAGATATAACAGAAAGTAAACAGCATAAACTTAACATTATGCATTTTCTACAATTTTACATCACACTGATCCATCACAAGGATCTCACATCACATGTTATCACTTGGCCTCTTACCAACCATCTAGATCCATTTCAAGGATCATCACATATCATGGGATCTCAATCCCTCATCACATAGTGCCATAGCCTCTCAAGGCTTTCATCATCATTATGGGACATCATTCATAATACACCTGTTATCACAGTATTCACGTATAACCATTTCTCATAGCCTTTCATTTGGCTAATCCTTACCTACATGATTAACACCATTCAATATCCATGTGAATAATCAAGAGACTTATATTATCAACATAAGATGACAATTAGGGTTAAGTATATTGCCAGCACAAAGTGACAACAATAATTATATCCATGCCTCATCTTACGATTACACATGTAAGCACATTATCAAGCAACCCTAATGCATGCTCAAGATCACATTTGGCATTAAAGAGATAGATTAGTTACATTCATACGCATGTGCTTAGCCATAAGAACATAAATATCATTATTAAGCAATGAGTCACCATAAAAGCATAGCTGACATATCACCTTTTTATGATAGACCGGGCCCTCACAAGAGATACCCAAAACCCTCACTAAAGGTCATCCCAGGCAGGACCCATTCTCATCTAATCCCTATCAGGCGTGCAGCTCTAGAAGGCGTGCAGAGCACAACCCTGAAACGAGGGCGAGCGTGCAACCCTGTCGGGCGTGCAGCCCCAAGGTGCGTAAGGTTCATCGGGTGTGCGAGCAGAACATGTATCGTGCGAGCAGGCTATCGGGCGACACAGGCTGGTGTCGGGCGAGCAGGGTATCGGGCGAGCAAAGGATAGTATCGGGCGAGCACAGCTATCAAGCGTGTAGGGTTAACAAGCGTGCAAGGCAGTGTGCCGGGCACTGAGCCGTGCAAGACTTCTCTGTCGGGCGAGTAAGGTATCGGGTGAGCCAAGTGTGTTGGGCGACACGGATGCAGGGCGAGCAGAGTTTGCCGGGCGAGAAGCCTGCCGGGCAGAGTGGGCACAAGGCGTGCAAGGTCAAGTTGCTCACCCGCCCAAGGAACAAGAGGAGAACATTGCTCACTCAGGCCGTGCAAGGGCAACTAAACCATGAGGGCTGTCGGGCAGCACCTCCACAAGCACCAAACACTCAAGGGTACCTCTACTCAAGGTTATCTAAATGAGATCACCATCTTGCCCAAGGTGAGAAGAGGGTATTGCTCGAGCCACTAGGTCACAAACTCACCTCAATCGATTAGGAAGGAGGGGTATTGCTCATGACACTAGGACCTAAGCTCACTCATCTAGACCAAGGGGAGAAAGGAGTGTTGCTCTCCTAAACCCTAGATCTCAAGGATCGGCCAACATGCAAGATAACTAAAGACAAACTACTAACGTGCATAGGCAAGATTAAAGCAACATATATTGAAAAGAGAGTAGAGTAGTTAGGGTTAGAAGCTATGCAACCCGCCTTAAGCTCCAAGCTCCAAGGAAGAAGAAGAGCTCCAAGCTTCAAGGGATATCAACCACCAAAGCTCCTCCAAGGGGGTGTATCAGCCACCACCCTTCTTCTCCAAGGGTGTGTCGACCTCCAAGAAACTCCTTCAAGGGTGTGTCGGCCACCAAGCAAGGGAAAGAGGGAGTGTGTCGGGCACAAGGGGGAGAGGAACCAAAGGGACCTTAAGCTAAGGAAGGAACCACCTATATAGAAGGGAAGGGAGGAGAAAACAAGGTTGTTCCATGCTAGGTGTCGTCCACTCAAGGGACACTTGTCCACAAACTCAAACCAGCACTCTTGCAAGCCATAAGACACTTGTCCAAGCTGTGCACCATGTGTCTTCCAAACGAGATCAAGGTTGGCCCAAGCATCATGGGCGACACACCAAGCTTGCACTAGGGTGACACACCTCCTTGTTGGCCGACACACACCTCACTTGGTCGACACAAGCAACACTCGGCCGACACAAGGCCCAACCAAGCCCAAACAAGGCACTCCAAGGCCCAAACAAGCTCAACAAAGGCCCAAAGAACTCAAACAACAAGCCCAAACCTTCCTCTCAACCCTAGAGGAAGCAAAGAGAGAAGAACACCTCTCAAGGTGGAAAACTTGCTCACAAAACCCTAGACTTGGGTTATTTGCAAGTAGTACCTCCAACTCTCAACAAAGCACAACTAAACCCTAATCACCACTAAAGGTGATTAGCAAGCATCAAAGCACCAGGGTTAAGAAAAGCAAACAGGGTAAGCCCTAAACGTAGGTCAGGGTCCTTACAATATAACCCCCTTTAAGGGATTTCGTCCCCAAAATCCGAAGAGAAAAGCGAGGGATACTTCCACCTCATCTCTTCCTCAAGCTCCCACGTGGATTCCTCGATGCCACGACGCTGCCAAAGAACCTTTACAAGAACCAGGTCCTTCTTCTTCAGCTTCTTGATCCTTCTGTCAAGAATCGCCACAGGACCTTCCTCGTAGGTCACATCTGCATCAAGCTCAACCTCAACTGGCTGTATCACTGTATCTGAATCTGGATGACTTTTCTTCAACATACTGACATGGAACACTGGATGTAACCTATGCAATTTTGGAGGCAACTCTATCTCATAAGCTACTTTTTCAACACGTGTTGTAACTGGGTAAGGCCCCATATACCTGGGGTGCCAACTTACCCTTTCATCCAAACCTCAGCACACCCTTCCAAGGCGAGACCTTAAGATATACTTTGTCTCCTACCTAGAACTCCAACAGTCGTTGGAGATTGTCTGCATAAGACTTCTGTCTATCCTGTGCCACTTTCAACTGTTGTTGTATCACCTTGATCTTATCTGTCGTTTGCTGTACTAACTCAGGACCCAAAAGCTGACACTCTCCAGACTCATACCAACACAAAGGAGATCTGTACTTTCTTCCATACAAAGCTTCATAAGGAGCCATGCCGATGCTTCACTGGTAACTGTTGTTATAAGCAAACTCTATCAAACTCAGATGTACATCCCAGTTGCCTAGGAACTGCAAAACACAAGCTCGAAGGAGATCTTCCACAATCTGAATAGTCCTTTCAGACTATCCATCTGTCTGTGGATGAAAGGCTGTACAGAATCTCAACTGCGTTCCCAACGCTCTGTGCAACTATTCCCAAAAACGACCCGTGAACTGGGGACCTCTGTCAGAAACGATCGTTGCTGGTACACCATGCAAATGAACTATCTCATCGACATACACTTTAGCGAGCTTCTCCGCTGTATACGTCATCTTCACAGGCAGGAAATGGACAGACTTTGTCAATTTGTCCACTATTACCCAAATGGAATCATGATTCCTAGTTGTCTTGGGTAGACCAACTACGAAATCCATGGTTATATGATCCCATTTCCACTGCGGTATCGGTAAAGGTTGCAACGTACCTGCCGGTTTCTGATGTTCAGCCTTCACTTGCTGACAAACTGCACATCTTGCCACGAACTCAGCTACATCTCTCTTCAAACCGGGCCACCAATACAAGTCCTTCAGACTATGATACATCTTGGTGACACCTGGATGCATGGCATACATCGACGTGTGTGCTTCCTCAAGCACCAACTTCCTCAGATCATCAGCATCTGGAACCACCATCCTATCATGATAGCAAACTAGTCCATCCTTGGACTCATGAAACCCATCACGCTTGTTGCTGCCGAACTCTGATATGATCAACTGTACCATATCGTCTGTCTGCTGTGCATCCTTGATCTGCTGCCTCAACATAGGCTTGACTTGCATCTGTGCGAAAAGACTAGATAACAAAGAAACTTCCATCTGCACATTCATCTGTCGTACAGAAACAAACATATCCCGCCTATGGCATACCAGGGAACTCAACTGTGCCTTCTTTGAAGAAAGAGAAGACTTTCGACTAAGCGCATCTGCTACCACATTCGCCTTACCAGGATGATACTCGATAGTGCACTCATAGTCGTTGATCAACTCCATCCATCGCCATTGTCTCATGTTCAACTCATGCTGCGTGAAGATATACTTCAGATTCTTATGATCCGTAAAGATCTGACACACTTCCCCATACAGATAGTGTCTCCAAATCTTTAACGCATGAACCACTACTGCCAGCTCCAAATCATGAGTTGGATAGTTCTCCTCATGCTTCTTGAGCTGTCGCGAGGCAAAAGAGACCACATGATCTTCCTGCATCAACACGCAACCTAAACCTTTCTTGGAAGCATCACAGAAAACAACATAGCCTTTCCCAGGCTCTGGCAAGATCAATACTGGAGCACTGGTCAGCTTCTCCTTCAACCTCTAGAAAGCTTGCTGACATCGATCATCCCAAACAAAAGGTACATCCTTCCTGGTCAACTTCGTCATCGGTAACGCGATCACACTGAAATCCTTGATAAACCTCCGGTAGTATCCTGCTAAACCAAGGAAACTACGAACTTCTGTTGGCGTCTTTGGTTGTTCCCAATCTGCAACGGATTCTACTTTCTTCGGATCTACCTTGACTCCTTCAGCGGATATCACATGGCCCAAGAAAGTCACTTCATCCAGCCAGAACTCACACTTACTAAACTTGGCATACAACTGATGTTGGCGAAGAAGAGTCAACGCTCGACGGAGATGTTGCTCATGCTCTAGCCCGTCCCGACTATAGATCAAGATGTCGTCTATAAAGACTACAACAAATTGATCTAAGAACGGACGGAACACTCTGTTCATCAGGTCCATGAAAGCTGCAGGTGCATTGGTTAACCCAAACGACATAACCACAAACTCATAATGACCATATCTTGTCCTAAAAGCTGACTTTGGTATGTCATCCGTCTTTATCCTCAACTGATGATATCCGGACCGTAGATCGATCTTCGAGAACACTATAGCACCACGCAACTGATCGAATAGATCATCTATCCTCGACAATGGGTACTTGTTCTTGATCGTGACCTTGTTCAACTGTCGGTAGTCAATACACAACCACATCGAACCATCCTTCTTCTTGACAAACAGTACTGGAGCACCCAAGGCGACGTACTCGGTCGGATAAAACCTTTATCCAGCAACTCTTGCAACTATTTCTTCAACTCTGTTATCTCTGCTGGAGCCATTATGTATGGTGTCTGTGCAACTGGTTGTGTTCCTGGTACCAGATTGATCTCAAAATCAATCTCTCGGGGTGGAGGAACACCAGGAAACTCCTCAGGAAACACGTATGCAAACTCACGAACAACTGACACCTCCTCAAGGCTAGGACCTTTCGCCTTGGCATCCACTACGGTATCTACCACGTAAGCTAAGAACGCCTCACATCCTTGTTGTAACGACTTATCTGCCACCAAAGCTGATACCAGACATGTCGGGAGAATCTTCCTATCTCCCTGGAAGATCCACTTCTCTCCAGCATCATCAAACACTGCCTGCTTGGAACCACAGTCCAAAACAACCCTATATCTCTCTAAGGTATCCATCCCAAGGATAACATCGAAACCATGCATATCAAGTGGTATGAGGTCCACTTGAATGAGATGTCCCGAGAAAGACAAGACACAAGATGGACACTCTTCTCGAAGCAAAGAGGAACCATCAAGAGGGGTTTCTAACAACAAACTATCCTTCTTACAGCTAACAGGTAAGCGACAGTTCTCAAGCATACTATAGGAGATAAAAGAATGCGTAGCACCCGGGTCAACCAGAACAGATATAAAGCAAGAAGAAGACATATCAGAATGAAATAACTCCATCTGACCTGTCACTACTCGCGGGTTGACTACCGCCTCCGGATGATTCCTAGCATAGAACCGAGCTGTTGCTTGCTGTCCACGACCTCTGCTTCCCTGAGAAGACGATCCAGCCTGAGACGCTTGACCGCGTCCTCGTCCTCTGCTACCACTGGGCTGTGGTCTCTCAGACCCCTGAAGGTTTTGTCTCGGCTGCTGCGTCACTTCATCATCTTTGTAGGGACAAATTGACCTGATATGCCCTGTCTGACCACAGACATAGCATGTCCTAACATCATCTCGAGGTCTGGATGGCCTTGTCACCGCCACAGAAGCCGAACTTTGTGCCTTAGATGGTGAAGAAACGTAGCCTCTTCCTCTACTCATAGACCACTGAGATGGCCTACCAGAACCTCTCATCGCTGCCGGTGCTAAAAACCTGGGCTTCTTGAAGCCACCAAACCTCTGACCCTGGAACTGAGAAGGTCTTTTCTTAGCCATGGACTCTCTCTTCTCCCTTACAAAATGTTCAATCCTCCAGACAGATTCCACAAACATAGCAAACCATTCCCGGTTCTCCAACGCAGAAACCGGTGTCGTCAGCTCAGCACTCAGACCCTTCTTGAAACATCTGATCCTTTCCTCGTCTGTCGTCGCCATGTGAGGAAAAAACCTCAACAGATCCATAAACTTGGCTTCATACTCAGTGATGTTCATCGTTCCTTGCCGCAAACTCTCGAACTGACGAATCTTCTCATCCAGATACGTCTTGGGAAAGTATCTGGCGACGAACTCGCGTCGAAACACTTCCCAACAGATCACCTCACCAGGCCGCTTTTCTTCCTCGATGGTCCACCAGTGACCAGCACTACCTTTCAGAAGGTAGACAGCGTGCTTTAATTTGTCTGCTTCGGGGATGTCGAGGATCCGGAAAGCCTTCTCAAGACTTGTCAGCCACATATCTGCATCCGCTGGATCAGCCATTCCAGCATACTCCGAAGCTCCGACTCGGCGAAGCCGCTCGAAGGTCTTCCCAATACCCGATGCTTCTCCATGGGGAACCTATGCTCACGGAGGAGGCACTGGTAATCGTTCAACCATGAGATTCATCGTAGCCATCATCTTCCCCATAAGCTGTTGGTAGGCAGGATGTTCAAGAATGGCTGGGTCAGGTTGGGGGACCTCAGGCACCCGATCTTCATGTGCCTGGCCTACTGCTCCATCAACAAACGCAACATCGTTGTGCTCAGCAGCGAGTTCTTCATGGTTTCCAGACATCTTGGCTTTCCTTCTGCTGAGGGCAGAAGATTTCTATGAGAAAATCTGGAAAACACATAAGAACAAACACAAACTAGTCCTAGATCCCTGTAGACTCAGTGAACCTAAAGCTCTGATACCAAACTTGTGGCAACACATCCCATTATCACACAGATAACGAGGTGTTACGCGAAAACATGCAGAAATCACCATAACCACAACTTATCAAAACACGGGTTAATTAAAACCGATTGCAGAAAACTGATAAACTGAGAAATATATTACATTCTAGTCCATATCCTGTAAGAAACATGTTATATACATATCCATACCAGCCTAGATACATGTCCACAGCTTAGAGCAACAGCTGTCCTGTCGTAACATGAGTTCATCACCTATTATATACATAAAGGCCCACATCCAGCCAGCAGCAGGATATACAAACAACATCGGTCGTACATCGTAAAACAACGTCAAAACACCGCCAAGGACCTGAGAGTACAGGGATGAATCTAGACTCTACAACAAAACATCCAAAACAGCAGCATCTCCAAGGCTTGCCTTCTACTGATCTTCTTGCTGCTCGGCCGCAACTCCGCGACCACCACCACGACAAGCTCGACCACCTATAAAGGGTATAAACCAGCGGAGTGAGACAATTGAACTTTGTCCCAGCGGGAGGCATAACTCCCTGCCAAAACTACAAAACCTCAGATGAGATAGAGCTTATAACAACAGATTACTGATAAGGAATATATAACAGAAATAGTTATGAAAAACAAGCCATCCTCACCATCAGACTTACCAGCTGTACCAACATATTTCCCAATGGAACATGATTGACAAGATAATATATGAAACTTACTTCATATGAGAAATGTGCAAGCAACTGCAAGATAATTAAGGTTAACTACACAAACAAGGCCTCAACCAATGTTTCGTGTTTGTCTTAAGCAATATATACTAAACAGCTGGATTACGTTTTATTATGCCCTGAGGAAATGAACCGCACTGTTCAAATCCAACCTTCGGCTGCGAAGCCCATAGCCGGTGCCATACAAGGTCAATGGAAGAGCTGGAATCCAAGACCTCACCCCTCGTGGTCAGTACACGAGAACACAAAGTAGGACCGCAGTCTCATAAGCCACAGGGTCAGCTCCTCAGGCTACCCTCTGCCTAGCCCGCCTCGATACAGGTCACAGCGCTAGTAAAACTGAGCCACGTGTCTAAACACCGTGCTCTGAGCCATGAACGCATTCATGCTCATCATATCACATATCTGGAGCCATGGGCTATGTTCACCATGCTCATCACATATTCGAGTCTACAACCGCAGCTGCACTCGTTTCACCTCTCTATTTTAGGCTAGGAGAAACCTCGCATATTCAAAAATATGCGCTCCGGGTTAACCTGCAGGAGAACCCGTTTCATCATCACCCTATCCTGACTGGTGATAAATCTATGGCCAGGGCAAACTACATGATAGATTCTACTGTGATTAATTAGTATCTTTTAGATGGATTGCAAGATTCAACCAAGTTGTATAACATGCAAGATATAACAGAAAGTAAACAACATAAACTTAACATTATGCATTTTCTACAATTTTACATCACACTGATCCATCACAAGGATCTCACATCACATGTTATCACTTGGCCTCTTCCCAACCATCTAGATCCATTTCAAGGATCATCACATATCATGGGATCTCAATCCCTCATCACATAGTGCCATAGCCTCTCAAGGCTTTCATCATCATTATGGGACATCATTCATAATACACCTGTTATCACAGTATTCACGTATAACCATTTCTCATAGTCTTTCATTTGGCTAATCCTTACCTGCATGATTAACACCATTCAATATCCATGTGAATAATCAAGAGACTTATATTATCAACATAAGATGACAATTAGGGTTAAGTATATTGCCAGCACAAAGTGACAACAATAATTATATCCATGCCTCATCTTACGGTTACACATGTAAGCACATTATCAAGCAACCCTAATGTGTGCTCAAGATCATATTTGGCATTAAAGAGATAGAGTAGTTACATTCATACGCATGTGCTTAGCCATAAGAACATAAATATCATTATTAGGCAATGAGTCACCATAAAAGCATAGCTGACATATCACCTTTTCATGACAGACTGGGCCCTCACAAGAGATACCCAAAACCCTCACTAAAGGTCATCCCGGGCAGGACCCATTCTCATCTAATCCCTATCGGGCGTGCAGCTCTAGAAGGCGTGCAGAGCACAACCCTGAAACGAGGGCGAGCGTGCAGCCCTGTCGGGCGTGCAGCCCCAAGGTGCGCAAGGTTCATCGGGCGTGCGAGCAGAACATGTGTCGGGTGAGCAGGCTATCGGGCGACACAGGCTGGTGCCGGGCGAGCAGGGTATCGGGCGAGCAAAGGATAGTATCGGGTGAGCACAGCTATCAAGCGTGTAGGGTTAACAAGCGTGCAAGGCAGTGTGCCGGGCACTGAGCCATGCAAGACTTCTCTGTCGGGCGAGCAAGGTATCGGGCGAGCCAAGTGTGTTGGGTGACACGGATGCAGGGCGAGCAGAGTCTGCTGGGCGAGCAGCCTGCCGGACAGAGTGGGCACAAGGCGTGCAAGGTCAAGTTGCTCACCCGCCCAAGGAATAAGAGGAGAACATTGCTCACTCAGGCCGTGCAAGGGCAACTAAACCATGAGGGCTGTCGGGCAGCACCTCCACAAGCACCAAACACTCAAGGGTACCTCTACTCAAGGTTATCTAAATGAGCTCACCATCTTGCCCAAGGTGAGAAGAGGGTATTGCTCGAGCCACTAGGTCACAAACTCACCTCAATCGATTAGGAAGGAGGGGTATTGCTCATGACACTAGGACCTAAGCTCACTCATCTAGACCAAGGGGAGAAAGGAGTGTTGCTCTCCTAAACCCTAGATCTCAAGGATTGGCAACATGCAAGATAACTAAAAACCAACTACTAACCTGCATAGGCAAGATTAAAGCAACATATATTTAAAAGAGAGTAGAGTAGTTAGGGTTAGAAGCTATGCAACCCGCCTTAAGCTCCAAGCTTCAAGGGATATCGACCACCAAAGCTCCTCCAAGGGGGTGTATCGGCCACCACCCTTCTTCTCCAAGGGTGTGTCGACCTCCAAGCAACTCCTTCAAGGGTGTGTCGCCCACCAAGCAAGGGAAAGAGGGAGTGTGTCGGGCACAAGGGGGAGAGGAACCAAAGGGACCTTAAGCTAAGTAAGGAACCACCTATATAGAAGGGAATGGAGGAGAAAACAAGGTTGTTCCATGCTAGGTGTGGTCCACTCAAGGGACACTTGTCCACAAACTCAAACCACCACTCTTGCAAGCCATAAGACACTTGTCCAAGTTGTGCACCATGTGTCTTCCAAACGAGATCAAGGTTGGCCCAAGCATCATGGGCGACACACCAAGCTTGCACTAGGGCGACACACCTCCTTGTTGGCCGACACACACCTCACTTGGCTGACACAAGCAACACTTGGCCGACACAAGGCCCAACCAAGCCCAAACAAGGCACTCCAAGGCCCAAACAAGCTCAACAAAGGCCCAAAGAACTCAAACAACAAGCCCAAACCTTCCTCTCAAGCCTAGAGGAAGCAAAGAGAGAGAAGAAGACCTCTCAAGGTGGCAAACTTGCTCACAAAACCCTAGACTTTGGTTATTTGCAAGTAGCACCTCCAACTCTCAACAAAGCACAACCAAACCCTAATCACCACTAAAGGTGATTAGCAAGCATCAAAGCACCAGGGTTAAGCAAAGCAAACAGGGTAAGCCCTAAAAGCAGGTCAGGGTCCTTACATAAAGTCTCACAGGTTATGTGTTTTAGTAACCACATTTATATAGTCCATTTTACATAGTCTGTTTTGACATAATTTTATTTCTAAAAAAATAAACAAACTATGCACATTCATATTGTTTATTATTGTACTCAGAAACTTATAAGAGAAAGATATATATCAAATACAAATAAAAGAATCATAATCTATGATTTGGAAAACTTAGGGCATATTCTGTAACCTTTCTTAAGTATTTGTTAGATTCCATATTCACTATTTTCATAACATATATGATCCGTTCATGCATTACCCTAGGGAATATTTAAGCATGGACATAAAATGCAAGGGTTAATCACAAGAACCAAATAAAACCCAAATCAAGTGGTATATATGAAATGTGCACTACGTGACAAAAGTTTTCAAGAGATATGCGCTAATAATGAAATTGGGTACTATCAAGAGTACCAAAAAGAGAGGCTACCAATATATGAGCATGTTACACAATCTTGAAGAAGATAAACAAATTGGCACTTAGTATATTCAGTGTATGTTTGGGTAGCCTTGATTCCTTGTCCTGTTTAACAACAACCACGTCAAGATGAATTTCATTTAATAGGGTTTTAAGCCATATCTTTTCGCATAGTCACAGAAACATATATCCACTAAAATTATAAAGTTGGAGTGTTGTCCCTTTTCTATTAGAAGGATGATTACTAAGATTCACACTACAATCCTTTTCTCCCCGACACATCCCAGCCACTCCCGTGGTCAAGGTAGTGCAGCTAAGGCACATCTCCTTACTCATATGCATATCTTTCCAGATTATACTAAGAGCAGAGATCAAACATACAAAGTGGTCAGAAAAGTATGTAAGAAGAATTAATCATTGGTGAACCTTAGAACGGTAAAACAACTAGAATTATATATGAAATTTGTGTCCAACATAGTTATGACATGGGATTTACCCCATACTCAAGAGTAAATCTACTTGTCCATGGATGTAGAAAGTAAATACAAGCAGTAGAGAATAAGGCTAAACATTATAATAGAAGGAAATAAACTTGGATGTTTGTGGAAGAAGTAAGATAGACTTAGAAATCTGGTCAAAGAGTTAAAAATCCATCTTTGTTGCTAGAAACTCTCTTAAAAAGCTTCAAAATAGAGTAGAGAGAAGAGAATGGAGGAGATCCTTGTTGTAGTTGTTGGAGAAGAAGGAAAAAGATGAAGTTTCTCTCCCGAGAAACCACTTTTACTCCTTTGGAATGCCTCCAACTCCTCCTTGCTCTCCCTTGCTTGAGTCTCACTCCAAAATGTCAAAAATAGTCAGCGATAACTGTCCCAAGATGGCTTTTGGCCATATATAGGCGAAGACAGTTACATTTACGTTTAAGTGAAATCTACAAGTGATACAACGTGTTGGATGACTAACACGACATGTATGATGCAATAATTGAAGTTGAATTATCTCAATCGATGATGACACAGCGAGTTGGTTGCCCAACACAGAGTGTGGTTGCAATCCAGGGAGTGTTGAACAAGTTTTGGAAAGTCACACAGCGTGTCTAAATTTGACAGAGTGTGTTTCTGTAATCCAGAGAGTTCTCGATTCAAATTCTGGACTGGGATACTGTAAGGACCCTGACCTCCGTTTAGGGTTTATCCTGTTTGCTTTTCTTAACCCTGATGCTTAGTTTCCTGCTAATCACATTTAGTGGTGATTAGGGTTTGTTTGTGCTTTGTGGAGAGTTGGAGGTGCTACTTGCAATATACCCAAGACTAGGGTTTGTGGGAAAGTTTGTCACCTTGTGAGGTGTTCCTCCCTCTCCTTGCTTCCTCTAGTGTTGAGAGGAAGAGTTGGGCTAGTTGATTGTGTTCCTTTGGTCTTGGTTGAGCTTGTTGGGCCTTGTTGTGCCTTGCCTTTGCCTCTTTGGACCTTTGTGTCGGGCAAGTGAGCCTTGTGTCGGGCAGCCGTGTGCTTGTGTCGGCCTATGGTGTGTCACCCAGGGTGTGATGTCGGCCATGGTGTGGAGGTGTGTCGCCCATGGACCCTTTGACCCTCTTTGACCTCATTTGTGTCACCACTAGTGGACACTTGGAGCTTGATGCTTGCATGTGGCAATGGCCTTGAACATGTGTTTAGGGCATGCTAGAGTGGTGGCATTGCCCATGGACAAGTGTCCCTAGGTGGGCGACACCTTGCTTTGTCTTTCCTTGGTTTCTCCTCCATCCTCTTCTATATATGTGCTTCCTTTCTCTTGCTAAGGATCCCTTTAGTTCCTTAGTCTCCCTTCCCCTTGGTGCACGACATCCTCTTCTTTTGCAAGCTTGGTGGCTGATCCTTGCCTTGGAGTCTCCTTCTTTCTCTAGTGGTAGCCGAACCCTAGAGTGCCTTGCTCTTCTTCCTTGATGGTGCTTGGAGCTTGGAGCTTGCTTAAGGTGGGTTACATAACTCCTAACCCTAACTACATTACCATCTTCTATGTTCTTGTTTGTATGTTGCTTATGACCGGCTATGTTTGTTGCTAGTTCTTGCTTAGTTGCTTCTTGTTGGCCGAACCTTGTTCTAGGGTTTCTTGGTGAGCAACACTCCTTTCTCTCCTAGGTCTAGAGGAGTGAGCTTGAGTCTAGTAATATGGGCAATACCCCTCTCTCGTTTAAGTTGAGAGGTGAGCTTGTGTTCTAGTTGCTTGAGCAACACCCTCCTCTCACCATGGACTTGAAAGGTGAGCTTTGTAGTGGTTGTGGACCTTGGTTGTGGTTGTTCCTTGTGTTGCCCGATTGGTGATAAGAAGCTAGGCAAAACCCCTCTCTCTTGGTTGTTGAGAGGTGAGCCATCTTCTTGATCCACAAGGGTTTTGGTGCCCTTGTTCTTAAGGTTGGTGACAACCATGTGGAGTTGCATCTTGACTGATATAGTCTTGAGGTTGATGTTGCCCGATATCCCTCCTTGGCCTAGAGCCTTGGTCGTTATGTTGTGGTGTTGTGATGGGCGTTACACCCCTGGATCCTTCCTTGTTGTGTCGGGCATCACACAATGATAAGTACCCTGCCCGACACACTTAACCTCATTATACCTTGATGTTGTGAAGCTCTGCTAGCTAGTTCTGTGGTGGGCGTCTCCCCTGGCCCTGGCCTTGTGTGTTGGATGATAGATGAGGTTAGCTAGCTGGACGACATGCTTTCCTTGCTGTCGTTTGTGCCCTGGTCGTTATACCTAGATGAGTGGAACGTTGGCCGTTACCCTTGTGTATCGGGCATCACACCTGGTGGAGTACCCTGCCCGACACACCTAGTTCAGATGGTAGCTTGACGCCGTGATACCTTGGATGATGGGGCGTTGCGATATGGACCTGCGTTGTCTTGTGTGTTGGCCGATAGGATGAGGGTAGGCTGGTTGGATGATAGGTTCCCTTGTGGCTGTTGAGTTGTATCTTTGGGTGTCATACCTTGTGAGTGATGCTGGCCGATACACTTAATCCGAGATAGTAACCTAGTGCATAACGCACCGTTGCACGATATAGGCTGAGCTGCACGTTGTATATGTACACCCGATATCCATGATGCATGACACTGAGGTGCACGACACAGAGGTGCCTGATACACCTGCTGCACGATATGTTTGTGCACGTTATTCCTTGGGTCCTTGTTGCATGATACATCTTGAGGTGGTAGCCCGTTATCCTTGCTGGTTTGCTTGGCCGTTATGAGGCTGAAATGGTTGGGCAATATGAGAAGTACCCTGCCCGATACCATCTCTAGTGAGGGTGCCCTACCCGTCACACTTCTTGTGAGGGTAGTGGGCACTTCTAGTGAGGGTTTTGTTCCTTCTGGAAAACATATATGCTAGATCTTGTTTATGCATCACGTTTGGTTTATAGTAGTGAACCTTGATATGCTTGATATAGTAGATCACATCTATGTATCTTGACATGACATTTCATGTGTTTATGATCATCTTGAATTATATGTATAATGCTGAGAAATGGTGAGCATATAAGATGCTTTGCAGAATGTTATGATCACAGGTTGAGGCATGAATGATAAATGTCACCCTATGTTGGATAATATGATTCTTCTGTCAATCCATGGTGATTGTGTATACTAACCATGCAGGTGTTTCATACAGATGCATAGCCAGGTAAAGGGCTATGAGGTATATACGTTTGAGTAACACTACTTTTATGGTTACTCTTGATGATGAGATAGCAAGCATGATGTGTTTTGGTCTGAGGACCCGAGTTTGGCTAAAGTGCCCAGTTGAGGTGTTATCCTCTGATGATGACCTGGGATTTCTATCCCATGGTGATGATGTAAGCCTTGAGAGGTAGTGACACTTTGTGATGAGGCATTGAGATCCCATGGCAATGTGATGATCCTTGTGATGGATCTAGAGGATTGGAAAGAGGCCGAGTGGTAACATGTAAGGTTGGATTTGCTGGTATGTATGCCCTGAGAGCCAATCATGGGATGATTGGTGGGATACATTAAGATTGATTTGATAAACATCAAAGGAAAGCTTCCAATTCTTTCTGGTTCAGTTATTTGAGACAGTGATAGAACAAATTGAATGTCTAGAGAATGACAATACTCAATGACGTATGCTTTCAGGTTGAGGACCTGGACGATGAGATCATACAAATGCTAAGAGTTTGTACATTCTTGTTATGTCCCTAGTCAGATGTCATTGTGGAAGGTAGATAGACATCAATGACACACAAGACTAGATTGTGGTGTTGGTTTATGACAGAATCTCATTAGTCATGATATAGAGATATCAAACCAAACACATAGGTACTTGTTAGAGAACAAGTGTACCAGACAGACCCACCGTGAGTTTGACACATGGAACCATGACATGGTAGTCACAATCAGTACTCACAGTGATGGTGGTGAGTGTGATTCTTTGACCTGAAATCAGTACACTCAACACATGTCATTGGGCACACTTTGACATCATCAAACGCAGTCCTGAAACATGGGTTGTTATAAAGGTGATGATTGGGTGGCTTTGACACATGGGGCTTTTGAGGGGTGAGTGATAGATATGGGATTTTTCCCTCCTGAGGGAGCTTGATATCCATGGCCACTTAATGAGTAGGATTGAGAAAGGCGTGCACGCATGCGTGAATCAATATGTGATATCGATGTCATAACATATCTCTTCCAATCTACTCTGAGATCAAGAAAGTGAATGAACGTTGACAGGATGACTGTTCCATGCTTCGAGTTCATTCAGGATATCAGTGACTAAGGAATTATACATTCACTATAACACCATTCACGGATTGTAGGATTGAAAGTTGTTCTCCAACTTTCTATTTCACTTGGGTAGCGCTGATGTGTGACTAGGCACCGCTCTTTGCTTGTGAAGTCATAAGTGTTATAGACTTTCACTGCCAACGTGAAAAGGACCTGTAGGGTCACACACATAGGATTTAACCTGGAAGAGGAGTTTTGTCCACAAACAATGTTTAGGTTGATTACTAAAGGAGTTTAGTAGTTCAATTGAACACTCAATTAATTGATAGCTCAAAATCATAGTGTTCAAGGTGTTGGACAGCTTGATTAGAGTATCGAATTGATTGAAACTGCAATTGACTGTTTCTGCACAATCTGCACTCCCAACCGACCGGCTCATGTGATGAATCGATCGGCTGAGCTTGGTGAACCGATCAGCTCAGGTTGTGAGTCGGTCGGCTCAAGGACAGGGTGAAACGATCGCTTCAAGTGTTGAAACGATCGGTTCAACTGGTCGAACCGAGCAAGTTGGGAAAAAAAGATTGGTGAGAAAATTCTTTTTGTTTTACTTATCCAATTCGATTGGAATAAGGATTGGTATTTGATACCAATTAGAAACAAAAGAAGGAAAGTCAATCGGGAACTGATCAGGACCACGAACCGACCAGTTCAGAAGTGAACCGACCAGTTGAGGTGTCCCAACCAATCGGTTGAGGAGTCAACCAACCGGCTCAGGTCCCCAACTGACCGTTTCAGTTGTGAAACGATCAGTTCAGGGTGGTTGTTTTTGTGGAAAATCTCGAACCCTTCTACTCCTGCTTTAGTCCCGCATTGCCCGGGATAGAGAACCCTGACCCATGATCACCCTCCTATATATAGGGGTATTGGGGGCTTCTCAAAGTACAACACAGTGCAACCAGTTGCTCTGTAAAGTTGTCGTTCTCTCTGATTTTGGTAACCGAGAGAGCCCGAGCAAGTGCTACCCGATAAGGGAGGCATAGCAAGGGAAAGACAACTGCAGAAAGCGATTGGTGGCAGGAGAGTGTGTTGGCGACTAGAACATCCAACAAGAGGGTGTGACTCCTTCCAATTCCTTGTGGGACAAGAAGATTGGAGTTCCAGGTGGTCCGTGTGGACTACTTCAGAGGCGGGAGATTTCTGCCGCTCGGAGGACTGTTGTCAATCCCGACAGTCCCGGTGAGACCAGGAGTCATCAGTCCCGGTGCGACCAGGAGCTGCACAGACACCATCCAAGACCAGAGGTGAAGACCGCGCAAGGCGCGAGGTATTGTCACCGAGCAAGCCTCGGGACAAGGTATGATTCCACAAACCATCCCTTTCCTATTGTATAAACGTTGACGCGTTTCCTTGTTCTGGGTTTGGAGAGGAAAATTTTTTTGTTTCCGCTGCCTTCTCTGCCTCCCCTAAAACCCAACAGGATCCTTGTGATGGATCAGGATGATGTTGATAACAGTAAAAGCATGATTTTGAGTTTCATGTTGTTTATTCTTGTTTTAGTTGCATGTTATACAACTTGACTGAATCTTGCAATCCACTTAAAATACATTAAATAATCACAGTGGAACATATCATGTAGTTTGCCCTGGCCATAGATCCATCATCGTCAGGAGCTGGTGATGGTGAAACGAGTTCTCCTGCGGGTTAACCCGGAGCGCATATTGTTGAATATGCGAGGTTTCTCCTAGACTAAAATAGTGAGGATTCGAGTGCAGCTGCGGTTGCAGACTCAGGATATGTATAGAGCATGGTGAACAGGCCCATGGCTCAGGATATGTGATATGGGAGCATGAATGCGTTCATGGCTCAGAGCACGGTGAACAGGCCCGTGGCTCAGTTTCACTAGCGCTGAGACCTGAACCGAGGCGGGCTAGGCAGAGGGTAGCCTGCGGGAGCTAACCCTGTGGCTGAGGCCACTTAAGCATGAGACTACGGTCCTGCTTGTGTTGTACTCGTGCACTGACTACGAGGTGGGAGGTCGTGGAGTCCGGCTCTTCCATTGACCTTGTTTGGCACCGATTTGGGTTTCGCAACCGAAGGTTGGATTTGAGCGGTACGACTCACTTCCTCAGGGTATAATAATAATACGTAATCCAACCGAATAGTATTTATTACTTAAGGCAAAACACGGAACATTGGTTGAGGCCTTGCTTGTGTAGTTAATCTTATTATACCTGCAGTTGCTTATACGTTCCTTATGTTATGTAGTAAGATCTTATAAATCTTATCTTGTCAATCATGTTCCATAAAGAGATAATTGGTGATATGCCTTCTGTACATCTGGTAAGCTTGATGGTATGAATAAGCTTTGCTATATAGACTGCTCTTGTTGAACCTTTTATCAGTAATTTGCTGATGTTGCTTTATCCTTCTTGGTTTTATAGTTTCGGCGGGGAGTTATGTTTCTCGCTGGGACTGTGTGTCTCACCCCACTGGTTTGTAACCTTTTAGGTGTTCCATCTAGACGTGGTGGTGGTCTCGGAGTTGCGGCCGAGCAGCAAGACGAGCAGTAGAAGGCAAGAGATGGACATGCTACTGTTTTGGTTGTTTTGTAGTAGAGTCTTAGAGTCATCCCTGTACTCTCAGGTCCTTGGAGGTGTTTTGACGTTGTTTCACGATGTATAGTTGTTGATGGTTTGTATATCCTGCTGCTGGTCAGATGTGGGCCGCTATGTATATATAACATGTGATGAACTCATGTGATGACAGGACAGCTGATCCTCTAAGCTGCGGACACGTATCAAGACTTGTAAATGTTTATATAACATGTTTTTCTTGCAGGACAATGACTTGAATGTAATAGTTTCTCAGTTTATCCGCTTTCTGCAATCGGTTTTAATTAACCCATGTTTTTGGTAATATGTGGTTTATGGTGTTTTCCGCACATTTTCGCGTAACACCTCGCTGTCTGTGTGATAGTGGGATGTGTTGCCACAAGTTTGGTATCAGAGCTCTAGGTTCGCTGAGTCTATAGGGATTTAGGACTAGGTTGTGTCTGTTCTTGTGCGTTTCCCAGATTTTCTTACCATCGTCTTCTGCCCTCATCGGAAGAAAAGCCAAGATGTCTGGAAACCATGAAGAACACGCTGCCGAGAACAGCGATGCTGCATTAGTTGATGGAGCTTTTGGTCGGGCACATGAAGATCGGGTGCCTGAGGTCCCCCAACCTGACCCAGCCATTCTTGAACACCCTGCCTATCAATAACTTATGGGGCAGATGATGGCTACGATGAATCTCATGGTAGAGAGATTGCCAGTGCCTCCGCCGAGAGCACAGGCTCCCCATGGCGAAACATCGGGTATTGGGAAGACCTTTGAGCGGCTTCACCGAGTCAGAGCTTCGGACTATGCTGGAACGGCTGATCCAGCAGATGCAGATCTGTGGCTGACAAGTCTTGAGAAGGCTTTCCGGATCCTTGACATCCCCGAAGCAGAAAAAGTTAAGCACGTTGTTTACCTTTTGAAGGGTAATGCTGGTCACTGGTGGACCATCGAGGAGGAGAAGCGACCTGGTGAGGTGATCGGTTGGGAGGTTTTCCGGTGCGAGTTCGTCAACAGATACTTTCTGAAGACGCATCTGGATGAAAAGATCAGTCAGTTTGAGCGCCTGCGCCAAGGAACGATGAACATCACCAAGTATGAGGCCAAGTTCATGGATCTGTTGAGGTTTTGTCCTGACATGGCAGCAACAGATGAGGAGCGGATCAGACGTTTTGAGAAAGGTCTGAGTGCTGAGCTGTCAACACCTGCTTCTGTGTTGGAGAACTGTGAGCGGTTTGCTACGTTTGTGGAATCTGTCCGGAGGATTGAACGATCAGTAAGGGAGAAAAGAGAATCCATGTCTAAGAAGATGCCCGCTCAGTTCCAGGGATAGAGGTTTGGTGGCTTCAAGAAGTCAAGGTTCTCAGCACTTTCTGTGATGAGAGGTTCCAGTGCACCATCGTAGTGGTCTCCGAGTAAGGGAAGAGGATATGTTTCTTCACCGTCAAAGGCACATTATACAGCTTCAATGGTAGTGACAGGGCCATCTAGGCCACGGTTTGAAGATAGGTCATGCCATCTTTGTGGTCAGATCGGGCATTTCAGGTTCAACTGCCCGAATAGAGATGTTGAAGTGATGTAGCAGCTGAGACAGAATCAACGAGGTTCAGATAGACAACAGCCCAGTAGTAGTAGAGGGCGAGGACGCGGTCCAGCGTCGCAAGCAGGATCGTTTGCTCAAGGAAGCAGAGGACGTGGACAACAAGCAACGGCTTGATTCTATGCTATGAGTCAGCCGGAGGCCATAGTCAACCCGCAAGTAGTGGCAGATCAGATGGAGTTATTTCATTCTGATATGTCTTCTTCTTGCCTTATATCTGTTCTGGTTGACCAAAAACAGAGTTAAAACACTATTATTATCATTTTTATCACTTTATCCATATAAATTAGTGTTTGAATTAATTAACATGTTTGTAATGGAAAACAGGGTTCAAAACTTGAATAATCGGATTCTACATGATTTTATCTTTCCAACGAGTATTTGTTTGTATTTTTCTGACAACCGAGCGATTTTCTATGAATAAACAAGATTGATCATTTAATTGCTAAAAGGGTAAAAAAAACAAGTTCAGATGACGGATCTGCCCTTGGCGAGAGGATCAGGAAGAAGGGCGCATGAGGGCAAAATGGTAAAAAGCACCCGAGCTTCTTCAAGCTCGGGGCGCAGCCATGGGTCGTGGGTGTAGCAAGGTGGTTTGGGCATTTTTGCGTTTCTCCACCAAATTCGACGTGCAGGTACTCGAAACGAAGAGAATCGAAAGACGAACTCACCTAGCCAATTTATTTCGACGCACGTGCACTCTAGCTCCGGAGAGAGGCACCGCAAGCACATCTGGAAAATCTCCTCGTCGCTGGCTACACACACGTTCTCGGACGAAATTGAAGGTATTGGTAGGTTGCTAGGTGGTCGACGCAACTGTGTGGGGAGTTATTTATAGGTGTGGGGGTGTCCTTTGGCCATGCCGAGGTGGCTGTGAGAGAGCTTTGGCCGACCATGAATGACGTTTCAGCTACAATGCACGGGAGGCGACGAGGTTTGGCTCGTTCAAAGTGGGAGGTTCTCACGAACTCGTGGGCGAAGAAATCTCCAGAATAGGTGAAGAGACGAGGGAGAACGGTGGAGAGGAAGCGAGCCACGTCTTCCCGACTACTGTTTCGGTTAACCAAGGTAGGAGACAAAGCGTCTACCGTTGGATGGGATGCTCGTCCATCCTGGACCATTGGATGACGACCCATGGTAGGCCAAACGCGCGTGACAGTCATTTAAAGGCCGAACTTAGGCTTACATGATGCAAATGAATGATATATCGATTGCTTATTAACTCACACTATATTAAAAACTTGTTTAATGCATTTGGAAGGTCAAATGAACTCTAAATGACCTCAAATTTTAACCCTAAGTTACTAATTACGTCTAGATACATGTATATAATTAGATTTTCGTTTCACCCAACCTTTGGCCTCCAAAAAATTTATTTTTATTATTAAAGCATATATTAATATAATGCTTGGGCAAATAATTATGTGTTGCTTTTATAAGCAACCCTTGGTTCCCAAATCCGAGATTTGGAGTCCAAGAGTCCTCCACTCACTAATAGCATGCATTTACAAATTTTATTAGCCCATATGAAGAGTGAGGTATGTAGGTGGGTTATTATTCATCATTTTAATTTACACTATATTAAAAGTGTATTAAATAGTTTTGAGGGGTCAAACCAACTCCAAAAATCACCAAATTTTAACCACATGCTCATATTAAAGTCTAGAACAATCTTATGCAATTATATTCTCGTTTTACTCATAATATGGCCCTTAATAAATATATTGCTCATTAAAGTGTATATTAATATATTAAAATGAATTAATTATATGAAAAGACTTCTTTTTATGAAACATGTGAGTCAATTTCGAGATATTAAACACATTAAGATTTCAATAATCATTTCTCAATTAAATAACATGTTTTCATGAATTAAAATCATATTTTGAGTAGAGAGAAACAATTAAGGTTAATGTTCTCATACATTGACTTAAATACACATTATTGCTAATATAATTATCCAAAAAGCTCCAAATTAATATTATCTACTTATATCACTCATAAAACTTTATTTTGCATTATTAGCCCTTAATTATTACCTTAAGTAGGTTATTTGTGCAAACACCCCTCCATTATCATAAATGAGGGAAACAGGTGATTCCAACCTCGAATTGTGCTCAATTTGCACAAGGAGTCCAAAAAGATTATAAAACAAGGGAAATTTATGAAAAAGGTCCAAATGGACTAAAAGGCCAAGAAAAGCTCAAAAGTGGGTAAATTGCAGGAAAGACCCTGGATTCTAGTACATTACAGCACACCACCCCTTAAAGAGGATTTCATCCCCGAAATCACAGCAAGAGGAAAGAGAGGGTGGGTGTGCAACATCCCAACCTTAAACACTAGGTTATAACCCTTAATCTAGGGTACAAAACAAAATCTACATAAGTCAGGTGTTACTATGGTTTCCACAAAACCTATAGCCTTTTATCAAACTTAAACTAACATTTTTTGCTTTATTAATATAATCTACATCATGAAGAGGTATCTTATTTATTATACTACTACTTGTGCCACATTCAAAACAATTACATCTTAACATTATATCATGGGTATTTCCCTCATCAAGGGTTTTAAGCCAATTAGGGTTTATTAAGCCACATCAACATTAATTAATGGATTAGGTCAAAACCTTAATAACATGAATTCATTTTCCATTATCCTCTTAAAACTATCATGTAGAGTCATAACAAATTATTTTGTAGAAAAGGTTAATATTATCCAACAAGTTATTAAGCCTATAATAATTCCAAATAATATTCATATTGCACATTTTCATATCATCTTTCATACTCATATTAATGACATCATTAATCATTTTCGTCCATTACTTCATATTATAAATTATACATATTTTAATACACATTAGGCATTTATGAATATTTATGTGAATCCAATTATTCATTATCATATTTGAGTCATTATATTCATTTTAGTGAATAGGATGTAACTCATTAAATATTAATGAATTAATTCATATATCAAATTATGATGAGGTGTTCATTAGAGAACAGGGTGATATACCTTACATATATTGATAACTTTGTGACTATAATTCATTTATATGCATTTTAGGTATATTATGTGATGATGACACCTAATGTCACTAATGTATCATGAAAGGCACTAAGGGTATATATATGTATATGTTGTCAAGGCTAGATGATTACATATTAGGGTTTAGGTCAACATGATCATTACATGTTAAAGCATCCTTAGGGTGCATTAGCCATGCACATTTTACCATTAGGGTGACATATTCAACATTATGTGTATACACCATTAGTAACTTGTTTATTATGTGCATCAAGCCTATATGTGAAGGTTCAAGCATATGAACTATCTCTATATGACTTACTACATATTCCTGTGTGTATAAACAAATAAGTTGAATTACAAGTATAATGTGTTTGGTAAATTCTTATTCACATAAGTTATTATGTACATTAGTCCACATAAATAGGGTTTCTAACTCTAAAGGTATTTTGATTTTGCTTTTAATTGGGATTCCATCCCTCTAAAGAGGGATTTCGTCCTCGATTTCAGATTTGCAAAACCAAACAGGGTACTAACACCATCAGTCCACTTAAAGGGTTGACTAAGTCAAACTATGCTAAGGGTAAAAGGGTACATAGGACTCAACACTAAAAGGATTTACTAACCAAGCTTCAAGGTGTAACATAGGTGTGGGCTCAAGTCTCCAAACCAAGAAATAATCACGATTTAATCATGTGCGGAAGCAATCGATAATCAGCGGAAGACTAAAATCACGGAAAATTAAAACTTCTCGATACAAGAGCTTGAAACCACAAACCTTTTCCATAGAAAAAGGATTTAAACTGTATACATCTCTGTCTAATTACTTCTTGAGTAATTATATACATCAGGATACAAAATTCTCAAGAACTCATAACCAAAACACTCCAAGACCTGAGAGTACAGAGGACACATAGGACTTGACTCTAACTACACCACATAACAGACTGAATCTCCACCTGAGATTTGCTGCTACTCCTCGTGTTGCTGTTGCTGGGATTGGTCACCTGTATTGTTGTTTCTCCATCTTCGACGACCACCTAAAAAGTTGAAGTCTACGGGGTGAGACAATTATACATAATTGCCCCAGCGAGAGTTATAACTCTCCACTAGAAGCTTTATAAGAAAAGCAAGAATAACTTAAGCAGTAAAAGCCTTCAAGGTATTCATTAGCAGTTTTGATGATAAGCAAGAGTTCAATTATTTATGAAACATGAAGAACATCTATACTATTCAAAGTAACATCAATCAAATAACTCGTAGATAACCCTAACAGATATACTACGCTGTTGATTATGTTTTTCAAACATTATTATGCCCTGTGGAGATGAGGCATACCACTCATACTCCAACTGATCGCTAAGAAGTCACATCAGTACCATACATAGGTCATTAAAAGAGCCGGATTCTTATGACCTCATCTTCCTCAGTCAGTTAGAGGATTGATTGTTAGACATCTGGCGGGATATCTTTTGTTATAGCTCTCCAGGGTAAACTGGACCTTTGCTATTTTAGAGTTACAGTGGCGTTCTGCACTCTCCTCATCATCGGAAGATTTCTTGTTTATCTTTCATCGATGCGGTGTTTGTGTCTTTAAGGGAGAATAGTGATACATCTCACCTTTTGGACTTTGTGGTGGGGTTTGATGGACTATAAGAATCTACATCAAATCCTCTCACCTTGGATATCTTTTAGTGAAGGTTTGACGGACTATAAAAATCTACATCAATTCCTACACTAGGATGTAAGATTCTACACATCCATGTACCCAACATACTCAAGAGTATGTGATCCAGGAGTTCCCTGGGGAAAACCTGTTTCACCATCATTTATACTCTGACAATGATGGATCTATGATCAAGGCTCTACATTTCACTTGATTAGTTAGGTACATTCAATATTCTTAACATCATACATTGTTCTTCAAACAATAACATTAGCATAACAGCTATAGATGAGAATACTAAAATGTAGCAAGCCTAACTCTTTTCAATCATCAGTTCTCAATCATCTCATCACAAGTCATCTGTCAAGCATGACCTTGATGGTATTTATGGCTCTTACAGCCCATGAATCTCAAAAGATGTCACTAACAGTGCATCAAGATTATTCACTTATTCATAAATCTTAAGGCATGCTTTCAATGAATTTAAAATGGTATTCCATACCTGGATATGACCATCATCTCATGATAACCTGCATGGTTAATTCAACTGATAACAGTAAACAATTCAACAATTAGGGTTTACTATTCATCTTTCATGTCATCACCCTAAAATTAGGGTTTACTATTCACCCCATGGTGAATTGTACTCATTACATCATCATGTAAGAGAAACATCATCATTAAAGCTCTTAAATAAGATTAAGATTCATTAGATATCATAATTAGGGTTTTCATGACCTCACATAGGTGAATCATTCCCTAATCATGCACATTCATGTGTATTAGAAGTATCTTACTTGAGTTTCCACCTTAAAAGGGTACTTTCTCTCTCTTAGGATACTTTCTCTCTCCTCTCACTAGTAGATGGTGATAACACCACTCTAGATCAGGTTGGGTTAAGTCCTCATTGACTAACTTAAGCCAGGACATCATCATCACGTGATTAGGGTTTGATTAGAACAAGGTTTTACTCCTTTAAACCCCTCAAGGGTATTTTGGTAATTTACCTCATGATCACCATCATGGGTTAACTCACTAATCACCTAGTCCCTTAATGACCTAGGTTACCATTAGGGTTTAGATTAGATCACCATTGAACTAATTACATCATCATGTGATTAAGTACAAACTACTATGTACACCTTCAAACGGTTTCAACCTTCAAACGGTTTCAACCTCCAAACGGTTTCAACCTCCAAACGGTCTGGAGACTGTTTGGGCTCAAACGGTCTTGAGACCGTTTGGATGTGAAGACCGTTTGGAAGAGTTGACTTTCCAAACCGTTTGGAGCTCAAACGGTTTGAAACCGTTTGATCAAGACAACTTGAGATCGATTGGACCAAACGACCCTGAGATCGTTTGAGCCCAAACGGTCTTGAGACCATTTGGTCCCAAATGGTCTTGAGACCGTTTGGCCTCAAACGGTCTTGAGACCGTTTGGACCTCCAAAGTGGTTCAAGGGTTATAATTGTTCATGGATATGTATGTTGAAGCCCTCAATTGACCAAAGCCATGTTAACCCCTTATAAATTGAGTCAATTAGGGTTAGCCTTAGTCAATTGGTCATCAAATTGACCCTCAATTGAAAGCCAATTAGGGTTAACTCAAACTCAATTAGGGTTTTAAATCGAATGGTCATCAATATTCAACAGTGTGAATCAATTCAAGGTTGAACCTATCAATTGACCTCCAATTGGGCTCAAACTTGGCCCAAACGGTCTTGAGGTCGTTTGGACATCATCCAAACGGTCTTGAGACCGTTTTCCCAAAGTTTGACCAAAAACCAAGTCGGTTTGACTAGGATTAAACTCCAATTAGGTCAAAATCAGCAATTTTTATCAATTCATCAACTTCTTGCAATTGGACCTTAAAACCATTAGATTAACTCAACCCTAGACCTCCAAACGGTCTTGGGTTGTGCCCAAACGGTCTTGAGACCGTTTGGGTCCTTCAACCCAAAACTCAACAAGATCTATGTTCTAAAACAGCAAATTTTGACCCGATTAGGGTTTGTATGTTGAAGTGCCTTCAACTCTCAATTGGTTAAGAATTAAACTTTGATTCTTTGCAGGAATGAAATTCAATATATAACCAACAGACCCTCAAACGGTCGTCCCTTGGTCAACTTTATCAAATGGTCTTGAGACCTTTTCAATCCAAACGGTCTTGCAAGACCGTTTGAGGGCAAACGGTTTGAAACCGTTTGACCCCAAACGGTTTGCAACCGTTTGGACCAAAAAGGGTCCAAGGTCGTTTGAAAAAGTAAAATAGGGATTCACACCCCTCATCTTCAACCTCTGTCAAGGTCGGTTCCTCCACCGTTTTGCTTGCAAAAGAGCAAGGAAGAAGGGAGGTAGAAGAAGAACTAACATGCTAATTTTGCAAGAACAAAGCAAACATATAAAGCAAAGAGTTAGAGTTATAAAACCCACCTAAAGGTTGATCCTAGAGCTCCAAGCCTTCAAGCTCCAAGCTTTAATGGCGTCCTTGAGCTTCCACAACTCGGTCAGAGGTGAATTCTCCAAGGAAACGTAGATTTGATTGGCTAGAACAAGAAGACTAAGTAAGCTATCCACAAAACCAACCTTAAAAGATGAATTCCTCCATGAATTCAAGCTAGAAGGTTGTGTTCTCTTACCTAGAACAGGTTGGTCGTCCCCCTGAGCTCCAGAGCTATCCTTGGTCGTTTTGAGAAAGAAGAGGAGAAGTGAAGGAAGTAAAGGATCCGTTCACTTCATTTGCAAAGAAAAGGCTTATATACTTTAGCCCTTTTTACACCACAAGGACCTCTCAAGATTGGAAATCACATCTAGGTCCTTCCTTGCTCAAGGGCACGTCCAAACCCATCTATTCTTATGCAAAGCTAAAGAAATCTCAAGATCTAAGGGTAAAGGAAGCCAACCTTCAACTAGGGTACATCCATGAAAGGTCTCCATACCCATATTAGGTGATTTTTACCACAAAGATCACTCTTCTTATCTGATTATTCATTGGTGTCTCTCTTTCATCATTTCTTCTCTAAATGATGACAAGAGTTATAAAAGATGTTCTAGGTAGAGAGAATTACAAATTGCACCCCTCAATTTGGGTAAATTGCATTTTACTCCAAATTAGGGTTTTCAAGCATGGGGATTGCTTCCACAGTTGCACCTTGGTGCTCAAGCTTGGGAAATCCCTCAAACTTTATCATAAACATCCTCATGATGTCTCAAAATCATAGGAACACCTTAACCTGTGAATTTGCAAGTTAACCCCTTAAACTGGGTAATTTGCACATAGGTCCCTGCATACAACACAATGCTACAACTTTGTTTAAAAAGGAGCAAGAATTGAAAATATATGTTCCTGAGGAACTTAATTACATGCCAGGGAGTATTCATAAGTATATAATTACATATTTAGGCAAAACTTCCAGGGTTAGGTTATAACCCAGGTCAGGGATGTTACAAATTCTTCACCCCTTCAAAAGGATTTCGTCCCCGAAATCGATAAAGTGTATTATAAGAAAAGAGTAGGGTATTTCCTTCTCATCTCATCCTCTAGTTCCCAAGTGGCTTCTTCAACACCACGATGGTTCCAGAGGACTTTCACAAGGCTTATATCCTTTTTCTTTAACTTTTTAGTCCTGTTATCGAGGATTGACACTGGTCCCTCCTCATATGTTATATCTTCATTCAATTCTACTTCCATAGGTTTTAGAACTGACTCGGTGTCTGGGTGACATTTCCTCAGCATGGAAATGTGGAACACAGGGTGTAGCTTCTGCAACTCCTGAGGTAACTCTAGTTTATAAGCCACCTTTCCAACTCTTTCAACAATTGGATAAGGTCCCATAAATCTAGGAGCTAACTTCCCTTTCCTTCCAAAACGAAGGACTCCTTTCCAAGGTGAGACCTTGAGGTACACTCTGTCTCCAACCTGGAACTCTAGGGGTCTTCGACGTTTATCGGCATACGACTTCTGCCTATCCTGTGCAGTCTTAAGTTGTTTTTGTATAACTTTAATCTTCTCCGTAGTTTGCTGCACAAGATCAGGACCTAACAACTGGTGCTCACCAGTCTCATACCAACACAAGGGCGATCTACAACGTCTACCATATAAGGCTTCATATGGTGCCATATCAATGCTATGCTGATAGCTATTGTTATAGGCAAACTCTATCAAGTTCAGATGTAGATCCCAACTCCCGGTAAACTGGAGAACACATGCTCTCAACAGGTCTTCCAAGGTC